>OY728139.1:249588149-252088149 GCA_963277665.1 Viscum album
TTTGTCGGGGCATTTTGGCTGAGGGACGCCAAAATGGTTTTAACTGAAATGTTAATGTTATAAACTGTTAGTTTAATTTATTGATGTTTTAGGTAAATTTTGGAGGCATTTAAGACCTTAGTGCTGGTATGGGACAACAACTGGTAGAGTTCAATTCAATTGTTTAGTTTGTTTTGCCGGTTTATGTTTTCTGTTTAAATATGTATATGTGAAATTACTGGATTACATCTGCTGGACCTTTTGGGTTGTGTTGGGCTTGGCCTGGTTACGCTTGAGTGATGCTGATCACAGGTTGGGGCTTTTCCCGGGGTACTTTGGGTGGTTTTGACCACGGGTTTGGGCATCACGGACGTCATCTTGAGGCAGTACGACTGTCAGGTTGGGCATGGCCTGAGTTACATTGATGGTGAGGCCATCAGACTTGAGTGACATGGTCGCAGGGACATGAGGTGTCAGACGTGTTTGTGGTTTAGGTACTATTTTGGTGATTACCGCTCACCGGGACTTTGAGTAGTGTGCACACAGAGATACTCCATTATGAGGTGGTTTTGACCACTCGTGTGGGTAGAGTCCCCCGTAGTTGCGGTTAGGTATTTTGGTTGGGGGTGCTTTCCATAGAAAGCCACGGGGGAGGTGAGGAGCCTTCAGGGAATGGGCGTGCCATTGGGACTTCGGTACTTGAGACACGAGGTGTCAGGAGGCACATGCTGCCGGGTTACTATTTTTGGGCGTGCCTTCGGGATGTCGGTACTTGAGACACGATGTGTCAGGAGGCACATGGTTCTAGGTTACTAATCTTGGGCGTTCCTTCGGGACGTCGGTACTTGAGACACGAGGTTTCAGGTGGCACATGGTGCCAGGTTACACGACAAAGATTCCTGCGTTGGCCGAAACAGGTGACGTTCCATGGTTGCTGTTGAGTACTGGTGGAGTTTGTGTTTATTTTTTCATTACACTAATTACAGCTTTCCTTATAAATACATGACTGCTTAAACACATATATTTGGTGTGCACCGTTGGGTGGTATCCTACTGAGATTTGTCTCACACCTTGCACGGGCCCTTCAGGACGCGTGTAGACTTTATGGATTTACGTGCCAGAAAGAGGCCAGCTTCAGGAGCTGGGTTGCGTTAGTTGTTTCATGGAGATGGTATGGACCTTGAGGTAATACCTAGCTGGGGTTTACTTTGTTTTGTTTAATTTTCGGTATCGGCATGCTTACTTGTTGTAGCTACGGTTGGTTAGCTATTGTTACCCTTTTACATTCAGTTGTGTATGACCTGCTCTGGATGCATGTTTTACTGTGCACTTGTAGTTACGTGTTCTTAGCATGTTGTTCTATTTATTTCTTCTACTGTTGTTATATTTATTTCTTCCACTGTTTATCTATATTGATTATGCTCTCGCTCTGCGGGTCTGGTTCGAGTTTGCTGAGTCTTTCTTTCCGCTGAATCTTTACTGTTATACATGGACCAGTAACCTTATTGTGATCCTCAAAGAGGGAATAGCCTCCCCACTATACCTAAAAGACCCTCGTTGCTAGTCGTCAGCCTTTGGCGTTCAGGGAGGTGCGCCTAAAGTAGTAACACCCGACCCGTTTGGCACTGTTCGGGTGGCTGGTTGTGTCCGGGATGTTACAATGTGGTATCAGGGGCAGGTCCTCGATAGGGATTTAGTAGTAGCGTTTTACTGTATTCTAATGAGTTTAAGGCTTATTGTTTCTTTCTTCTGGTTGTACTATTTGGGATATAGTAGACTGGAGATAGTTTGTTAGAGGGACTGGGTTTCTAGCTTGTGCTTGTGTGCCTGCAGCCCCAGGTACGAGGGATGGTCCTAGTTGCTGCGGGTGGGAATTGCTGTTTTCTTTTGCTCAGATTACAGTTTATATGATTTCCACCTTGGTGGCTAACTTGATGTGTGATGTTGTTGATTGTGATATGTAACCCTTGACCCGGTGTGGTAAGGGAGAATTGGACCTTGGCCCGGTATGGAAAGGCATGGTTGCTTGGCTTTTGATAGGACCATTTTTAGGGTATTTCAATTTCATAATTGCACGTACAATTTGTGAAGTGATAATGCCATGTGAATGAAATATCAAATTCCATGATTTATATGCTTTAAAATGTGAATTGGTAAAATTCCTGATAGAACTACTAGTTTTGAAAATGAGTATGTCATGCTTTATCTTTTTTAGAATTTCATGTTGCAGGATATTTTGGTCTGACTCTTACGAGAGCAGGCAGGTACTATGATTGAGGCAGTGTAACTATCAGGATTGGGCAACACAGTCATCGGTTTGAGGCAAAGTGAGTTTTCGGGATGGGCATGGCCCAAGGTACTTTTGATACTTGGCTCTGTTGAGGGCAGGTATGGAGGCCATGAGGCCGGGATGCCATGGGGCATGGGTTGCGGTGAGGGGGAGTAAAGGTAGTTGTTATGCAATGTCTTTTACTACTTTCCTTATTTGCGTAGAATATATTTTTATCTATATATGTGGGATATCTGATCATTTATGGTATTCAGTGGGTTACTCCTTCACGGCTCGATGGAGCGTCAGGTAGGAGATGATACAGTGCCACAGGATCAGGGTTAGAATTCAGTATAGGCAGAGCATGAGCCGCATGTACAGGCTTAGGTACAGGACCAGGTTTAGGATCTAGTGCAGGCAGGACAACAACATGGTTACAACACGCCATTCAGGTCTAGGTGAACATCTTCAGGCTGGGTTCTTTCTCCGAGGCGGTGAATCAGGCACTCATAGCCAAGGAAAACGAGAGAGAAAAGTCTCGCTTGGGTAGGGAAACGGATTCAGGTGATGGTTCGGACATCATGAAGCAAGGGAGGGATGAGTTCCAGTAGGGAAGTCCGGCCAGGGATTTAGCATGACCACTTCGTGGTAGTTCTTTGGTGATTTTCTTCCAGTGTGGACAGTCGGGACATGTTCGGGCTCAGTGCGATAAGCCTCCGAAGGAGTGTCGGGCATGTGGACAGGACGAACATCTGGAGAGGTTTTGTAGGCAGCCTTCACAGATAGCTAGCAGGAAGGGACCAGGACAGACTGTGGTGTCTGGAGTTGGCTCAGGTTCAGTACCCGGAGAGGGTAGTTGAGGTTCAGTTGTACACGGAGGTCATGACAGAGAAGGTGGGACCCAGCTGAGGGGTCAGTGGCCAGTGACCGGAGCAGCATCGGGATGTAAGGCGTCAGGCAGCTGTGTTTCAGGCCAGGTGCACGCTGTGGAACTGCCAGAGGCTGAGCAGGCTGGTGAGCCGACAACGGTTAGAGGTACACCGCAGTGTGGCCGTGATCTCCATGTTTCATTTTTGACATGACCTGTAGAGGTATGTCTGTTTTGAGTGCACGTGGTGCACAGGATCTATGTGGACTGACTAGATGCTAGTTAGTGGTATTGGCACCATCTCGGGTGAGTGATATATATATATATATATATATATATATATATATATATATATATGAGGTGTCGTGGGCATCGGGGCATCGTGGATGCGGGTTACTTGAGGTGCCGTTGGCATCGGGCCATCGTGGATGCAGGTTACTTGAGGTGCTAGGCACCAGGACCTCGGGGAGGTGGACACCAATGCGGTGCGGGTTACGTTGGGTGTCGGAAGCGACACAAGAGAACCAACGTGGTGCAGGGGTGACGATGCATCACGGGAGGACTATGCGTCCGGGAAAGAGGTTAGTAAACCTTGTTTGCCTTAAATTTTGGTTGTAAAGACCGTGTAGGGAATTCCTATGGTGGGGATCCCCTTGAGGAATTTATCCATAACCTTGGGACCGGGGTAATCCAGGTTGTTTAAATGAGATGGTCATGTTCGGCGCCATCTCCAGGTTTCGTTTGGTTGCTCGGGGACGAGATACGTTAGGGTGGGGACTTTGTAAGAACCCGAGTTTTTGGAAAGGGTCAAAATCCCAACCCTGTTTAAATTTTTGACTGGTTTTTGAGAAAACTGGATCAAATGGGCAGTTTCTGGAAATTTCCAAACTACACGTCGTGTACTTTAAGTACACGCCATGTATATGTAGGCGAGTGACCAGCCGTGTGCTCTTCGGGTACATACCGTGCAGTGACCGTGTAGAATTTTCATTCTACACGGCGTGTAGTTTTTAACGCACTGTGTATACCCTCAGTCGTGTGAGGCCATACATGGTGTGTAGGCAGTTGACCGGGTAGAACCAGGTACACGCCATGTTCCCTTTGGACACGCCGTGTAGTCTGGCCGTGTATGAGGAATATAAATGGCGTGTGGGAAAGTCAGTGAAGTAGGGAAGATGAACCATGTACACGCCGTGTACCCCTAGGTACACTCCGTGTACTCTTGTCGGCAGGTACGGAATGTAAGTCGGAAGAACCTTTCCGTCTTATGAAATGATAAATGAACCATACACGGTGTGTAGTCCAAAAGAACACGCCGTATATTTTCTTTTTTTTCACTTAAAATGGGCAGCATCCTCATATTGATGATGAACCTCATCAACTCCACCCGGATACGCGAACCAGGCTGACCGAACCTCTCCTCCCCTCCCAATCGTCCGTCCGAGACCTGTTTCGAGCTTTGAATAGTGCATTATAACCCCCTCAGTAAGGCCTTGATTCCTCTTTGGCCGTTTTGTTTGATTTTCGTTCTAGAAAGAGTTATATGTGTTTGAGCGGGTTTGAATCGTTTGTAGATTTACCGCATTTTAGACAGAATTGGTGGGTGTTACCAGAGGAGTAGCATCGTGCGAGTCTCAGGTAGGTGGTGCATACTTCATTTTGTGTTTTCATGGTTGTTTGGGTAACGCGGCCTTCGGAGTGTTTTTTGGTATTTTGAGAGGGAACTATTTTATCTTATTTTTCAAACTAAAATGCTTATGGGACCTCTGGGATGCTTTTGGGTATGCCCGGTTACCAGTTTGCATGAGCAGGGCCGGGTGAGGGGTAGATGCTCGTCGGGGCATTTTGGCTGGGGGATGCCAAAATGGTTTTAACTGAAATGTTAATGTTATAAACTGTTAGTTTAATTTATTGATGTTTTAGATAAATTGTGCAGGGATTGAAGACCTCAGTGCTAGTATGGGAAAACACCTTGTAGAGTGCAATTCAACTGTTTAGTTTGTTTTGCCGGTTTATGTTTTCTGTTTAAATATGTATATATGAAATTGATGGATTACATCTGCTGGACCTTTTTGGTTGTGTTGGTCTTGGCCCGGTTACACTTGAGTGATGTTGATCACAGGTGGGGGCTTTTCCCGGGGTTCATTGGGTGGTTTTGACCACGGTATTGGGTGTCATGGATGTCGGCTTGAGGCAGTACGACTGTCATGTTGTGCATGGCCCGAGTTACTTGGATGGCGAGGCCATCGGACTTGAGCGACATGGTCGCAGGGACATGAGGTGTCATATGTGTTGGTGGCTTAGGTACTATTTTGGTGATTACCGCTCACCGAGACTTTGAGTAGTTTGCACACAGAGATACTCTGTGATGAGGTGGTTTTGACCAATCGTGTGGGTAGAGTCCCCCGTAGTTGCGTTTAGGTATTTTGGTTGGGGGTTCATGCCGTAGAAAGACATGGGGGAAGTGAGGATCCTTCATGTAATGGGTGTGCCTTCGGGACGTCGGTACTTGAGAGATGAGGTGTCAGGAGGCACATGGTGCCAGGTTACTATTTTTGGGTGTGCCTTCGGGACGTCGGTACTTCAGACACGAGGTTTCTGGAGGCACATGGTGCTGGGTTACTATTCTTGAGTGTGCCTTCAGGACGTTGGTACATGAGACACGAGGTGTCAGGTGGCACGTGGTGCTGGGTTACACGACAGAGATTCCGGCGTTGGCCGAAATAGGTGACGCTCCATGGTGGTTGTTGAGAACCAGTGGAGTTTGTGTTTATTTGTGCATTGCACTTATTACTGCTTTCCTTGTAAATGAATGACTTCTTAAACACATATATTTGGTACGCACTTTTGGGTGGTTTCCTACTGAGATTTTTCTCACACCCGGCACGGGCCCTTTGGGACGCGCGTAGACTTTATGGATTTATGTGCAGGAAAGAGGCCGACTTCAGGAGCAGGGTTACGTTAGTTGTTGCATGGAGATGCTATGGACCTTGAGGTCATACCTAGCTGGGGTTTACTTTGTATTTTTTACTTTTCTATATCGGCATGCTTACTTGTTGTAGCTACTGTTGGTTAGCCATTGGCGCCCTTTTATATTCAGTTGTGTATGACCTGCTCTGGATGCATGATTTACTATGCAGTTGTAGTTACGTGTTCTTATCATGATGTTCTGTTTATTTCCGTTACTGTTGTTATATTTATTACTTCCACTGTTTATCTATATTGATTATGCTTCCGCTCTGCGGGTCTGGTTCGAGTCTGCCGAGCCTTTCTTTCCACTTCATCATTACTGTTATACTTGGACCAGTACCCTTATTGTGATCCTCCGAGAGGGTATTGCCTCCCCACTATACCTAGAAGACCCTCGCTGCTAGTCAGAAGCCTTTGGAGTTCAGGGAGGTGTGCCTAAGGTAGTAACACCCGACCCGTTCGGCACTATTCGGGTTGCTGGCCGGGTTCGGGATGTTACATGCTAACTCCACATAGGACCGTTCTAAACTGAGCAGACCATATGTTGGGTTGTTTTGTGTGAGGTAGACCTCCCTTGACACCTTCGTGTGGAAACACACCATCCCCAAAATTGATCCTTCTAAAAAAATGTTGCATCTTAAAATTGACCAGATTTAGGTCTCCTGAATCAACATAGAAGCAAGGTAAAATAACATATATATAATTATATGTTATTAAATTTTATATACACATAAAACCAACTGATTTTAATCAATAAATTGTATTTGGTTGCTCATAATATGGGAATTTGAAATTGAATCAATGAGTTGTTGGATCCATTGGGATAAAATTAAATCCCTCTAATTAGAATTAAATAAATTATAATTTTCTTGGTTTAGAGAATTTATATTATCCCTTTGATACAAATTGATGGTATCAGAGAACACAATAGAAGCATGAGGTGGGGGTAGGGGGTGTCGGGGATTTAAAATATTTTATCAAAAGAATGTTGAAACTGACCATATCCAGTGATCTGACTTCCAGTATAGGTTAAATGATCAGAACTGAATTTAATAAGCACAGAAACAAATAAACGAGTAACTCCATTTATTTTCCATCACATTCAACTCCAACTATTTTCTGTATATCATTCATCTAATTATCCGAATCTAACCCCTCTATATCATTACAACATTATCCAAGAATCTTTTTTACCACCATTCTTTGAATTCCTAGAGCTAGCAAGAGCTGAGAAGATTCCTCCGGTGTTGTGATGATCAACTCGATATCATCCCTTCAATCCATTGAAGGAATTATTAGATTGATCATCTAGAGAGATACATTTACTATCTTGGAAGTGCGAGGAGAGAGAGTCTCTCATTTTTTTGGCATGACTAGTCGTTAGAGTTAGATTATAATCTTTATTATATAGTGGGAGGAACAAATATCCAGAAATCATTCCCTAAGCCCTTGAAATAAATCTCCCCTTAAATAAGAAGTAAATGAAACATTAAATAGAACCACCTAGATCAATAACATCATTTATATTTTATAACTTCCCTATAATATATAATAAATATATTAGGTGATAAACCCAAGTAATTAACATGACTCGTAATTCCCAATAATAATAAGAGAACCATAAATATTTAAAAAATATTTAATCGTACAATATTTTCATTGTATTTAGTTAAATACCTAAAAATAAATTTAATAAAATAAATGAAATAGAATTATATTGTACATGAATAGTATTGAATTTCATTATTCATCAGTGATCTCTAATACTTGGACAACTCTTAGACCCTGTTGTGGTGCACACTATGTCTAATATACCAATTCACTAGAATAGATAAGATTCTTGAATTCCCTACTTTGTGTGATCTTCTTGGACCCTATTTTAATTTTCGTGAATAGTATTAATAGACCAAGAAGACTCTAGCAACCCATCAAGGCCTCTAAAGAGTTATGTAATAGTTATAGTAATGGAATCCATCCCACGAACATGAACTATGTAATAAAATCTATTTTTCTTGAGATATCTCATAAATCATGACTCACACTTGTGTTATAGTCTATTCATTATTTATTATATGTTGATCTAAATAGAAAAAATTACCTCCAACTACCATGGCCAATGATTTATAAAGCTACTACCATCCTGTTCAATAAGGACTAATATACTACTTCCTTATATTAGAAAAGAAAAAATATATCTTTAACATTCAACCAACTCAATCTAACTAACCAAAAATTAATTATCATTTTTTCTTTACATCACATTATGTGATCAAAAGACAGACATTGATAATGTTCATATGTTAGGATACCAATACACTTGTCTATAGACTTGAAAAAGGATTGAAACCAAAAGCACATAATGTTCATATTGGTAGGTATTTCCTGATGATCTCACATACTGAAGATCACCAATTGAGATATTTGTGAGAATAAGTCTCAATGCTTTTGATTCCCCAAAAAATGATAGTCAGACATCAACTACGTCTAGTCAATATGATGTATCATGGCCATATGATATATTTTTAAGATTAATGTCATAGTATAACTAGGTTGTTATTATTGAATGGGAATTGTTATAAAATTTTGAGATAAAATAAATATGTGGACATTATCATTTAAACAGTGGATGAAAAATATCAACTCTATAAAGGTATGTTTACCTCATGTGTAACTTACTATATACATAGTATAGTAATCAAAAGTACTAACAATGTTTGGTATAGGGAACCCAATTTTAATACATATTGAATAACTTACAACTTGGGAATAATTTCGGGATTAGATCTCTAATGAATTATTTCAAAACAGAAACTATGAAAACCCTTGATTTTTGTTTCAAAAATATTCTTTCCCGTTATATTCATACAATTAATCCCTAATGAGCCTTTAAAATTCCTATAAATTCTACATAAATGTTATTCTTTAGTTATATCATGTGTCATAATTTTCTTTAAAACCTAGGGAAATAGAAACATAATAAAAGGTGAGGTGAGACATTCAGCAAGGAAAAACATATAACTCAGTTATTCATTCCATAATAATGACAAATATTTATGCAATAACATAATAAACAACATAAATCCATAATGCATGGACCTAGCTTTATAAATTAAATATTTTAGCGAATTATTCTTGAATTCATTTTTTGTTATTTACTAATAATATTATAGTTATATAGTTTTAGAGAATTAGGTCACAACTATCAAATAACAATCCCATATATCACAATGTGGAAACTTCTTTTCGGTATCCATTTTCCCATAATATTATACATTTAAAATGGAATACATTTTCTTTTACTGAAAATTATTCTTGACATTCAACATGAATTCTTATTTTCACACACCCATTCTTAAAAACTGTGAAAAACATTTAAAATGTGGTATGATCACAAAAATAACTGAATGGGACATAAAAGTAATGAAATATTTCAGTTCTTTGAAAAACATGAAAACCCATAAATACTTAACTTTATCACATTATTATTTAATATTATAAAATAAATCATTTACAAATTGAAAACATGCACTTTTTTCTCAAAAGTGACTTTTCAAACCCATAGAAAAAATGTGAGGGACACAAACCCATATGTCCTTATAAATCAACACTCAACTTGATCCATCACATAACTGAAGGGAATGTCCAAACCCCATGGAATTTAGAATAGAAAAAATTAATCAATAAAACTAAAGGGAATGTTTTCTCCCAAACTAAATATAAAAACATGGTATATATATACATGATATGAATAAATAAAAGAATAAAAAAATATGTCATAATAAAAAGAAAATAATAAAAGTGATAGAACTCAAAAGTAGATAAACAATTTCAATGTAATAAGAACAAAAAAGGAAAACTATAACTGAATCAACAGAACTATGAGATTTTACTAGAAAACCCCACCATCTCACCACTAGATACATAGACACAACTGACAGAAATATCACCGCCTCACTAAAGATCTTTTATTTTCGTTATATCAAAATTCATTATAATAAATCAGAACTATTGAGGTTTTTTGTTGGGTGTGAGCAAAATAGACATAGTAGGATCCCACATAGGTGTTTCATGTAAAGTCTCGTTTCAAAAAATGCTCACCTTTTATGAAAATAATGAATGGTAATTAGTAAAATGGTTTTTATATCAAAATCATGGAAAAATATTTCCCCCTTTTTCACATTTCCAAGTAATGTAAGAAATATTATTTCAAATAATATCATACACATAATACTAATAAAATCATAAATCATATATCATAACAAAACTGAAGTAGTAAAAAATAAAAGAACCTGTAAATCATGCCACGGATCACTACATGTCTAGCTAGTAAAAAAATCATAAATATACATAGACAATCATATCCATCAAGTCTCTATAAATATTCATTTAATCATGAGATCCTAGGAAAACCCAAAAAATTGAACCTCAAAATAGGCTTAAAAGTCCCTATTACAAAAATCTTAAGGACCATAAAAATACCCCATGAGTGAACCCGCTGAATGTATCAATCGATGAGGACTGTTACCACACCTTCAACCTAAGTACACATGGATTCCCATGTGCTAAATTTTGTCAAAAAAAAACTCGTCAAAACCATGCTTTGAAATCCATTTCATAATATCATTTCACAATGCATTGAAAATACCATTAATTTCACCAGATCAAGGGGAAAACCACTTTTTCTCAATAAAATATTTCCCCACACACAATTCAGTCATACCAATTTATTTAAAATTATTTTTATATAATTTGTGAAATACATTTCATACAACATTTACATGAGGAAAACCCACCTTTATCAAACTATAGTCACACATGGATGGAATGGGATCCACTAAAACAGAAGAATGAAAAGACAAAAAAAGGGGCCCTAGAATCAATATAGACATCTTAGAATCAATTCCACAAGAAA
Source organism: Viscum album (assembly GCA_963277665.1). Taxonomy (NCBI): domain Eukaryota; kingdom Viridiplantae; phylum Streptophyta; class Magnoliopsida; order Santalales; family Viscaceae; genus Viscum; species Viscum album. Next base: position 249,599,148 of record OY728139.1, read on the forward strand.
AACATTTGGAAAAGAACACAAAATAAAACATACCTCAAGATACACTAACACCACACCAAAATCCACAAAAAGGTTTGTATTTGGATGAATATCACATAATAGATCTGGTAAGGATCAAGAAGAATTTACATCAAAAGAACCAAAAATATTAAAATGTATTCCAACAAAACTATTATGACCAACAAAAATAAAAAAATAGAATGATAAATTACCCTAAGAGATGTTTCACAACAACAATGTTGAAAAATAACCAAATGAAATGATCTATAAGGAGAATTGATCCCCAAAATCTTATAATAGAGATATTAGGATTAGAGAAATGATCATGCTATTGAATGATGAAGAATCATACATGAAGAGTATGAATTCATATAGGCGACACACATTTCATGATGTGAATCACGGGATCACGACATGAAATAAACAAAGGTCATATACACCAAAAGGTATATCATCAGCTAAAAAACATTGATCAACCTTTTCACTATGTTAACTTGTTTCATAATACATAATCTTTTGATTCATTGTACTAGTTCGTATAATCAAATTAGAAAATGTTCCAAATCATTTAACCCATTCACAACATGAAAATTCCTTATATAAAGATTCCATATATAAATTTTTTAAAATACCTTTAGGTTTACCAAGAACCCTAAATATACACTCTTGTTACATTTTCAAATTTATATGTAGGCTCCATTATTTATAAGAAACCTACATCCCCAAACTCTATGTCATTTTCCCAAAAAATATTTTTTTATCTTCAGATGTCCCAAAACACACCCAACTAAATAGTGAAACAAAATAAGAGATGAGAAGTACCTAATATAAGGTAAGATGATACTAAAAACCCCACACCGTAATACTTCCCATATAAGGGATGACATGTGGAAGAACGGTGTCCATAAAGTGGTGAGGCCACAAATCCCTCATTGATGAATCAAGATCCCAATTATTGTCAAAACATTGTCTATGTTTCCATAAAACTTTGGCCAATGGAATCAAATCCCCAATAAAAAATTTGACCGAAGAGTCAATGATATCAACTAGTTTCTCTTCAATAGAACTTTTTTGTTCCAAATTTATTTATTCCCACATCATAATACCAGATGATAAGGATGGTACTTCATGAGCTGAGATATGTTGAAAACACCATGAATGCCCATTAATTTATTTGAAAATTCCAACTGATATGAAACTTACCCAAGATACTTAGTAAACTCAAATGATACAATATATCTCAAAGACAAATTCACATGTTTTTAAAGATGAATATGACCCAACATAGGTTAAATATTATGAAAACAAAATTTTCAATAGAATTCTCCGAATGATGATATCAATGATTGAATTTGATTTTTACTGACTCTGATCTATAAGAAGATGGTAATGTTTACACTAAAACCTCATAAACAACTATGTAATGATACTTGATCCTACAAGACAAGTCTCAACCACATGTCTCCAAAAAAGAGGTGAACTAACCAGAATCCATACGAAGATTCAAATAAATTCTAATTGGGGACAAATATAATTTGTTAAAATAAAACTCAACCAGTCCTAGAAGGTTATCCCATGATCCACCAAAATAAATAACATATGAACAAAGAAGATCTTCTAGGATCAAAATAACATGCTATGTTTGGCCGTCTATATATGAGTGAAATTTTTTAATCAATCTGTCCTAATTCTTCATCGACTCCAAGAGAATATTCTAGAGATGTGAGGTAAACCTAGGATACATGTCTAAAAAATGGAAGAGGGAACACCTTTTGACATCACAACCACCATTACAAATATATTTCCAAAATCATCCACATTAGTGGTGTACCTAAAAATAATAAATTGATCATACAATGTTAATTGATCAATCACTACCCACATAGAATTAATCCTTTAGGAAGTATGTGACCGTCTAAAAAAAGTCAATGGATACCTCATTTTATTTCCAAACTGGAACCAGAAGATGCGAGAGAAACCATGTAGGTTTCAAATGAATTATATTTACATGTTTAAAGTTGAAATAATAGAATAGGTAATCTGAAATGTCATGATTAATACCCAGCCAAAAAATCACCATCTCATGTCATAGTACATATTTGTATTGCTTGGATAAATGATCCATGAAGAACTGTGATAGTAAAAAAATGATCTCCTAATAGATGATGGGATGATAAACCAATCCCGAAATTTGAGAATACTATTAAAAGGGAGATACCAACCATAAATGGTAACCCATCCATGTAGTGTTTCTTGAATTCACCTAAAATCACCCTCCTTTTACTAATCTTGATGCATAAATTTATGGAGATAAGTTGATAAGTAAACACTGGTCAGATCCATACCTGTAATTCCCTCCTGTGTATCTAGGTGAAATTAAGTGAAGTTCCACATAAGGTTTTTCTTCATCATAGATTCCACAATATCCTATGACAACACTTTCTTACTGTGAGTGTTGGAAACAACATTCCCCTTCTTCAGGGTATAAGAGATATCAATGTAAAATTTCTAAATATATTCCACCCACCAAATATATATATGATTGAATTTTTTTCAACAAAAGATATATTGTAGAGTATTATTATAAGAAAAAACAACGAACCACCCCCAAAAATGATATACCCAACAATATTTAATCACATCCATAACTATTCCATGATCTAAATAAAGAGTGGGGAAATTATTATAACGCGTTAGAAGCTGAAAACAACCATATGTGATGAAATCATTCGATTAAATATCACACAACCCATAATAGCACCAAAATCATCACATAAAACCATATAACACATATCATTATCAGCTAAGATCAGAATTGGAGCCAATTTCAGATGTGGTTTTAGATCATTGAAATAATATCAACACTTTTTATCCAATACTACTTTCACCCCATTCCCATTAAGAGAAGTCAAAGGTGTCTCCAACTTCATGATATCATTGATGAACCATCAACAATACCCAACAACACCAATGAATCTATAAATCTCAAAGGCATTCGGTGGAACTTCCCATGGAAAGAAAAACATCAACTTCTTTGGATAAACTAATAATCCATTATCATAAAAAAGGTTTCCCATGAGTATCACTTATGGGATCTAGAAATATTATTTCAAAAGATTTTCATACAAATGTTGAGTCCTTTGGATTTATGAAATCAAACTAAAATGGTGGTCAGTCTCACCTTAAGATCTCGAATGAACCAAAATATTATCCCTGAACACTACCAAAATAAGTGTCAAGATACTGATGGAATAACCAGTTCATCTTGGCCATAAAAACTATAAGAGAATTAGTCAGACCAAACAGAATCACAAGATAATCGTAACGGACAAACGTGATTTTGATTTTTTTTCATTATAGAAGACTCCTAAACTCTGATCTAATGACAACGTGACTGAAGACCAATCATTAAAAACAACTTTCACCCTTTAACTGGTCAAAAACCATCCAAATGGGGTAAATAATTCTTATTATTAACCATCACCCAGCTCAACTTTTCATGGTCCACACACAATTAATGTGAAACATCTTCCTTAAAGGAAATGTAAACAAGGGTTTCACAAGGTGAAAAAATTGGGAGAACAAAACCTTTCACCATCAGATCTTCCAAATGAATCTTGGGATCCCTCAACTCCAATAGTTACATATGTTAACTGGGTATCAGGATCTGCTGTATACCTAAAACCAGATCAATATTAAAGCATTCCTCTATCTTTAGAGGAGGACTGTAGATATCATTTCGGAAAACAATAGAAAAATCCATGAAAACCAAGGTAAGACTACCCAAAACATAAACTTCATCAAGATCAACTACAAAAATAGATTACAAAATCCTATGCTCTGGGAAAGAAGATTCCATATGACTAGACCATAGATGCCACTCTCCCCAAAACAGCTGATATCTATCATTGGAGGAATGAGATGAGAGTTGTTAATAACAATAGTTAACATCATTAGGATGAGAGACAATATAATATATCCTTATACATAAGTCAAATTTTCCCAGATTGGGAACAAGAAAATCCCACACCAACTGTGTATCAACTATTAATAGTGAACAAGAATAATACCAAACTGCTTGATCTTTCTACTTTGCAAGTGGTATACCTAACAAAAATGGAAAAGAAATGAGATTCATCAAATGTTTTATGACATCAAAAAAATCAGCATATATAAATGTGTGGGAATAACTTGTATCAAATAAATAATTCACCACTGAATATTCAATAAAGATGGTACCTATGACTACCATTATACCCATATCTACCACTATTGAAAACTCATCCAATACATGAGGGTTCTTCACTCTTGCGGTTAGTGGCTAGATTCCAGTAAAATTTAAAGAATACGATTGTTCTATAGTTTCCTTTTGAATCAATGATCCTTGAATATGATGAAATGTTGAAATATCTTGATTGAAATATTATAGACGGGCATAGTTCCAAAAATTGTTACATATCATAATAGGTTTGTAAGAATAATTTTGGGTGTCCCAAAATGTTTCACTTTAGTAGAATGTTAGAGGTGCAATTTTGTCTATAAATAATGGTATTAAAGAAGCCTACTACTAAGAACCACCAAAACCACTCTTATAATGATTATTTCACTTAATATTCCTCCCATGCACACCACTGAAGCTTCCACTAGGTGAATGATATGGGGAAGAATAACCAACATCTCTTACCATATCCATATCCCCAATAATTGTCCTTTCCATATTCTTTTCATTGGTTGAAATATTTACCATAAATAAATACGATCTAACATTCATTCGCAAAACCAAAAAAGTACTTCTAAGACTTCTAATAATCATTCTCTACTACCTACAATGAAAAAAACTATCTTTGTAAACCTATTAGCATATGCCGACGCCGACCTAAATTTCAGCTATAAGGGGAGGAGATTCAAAGGATTTTCCATCTTTAAATACATTAGAAAAAGTGCTAAAATTTTTAGGTATTTAAACCATTCCAATGTAAGACCACATTTCTATCAACTTGTTCCATGGAATCTCACCATCACATGCTTGTACCCATGACTCATAACAACATTAACTAGACCTTTATATTCTTAGGTGTACTCAAGAAGTCAAATATCTAATCAATCTTGTATAATAAGTTCTCCACCTCTTATGGGTCATTCATATTGTTAATGAATGTTGGATTCTCACGTATGAAATCCCTTGATCGATCTATTTCACATTAAACTTTTCATTGTACATTAACAACAATGTTCTAGAATTTTTGTACATTTAGGTATATATCACAATATTTCTATATGATATCCTTGATAATATTCTAATCTAGAGATAAATTTTTATAAGGAAATTCATTTACACCATCCTGAGGAACTCATTTATGATGTCTCGAGGGAATAAAGTTATGCAATAAAAAATAATAAATGTTTGGAGGGAATGATAATCTAAATTCAAAGTAAAAACCCATAAGATAAATTGAAATTAATTAAAATAACTAAAAAATAAATTCATATATAGAAACATAGAAGGGTATATTGACTCTCATTATGGAAGGTGATAGCCACACAATCATGGTAACCTAACATTCAATTTTAAAAAAACTTTATCTCCTTTCTACCAACATCATATAAAATGGATTCCTGAGGCCAACCTCTTATAATAACAGACTATGATTATCCCAATCTAGATACATAGACAAAAACCTAACCAAACCAAAACATCACATACCGAAAAGACATTCTCGATCCACATAGGCTTGTGACTAGAACCCAAGAATCTACAAAAACTATACAGAAATATTTTTCCGAATTTGAAGAAGACAACATGGCACACACAGACACACATTTGATGGTAAGAAACGTTGAAAGAGTAAAATAATAAACATATATCATAAAAAATGGAATGATATAAGTGATATAACTCCAATATAGTGAAACAATCTCTTAGGTATTAGCCCTATGAAAAAATAAAACCAAAACCAAAATATATTCTCAATGTGATTACATGGAAAAAATCCCACCATATCACCAAAAACTACACATTCACAACTGAACGAAACCTTGTCACCTCACTGTTGTGCATTACAATTCTCAGAATTGAATGTTATAATATGTTATAAGAAATTTTAAAGGGTTAAAAAGGTTGTGAGATAAATTATATTAGTAGGAACCCACCTTGGTGTTTCACATCAAGTATCTGTATAATAATTCGAATATTCTCAACATAAAAAAGAAATGCATGATAATAAGTTATACAATTTTTATATCAAAATTTTGGTAAGGAATTTCTACCCTTTTCCAATGTTTAAAATAATCCACAGAAAAAAATTGATGAATATTATATACATAAAAGTAGTCAAATCGTGTATCACATATTATAAAAAAACCAAATGAGTAAAAACCATATCACAAGTAAAATATGACAAGGATCACTATGGGTCTGGTTAGCTAGAACACTTGTACCATGACATTGACAATCATGCAAATCAAGTATTTAGATAATTTCATTTGATCTATGGATTAGAGGAACACACCTAACATTTAGTCCTTCCAAAAGGTATAATGACTCTCTTTAACAACAAGCCTAGGGAGTTGAGGAACACTGTAACAACTGGGCCATGCTGATGGCACATACAACCAACCTTAACATGGTTATTAAGTCATGGCCCACCATGTTCCACCAGTTTTCACCCATACAAGTGGTCCCCACCTTGGAGCCCACCCACTTGCATGAACTTGTCATGTAACTAATTATTGTCCCCAAAGACCAACACATATCCTTTCTATGTGCTTTTTCCTCCCTCAAACACACTCTGGTAAAAATCCCAGAAGGTCACCCATCCTGATCACTACTCCAAGATATGAACACTTATTTGTGGAGTTCTAATCTTGTAGTCTTTCAAAAATGAATGTTCACCTTAATGAAATGAGTTATATCATTTAGTCATTTCACACATTATCATTATGGGATGTTACATTCACCCATCCCCCCTTTAGAGCACAATTTTTTTATTGTAGACCCAACATCTCATCCCAGGAAGTGAACCACACTTAAGACTGGGTTCCATCCTTAATACCAAAAGTCAAAACTAGGCCCCACTGATAGCACAAACACCCTGCCTTAACATGGATGTCGGGTCCTGGCGCACTTGGTAGCACCGGTTTCCCCGTAGATTCATGGTCCCCACCCTAGAGCCCACCCACATTCCCAAACTGGTCATCTGACTAATGATTTTCCCCACATGGAAACACATGTCATTTTTGGTATGCTTTTTCCTCACTCACCCACTCTATGGGAATCTTATCAGAAGGTCACCCATCCAGATCACTCCTCTAGGCCAATAATGATTAACTTTGAAGATCTAATAGGGTAGGCTCCCGAAAACGAAGGGGCACCTTGTTTACACGAGTCTTATCATTTAGTCCTTTAATACTTTATAATTCTAGGGTGTCACAAAGTCCCAATGAGTGAAGCCTCTAACAATATCAAAGGATTATAAATGTTATCACTCCTTCCACCTAAGTACCCAAGGAATCCCATGTGCTATAATTTCTAAACCAATTTATGAAAACCATTAATTAGAAACCATTTCATAACATCATTTAATAATTCTATGAAGACACATTTTCTTTTACCATAACAAGGGGAAACAACCTTTTCTCAAACACCAATTTCCATAGACATATTTAAATCATGAAAATTCATTTATAAAACAAGTTATAAAACCAAAGAAATATAGTTCATCCAACATAGGTTAGAGAGGGAACCACCAACCTCTAAATTGGGCTACACATTCTTACAATGGTATCCCTCAACACATAATAATGAAATGAAAATAATGGAGGCCCTATACTCAATACATGTATCTCAAAACCAATTTAACAAGGAAAAAAGTTGGTGGAGAAGTTAAAACAACGTGTTCCTCAAGAAATTGGCGTGCCACACCAAAACCAACATAAAAGGTTATCCTTCCAAAGATGATCACATAACAGATCAAGAAAGGATAAAAAATATCACAAGACCAGTGTTTCTGAAATTGTAGTGGAATGACAATGTTATAACCAATGAAAATGTAGAAGAATAAATATCACTTACATAGAGAGATGTAGAAATTGCGCAATGAAGATCAATCACCAAATGAAACGATACAGAAGGAGCAGAGTTCCCCAAAATCACCTGGGATAGATCCTAGGACTCAAGAGAGGAGCCCACCGTAAAATGAAGATGAATCATATGTGTAGCACATAAAAACATACAAGCCTCACATATATCATAATGGGTGTCCCAGTTTTAAATGATTACAAAAAATTACTAGGGTCAACCCAAAACTCAAAAGATATCATTTTAATACCTTTTCAAATTTATACTCAAACACCATTTACTCCAACAAATATAAATTTCTAAAATTTAGATCAATTTCCTCAGTAAACAATCTCCATCCTCAGTAGTCCCAAAACACACCCAAATAGAGGAAAAAATGTAGATGTGAAATACCTAATGTATGAAAACATGAGGGTAAAAATAATAGATAAAATATATAGGAAACATGATAATCATTTTCATATCACTCTTACATTTGGAGTAACCATCACAGTTACATAAAAACTAATCATGATGGATATACATTGAATAACCATTATAGTATATTACTATAATATATTAGGAGAAACCAAATCATATTTCTCAATACCATATTTAGAACAAGAATCAAAATATATTACCATATTCTCTTTGTAGAAACCCAGTTGTGTAACTTCTTCCCCTTACACAATACAATGGGGTGATATAATCAGATCATCCACCCTTGTTTCTGACATAACTACCCATACTCCTATGAAATCCTCAAGCATAAAAATATAATAAATAAAATCTTCTATCATAAAATGGCCTATTCACTCATAATAAATACATTTTGGATATTGATATATAAATTTCATTTAAAACCCATTTTTACAAAACCAATTCAATGAAAAAAGGGGAATATTGTTTTCCTTTGAATAAAAATTAGAATCCTATACAGGGATAAAAAAATAAAATAATGGTTATGGAAGTAAGAGAATTAATTATAACATTATTCTTTAATGTAATACATTAATTTTTCTTGTTGTAGTGAATGTCAAAAAATTCACTAAAAATAATAATTTGGAAAAACTTTGAAAGAAAATAAAAAGACACATTAAAATTCCTTTAAAAATCACTCATATCCTTAAAAATAGACACATAAAATAATATTATAAATATGGACATGTAATAATAATAGGTTTAAGGGAAAAAATTATAATACGAGATTAAAAAAAAAGTCTCTTACCTTGATTTCTACATGGCACACTTATTTTTTTCTTCATTTTCTTTCGAATGGGTCATCTTATTAAAATCGATAGGCATCTATGATTGGTATTATTCATAATGTATGGAATCTAAGACATGAGGAGGGATAATAGGAAGGGATTTTGGAATGTCTTGGTGAAACCAAAAGGATATGAATTGTGAAGGCACGATAATAAGTGGAATCATTTTATAATAGAAGGGAGATAAACTCTTCAAATTTGTTAAAATATTAACTTAATATAAATTATTTTTGATGTCAAAATTCCTTAAAAATGATAATATTAAAATAAAATATTAGTATGATTCAAAATATTAACCTTTAATAATTTTTGGACATTTTTAAATCACATTTTTACACTTAAATTTTTGTTATTACCTTTCATTAACAGTTTTTACAATTACTACGATATTAAAATATTCTACCATTTATTGGTTAATATCGTCACTCTAAAATATAAAAAAACCCATATATGGAGTGAGGTTAAAATAAGTAACCATATCCCATTAACATGGTGATATAAAACAATTTTTTGGAATTTTAAATCCATTAATAAATTATTATATATTATAAAATACGATTAATGTTAATTTGAGAACTATTCATTTACTTTGACAATGAAAACATAAAGAAAAAAATAAATTTGAATAAAACTAATAAAAAAATATAATATATAATTTTTATATATAAAATTCATGGATCACATTCGTTCATCCAAATTCTAGTATTTTTAAAATTTTAATAACATTTATATAATTTTTTCATTAATCGAATAATTATTGCTTATGTGTTGTGTAAGGATTTAAGTTACCATTTTATTCTATAAAAAAGAAAAATAAATTACCTTGATAAAGATAAATATTTTATATTTCAAAATACAACTTTATAATCAGACATATCATTTGTTCATACCCATTTTAAAATTATTATACTTATAAAAAACAAGTTTGACATTTTTACCTTTCAATCATAAAAATTTATAAAGGTCATAATCACAGAAAAATAGAAAAAAGGACATATAACCAAATATTGGATAATTATGTAAAAAATGGGATCATAAAATAATATTAAATATTGTTTTAGGTTCATTTTATAGTGCTTGTTGTTTTATTTTTAACCTTAATGAACTAATTTACCCTTTAATATGGTGAAAAATCGCTACATTTACTGTTAGTGTTGACAAAAAAAGAAAAGGGAACTATTTAAATATTTCGAAATAATGATTCAAATTTTGTAATCCATTTATAAATATTCAAAATAGAATTTTTTCGGAATTTAATTTAAAATTAAACTAGAAAAATACAATGAAAAAGAGTTCAAAAAATGGACATTTTAGAACAAAATGTTTTCATAGTAAATTAAAGTATAAAATTAATTTTAAAAACAATAATCCAATTATATTATATAAAAAATTTTAAATTAAATTTTAAAACTAATAAAAAATAGAAATTTATTTTGTAATTACTTGAAATGAAAATAAAATGTTCAATAAATATATGTATTTTCACTATTTATTAAAAAATCTAAATTTTCAATTCATTCCCAAAAATTCATCTAAAGATAATTTTGAAATTTTTATTTATAAAATAAAAATCATTTTATCAAGAATTATTTATCAATGATCAAGAAATTAATTATATAATCTTCTCAAAAAAATAATGAAAAACCCATTTTTGAAAAAAGAAGATATTTTTAGAATAAAATGGCTTAAATAAAAAATGAGTGCCTATTTTCTAAGAATTAAAAAGTATATTTGTATTGATTAGTAAATACACACACATAGACACAGACACAGATATATATATATATATACATATACATTTATTTCAAAAGGTTTTTTATTATATTCAAACAACCAATTTAATGGTTAGTTTATAGTGGTCATCTTCAAATAATAATATTTTGGGGTTATATTACTCTCGATGTAGTGTATTTTTTATAGAATAGAATATAGTAGTTATTTTAAAATCATAAGATATTACACATAATCAAATGAAACTATGAATATTTTATATCTATAAAAATAAATGAAAATGTTGATATAAAAATAAAACATTTCGTAGTGATGAAATTCATAATTATTGACATCAAAAACACATTATCATGGCCTTGTTCCATGACACCAACATATTATGGGGAGAGGTATACACAGAAAACCAACATTGTTTCCCCATAATACATGTTTATTCATTTAGGGGATATATAATTTTAGGCCCCACCTATAATGATATTATTTCCCAATTATTCAATATAAAATTCATCATGAACATTCACAATATTCTCTATAGAATCTCGGGTTGAATGAAAACATGGATATCCATATAATAATGAATGAGGTATATCAATAAATGATCAACCAATGTTAGTTTCAAATGTTCATAAATAATTAAAATATAATTCCCCATGTTCATAAAGGGATAAAAAGATCAAAATCTATCCTAAAAAATATGTTGTATGGTCAGACACTACATAGTAAACTTACCAATAATCATCCACATTAGGAAAACAATATAGGTGACACTAATAAGTTTCAGTATGAAAATAAAATATCATATATTCAAGGTGAATATCATATAATATATTTTATATAAAATGTATCGTTTACACTATATAGAATAATGAGTATAAAACTAATTTTTTATTGGAATAACATTATCACAATCCATCTGGAGAAAGAAAGTGACTTTTTTCTAAAGAACATATCTCAAAAAGTGAGAAATATTTTTCCACGTGTTTATGTGGTAGGAATTTATGTCCCCAGAAAAAAATTAAAGAATACCACATTGTACAATAAAATGATATAATCTTCCCCAATTATATGAAATATGATTAAGGGAATTATGATGATATAATGAATGAAAATTATGTTATGAAAGATTTATAATACTGGAAAAAATTTGAATAAATATCCAGATTAATTAGGGAACATGATTTGGATAATAAATCCCTTGAAATACCATGAATATAAAAATATATTCTTGTGAACTGAATGCACCATTAAAAGAAAACATGGTGCACAAAATGTATTATGTCTCAAAGAATCAGACGTGAGGAAAAAAATATCCTTGTAGCATGAGTAACACTTCAATCATAATCCTTTGAAAATTAGGTCTTGTAATTAAACGTAAAATATTATTATTAATGATTAATTCATTCTAATTTATCTCATATTAGATGTATATGAAATAAAAATTAAATTAGGTTCAAAAAACTAAACTCGTCTTAGTGAGTGGAATTTGAGATGAAAACCCTTACCTCGGTACAGATCCATTCTGAACTTGCACCAAACATCTTTAATAACTAAATTAAAGTGATAAAATACATACCCAATAAAATTAATCCTAACTATAACAATATAAACTGTTTATTTGCAGTTATTATATAGGTATCGATGTTGGTTTTTACATATTTTAAATTCATGATTTAATTAATCTTTATCGCTTTGAACTAGTTTCACAAAGGACGTGTTGGTATATATTATTATCAAAAAATTCAATAATTCATAGATAATATAAGGTAACAGAATTTATGTTCTATAATTTTTTTTCATAAATCACGATTTTATTTTCATGGTATCTTTGGTTACGATCCATGAGGTTTAAATTAGTGATGATCATGTTCTAATAATTCATAATAAATTAAATATGATTTCTTAAATAAAGAGTAAAATGATTATATAACCTTAATAATACAAAAAAAAATTATTTAAATATTTATATCATATTATACATATAAATATGTTCACATAGTCAATCATCAAGTAAATTCATAGTATTTTTCATGTAGATATTTAAACAGACATAAACATAGTCCTTCCATGATTAATGGATTATTATGAGTTTTTTATTTATAATATGATTATCAAAGAAGCATAATAAATTAATATAGTGTTTATTGGTGTGATATTTTAATATTCGAATGAAGTGTAACAATAATTAATTTAAATGGAAGTATTTCCTTATATGATAAAATTACATTCCTAATAGTATGATTATTGAAAATATTTTTTCTAACAATGATATCTTATTTATAATATTAATTATAAATTTTCTAATTTATTTTTAATGAATATAAAAAATTAAATGAATAACATATATACCCAAAAAAACCAATTCTATAACCATCTACGGAAGGTGGTGATTAAAAAATAAATTTTTCGTTCATATAGGTGGTAGTTCACACATATGCATGAGAGACATATTCATTTTTTGAGTTAATGTGAGGTGACTAAATAATGATTATACCAGAAATATAATAATATTTCACTAAATTATTTAGAATAATATTATTATAATCGTATGGTTATATTAGGTTTGTATGATGGTGTTTGAGAAGGATAATGAACACAAGTAAAAGGGAAATTAATAATTATGTTGAGAGTTTGGATCTTCTCCTGATGTATCCTTTAAAAATGAAGTACTTCAGAGAAGTTAATGATTCTTGGTGATGAAAAACATGTATATGGGATCTATAAGAAGAAAATTTGATAGATTATCATTGTAATATTGAATTTTATGTTTTTATTTGAGTTAGAGGAAGTGATAACCTTCTATAGGGGAAAAGAGGGACAAATATTTGGAAATGAAATTTGGGTAAGGGTTAAAAATGGTATTGCATGAGATTTAGGTGGATAAATGGTAGGTTATACTTACATACAAATTCTTTATAAATGTTTTATGTGACCATTTAATTATAAAAAATTTGAAATACCTCATTTATACGTCTTACCCTTAATAATATTGATTTAATATTTACCATGGTAATTATTTTTTTTTAAAATATATAATATGCACATCTAAATTTTTTCTACAATTTGAAACCAAATCTATGATCAATTTTACCTAATTCAATTTTTAAATATGATAAAAATAACTTTTAAATTAAAACATAACTGTCCTAAACCCCTCTCAATAAAGATACTACAATGAGGGGAAAGAGATAGTGACTTCCCAAGTCCATCCCTCAGTAGGCCTCATGTTGGATACTAATACTGAGGGTATAATAAACATGATGATGGAAGGCATTACCCAATAAAAGAATAATGTGTAAGAGATAGATAATAATGATATAACAACCAATACATGCTATTTCACACACACACACACAGACATGAATCCTAAAGTGAAACATGCACTATCACATAGTACTGAAACTAATGAAAGGAAACTACAAGTACCAAAATGGTAAAGATGACATCAACAAAAAATCCCAAATAGATCCTTCTAAATCCAGGGAATTTAAATTCCATCATAGTCACCAACATACTCCAACTAACCTGAAAACCTACTTCTATATACGTAGGGTGAGTATAAGATTTTAGTACGTATGATCCTATCTAGATCCTTTCATGAAAATGTTAATGATAGCATGCTACAATACAATGAAAAAACTAAAAAAATTGTCATCAAAGTAGGTATACTAAGTTACCAACATCACCATGGATAACACTCACAAGTAAAACATAAAATAGAGAATATAATTTTATAATAAACTATCAAGGGGACACTACCCCTTCTTCCTCACTGGTTTGGTAATCTACCCCATTGCTGTATATCCTGAGTATCTCTCTCCAAAAGTATTTCATCCTGAATACACCCGGGTATAACATCACAAAATGAACCTCGTGCATCAAATAACCATAAAAATCCATCAAAAAATATATATTGACCATGTAGTTTCAAGAATCACCAAATTAATGTATGATGTATACCAAAAATCATGTGTTATACCTAAATCTGTTATAGACCATACATCTTGTAATTACATCAAGACATCACAAACTATATACGTCATATCTAGAATAATGATTTGGATATTATATCTGATAATCTATGATTATGATATGACCACAATACATTAAATTCGTCTTCAAATAAATTTATAAAACTAAACTTCATGTATACCGACATAAGTAACTATCAGGAGAAGAGAGCAGGGCCAGAGGTGGTAGTCATCCATCCATCCTCCTACTAGGATGTTGGAAAAAACACCATCATAGAGTCCACTAGGATTCAGTTTCCCTAACTAACATGGGTGGGGAAGCATATGAAATCACAAAATATACAAGATATAATATATCTCAGAACCACACTATAGACAAAAAATAGTTTTAGAATTATTTTTAGCCAACATAGGTCAAACACACAACTGCCACTACTAAGACCAGATGTCCTATAGGGACACAAGAATATATAGGGATAAATAAAATTATTTCATTTCGTCATTATTTTATTTAATTTATTAATTCATTAGAAAGTAATTAAGAAGTTATGTTATTCAATAGTAAATTTCATTACATTACATTAATTATCTATGTACATTCCATTCCCTCCATGAAAAATCCAAACCAAGGACTTAGTTTTTCAAGATTGACATCCTTAAGATATTTAATTCCATCATCAACCAACCCCATGGGATAAGAATTTATTTATTCATTTGTAGCATCATTCCATATTCAGGTACTATAATCTAACAATCCTAAGCTACCGACTGGAGAAAACTTGTAAGAAATCACCTCCAACTGACTCATGTAGGGGTGAAAAGAAAAATAAATAAACTAGCAACGCATCCATCAGCCATTAAACAGATTAAAGTAAGAATACTAGTTCTCAGCATATCATCAACAAGTAATTACAACTTTAACACATTTTATCACCTCTGATTACATCCCCAAAAACCACATGAATATACCGATTCATCTATCCATCACAGGCATCAACTGATGTGAGATCATCCAGACAACCCTACCCATGTACCACGTCAGCATTCCCAGGAACATCCATACCATGATGAAATCACATTAGACCCTCCTCACCCTATATCATTGTAGTCCTATAATATCATCTGTATTTTGATCATAACTTAATAAAATCACAATGAAATAGGAGAAAACAAGAAACTATGAGTAAACCTAGCACCCAAAACAATTTATTCTTCCTTCACATGTAACCAAGATCTCATAACGCTAAAAAACGTACTCATCCTACTCAAGATAATAAGAAACTAAAGCCCTATAAAATATAATTATCACACAATCAACTATTATTCTATATTGAATTAACAGATTCATTTATTAATAGCTTCCAACTATGCTCAACCCAAGACATCAAGCTATATCATGCTATAATAAATTAATTGAACAATTAATTTTATATTCCTTTTCCATTATTATCAATAATAATTATCATGATTCAAGTTCATTATCCAAAACCATTATCTCTTGGAATATCCAATTTAATTAGACATGTATACATGCATCAATTTTATTAACATTAAATTAAAAAATTAACAAGATTTTTTATACATTAAACTTTATTTTTATCTAATTTATAATCTATTAATTCCATATTCATGTTCATTAAAAAAATTCGTCAAGAAAAAATTTCCAACAATGAATACAACATTGTATCACTCTGTCTAGAGAAACAATAGGCCAACCAGTATCACTGTATAAGGATATAAAAATTAAACAAAGAGATCACTATCTAGTTCTATAATTAATAGGTAAATTTAATTCATATATAAAAGGATAATTCATGATAAATTTGTGATGTCATGTATAATAGAATAGAATCAACAAACCCCCTACTACAAAATCCTTGAATGTTCTATGTATGAGAATAGACCAGTATCTATGGTCACCTATCCTACAAGATTTATATCCAGTCATAAATTTTAGGGAAAAACCACACCAAAAAACTAATAGAAACACCATTAGAATAATGGGAGATCATCAACTATAGAATTGTGAGATGATAGTAAGGAAATAAGATCAACCGAGAGAAAAATTCTAAAAAAGGAAGAACATATCTTTATTCACCATAGATCTCCATAGATCAAAGATGAAAAGAAAAGGATTGATCCCCTCTAAAGGGATTAAATAATTCTAATGAAAATGTATTTTATCCTCCTGTAAGAAGATAAAGAACCACCATAACTGTACGTTTATGAATAACCCGAGTGGCTAAAATGATTATAATAGAAATGCTATAGGGAAATACATGACATGTAATTCCATTTTGACATCTTATAATAATAGGGGTTATGTTAATGATGAAAAAGGACTATGTTTTTTAATATTGAACCTCAAATAATTACACCTCATGAATTTTCCCTGCACAAGTCTTTAACCTCACTTACACGAAACATAATCTCCCTATTTCGAAACTTTTCCATCCAGACCCCTCTAGACCAATTCCAAGCATCCTCTGAGCTCACATATCCTAAAAAATATTAAATGTTTTTGACCACATGGAAAAATTCACTTACATTGGATACCTATCAAACAATTCTCATCCTCATGAACTGAAATCCAATCTATAAAGAAAATGAAAAGGGGTCATCTGAACAACAACCCCATGAGATACCTCTAAAGGTATCGCATACCCAAGAGATCAACCATGTCACACAATGAAAAATAGATTAAAACCAAGAATCATCTAGGACCAAATCATAAACCCTCTCCCAAAGTAGGTACATCTCAAATGACAGTAAGACACAACACGAAATAAGAGAAAACCATCTTATAATCTAGAAAAGTCAATATCCATAAGAGAAGGAAGTTCCAAAAGAATAGATAGAAATTAAATAGCTCAGGGTAAAGAGCACCAATCTATCAATCGTATTCCTAGTTACTCTCCTCCATGCCACTACGTCACCAAAATACATTAACCAAGGTAAAATAATAATTGTGCAACACCTTCTCCTGGCAGTCCTAGATATCCAGAGGATGCTCCTTG
Source organism: Viscum album (assembly GCA_963277665.1). NCBI lineage: Eukaryota > Viridiplantae > Streptophyta > Magnoliopsida > Santalales > Viscaceae > Viscum > Viscum album. The sequence continues at coordinate 249,617,188 of OY728139.1, forward strand.
AAGGTTTCATTATCTCCAACATTGATCTCGCTATAATCAATGATATGAGAGACATCATGAAGATAACAATGATGATGTGGCATGTGAAAACACCATTTATTTTTCTCATATTCAGTTGAAGTGATATATGATATTCCATGACTCCAACATGAGCTGAATTCTCCAAAGGCCCTACAAACCAGTGATAAAACTTACTCCCATGACCGAACCAGTACTACCGATGATGAGGAGTCACCTTTACGAACTCATGATCTACAACATAGAACTCTATAGGTATCCTCCTATGATTAGAATAGGATTTATGATGATCTTGTGATACCGTCATCCTCTTGTGTATTACATGAACCATATCTATCACATTATATACCAGTTCTAGCTCAAGAATCGCTGCCTCCATGACATAATCATGCACAAAGTAGAATGGAGAGTTTAACTGTAAAAAGTGTCAAATAGTGACACACTAATGGTGTATTGGAAACTATTATTGTAAGAAAACATCACCAAGGGAAGGTTCCTCATCCAAGAACATCAAAAATATAGAAAACAAGAGTGCAACACATATTCATGATTCGAGATGGTCTGCTCTTTCTGTCCATCAATATGTGGTTAAAAATAAGTGATAAGGCCAACCGGAGTTCCAAAATCACGTTGGATACCTCTCTAATCCCTGGAGTTAAAATGAGGATCTCAATCAGAAATTTTTTTCCCTGGGACTATGTAGAGTCGCACCTCCTCCTCTAGATACTTCATTGACATAAACTCCATTTGGATTGATTCCCTGGTCACTATAATGTGTGATGACTTCATCAAATGGTCCATTATCACCCATATATCATCATATCCTCTTTGAGATATAGGTAAACTAGAAAATGTGTCCATTGAAATGTATTATGACTTCCACTGAGGAACAAACAATGATTGGAGAAACCCACTAGGAATAAAGTTCTCTTCCTTCACCTTATGGTATACCAAATAATGAGAGAAAAAATTTACAACTACACACTTAAACCCAGGACTACAAAATTAAATACTAAATCATGGTACATCTAGGTCAGCCAGATTGTAATTCTAAAGGAGAACTATGTAACTGTTAAATAATCATCACACACGTCACTGAAAGAAGGAAAATTCTTCCCTAGAACAATTCCTGACATAGTCTATCCTCATACCAATCATCAGGGGTATTAGTAAAAACAACTCAGTATCTACAAAACTCCACATCATAATCCCGAAACTAGGCATCCTCCACCTTTGCCACCAAAGACGACTGTACCATCATTTGGAAAAGACAAAATTCTTCCCCAAACTCTCCCATATGAAGATGCATCACTGATAGTTCCTCCATTAATCTCTATAAATCCCCAGATTCATGCATGGTATCACTACATTACATCCTACTCAGCGCATTAGCCACAATATTACCTATACCTAGTGTATATAATATTTAAATATCCCAATCCTTCAAGAACTCCATCCACCAACACTGAAGAAAGATCAATTACTGTTGGTAGAAGAAATACCTCCGGATATTATGGTTAGTAAAAACCACACAATGTTCACCAATGTTGTAATTTAAACATAAAAAACCACTTCCACCAAATCAAGATCATTTTTTACATAGTTACACTACTGGGGAAGTAATTGTCAACACCCATGCAAAAAAACTGATCTCCACTGCATGTTAACAAAACCCAAGAAAAGACATTAAGGGTCATAGAAAAACTAAAACTGAACACCTTCTACTAGAAAACACAGGATTGGAGCACTGGCCGACTTCACCTTTCAGAATTCAAAATCTTCATGACACTATTCATTCCAAAAGAAATCCTAATCCTTATCGATCAAGGATTTAATAGGAGTAGAAACATAATATATGTCGATTAAAAACATCTTATAATAGCCATTAAAGAACAAAGGAAGAATTTCACCTCTTCCACTATCTTAGGGGATTCCCAAGAAAAAAGTGCCTCCATTGTTGAAGGATCCACAACTACTCTATTTTGGGACACCTCATTCCCTAATAAATTAACTTCATGATCCCTCAACACACACATAGAAAACATCCCAAAAAAAATTTCATGATGAAAAAATCAAAAAAATACATGCAGATTCTTGGCACGATCATCCTCCGAAACATAGTTCATAAGAATTTCATCGATGAAAACCACCATGAACTTATCCAGGAAAACTATGAACACAATGTTCATGAACCCCATGAACATAGTAGGAGAATTATTCACTCTAAAAGACATCAAAATAAACACATAATTACCTTGATGATAATATAAAGAATACTTCTATATATCATCATCATTCACTTGCATCTGATGATATCCATACAACAAATCTATCTTTGAGAACCAAATCAATCATTTTAGTTTCTCAAATAAATCATCATCAATATTTAGAGTAGGATAGAGGTTCTTCACTGACACTTGATTCAAGGGATGATAATCGATATAAATCCACAAACATTCTTCATATATTTTAGGGGAAAAAACTACTTCAGCCCAAGGTAACACACTTGGTAAAAAACCTCAATAAAACATATCATTCAAATGTACTCCCAACTCTCACAACTCATAATGTTCCACCATACATAGGGACATAGAGATAGGAGGAATTACAAGCGTTATCATGGACCCCAAATTGATCTCTCATCAATGGGGGTAATTATGAAACCCCATCTACAAATACCAAAGGGCGATTCTCTATAAACCTAGGAAACAAAAAATTATGAACCCTTGAGGATATAAAATTCTACACTCCTATTAAAGAATATGAGGATGGAACGTGCCTTTGACCAATCTGAGGGTCAAGATTTCCATAAACTCAACCATTTATCCATCAACATCATAAAACAAAACCTTCCTCTAGAATCATTCCCCACTAGCCTACAAAAAATACAAAAAACCCACACTGAGGATGATTTCATATGGATATATTCATAAATATAGGAAATATCATCAAGATCATCACTTCCCCACCACTATCTCATAGTCTCTACATAATTCCAATAAGTCTTCTCAACTTCCATCTAGTGTAGTCAATTGAAATGGGAGTAGATACATCCATACATCAATTCTAAAATCATGGAAATGGGTAGTTAATATAAAGTATTGTGTCAATCCTAAATCAAACATGATAATGACCCAAGTATAAAATAAGATGATGATAACTAAAATGACATCTGACTCTCCCTGCACTGGATACAATGAAGCACGAAGATTACCAAGACCGACTCCCTGGCCTCTATGACAATTCTGAGGACCACCTTTATGACCAAAAACCTCTCTTTGAGGATGATGATCCTCTCTGGGATCTCATATGGCTGCCCTATCTCCTCTCTGTCAATCCTAATCTAGAGCACCCTTTCATGGATAACATGGATAAAACTACTTCAATAGTGAAATATATATTGGAACAACTAGCACAAAAATACTTCTCAGAAAGACAGGGACTCACATCATTGATGAACTCTTCCTCCACTTGAAAAACATGCATTTGAACTCTAGGCATCGGTCTGAGATCCACCACCCCTGTAGAAACAATATGGGGATGACTGGGACCTACCCTTTTTTACCAAAAAAATATTGTGTCCTAACAATTGGGAACCCCAGACCATAGCTCTACATCATTAAAAATCAATAGGACTCCCCTCTCACGAGGACTTGATTTTATCCAACATCCTCTCAATAACCTATGCCCTTGGAAGCACCTCAAGATATGTATTCAACATAACAGGGTTACCTAGAATTGAATCTTTAAATGAAAAGCCTCTAATAAATGCCTTTCCCTTTTCCAGTCATCTAGAAATAGGTCTGTGGAATATCACAAAAGGGTCCAAAAATAGGTCCTTAATTCTCACACAGTAGATCAACCCTACCGAATGGTATGAGGGTCCTTGAAATTGGCCACTATCATGATCAATGATATAATTTATTCTCTAAAATAGTCTTATAACATCCCCTGCAATACCACTGACTCCTAACAGACCCCAAGTAATACAAACAACCATTTCCTCACTACTCAATGCATCATCATCATAGACGACTAAACCAATTACTATTTTCATGCATGGATCTTAATAAAAGTTATCTCAAAATCCACCAACTAGTCTTATATGACTACATCTGAAATAGATCACTCAAAATCCGACATACTATGGTGCATAAACTCTTGGAGTATCCTCCTCTAAGTGTCTTCATCATCGACCAATACTTTATGACGATATGTTGGCACATCCTACTGAATATCTTCAGTGTGAACCCAGTGAGGACGTCTACCTGGAGCCATACCTATAATAATAAAAAACTATTAGAGGTACCAAACATGGAATATGGAAAACATAACAATTATTAATTATGTTTTTATCATATTTTAGGTTTTATCCTATCCCAAAGACTACCCACTTCAAACTCAAGAACAAATATTAATGATTCACGATCCTTTCATTGGTCTATACCTTGCAACCAGTATCACTTAATTTAGTAAGCACAAAAGACATAATGGTTCGTGAATCAGATCATAGCCCCCTATAATTATCCATGTATTATCCAATCTCCAATCTATACATCACATAGAAGATTTATATGTTATAGTTTCACTACTAACACATACAAACTCAATTGTTCCTAACTCCATTTTACATCTTATCTTTTAACTTAAACCTTTGATACCACTGTTTCATGACCACCACCCAACAATTATAGCTCTATAAGGGGAGAGTGATGGTGATTGCACAATTCCCAACACCAATAGTCCCTTGCTTAGTAACAAGCACTGAGGTTTTAGTAAACATGCAGATAAAAGACATTACCCTCTAAGAGAAACCTGAAGAAGAGAGAAATAAAAAGTATAAAACAACAAACAACTACACCTGCATAGATAGATGGATATATATATATATATATAAGAAATCTCAGGTTAAACATGAAATGTCATATAGTACTAAATCAACTAAAGGAAACTATACTACCAAGAAGGTAAATATGACAATGACCACTAAGACCAAATAACTTTTAAACATAGATCTAGTAAAGTCTATACAATCACCAACATACTCCACCTAAATAGAAAATAGTTTATATATACATAGGGTGAGTCTAATAGAATAATTACTATGATTTTCCTTAGATCCTCGAATGAAAATTATAATGATATAATGCTATATCACAGTGAAAAAAGTGAATATAACTCATAACCTAATTAGGCATACTATGTTCCCAAAATAAAATTGGATAACACTTAGTAATTAATTCATAAAGCAGAGAATATTATATAAAAATAAAATATAAAGGGTACCCTACTCTTGCTTCCCCACTATTTTGCTTCTCTACACCAATGATGCACATCCTGAGTATCTCTCTTCAAAAGAAAGTCCCCCCAAAAACATATGAGAAGTGAATCACTACATGTTCCTTAGGCATCACATAACCACATAATATCATCTAGAAACCATATAGTAACAAATTATTTTTTGGAATCCACCACATACTATATGATATATATCTAACACCCTGTATTATACATCAAGCTATTACCTCCCATAAACCGAGTAAGAACCATAATCCATCATTATATATATATATATATATATATATCATACCTATAATAATCCTTTGGATACAATATCCAATAATAAATTTTTGTGAAATAAATAAATTCCATCATTTCCCTCTATACACATATATGGGAAAGTAACTATCGTGAAAACCAGAACAAGTGACTACCAATAGAGAAGAGTGGGGCCAAAGGGTGTATTCATCCATCTATCCTCTGATAGGGGTGTTGGGGAAAACACCCTCATAGAGTCCATTGGGTGTCAGTTCTGATAACTGAAAAGGGTGGGGAATTTTATGATATCATTGAATATACATGATAAAATAGTTCTCAAAACCACATTAAAGGCATATACTAGTATTAGAATTAATTATATCTAACATCACTCAGACTCCTGGCTACCACAACTATGACCAGATATTCTATAAGCACAAAATAATATAAATAGATACCATAAATTCATTCTGTACTCCATTATTTAATTTCATTATTTAATTCATTAGAAATTAAATATCAAATTTCATTATTCCACATTACATTACATTGAATTACACTAATTATAAGAGTAAATTCCATTCCCTCTAGGCTTAATCCTAACCAATAAATCTGTTAATGAAGATTAACATCTTTAAGAAATTGCATTCCATTATCAATAAACCCCATGGGTAAAAAATTTACTTATTCATTAATATAATCATTCTATATCTGGTATTCTAGGAAAACCTTCCATTGCTACAAAAAGGAGAAAACATGAAACTAAGAAACTCTAACTTTCTCATGTATTTGGGAATAGAAAAAAATATAAACAAGTAACCTGACGAACAACTATTAAATAGATTCAAGTGAGAATACCAGCTCTTAACATATCATAAATGGATAATCCATACATTAACCCATTTTATCACCTATGGTTCAATCTATGACACCCACATGCATATAATAATTCATCTCACCACAACAAGCATCAACTACTAGCACATCATCTGAGACACCATACCCACATACCACATCAGCAGTCCTAGGTCAACCGTAGCAGTGTCACATCAAATATAGGCCTAACAATCCTATATCACAGTATATTTCCAATATTTTACTTATTAGGATCATATCCATAGATCAAAATAAAGGTGTAGGGAAAATCTAAAAAAATAGGGAAACAGATCCCTCAAAACAAGAAATTCTACCTTCACCTGCAATCGAGCACTGAAAGATCTCGAAAAAAGTACTCAAAATTCATAAGAAAACAAAGAAATAATGCCTTGGAAAAAAATTATCACAGTACCATTTATTATTCAGTCTTGAATTAAATGAATAATTTATTAAAAGGTTATAACTATGGGAAACCTATTCCATCATGCTATATCAAGTCATAAATACATTATTAAAAATTTAATTTAACATGTCTTTTCATATATTACCAATATGAATTATAATTATTCATGTTTTTTAACAAATTTAAATATTTAATTGATTAACCAATTTAATTAAACATGAATACTTGAATAAATGTGGCTATCATCAAATTACAATATCAACTATATTTCATAAACATTCCTCTTTATTCTTTATATAATAAATTATTAATTAATTCAAAATTTGTGGTCATTACCAATTTCCATCAATAAATATGTTCAAACAAAGAAGAAAAATATAAATAACTCTATCTAGTAAAACTAATGGAAAACTTTTATCACTATATAGTGAAACAAAAACAGAAATAAGTGATCACTATCCAATTTATTTAATTTGGTTCAGTAATTATTATGTCAATACCATTTCCGTCAAAAAGATTAAATAAAAGTCAATTTTTAATTTCATATAAAATAGAAGAGGTGAAAATAATAACATAACATAAAATCCATCAACGTTATTCACTTAAGAATAGTCCACATTACAGATCTCCATTTACCTCTCTTATATGGACTGCAGCCCATTAATGATTTAGAGGCACAACTATTCCAAAAAAACAATAGAATATCCATTTCAACATTGGTGATCAAGAGAAATATAATGGAGAGAAGATAGTAGAAGAAATAATATCAAATCTGAGATAACTACCAAAATAAAAAAAGAAAAACACATCGTGGATCACCAAAAATCATGAAATATCTGAGATAAATTACCACGGATTGATCCCCTTCAAATTGAATCCAAAGAATAGATGTTGAGGGTCTTTGAATACCTGAAATGAGAGAGGGATCCACTTAATATACAGGGCTATGAATAACCCGAGTGGAAAAAACATTTATAACAACAATGTAACGGGGAATTTCATGACATGTAATTATGCTTCATGTCATGTATTCCTCGATGTTTTTTGATGCTCAAAAACTTTTCACCTTTTTATTAATTATCCCCAAATATTTACACACTACAAACCTTCCCAGCACATGTTGTGATCCTTACGTACTGGTGGTGTAATAATTACATGACATGTGATCTACATGATTCCAAACGTTTCTAACAAAACCCCTCTACATGTCTTCCAAAACTCCTCTAAGACACCTTCTACATGGAAACATGTAAAGGGTCAGACCACACTGATATAGAATCTGACAAAAAATATTTTGGAAAAAACAGTTATAGAAATTTTTTTCCTATATAATATGATCTTTTATTACAATTTCTTATTATTTAAAAGTTGAATGAGTGTTTATATAATTTTTTATGTGTTTAAAAATGATATTTTATTCATATGTTAAATTATATTAATCAAACATATACAGATATGAATTATATAACTCCTATAAAATTAATTCATTGAAAATAACCATTGTACTTTTACCATGATAAATAATATTTATCTAATGTAATTTATGAAAAAAATATGATTATAATAGAAACAAAATTTTTCATAATGATACTAAATATTAATTCGGATTTATAAATAAATTATTATGTGTATGGAAAACTAATTTAATAATTTCTCTCATAAAATATTATTTCTTAACAAATCCTAAAAATTATTCCTAGTTAAATATTATTAAGCCCAATCCCAAAACAATGTTAATTTTTTCATATGAAATTCCAAAAATTTGATAATTCAGTATATAAATAATATCTTAATATATAGTGGATAACTATTCATATCAAAAAAATAACTTTTTAAAATTTTAACTATTGTTTATTTCTCTTTATTATCAATAAATAATTAATTTATAAAAAAATATATTATTTATATTATCATTATAATTTATTATTTTATAATAATAATATATTTTTTTGATGTAAAAAAAACTATTTTAGAAAATTATTTTTCAATGTTAATAGTCTAATTATTAGTTGTTTTAGCTATAATAATTTAATTTCATTCATATTAAATGTATTCATTATTTTTATTCTATAAATATTTTATAATGAATTTAATCTAATTAATTTTAGTAATTAAATTTCTATGTATTAACAGTCATGATTAAATGTTTATGTATTATCTAAATAAATCATGGGTTTTTTTAAGATCAATGTTGGTCATAGTAGGAAACTCATGTGGGGGTGAGTTGAGTTCCTATAAAAATATCAATTAAAAACATATTTTAACGATCCCCTAATTTAAAAACAAAACTGGCCATTCAAACAATGTAGAAAATTTATAATAGTTTGAATATTCAGTTAATCTCTTAGGAGATTGATTAATTCACAGCTATATCAATATAAAAGAGTGAAATATCTTTTAAAACAAATTTACTAAATCAAAGTGTTTTAAATACTATCCATGACAAACTATCAAAGTGAAACATAGTTTTCTAAAGTGTGAGTTAAAAAAATGTTACCTAAATTTGGAAACATAACATATTAAAACAAGTGGTTCAGTCTCAAGATGAGACGTAATCCACTCCACATGGTGATCCACTACCACCATGATATATATATATATATATATATAATTCTTTTATCCACACCCTGGATTGGGATTTACACAACAGTACACAAGACGGTATAGGTCACAAGACCTCAACCATAGTTCTATATGGGAAATGAAAATAACCAGAACTCACAAGGGCCTCATCCATAGTTCTATGTGGGTGAGGAATGGTGTAAGAGAGTAATAGTGAGAGGATGTCTTATATCCTCATGTTTAGCATAGGATACATTGTGTATTTTTTGTACAAACACACACACACTGCTAAAAATATTAATAAAACAGTACACAATAGAGAAGAATATAATAAGAATGGATTATAAATGCACCAACTGTTGTTGAATTTATCTTTAAAATTTTATGATTTAGCATATTAGATGTTCATGTCCTCTTTTGAACGGATACTTAGAAATAATGTGTAGTGAGTTATGTGTTCTAGTTTCTAGTAAGTTATTGTGTAACTCTTCATAGAACTTCTTCTACATTTAGTTGGTGATGGAAGGATGTTGAATGTTTTTGAGCCATAACAACAAAACTAACATAAATTGTGAGTTATTATTTTGTTTTTTTGGGTGTTCTTGCATTCATGGATGTTCACTCTAATGTATCTTTCGGTTTTCACACTTTAAACTCTAGCACCACGTTTTATTTTATCTAGGGAGTTTGTGTAATGGATGAATAGAAGTATGATCTCTTAAAACCTCTTACCTCATGTTGTTAGGTGTCATGTCTACAAAAAATCACTAATTATTTCAATGCCTATAAATGACTCAAATATGTCTATTATAATCCACTAATAAATTTTATTGATAAAGATAGAATAAATGTTATGAAAGGAATGATGTCACAGTTTGTGGTGCAATAGGAACTGTGCCACAATCATAGTGAGTCAAAAGTGGGGACTTGTAATTGTGTCTTGTTAAGATGTCATAGAAATGTTATCTTGTCCTTTTTCAAACTTCTATTCATTTTCTTGTTATGGTGTCTCAGAACTAGTGTTATGGAAATGGTGTCTAGTTATTTGTGAATTATGGAACCTATATCATGGTTATGGTGTCTGGTCCTTTGCGAATGTTTGAACTGGAATCATGGTTAAAGTGTCTAGAAAATGGATTTATAGACTATTCTGATTTACAAACAAACTTCTGAGAGAGATTGTTCACAATAATAGTGTCTCATAAATATTCAAATATCTTCCATCTTTCTTAAGAAGTAATACTCACAAAATATAATATAGTTTTAACACAATCATAATAAAAATTAGTTGAACATGAGTAAACATTATTTATAAGACTTAAAATTGATTTATATGATTTATAATTTTTGTGATCATTAAAACAAGAGGAGTCAAACAATCTCCCATGTTTTGATGATCACAACTCATGGAATTTATAAGACATACATTTTATAATAAAATAAATAGTGTGATTATCATATAAAATAGAGTATGTGAGATAAAGACATAAACACAATAAAATACATGATAGTATTAGAGAATATATATAGAAAGACAGTTTCTCCATTTAGAAAATTTTTTAGTGCTTCTACCCCTTTAGGATTATCAAAAATAGATTAAGAAAAAAACTACATGAAAATAACAAGTGAATAAAAGTTATAAAAAAAAATTCATTGAATAAAATTATATAGTAGTGATACAATCACAAAAAGAGAATTCATCACAATACTATCAAAAATTATCCTTCCTCTTATTCAAAATTTTCACCCTTCAAATTATCCTTGTAAAAGAAAAAAAGATTACAATAACTACGTTCAGATGTGGAGGTCATAGAAGCTGTAGTAAGGCATGATAATATAACTCCTTCAATGATAGAAGGGGTTAGGGTTAGTCTAGTGGAAGAGTAAGGAAAAGTATATTCCACAATAATAGGTTAGATATGGATCAGATCCTAAGAAATATACATTGTAGCAAGGTCAAATGAAGTAAAGGAAGAAGGACAGGTGGAAGGAGGTAGTCCATTCCTCAATGGAGCCACTGTAGGAGCCATGATGGTTGTGCTATGAACATGAAAATACAATTTGAACACATTTAAGAAATCCTTAGTGATTTCAACACAATACTCAATAAAATTTCAAATTTATCTTTATTTTTAATGAATTTATCTAATGAAGTTGTGAATTCCTTTAGCTTCTGAACATGATATTTGAAAGATTGAGTTATATAAGGAAGCATTACATTATTCACAAGATACGTGAAATTTTTGGTCAACTCTTTCTTGGAATAGAAACTATTGAAGTAGAAATCCACTTTCATAGAGATTAATTCTTGAGAACCATTTTCAATTTTTGAGAGAACTCTAACCAGGTCAAGCACATGGTCACAATTCTAAAAATCTTTATCAAGAATTTTCTTTATAAAAAACGTCAAATCAATGACTAAAAATTTTCTGTAAGTACAGATCTGACCATTTTATTATCCAATGGCTGAGATGGCTGGGCATAAATAGATGGAGCTAAAACAGATTATGTGAGATCATTATATTGTTTTAGAATAGTCTATAAACATCCTTTTTTACTCAGTGGTATTATTATTGATTCTAGATACAATCACATGAATCTCAATTTCTATTTAGGTGTCACTCTCATCCGAATTTTGTTACATAGTAATCATGTTTAGTTGAGTTAGATGTAAAACCTTCTTTGCGATCTTATCAGCATCATCCTCACTCAGACGAGCAACATGGGCATGTGAAAGTTACATGTCTTTCTTCATTTCCATATCCGTAGATTTTAAATATTTCACGTCATCCCCCACATACCTAATTTAATCCAGACATCATAAATCTCATGAAGCATCTTGGGTTGGATCTACCATATGATTTTCTATCAAAGCAATACAATAGCCCTTTCATTGAGATTAGTTGCAGGATCAGGTTGAGACTTAATGATCTTATCCATACTAGGAAAAAATACTCTCCAAAAACATTCATATCTTCTTGGCTTACATAATTGGGTGTTTTTTGGGATGGTTTAGGAGTAGGAACAGAGACACTTTCAGGCTCTTTAGCAGATATTACATCCTTCTTAGAGAATGTTTTCAACATAAACATTGTTAAATGATCTATTCACTTCACTGAGGCTTCATGAGACTCACCAACATCAAAATACCTTCAAAACCTATACCAGGAATCCCGAAAACATGAATCCATAAGGGGTTAGCTTTCAATGTTTTTCAAATTGGATTTTTCTCCCCCTCAATAGATGATTCTCTTTTATGAATAAGAGACTAAATCTTTTGACCAATTTCCACACCCTCTACTCTCTCAGATTTAGCCACATCTCTAGATAATTGAAATTATTTTTCCATTCTTACTTCAACAGGATAAATCACTTATGTTTCTACAAAATCTTCTTTCTGTTCCTCTATAGTAACATGCTCTTCCACAATATCATTTTTGTTCTTCCATTACATCATTACTTTTATCTACAAAATAACCCTTTCTACCAGTATCTTATATACCATTATATAGAGGAGATTCTCTAGATGGAACATTATGAGGTGTTCCAGGAGATTCAAGAGTAGGTTCTCCAGTCCATTGAGGAATATAGGGATTACTCTCTTCTCCATCTAATGCATTTTTCTTATTCATATATTCTTTAATCTAAGTATTCTACATATATCATCATATTCTAAACCAAGATCAGATACATCTTTAGGTATTTAAGGGTTATCATCATCATTTAAATACTCATACAGTCTATCATTATCATCAAACCATGATCTCTTCTATGGATTCCAACTGATATTCATTTATCTCTATGTGTCCTTACATATAAAAAAATCATAACCTTCAACCACTTATTCATTATTAAAAAAACTATTGGGTAGTATCATTACATATTTAAACATTGAATAAAAAAATAGAAGTTCGCTTTGATGTTTTCTTAATCAAGTCACATATGTGAAGTATAATGTACTTATAAAAATTGATTTTGTGACTATTCTTTAGAGTATGTATCAAAAACACATCTTGATATTTTAGAGTAGAAAATTATCATTTCCTTGGACATATTAGATTTTGAATAAACATAAACAACAACCTTTTATCACCAACTAGTTCAGTAGAAATTGGCCTTCTTTTCCTTTTATTTCTAGTCAAACAACCGAAAGCCTATTCTAGGATAAAAAAATCAATAGGTGGAGGAGTACCTCTTTAATAGTACTAAAAAATGCCTTCATGTGTTATTCCTATGTATGAATCCCAAAACCTGGAAAAAAAATGTTCATCTCTATCTATTCACCTAGATTCCAACCATACAATCATCTTTAGAGTTGAAAGTAAATTGAACATACTAAAAAATATCAAAAACAAGATTCAGATATATTAGTATTTTTTTGTAAACCTCTCTAATCATCACTGTTATTCTATGAATTTTATAAAAAAGTTACTTACTTGATAGGATCCACTTCATACATATTTATTTCTCTGGAATGATAGTATGATCTGCAACACCTGGGTTTAGTGGCTTCTCTAGCTTGGTAAGATTGGTTTATTCCATGAGATTATAAAGATAGATGCTTTATCCTAGACATTAAAAGTGGTTTAAATGACGAAAAGGAGTTATAGAGAAAATATATTGGATTTGGGAGTAGACATTACGAGTGAAGACAGAGGTGAAGAGATGAGGTTTTATCATTTGGGGATTTCAATCATCAAAAGACACTAAAACGAGGTATAAAAGAAATAAAATAATAAATACAAAAATATTGGAAAATGATTTCAAAAAAATTGAATTCTGAGACCTAACTATGAGACAATAATAAGAAGTCACAATAATAACATTTCAGTCTTACTCTAAATCATGCGATAGTATCAAGTGAGACAAAAAAATAAGATTGTAAATATGAGATAACAGGCTAAGAGATAGTAACAGATAGATAGTAACTATGAGATAGTAACTGTGAGACAATAACTGTGAGATCGTAAATGTTCAATAGTAAACTATTCCCTCCAAGATGATCATTCCAAATACATATATGATTTCACTAATCCTTTTAGAATTTATTGCCTCGGTAAAAATTTCATAAAACTGATGTTGAGTTCCAATGAATTATTATGTAATATCAACCTTTATATAATGTTTTCTCAAAAAGTTTTGTCTTACATCAATATGTTTTGTTATTTAATGAGAAAAATGATTCTTAGAGATGTTAATATCACTTTTGTTATCAAAATTTATTGGTACATGTCTAAATTAATATCCATAATCAAGAAAAGTATATTTCATCCACAAAATATGAACACAATATTAACTAGAAACTTTGTATTCAGCTTCAGTAATAGACAATGAAAAAAAATGTTTATTTTTAATACACCGGGATACTAGTGGATTTCCCAAAAAGTGACATGTTCTAGAGGTGCTTTTTTTATCTAACATACAACATCCAAAATCAGGATCTGAATAGCTCTCTATGTCAAATGATTGTACTCTATGATAGAACAGTCATATGTTCGAAGTTTGTTTGAGGTATTTAAAATTAGTTTAACATCAAGAATATGTGACTCTTTAAGATTTTTTTTAAAACAAGCACACATACACATAGTAAAAATAATATCATGCCTACGAGAATATTATTAGAGTAAACTCCCAATTATTCCTCTGTATGTGGTTTGATCAATAGATTTACCATTCTCATAAAAATCCAATTTACAAGTGGTACTCATTGGAGTTTTACTACTTTTATTACCACGCAAAAAAATGTAGAAGATATTTAATATATTGACTATGATTTAAAATAATTCTTTTTTTATTTTGAATTATTTGAAATCCAAGAAGGAATTGACATTCCCCCATCAAACTCATTTCAAATTCATTTTGCATCATCTATGAAAAAGAAACAAATTAATAAATTTTAAAGGATCCAAAAATAGTATCATCAACATATATTTGAAAAACATAAAAGACATTTGATGTTTTTTATAAAGATAGTATGATCAACTTTACCTTTTGTAAATCCCTTATATATAATAAAACTACTTAGCCTATCTTACCGTGTTCTTGTATACTATTTTAAACCCCAAAATTGTTTGTTAATTTAAAATTTTGATTTCGAAAATGAGTGTCTATAAAACCATGGGGTTGTTCCACAAATACATCCTCAACTAATTATACATTTATGAATTCAATCTAAATATCCATTTGATATAGATTGAAATTTAGATGTGCTGCATATGCAAGAAAGATACTAATGGATTCAGGTTTATGAATTGGTGAAAAAGATTCCTCATAATCAATCATTTCTTCTTAACTATTACCTTATTCAACTAATATATCTTTTTTTCTTACAATATTACTAGGTTCATCTAATTTATTCATGAAAATAAATTTAGTTGCTATAGACAAGCTGTGTTTAGGCTTGTCCTCTATTTTGTAAACATTATTACATTCAAACCTATTTAACTCTTCTTGCATATCGATCACCAAAAATTCATCATTCATTTTCTAATTGAGGTTATTAGGCTAATGATGTGACAGGAAAGATTGATGTTCAACCTAATTTCTTAGAGAAGATCTAGTATGAGTTTCTTTATCTATATATCCAACAAAAACATCTAAAGGATGTTTCATAAGGGTTATAACTAATCTAGAAAACGAAGGGCTAGTGATTTCATCTTCTTCAATAGGTTCAGGTTCTTCATGACTAAAATCTAGATAATTTATAGAACATGATGATTTTAAAGATTTCTTATAGTATGTTTAGATGATTTTTCATTAATGTCTATATTTCTCACATCATCTTCAAGGTTTTATAGGGAGGTC
Source organism: Viscum album (assembly GCA_963277665.1). Taxonomy (NCBI): domain Eukaryota; kingdom Viridiplantae; phylum Streptophyta; class Magnoliopsida; order Santalales; family Viscaceae; genus Viscum; species Viscum album. The sequence goes on from OY728139.1 coordinate 249,633,389, forward strand.
TTAGGTTCATGGGGATCTATTTCACCAAATTTCACATTTACAAATACTTCCACAAATTTGGTTCTTTTTTGTTAAAGACACATTATGATTTAATAGAGATTCAATAACCTCGAAATATTCCCTCATCACTTTTGGACGAAATTCTTCTAATATTTTCATTTGATTTTATAATATAATATTTTCAACCAAAAAAACTATGAAGTAACTAACTTTAGGTTTCCTACTATTCCAAAACTCATACAGTGTATTATTAATAATTGGTATGATTAGGAGTCTATTAATATTATAACAAGTTGTATTCATATATTCTTCCAAGAATTATGTTGGTAGGACATATTCAATGAGCATGGTTCTGGCTATTTCTTGTAAGGTTCTATTTCACCACTCTAAAACACCATTTTGTTGTTATTTTCTAGGGATAGAGAAGTTATAACTATATCCATTTTGTGAGAAAAATGATTTGAACTCTTTGTTTTCAAACTCGCGTCCATGGTAACTTCATAGGGTTTTAATTTTGAGACCAGTTATGTTTTCTACTCTTCTAGCATACTTGACAAAATGATAGCATGCTTCAATTTTGTGAGCTATGAAAATGTCCAAGTATATATAGAATAGTCATCTACAAGAACATATAAATCATTCTTATCATGTAGAAATGAAACACTAGATGGTAGAAACAAGTTAAATTGCACCAACATGATAAGTTGAGAAGTTGTAACTTCTTTCTCTGGTTTGAAATATATTTTTTGTTTTTTACCTTTTTGACAAGGATTACAGATATTTTCATTTTGAAACTCACGTTTGGGTAGATAATTTACTAAGACATTTCTAGTAGGATTTATAAGAGTGTGTATGTTACAATGTCATAGACTTATATGGTAAAGAAAATACTCTTTGTGAAATTCAATCAAAAAAGAAACATTTTGAGAAACTATAGAATCTATGTTAACAACATAAACATTTTCATTTTTAAAAGTAGTAAATACTACCCCATTTTTTGAATTTAAAACGTTGCATGCATCATCTTCAAATTTAACATTGAAACCATCATCACATAATTGTGAAATACTAAACTGATTGTATACTAATCCATCAAAAAAAAGTACATTAGATATTAAAACATAGTTAGATTTACCAATCTGGAAAAGGCCAATTATTGTTCCTTTAGCTTTGTCACCAAAAGTGACATGTCGACCATTGATAATGATTAGATTCTTGAAGAATGAGTAATACCCTATCACAAGTCAGGATAATCCACTTTCAAAGTACCATAAACTTCTACAAGATCTCTTTCAACATTGTTCCTAAAAAATAATTAAGTAAGAGACAATTTTGTAACCCAAATTTGTTTGGGTCCGATAACATTAGTTATAAAAGATTTGGGAACCCACAATTTATTTATGGCTTCTTATAAAAAGTTTTTAAATATTATAAAATTAAACATTGTTTAGTCCTAAAAAATTAGATGTAGTGAATTAATTCCCATAGCTAGAAGTACCAAATTTTTATGTTTTTGGTATGAAGATTGAATTTTCAGATTATGATATAAAATTAGTTTTAGTTATGTTTCTCTAGATAGGATGGTTTCCTATACCAATACTATAACTATGAGGTACTTATATACAAAATATTTGTGTTAGAGTATTAACGTTTTCAGAAATATTATCTAATTCCTTTTTCAAGTACTCATTAGATCATTTAAGTTCATTGTTCCCTTTATGTAATTGATCATTCCTTTCCATTTCTATAGAAATCATATCTTTAATTGTAGAATTAAGAGCATGGCATTTTTTTAAAGATTTATATTTTTCTTTTAATTCATTTCATGTATCTTAGATCATTTCGTAGTATATAAACATTTCCTCATTATTCATATTTTTAGAATCACTATTATCTCAAAAATAATAATAAATTTGTATAAGAGACTCGAGAGTTACCTTAGATGTGTGTTTCATGAAATACATATTCGATTTTTCAGTCCTTTCATCATGTGAATTTTCTAAGTCACTTGATATATCCTTAGAGGCACTCTATGTTTCTTTAATTTCATTTTTATACATTATATCTTTTTTCCTCATACATATTTTATACTTTATCTTGGGACATTCAGCTTTTATATGTCCCTTTATCTTACATTTATAACAGACTATCTCGTTTGATTTGTCACATTTCTTTCAATAATGTTTCCAATTACCTTTATTGTCATATTTTCCTTTGTAGCTGAGCTTCCAAAAGAATTTATTCCTTATATAAAACTTCTTAATCCTTCCGTATAATCGATCCATTTACTTATCTCTCGATGATAGTGAATTATCCTTACATGTATTGTCAGAATGAGTTTGTATCCTGTCATTTTCTTTTTTTAGAAGTCATGGTTTTGAAATCCAATGACATTCTATTTGTTTCATTATCTTCCACTTTTTTTGACTTTAAATATTCCTCACACATCATCAATTTATATATTTTCTCTTTGACTGAAAACTACCTGATGTCACAGGATTATCTAATTGATACTAAAGTTCCTCTCCATCTTCCTAGTAGACATCTATGTAGCAACATGAATTGTTCAATGGTATCCAATAGATTTCCATAAGAGATCATTATATTGACTATTTCATTAAACCTGAGACACATTTCAGAAAGGGTTTCATTGGGATTCCTCTTATTTTTATAATACGTAATAGTATAGGTGTAAAGTCTCATTTCTTTAACATTAGTATTTCCTTCAAGTGAGACAATTAAAGTATTAAAAATTTCACAGGTTGATTTACAAGAAGATATTCTACTAATTTCATCATCCCCTAAAGAAGAAAAGAATTCATTCATGTCTATATAATTATTATTTTAAGCATCTTTTCTTGCTTCAATCCATGTAGTTCTTGGAGTTTTTGGTATTTCATATTAATATTCCATTACTATCCAAATATAAAAGACCATACTTTCTGAGTTCATTTTCATTTTAATTTTCCACGGAGTATAATTTTTCCATTGAAGTAGGGAGGTCGGTTGGTAGAAGCAACATACTATCTATTTTACATAATAAAGACCAAAATATAGAATTTCAAGAGCTACAAATTTTGAATGAATAGAAATTTAGAAATCCTTAAAACACAACTAGATCACAGTTGAAAAGATTCTAAAAATTATCGAAACCTTTGCAAATAGATGTTTAGAAACAACATCTGATACCAAATTTTGGTAGGAGTAGGACACTAAATAGGGGAAGAATTGAGTTCCAATAAATATTTCTATTAAAAACATAGTTTAAAGATCCCACAATTTTTTTTTAAAAAAAATTCCTTTTAATCAAAGTAGTAAAATTATAATAATTTGATTATTCAATTAATTTATCAAGAGATTTATTACTTCCCATTTATATCAATATAATATACTGAAGTAACTTTTGAAAAAATTTATTAATTCAAATAGTTATAAATACTATCCATGAATATCTATCAAAATGAAACAAATTATTTTTTGAAGTATGAGTTAAAATAGAGTAAATTAAATTTGAAAACATAGTGGATTAAAAAAAGTGGTTCTATCTCAAGCTTAGACTTTATCCACTATAATTGGTGACCAACTTCCATGAAGAAAAATTAATATATAAAGATTTGATCCACACCCTGGATCGAGGATTCTACAATAGTACACAAGACTTTCCTGGTCACATGACCACAACCATGGTTCTACATGGGAAATTAAAATTAATGGGCCACACATGGGACTCTTCAACGTTTATACATGGTCGAGAGATGATGTAATAGAATAGCAGTGATAGGATATCTTGTATCTTTTAATTTATCATAAGAGAGTGTGTTTATTTCTAGTACATACAAAGACATGACATGAAAGATTAATAAAATTGTACATAAAAGAGTTGAATTTAATAAGAATGGATTCAAAATGCACTGAGTATTATTCTATGTAGACCTATACTTATAAGATGTTTTAGATTTTATGTCTGGGTCCTCTTCTTAAAGAGGAATTAGAAACATAGTTTTTTGATTTCTGTGATCTGGTTTCCAATGAGTTATTGCGTAACCCTTCATAAAACATCTTTTCGTTGAGTTGTTTCTTCAATGTTGCTTGATGGTATTGTTCAATAGAAATACATCCTGTAGAAAAAGAGAGTTCATTGTGTGTTCTTATATGTGTTCTTACATACATGTATGTTCACTCTAATGTCTCCTTCAGTCGTCACACTTCCAACTCATGCACCTCCTTGTATTATTTATTTGGTGTTTTTATTATTTCTAATGAGAAGAATGATCTCTTTAAACATCATTCCTGGTAATTTCAAGTGTCATGTCTACAAAAAATATTTAATTACGTAAGTGTCCTTAAATTTCACAAATTTGACTGTTAGAATCAACCTTCAAATATAATTGAGAATGATAGAAAATTTTTTAAGTATGGAATGGTGTAATAGTAGGTGTATAGATAAGAATGATGCCATAATTACGATGAGTCAGAAGTGATTACTTGGAAATATGTCTTGTTACAGAGTAATAGAAATGATATTTTGTCCTTTTAAAATATTTTAAATGATGTATTGGTACAGTGTCATAGAATTGGTGTTACAGAAACAATTTGTAGCCATTTTTGAATTATGGAACTGGTAGCATGATTACATTGTCTGGTCCTTTGAGAATTATGGAACCAGAAGCATGATTACATTTTTAGGGAAATGGGGCCACAAAATTTTCCAATTTATAAACCAACCTGTGAGATGATTAATTCAGAAAAATAATTTCGAATACTTATTCAAAAATCATCCATCAATCTTAAGAAGTAATACTCATCGAAAGGATAAAGGTTTAATCATCATCACAATAAAACATTGCAGAACATGAGTAAACACATTTTATAAGACATAAAAACGATTTACATGATTTACTTGATTTTTGATCTTTAAAACAAGAGGAATCCAACAATAAGTGTTGCGTGTTGATCAAGTGATCAAACACATTGCATTATTTGAATGTAATTACATATTAATTTCCTAGGGTGTATGTAACACCCCAGGTAAATGAAGAATAATACATATTTCATATTTATTAATATTTGTGAATTAAATATTAATTTTACTTTAAAGGGTTTTCTATGTTCGATAGAGTACCCGATACGCAACAGCGGGTTTCTTTGGAATCTTACGTTGCACACTGATAATATAATATTATTATTTTAAATTGTAGTTAACTCATAGTCATTATATTATAGGTAATTAATGAAACTATAAGGCCCATGCCATTAATCTTACTTAACATTGAATTAAATTAATAATTTACATTGAGTATCTTTTCAGGTTTAGAGTTTTAGAGAATTAGGACATAACTATTACATCTCGAAAGATTACAAAGTAGAAACATTTACTAAGTTTCCATAAAATAAAAACTCTTAAAAAGAAACATGTCCAGTTCCATGTTTTAGGTTTCATGACTTTCCTTGATCCCATCCTTGACCCTATTCCATGTTATGTCCTGTGAAAAACATTTCAAAAACTTGGGATGAGCATAAAAATCTCACTAAGGGATACACAAAGAATGAAAACTGTTAGTTTTTCAAAACAACAAGTAAACCATGTATACTTTATCAATGTAATACTTTTCACCTTTTCAAAGTAGTAAAAACTCTTCACTGAATAAAAGTTCATTACTTACCCTTCTGTAACCAAAAGATTACCATAAAACCCATATAAAGATCACAGAACATATAAAGGAAACATGGGACATAAACATACTTAAGTGGAATAACCATAAGGTCGACTTCCACACATATCACTTAATGGAATAGCCATTTGGCCAACTTCCATACATACTTAATGGAATAGCCATACGACCGACTTACATACCCAATGCATTGGAGGTTATAACGTAACCACCCGTCCTGGTATCCACGGCACCACCCGTCATATGGTTTATCACGTAACCACCCGTAAAATGTCCATGTACGATTATAAAATTATAACACATAAAACCAATATAAAGGAATGATAACATTTCCACATTTCAATCACAATATATCATTTAAATATATTGACATAATAGAATCCTTTATCAAAACCATTTTCAATACGAAAATACATAAAAGGGTATATGGTATTAATTTTATTTTAAAAACATTACGGCTTGTTGAGGAAGCCAAATATCAAATAATACTCGCGGCGGCGGAAAAGGTCGTTGTCACCGCATACGTTAAAAGAAACATTCCTTTTTGTCATTTAGTAAAACGCTTCATAGAAAAAGATTCCTTTTGTATAAAAGTAAAACTCAAAGGGGTTTATACACCGTATAAAAGAAATTTGTGTATAAAACGAAAAATGACTCAATGAAAGGTGATTGAGACGAAGTCCCTTACAAAGACGGTATCCTTGGATTAAGGATAAATCAATTACTTAATTATGTGTGACAAATGAATACACGAAATATAAGTGGAAATTAAGTGTAAAACAATAAGAGGTTATTCACAAATATTCATAAAACGACATATTCAAGGAGTACAAGTTTATCCCAAAGAATCAAATTTGGGTTAAGAAGTTCCCTTGCAAAAATTTGACAGCCTAACGACGTCACTACAAAATTCAGAAAATGACTTGATGAGAGAAAAAAAGGGTATCTCATCACACGGACATAAAATTTAAATCAATAAGGATATATAAGAACATATCCCAACATAATAGTATGTCAATTAAAAGACATAACAAATGATGTCTTTCAAAAAGAGGAGGGTGAAAGGTTCCCTTACTGACATGGGTATCATTCGAAACATACACCATGTGAAAGAAAGACAATAAAACATTGATGTAAATACTCACAAATGAAATTATATTGCACAATGAGTAAAATAATTGGCAGTACATACACCACTCAAAGGAAATTGTGGAAAATGTAGCATAATTCTCACAGGAATAAAAGTGAGATGAAAAATCCCTTACGAAAACTCGGCAGCCTAACGGCGCCACATAAAACTTCCAAAAATGGATTGATGAGATCAAATAGGTTCTCTCATAATATTAAAATAAAATGTACATAAATAGGAATATAAAAGAACATCCCCCATCATAACAAAGAGGAGCATAAAAGAAGTAACATAAAGGAGAGTACTTAAAATGAAAGAGATAGGTTAGATCTCTTATGAAAATTCGGCAGCCTAACGGTGCCACTCAAAACTTCCAAAATATATTGATGAGAGAGATTAGGGTCTCTCATAATATGAACATAAAAATTTCAGTAAGAGTAATATAAAAGAACATCCCAATAACAAGAAAGATGAGCTTTAAATGGAATGACATAAAAGAGTGTACTTAAAAAGAAAGAGAGGAGAAGGATCCCTTACCTCGGGTCCGACTTGACTCGATCGTTCTTTAACGTCCTGAATAATAAACTTTAGTTAATTTCTACTTGATTAAGAACCTTTTTCAAGTTCATTATTCCTTTTATATCAATTATTGACATGTTATAAACATTCTGTAATCATTTATGTTAATAATGTTTGTTTTGTCGATATTTGGTTCTTATGTCAAAAGTGGACTTCTTACAATTACAAGTTGTTCGTGTGGTAAAAGGTTCTTTATATCCAGAATGACATTACTGATTTTGATATCATATATATCCAGAATATACATGTATTTATAATATAACATAATCATTTAGAGGTAATAAATTAAATGCACCGTTCATGGAGACGGTAAGCCATACGTATGCATGAACGCTACTTTCATTTCTATGTCGTATTAATGGAATTAAAAATAAATGAGAGATGTGTATATTTTTAATTCCAGAATTATATTCATCCTTTATATGTATCATACATCATATATATCCATTATATGTACTTATAATAGTACATTACAGTTGAGGATAAAAATGAAATGCACCGTTCATGGAGACGGTAAGCCGTACGTACGCATGAACGCTACTTTCATTTCTATCTCATACTTTAATGGAATGAAAACAATAATTATATTAAGGTATATTATAATTCCAGTATAAAATAATATATAATAACTTTAAATCCATCCTTTATACATCCCAGATATGGCATTAACGAATCAAATCACTTTGAGGGGGCGGTAGTCCGCACTTCCTTAATTGAAGATATCGCGTATACCCATAATGGAAGCCATAAAGTTTTGCCAGAAATGAAAAATACATAAGCTTATGTAAAACATAAAAATATTATATATCATATATAAACATAGTGACATCTTAATGGCCGCCATTGGAGGTGTTATATGAGTGTTGAACAATCATCGTTTCGTGAGGCAGAAATTCGCCATCAAGAGAAACTGTATGTTCTTTGACCATTAGATGAAGGTGTGTGTAAGTGTAGCTCGAATAATTATTATAAAAACATCATAGAATATTGAAGATACTGTATTTGTTACAAATGAAATGAATAAAAAGAGTTTATGGGGTTGGATGAGCAAAATAAAACAAAAGGGCATAAGTGAAGACGTTACCTTAAAATTGGGTAACTCCCTTTGGTTTGAACCAAAAGTGTTTCTTGAAGAGCTTACTGCCTAAGCTAAGGCTTCTAAGATGAGGAGAGGTATGTGGAGAGACAAAAGGATCAGATATTGGCCGAACCAAAGGCTTGATAGGTGTGGGTAAGGGTGTAGAGGTGGGGGCCTTTTATAAGAGGAGAGGAGGGGCACTCTTGGAAAAGTATAAAATGTTACTTTATTTTAAAATGTGTTTCGGATTTTAATGGTCCCACATTGATGTGTTTCGGGGATAAGGTGTCAAGGTTTAGAAATCCACCCATCCAATAGGTTTTTGAAATGTTTAGGCCCTAGATTTTGCATTATCTTTCCATTTTATTTAAATCATTAAATAATGAGGTCATCGCTGCATCATCATGATGTCATAAAGAATTTAATTTATTTAAGGTCAAGAAATTATAAAAAAACTACTCTGACGTTTGAAATCTTTTTAGCTTTCCAATGACTATTTATAGTCAAAACCCTGACTTGTATAACCACATATAAAATTTTTTTTAGTAAAACAAAACATGTTTGTGACATTTTTATTTTAACTTTAAATAAAAGGCATAAATGTCATTATCAAACCCAAGTGGCCCCATGGGGTACCAAAAATCGACCCATGGGTTGTCTTGGTCGGCCATAAATCATCCAATAGGGTTATGACAAGTGTCAATATATTTTCATTTTATTATAATATCATTTTTACCTTAAATTACACTAATTACCTTTAATCGCGATTAATAAAACATAAAAGTTACTTTTCATCAAAAATTATTTGCATCCCATTGAACCACATTTTACTTAAATATTAAAATAATTTAAATTGGATTTTTTAAATTCAAATCACAGAGGTGGTAATGTCCGATTGAAATGAAAAATAAAAATTTGTAACCACCACTTTTTGGTTTCACTATTCATCAAAAATTGGAGATTTTCAGAAAAATACAAAAAATTCACCCTAAGCTATATTTGATATTCCGAATTCAAAAATGATGTCTATTTTACCAAATTCATCACATAGAAGTTGCATTAATTAATTTTATAATTAATTCCTGCAGTCAGAGCAAATAGCGGGTTTTTATGAAATAATAAGTATCAAAAGATTGACACTAGTTTAAGTCCAATTTCAAAGTAAAATTAATTCCAATGACCACTATTGGATTAAATGGTAAAAATATATTCTAATTTTACTTAAAAACAATCAAAAAGATAATCTAATCATATAAATAAACTATATTGAAAATATGTTTTGAATTAAAATACAACATTTATTACTATTCATTAAAAAATGAACTTTATCAGAAAGATACCAAAAATTTAAACAAAGTAACATTTGATGCCCCAATTCTAAATAAGAATTTTATTTTGTCAAATATAACACATAAAATTGTCAAAAAGTGGATTTAAAAGAGTTTCTCCTTCAAAAGGCGGTTAATCGACCTTTTAAAGAATATTAGAATGTCTACGCTTAAAATTGGATTCGTTCGCATTTTTAATCCTCTAACATTTATTGTAAAGAGTAAAAATATTTGACAAGCATATATAATTATTTTTTAGGTAATTCTGTTCATTCTCTCCATTACAACAGCTAGGCATTAAATACTATTTAAAATAATATTATTTTATTATTAGAGTGCAACGTAAGCTTCCCAAGAAACTCGTTGTTGCGTATTGGGTATGCCATCAAGCATAGCATCCCCTTTAAAGTAATACTAATATTTTATTCACAAATATGGATAAATATAAAAATGTCATATTCTTTATTTACCTGGGGTGTTACAGAAACTAACTACAATATTATAATACATTATTGTTAAATGTATTTAATTTTATCCAATAAATGTTAGAGTCTTAAAATGTGAATGAATATAATTTTAAGCATAATTTACATTAAAAGGCTGATTTACAACATTTTAATGGAGAACCCTCTTTAAATATAGTTTTGGTCACTTTAATAAATTCTAATTGACCAAATATAATTGTTCTTTATAATGGGGACATCAAATTTTACATTGTGTAATATTTTGGTATTTTTTTGATCGAGTTCATTTTTTAATGAATAGTGAAAAATACTATATTTTAATTCAAAAGTGCATTTTAATCTAATTTATTTATATTGTTAGATTATCTTTTTAGTTGGTTTTAAAGTGAAACTAAAATATATTTTTACCATTTAATCGAAATTTGTTCATTGGAATTAATTTCACATTGAAATTGGAAATAAACATGTATCAATCTTTTGATAGTTATTGTTTCTTAAAAACACGCTATTTGTTTTGATAACGGGAATAAATTTTAAAATTAGTTAGTTCCACTTCATTGTTTTGAATTTGGAAAAATAGAAATCAATTTTTAATTCTGAATATAAAATAATGCTTATGCTGAATTTTTGGTATTTTTATGAAAAACATCAATTTTTGATGAATAGTGACACCACTTAGTGCTAGTTAAAAAAACTGAATTTTTCATTTAAATGAAATTTTACCACTTCTGTGAATTGAATTTCAAAAATCATACATACATGGTTGTTATCAAGAAGTAAAATGTGGTTCATTAAGTTGAAAATAATTTTTGGAGAATAGTTACTTTTGACTTATTTACCGCGGTTAAAGGTAAATAGGGTAATTCAGGGTTAAAAGAATATTACAATATTTCCAAATTACCTTAACACTTGTCCTAACCTTATTGGATGAGTAGCGGCCAACCATGGGAATCTTTGGGTCGATTATGGGACCCCATGGAGCCACTTATGATAGATAATGACACTTTGGATTAATTAATTTAATGTAAAGGAAAAATTGACAATAACAAAAAACGTTTTGTAAATTAATTTTTATATGGTGTTATATAAGTCCTATTTTAGACTATAAATATTAATTGGAAAGATAAAACGATTTAATAAATGTTATTATTTTTTTATAATTTTTAGGTATCTAATAAATTAAATTATTTATGACACAATAATGATACAATATTTACCTCATTAATAAATGATTTAAATAAATAAGATTATAGTGATTAAAATAATATCCAAAACATGTCCAATTATGATTGAATGATTTTATTTCTACCATGTCTCATCTTCTCTTTGACTATAATGATTTTCAGTCGAATATAAACCGAATATCATTTTATTATAAAATAATATTTTCACACTTTCCAAAAGAGCCCCTCCTCTCCCTTATAAATGGATGCCACTTCTAACTAATTCCTTACACCTCTAAAACCATTTGGATCGTCCAATCTCTGCACAATTAAGCTCCCTACATCCCTCTCCTCCTCTTAGAAGCCTTACCTTAGGAAGAAGGCACTTCAAGAAGTCCTTAGGTTCAAACCAAAGGGGGTTACCCAAATTAAAGGTAATGATTTCTCTTAAATTGTTTTCTTTTATTTTACTTCTCCAACCCATAAAATCTTTTTTATTCCCTTATTTTGCAACAAAAACAGTATCTGCAATATACTAGGGTGTTGGTATGATAATTATTCTTACTACACTTACACACACCTCCATCTAATGGATGAAAAACATAATGTTTCTGTGGATGGAAAACTATGGCCTCACGAAATGATGATTGTTCAATTAAATATTACCGCCTATAATGTAGAAATTATGATGGAACTATATTTATATATGATATATATAATGTTTATGTTTTCCTTATGCTTCTGTAATTCCCGTTTATAGCACGCCTTTATGGTTTCCATTGTGGTAAAATACGATAATCTCATTTGGGGAAGTGTGGACTACCGCCCCCTCAAAGTGATTTGATTCGTTAATTCCTTATGTGGGATGTATAAAGGATGGAGATAACAATAATATATATTATATTATACTGGAATTATAATATACCTATGAATAATTATGTTTTATTTCAATTAAAATAAGAAATATAAATGAAAGTAGCGCTCATGCGTACGTACGACTTACCGTCTCCATGAACGATGCATTTCATTTATTACCTATAAATGTAATGTACTATTATTAAAACATGTATATACTGGATATATATGATATATATGATATAAAAATCTTGAATATCATTCTAGATATAATAAATATTTGACCACATGGAAAACATGTAAATATAAGGTGTTCATTTTTACTCAAGTACCAAACATCGACTAAATAAACGTTATTAACTTAAATGATTGAATAATGTTTATATCATTTTAATAAATGATATAAAAGGAATAATAAACTTGAAAAAGTTTCTTAAGCAAGTAGATATTTACATTATTTTATTATTCAGGATATTAAATAATGATTGAGTCAAGTCGGACACAAGGTAAGGGACTTCGTATCAATCTCCTTTCATTGAGGCATTTTTAGTTTTATAGACGAATTTATTTTATACGGTGTAAAAACCCCTCTGAATTTTCATTTAATTCAAAGGGAATCTTCTTATATGAAGAATTTTACTAAATGACAAAAATGACTATTTTTTTAACGTAAGCGGTGACCACGACCTTTTCGCTGCCGCGAGTATTATTTGATCTTTGGCCTCCTTAATAAGCCGAAATGTTTTTTAAAAGGAAAAATAAATACCATATACACATTTTATGTACTTTGGTATTGATAATGATTTTGAAAATGGATTTATTATTTCAATATATTGAAATTATATTTTATTATTGCATTGTGGAAATTTTATCTTTCCTTTATGCTTATGTTATGTGTTATGATCATGTTATGGTTCTTGGGCATTATTTACATATACAGGTGGTTCTGTGATAATCCTAGGGCGGGTGAGCCCGAGATATCTCTCCAATGCATTGGGTAACATCAAATAGGTAAAAGTTAATGTTTCTCCTAGGAGATTGAGGTAATATACTGTGATGGGTATTCCAAAGTAACTCCCTATGTAGTTGTGATAGCTACAATGTATGTATGATATGGATGCCACAAGTTACCTTTATGACTTATGATTTCTATGTGTCTTTCATAAATCTTATGATTTCATGTGGTAAGTAAAAGAGGTCATGTTTTGTATGTATTTATGAACAAATGTTTTCATTATTTGATTTATAACCCTTACCGAGATTTTTATGCTCATCTGATGTCTTGAAATGTTTTCACAGGACATAAAGATGAAAAAGGTCAAGGATGGGATCAAGGAAAAGTCATGCTATCTAAAACATGGAACTAGACATGACTTTTTTTCAATAGTTTTTATTTTATAAATAAATGGAAACTGTGTAGATATTTATTCCTTGTAATCTTTTGAGATGTAATAGTTATGTCCAAATTCCCTAAAACACCAATCCTAAAAAGATCCTCAATGTAAATTATTCATTTAATTCAATATTATGTAATGTTTAATGTCGGGTCCTTATAGTTGGTATCAGTGTTCGGTTTAGATAACTTTAGCAGATAGGGTGTTGTTAAATAAATGTCCATAAGGTATTTTATGTTAATATTGAAATCATATAGCATTTACAGATTACCATGTTGCTTTGCCTAAGATATTTCCTTGTTCAGAATGGTTTTTCGCAGAGGAAACATGGAAACTATGTTAGGAAGACATCAAGAGGAAGAAAACCCGCTAAATTAGCAACTTGATATGGTCGTAATCATAACTGAACAGTTTATTGCAGTGATGGAAGAGTTGAATCAGGCGATAAACGGTGGTGGTATTCGTGTACGAGATCAGCCAGATCAACCACAAAAGAACATGTCAGTAGTAGAGCATTTCATGAGGCAACATCCCCCATTATTCAGAGAATCATTTTACCCTGTGATAGCTGAAAGGTGGATTAAATAATTGGAGAATATTTTTGTTGTCATGGGTTATTCAGAACATCAAAAGGTTAGTCTTGCTGTTTACCGTTTTGAAGGGGAAGCTGATCAGTGGTGGTCGATGGTGAAAAATATCAGGGATAGTGAGGTGATTGATTCTCTTGATTGGGATGAGTTCAATGGTACGTTTCTTGAGAAATATTTTCCTAAGGTGGTTCATCTTAGGATGGAAAAACAATTCCAGGAATTGAGGCAGGAGGATGACTCAGTGGTTGCTTATGAAGAAAAATTCACTCGACTGGAAAGCTAAGCTCCAAATTTAATATGAGATCTTGATAGTAAAATCAACAGATTTTACTCAAGAATAAATCAAAAGTATCTAAGGGCTTTAGCTTATCATGAGTTCAAAAGTTATGAAAAACTTTTTCATTGTGCGGAGAAGGTCGAAATGGAGTTTTCCGATGATCAGGTATTCCTTGTCAAACAACAGAATAAGAGGATGAGGTGGGAGTCGAAAGGGAAGAACTCTTCAAAAAAGTCTGATGGTAAGAAACATAAGTTTAATGTTTGTGAAAATTGTGGTAAAAAGCACACTGGGGAATGTCTTTTGTATTCTGGTAAGTGCTACTGATGTGATAAAATGGGACATAAGGCTTGTAATTGCACAGAAAAAGATCAGGGTAATGGTAAGACAAAATCTGATTTAAATTCAGTAAAATGATTTAAGTTCAATTAAATGGGTCATTATGAAAATGAGTGTCCAACAAAGAACCCAACTGAAAGAAAGTAGCCAGACTACAAGCAGAAAGGGGTGGTGAAATCCTTTGCAACAACTTCAGCAGATGTTGGGCCATCAAATAACGTTGTATCAGGTATACTGTTTGTTTGTTCAGATTATGCCAATGTGTTGTTTGATTCGGTGTATACACACTCTTTCATTTCAGAGATGTTTTCTAGTAAATTGTGAATTTCAACTCATGATATGAATATAGAACATATGGTAAAAAAACCTGGAGGAAGTGTCGAGTCAAAAAGAAAACATAAGAACATTCTTGTCCTTATGTGCAGAATGAATCTACCTGGAAACCTTATTGTTTTTCCTCTAGTAGAGTTTGATGTTATTTTGGGCATGGATTGTCTTTCTGTTTATCATGATAAGATTGATTGCAGAGATAAAGAGGTTTCTTTTCAGAATTATATTCAGTATGTATACAAAAAATGAAACCTTGTTGTTGATAACATATCAGGAAGCTGAGAAACTTGTAAAAGTTGGAAATGAATGCTACCTTGCACATATTGTTGAAAAAAAAGAAACTGTTCAAATTAATGATGTGCCAGTGGTAAATGAGTACCTTGATTTTTTTCCTGATGAGTTCTCTGGCATTATACCTAACCGGGAAGGTGAATTTTCTGTTGACTTAGTTCTTGATGCTAAGACAATTTCAAAACCCCCTTATCGAATGGCTCAAATTGAACATTTAGAGTTAAAGAAGCAATTTCCTGAGTTATTAGATAAAGGTTTTGTATGACCTAGAACGTCACCATGGGGTGCTCCTGTCTTGTTTGTTAAAAAGAAATATGGTTCAATGAGACTTTTCATTGATTATAGAGCATTGAATAACATCACCGTTAAGAATAAGTATCATTTGCCTCATATCGATGATTTGATTGATCAGCTCCAGGGAGCTCAGTATTTTACGAAGATTGACTTGAGGAAGGGGTACCATCAGTTGAAAGTAAATGAAGAAGACATTCCAAAGACAGTGTTTCGTACTAGATATGACCATTATGAATTTGTAGTTATGCCTTTTGGGTTAACCAATGCACCTACTGTATTTATGGATCTTATGAATATAATTTTCCGTGAGTTCTTGGATAAGTTTGTGTCTGTGTTCATTGATGATATTTTGGTTTATTCAAAAATTAAAGAGGAACATGAAAGTAATTTAAGGGTTGTCCTGCATACCTTAAAAGAAAAGAAACTATTTGGGAAATTGAACAAGTGTGAGTTTTGGTTACAACAAATTTATTTCCTTGGTCACATGGTTTTAGAAAATGGCACAACTGTTGATCCTGCTAAAACTAAAGTTGTTGAAGAATGGCCAAGACCCACAAATATAACCAAGATTTGTATTTTTCATGGGTTGGATGGTTATTACCGGAGGTTTGTTGAAAAGTTTACCTGCTTATCTTGTCCAATGACTATGTTAACTAGAAATGGTGTTAGGATCATCTAGACAAAAGAATGTGATGATTTTTTTTAAGAATTGAAAAAAATATTGGTGAATGCTCCAGTTTGGGCACTGCCTTCCAGAAATGGTGAGTTTGTTATCTAAAGTGATGCTTCGTTGAAAGGACTGGGGTGTGTCCTAATGGAAAATGATTAGGTAATTCATTATGCAGCACATCAGTTGAAACCACATGAGTTAAATTACCCTACATAAGATTTGGAATTAGCTGATGTTGTTTTTGCTTTAAAAATTTGGAGGTGTCATTTGTATGGAGTGAAGTGTGAAATATATACTGATCACAAATGTTTGAAGTATATATTCACTTATAAAGAATTGAACATGAGATAGAGGAGATGGTTGGAATTAATCAAGGATTATGATTGCACGATCCTTTATCATCTGGGGAAATCAAATAAAGTGGCTGATGCTTTTAGTCGAAAAAGTAATTCTTCATTAACCATGATACGTTTCGAATGAGATCCTTTGGTTTTTGATTGGATGAATTTTGGCATAGAAGTTTTTGTTGCAGAAAATTCATCTTTTTTGTTTCAGGTGTTAGTGAAATCATCTTTATCAGATAGAATTAAGCAAGCACAGAAGGAAGATAGTGAGTTACAAGAAAAGGTTGTGTTTGTTCATAAGGGTAAGTAACTAGATTTTAATGTTGATAATGATTGTGTTTTGAGATTTGGAATGTTATTGTGTGTGCCTTGTGATTCACATTTGAAGAATGAGTTGTTATGTGAAGATCATAGTTCTCCGTTTTCAGTTCATCATGGCAGTACTAAGATGTACAGAGATCTTCGGAAGTATTAATGGTGGGATGGAATGAAAAGAGATATTTCTGATTTTACTATGAAGTGTTTGACTTTTCAGCAGGTTAGAGCAGAGCGACAGTTACCGAAAGGAATGCTTCATCCTTTACTGGTGCCAGAGTGGAAATGGGAAAATAAATTCATGGACTTTGTTGTGGGATTACCAAAGACATCTCAATGTAATAATGCAATCTAGGATATAGTTGACCGATTGACTAAATCTTCTCATTTCCTTCTTATTAGAGATACTTTGTCTCTAGATCAACTTGATCAGTTGTATGTTAAAGAGATAGTCAGGTTGCATGGAGTTCACCTCTCCATTTTATCTGATCGTGATCCCATTTTCACTTCTAACTTTTGGAAAGGCCTTCATATGTCATTCAGTATTGAATTAAATTTTAGTACATCTTTTCATCCTCAATCAGATGGGCAGTCGGAACGAACAATTCGGACCTTGGAGGATTTGTTACATTCTTGCTCAATGGATTACCAGGGAAGATGGGACCAACATCTTTCTTTGGTTTAATTTTCTTATAATAACAGTTTTCATTCTAGTATACAGATGGCTCCATTTTAGGCATTATATGGAAAGAATTGTCGAACTATAGCATTCTGGGATGAAGTAGGTGAAAGGAAACTGATGGGGCCAGAATTGGTACAAGAGATGGCAGAGAAAGTTTATATGAAACAGAAGCACATGAGAACAGCTCAGATAAGAAAGAAAAGTTATGAAGATAACCGGAGTAAGGATATTTCTTTTGAGGTATGTGATCATGTCTTTCTCAAAGTTTCTCCATGGAAAGGTGTGATGAATTTTGGTAAGAAGGGAAAGTTGAGTCTGAGGTTCATTAGACCTTATGAAATTCTGGAAAAAGATGGATCATTTGCGTACAGAGTGGATTTACCCCCATGTTTATCCCAGGTGCACAATGTTTTTCATGTTTTGATATTGAGAATGTATATGCCAGATCCATCTCATGTTTTGAGCCCATAGGTAGTTTAGTTGTAGAAGAATCCCTCTTATGAAGAACAACCAGTACAGATTCTTGACAGCAGAGAGAAAGTGTTGCAGAATAAGGTAATTCACCTGGTAAAGGTTTTGTGGAAAAACCATATGGTTGAAGAGGCAACGTGGGAATCTGAAAATGCTATGAGGGATAAATACCCCCACTTATTTTGATAAGTGAATAAAAATTTTAAGGACACAATTTCCAAAAGGGGGGAAGGATGTAACACCCCAGGTAAATGAAGAGTAAGACATATTTCATATTTATTAATATTTGTGAATTAAATATTAATTTTACTTTAAAGGGGTTTCTATGTTCGAATGCGTACCCGATATACAATCAATATCTTCCTAAACCCCTGCCCAATTATATGATGGTTTTTATAGAGAGAAGGGTGGGAAAAATAATTAATCACCAAGGATAAATTGAGTTCAATATAATAACAATGTGTATGACCACCGCACTCGTGCAATTCTTGCACATCCACCATAAATAGATTTAAAACATGTTCTATTGAAGCGTAATAACTAGATATCATGATAGAAATATGATATAGATAAATGCAATTTTATTTTTAAAAAATTATTATGGAAGATGAGAAGGAAGATCTTTAATATAAAAATAATGAATGTGTTACATGGTAAAAAACTCCAAAATAAAATGAATAGAATGGAAAAAAATCCTAAAGCTTGAATGTTGACAGAAAATTTCATTTCCAATCAATATCTTCTTAAACAAACCCCTATAATATTATTTATATTCAATTAAGTGGCCATGGGGTGTCATAACTGAAAATTTAATGAGTTTCGGGTCATAATGGTTTATTAATGGTTGAAAATTTGACAACACAATTTTTCTTTAATGGTATTAGCATGGTACTCCATCCTTTTTGAATAATAATTGAATTTATTCTTATAATAAGTTTTTATTAAGTGTTATTTAAATTCTACCACCAAATTTTAGCTATATCGGGCTCTGCTAGAGGGAGTTATGAGTTTTTTTGTTAAATTTGTCTTTTTTATGAGATTTTCTAGAAGATTCATTAAATGTATATCAATAAATTTAAACCATAGTGGATGAATCACTCCATGTAATATCATTTGAGAATAGTTATAGAAGTCATATATTATATCCAGGTGAAATCACCTCAAGTATAGTTGTGTAGATTGAGTTTGGCTTCAGTTACGGATGTGGGGTCTACGTTGACCGCCTAAATGATTTTCGAAAATCATTTATTTTTTCGGGACTATATTTGTTCGAATAATATTTGGGTCCTGAATAAAAAGATTAATAAAATAAATCAAGGAATCGATAAAAAATAATCACTCCAATTGGATTCATATTTTATGAAATATTCCCAAAATACCCTTGTGATTAATATCACTTAAATTTCATGACATAATCACTTTTCACATCTTATCCCAAAACAACCCATAAATCAAAAAATGTAGTAAATAATATCAAATTTATAAATTTAGAGAGTTTTAATAATTGAAATTCATATAATAATTGAGTAAAATAACATCCCTATCAATTATACCACAAATAAACCATTCTTTTCCTCAAGAATAAAACCTCAATATTGTATTAAGAGGACAGAAATGTTACCAATATACAAATTCCTCAGTAATAAATAACATTCAATGTAAAAAAATCATTCAAAATCCATATAAAATATCAATTTAATTTCACTTTCAATGAAATAATCAAATTATGTATTTTACATTTCCCCTATTGAAAAATTAATGAACTTCATCATTGATTCATTCACTCTCACCAATTAATTATTATTAAACATTCCCTCACATGATTTAACTAACATAAATATATTCTCTCATATCTCAAGATAAAAATTGATGTATATTATTTCTCATATAATGAGAGCATGCTCCATATAAGTAGGCTTGGAAATGAACAACCTTTTCCACATTATAAAGAAATAAGGAAAATTAAATTATGAGGAATTTTAAATAAAGGTTAAAATCACATTAAGGTTTATTGTTTGCAGGATTTGAAGCTTTAAAAATTAAGTCTCATGGATGAGATATATCTATTAATTATAATTAATTAAATTAAAAATAAATGTATAATAAAAATATCCACTTAAAACTATCAACTCCCACTTCTACAAAAATCAATTTAAGGTCATGTTCAAAGTACACATAATGGATGATTTGTGAACCCCTTTTATTTTTTATATATTTTTATATTTTTTTAATTACCCATTTCATTTTTTTCCTTTAATAAAAAGTTATTATTATAATAAAACTCACATCCACCATCTAACCATGTATGATGAAAATTATAGGTCTAGAAATGGTTAATTTTTTATTCCCAAATCATAAATTATTTTCTCATTTTTGGGATCTTTTTTTTATTTTCATTTTTTAATATTCGATAGGGGTAAAAATAGATTACAATAAATGATTCCACATCCTTTGACAATTCCCACAATAGATAACCCAAATGGTTTCCTTACAATTTATAACATCTCATTCACCATTATTCCCTTTACTCCCACACATCAACATTAAAATATCATGAATATACTAAGAGTAGGGTAGGAGTTGATAAAAATGGCTTGATAATAGATCATCCCTAATAAAGTCATTCATGGTCTCTATTGATTTATGGATAAGTGGTTTATTAAAATATTCCTCAATCATTTTAAATATGATTTTATATAGTCATACATTTGAAAAGTTCATATTAATGTTCTAGCATAGGGAATGCCCCAAGATCAGTCAAGAAAATGTTCAAGAGAAAATAGGAAGTAATTGGTAAATTAATCCTCTCAATAATGAGACATATGATTTTGGATAATCCCCTAAGGAATTATTTATAATAAAAACAATTTACTTTAAATTCAGAAAATAAAATCATGAAAAATGGATAGGAAAGTTCATTTACATTAATCAATAAATTCCATCAAATTTTGAGTCATCTTTTAAATATCCCTAATTCACTTTAATCATTCAATTTTCTATTTTATGCATTTAATTTCATTAACATTAAAATTTAAAACACGACAACACTTGATTTATAAGAAACTGAAGTCTCCTATAAAAGTCATGTAAATAATTTATTCAATTGTAGACATGAAATTCATATCATTAAAGCTGAAAACATGTTTGGGACAAAAAAATTTAAGAATATTAAAAGTTAAAAAAAACGAACTCCCTTTCCCATGAAACTTATTCCATCTCTTTATGTTTTAGAAGATTCCTTCCATTATGACCCTATAAAAGAAAACAACAAAATTAATCTCCAGGATCATGTTATTAATTTTGAAAATTATAGGAGAGAATGGGATGAATTCTTGAATAAGTTATAAGAATGAATTTGAAATCTAAATTCATGATATTGAAAATCAAATTTCTATAAATAAATTAAAGGATAAATCTTGGTATGATCACATAACTGGGAATTAGTTTTTTACTTCCGCCAGTGGGCTCTACCAGCTGTTATCCATAATCTCATGGTGGGTGCATGTTCTTTGTCATGAACCACCACATGTAATTCACTATTGCATGATTTTATTTTTTCTTGTTAAGGAGGAATACCTGGATAGAATACACTAGATAATCCCCTTTATAATATGGTACAACATGTATGGAAGGGGTATGATGATGTATAAAACCTCCTCATTCATTTATACTTCTATAAAAACTTATTTTTCTACTTTTACACACTCTAGTGAATATTCAATGAATCATGGGAGCTCTAGGTTTTCCTCAAGTAGTTAAATTTATTTTTCCTCATCACCCTCTTGGGAATAATAATATTAAGTTTTTTAAAAAATTCAAAATAGTTGTGAGTAATACTCAATGTAGTTTCAAAAAAATTATATGAGTTTGAGATTAATAATTTATCATCTCCATTAGTTGGTTCGCCTTGAATATATTATTTGATGGAAAGTACCTCTTGGATTTTATTATCAATGAATGGAGGTGGGTAGTTAGTTTCTTACACCTCGATTTTAGATTCAAATTCATTGATGACTTTATTGAAATCAGAAATTACTAGTGTCACTTCATTCTTTTCCTTGAATCATTCCAATTCAATATGTAGTTCATTAATCAAGATAATTAAACCTTGTGGTGAGATACATATCTCTTGGCCTCTTTGCAACTGTTTGAACATTATAAAAATAGAATCACGCTTTCATTGGGGTTCCTCATTAGTATAATATATTTCTTGTTTCTTCACCTATGAGTAATTGTTTCTTGAATTGAGAAATGGTCATTTGAAAATATCATGGGAAAAGATTTTTTATTATTTTTTTAATAATGAAAACAATAAAAAATATTTACCAAAATGTGAATTTTGAAAATGTGATTGAAATAACTATTTATATCTCTCAAAATGGAATTAGTTTTGACACATTACCTTTATAGGGCATGGAAAAAACAATTTAATTTTTCTAATGCAGCACAGAGGCTAACCAGGGTTGTCTCACATGAAGATCATTGTAGATGGTTTAATAACTAATAATAGTTAAACTATTCTATTTTTTTTGTGTTTTTAATGTTTTTTATAAAAATATTACTTTCTAGTTTTGGAAAACATGCAATTAAAATAAATCAATTTCTAATTTAAATATAAATACAGATGAAAACAAGAAGAAATTATATATGAAAGGTCATTTTTCTAATGTTGTACATCACATGTTCGTTAATTATATATATTTTTATATTAAATTTGATGATCCATTTAGGGAAACCTCATTAATGAATTAATTTTCTTTGATTTAATGAGTTTGAAATTTTAGCATGCATATGGTATACCAAACCGCACCACTACTAATATTTATATAGGATAACACCTCAATCAAGAATGTTATTCTTAAAATTCCTAGCTCCACCTTATGCCTTTTCATCTTTTAGGGAAACCTGAACTCCAACTTATGAAGGATTTTATAAAATGAAGGGTGGGAAAAATAATTAATCATGTATAATAGATCTAATTTAAAAACATTCTTGGTGGATGACCACCACACTTGTGAAATAATCTCACATTCATGACTAATAAATTTGAAACATCCTAAATTAAAGAATAATAACAAAGAACATTGTGAAACCTCCCCCAGGGCTAAGCCTGTGGTTAGTCACTTTCTATTGAAAAGTGAATAGATATCCCAATGTAAATATTTAAGATAGAAATATATATATATTTTCATAAAAAAATATGGATGTAAGTAGAAAAGGAAATAATTTAATATAAAAATGATAAATGTGTAACATGTAAAATGAAATATGAAATAAAAAGGAATGTATGAAAAAAATCCTAAATCATGAATGGCATACAAGATTCCCTCCTTGATATTTATAATCTTTTTATTAACCCCTGTACTAATATTTATTATCATGTAAGAGGCATTGGGGTGTCATAACGGACCATATATTGTGTTTTGGGTCATAATGGATTTTTAACAGTTGAAAATTTGAGTCAACAATTTTTCTTCAAAATATTCTATGTGGTACTCCTTCAATTTCTCCAAATCATTGAATATAGTATTCTAAAATGTAGTTTATTAATATTTATTTCATTCATCCTCCAAATTTTATCTTGATTGGAAGACCCTATAGGGAGGTATGGGTGTTTTATTGACTATTTCCTTTTCGGGCAAGGATTTCCAGGAATCTTCCTTCAATGTATATCAATAAATTTACAACATAATGGATGAATAATTCCTTTTTATTTAATGAAAAAATTATTCTAGGAGCGTTATACCATATCTAGGTAGAATCACCTCATCTTGAGGGGTCTATCTTGTGTTATGATTCAGTTTTAGAGGTGGAGTCCAAACTATCCACTTGAATGATTTTAAAACATCATTGTTCTTTTGGGCCTATAGTAGTTTGAATAAGCTTATATTACTAAAGATAAAGTAGAAGACAATAAATCAAGTATTACAAAAATAATCACTCAAATTAGATTATTATTTTAATAATTCTGCCCAAAATACCGTTGGGATTAAAATATGCAAAATTTCATAAATTATGCATTTTTAACATTTTATCCCAAAACAACCAATAAATACAAAATTGTTTTAAACAATCTCAAATTTATAAGTAGGAATGGTGTAAATAATTTAAATTCATATAAAAAATGAGTCAAATATTAACTGTATCATTCTGTCTATCAGACGCACTATTCTATTATACTAAACCATGAGGTGTGAGTTGTGAAACAATTCCACCATCTCTCATATGATTAGTGAATTTTTTACCTAAGTATTCACCAGCTAGTTATAATCAGAGAATCATAACATTTGTTTCTAGTTTTTTGTGTGATAAATTATGAAGCCCTATGAAATTTTCAAAATATTTAAACCATCATCTCACGAAAAAAAAATTAAAATATCAACTAAAATCATTAGAAATGTTTATGAAGTACCTAAAACTGTTATTATCATGAGTACTTATTGGTCCACACACATCCAAATTTATAAGACTCAATGGTCCACTATCTGATTCACCTTTTCCACAAAAATTATTTCTATACCATTTCCAAATAATTAATATTCATAATTATCAAATGATTTGTAATTGAATTATTACATGTAACTATCTTTATGTAATATTTGAATTAATTTCTCATTTATATATTCCAGGAGATAATAAAAACGTTATATGGGATTTGAATCTACATGGGGCCTCTTATTTTTATTTTTATAAAAAATAATATATATATATATATAAATATGAATATAAGGTATAAATCATTAACCAAATTGTTGGTTCTATAAAACATTTCATTAATATGTATAGGTCAAATACTGTTATTTAAATTGAAAAAAATATCATCTTGTCTAAAAAAGACAGAAAAATGAAATTTCTGTTTATGGAAAGAATATAATAAAATTTTACAATTCATGAAGCATTGAATTAGGTTGACTTAGATTGCATGTGTTGACCTATAATACACTAACACTTTCCCTATTTCTAGCATATAAATATACATCACCTCTCTACACTCCTCTAATATTATTGATTTTCGGTTTATCAACACAAAATTTAGTTTCACAAATGGTATCTAGTTCCCATGAGTTAGAGTTAGAGAAATATATTTTTGTAACATTCAAATTAATATGATTAGAATTATTCTCATTTAGAACAATTCTCAACCTTAGATCCCAATCTCTAATAGTTTTATATGACATAACAATTAGAGCCCTCAAAATTATAAACATAATACATTCTATAATCTAAAATACAACCATATCTATTGGTAAATATCAATGTTTATATCTTCTGATAATGCAATTTTATTAAATTCTATTAATCTAAAATGAAAACCCATATATCACTACATTTAGTGGTATAACATTCATATTTCATAAAACTATTTAGTCCACTATATAATTATTCTTTTATGATATCTATTTATGTAGGCTATCATTCTTATAATATCTGATATAACACATGCATAGTTGAATGAAATAAAAAATTTCCTAAATAAATTATATAGATAAGATCAACATATTACTTTTAAATCATATCTCATAGGTTTTCCCACCTGAGTGTCACCTAATGATTACAAAAAAATATATGTTACCTAACTCGTAGGGTTATCCTTTTCCACTATATTCAACACAAGCTAATCCCTGGGTACCTAAAATTAGAATAAAACAACCTAGTTAGACGATTATGTTCTAGACATGTGATTTCTTCAGAATGAATATCACATTTAGTATTTGAGGGCATTCCATTCAAAAGTCTCTAATTTTATATACATCACAAACATATTAAATTCATAACAATTTCATTTCATGAAATATTTATTAATATATGTCTTTTATATTATGTATTTCTAATTATAACAATTTATTTTTGGTGTCTCTATCCCATCCACTAATTTAATAGACTCAAAATATATTAATGTGTAAAACATAACACATAATTTTTTTTACTCACCCAAAAATATTATCAATTTTATTTCACATATCTATATGTATTTTATGCATAAGTTACATAACATAATGATTTAAAATTTTATATATTTTTTAAATTGATAATCCCCACGGGGGTAAACATTGTTCCATAAATATTTAACCCACCTTTTCTAGAACAAGGCATAAGCCATCTGACCAGTGAGAATTCAGTCCTACATTCCCTCTAATTATGGATAAATTCCAGAACATATATTTAATTTGATCTTAAATATAATAACAAACACGTATAAACTATATTCCCTCACTAAATTCAAGATAAAAACCTTAATTAAAAATATAATTTAAGGAAGATAAAAATTAAATCTTATGTTGTCATACCTACTATTTAACGCATGTAATGATAATTTTATGAGAAGTAATTATCCAGGTAAATTAAAGCAAACACAGTAATACAATTCTATATAAAATTAATAAACATGAATATACAAATTGAATAAATAAAAAAAATAATTTATTTTACAAATAGGTGGTATTAATAAAAATATTTCATATTTTTTTTCATGAAAATATCCTATTTCTAATAACTAAAACTATTCATTTTTTATTACTAATAAAATATAATAATTTTTATCCAAAATTTTAATTTTTAATTTTTTAATTAAGGAAACTATTATAACATATAGGGGACTTTATTAGTTGAAACTACAACTGATAATCTTACACATGATCCTTACATGGGATCCAATACTCCATACATATGCATGTTGATGTGGGATCCAAAAATCATTACATAGACGTTAGTACTCTTTATGTTTTTACCCTCTCATAAGTTGTAGTATTCTATAAGAAAATTTATTTAATAAAATTTGAAATGCCAACCTAACCCCATGTGTGATCCATTTTATATTCGATGATTTAAAGGACTTAATCTTAGAACATGTGAGCATATAAATTGATAAATATGATGACTCTTGTGTAGGTATAGTCATTTTTAAGAGATATGAACTATATCATAATTATGAGTCAATGATCTATTTTCGTAAAACATGGATTCTAGTCATATCCTTTGCGATCAAATATATTATGTAATAAAACACATAAAGCCCCCCAAGATGACGTTTTATTTTACCTTATGATTCACACCAATTTTACCCTATAACTAAGATTCACAAAGTGACTCCCTGACTAACTTTTAGCCTTGTTACGTCTTAAACTATAATATTACCAATCATCAGTTTTAATAAAAATATTCTTCATTAATATAGGTATGTAACATTTTTCTTCATTCTTTAATGTATCTCTTATTACACTTATACATTTTTTAGGATCATACCAAGATCATTGTAGTCAAAGGAACCCCTAAATATACAAAATCGACCATCATCGAATAAATATGAAGTGAATAACAAAATAATATAAATAAGAAAAACTAAAATGAATTAAGGCCAATCACAATCAAATATGAAGGAGTTTTATTAATGGTAGTCACCAAGAAACATCCATCATACTCTTAAATATAGAAGGATACCACTGGCCATCAGAATCCTTACATGTTACGAGAGGTTCCCTATCACTCTAAAGTATAACTGGAACCTTCTCCACATAGATAAATAGAGAACATGGCAGTAGAGAGATGTTCAGAAATGACCTGTCAATATTATTATTACCTACTATTGGTATCCAATTACTTTATATAGGATACCTTTATTCAATTAAGGGATTAGAACATTAGTTATTTAGCACTTAACTAGAAATAATTGTTACAGAAACATATACATGTTTAGTATATAATCATTTGAACACAAAAAATTAATTAAATAAATTTATACTAATAAAAATTAACCATGTTAATTAATTTTAACCACAGGAAACTATAGGGAACATGTGGAAGAATCGATGCACCTAGTATCATAAAACTGTACTTTTGATATGAATCACATGCATATTATAAGCTAAAATTCAAGGGATATCACACAATATAATATCAAGACATTATTGAATTTAAAATAGAAACTAATTTGTTAGAATAAGTATATAGAGTATATATTTTTTAACAGATAGAATTATGATGACATATATGTTATTTTTTTTAAAAATATATTATGGTAGGTTGTTTAATTATAATCGATACGAAGTTACATTTTAAAAATTATAAATGATTCCTTTGAAGTAAATTTGTTAAATGATATTCGAAAATCCTTTCGGTGTAAAAATTTATGGTGGTGGATAAATATTTTTTTAAATTATTTTTTTCATAATTCTAAGAACCCTAGATGTATCGTTCTCTTATATCTTCAAGAGGGTGATAAATTTTTATGATGTGCAAAATTGTAATAGCCAATATTTTTTAATTATTAATATAACAAATTATTTATTTATTTTTTGGAGAAAAATGATTAAATTTCAAACATTATGGAAATTACATTTTTATAATAATTGTCAGTAGACCATGCACCTAGATGATGAAATTTAGATAATGACCCATTATATATTGATAATTAGATAGATTGGAACATTATGACATATAGATGGGTGTAAAACACAATGTTTTAGGTATTTAGTTGTTTTCATAAGTATTTGTAATCAATTAAGATGTTTAGGTTTTTAGGGAGGTTTCATAGGGTTTTTCGGAGGTTTTAGAGGATTATTAAAAGACCTATGGTTGCTTAATGGTTAGGGGAATATGTGTATAATCCTGAGGTAATATTGAATAGATAAAAAGGGCCTCTAGTTAGGTAAACAGTAGATGGATGGTTTGTGAAAACATCTTAATAACAATATGGTCCTAGTTAATTTTTGGGTAATGTGATTCTTAGGGTTGGCACATAGATTAAAAACCATGTAAACAAAAATTTAATCATGGGTTACATAAAGTAACATCCATATAATTGGTATATAGTTCCCCAAACTTAAAACCCAAACAATTTAAGACTTTTGAAATCCTTTAGAAATCAGATATTAATTTCATTTTCCATTAAAACAGAAATATTTTACCTCCTTTCAAGGTCTCTCAATTCTCAATGTTTTTGTGGGTTATTTTAGGGATTTAATTTACACCAGATGTTATTTATATTATATCATGGAGTATCTTGTCAAGGGATTAAATTTTAGGCTTTCATTTCCCTTTATCCTCTCATATATTCTGATTTTTTATTAGGATAAAATCCTATTTTATGGGTTTTATTCTTGGATCATGTAATTCGGGTATATTTTTATTTGGATTTTATTGTGATGCATTATAAAAGGATTGTTAAGGGATATATAAAAAGTTTTTTGTTCTATTTTATATGGATGATATTATTTAATGTATTTGGATTCTCTCACACTATAATTATTTTTATAACATAAAGGCTCTATTTTTTGTACATTCGTGATTTTTTTATTATTGAAAAAAATCCATAATAAATTATGAGTAGTGAATTATTTTGTTGTTGACTGATTTTTTAAATACTATATATAGTTTATGTATATGATGTGTTTGATAAAATATATAATTATTGATATTTTTTTGAATAAAATGATTTTTAGTGTATGTAAAATTTTATTTTAGATGGGTTTTAATGTGTTCATGATATATATAGTTACGTACTCATTTGTTTATACCTAGTTACTAGTGTTGTTGGGGGGGGGGGTGGATATGATTGTATCACCATGTGATATCTCTAGTTTTGGGGATATGTTTTTGTGACTGATTTTAGTCCATTTATTGTGTAACAACCCAATTAATGAATGAATAAATATTTTTTTATTAATATGAAATAAATATTTATATTCATTATAAAAATTTTAAGTAATTTTTAAAATATAATGGGAATAGTTTTAATTCAACTATTTTATTATAAGGTTTCGGTTAATGTTTAATTTCAATGTAATTGAATTTTACTTTTATAAAATGAATATATTTTTCAAAACCATCACTTCAAAATAAACATACAGTATTTTGATCACACCATGATTCATAGTCTTATTTCACCCTTACAACACTGTATTAAACTGAATTTTTATTGTAAATTACAATTAAAATAAAAAAATCTACATTATTTTTTATTATGTAATTTAATTTTTATCACTATTAATAAGGTTTATTTCACTATTTTTTATGTTTTCATTGTAGTTAGAGGTAAT
Organism: Viscum album; assembly: GCA_963277665.1. Lineage (NCBI taxonomy): Eukaryota > Viridiplantae > Streptophyta > Magnoliopsida > Santalales > Viscaceae > Viscum > Viscum album. The sequence continues at coordinate 249,663,689 of OY728139.1, forward strand.
CATGAGGGCCCATGACGAAGTTGATGAAAAATGGGCCAAACTGTGCAAGATTCCAAGAACCCAGTGGAATAAAAAGGACAATAAAACTAATAAGTGTACCCAATTAGGATGAAATATTGTGGGAAGATCCCAAATTCTTTGGTATATAACTATTCTGAACACACTAAATCCCAATCCATTAATTATGTGGCCTAACAAAACTTACCCATCTCAGAGACTGAATTTACATGAAGTAAAAAGTATTATTATGTATTTTATCAAAATCTAGAGCTTTAGGCCTCCAAATTATTCCTAAAATTCATCAAAGTTATTCAAGAGGTGTGGTAATAAATTTTTTCTTTTCAGAAAAATTAGATAACTCTTTCTACCCACCTAGAACCTTGGGTCGAGTGGTTTCTGTAAATCATGGTGCCCAAAACCATCATCCACTTTTCCTATAAAATAATAATATTCTCACCCCACCTGGAAGTTAAACCAGGAGGGATGTTGATGCCATTTTGGATACATAAATTTGTCATATACTCATTATTATTAGTTCATGTGGCTATGGAAAGGGTTACTCCAACATCTATGGATTTGTACATTTTCATTGAGTTTTAAACTACTAATGATCATATGAGGAGGAACTTGACATAAATACTGGTATTCTTGTTTGTAATAAATGAATTAACTTTTTAATTATAGATTTTATGTTATTTTTCTCCATATTATATCATTCATTTTTTAGTTACGTATTTTTATGTTTTACTCGCCTAATATGACAATGTTTGGGGCGCTCATTCATCTGATGTTTTACACACCATTCACCACTTATTCATCACCATTTGAATTGATGTGTTTTTGTTTCATATTGTTAAATTAATTTCTCATAAACACTAAGATGTACATGAACATTAATTTCATGGTAACACATTTACATAATATACAAACATGGATTTCACATCATGTTCTTAGTGTGTTTCCTTAGTGAGTTTTGATTTTGAAGTTGAACACAAATCACCCAATAATCGGTGGTAACTGGTTAAATTTTTTTATTTCTAATTGAACTATAGAATGTATCATACTATAAACATAGTAAAATTATTTTTATCTATGATACAAACCTGTTATTAAAATATCAATTACCTATCTCTTTAATTGATTAAAGATGAGCATCATGAAAATTCCCCAGGTTGATCATGCTTAATCAATTCTGTAAATTTTCACATAATTTTTTGCTTTATTTTTTCTATTGAATTATTAAATAATAGAACATCATGTTTATGAGAATACCCATTACATTTTATTTTCTTTACCAATCCATTTTTCTAAAATTTATGATCTAATTCTCTATCAACATATGACCTTGGTTTCCTATTATACTATAGAAATTTTAGTAAAAACTAAAAAACTAATTTGACTTGCTTGAAAACGCATTCAAAATTTTTTCATCATTTCCAAGGATAAAAGATAATTATTTACCTTTCATTCAGTTTATTTATTTATTTTAATTTTTATCAATTTATCCTTTCAATATCCCCTTCCATTTTGATTGTTTTTGTTTTTGTATTTTTTTGTTAATTTGGGTATTATTCTTCTTGTTAAATCTATCTCCCACATAATCTATGTCATTAAATATAATTATATATTATTAAATTATCTTTTTTTTCACCTTTAATTATTCTTATGTAATTTTGTTTTCTCTATATACAATCATTGAGAGAAAAAAATATAGAAAAAACATCCCATCTTATTTGCACGACCTGAACAGAAAATGTAAACCCTCTTAAATTTGACACCTAAATTGGAAAGATACTTCAATAAAAAATTAGGTAATATAGATAAGGATAATCTAGTAACACTATGGGAACCCTTTTGGAACTTCAAATTTACCCAAAAAACAAAATATTAACCAAATCAATCCCCATTGAAAATGGATGAATATAATCAATCCTTAGAAGAACTAACCACCCTGGATATAGAGTACCAACTTTCATATATCCAATATCATAAAGAAGCATTTAATATTGAGATGAGATTTGGACTCACCCAACTCCTTCCTAAATTTCATGGTCTTCCTGGCCATCACCCTCAAAAACATCTAAATTAATTTCACATATTCTTCTCTATAATGAAACCCAAAAAATGTGTCTCAGGACCTCATTATGTTTAGGGCCTTCTCTTTCTACCATGAAGATGTTTATAAATACTATATATACTATATGAATATCAAAATTTATGGATGGAATGAATGAAAAATACTCTTTATAAGGAATTTAATCCATGCCTCTTGAACTTCATCAATTATAAAATAAATCTATGTCATTAAGAAATCACATGGAGAGACTCTTCTTGAATATTGTTAGAGACACAAAATACATTGTTAAAGTTTTTCCTACCACCAAATTAGTGAACAATTTATAATTAAATAGTTATTTAATGGAGATTTCCCCATGGATTTTGTTAAGATAGATTTTACAAATGGGGGTTCCCTAGTTGATAAAACTCATTCTACAACACATGAATTAATAGCCAACATGGCTCAAAATGCAGAACAGTTTGGTACATGAGTAATTTACCAAAACTAAGGAGATCATGAGGTATGTAATCATTAACTTGAAAAAAAATTTAAATAATAAACTTGATTATATGTGTAACCTTATAAAGAAATTATCTCAATGACAAGGTGATTCATACTCTCTTTCTATCCCATTAAATTGAGGTATTTTTCTGATAACATACATTTTTATGACTTGTGCCCTCAACTTTATGATTCATCTGAGTCATGTGAAATAGTACTACATGGGTTTCAATTTTTCAAAGCACCACTTCTATTGATATAAACATTTTGGATAAATCCAAACCTTGTGTGAAATATCACAACCATAATACCAACATGGAGGAAACTCTAGCTACCCTAAAAAATGGTATCGACAGGGCCAAGGTGTGCAACCTTATTATCCAAAAATGCCTCAAAACAACCATCCTCCTCCCAAATTTATACCAATACTCATATACATAGTGACAAAAATGGAAACCTTGAACCTCCAGTTCCAAAAAGACCACACAATCATCTATTCAAGACCTATAAACTAATGTCAGACAATTGAAAAATACCATCATTGAGATAAAGATGCAAGGTTATGGACAAATACCATCCCAACCAAATTCCAATCCAAAATAAAAAGGTACTTTTTGTGAAATCACACTTCATAGAATTAAAAAATTATTCTTCTAATGATTATACCTAATAATTATTTTCTCCTCTTGATAACTATCTTTCTCGACCCACAAATGTTTCATTTGAGGGAAAAAAAGGAGAAACAAATTATCATTGAGGATTCATTTAAAAAATATATTCATCCTATTTTCCCCAAAGACTCATTAAATCTATGAAAGTATTTAATAATCAGATTTATAATCAAATAATGTATAAATTTAAAAAAATACGTGTTAATATTTCTTTAATGGATGTAGTTAAATAAACCCATCACTATGCCAAATTTCATTAATACATTTACACCCCTAGAAGATGTCTAAAAGAGAATGAGAGAGTCAACCGAGGATGAAATTTCTCTCACTTATTATAACCAGTAATTCCAACAAAATTCAAGGATCTATGAAAATTCATGATACTATGCACCACAGGGGAGACCTTCTATTCTGATGAAACTCCAGATTTTGTTTCTTCAATTAATGTGATTCCTTACTCTATATAAAATTATATTCAGGCAGGATAGATGCAACCAAGGGGCATAATCATGAAACATGACAACCAGAGAAAAAAAACCCATCTAGTGTGATATAGGTAAACCTTTTAGAAGTTTATAATCTAATCATTCCTATAGAAAACTACATGTTGGAGAATGAATAAACCTAAACTCTAGGAAATTACCCTCTCATACTGGGGAGGCCATTCCTCAAAACAAAAAGGATGATTATCAACAATCACAATGGTATGATGTAAAAGGATTTTGGTGGAGAGATGATGTTTTTTAATATCCCTTATTCTATAAAACAACCCATTAAAAGGAACTCCACTCTTCCTATATATTCTAGGTAAATATCCTCCTACAAAACAAACACACACAATTATATTCTCATCCCACACTCTGATTTATTTTCCTCTTCTTCACCCTTGGATGATTTGATTTTCGATTCATGATTTGTGTCCAGGGTGGGTTCATAAAATTGTAAATAATGAACTTTAATTGATGATAATGTTAATTCTGAGGTACCCATGGTAATTGATGAATTTTCAAATATTATTTCCATATATTCTATATAATTAGAAAATAAATATGATAATATAGATAGTTTTATGGGCCCCACTCCCCATAATCCCCCCTAATAAAAGAACCACCAATGTTGGAATTAAAACAACATCAATCTAATTTAAAATATACATATATTGATTGTATTGATCAATTGACCATTATTATTTCCAAAAACTTCTCATCACAATAGGAATCAAGACTATTAGACCTTTTGAGAAAAGAAATTGGACGAACATTGGTTGATATTCCCAGTATATTCCAATCTATTTTTATACACCATATACTTTTACATGACGAGGTTAAACCCATAAGGAATGCACAATGCCGGTTAAATCCCACACTATATGATGTGGTAAAATTGGAAGTTGGTAAATTAATTTATGATGGGATCATTTTTTCTTATAACTGATTGTAAATGGGATATCCCACTATAAATTGTACAAAAAATTGAATAATATTAGTGTCAAATGAAAGGAATGAATTGCTTCCAACATGTTTGAAAAAATGTTTGCGAGTATTTATTATCTATTGTAAACTAAATCAAGCAACATGAAAGGGCCACTTTTCTATGCCTTTCATTGAAAAAATGTTAGAATTATTATATAGTATGTCCCATTATTGTTTCCTTGCTGGATATTTGGGTTATTTCCAAATCTATATAGCCCTTGAGGATCAATAAAAGGAAACATTTACCTATCTATTTAGCACATTTTCATATTGAGGGATGTCTTTTAGTCTATGTAATACTTTAGGTACTTTTTGGTGATGTATATTAAATATTTCTTATGATTACCTAGAAAATTATATGGAATTACTTATGTATGATCTCATAGTTTATGGATCTTCCTATGATGGCTGTTTGGAACAACTAGGTTTTATCCTCTACCATTGTGTTGAAAATTTTCATGCATTGAATTATAAGAAATTATATTTCCTGGTTGATTAAGGTAATGTTCTTGTAAATGTTATTTCGAGTGGGGAAATTCAAGTAGATAAATCAAAATATTGAATTAATTTCTTGACTTTTGTACCCAAAATGTCTTCGTGAGGTGTGATCGTTCTGGGGTCATGTGGGATTTTACCGTCGACTTTATAAATAATTTTTTCAGATTTAACTTCCTATGTCCCAGTTATTACCATAATAATATGTGTTGGTGTGTGATACAAATTGCGCGGACACATTAAATTCACTAAAAAGGTCTCTCACATCACCTCCCACTATCCAACCACCAATGTGAGATGTCTCATTTGAACTTATGTATGATTCCCATAACTTTTCATTTGGGAATGTTTAATCATAATAGGTTGAAAAGCTTCATTATATCATTAGGTATGCCTCATGTACCCTTGAACCTGGCCAGGTAAAAGACACAACAACTAAAGAAGATATTTTTTCAATTCTATTTTTCTTGGAAAAATTACATTCATATATTATTGGGTCAAAAATAATTTTTTTGTTTACCATGTTTCCTTATAATTTCTCCCCATGAAATCTAAAGAAAATTCCACTTTATATGGTGGATTATCCTCTTATATGTCATTGAACTTGATATCTATTATAATAGAGGAGTGTAAAATGATGAATTTGACTACATTAATATAATTTACCAACCACTAGACTACCACGTTGACTCATGCCTCCCCATTGGATAATTCATTCCTCATGAGAATCATTGTGATTTTATGAAAATAACCCCTAGTATGCAGACATTATGAATTTTCTAGAAACATCTATGTCCCAACTAATTTTAGAACTACACAATAAAAGTCAATTAATCATGATTAATGATGGTATGATTGGGATTAACCATATTTTTTGAAAACTATTAGTGAACATGTTTTTCATAGGTTGGTTCATGACCATGATTTCACCTCGGTTTTGAGCTCTTGCCATAGTTTTTCTGGTGGGGACTACTCGTTCCCTCGAATTTTAGCTCAAAAGGTCATTGAATCATGAATTTATTAGAAACCATTATATTGGGGATTGCATTAGTTTTGTATGCCATGTAATTAATTTTAAATAACATGGAATATCTAAAATCAAAATGAAATTCTATAACAACCCATTTTATTCTATAAAATCATTAATGCATGGGGCATTGCCTTCATGGGGACCTTTTTAAATTAATTTTTCATCATGTAAGTCATAATGGTTATTGAATACTTATCTAAATGGGTTGAAGTAAAATAAACCAAGACTGATGAATCTTGAGAGGTTGTTAGTTTTTTGAGCCCCTAGGTTTTCAGACTATTTGGTTTTCAAAGGATTCATCCTTAGTGACTTGGGATCACATTTTTGTAATCAAGACATGAAAAACAAGCTCTGTATATATGAGGTTATTCATAAAGTATCCACTATATATCAACCCCAAACTAATAGACAAGATGAAATATTAAATCAAGAAGTTAAGAGAATCTTCGAAAGAATGGTACAACCCAGTTGGGATAATTTTATTTTCTGCTTGAATAATAAACATTGGGAATATCATATAGCTTTTAAATCCTCAACTAGAAAGGATATCCATGATGGGAAGATTAATTAGAGAAAGTTTCATATTGGTGAGAAGGTCCTCATGTTAAATTACATGTTAAAGCTCCACACATGTAAGCTTCGTTATTTATGTCTCGGTACTTATACAATTACTAATGTTAACCCTTTTATTGAAATAAGGATTTTTTATGAACAGAGAGGGAAATGTATTACATTTAATTAGAAGATACTTAAACTATTTAATATGGATTTTAAAAATCATCTAGTGGATGAAATAAACCATCAAGAAGCAACACACTAGTGAAGGCCACTATTTTTTTTATTCCTTCCCACAATATCAACTATTATATTGGGGGAACTGAACACTCTAGGTGTGTGTGGATGGGTATATTCCAAGGATAGTTATGAATTTTCATCATCATTCATATTTTTGCATTTATAGATTATTCGACAGTATTATTACCTTCCCACCTAACGTTTATCCTAAATATTAATTTTTGATGCCCACTTTATCACGGAAACTGATATACTAATTATCACGGATATTGGCACCTACTTAATCAGGCATGTTATTGAATATGCATGGAGAATTTACCTATTTTGTGTTGGGTTAAAACAATATTTTCACATATAAAACGTGTTTTTTGGAATGAATTCATCATAGAGGTGTTAATTTTTATAGTTAATTGGTTTCTTTTCAATTATATTATTGATTTTATTATTTTCAAACCTTTGATATATAAGAATGATACCCTTTGTGAGATTTGTTTATGAGAAAATTGCCCCACAAAATTTCTACATATATTTTTCACCAAAATATGAAGTGTTAATATTTTATACATAATATAATGTAAATATTAATTAGCTTAATTTTTATTAGTTTTCCAAAATAATTTTTCAATACATTTGTTCTTTATTCAATCAGTTTTATTACTGCCCATGATTGACCTATGTGTTTTTACATGTTATTCGACTGTTTTACACCCTAAATATTGAGATAAAAAATAAAAAAAAACAAATAAAAAACAAAAGACATGTTGGTATCTTAGTTTGGTCAAAAATACTCTTACTAAAACATTTATCTTGTTGTAACTATTACAATTAGTGTCTTAAGTAGATTAAAAAATGGTTGAGTGATGGGTGTGATATTTTTTCCAAGTGAGTATTTTTCAAAAACAAAGTAACATGAGTAATCACATGTATAAAATATGCAGGTATCAAGGTTGGGATATTTCAATCGGAATTTTAGGAATTCGTAAGTGATTGGGACATGAAATTTGATTATAAAGGATGCAGGGAAGATTTAGTGGAAAAAATCATTTATGCAGATTTTTTTTTAAAATTACCTATATTTTCTGGATAGAAAGTGGAACGAACAGTTTGAAATTGATGTCACACCCACGCATGGAGAATTAGTGACATGGTTAAATTCTAAAGTACATACTCATATTGGTATTATTCGTTCCATGGAATATATTTTTGAGAAATTTTATAGTACAAAATTTTTCCATGATCACTAAGAATAACTCCTTGGTGTGTTTTGTTCTTTGATCAAATTTCTATCATAGAATAAATATTCACTAAAGGATAAATTTTCATGATGTTAGGAATATCTCTATGCACAATTTTTAGAAATGTGAATTTTCCCAAGAGTGAAAAGAAGTAGGCGTGGGGTGTGATTGAACCATGATTACCTATTTTATCTAACTCTTAAACCACTATATTAAACTTAATTTTTATTGTCAATTCTAATTACAATAAAAACTTGAATTGTATTTTTGGTTCAATAATATAATTTTTTCACAATTTGAATGGGATATTTCATTTTTTTATGTTTAATTGTATTCAGAGTCGATTTGAAGAGCCCATGATGAGGATGAGGAAAAATAGGCCAAACTATGAAAGATTACAGGAACCCTTGTGGACTCAAATGGACTCTAAAACTAATCTGTTCCACCAATTCAAATAATTTTTTTGTTATGATATATTATTATATTTTTTCTCACTATTATGAAGAATCAAATTCCTAATTCATCCATTAAATGGCCTAACAAAACTGATCTATCATAGACACATAATATGCATGAAATCAAAATACCAATTATATATTTTATCTATATATAGAGATGTTATCCTCCTAATGACAAAAAGAATTTGGTGGAGATATCCAAGAAGTTGGTTGATAAATTTTTTTGTTTCATCCAAAGAGATATAATGTTGTATAACAACTTAAAACCATGGGCTATGTGGTTTCTTAAAATATGGGTGCCCAAAACCACCATACAGTTTTCCTATAAGAGTACCTTGGGCACCCCATTTGGATCTTTGACCATGGGAAAAGGTACCACAATTTTGGAGACCCAGAGGATTCCTCTACTCATTCCAAGAAGTTATAGAGGCTATGGGATGTTCTACTTAAACATCTACAAATTCTTTAATATTAATGGATTTATAAACTTTTTATACTCACCCAGGGATGAATGTAATGTAAATAATGAGATTATTGTTTGTAATAATTTAATTCAAATATTAATAATAGTTTTTATGTTTTTTTATTAATATTATTTTATTACTTTATTTTTTATGTACTGGAATGTTGTACACAAATCATATGATCATGTTTGAGTGTACTCATTCAAGTGATGTTTCACATATCATTCACCACTTCTTCTTACCCATTTCAATTTTAGTGTTTGTGTGGTTAATATTGGAAATTGACCTCTAATAAAAACGTACATGGAAATGTAGTTTCATGTCATGCTAACATATTTAAATAATATAAAATCCTATATATCACATAGAGTTCTTATCTTGTTGTTTGGGTGAGTTTCAGTTAAGAATTTGAACAATAATCACCCAATCATCAAGTGAATTACCTAGGTTGATCAATCTTAATCAATTATGTTAGTTTTTTGTTTGTCTTATTACATTAATTTTTTTTATAGGATTCATAAATCAGAAAAACCCTCAGTTTTCCAAAATGTTGGTTCCCTTTTATTTTCATAATCGATAACTTCTTTCTTAGATTACTTATCTAAGGATTAGTTAAGAGATGACCTAGAATTCTTAATATACTATAGAAATTATAGTGAATAGTGAACAACTAATTTTACGTACTTTACAACACGTTAAAAAGATCTTTTATTTTTCCAAAAAAAATTATTATTCGGTTAATAGTGATAAATATTGATTTTTGTAAGAATGTAAACTATTATAAATAAATTAAGTAATTTAAAAGTAACATTATGTTGTTGAATATGATTTCAAGTAACATAAATAATATTTATTTTTAATTAATCTACTTAATTTCTTTTTAATCAACTTTATATTTGATTTTAGTATTAGAATATTTTTTGGGATTAAAAAGTAAATTTTTTCTGATATGTGTTTTAAAGTGAAAAATATATCGTTTCATTTTTAACTATTTAAAATAATACATGATGAGGAATGTTTTAAATGAATTTTACAGATTATATATCAATAAATATTACTTTATGTGCATTTAGTTATTATTTATAGTCACAAGGACAATATAAACTCATCTTTTTCTTGAAAAATACACTTCTTGAAATCTAGCTTTTTTATTATGTCTTTGTGTTTTGTATTAAATTAAAATTTTACAATTATATTTATTGAATTTTATAAAATGGATTCCAAGTTTTCAATCATAATAATTTATATAATATAATAAGTTAAACATAACTTTTTACAATAAATAATTATTAAAAATTTAAAAAAATAGTTATTATTGTTCATATAAAAACTGATTTATCAAGATTTGAACTAAACAAATAAGGGTTAAAATGACCTAAAAATATACTAATATATAATTTCAATCCATAATTAGACATTATATTTTCAAAATATTGATAATGATTCATATTGGTTCCTTCTATAATGTGAGAATATGTGGGTACACTTTTTTCAATTCCAAAATTACAAGTGTGCCACTCACCACACTTACAAAAGGCCATCCCATACTCCTCACCTATTTATATATTAAAAGACAATTTTCTGATCCAATAACTAAAAATATGTATTCTTTAATTCCCTACACATGACTTTCATCCTTTATGTTTATCATAATTCATTCCAAGAAGTATTTTTGTTCTTAACTAATGTTTTTGTTTGAAGAAGAGGCCTGAGGATTAACTGAGAATCTTTAAATTATTTCCTCTTCCACATAAAAGAATCATAAAATATGATTATATAATATAACTATTATCTAATTAGATATTATTTTAATGGAATAACCATATTAAATATTCTATTTAATCAAATGGGATTTGAAATCATCAATCGTGTGTCTGACAGACTACCACCTCATGAACTGATGTCATTATTTTCCATAACCCCCTATCATAGACTGATATAATAATTAATTTAAAGTATATATAATATATTTGAAACATATTTATTCTCATGGACTTATTATATTACATATACCTTGTTTCATTTCATTGTGTGGGGGATATGATAACATCACTCATGTGCACGAGAGACTACCGTATCACGAAGTGATGTGATTCATTTTCCCTAATGATTTACATGTAAGGTAGAAAGGAATTTTTTTGAAATATATGTGATATAAATGTAGTAATTATTATATTAATTACATATTATTAATTCATTAACTATAATGCATCATTTTACTTCTAACACTGAAATATGATAACAACATTCGTCCGTATGTGTGGACTGCCACCTCCACAAAAAGACACAACCATATTATCATAACTAAATTTCATGGATAATGTATATATAAGTATATTTAATGAAACAATATGATATTTATGATATTATTATAATTCCTAAAATATAATATATGGAATTCATTCTTACCATAAATACCACTGAAAAATGGAAACATTAGTCATGGGTACTTATGAATTACTAACTCTATGGTCGTAACATAGTTCATTTTCATAACCATATTACATTATTGGTTTTAAAAAAATAATAATTAACATATAAATATGTTAATTATTTCATGATTATTATTATTATGGAGATTTTTAATACTGATCTCTTTTACCAATTTCCAACATATCGAATTCATTTTTTACACATAAGAAAAATATCATTGAAACACACGACATTAATTTAATTCATTAATTAATTGTATAAAACATAGTAATAAGTTAAAATATAGAATTAAAAAAATGAAAACATTTACTAATTATGCATATAATTAACATATGTTTATTATTCATGAATATAGATAATGAATGTGACGAATCTAACTCGAGGTAAGGGACATCATATCAATATTCATTCATTGAGGATTATTTTGATGTTACACACCTTTATCATTAGATAAGTTGTATGTACAGACCCGTTGAAATTTTATATCATGAATTTATGTATTATAATGGTATTTAATTTTTTGTTAATTTCATTATTTAGTGGTGATTATTAATCAAATATTTCTAATGTGATTATGGTCTTTTATTTAAAAACATTCCATTTAAATGTTTTCCATCAAATTATCTTTCTCATACAGGTCTAGGTTTTTAAAATTATTTTATTGTGGGCATGATAATGTCATAAAGATTATTTTTCATTTATATAAAATTTTTTGAAATAGAGGAATCTTTGTATGTGATGTCTATATTTCATTCCACAATAAAAAACGGTATTCTATTTTAATGTATACATCAACAATGAATTTTCCAACCACCATAACCATTATTAAAAGCATGAATTCATTGATAAGATTTCACATTTTATTCAAAGAAAGACCATGCTTCTATTTTTTGATATTTGGGTATTGAAAATTAATTTTTAAAATTATTGGGTATTTTTGTACTGAAAATGGGGTTTTAAGAGAAATGTGTATTTTGAAATCCAAAATTGATTTTTATATGAGTTTAAAATATTCTTTTCAATATTTATTTCATTTATATTTGAAATCATAAATTATTTATTCATTATATGGTCCATAGAAATTTTTTGTGATGGGTGATCCCCATTTCAGTTCACGAGTGAGCTTATTATATCTTATATTATGAATGTGCTCATATGGTGCTCCAATCCATCAGGTAATTATTAAATTTTTTGAAATATCAAAATTTAATATGGTCTTTTGGTTATTTTAATATTTAATGGTTTAGTAAGGGTTATATGAGATTATGTACTAAATAATATATAAGATTTTTCAATGTTTACTAAAGAGGTTTCACTGAAATTGTTTTACTTCTAGAGGAATGATAATGATTTTTTAAATGAAAATTACACCACTTATGGAAAATATAGTGTGTTTTTATGAAACATTTTTCATGTTTTTTCAATTTTTAATAAGACTTATTATTTTCATGTCTTTTACTAAACTTATTTTTCTCATCCCACATTTGTAGAATTCTTTACAGAGGGTTTAAGGATAGTTAATGGAATTGAAGATGTCAAGCTAAGTGTAATGATGAATTTCATGAAATGAAATCATATTTTATATTAACTATTTTGTATGGGGAGAAGTAATACTGATCAGATGTTTTGAATTTGTATTATATGGTTTTGTTATGCATGAGATATAAACTAATTATCTAAAACACTAGACAGGGAAATATCTTAAACTATAAGAGAATGAATTCATGACATGAAACTAATGATTATTTGTTTTTTAAGTAAGGGTTATTATAGTTGGTATCATATAATGATTTGGATATCCTTATACATAATATAACATTAAGTACATTTCATTGAAATATTTTTCTTTATGTTTAAGTTGTTGTGAATTAAAAATTAAATATTATAATGTTACATTATCTAAAACATGAATATCTAGAATTGGTTTTCATACAAGGATATAGGTATGATCTTATGGGAGGTAATTGATATGAAAATATAATTCCAAATTAAAATCCCTAGATATTTGGAATTATAAAATAATAGTTTTCTTCTGTTAAGGATCAATGTATAGAAGTTATAAATGGTGGTGGTATCAATGCTAGGTAGTAGCCATATGTACCATAGATGAAAATGTCAATAGTGGACCATTTCCTTAGACAACACTCCACATAATTCATTTCATCATATGACCCTATGGTAACTGAATGAAGAATTAATTCCCTTGAAAAGATATTTTATGTCATGGGATGTTCAGAATGTCAAAAGTTAACACTTTTCAATTATTATTTTGATGGTGAAATAGATCAATGCTGGTATTTTTTTAACAATACCATAAATAAATATGATCTTGATTACATGGAATAAGAATCACTTAAGGATATTTTCTTTGATAAATAGTTCCCTATGATTTTCCATATCTGAATAGAAAATAAATTAATTTACTTGTGAAAAAATTATGAAGCTTTTGTGGCCACATATGAACCCAATTTCAAAATACTAGCCAGGTATATCCCATTTTTATTGTGAAATTGAAAATATAATTAATAGAATTTATTCATGATTGAAAAAAATATATAGATATAATTTACAGTAAATTAATTTAAAATCCATGAGAATGTTTTTCATTGTGAAAGAAAAGTTGATATAGTGTTTTCTGACACATCATAATGATGAAATTATGAAGTTATCATGATTGTAGATGATGGGGAAACATATATAAATAAAATTTGGAGGTAATAAGTTTATGTTCCTATCATTTGGTAAGTGTGGTAAAAAGAACCCTAGAGTATGTATTATGAAATTTGGAATGTTTCACCAATGTTAAATGTTTGGACATTTTTCCAATTATTGTAAGTCAAATAATCATAAATAATTAAAGAATAAGTTGAACAATTTTTATCTATTGGTGAGGTTTTTTAGTATTAATGATATTGTTCATTATGTTAATGTGTTCCCAATGTTATTAATATTTAATGTAATTCATCAATATTGAATGAAAAAGGGTGTGTGATAATATTTTTCAACTACATTGGTTGATGTTAGGACATCAAATGAAGTGGTGATAGGTATGTTAATTTTTTATATGAAGTATTCCAATACCATATTTGACTCATTATCTCCATATTTTTTCATTTCTAATAAATTTTCAAGTAAAATATGAATATTAGCCCATGAAAATAAGAAATAATTTTTTTTTGAGAAATCCAAGTTGATATATTAAAGAAGCTAAAATTTATAGGATTCATTCTTTTGTTATTAGTGGGATGGTCGTTTATGAAATTATTTTTAAACTAGAAATATTAGAGTTTGATATTATTTATATTATGGATTGGCTCTTAATTTATCATCATAATATAATTACAGAGATAATTATGTTATGCTCAATTATTTTATGACATTTTTTAACTTACTATGAATCAACGAAATATATTAAATATTTTAGTAATTGTTATCGAAATCATATTATCGAAAATAAAGAAACTATTGAAATTAGTGATGTTCTAGTAGTGAATGAATAAATAGTTGTATTTCTTAATGATTTGCATCATTTTATTCATATTCCGGAGGTTGAGTTTACTATTTAAAAAGTTTCTTATTCTAATCAAATATCTAAACTCCATGATTTAATGACTCAATTAGAAAATCTAGAGTCAAAAAAAAGCTGAATGAGATGTTAGATAAGGGTTTCATTCGCCCATTCACTTCAACTTGGAGTTCACATTTTTTTATCAAAAATTAATATAGTTCAAGGAGAATTTTCATCAATTATAAATAATTAAATTACATAGCTATGAAAAACAAGTAACAGTTTATTCATATTAATGATTTATTTGATTAGATCTTGAGTGCTAATTTTTTTCAAGGTTTATCTAATTCAGCTGTAGGAGAAGTTGCATGAAATTTCAAAGATAATTAATTTAAGTATATGTGATAGTTATGAGTTTATAGTCATGTCCTTTTTCTTTTTTAATTAACCTGCTATATTTATGGAACTTCTGTTTTTATATTTCTATGATTTTTTAGATAAGGTTGTTGTTGTTTTATTGATGAGGTTTTTGTATATTTTAAATGTCAAAAGGAACACTAAATTCACCTCATTATTTTTTTAAACCTTATATTAAAAGAAAATATATGGGAAATTTAATAAGTGTTATTCTTTCAAAAAAACTCTCCATAGACACATTTTTTCAAAAGATGTCAAAATCATTGGCCATGGTTAATGAAGTTATTGAAGAACGGAAAATACCCACAAATACTTGTGGTTTGATGAAATATTTTTCTAATATGTATAGACTAATAAACATGTAAACCCGAAATGGAGATATATTCACATGAAAAAAATAATGTGGTGATTATTTTTTGGAACTAAAAATATGATTTGTTAATACTCTAGTTCGAGGCCTAAATTTTAGTAATAGATAGTTTATTATCTATAGTGATTCTTTATTAAAATAACATGGTTATTTCTTTATGAAAAATGATCAGCTAATATATTATGCTTCACATCAATAGAAACCTCATATGTTAAATTAATCAACTCATGATTTTCAATTCTATTTTTTGGGTTTTTCTTTATAAAAATTAAGGAATTATTTTTATGGATAAATATGTGTAATATATACTGATTAAAAAAGTTTTATGTATGTATTAAACCATAAAATTTTTTATAGGAGATAGTGAATATGGATGAAACTAAGAAAGGATTATGATTTCAAGATTCATTACCATCATTGAAAAATAAAGTGAACGATGTTTTGAGTTAGAAGAATAATTATAAAATGTCCATGTATTATTTGAAAAAGGACCCTTTGATTGATTGTTTTATGAATATTGGCCACGATTTTTTGGTTTAAGGGAAAAAAATTGTTTCTCATTTCAGGGAAGTCTATTTTTTCATAAAAAAGTAAACAATCTCAAAATAAGGATCAGGTATTGTAGGAAAAGGTATAATATATTATGAAGGGTTGGTTACCTAATTTTAATATTTATTAGGATAGTGTTCAATTATTTGGAAAATTATTAACTTTTCCTTATAATTCCCAATTTAATAAAAAAATTGTGTAACGTTCATAGTTCTATATTTTTGGTTCATTTGGAAAGCACTAAGGTGTATAATGACCATTAAGATTATTTCTGGTGGGATGCTATGAAAGGGGATATTTCTTACATTAACATAAAGTATTTGACTTTTTAATTGGTTAAAGTATAAAATTAATTACTAAAGGTAATGGCTCGACCATTTCTAGTGTTGGAGGGGAAATGAGAAAATATATCAATGGGTCTAATGGTTGGATTACCAATGATAACTCAAGGTAACAATATGATTTGGGATATTTTTGATGGATTGAAAAAATATTAACAATTCTTTCCCATTTGAGATAATCTATCATTGGATCACCTTTCTCTACTGTATCAGAAGGAGATAGTCATGTAACATGGATTACACCTCTCCATTATATCGGTTTGTGATCCCTAGTTTACATCTAATTTTTTAGGGGACTTATATAAATATTTGGGTATTAAAATAAATTTCAATATAACATATCATTAACAAACTGATGGTCAGTCTAAGATAATGATTATGACTATGGAATATATTATCCATTATTTTTCAATGTATTGCTGGGATAGTTGTGATCAATATGTTTCATTGGTTGAGTTTCATTGTGACAATAATTTTCATTCCAGTATACTAATGTATCCATTTTTTATATTATGTAGAAAAAATTATTAGACACCATCTTTTTTAGATGATATAAGATAAAGGAAGTTAATGAGTCCATATATTGTAGAGGAAATGGATAATGATGTTTTATTGAAAGAACAATATATAAGGATGACTTAGTAGGTAGATATGTTATTCAGATAACTGGACAATGATCCTTCAATTGAGGTATGTGACCATGTTTTTTCCTAAAGTATCACAATAGAAAAGTGTTATTTGTTTTAATAAAAAAGGATAATATATTTCCATGATTCATTATATCATATTAAAACATTGATAAATATGGATTATTTTCCTTCTAAGTGGACTTTACATTGAGTATATCCTAGGTATACAGTGTTTTTCATGCCTCAATGATAAGGAAATATTTTCCCAATTCATTTCATGTTTTAATCCCAAAGGTTTTTTAGTTATAAGAAAACTTTATTATAAGGAACAACATGTTCATATTAGTTACCATTGATAGAATGTGTTGTTGAATAAGTTTATTCACTAGATTAATGATTAATAGAAAAACCAAATACTGGACAAGGTAAAATAGGAATTTAAAAATACTATTTGGGAAAAATATCCACACTTACTTAATATGTAAATAATTTAGTAAGGATTAAATTTTATAAATGGGAAGAATATAACAACCAATTTTTTTATATAAAAAACATTTTCAAATTTCTTAAGAAGTATGAGATAATTATATTAATTAAAAAGATATTAAATATTTTTAAAATAAAATGGAAATAGTTTTAATGAAACTGTTTTATTTTAAGGTTTTATTTAAAATAATTATTTATAATGAAAATTATTTTAATTTTAAAATTGAATATAATTTTTGATATCAATAATTCCAAATTAACATAAGTTATATTTTTGGATTTTTCTAAAAATATTGATTTTTTGGTGATTTTTGAAAAATACCCACTTTTATAAAAATGTCTTTTATTGACAATAAATTAATTAATTTAAAGGTCCAAATATTCTATAAAAATAATTTAATGTAACATAATAATTATTTATTTATATTTAATAAACTTAATTAACTATGAATCAAATTTATATTGGATCTTAGTATAATTTTAGTTTTTTGGTTTAATAAATGTTTGTTTTCAAATAATAGTTTTAAAGTGTATAATATTAATCCTTTATATTTAATTAAAATAATACCTAATTTGTAACATCCCATGTAATTAAAGAATAAAGAATTTTCATATTTATTAATATTTATGAATTAAATATTAATTTTAATTAAAAGGGGTTTCTACGTTCGATAGCGTACTCGATACACAACGATGAGTTTCTTTGAAAACTTACGTTGCACACAAGTAATAAAATAATATTATTTTAAATGTTAGTTAACAAGTAGCCGTTGTAATGGCGGGAATGGATTTAAATAACTAAAATATGATTATATATGTTTTTAAATGTTTTTACATTTACCCAATAAAGGATAAAGTCTTAAAATACGGAAAGAATTTAATTTTAGGCATTTATACCCTAATTTTCACTAAGGGTTCACTTATCACCTTTTGATAGAGAACCGTCATTAAATATAGTTTTGATAAATCTTATAAATTATATTGGACCAAAAATAACTCTTCTTTAGAATCGGGACATCAAAATTTACTTTGTGTAAATTTTTGGTATCTTTCCGATAAAGTTCATTTTTTAATGAATAGTGTAAAATGTTGTATTATAATTCAAAACCTCTTTTTAATATAATTTATTTATATGATTAGATTATATTTTTAATTGGTTTTAAAGTGAAATTAGAAAATATTTTTACCATTAAATCCAATAGTGGTCGTTGGAATTAATTTCAATTTGACATCGGACTTAAACTAGTGTCAATCTTTTGATACTTATTGTTTCTTAAAAATATGCTATTTGCTATGACAGTGGGAATTAATTATTAAATTAATTAATGCAACTTATATGTTGTGAATTTTGTAAAATGGACTTCATTTTTGAATTCGGGATATCAAATATAGCTTAGGGTGAATTTTTGGTATTTTTCTGAAAAACTTCAATTTTTGATGAATAGTGAAACCATTAAGTGGTAATCAAGCAAACTGATTTTTCAGTTAAATGAAAGTTTACCACTAATGTGTATTGAATTTTGAAAATCCGACATACATGGTTGTCATTAGTATGTAAAATGTGGTTCAATGAGATTAAAATAATTTTTTGGTGAATTGTAACTTATTAAGTTTTTAATCGCGATTAGAGGTAATTAGTGTAATTTAAGGTAAAAATGATGTTATAAAAATGTGAAAACACCATGACACTTGTCCTACACCTATTGGGTTAGTCATGGCCGACCACGACAACCCATGGGTCGATTTAGGGGACCCCATGGAGCCACATGGGTGAGATAATGACTTTAATTCCTTTTTTAAAAATAAAGGTGAAAATGACACTAACATAAATTATTTTTATAAAAAAACAATTTATAAGGGGTTATACTAATCATAGTTTTGTATATAAATATTCATTTGAAAGAAAAAAATATTTCCTAAATCATATTATTTTTGTATAATTTTTAGACATTATATAAATCAAATTATTTATGACATCATGATGATGCAGCGATGACCTCATTATTTAACCATTTAAATAAAATGGAAAGATAATGTAATATCTAAGACCTACACTTGTCCAAAAACTATTGGATGGGAATATTTCGAAGCCTTATCATCTTTTATTCGAAATATATCAATGTGGGACCTTATAAATTCGAAACACTTTTGAATATAAAATAATAGTTTCATGATTTCCAAAAGTTCCCCTCCTCTCCTCTTATAAAAGGCCCCCACCTCTACCTCATTTCACACACTCCTCAAGCCTTTGGTTCGGCCATCCCCTGCCCATTTACTCTCTCCACATCCCTCTCCTCATCCTAGTGGATTCCCTTTGGGAATAATCCTTTCAAAGGAAGCTTTTAGGCTCAAATCAAAAGGAGTTACACTTTTAAAGGTAATTCACTCTCTCATGTTCATTTGTTTTATTTTGCTTCTCCAACCCCCTAAACTCTTTTTATTTACTTCTTTTGTAACAAAACCAGTATCTTCAATATACTGGGGTGTTGTTATAAGATTAATTCTAGCTACACTCTAACACAACTACATCAAATGGTTTAAGAACATACGGTTTCCGTGGATGGCGAAATTATGCCTCCCGAAACGATGATTGTTCAATACTCATTTAACACCTTCAAAGGTGGCCATTATGATGTCACTATTTTTATATATGATATATAATATGTTTATTATTTCCTTAAGCTTCTGTATTTTTCATTTATGGCATACCATTATTGTTTCCATTATGGGTAAACACGATATCTTCATTTTAGGAAGTGCGGACTACCGCCCCCTGAAAGTGATTTGATTCGCTAATACCGTATGTGGTATGTGTAAAGGATAAAGTTAATGATATTATATATGTTATTATAATGGAATTATAATATAATCTTATATCATTATGATTCCATTCCATAAAATACGAAATAGAAATGGAAGTAGCGTTCATGCGTACGGACGGCTTACCGTCTCCATGAACGGTGCATTTCATTTCTTACCTCTAAATGATTATGTAATAATATAAATACATGTATATGCTAGATA
This sequence comes from Viscum album, assembly GCA_963277665.1. Taxonomy (NCBI): domain Eukaryota; kingdom Viridiplantae; phylum Streptophyta; class Magnoliopsida; order Santalales; family Viscaceae; genus Viscum; species Viscum album. The sequence goes on from OY728139.1 coordinate 249,684,626, forward strand.
TATATGATATATATGATATCAAAATAAGGAATTTCATTCTAGATATAATGAACCTTTTACCACACGAACAACATGTAATTGTAAGAAGTCCACTTTCGACTTAAGAACCTAATATCGAAAAAACAAACATTATTAACTTAAATGGTTACATAATGTTTATAACATGGAAAAAAGTGATATAAAGGAATAATGAACTATAAAAAGGTTCTTAATAAAGTATAAATTAACTCAAGTTTATTATTTAGGACATTAAAGAATGATCGAGTCAAGTCGGACCCGAGGTAAGGGACTTCGTCTCAATCTCCTTCCATTGAGGCATATTTCGTTTTATACACAACTTTATTTTATACGGTGTATAAACCCCTTTGACTTTTACTTTTATACAAAAGGAATCTTTTTGTATGAAGCATTTTACTAAACAATAAAAGGGAATGTTTTTTTAACATACGCGGTGACAACGACCTTTTCCACCGCCGCGAGTATTATTTGGTCTTTGGCTTCCTCAACAAGATGTAATGTTATTAGAATTAAATAAATACCATATACTCTTTTATGTATTTTGGTATTGAAAATGGTTTTGATAAATGATTCTATTATGTCAATATATTTATGATATATTGTGATTTAAATGTGGAAATGTTATCATTCCTTTATGTTGGTTTTATGTTTTATGATTTTATATTGGTACTTGGACATTTTAACAGGTGGTTACGTTATAAACCATATGACGGTTGGTTCCGTGAATACCAGGACGGGTGGTTACGTTATAACCTCGAAATCATTGGGTATGGAAGTCAGTCATATGGCTATTCCGTTATGTATGTATGGAAATTGGCTGTATGGCTATTCCATTATGTGATATGTGTGGAAGTCGACCACATGGTTATTCCACTTAAGTATGTTTATGTCCCAAGTTACCTTTATATATGTTATGTGTTCTTTTTATGGGTTTTATGGTAATCCTTTGGATACAAAAAAATAAGTAATGATACTTTATTCAGTGAAGAGTTTTTACTACTTCATGAAGGTGATGGTATTTCTTTGATAGAGTATACACGGTTTACTTGATGTTTAAAAAACTAACATTTTTCATTTTTTTGTGTATCCCTTACTGAGCTTTTTATGCTAACCCCAAGTTTTTTTGAAATGTTTTTCACAGGACTTAATGTGGAATAAGGTCAAGGATGGGATCAAGGGAATGTCATGCTATATAAAACATGGAACTAGACATGTTTCTTTTTTATTATGGAAACGTATTAGAAGTGTCTACTTTGTAATCTTTTGAGATGTAATAGTTATGTTCTAATTATATAAAACTCTAAACCTGAAAAGATCCTCAATGTGAATTATTCATTTAATTCAATATTAAGTAAGGTTTAAGGTCGGGGCCTTATAGTTGGTATCAGAGGCAGGTTTAGACAAATTCACGAGTTAGAAAAGTGTTAAATTATAATATGATTGAAATGATATAGCATTTACGGATTACGATGTTGCTTCGCCTAAGATATTTCTGTGTTCAGAATGGTTTTCCGCAGAGGAAACAAAGAAGTTATGTTGGGACGACATCAGGAGGAAGACAACCTTCCAAATCAGCAACCTGAGATTGTCGGAATCGGAACTGAACAGTTTCTTGCAGTGATGGTACAGTTGACTCAGGCTATAAATGGTGGTGGTATCCCTGCATGAGATCAGCCAGATCAACTGCAGAGGAACATGTCAGTGGTGGAACATTTCATGAGGCAACATCCCCCATCATTCAGAGGATCATCTGACCCTGTACAAGCTGAAGGGTGGATTAAAGCACTGGAGAAGATTTTTGATGTCATGGGGTGTTCAGAACATCAAAAGGTTAGTCTTGCTGTTTACCGTTTTGAAGGTGAAGCTGATCAGTAGTGGTCGATGGTGAAAAATATCAGGGATAGTGATGAGATTGAGGATCTTCACTGGGACGAATTCAAAGGTATTCTTCTTGAGAAATATTTTCCTAAGTTTGTTCGTCTTAGGATGGAAAATAGTTCCTAGAATTGAGGCAGGAGGATGATTCAGTGGCTGCTTATGAAGCAAAGTTCACTCGATTGGCAAGGTATGCTCCAAACTTCATACAAGATCTTGATAGTAAAATAAACCGTTTTTACTCAGGGTTAAAGCCAAAGTATCGAAGGGCTTTAGCTTCTTGTGAGTTCAAAAGTTATGAAAAACTTGTTCGATGTGCGGAGAAGGTGGAAATGGAGTTTGCCGATGATCAGGTGTTCTATGACAAACAACAGAATAAGAGGTCTAGTTGGCAGGCAAAGGGGAAGAATTCATCAAAGAAGCAAGGAGGTAAGAAAACCAAATATCCATCCTATGAGAAGTGTGGTAAAATGCATCTTGGAGAATGTTTATCCAAGTCTGGTAAGTGCTTTCTTGTGTGGTAAGTCTGGTCATATTGCTTGTAACTGTAAGGAAGATGATCAAACAGGCAATTAAAAGCCAACGGTAAGATGTTTTAAGTGTAATTAAATGGGTCATTATGCAAACGAGTGTCCAACAAAGAACTCAACTAGGGGAATGCAGCCAGAATACAAGCAGAAAGGGGTGGTGAAATCCTTTGCAACAACTTCAGCAGATGTTGGGCCATCGAATGAAGTGGTATCAGGTACACTGTTTGTTTGTTCAGATTATGCCAATGTCTTGTTTGATTCAGGGTCTACACACTCTTTCATTTCAGAGAAGTTTTCTAGTAAATTGGAAATTCCATATCATGATATGAATCCTGAACTTATGGTAAAAACACTCGGAGGGAACGTTTAGAAAAAAAGGAATTATAAGAACCTTCCTATCCTTTTGTGTGGAAAGAATCTACCAGAAAACCTTATTGTTTTGCCTCTAGTAGAGTTTGATGTTATTTTGGGCATTGATTGGATTTCTGTTTATCATTCTAAGATTGACTGCAGAGCTAAAATGGTTTCTTTTCAGAAATATTTTCAGTTTGTGTACAAGAACTAACCCTTGATTTTGATAACATATCAGGAAGTTGAGAAACTAGTAAAAGATGGAAATGAATGTTACCTTGCACATATGGTTGAATATAAAGGAACTATTCAGATTAATGATGTGCCAGTGGTAAATGAGTATCTTGATGTTTTTCCTAATGAGTTGCCTGGTATTATTCATGATCAGGAAGTTGACTTTACTGTTGACTTAGTTCCTGATTCTAAGCCAATTTCAAAACCCCCTTATCGAATGGATCAAGTTGAACTTTTAGAGTTAATGAAACAATTTCAGGAGTTATTAGATAAAGGTTTCATTCGACCTAGCACATCACCATGGGGTGCTAATGTCTTGTTTGTTAAAAAGAAAGATGGATCAATGATACTTTGCATTGATTATAGAGCCTTGAATAATATTACTATTAAGAACAAGTATCCTTTTCCTCATATCGATGATTTGTTTGATCAGCTCTAGGGAGCTCAGTATTTTTCGAAGTTTTGCTTGAGGTCGGGGTACAATCAGTTGAAAGTAAACGAAGCAGATGTTCCGAAGACTGCGTTTTATACTAGATATGGAAATTATGAATTTGTAGTTATGCCTTTTGGGTTAACCAATTCAACTGCTGTATTCATGGACCTTATGAATAGAATTTTCCATGAGTTCTTGGATAAGTTTGTGGTTATTTTCATCGATGATATTTTGGTGTTTTCTAAAAGTAAAGATTAGCATGAAAGTCTTTTAAGGGTTATCTTGCAAACCTTAAAAGAAAATAAACTATATGTAAAATTCAGCAAGTGTGAGTTTTGGTTACAACAAATTTATTTCCTGGGTCACATTGTTTCAAAAGATTGCATAACTGTTGATCCTACTAAAACAAAAGTTGTTGAAGAATGGTCAAGACCCACAAATGTAACCGAGATCCATAGTTTTCTTGGTTTGGCAGGTTACTACCGAAGGTTTGTTGAAAAATTTTCACGGTTATCTAGTCCAATGACTAAGCTAACTCTGAAGGGTGTTAAGTTTATCTGGACAAAAGAATGTGATGATTGTTTTCAGGAATTGAAAAGAAGATTGGTGAATGCTCCAGTTTGGGCACTTCCTTCCAGGAATGGTGAGTTTGTTATATACATTGATGGTTCGTTGAAGGGACTTGGTTGTGTCCTTATGCAGAATGATCAGGTAATTGATTATGCTTCACGACAGTTGAAAACTCATGAGGTAAATTACCCTACACATGATTTGGAATTAGCTGCAGTTGTTTTTGCTTTAAAAATTTGGAGGCATCATTTGTATGGAGTAAAGTGTGAAATATATACTGATCACAAAAGTTTAAAGTATATATTCACTCAGAAAGAATTGAACATGAGACAAAGGATATGGATATAATTAATCAAGGATTATGATTGTACAATTCATTACCATCCGGGAAAACCAAATAAAGTGGCTGATGCTTTGAGTCGAAAAAGTAATGCTTCATTAGAAATGTTGTGTTTGGAATGTGATCCTTTGTTTAAGGATTTGATGAAATTTGGCATATAAGTTGTTGGTTAAGGGATACCTTCTGTTTTGTTTTATGTATCAGTGAAATCTTCTCTGTCAGACAGAATCAGGAAAGCACAGAAGCGAGACAGTGAGTTGCAGAAAAATGTAGAGCTGGTTCAGAAAGGTATGTTTCCCGAATTCAACATTGATAATGATTTTGTTTTTAGGTTTGGGAAGAGATTATATGTGCCTTGTGATTCACAGTTGAAGAATGAGTTGTTATGTGAGGCTCATAGTTCTCTGTTTTCAGTTCATCCTGGCAGTACTAAGATGTACAGAGATCTGCGGGAGTATTACTGGTGGGATGGAATGAAAAGAGATATTGCTGATTTTACTGTGAAGTGTTTGACATGTCAACAGGTTAAAGCAGAGCGGCAGTTACTGAAAGGGATGCTTCAGCCTTTACCAGTGCCTGAGTGGAAATGGGAAAACATATCCATGGACTTTGTTGTGGGATTACCGAGGGCATCTCGAGGTAATAATGCAATCTGGGTTATTGTTGATCGCTTGACTAAATCTGCTCATTTCCTTGCTATACGAGATACTTTTTCCCTAGATCAAATTTCCCGTTTGTATCTTAAAGAGATAATCAGGTTACATGGAGTTCCTCTCTCCATTGTATCTGATCGTGATCCCAGGTTCACTTCTAACTTTTGGAAAGGCCTTCAGAAGTCGTTGGGTACTGAATTAAATTTTAGTACAACTTTTCATCCTCAATCAGATGGGATGTCAAAACGAACAATTCAGTCCTTGGAGGATATGCTATGAGCTTGTTCGATGGATTATCAGGGAAGTTGGGAGCAACATCATTCTTTGGTTGTGTTTTCTTATAATAACAGTTTTCATTCCAGTATACAGATGGAACCATTTGAGGCATTATATGGGAAGTGGTGTCGAACTACAGAATTTTGGGATGAAGTGGGTGAAAGTAAGCTAATGGGACCAGAATTAGTAGAAGAGATGGCAGAAAAAGTTCAGTTTATTCAGAAGCACATGAGAATAGCTCAGAGCAGGCAGAAGAGTTATGTGGATAACCGGAGGAAGGATCTATCTTTTCGATGTAGGTGATAATGTTTTTCTCAAGGTTTCTCCTTGGAAAAGTGTGATGAGATTTGGTAAGAATGGAAAGCTGAGTCCAAGGTTTATTGGACCATATGAAATTCTGGAGAAAGTTGGATCAGTTTCTTACCGAGTGGCTTTACCTCTGAGTTTATCTCAGGTACACAATGTTTTTCATGTTTCGATGTTGAGGAAGTATATGCCAGATCCATCTAATGTTTTGAGTCCAGAGGTAGTTCAGCTGGAGGAGAACCTATCTTATGAAGAACAACCAGTCCAGATTCTTGACCACAGGGAGCAGGTATTACGGAATAAGGTGATTCATCAGGTAAAGGTTTTGTGGAAAAACCATGTGATTGATGAGGAAACGTGGGAATCTGAAAATTCTATGAGGGATAAATACCCACACTTATTTTGATAAGTGAATAAAATTGCGAGGACGTAATTCCCAAAAGGGGGGAAGGATGTAACATCCCAGGTAATTAAAGAATAAAGAATTTTTATATTTATTAATACTTATAAATTAAATATTAATTTTAATTAAAAGGGGTTTCTACGCTCTATAGCGTACTCAATACACAACGATGAGTTTCTTTGAAAACTTACGTTGCACACAAGTAATAAAATAATACTATTTTAAATGTTAGTTAACAAGTAGCCGTTGTACTGGCAGGAATGGATAAAAATAACTAAAATATGATTATATATGTTTTTAAATGTTTTTACATTTACCCAATAAAGGATAAAGGCTTAAAATACGGAAAGAATTCAATTTTAGGCATTTATACCCTAATTTTCACTAAGGGTTCACTTATCACCTTTTGACGGAGAACCTTCATTAAATATAGTTTTGATCAATCTTATAAATTATATTGAACCAAAAATAACTCTTCTTTAGAATCGGGACATCAAAATTTACTTTGTGTAAATTTTTGGTATCTTTCCGATAAAGTTCATTTTTTAATGAATAGTGTAAAATGTTGTATTTTAATTCAAAACCTCTTTTTAATCTAATTTATTTATATGATTATATTATCTTTTTAATTGGTTTTAAAGTGAAATTAGAAAATATTTTTACCATTAAATCCAATAGTGGTTGTTGGAATTAATTTCAATTTGACATCGGACTTAAACTAGTGTCAATCTTTTGATACTTATTGTTTCATAAAAACACGCTATTTTCTCTGACAGCGGGAATTAATTATTAAATTAATTAATGAAACTTATATGTTGTGACTTTTGTAAAATGGAATTCATTTTTGAATTCGGAATATCAAATATATCTTAGGGTGAGTTTTTGGTATTTTTCTGAAAAACATCAATTTTTGATGAATAGTGAAACCATTAAGTGGTAATCAAGCAAACTAATTTTTCAGTTAAATGAAAGTTTACCACTAATGTGTATTGAATTTTTAAAATCCGATATACATGGTTATCATTAGTATGTAAAATGTGGTTCAATGAGATTAAAATAATTTTTGGTGAATAGTAACTTATTAAGTTTTTAATCGCGATTAGAGGTAATTAGTGTAATTTAAGGTAAAAATGATATTATAAAAATATGAAAACACCATGACACTTGTCCTACATCTATTGGGTGAGTCATGGCCGACCAAGACAACCCATGGGTCGATTTAAGGTACCCCATGGATCCACTTGGGTGAGATAATGACATTAATGTCTTTTTTTAAATAAAGGTGAAAATGACACTAACATAAATTGTTTTACTCAAACAATTTTTAGAAGGGGTTATAATAATCATATTTTTGTATATAAATATTAATTAGAAATTTAAATAGATTTAATACATCATATTATTTTTTTTATAATTTTTAGACATTAAATAAATTAAATTATTTATGACATCATGATGATGCAGCGATGACCTCATTATTTAACGATTTAAATAAAATGGAAAGATAATGTAATATCTAAGACCTACACTTGTCCAAAAACTATTGGATGGGAATATTTCGAAGCCTTATCATCTTAGCTTAAAAATATATCAATGTGGGACCTTAGAAATTCGAAACACTTTTGAAAATAAAATAATAGTTTCATGATTTCCAAAAAGTGCCCCTCCTCTCCTCTTATAAAAGGCCCCCACCTCTACCTCATTTCACACACTCCTCAAGCCTTTGTCTCGGCCATCCCCTGCCCATTTACTCTCTCCAAATCCCTCTCCTCATCCTATAGGATTCCTTTTGGGCAGAATCCTTTCAAAGGAAGCCTTTAGGCTCAAATCAAAAGGAGTTACACTTTTAAAGGTAATTCACTCTCTCATGTTCATTTGTTTTATTTTGCTTCTCCAACCCCCTAAACTCTTTTTATTTACTTATTTTGTAACAAAAACAGTGTATTCAATATACTAGGATGTTGTTATAAGATTTATTCGAGCTACACTCTCACACAACTACATCAAATGGTTAAAGAACATACGGTTTCTGTGGATGGCGAAATTCTTCCTCCCGAAACGATGATTGTTCAATACTCATTTAACACCTTTAAAGGTGGCCATTATGATGTCAATTTTTTTATATATGATATATAATATGTTTATTATTTCCTTAATCTTCTGTATTTTTCATTTATGGCATACCATTATTGTTTCCATTATGGGTAAACACGATATCTTCATTTTAGGAAGTGCGGACTACCGCCCCTGAAAGTGATTTTATTCGTTAATACCATATGTGGGATGTGTAAAGGATAAAGTCAATGATATTATATATGTTATTATACCGGAATTATAATATACTCTTATATAATTATGATTCCATTCCAGAAAATACGAAATAGAAATGGAAGTAGCGTTCATGCGTACGTACGGCTTATCGTCTCCATGAACAGTGCATTTCATTTCTTACCTCTAAATGATTATGTAATATTATAAATACATGTATATGCTGGATATATATGATATATATGATATCCAAATGAGGAATGTCATTCTAGATATAAAGAACCTGTGACCACACGAACAACATGTAATTGTAAGAATTCCACTTTCGACTTAAGACCCAAATATCGACAAAACAAACATTATTAACTTAAATGGTTACATAATGTTTATAACATGGAAATAAGTGATATAAAGGAATAATGAACTATAAAAATGTTATTAATCAAGTATAAATTAACTCAAGTTTATTATTCAGGACATTAAAGAACGATCGAGTCAAGTCGGACCCGAGGTAAGGGACTTCGTCTCAATCTCCTTCCATTGAGGCATATTTCGTTTTATACACAACTTTCTTTTATATGGTGTATAAACCCCTTTTACTTTTACTTTTATACAAAAGGAATATTTTTATACGAAGCGTTTTACTAAACGACAAAAGGGAATGTTTTTTTAACGTATGCGGTGACAACAACCTTTTCTGCCGCCGCGAGTATTATATGGTCTTTGGCTTCCTCAACAAGCCGTAATGTTTTTAGAATAAAATAAATACCATATACTCTTTTATGTGTTTTGGTATTGAAAATGGTTTTGATAAATGATTCTATTATGTCAATATATTTATGATATAGTTTTATTGAAATGTGGAAATGTTATCATTCCTTTATGTCGGTTTTATGTTTTATGATTTTATATTGGTACTTGGACATTTTAACGGGTGGTTACGTTATAAACCATATGACGGGTGGTGCCGTGAATACCAGGACAGGTGGTTACGTTATAACCTCCAATGCATTGGGTATTGAAGTCGGCCGTATGGCTATTCCATTAAGTATGTATGGAAATTGTCTGTATGGCTATTCCATTAAGTGATATGTGTGGAAGTCGACCACATGGTTATTCCACTTAAGTATGTTTATGTCCAAAGTTACATTTATATATGTTATGTATTCTTTTTATGGGTTTTATGGTAATACTTTGGTTATAAAAAGGTAAGTAATGATACTTTATTCAGTGAAGAGTTTTTACTACTTCATGAGGTGATGGTATTACTTTGATAGAGTATACATGGTTTACGTGATGTTTAAAAAACTAACAGTTTTCATTTTTTTGGGTATCCCTTACTGAGCTTTTTATGCTCACCCCAAGTTTTTTTTGAAATGTTTTTCACAGGACTTAATGTGGAATAAGGTCAAGGATGGGATCAAGGGAATGTCATGCTATATAAAACATGGAACTAGACATGTTTCTTTTTTATTATGGAAACTTAATAGAAGTGTCTACTTTGTAATCTTTTGATATGTAATAGTTATGTTCTAATTCTCTAAAACTCTAAACCTGAAAAGATCCTCAATGTGAATTATTCATTTAATTCAATATTAAGTAAGTTTTAAGGCCGGGGACTTATATAATTTGGAATGTTTGAAATGAAATTTCATAGTTATATTTTAGTAAATATTAATTTATATTAATAAAATTATTATTATTAGTCATAGATTTAATATAAAATCATATTTTTCTTGAGAAATATATTTGTTGAAAACCCTTTTTTCGTTGCATATATGGGTTTTGTTTTAAATTATATTTTACAACTTATGTGAAATGAATTTGGATAAATGTATTTCTTATTTGGAAGAAAAATATATTATATTATATAATAATGTAAAATTAATTTTTTAACAAAATGAATATTGAAAAAAGTTAACAATAACTATCGTGGTTATGGGAAAATTGAATTTAATAATGGTAAAAATAAAATGATATGGGATAAAATGAGAAAAAAACATTTATATTTTTTTCTACATATATATATATACCTTAAAATGTAAAATTATTATGGATTTATTATTCTGGATCCTTTTGGAATGAGAAAAATGTGGTTACACTGTTTTCTTTTCAAAAATTATTACTATGTCACTCACCTCACTTATAAAAGGCCAGCCCCTATATAATCCACTGCACACATTTGAAACCCTTTAGATCTAAAAACTATTACCCAAAAATCTTCTTTAATTAAATAACCATTAACTACATCCCATATATTGATCATATATCCCTCATAATATGGATTTTTGTTCTTACAAAAGGAGGTTTTCTGAAGAAGAGGCATCATACTTAACAGAGAATTTATATTGTATTTATTCATCCACATTAATAAAATATTATTAAATTATGATTATATAATAAATATAGTATATCACATATACTAATACACTATTATTTCAATTTAATAGCCATAATAAGTCTCATCTTCCATCAAATGGGATATGAAATAATCATTCGTGTGTACGGACGACTATCACCTCATGAACCGATTTCATTTCATTCCATCTACACCTATCATTAATTATTACAATGATTCCATTAATATATATATATATATGATATTTATAACATATTTTTAATTATTTAGTTATGATATCACATTTGACTTACATTCTTTTCCATTGGGTATACGATAATGCTGCTCGTGTGTAAGGCGGACTACCGCCTCGTACAATGATTCGATTAATTTTTACCAATATTGTACATGGAAGGTAATAAAGATAAATTTAAATAATATAAGTAATATAAATAAAATAAAAATCCCATTCATGAAATATTTTTTATTTTGAAAATATAATATATCAATTTCTTTCTTACAATATAAAATAATAATGTTTTTCATGCATATATGTGGACTACCACATTTACAAAGCAATGTGTGTCTTTTTTCAACACTAAATGACATGGATAATATATATATTTATATTTTAATAAATAAATATTATATATTGTTTTAATTTAATTCTGGAAATATTAAATAATTCATACTGTATTTCCATAATGATCACTATAAAACGAAAACGTTACTTATGCATACATATGACCTACCGTATCCATGATCATAGCATTGTTCATTTTTCCAAACCAGATTTCAGGATTGGTTTTAAATGATAAAATAGATATATAAAATTTATAATTATTTCATGATTATTATATCGGATGTGATTAATAATAACCTCTATGACCAATTATAAACCTACTAATTTCATTTTTGGTACATAAGACAAACATCGTCAAAACACATCATAAAAAATTAATTGATTAAGTAATTATATATAACATTGAAATAAGACAAATAAAATGAATACTAAAGTTAATAAATATTATAAAATAAGTTAATAATTAATATAAGATTATTATTTGGGATGTTAAAGATAAAACATGATGAATCAATCTCATGGTAAGGGATATTATCTCAATTTCTTTACGTTGAATAATTTTATGATGTTCTGAATGTATATATTTTCCAAGGTGTATATATATAACCATTGACAAGTTATTTCATGAATTTATCAATTATCATGGAATTTATTGTTTTTTAATGTTTATATTTTACTGTGATTATGATTCAAATTTTTCCAAATTGATAAGGGACTATTCACTAAAAACATATTTTAATATATTTCCTCAAATCTATTTTTCTTTCATGACCGTACTCTTAAAATTATTTTATTATAGACCTATGAGTTTAATAAATGGATACTTTTTATTTAATTAAATGTTTTCATAATAAGGAATCATTTTACATAATTTTTTACTTTCGTTATACATGAATAAAATGAATGTTCTATTTTAATATATATGGTAACACTGAACATTATCACCGTCATAACCATTATTTTAAACATGGATTCCATTACAAGATTTTATGTTTCTATAAAAGAAAAACCCCTCATTCCTTTTTTGTGTAACTTGGTATTGATGTTTTAAAAACAAATTGGTATATTTGTAAATAAAATGAGGGTTTTAAATGAAAAGGTTATTTTTTATTGATAATGGGGTTTTAACAGAAATGAGTATTTTGATATCAAAAAGTCATTTTCTTATCTATTTAACAAGTTTTTTTGAATTATTTATGAAGAAAATGTAAAATGATAAAATTCATTATTAATGATATGGTCTTTTAACATTGTTTACGAAGGGAAATGCCCCATTATAGCTCCTGGGCGAGCCCATAAATCTTCTATGATGGGTACGCCTTGATAACTCTTGAAGAAAAGGGTAATGATTATTTTATTTAAATTATTTTATTGGAAGTTGATCGTATGGTTATTCCAATTTGTAATATCTATATAAGGGTTTATTAAGGGTTCTATGAGATTATGTCTCAAGGAATATAATTATATTTTATATATTTTTTAATGATTTTCCATCGAAATTATTTGATTTAAAAAGGCATTATAATGTTATTTTTTATGGAAAAATTATTTGCAATCTGGAAAAAATGTATGTTTAAAGAAAATATTTCTCATGGGTTTTCATGTGTTTCATAGGTATGACAGACTTTCTTATGCCGCTAATTGGGATTTTTGGGATCATCAAAGATTTTTTAATTTTCTTTCACATGGTTTAATGTTGGTTAATGTAAAGGTAGAGTTGAAGTTAAAATTCATGTAGATTTTTCATGAAAAGAAATCATTTTTTATTTGAAATGTTTTATATGGTGGGAATATGGATAATAATCAGAATTTTTTAGTTTTTACTCTATAATTTTTTTCATTTTATTTATGACATAATTATTTAATAATATAAACATGAAATGATCCCAAAATGTATGATAATGGACTCTTGACTTACAAATCAATATTATACAATGTTTTATGTCGTCTCTTGATATATATGACCTATTATAGGGGGATAAATTAGTTAGTTACATGAATCCAATGGTAATGATATGGTGAATTTCATGGGTGTTTGTGATCATGGTATGACTGTGAGTTATGGTGTTAATATATAATATTGGTAATATTTATCTTGTCCCCCAGTTTTGATGATTCCCCTCTTTTTTAAATTAATTGGGAGATTGCCTATTTTTTATATGTTTCATGTCTGTGAAGTAATTAGAGGAATACCATTGAGACTTATATACTCACCTCCTTACATATTAAGCATCATGTTTATTCTGATTCTATTTGATGTGATGTAAATAAATGTAATATTTAACTATTTTGGCAACTATATGTATTTTTTTGTGATGGTGGTGGGAGCCTAGAGGTTATGGTGGTGTAGTTCTTAGTGTAGTGCCACATTTGGAACTATATTTTAAATTTTTTTGTTCTTTTTTTTATTTTTTGGTATTGTGATTAGATTTTTATATTGAACCATCTTATGTGTTTTATGTTACTATATTTTTACCTAGTGGGTCACATATATCATATTTATATAGAGTCCTAAGAGTTATTTTATCTATTAATGGATCTTAATGGAAAATCCCCCCAATTATGTTCTTATAGATATGATTTTATTAACAACATTTGGTTCCCATGGGATATATCTATTGTTAGTCACATTTTAAAAATTTCGAAGGTTGTGGGTTAGGCATGTGATGTTACTACAGGAACTTGTTTCATATGATCCATCGGCTGGTATGGTCAATATAGATATCATATATGTTTGTAATATAATGTGTTGGATTTAAAATTGCATAGGTAAAATCTATATAACCAACATCATGTTTTCAAGGTGGTATACATGTACAAAATAGTATTATTAATCATTTTTTGTACATTTTATCACCTAAACAACATGGTTATAGGGGATGTGAGCTAGGTATCATGTATTTGTAAATATAATCCTCACTAGGGTGTCATCATTCTTTTTATGTTTCATAGAACATGATTTTGAAAATTTTCTACTCTAATATGTTTTGGTGTATTAATACACATTATAAAATGGAAAATTCATATGTTGTGGTGGGATTGAATGATTATTTCGATTAAATATTCAATGGTTGTAGAAAAATTTCCAAAATTAGGTGACCTAGAAATCCACCATAGGCTGCCACTGAAAATGTGGTTCCCCTAGAAACCATTGTAAACTACCAGCTCATATGATGAAAAAAGAATATTTTCAAGTAGTGGGATCTGAAAATAAAATTAAATATTCATATTTCTTGTAATTATCATTTACATATAAGGGAAAATACTTCTAATATTTCTAGGTGTTAGGGACTCAAATATGTGAATTCTTGGGTTGGAATTATAATTTGAATATTTTAATTTATTATATCCCACTTGTGATTAATAAGGATGGATTTTTCAATTTTTTTACATAAAATTCTCTCACACACATTTTTATTATCATATACAACATATTTATTATATCTTAAGAAAGGATATCAATTATTTATATATTATAGAGTTTTGTTTAATTACCTTCTTTTTTTCAGAAAAAGTGGTAGACAATGATTCATTTAAATCACATATAATCAAATTAAATCTATAAATTAAATTCACTATTTGGATATGATGTTAGGTACTGATAATTTTATTGAGCTAGTGAATAGTTGGAGGTTTTAAAAAAATTATATAGAATCCTAGTGGAGGGAATACCATTATTCATTTGGGTGTAGGTGGAAAATCTATTAGTAAAAATGAGAATTAAAGGTAAAATCACTCCTTCGGTAGTAATGTTACAGATAACCAATACTTGGGGTATGTTTTGTTCCCTCAATGTTATAAAATATAAATGATATGGTTCTGTTGTGGCTCTTTGGAGCACTTAAAAGTGGAGTGCATGACTCATCCTATAATGATTCACAATAATCACCAAATGTGATATCCCAAATGTTTTTATTATTATCCAAAAAAATAAAAAAGAAATAATGATTATAATATAACTCATCCCATTGACACTCGACTAGGATGTTATTTTCATAGAATATGTCATCCTTATAATCAACATAGTCATAGTGATTCCCTAAACACCACGATATCCTTTTAGGAACCATTAATATATGGGGACAAGAATCAGGAAAATTGATGCTTATTGATATAATTTGGGTGTTAAAAAGGATGTGAAAAATGATAAAGGTACTATTATTTTTGATTCATTTTTAATTTTTGTATTTTTTAACATTATTATGACCCACTATTTTATTATTTTCTCATTTGGAATATTAAATGGAATTACTTGTGGAAATGATACCTAATATTTTGGGAATAAAAAAAACATAGGAAATTAGAGTTCATAGAATTTATGTTTTAAACATGATAAATTCACATTTGTGTAAACCAATTTTTGTGGGAGTTCAATTTCATAGACATAGATATAATTGATCAAATTTAGGGTATGTAATGGTTAGTAGTATTCAAACACATATTGATAGATATGTTGACTAAGTATATTTTACATATCATGAAGGACATGTTTATCTTTTTTGAGTGGAATGAGACATAGATACTAAAATATTAGGGCCTCTAGAAAATGTTTCTATAATGATTACTTATTAATAATTACTAATAATCAAAGGGTTTGGTGATAAAATAAAATATATATATTTTCCTAATATACTATGTCGATACCCCAAGTATTTTCAGAAAACATCATTAGACTAGCACCCCAAATGGAAGTGGAATTTCCAATCAACCCACTCCTAGAAAAAGGTATTATTTTTCATCCATAATATTAAATAAAAACAATATAATTTTATTAAGTGAAAGACTAGTTGGAAGTGTTGGAAATATATGGATCTAGTATACTATGTACATCACTGTGGTCCACTCTAGTTTTATTTGTAAAAAACAAGTAATGTACTCTTAGAATTTGTGTCGATTATCGTAAATTGAATCATGTTATTATCAAAAATTGATATCCCCTTCCAATAATTAGTGGTATTTTCGATTAAAATAAAGAAAAATTTTTTGTCTCAAATTTGTGTAAAATCCTGAACCTAGAAGCCACATAATAGTGCTCCAAGCTCATTTTTCCACATAGCCTTAAGAGAATATCCCCAAATTCTAGAGGATGACAACTAGTAGAGAGGTCCTATATAAGGCCCCGGCCTTAAACCTTACTTAATATTGAATTAAATGAATAATTCACGTCGAGGATCTTTTCAGGTTTAGAGTTTTAGAGAATTAGAACATAACTATTACATCTCAAAAGATTACAAAGTAGTCACTTATACTAAGTTTTCATAAAATAAAAATTCTTAAAAAGAAACATGTCTAGTTCCATGTTTTATATAGCATGACATTCCCTTGATCCCATCCTTGACCTTATTCCACATTATGTCCTGTGAAAAACATTTCAAAAAAACATGGGGTGAGAATAAAAATCTCAGTAAGGGATACACGAAAATTGAAAACTGTTAGTTTTTCAAAATCAAGTAAACAATATATACTCTATCAAAGTAATACCTTCACCTTCATGAAGTATTAAAAACTCTTCACTGAATAAAGTATCATTACTTACCTTTTTATAACCAAAGGATTACCATAAAACCCATAAAAAGAACACATAACATATCTAAAGGAACTTGGGACATAAACATACTTAAGTGGAATAACCATACGGTCGACTCCCACACATATCACTTAATGAAATAGCCATACGGCCAATTTCCATACATACTTAATGGAATAGCCATACGGCCGACTTCCATACCCAATGCATTGGAGGTTATAACGTAACCACCCATCCTGGTATTCACGGCACCACCCGTCATATGGTTTATAACGTAACCACCCGTTAAAATGTCCAAGTACCAATATAAAATCATAAAACATAAAACCAATATAAAGGAATGATAACATTTCCACATCACAATATATCATAATATAATCCATTATCAAAACCATTTTCAATACCAAAATACATAAATGAGTATATGGTATTTATTTTATTCTAATAACATTACGGATTATTGAGGAAGCCAAAGACCAAATAATACTCGCGGCGGCGGAAAAGGTCGTTGTCGCCGCGTATGTTAAAAGAAACATTCCTTTTTTGTTGTTTTTTAAAACTATTCGTAGAAAAAGATTCTTTTTGTATAAAAGTAAAAGTCAAAAGGGGTTTATACATCGTATAAAAGAAAGTTGTGTATAAAACGAAATATGCCTCAATGAAAGGAGATTGAGACGAAGTCCCTTACCTCGTATCCGACTTGACTCGATCATTCTTTAACGTCCTGAATAATAAGCTTGAGTTAATTTATACTTGATTACGAACCTTTTTAAAGTTCATTATTCCTTTTATATCACTTATTGCCATGTTATAAACATTATGTAACCATTTAAGTTAATAATGTTTGTTTTCTCAATATTTGGTTCTTAAGTCGAAAGTGGACTTCTTACAATTACATGTTGTTCGTGCGGTCAAAGGTTCTTTATATCCAAAATGAAATTCCCGATTTGGATATAATATGTATCATATATATCCAGAATATACATGTATTTATAATATTTCATAATCATTTAGAGGTAAGAAATGAAATGCACCGTTCATGGAGACGGTAAGCCTTACGTACGCATGAACGCTACTTTCATTTCTTTGTCATATTAATGGAATTAAAACTAAATGAGAGGTTTGTAAATTTTAATTCCAGAATTATATTCATCATTTAGATATATCATTCTTTATATATATCAATTATATACATGTACTTTTAATAGTACATTACATTTGGGGATAAGAAATGAAAGGCACCGTTCATGGAGACGGTAAGCCGTACGTACGCATGAACGCTACTTTCATTTCTATCTCATACTTTAATGGAATGAAATAATAATGATATAGAGGTATATTATAATTCCAGTATATCATCATATATAATAACTTTAAATACAGCCTTTACACGTCCCACATATGGTATTAACGAATCACATCACTTTGAGGGGGCGGTAGTCCGCACTTCCTTAAATGAAGATGTCGCGTTTTACCCATAATGGAAACCATAAAGGTATGACCAAATTGAAAAAAACATAAGATTAAGGATAACATAAACATATTATATATCATATATAAAAATAGTGACATCATAATGGCCACCTTTGAAGGTGTTAAATGAGTATTGAACAATCATCGTTTCGGGAGGCAGAATTTCGCCATCCACGGAAACCGTATGTTCTTTAACCATTTGATGTAGTTGTGTGAGAGTGTAGCTCAAATAAATCTTATAACAAAATCCTATTATATTGAAGATACTGGTGTTGTTACAAAATAATAAAATAAAAAGAGTTTATGGGGTTGGAGAAGCAAAATAAAACAAATGACCATGAGAGAATGAATTACCTTTAAAAGTGTAACTCCTTTTGATTTGAGCCTAAAGGATTACTTTTAAAGGCTTCATCCCAAAGGGAATCCTCTAGGATGAGGAGAGAGATGTGGAGAGATTAAATGGTCAGGGGTTGGCCGAGCCAAAGGCTTGAGAAGTTTGTGAAATGAGGTAGAGGTGGGGGCCTTTTATAAGAGGAGAGGAGGGGCACTTTTGGAAAGTAAAGAAATATTACATTATTTGAAAATGTGTTTCGGTTTTAAAAGGACCCACATTGATATAATTCGTGGATAAGGTGATAAGGGTTCTAAATCCACTCATCCAATTGATTTTTTACATGTTTAGTTCATATATTTTACATTATCTTTCCATTTTATTTAAATCGTTAAATAATGAGGTCATCGCTACATCATCCTGATGTCATAAATAATTTAATTTATTTAGTGTCTAAAAATTATAAAAAAAACACTATGATGTAAGAAATCTTTTTATCTTTCTAATTAATATTTATAATAAAAAATCCAATCTTTATAATCCCATGTAAAAATTGTTTTTGTAAAACATGTTATGTTTGTGTCATTTTTACTTTTACATTAAATAAAAAGTTATTTATGTCATTTCTCAACCAAAGTGTCTCCATGGGGTCCCCAAGTTGACCCATGGCTTTTCTTGGTCGGCCATGGCACAACCAATAAGGTTGGGACATGTGTCTAGGTCATTTCATATTATTAAATCATTATTTATACCTTAAACTACACTAATTACCACTAATCACGATTAAAAACTTAATAAGTTACTATTCACCAAAAAATTATTTTAATCTCATTGAACCACATTTTACATCTTAATGAAAACCATGTATGTCGGATTTTTGAAATTCAAAACACAATGATGGAAAAATTTCATTTAAACGGAAAATCAGTTTTTATAAGTACCACTTAGTGGTTTCACTATTCATCAAAAATTGAAGTTTTTCAGAAAATTACCAAAAATTCACCCTAAGCTATATTTGATATTACCAATTCAAAAATGAAGTCTATTTTACAAAATTCAAAACATATAAGTCACATTAATTAATTTAATAAATAATTCCCGCTGCCAGAGCAAATAGAGTGTTTTTACAAAACAATAAGTATCAAAAGATTGACACCAGTTTAAGTCTAATTTCAAAGTAAAATTAATTCCAACGACCACTATTGGATTTAATGGTAAAAATATTTTCTAATTTCTTATTAAAACCAATTAAAAATATAATCTAATCATATAAATAAATTAGATTAAAAAGAGGTTTTGAATTAAAATACAACATTTTACACTATTCATAAAAAAAGAACTTTATCGGAAAGGTACCAAAAATTTACACAAGGTAAATTTTGATGTCCCGGTTCTAAAGAAGAGTTATTTTTGGTCCAATAGAATTTATAAGATTGATCAAAACTATATTTAATGACGGTTTGCCGTCAAAAGGTGATCAGTGAACCCTTAGTGAAAATTAGGGTATAAATGCCTAAAATTGAACTCTTTCCGTATTTTAAGCCTTTATCTTTTATTGGATAAATGTAAAAACATTTAAAAACATATATAATCATATTTTAGTTATTTATATCCATTCCCGCCATTACAACGGCTACATGTTAACTACCATTTGAAATAATATTATTTTATTATTAGAGTGCAACGTAAGATTTCAATGAAACTCTTTTTGTGTATCGGGTATACTATCGAACATAGAAACCCCTTTAAAGTAAAATTAATATTTAATTCGTAAATATTCATAAATATGAAAATTATTTATTCCTTATTTACCTGGTATGTTACATCCTTCCCCCCTTTTGGGAATTTCGTCCTCGCAATTTTAAAATTGGGCTTGGAAACTTCATTGAAAGCCCCACATCGGAAATGGAGTAAATTAAACAATCACTTTAAAATAAAGAAACGGGAGTATAGAGGTCACCCGAGTTAACCCATACTAGGATTCCATGTAATAAAACATGGACATGGAGGGTAAAACCAAGGGTTATGTTCCGAGGGAGAGTGATAGAAAACATGTTTAGGAGAAAGTTAACCACAAGAAAATCACAAACTTGTGATGGGTTAAACGGTATTTGATTCCCCAGTAGGAAACGTTAATAGAAAACATTTTTCTTTTAGGTTACTTTTCATTGAGGAATTTATTTTTGATCTTAAACATACTTACTTTTCATGTTGACTTTCAACTCTTTCTGGGTTTCTTACACAAACTCATAATAGCATACCTTGATCATGGCGTCCACTCGGTTTCATTATCATCTTGTTCACGTAGGTAGACGTCCCATGCATTACAACAATGATTTAGAGATCCTTCAAAATCATTTGCTTCCTCCATCCGAATACACCTCGTACAACATGGGTCATATGGGTGTTCACAGAAAAACAGTTTTGGAAAATAATCATGTATGACATATAATTCCAAAACATCTGATAAATAATGATTTCTATAAAATAGTCGGACCAAAATTGAGTTGAAACTTTCTATTATTGGTCCTTTTAAAATACCATAAGTATGTGATGTGAGACTATATTGTAAAAGAAAATATAAATAGGTTGCGCAAGGGTCTCCTTCCTCAGCACCATTTTTAAAATCATAATATGCTTCAAATTCTTGTGATAAGGTAAAATATTTGAAAATACCTTGATAATATTTACCTTTCTTGAAAATATGAGAATATTGTGAAAATAATATTTGCTAAAAAAAACCCATGATCCATGATGATAACGAGGTATAGAGGAGGTGTTTGATATCTCAAACAACTGCTTGCAAGTGAGTTGTATGCTAGAAAAAGTTTCACAATCATCCGAAGATGACTTTGCAATAATTATTGCAAGCATGTCATCAGGAAGAGATAGTAATGTCGTTTGAGATCCTTCTCCTTCCATTCGTAACCGACTTTACTTGACTTGAAAAAATGTTATAAAACAAGGATTTAACTGAAATAATAGATATAGGGACTAATCATGTGTCTCACAAGAACTCATAATCCCTAAAGTTTTCTAAACCGACCTTTGATACCAACTATAAGGCCCCGACCTTAAACCTTACTTAATATTGAATTAAATGAATAATTCACGTCGAGGATATTTTCAGGTTTAGAGTTTTAGAGAATTAGAACATAACTATTACATCTCAAATGATTACAAAGTAGTCACTTATACTAAGTTTTCATTAAAGTAAAATTCTTAAAA
Organism: Viscum album; assembly: GCA_963277665.1. Lineage (NCBI taxonomy): Eukaryota > Viridiplantae > Streptophyta > Magnoliopsida > Santalales > Viscaceae > Viscum > Viscum album. The sequence continues at coordinate 249,706,363 of OY728139.1, forward strand.
AGAAACATGTCTAGTTCCATGATTTATATAGCATGACATTCCCTTGATCCCATCCTTGACCTTATTCCACATTAAGTCCTGTGAAAAATATTTCAAAAAAACTTGGGGTGAGCATAAAAAGCTCAGTAAGGTATACACAAAGAATGAAAACTGTTAGTTTTTTCAAAATCAAGTACACCATATATACTCTATCAAAGTAATACCTTCACCTTCATGAAGTAGTAAAAACTCTTCACTGAATAAAGTATCATTACTTACCTTTTTATAACCAAAGGATTACCATAAAACCCATAAAAAGAACACATAACATATATAAAGGAACTTGGGACATAAACATACTTAAGTGGAATAACCATACGGTCGACTCCCACACATATCACTTAATGGAATAGCCATACGGCCAATTTCCATACATACTTAATGGAATAGCCATACGGCCGACTTCCATACCCAATGCATTGGAGGTTATAATGTAACCACCCGTCCTGGTATTCACGGCACCACCCGTCATATGGTTTATAACGTAACCACCCGTTAAAATGTCCAAGTACCAATATAAAATCATAAAACATAAAACCAATATAAAGGAATGATAACATTTCCACATCACAATATATCATAAAAGAATCCATTATCAAAACCATTTTCAATACCAAAATACATAAAATAGTATATGGTATTTATTTTATTCTAAAAACATTACGGCTTGTTGAGGAAGCCAAAGACCAAATAATACTCGCGGCGGCGGAAAAGGTCGTTGTCGCCGCGTATGTTAAAAGAAACATTCCTTTTTGTCGTTTTGTAAAACGCTTCATAGAAAAAGATTCCTTTTGTATAAAAGTAAAAGTCAAAAGGGGTTTATACACCGAATAAAAGAATGTTGTGTATAAAACGAAATATGCCTCAATGAAATGAGATTGAGACGAAGTACCTTACCTCGTATCCAACTTGACTCGATCGTTATTTAACGTCCTGAATAATAAGATTGAGTTAATTTATATTTGATTAAGAACCTTTTTAAAGTTCATTATTCCGTTTATATCACTTATTTCCATGTTATAAACATTATGTAACCATTTAAGTTAATAATGTTTGTTTTCTCAATATTTGGTTCTTAAGTCGAAAGTTGACTTCTTACAATTACATGTTGTTCGTGTGGTCAAAGGTTCTTTATATACAAAATGAAATTCCTGATTTGGATATAATAAGTATCATATATATCCAGCATATACATATATTTATAATATTACATAATCATTTAGAGATAAGAAATGAAATGCACCGTTCATGGAGACGGTAAGCCGTACGTACGCATGAACGCTACTTTCATTTCTTTGTCATATTAATGAAATTAAAACTAAATGAGAGGTTTGTAAATTTTAATTCCAGAATTATATTCATCATTTAGATATATAATTCATTATATATATCCTTTATATACATGTACTTGTAATAGTACATTACATTTGGGGATAAGAAATGAAAGGCACCGTTCATGGAGACGGTAAGCCGTACGTACGCATGAACGCTACTTTCATTTCTATCTCATACTTTAATGGAAAGAAAAAATAATAATATTGAGGTATATTATAATTCCATTATAACATCATATATAATAACTTTAAATCCAGCCTTTACACGTCCCATATATGGTATTAATGAATCACATCACTTTGAGGGGGCGGTAGTCCGCACTTCCTTAAATGAAGATATCGCGTTTTACCCATAATGGAAACCATAAAGGTATGCCCAAAATGAAAAAAACAGAAGATTAAGGATAACATAAACATATTATCTATCATATATAAAAATAGTGACATCATAATGTCCACCTTTGAAGGTGTTAAATGAGTATTGAACAATTATCGTTTCGGGAGGCAGAATTTCGCCATCCACGGAAACTGTATGTTCTTTAACCATTTGATGTTGGTTTGTGAGATTGTAGCTCAAATAAATCTTATAACAAAATCCTAGTATATTTAAGATACTGTTTTTTTACAAATTAAGTAAATAATAAGAGTTTAGGGGGTTGGAGAAGAAAAATAAAACAAATGAACACGAGAGAATGAATTACCTTTAAAAGTGTAACTCCTTTTGATTTGAGCCTAAAGGCTTCCTTTTAAAGGATTCTTCCCAAAGGGAATCCTCTAGGATGAGGATAGGGATGTGGAGAGAGTAAATGGGAAGGGTTTGGCCGAGCTAAAGGCCTGAGAAGTGTGTGAAATGAGGTACAGGTGGGGGCCTTTTATAAGAGGAGAGGAGGGTAACTTTTGGATAGTAAAGAAATATTACTTTATTTGAAAATGTGTTTCGGTTTTAAAAGGTCCCACATTGATATAATTCGTGGATAAGGTGATAAGGGTTATAAATCCACTCATACAATTGATTTTGGACATGTTTAGTTCATAGATTTTACATTATCTTTCCATTTTATTTAAATCGTTAAATAATGAGGTCATCGTTGCATCATCATGATGTCATAAATAATTTAATTTATTTAGTGTCTAAAAATTATAAAATAAACACTATGATGTAAGAAATCTTTTTATCTTTCCAATTACTATTTATAATAAAAAATATGATCTTTATAAGCCCATGTAAAAATTGTTTTCGTAAAACATATTATGTTTGTGTCATTTTTACTTTTACATTAAATAAAACGTTATTTATGTCATTTCCCAACCAAAGTGTCTCCATGGGGTCTCCAATTTGAAACATGGCTTGTCTTGGTCGGCCATGACACAACCAATAAGGTTGGGACATGTGTCTAGGTCATTTCATATTATTAAAGCATTATTTATACCTTAAACTACACTAATTACCACTAATCACGATTAAAAACTTAATAAGTTACTATTCACCAAAAAATTATTTTAATCTCATTGAACCACATTTTACATCATAATGACAACCATGTATGTTGGATTTTTGACATTCAAAACACAATGATGGAAAAATTTCATTAAAACGGAAAATCAGTTTTTATAAGTACCACTTAGTGGTTTCACTATTCATCAAAAATTGAAGTTTTTCAGAAAATTACCAAAAATTCACCCTAAGATATATTTGATATTACGAATTCAAAAATTAAGTCTATTTTACGAAATTCAAAACATATAAGTCACTTTAATTAATTTAATAATTAATTCCCGCTGCCAGAGCAAATAGCGTGTTTTTACAAAACAATAAGTATCAAAAGATTGACACTAGTTTAAGTCTAATTTCAAAGTAAAATTAATTCCAACGACCACTATTGGATTTAATGGTAAAAATATTTTCTAATTTCACTTTAAAACCAATTCAATAGATAATATAATCATATAAATAAATTAGATTAAAAAGAGGTTTTGAATTAAAATACAACATTTTACACTATTCATAAAAAAAAGAACTTTATCGGAAAGGTACCAAAAATTTACACAAGGTAAATTTTGATGTCCCGATTCTAAAGAAGAGTTATTTTTGGTCCAATATAATTTATAAGATTGATCAAAACTATATTTAATGACGGTTTTCCGTCAAAAGGTGATCAGTGAACCCTTAGTGAAAGTTAGGGTATAAATGCCTAAAATTGAACTCTTTCCGTATTTTAAGCCTTTATCTTTTATTGGATAAATGTAAAAACATTTAAAAACATATATAATCATATTTTAGTTATTTATATCCATTCCCGCCATTACAACGGCTACATGTTAACTACCATTTTAAATAATATTATTTTATTATTAGAGTGCAACGTAAGATTTCAATGAAAATCTTTGTTGGGTATCGGGTACACTATCGAACATAGAAACCCCTTTAAAGTAAAATTAATATTTAATTCGTAAATATTCATAAATATGAAAATTATTTATTCCTTATTTACCTGGGATGTTACAGCCTAGGTTTGATTGCGGGGACACAATGTACTCATTAGTGAAGTGTAACATAATTTAATAACTTACAACAAGACTAAATAGTAGAAGACTGATAAGATAAATATACATAAGTCATATCATACCAGATATAATGCTACAAGTTACATTTTCTATAAAAATCCAAACAATTCGCAAGGTTTGTGATACAATAAAAAATCCAAAAGTCCACAAAGGAAAAACATTTCCAAATAACATCACAAGCCTTGTCTCAATCCCGTTCTCTCCTTCTCTTAAAAAAAATCTCATATACATGTTAGAGGGATCTTTCCCTTATCGACAACAACATCTATATAATATTTTTGGGCCTAAATCATTAACAATACAAGGTGTGAGACTGAATACCAATAGTAAACAACCCATGTTATGTTCCAATCTATAAATGAATATATATATATATATAACAGACTGTGTGAAATAATAAATGAAGTAATCTATAATGTACCTAGAGTAAGCAGTCTTACAACCACTGGTTTCCATTTACATTCCATTAGTATTCAATTAAAAATTCAATTGCATGGATTGTTAAGAGTATAGAGATTTGACACAAGCCTGAAAATCTCTTTTATATAAGTAAGAACAATAGATTATTTATAAGTCTATCTATGAAAGAAGAAGAAATGACTTAATCCACGATTTTTCCATGGCTTGGAAGATGGGTCCCAAAAAATTCAAAATATACACTATAACTCGAGCACATCCTTGACATTCCTGAGCCTGAATTCATGTATCACTCTATGTGTAAATCCACAAAAAACCTATAATCCCATCCACTCAAACCTTACAGGAGCCCGATATCACTATATGTGTGGTATGCCCATGTAAATTGAGGTCGTCCTTTGTGGTACTATAGGGATCTCCAAGTGTCACTCATGACATAATACATTCTCCATGTTCCCAACCATGGAATCCTATAAGGAATCCTGATTCACTCAACATTTAGTAAATAGCCCCTATTATCCCATTCATGGATTCCATGGTTCACATATATCTTTACAATTATAAAAAAACCCATTGAACCCATCCAATTCATTGTAAAGAAATCCATGATCCAATTAATGGACTAATGTAAGATAGACATTTAATCTCATCCCTGGAATTCCAAAAAAAAATCAAGGATTCACGGAATGATATTTACCTTTTAAACTAAAATAGGGACAAATCAACAATTCATTAGATATTCTAGGGTCGTCACCAAAAGCATCTAATATACTTCTCACCACTATGGGTGTATTAACAGAAAAAACCTCTATATCTTGGACTAACATTAATCACATGTCTATGATTCATATAACCATCTTATCATGTAATCTAAACTATTACAAGGCATTAACATATCAAAATATACATTGAAATGTTCATAGTTGCAACCAAACAGTTCAAACACGCTTTAACAAGAAAAGGAATAACATGGTTCGAAGGGGAATATCACTAATCTCAAACCCTTAGCTAATTTTTACTCTATATAACAACATGGAAAATTAAATTAATTAAAAAATCAAATTTAAACAACCTAGGAATTGGAAATTACGGAATAACTCATAGGTATCTTAATCCTAATGGCCATAGTGGGTCAAATTGGGAACTCACCCTTGGGGTGGACCTTATTCAAGGTATTAAACCTATTATGTGCATTAAAATACATAATTAATTACCAAAAAAATGATAAGAAATGACATGTATGTTTTATAAATCAATGAGACACCCTAAAATGGGCACACGAGACTCCAAAATATATAAACAACTCGACATTAAATGATAATCACATGACCACTTACTTTAGACACATGTTAGATATCTCATCCATTATCATGATCTGATTCACCCTGGTTTTGATGAAATATGAAAAATAGAAAATAATGATATATTAGAGAATATGATCCTAAATCCTAATTTCACAATCAAAATCCATAAGAATCAAGAAAGGATAAAGATGAATCGGGGCATTACCATTGAAGATCCATGGAGACGAACACGACTTTATTAAGTGGTTAGATAGAGATGGGCTCTTAAAAGGAATAATATCCTTCAAGGGGTATCTCCCCTGGTTTGTGAGGTCTACTGTTCAAGGGAGATGATAATCTTAAGTTAAAACAATATAGGGGGAAATGTAAAATTTACCCAAATCATCTAGGTCTTACGGTATCTAAATATGGTTTGGCAAACCATTCAGAAACTGTGAATAATTCCTATAAAAGAAAGTATCACTTGCATGGTTACCCCACACAGTTAGTGAAAAAATGCACAAACCATGATGGAATATTAGTCAATGTCTACTAAAATAGTAGAGATTATGCACAGTCATGTACACTTACCCGCATGGTTTTCACTAACCACGTGGCTTCTTCTTTTCACACTAAACTCAGGCTTCAGGCTTCAGTCCAGCCCCATACACCCCATAAACCTCCATTACCTCAAAATAATTCATATAATGACATAACTATGAATTAAAATATGGAAATTCTATAAAACTCAAGATTTCTACCTCAAAAAAGAACTTGGTTCTTAGAAACTTCCCCCCATAAAGAATTTCATCCCTGAATTTCCCTTCCAAGGGTGCTGAAGGAATTTTTGAAAACAATTCCAACCATTGTGATCATACATCATCCTCCCGCTCCTAGTTCCCATCATACACTCAGTTGTGCAACCATAGAATACGTAATAGTGGAATAGACTGGCCTTAGAGAACCATCATGATATGATCTACAATACTGATGGGATTCTTCTAAAGGATGCGTCCTAATGAAGCTCAACCTATTCAGGATGAAAATCATAAGGTAGTTTTAAAAAGTAACATCTTATAATAGAAATGTGGAAGATGTTGTGCATAGACGGGTACCTATAAGGTAACTACAACTGATGGGATACATGTTCAAATATCTCTATAATCTCTAATGGGCCGACATATGTCATTGAAATATTACCTTGTCTTCTGATCCTCTTGTGTCCCTAACTCAGTGAAAACTGTTAGAAAACCCAATCCCTGACATCGAACTGTAGAGGTTTTCTCTGGTTATCAGAGTAATATTTCTGAAGATACAATGCTACAACCATCTACTTTTAAATCAACAGAACCTGTTCTGTGGTCTCCTGGACAAGATAAGTTCCCATCATAGTTTCGTCTCATACCCCCAACAAACACAGTGGTGATAGGTATGGTCTAGCATATAAATTCTCATATGATGCCATCTAAATAGTATATTGTAATATATTATTTTTTTCCAACTCCACCATGGGTATGTGTCTCTCCCATGAACCCTCAAAATACAAAAAACAAGCTCAAAGTAGGTCTTCATGCACCTGAATAATGCGCTCTAACTGACCATCGGTCTATAGTTGGTAAACAATTATCAAAAGAACCTGTGTACCCATTACCTTATATATCTCATGATATAAATGAAAAGTAAACCAGGTATCCCTATATGAAATTATAGAACGAGGGACCCCATGAAAACTTACAACCTCTATGATTTACAACATCACAATCTCATCCACACTGAAGCATTATTTGATCAGAATGAAATGTGTAAAATTCTTGAGCATATCAAAAAAAACCCGAACATTGTCATTTCCTTGAGGAGACCTTAGAAAACCAATCAAAAAATCAATCGCAACACCATTCCATTTCAAATAATGAATGGTTAATTACTGTAAAATCCCAGTCGGTAGCTGGTTTTCTATCATCACATACTGACCGGTAGATCACCTCAAAACAAAACTAGCTCCATATCTTTTAATACATATCCACCAATATTGATTATGAAAATTTTGATACAAAATGTTGACACCTAGATGAACATTCCATATAGAGGCATGGAAATCATGCATCATCTCCATGTACATGTCTTTTGAAACCAACACACGACCATGTAAACACAAAACCTCATCCTCAATTATGGATTATCCAGGAGGAGGATCCTCAACTACCACACTCTCTTATCGAACTAGAACATCAGAATCCAATAGATGTATCATACATAATCTATAAATTAGGGTAGAGTTAATAGATAATTATGAATGAAACTTCTTCCCATGACTATCACAAAACTCCAAATGCATCTCAGAAAAAAATCTATAAGGTGCCACTCACTACTAGTCTGATGCACTGTCTGCAACTAAATCCTCCAACTCAAACTATCAGCCCCAACATTGACTTTTCCAGTCATGTTGTCAAGATCAAGGATAAAATACAGAAGGTATTCAACCCTACTTCACATACACATATTTAGATCACTCTATGTAAATATATACTGAGGCTTTTGTGGTCATTGAACACCACAAAATGCTCCCATAGTATGTAATGTCTCCAACAATATAAATAATGAACAACTTTACCTAACATGAGGTCTTGCATCGACTAATTTATCTAATGTGGCCTCAACTGCTAAGATCCATATGCAATTACTCAATCCACATTAATAAGAACTACTCTTAGATTGATACATAATGTGTTGTAACAAATAGTGTAAATCCTTCTTTACTCTAGAAAAATCAGCATTGATGTTGAAGTCAATCTCCCTTTTTGCTACTGAGAGTCCACCTTGTAGTAATGCAACCATAAAACTTTGCACCATTCATAGTAACTCCCATATATAGCACCACTATGCATGATAATTATTTATTTAATTCATATAGCACCCATCCATCCCTAAGATACATCACACCTCAAATATGTTCTTGGGATGCTCCTAGGAAATTAATGCTCTCCCCCTATATGGTCCCACTAATGCTCCTTTTTCTAGGATGATGTGACCTATGAAGTAAATCAGATCCGTCATGAAGTAGAACATTGTGAGCATAGAATATAACCAATGATCATTCAGTGTACTCAAAACGATCTCAATATATGTGGCATGGTCATGCCGATTATTAGAATACACCAAGATATATTCCACGAATACCATGAAAAATGAGTCACGATATGCATCGAACACATGGTTCATCAACGCCCTAAAAACCATTGGTGTTTTTATAAAACCCAATGAAATATTAAAATTATCAAAAAGATCATACATACTCTGAAGGGTTGTGCGAGGTATGTCTAATGATCTAAAATTCACCTAATGATAATCAGATCTTATATTGATCATTGATAAAACGCATGCTACATGAAGCTAGTTGGTGAGGTCATATAATTGAGGAATGGGATGTGGGTTATAAAAATTCAATTGGTTTAATTTATGTTAATCCAAACAATACTTAAGGGAACCATCTACCAGTTTCACAAAAAGGACTCATGAACCCCATTAATAAGTACTGATTCAGATGAAACCCTTTGACCTTAAGTCCTCTATCTACCCATTGAGCTCTTGCAACTCCATTGTAGCCATCATATAAGATGGAATAATTAATAGTTCATATCCTGGATATAAATTGATAGAAAATCTACCACTCTAATAGGAGGTAAACAAGTGAATTTATCTTGTAAAACATCCCTAAAATAATCATCCACTAGAGGTAAATCCATTAAACATGTACAATGATCATCTAGATACAATCTCACAATTTAGGTTTTCATACCACCTATCTCATGATGCATGGGTCTAGCTCAGTTTTCCTAGACATCCCATTCACCCTTTTGTAACACCCCAAGCATTCACGATACGCTTCTATTTCAATACTGCAATAACTTTCATTGTACGCAAGTTCGATATTCTAACACACCGTGACCAATCAAAGTAGCAGTTATGAATAGTAATACCCACTTTTTGAAATTATATAAAATTATATTTCAAAATGAACTTCATTTTTTAATTCAAAATATCTAAATTATCCTAAGTTGAATTTTTTGTAATTTTAGGAGAACTTCCAATTGTCAATGAATAGTGAAAATACTTAAAACCAACTCTTTTAATCAAATTAATTTATTGTGATAATTTATACTATTGAGTGCTTTTAAAGTATAATTAGAATATATTTTTACCATTTTATCCAATGGTGGCCATTATAATTAATTTCACTTTGAATTTGGACATAAACAATTGTCAATCTTTTGATATATATTGCTTCTTAAAAACACGCTATTTGTTGTGACAGTGGGAATTAATTATCAAATTATTAAATCAAATTATATGTATTGAATTTTTTTAAAAATAGACATAATTTTTGAATTAGTAATATCAAATATACATTAGGGTGAATTTTTGGTATTTTTATGAAAAACATCAATTTTTGATGAATAGTGAAACCACTAAGTGGTACTTTAAAAATTAATTTTTCGTGTAAATGAAACATTACCACATTTTGTATTTGATTTTAAAAAATCCTACATACATGGTTGTCATTAGTAAGAAAATGTGGTTCAATGGGATTAAAATAATGTTTTGGTGAATAGTAACTTTTATGTTTTATTAATCGTGAAAAAAGGTAATTAGTGAAATTTATGGTAAAAATGATATTATAAAAATATTAAAATATCTTGACACTTATTCTACACTTATTGTATGAGAAATTTCCGACCAAGAAAATTCATGGGTCAACTTGGGTACCCCATGGAGCTACTTGGGTAAGAAAATGACATTAATAACTTTTTATTTAAAGGTAAAATAAAATTGTCACAAACATGTGTTGTTTTACTAAAACAAATATTACATGGGGTTATATAAGTTAACATTTTTACTATAAAAATTCATTGGAAAGATAAAAATATTTCATACATCAAGGTAATATTTTTTATAATTTTTAGACATTATATAAATTAAATATTCTATGACATAATGATGATGTACCGATTACCACATTAATTAACGATTTAAATAAAATGAATAGATAATGTAAAACATAAGAAATACACTTTTCAAAAACCTATTTTATGAGTATATTCAGAACCCTCATCACCTTATCCTCTTAATATATCATTTTGGGATCTTTAAAATCAATAAAGCATTTCATAATAATGTAACATTTCATTACATTCCAGGAGTGCCCCTCCTCTCCTCTTATAAAAGGCCCCCACCTCTACCACCTTATTCACACCATCAAAGCCATTTGTCTCGGCCATCCTCTGCCCAAATACTCTCTCAACATCACTATCTTACTCCTAGAAGCCTCAATTTGGGCAGAAGTCTTCCCAAGGAAGTCTTTGGCTCAAATAAAAAAGAGTTACTCGATTTTAAGGTAATGTCTTCTCTTATGTTCATTTGTTTTATTTTGCTTCTCCAACCCCCTAAAATATTTCTATTGCTTTCTTTTGTAACAAAAACAGTATCTAAAATATAATAGGATTTTTTTATGAGAATTATTTGATTTACACTTAAACACACCTCCGTCTAATGGTTAAAGAACATACTGTTTCTATGGGTGGTGAATTACTGCCTCACAAAATGATGATTGTTCAATATTCTTTTAACACCTCTCATGGCAGCCATTATGATGAAACTATTTACATATATGATATATATATTATGTTTATTTCTTCCTTATTCTTCTGTGATTCTCATTTATGTCATAATTTATGATTTCCATTTTGGGTAAATGCGATAATTTCATTTTAGGAAGTGCGGACTACCGCCCCCTCAATGTGATTTGAATCGTTAATTCCATATGTGGGATGTATAAAGGATGGAGTAAATGATATTATATATGATATTATACTTGAATTATAATACACCTTTATATCATTATGATTTCATTCCATGAAATACGAAATATAAATTAAATTAGTGTTCATGCGTACGTACGGCTTACCGTCTCCATGAACGGTGCATTTCATTTCTTACCTATAAATGGTACATAATAATATGAATGAATTTATATACTGGATATATATTATATATATGATATATACATCATGAATATAATTCTAGATATAATAGATATTTTACCACCTGAACAACTTGTAATTATAAGAAGTTTATTTTTGACTCAAGTACCAATGATCGATAAAATGATCGTTATTAACATAAATAATTTCACAATGTTGATAACAAGGTAATATGTGATATAAAAGGAATAATAAACACGAAAACTGTTCTTAAGAAATTATAAATTAACTCTAGTTTATTATTCAGGAGGTTAAAGAATGGTCGAGTCAAATCGGACATGAGGTAAGGACTTCGTCTGAATCTCCTTTCATTGAGGCATATTTTATTTTATACACAACTTTCTTTTATACGGTGTATAAACCCCTTTGACATTTCCGTTTATTCAAAAGGAATATTTTTTATACCAAGTGTTTTACTAAACGACAAAAGGGAATGTTTTTTTTGTCGTACGTATGCAGCGACAATGACTTCTCCGCCACTGTGACCATTATTTGAGTTTTGGCTTCCTCTAAAAGCCATAACTTTTTTTAAATGAAAAATAAATACCATTTTTTATTTTCTTTTATTTTGGCATTGAAAAGGGGTTTTGATAATTTGTTTATTATATCAATGTGTTGTATTGATATCTTGTGATTGAAATATGGAAATGTTATATTTCATTTATGCTTGTTTTATGTGATACGATTATGTTATGGTTTATGATATGTTTAAACATGTTCATATAAGGAATGCATTGGACTTAATAAGTGACGGGTGGAGCCCGCTATAGCTCCTCGATGCATCGGTAGGTCTCATGAGACAAACTAGTGTCTTGGAACGAGGCCTTGACAAAATCTAATTTGTATTCTTGGCACGAGGCCTTGGCTACGTGGTTATGATAGTCTGGAATTATGAATTTAATCATTATGAAAGTGGTTATTGATATTGAATGTGATTATTCAACTAGTAGAATATCCATGTGAATAAGTAAATGGCATTATTTCATTTTATTTTTTCCAAATTATGCTGAAGTTCATGTTTAAAAGGCTTTTGTTTTAGTTATACATTGCCATAAATTTTTAAGATTATTTATGTAAGTTTTCGCTGTATTGTTATCCTTACTGAGCATCTGAGATCACCCCTTTCAATGTTTTAATTTTTTTCACGATGTGAAGATGTATATTATGATTGACCTGCATGGATAGTATGATGGGATATGAAGACAAGATTTTGTTGTATTTTTGTTTTACTTTATGATGTAATGTAAGACTTATGAATGTATCTAGTGTTTCCAAGGCTACTAAACAAATCAGTCTTTTGAGAATTTTTCTTTTGTGATCATGCCAGTGTTACGCAATAATTCACTGACTCAGGGTAGCTGAGGTCAGGGCGTTACAGTTGGTATTAGAGTGAGTTTAGTACTAACCTTGGAAGCTAGATTTAGAAGAACTCTGATTAGAGCACATAGCCATAAGATAGACTTTGAGGATTAGTATAGAAGAATATCCTAGAAATTTGTTGTTGTAAAAATTTTGTGAGTTTTCTGAAAAATACATCCCTATCTAGATATGAGAGGGTGGAGGTGACTATAGCACAGATGTACCTAAGGGTAAAACCCGAAAACACCACTTTGAGCTAGACTCAAACGGGAACTAGTGCATTACAATGGGCCTTGCTGCACTATTGGTTACGACACTCCTGGGGGATATGCTTAGGCTAATTCTCATTTTATTTACAAACCATCATGAAGGGTTTATGAGTATATACTTACTCAAAGAAAACATTTTTATTATTATAGTTCAATTAATGTTAAGTGTTTTAAAAGTGTAGAATTATTTATTTTGATTCGTAAACTAATCTAGTTTATGCCATTTTTTAGAAATGGAGCCTAGTGGGAGGAATGGAAACCGTATAAATGGATGCAATCCATGTAGGGATTACCATCATGCTCAAGATAATTATAGTGGAGCTGGAGATACAATTGGTGCTGATCAACATTTCACAATACTGGGGAAACTCACTCAAGTTATGAATAATAACCTTACTCATATAGAGCACCCTGATCTGCAACATGGAGGATCAATGTTATACCGCTTCATGAGAAAGAAATCGCAAACATTTAAATGGGGTACAAATCCATTAGTAGTTGAGAAATGGATAAACTCCTTAAAGAAAATATTCTATGCCTTCGGGAGTAGCAAAAGGGAGAAGGTTGTCATGGAAGTTTACCACCTCACTGGAGATTCCGATCAATGGTGGTCATTTAATCAAAACACAAAGGAATATGATGAAGTATTAAATATGGATTGGAGGGATTTAATATAGATCTTATTAGAAAAATACTTTCCTCGTGACCATCGAGCAGATATGGAAAGGTAATTTCTGAATCTGAGTCAAAAGGAGGATGAGAATGTTGCAAAGTATGAGGCCAACTTTATATGGTTAGCGAGGAATGCTGCAGATTATATACGTAACCCAAGAAGTAATATTTATCGTCTCTTTGATGTGTTAAAACCATTTCTCCATCAAGCATTAGTCTCACAAATCTTCTCGTCGTACGAAGATATTGTCTCATGTGCCATCAAGACGGAAAAGAAATTATCTAATTCTTATGACTTTAAAGCAAAGCAAGAAAAGAAGAGATGTTCTGATCAATCTGGAAATAGAAATAAGGGGTTGAAGGGAAAAGTTGAATATCATTGCTGCAGTATATGTGGGAAGAATCACCCCTATACTTGCCTAAAAGGAATGAGAGTTTGTTATAAATGTGGAGAAAAAGGTCACCAGGCTCGTGATTGCAAGGGAAAGAAAGAGGCTATCAATGTTGAATGCTACAATTGTAGGGAAATGGGGAATTATGAAAACAAATGTCCTAAGCTTCAGGGAAACATACTTCATAAAAGGACAAGGGATCAAGGACAATCTTATGATGTTACTATAGATTAAGTGGAACAATTAATGTTTTGGTGCTTTTGGACTCAAGGATTATATTCTGGTTATAAGAATAATGTGATATATATAAGGATTGTACTGCATTACTTGTTGTTTTAATTAAGGATTTAATATGATGAAGGTATTCATATTTTTAATATGTGACAATAAGATAAACTTTACTTTGTTTGGGGAATATGATGTTACAATTGATTTTGGAATTTAGAGACCTTTTAGAGAATGTCTGGACAGAGGTATTTTTGATAACTATAATGGTTGGAATGGATAAAGTTGAACTTTGTATAGTATTGTTTAACGTTAAAACATTTCTGAAGATTATTTTTGGAATATTATAATACTATAGTTTTAGGAAAAGGACAACCTGTAGAGTGGGCGATAACCCATCGCGTCCGAAAAAGCTGTAGGAATCGAACCCACACCCATAGTGCGACAGACCGTTATTACCTACCACTAGCCTACAGGAAGTCCCTGGTTATTAAAAAATAGTTTTCCTAATCTAAATAGTATGTGTTAATATTTGGAACCTTGTATGATTAGGATAAATATAATATTTTTGAGTTCCATTATCTGTTGAGTGAAAGATGGGTTTGTTGTAAAAATTTATTGAATAATGAAAGTATACATGAAAAGTATGTATATTTCCTTACGTTCTTAGTAAATCTCCTAAATAAATTCCCGAACTTTAAGAAAGGTAACTGAAAAAAAACATTGTCGGTTAACTTTTCCTACGGGGGAATCAATGATCGTTTAACCAATTACAAGTTAGTGATTTTCTTATAGTTAAAATTTCTCCTAATCCTGTTTTCTACAACTCTCCATCAGACCTTGATGGTTTGTTTCTCCTCCATATCCATATTTTCATAGAATCCTAGTATGGGCTATCTCAGGTGACCTTTTTACTTCTCTTTCTTTCTTTTAAAGTTATATTTTTATTAACCCTATTTCCGTTGTGCGTTTTCCACAAAGGTATTTTCTATTTTCAACCTTTTATTTTCGAACAACATTTTCAAATTTCGAAGACGCAATTTATTGAAGGAGGGGAGAATTTAACACCCCAAGCTTTCACGATACGCTTCTCTTTCAATAATGCAATAGCTTGCATTGTACGCAAGTTCGAGATTCTAACACACTGCGACCAATCAAAGTAGCAGTTATGCATGGTAATAACCACTTTTTGAAATTATATAAATTTTTCTATTTCAAAATGGACTTCATTTTTGTATTCATAATATCAAAATTATCCTAAGTTGAATTTTTTGTAATTTTCTGAGAACATCCAATTTTCTATGAATAGAGAAAATAATTAAAAAAGAAATTTAATAAAAAATATTTATAGTGATAAATTATAATATTGAGTGGTTTTAAAGTATAATTAGAATATATATTTACCGTTTTATCCAAATGTGGTCATTAGAATTAATTTCACTTTGAAATTGGACATAGACAATTGTCAATCTTTTGATATATATTGCTTCTTAAAAACATGCTATTTGTTATTACAGTGGGAATTATTTATTAAATTAATTAAATCAACTTATGTGTTTTGAATTTTGTAAAATAGACATCATTTTTGAATTAGTAATATCAAATATATCTTAGGGTTAATTTTTGGTATTTTTTCTGAAAAACATCAATTTTTGATAAATAGTGAAACAACTAAGTGGTAGTATAAAAACTAATTTTTCATGTAAATGAAACATTACCACTTCTGTAATTTGATTTTAAAAAATCTAACATACATGGTTGACATTAGGAAGAAAAATTTGGTTCAATGGGATTAAAATAATTTTTTTGATGAATAGTAACTTTTAAGTTTTATTAATCCCGATTAAAGGTAATTAGTGAAATTTAAGGAAAAAATGATATTATAAAAATATAAAAATATATTGAAACTTGTCCAACACTTATTGGATGATTCATGGCCGACCAAGGCAATCCATGGGTCAACTTGGGTACCCCATGGAGCCACTTGGGTAAGAAAATGACATTAATAACTTTTTATTTGAATTAAAACAAAATTGTCACAAACATGTGTTGTTTTACTAAAACAAATATTACATGGGTATATATAAGTTAACTTTTTACTATAAATATTAATTGGAAATATAAAAAGATTTCCTACATCATGGTAATTTCTTTTTATTTTTTAGAAATTAAATAAGTTAAAATAATTATGACACAATGATGATGCAGCAATTACCTCATAAATTAACGATTTAAATAAAATGAAAAGATATTGTAAAATCTAAGACATACGCTTGCCAAAAACCTATTGGATGAGTATATTTTAAACTCTTATCACCTTATCCTTGAAATAAATCATTTTGGTACCTTTAAAATCTGAAAATGATTTCATAATAATGTAAATTTCATGACTTTCCAAGAGTGCCCCTCCTCTCCACTTATAAAAGGCCCCCAACTCTACCACCTTATTCACACCATCAAATACATTTGGCTAAGCCAAACTCTACCCAACTACTCTCTCAAATTCCCTCTCTTACTCCTAGAAGACTCACTTTGGGTAGAAGTCTTCCCAAGGAATACTTTGACTCAAATCAAAACGAGTTACCAGATTTTAAGGTAATGTCTTCTCTTATGTTCTTTTGTTTTATTTTGCTTCTCCAACCCCTTAAAATCTTTTTATGAATTTATTTTGTAGCAAAAAAAATATCTACAATATAATAGGATCTTTTTATTAGAAGGATTTTATTTACACTTACACACACCTCCGTCTAATGGTTAAAGAACATACTGTTTTTATGGGCGGCAAATTCCTCCCTCACGAAACGATGATTGTTCAATCTTCTTTTAACACCTCTCATGGTGGTAATTATGATGAAAATATTTTCATATATGATATATATATTATGTTTATGTCTTCCTTATTCTTTTTATTTGTCATTTATGGCATATATTTATGATTTCCATTATGGGTAAACACGATAATTTCATTTTAGGATGTGCGGACTACCGCCCCCTAAAAGAGATTTGAAACCATAATGCCATTTGTTGGAAGTATAAAGGATAAAGGTAATGATATTATATATGATATTATACTGGAATTATAATACACCTTTATATAATTATTATTTCCTTCCATTACATACGAAATATAAATTAAAGTAGCATTCATGTGTACGTACGACTTACCGTCTCCATGAACGGTGCATTTCATTTCTTACCGCTAAATGTTAATTAATATTATGAATGAATGTATATACTGGATATATGTGATACATATGATATCTACACCATGAATATAATTCTGGATATAATGGATATTTTACCACATGAAAAACCTGTAATTATAAGAAGTTTATTTTTGACTCAAGTACCAAAGATCGACAAAACGAACGTTATTAACATTAATAATTAAATATTGTTCATAACATGGTAATAAGTGATATAAAAGAAATAGTAAACTTGAAAAAGGTTCTCAAGAAATTATAAACTAACTCTAGTTTATTATTCAGGAGGTTAAATAATGGTCGAGTCAAGTCAGACATGAGGTAAGGAATTCGTCTCAATCTCCTTTCATTGAGGAATATTTTATTTTATACACAACATTCTTTTATACGGTGTATAATCCCCTTTGACTTTTATGTTTATTCAAAAGGAATATTTTTTATACGAAGCGTTTTACTAAACGAAAAAAGGAAATGTTTTTTTGTTGTACGTATGTGGCGACAATGACTTCTCTGCCGCCGTGACCATTATTTGAGTTTCAGATTCCTCTACAAGCCATAAATTTTTTTAAATGAAAAATAAATACCATGTTTTAATTTTCTTTTATTTTGGAATTTAAAAGGGTTTTGATAATGTTTTTATTATATCAATGTGTTGTATTGATATATTCTGATTGAAATATGAAAATTTTATGTTTCCTTTATGCATGTTTTATGTGATACGTTTATGTTATGGTTTATGATATGTTTAAACCTATTCATACGAGGAATGCATTGGACTTAATAAGTGACGGGTGGAGCCCGCTATAGCTCCTCGATGCATCGGTAGGTCTCATGAGACAAAGTAGTGTCTTGGAACGAGGCCTTGACAAAATATTATTTCTAGTCTTGGCATGAGTCCTTGGCTACGTGGTTATGATAGTCTGGCATTATGCATTCCATCATTAAGAAAATGGTTATTGATATTGCATGTGATTATTCGACTAGTAGAATATCCATGTTAATATGTAAATGGCATTATTTCATTTTATTTTTTCCATATTATGTTGAAGATCATGTTTAAAAGGCTTTTGTTTTAGTTATAAATTGCCTTAAATGTTTATTTTTATTTATGAATGTTTCCACTATATTGTTATCCTTACTAAGCATCTGATCTCACACTTTTCAATGTTTTAATTTTTTTCAGGATGTGAAAAAGTATATTATGAATGACCTATAGGGATAGTATGAGGGGATATAAAGACAAGATGTTGTTGTAGGTTTGATTTACTTTATCATGTAATTTAAGACTTATGAATGTATCTAGTGTTTCCAAGGCTACTAAACTAATCAGTCTTTCAAGACATGATATTTTGTGATCATGCCAATGTTACGCAATAATGCACCGACTCTGGGTAGCTGGGGTCGGGGTGTTACACCTAGTGTAGAAATTATCCACCTTCTAGGTATGTAAAACTTAACATGTGGAGATAACAATCAACAATGTCCTGAAAGGATACCAACTAGTACATCCTGAGAACGACATCAAATCCAGTCATCACTAACACATAGAGGTCCCATACAAAGGGACACCCACTGAAATCAATGGGGAACTCCTTCTGATGTTGTACCCTTGCCATTATAATACATAATATATATTATAGAGTGATGACATTTCCAAAAGTAAAAAAACACAAACACCATGGATATCAAAAATGAGAAAACATATGAAACTATGAAAATCCCTTGTATCAAAATGTGAAGAAGCTAAGATGGAGGCTACTAGATTTATTCCACTAGAAGTAGAAGGTATAAGATCCAACTCCTACTGTGTCTGCTGCACAACCAAATATTTTCTCGTACCATGGACCTGATACACTAGTTGTCTACCCTAAGATGATCCACCATACTGTCTCTGAAAAACTACGGTTTGGCTGCCACAACCACGACCACCACCTCATCCTGAATGGGCCGATAAATTCTAGTTCTCTTACTTGTGAGAAACTGTAGATCCCTTCCCTCAATGTAGAGACTGTTTATCCCCTATATCACTAGAATTTAGTGGGAACTCCCCGCAAAAGCACTGAGGTGGACCATCTTCTCTCAAGATCGACACAAACTGGGTCTTGTATACACTGTGGTTTTATATTCCCAATCATACCACACTGGTAGCACCTCAGATGGATACCTGAAGATATATTGTGACAAAATGTTTCACCATAATAAATCTATATATGATGATTCCTACTCCACATTGAGACAATTCCAAATCTATGTGATGAATCCCCTTGTTCTCACCTCCAAACACCCTCTGGCTATGCTATGTGATTAGCTCATGATTCACTATAGCGGAAATGATAGAAGACCATAATTCATTCACATATGAATAGATATCATACCTTACACCATCCTAAAAAACATCACTTTTGATATATTGTCAGACATCAGAATAGTTGTGAATAGATGGAGCTCAATAAAATGGTGCCATGTATTTTATCACTGACAAAGAACCATTCTTTAGATGCACAAAATCACTAGCCTTACCAGCCATCAGCATCTCAGGACAATAATAGTCATACAATACTGTCAGAAAGTATCCATATTCCTTATCTTGATGAAGCACCACCTTAGTAATAACATCCCATGATCTCCTAGTGGAATTTTGAAACATATACATCTTGATATTTACCCTCATTTAAAGAAGAATATCTATATGATATAATATAAAAAATTACCTCAATATATGACATTGCATCCTGTGGTCTGCCATCCCCCAAAAACATTGGTCGATGCTACTACTAGAACACCTGCATCAGCTCAACCATAGATGTGGCGGGCTATGGTGCTCCCTGAAATGTTTAAATGAACCTCATAAATTCTTCATGGAATAGTGTGTCATCACCTCTGTAAATTAAAAAAATTAATTCCATGAATAGAATGAATAAAGGATCCACAGGTAGACCATAGCCTACACTATCTAGGGTAAAATTTCCACCACATTCATGGTGTATAGCCAGTGGTTTTCAGGGTGGAATGACTATACAAGGTGAAGAAAACACCTAAGTGCAAGTTCTGTCTCATTGTCGTAGCTCAAAAGTGAATAACATACAGTACATTACAAAACCATATTCTATCTCTCACAACTCTTTCTGCCACATAGTTCAGTTCTATGTGAAAAACAACTGAGAGATAGAACCAAAATCCCACTACTATGGTCGATTCTATTAATATTCAACATCAAAAGTGATTTCAAATTTAACACATTACCCAATTAATAGGTATCTCAAATGGTGTTCCAAATTCTTATATATGGGGGTGCATACTCCCAACAAACCAAAGCTTGGAATCCACCTATAGCACATCATAACCCAATTCAATTGAAGAATGAAACATGATCCACAAAATTCCGACCAAAGAGGGCCCATACACCTCAGTAAGCAAAGTTTTTAATCCATCCAATTTGAACCATAACATGTAAAATCAAACACATCACAACACCATGAATATCTATCATGGTACCAATCAGAATAGAATGTAATAAGTAATATTCCTAAATAGAAAGGAATGAATTAATGTAATTTGATTTATAACATGTGCCTATATTATTAATGAGATGGAATGCCCTCATGTCATCAAGCCGCAATACAATAGAACCAAAATCATATCAATAATAACAAAACAACACAAGTAGGTCACCCAATAGTGAAATCGAGTAAACATTAATAAATCAAAATCCAAAATCCAAAATCAAATTCCAGGAAATTAGGGTTTTCCTTACACACAGGGTAGATAATACCAAAAAAAACTTGTTTCCAAATCCCATTTCCTTTATGTACCAGTCTATCGACACAAAATACTAAATCAAACAAAAAAAATACTAATATGATACCACATTGAAATGTCTCAAACCCAGAATCCACATAACAATGATCCGAGATTAGTTGGCCACATGAAATCAAGTGCCTCTCCCAAAACAACCAAGGCTATTGAAAAGAATCAAGGGAATATGTGTTAGTGGGGAGACTATACCATCATCAGTAGAGTGTAACATAGGAGAATAACATACATTGGGAGTAAATAGTGGAATAATGATAGTTTAAATATCCAGAAGTCATATCATACAAAGGAAGATGATAGAAGTAACATGTTCTGGAAAATATCTAAACAGGTCTCAAGGCTATGAGATACCATAAAAAAAATTACAAAAAAGAAAAATTATCCCTAAATAATCATAAGCATCATCTTATTCCCTTTATCTCCTACTCCTAAACAACATGTCATGTACCCATATGAGGGTTATTTCCCATATCAACACCTAATACAACATAAATAGTTTGGGCCAAAATCTTGACTCAAAAAAAGTGTGGGAGTAAATCCCAGTTGGCCACCATCAATAGTCTGTGCCAATCCATCTGTGAATATATATATAACAAGCATTGTGAAATAATAAAAGCAGTAAGATGGGATGTACTCAGAGTAAATAGTCCTATAATAAATTTTTTATATTTATATTCCTTTTATAATAAATTACTAATTCAATTAAATTTATTTCTATAAGAATCTAGATATGTCCTATGCTTGAGAATCCCCAATATAGTAGTAATCACAACTGATGCCACATAATCTTATCTCTGCATGAAAAAGAAATAGATGAATCAAAGCATGCACTTTGTCTCAGAAGACACGTCGCAAACCATTCCAAATATAAATTATAAAATGAGACTATCATTTAAATTAATGAAATGGATTTAAAGTATCACTCCAGGTAAAACTCCACCAATACCCTATAAGACCTTCCTTGGGAACCTCACAGGAGCCCTATATCACTCAACGTGTGGTATGTCCATGTCAACTGATCGTATCCTTGGAAGTCGTATAGGGATCCCTATGTATCACACATGACATAATCCATGCCTCTTTTTCCATCACTAGAATACTATAAGGATCCACGATACATTCGATTTTTAGTACATAGCCTTTATGAGCTCGTCCATGGATTCCAAGGTTCAGTCATTACTTTACAATTATAAACAAACCGATTGTGCCCATCAAAGGAATTATAATGGAATCCAATATTCACTCAAGGGACTAAGGTAAGATAGAAATGTAATAAAATTCATGAAATTCCAACAAAATACATGATTTACCCAATGTTATTTACCTTTTAGAGTATAATAGCTTCAAATCAACATTTTATTATATAGGCTAGGGTCATCACCAAATGTATCTTATTTAAGTCCCACCACTAAGGGTGTATCAACTAAGACCAATCTCTATGTCTTTCCCTAAAATTACGACCTTGGGAATAATTCATATAATAATCTTATCAAGTATCCTAAACAATTACGTGGAATTAACATATCTTAACCCACATGGGAAGGTTCATAGTTGTAACCAAATAGTCCAAACTAGCATACACAAGAAAAGGAATAACATGAGTCAAAGGGGAAATAATTAATCCCAAACACTTATCTAATTGTAATACAATATAATAACATTGAAATCACATTTAATTATAAAACCAATTTCAAACAACCATGTAAATGGAATTCATGGCATACCTCATAGGTATCATGTGCCAAACGGCCAAAGTCTGTGAAACTGGGCACTCAACCATGGGGTGGCCCTTATTCCAAGTATTAAACCTTTTACAAGATTTGAAACAACAAATTAATTTCCGATAAAATGATAGGTAATAGTATGTATGATTTATAAATCAGGGTGAAACACAAAAAATGGTGGTGCGACAATGCGACATATATAAACAACTCGACATTCAATGAAAAGAACATGACCACCTACTTAAGACTCATGCAACGTGGCTCATCTAGTATCAAGATATGATTCTCCTTTGTTTGGGATAAATATGTTGAATAGATGATGAATGATATATTAGGTCATATGAGCCTAAATCCAAATATCATAATTGTTATCTAAAATATTCTATATAGGCTAAAAATGAATCGAGACATTACTATTGTAGATCCAATTAGATGAACAACAATAGATTCAGAGGTTGGATAGAAAATGCATATAAAAAGGGAGAATACCCTTCATGTAGGATATCACATTGTTCATGAGGGCTGATTTTTAAGGGATATAACAAACTTATTTTAAAACAAAATAGGGGTAAAATGGTAAATTTACCCAAAATAACTGGGTTACATGGTTTCTATGCTTAGTTTTTCAAACAATTTGGAAGTTCTGCATAAATTCTTATAAGAGAAAGGGGAACTCATATGGTTACCCTGCATGGTTAGTCAAATAGTGCACACACCTTGACGATCCCTCTGTTAAAGTCTTCTAAAATTGCAGAGATTATGCACGATCGTGCGCCCCAACCTACACGGTTTTCATTAACTATGAGACCTCCTCTTTCCCCCAAAAACTCAAGCTTCGGGTGATAGACCATCTCCCTACACCCTATAGGCCTCCATGACCCAATATAACATTCCTTTAAGGTTATAATTAAGAATTTAAATAAGGAAAAGATGAAAAAAAATCAAGATCCATGGCTCAAAGAAGAATTGGGATATTAAAATTGTTATATGATAGAAATATATCTAACTTAGAGTTAATAATAAAGATATTCCAATAAGAGCATTTAGATTCCACTCTGAGAACTATGAGAATGTGATCATTCCCTTTTTTTCTTACAGACACACAAAAATTGTTTGTTGAATTAATGAACATTATAATTTCTAGGTACCTTGAATAATTTATTGAAATATCTTTTTGATTATATTGTCATATAATCTAACAATAGATATGATTATTAAACACTATTGGAAATTTTGTTGACCACATTGTGGGGACACCACCTCTACTGAACATTTCTCTCAGTAAAACATTTGGATACATTAAATTTCAATCCATGGGTATTTAATTTTTGATAAAGGAATATCAGTTGACCCTAAAAAGATTAAGGATAACATTTCATGGCATCCTTCGAATAATATCATTGTGGTGTGATTTGTTTTTTATATTAACATGTAATTATCATTTATTTATCCATAATATTTTATGACTATCTTCACCTATGACTGCATTATCAAACAATGGCATTCTATTCCACTAGATAAATGTCTATTTAAAATCCAATGATGATGTTAATGAATGAATTACTTTAGAAACTATCCTTATAATTCCAAAACATGGTTTTGGATACATTGTTTATTATGATTCATTTTGATTTTTATTGGTTTTTATTTTCATAATAATAGAGAATTTCAAAACTTTTTCTTATGAAACTTGTGGGAACATAGAAAATAATTAACCAATAGTTGATCTTGAATTAACTTTTGTGGTCTATGCATTAGAAACACTGAGATAATATATCATTGGTTATATATTCAATTAGTTATCTAATCACCAAATATTGAATCAAATCTTTTTAAAAAATATAAATTATCCTTAAAATGTGAAATATAATGGAGTTACTCCATGATATCGAATTTGAATTGGTTTAAATGATTCAAAAATAGAATTTTCTCTATGATTAATTTTTTTTAATGTCTTATAACCATGTGTTTTAATGAAGCCTTGGGTCAAGGTAAACTAAGTGGTGTAATCACTGATATGGATTCGGATTTTACTGAACATAATTATGTCACAAATTTATTTTTAGTAACCATTATTATTGACTTATTTGATAAATCTTCTGAGGGTCAATCATTAATATATAATGATCCATGATTTCACTATATAATTTTCATTAGATAAACACTATCTTCAATCAGTTTCATATATCATAACAATTAAATAAATAAAATGTACATATACCTTAATAAATTATTAAAATTTAAAATATTATTATCATAACACATAATTAATAAATATATCAAATAATATACTAAAACTCTTTAATTTATAAATACATATTAGAAATAATATTAAAATCACTTAATGATTTAGAATTTTATTTTTTAATATGAGTGGGTTATCACTATATATTATTTATTTTATTTAAAAATAAAAAAATATACATTATAATATAAATATATAAAAACCCATTTTATAATTTGAAATTTTGAAATTATCCTAGTATAACGTTTTTTCATTATTTTCTAAAATAAATATATTTTTTGTAAATAGTGAATCATAAAATTTTTTAAAAGTATCACATGTTTTAGGAAATTATGATTTGAATTGTTTCTCTGCATAATATCTTATAATGTTAAATTAATCTTTTCAAAATAATATGTTGAATTTTTAAAATCATTTCATAACATTTTAAAAAATATTGAAATATTTTTTAAAAACTATTTTTATATGTTTCTTTAATTAAGTTTTTATATGGGGAAATTAGTTTATTAAATTATTTCAGTCTAAAATAACTCTTAATTGGTTAATAATAAAATTTATAATATCATTATAATCAATGAAATTGAAATTTTATACATATACATAAAATTTTTGCATAACAATACAATGTTCTAAAAAATGATTTTACATGTAACATAAACTAACAATATGATTAATTACAAAAAAAATAAAAACTGATTTGATGAAACTATTATCATATTTTAGATATTAATTTCCATATTATTCAATATGTTCAATTTCATTTTCAATTATGAAATTTATATTATTATGATTAATGTTAATTACAACGCAAATGGTGAAACAATTATTTTAAATTATTTGTTTGTTAATATAATCAAATTTCAACCAAATAAAATAAGAAAAATCCTTTATATATTGAATATAATATAATTTATTTAAAAATAAATAAATGTATCAAAACACTTTTAAATTTTAATCAATAATATATCAAATAAAGATTCCATAATGGTCAAAAATTCATATTTTCTAATAAAACAATTTTTATGAACACTTTCTTTTTTATTTTAAAAGTTAGTTTTATAATATTCAGAGACATTATTGGATTATATAGGTGTAAAATTTAGTTTTAGAACTCAAAATATTGGTAATATAGGCTATTTTAAATTTTTAATGAAACCTAAAATAACTTAGTTATAATATAGTTACCTTGTTTAAATGTAAAAAAGTAAAATGTTAAAAATCATTGGTAAAAACCATTTAAAATATTCAAAACATGAGTGTAATGACATGGATGGCTTTTTATCAACCCAAATACACCCAAAAATCATTTTTTATTTATTGGATCCATCAACTATAGAAAAGTGTCATGATATTATTAGAATATAAACAGTTATTCCAAAAGTTTCCTTTTCCTCTTATAAAACTGGATTAATTACACACTTTTAAGCATAAACCTACAATTGAAAATTTCATTGAAAAACTACCCAAATATCCTCTACTATAATTCCCTCAAAATTAGTTTTCCCCTTTAAACCATTACTTAGTCTAATAGCTTCACCTCTAAAGAGACTTTTAAGAGAATACTCAGGGTCCCAAAGCAAGTATCACTAAATCCTTATACTTTTTCCATAACTATTTCTCTTATAAAAATTCCATAACCATTGTTATATAATGAAATATATATAATTATTATATTTATATGTTTATATATAATTTATAAAAATATAATTTATTCATTTCCACCGACTAATAAAAACAAAAAAACATGGTTTGTGTTTATGTGTAGACTACCACCTCAACGAAGCAACACCATTTATTTTCATTATAGTATTTCTAGTATGGTCATAATGGTTTCAATGATGGATAAATAATATATATCACATATAATTATTTTTCATTAACCTCAGTTTAATATCTAGCTTCACCCCTATCATGTATTGAGAAACAATAATGGTAATCTTTCATACAAGTATGTTACCGCCTCCATATAGATTGTTTTTCCATTTTCAACCAAGATATTCACAAAATATATAATATATTTCGAATTTAGTTTGCCAAGATAAATAAATAAAAATAATATCATCATACATAATATATTATACTATAATGTGAAATTTAATAACTACTTCACTATACCCATGCATTGAGATAAAGTGTGTTCATGTATTGGATAGTTTAACAACCTACATTTGGAATCCTTTAAAATCCGACCATGGATGACTATGAGAAATAAAAAAAATGATATTATTATATTTAGAAAAAATAAATATAAATATAATATGGATATGTAAATGTTATAAAATGTACATTACACTTATTTAATATAGCATCTTCCATCATTAAAAACCGACTCAAATAAGCCATAACCAATTAAATTTTCACACAATGTATCCAAAAAAATTAAGGAATTAAATAAGAAAATTTTAAATAAGTATAAGATATATTTTAAATAATACTAAATTTTTTATTAATTATGTACTTCGAACAAGGTTATGTATACTTATTTCAATATTATCAAACATGAATGATATATTTCATTTTATTAACACCTGATTGTAAAATTATGTTACAACTAATTAATTTTCTCTTGACTAAAAATTTAGAATAATATTTTAAAATGGTAATATCTATGATTAACATTCATACATAGGTTATTTATAAATATTATTCTATTTTATAGGAAGATGGAGTGTAATGAACTATGAAAATAAAGATGGTAATGGTTTATGGTCTAAATTTTTACTCATTGGGATATATCTATGATAATATAAAAAAAATTATATTGTGTGATTTTTGAAACATTTAATAAGATTATAATAGTTTTTTTGTTTTGAAAATTCCTTAGATTGATATTTCATTATACCTTCTTTAGAATCTGTCATTTCAAATATTTTCAAACTCATAATGGTTTTCATGTCTCAATTTCCTTTCATTAAAGAACAATGATTTTTTCACCTACTATTATTATTATTGTGTAACTAAATAAGCAATGGATTATCTCATCAAAAATCAGAAATATAATTTATTTTACAGTTCATTTCACAAAATATCCTTCATTATCTTTTAATTCATTTTCTTCTCAAGTGGTATGTTTTTATCATCCTAATTTCTTTCATTCTTTACACATGCCCAATTCAATACTAATTACAATTAACGGATATATAATCTATATTATTATAGTATTTTATCATTTTATCTAAAATTTAATGTGTTTTTAAATATTATTTTCAAGATCTACCAATTTAAGTTTCTCATTCATTAGTCAACCAAGCTAAAAGAGTTTTATTATGAACATTATATTAAGAACAATAATGTTTCCACAGAGTTGATATCCCATCATAGAAATTTATATGATACCACTATGATTTTATTCTCTTTTGGTTATCTATGGTGATTATTTATTTATCTATATTATTATTTGAAAAAAAAATTCAAATGATGTGGGTTTTTTTAATAAATGAAATTTTAATAGACAAAAGAGATTTCATAGGTGGTTATATTTTTTAACTTCTTTTTCACATTTTTCAAATTTATCCCATATTCAAACTATAATTAGAATAATTGTATTACAAATTATTGGACCTCATTTGCAAATGATTTAAATTAATATCAATTTAATGTTCACTAAATTTGTCTTTTTAGAGAGAAATAATCTTTTTAAACGTCACCATTTGATTGTATCCTTTCATCATCTTTGTCGATTTCCAACAAAATTCGTCATTATTGTTCAAGGGTTATGAATGAAATTCTTTCACACCTAGTCTAATAAAATTTTATCGTTAAATCACTTAAATAGAAATAATATATTTCATATTATCCAAATTTATCCCTATAATGTTCATCCAATACTATTTGTTACTTATTGAACTAAAAATTTTAAAAACATTATGTTTCATCTAATAACCTTCCTCATTGAACACAAAATCATTCGCTCATTTTATTTTGGTGTGTTCACCTAGACACCATACATAGCTTGATTAGGGATATTATTTACTTAAAAATATACCCTTTATCTATATGATGTAATGAAAATATTTTTCATTATCTTGTATGAATGGTATTTACTATCAAATTTATCTAATTTAATTATATATTCATTTTTTGTTCACATGTTCATAATGTTATGCTCATATTCATGAATTTATTTCATATAAATTTAATTTGAAACCCACATTATTCCCATGAGTTCATTATTATATGTTAATTGAGTGGTCACATATATTCAACATTATATTTTGATAGATATTAGAAAAATCATTGATGAGTGGGTCCTTTATAGGCATCCATTGTATTGGGTAATGTTATTGTACTCTGAGAGACTATTAATGTTGAAAGGATGGTTTAACCCAAGCATACTGTGGAATGATTCAAGGGTTTTTTTCCATATCACATTATGTTATGATGGTAGTTAGGCAGTGTGTACCATGATTATAATGGTGGTTATCTTTTGTTATGTTGTCTTTGAAGTTAACCTTGATATATGCAAATGATGTCATGATTTATGTAATTTATACATTTTAATGATTATATAATCATATGATATCATTTCACTATGAAATTATTAAATTCTTAAGATAAATATATTTAAGATATTATATTATGCATCTAGATTTAAATTTATTGTCACTTCGTTATTCTATACTGTAATTATTCCCTTATTGAGAATTTGATCTCACCCCTTCTTATGTATTCTCTTCCATAGGATATAAATAGGGGTATAGATTAGGATATATCAATAAGATTTTTATTGAGGATGGTTTATGGAAAAATGTTTATTAGGGTTAAAATTTGGTTTTTGTGAACATTTAATGTAATGTAATTTAATTTTTTAAAATGATTTAACTAATTAGTTCCTAGTGTGAGTGACTTGTGTTGGTATTAGAGAAGGTTTTAATAATATTTTTTATATTAAATTAAATACACAATGTTCCGGTAAAGAAGAACACTAGTGAAAAACCTAGTTATAGTCCCATGTTCAAGAGAACACCCTTAAGTTATGAGAATGTTGATATTTTGTGGCGTTTGAAGAAATTACATCATTATCTATATAGTTGCATTGGAATTTATTTTGGAAAATTCTCATCTGTGGGAAATAAACATGTAATGATTAGTTCAAGTAAAGACCATTTATCATTAAAGTGAACAGTGAATGGGACCATAATTTACACCTAGACAAACACTCTTATGTGATATGATTTTGTTAATATATATTCTCTTTAATAAACCATTATTATGTATTTGATTATAACTTTAACAATTATGGTTAGAAAAACTAGATTGAAAATTTATTTTTGTATCCTAGATGATTTTATGGGTTCATCCAATTATAGAATGGATTAAAATGATGGTTTCATTAGAAAATATATCATTATATTAATTTATTCATATTAATTTTTTGGATTTCATCACAACTATTTTGGTTTTAGTGTTTCATTAAAAAAAGATCAGGAAAATGAAGTAGTTGAGGTCAAAATCAAGAAACCACTATAGAGAAAACATAAATGGTTGAATCATAGTATATTATAATTTTGATGAAAAATTATGTTACCTAGTCTTACCTCTAGTAATAAAGTTGATATATTAAAAGATATTAAATCTTGAGGCATTTATATTTTCATTTATGAAGTGATATTTATTAATGAAATTATACAGTATTTTAAATGCTATTTAGAATTACATAAAACATCTAAGGATAGTTCTTTAGTAGTATTTATGTACTATTGGAATCATTCGATTATAGTTATCGATAACTTTGAATAGTAATTTTAATACAAGGTCATATTTTTGTAGATAACTGTTGAAGAATTTACGGTTGAGGATAGATAACTCTTAGGATTAAAATATTATTATTGTTCATGTTATTATGGGTTGTGTTATTTTGGAAGAAGTAAATTTTATAGTATTAATATACTTGGGATTAGTAATAGACTCATATTTTAGAGAAGTTTATCATATCCTTGGATTATGGTACATATTGGACAATGAAAAATTTTATTTTAGTATTGACTAAAAGATTTTTTTGGGAAGAAAAAAAGATTTTGTTGTAGTTTTTGATTGGTATATTAATATCGATTTGGGATGGATATATTTTGGGGAATATATAATTATTAGATATATACATGTGGTTATATTATTCAATATATAGTGTTTGGGGAAAGATAAGTATCATGATCTAACATAAGAGTGTAAGGTATATGTCATTTTATAAGATAAAAATAGAATTATAATTATGTCAAGAATACCCACCCCATTGTTTCTTCAACACATTATAATTATAATTGGTGGGATTAATTTATTCAAGGTTCTATACTATAAAAACTCAATATTTTTTCTATGTACTTTCCTTTAGAGAAAACTATGTTCCATAAAATTCATTTGTTTCCACACCAAACTAAAAAAATAATGATTTTTAGTATATTTATAATCATGAAAATTTTTATTATGATAAGATTTAATTAGTAAAAATATTTACTAAAATATTCTCACTCTTTAAATTTGAAAAAAATAGTAAGATAAAATATTAAAAACACATAATGTTTAAAAATGTATTTTTACAAGAAGGGAATTTTATCTTTCAATATTTCATATTTTATTTTAAAATAAGAATATATAATTTTTAAAATTTAAATTAGGCTAAAAACATAAATTTTAGTATATAACATCAAATTTATCACAACATACATTTTTGCAATTTATATTATAAAATAATAGATTTTTTAGTAAATAGTGAACCATATAGATTTTTACTAATATCATCAATTCTATGAAATTATAACACGGATTTTATTACAATAAAAAATATATATCATAAATTGAAATGAATCATTTGAAAATCCAACGTGGAATGTTCAAAATCACTATTTAACATTTTATAAAATATAGTAACATTTTACTAAAACTATTTTATGTTTGTTTATCTCATTAAGATCAACGATGTGTAGATCAGGTTAAGGATTTAGTTTACAAAAAAATGACAATAATTTATTTATAAAAAATAATTTTAACATCTTTTTAATTTATAAAATAGTTAATTTTATAATATATATAAACTTTATTCTTAAAATTATGCTTTTCTTAAATGATAATTTTACGTGTTATATGTGCTAACAATAAGATTATTTTCCCAAATCATAGAATGTTAATTTCATTAAATGATTCTTATATTTAGGATAATAATTTTAATTTTTTATGGATAATTTAATTATTAGGAATAATTTATTATTATGATTTATATTAATTATTATGATAATGCTGAAAATTTATTTTAAATTATTATTTCATTAATATCACGAAATTTTTAATGAATAAATTAAAATAAAATACATTATAAAATAAATATTATTTGAATTTAAAGAAAATAAATATATATTTTAATACTAATTTTATTGATAAAAAGTAAAAAATAATATTAAATATCCATAATGGTCAGAATTCCATTTTTATACTAAAATAGTTATTCTGAAGGAAACATATTTTAATTTAAAAGTTAATTTTATAATATTTAGAGAATTAATTTTATTAAATATATGTTAGTTTTAGTTAAATTTCAACCAAATTTTGTTATATGGGGTATTTTATAATTTTAACTAATCATAAAATCACTTATTCAAATTCAAGTTACATAGATTAAAAATAAAAGAGAAAAATGTTAAAACATAACGGACAAAACACTATAAGATGTTTAATATATTTGTATAAAACCATTTTTGAGTATTTATCAACCCATATACATGCATAAAACCATTATTTTTAAACTATTAATCCATTTATCTTATAATAGTGTAGTGGAATTATAAAAATATATATGGTGCTTTCAAAAGTGCCCTAATAATTTTTTATTAAAGATAATTACTTAAACACATTTAAAAATACACCTCCCATTTTAAATTACCCAAATAATATTCTCAAATATGTAATATAAAATTAACTAACACATTATTTATCACATTTACCAATTTATTATAACACCATGAGAATTTAAAAGTGTAGTTATGATCGATAGTATATATGACACAAAACACCAAGCTTAAACAAACCATGAAATAATTTTAATATAAATGTGAACATTATAATATAGAAACTATATTGGAAGATATGAATAATATTTACTCAAATATGAATATTATATGGTCTACACATGTATAATATATTATTTTATTAAATTTATTGTAAATAAAAATTAACATCATTTGAAGTAAAATGAATGTTTTTATGAAAATTTTTTTTTATACGGGAAAGGTTGTTTTATCATAATAAATAAAAATTATATATTTTTTTGAATTATTTTAGTGATATATATAAATATTATTTAAAGAAATTTCCTACTAGTAATCTAATAGTTTTTCAAATATTTGGATGAGAATATTCCAGTTTTGTGTTAAGAAACTATATTTTCCCCAAAAGCTATTTTGTCTCTTTTTCCTAGATCGTTTATAAAAATTAATTTTTTTAAATTATAGAAAATTAATTTTAAAAAAATAAAATAATTATTAATACAATAATATAAAAATTATCTTAGATTGAAATTTTGGGTTTTTTTGGAAAATATAAATTTTTCAGAAAATTGTGGGAAATATTGATTTTTGAAAAACTATCATTTATTTTAAATTAATTAATTAATTTAAAAGTCCTATTAAGCTTAGAATTTTATTTAAAATAATATTATATTTTTTATTGATATTTTGAAAAAACAATTACATTCTAGTCTTCTTAGTACATGATTTTAGGACAAATTGTTTTTAGGATTAAAAATATGTTTTCAATATGTTTTAAAGATTAAAATTTATCCCCATTTTATTTAATTAGAACACATATAATGATAAATGAATTAAGTTAAATATAACCTTATATTTCAATAATATTAATTTAAATTCATTTAATTATTGTTAATATTCATTTTGTTATTATAAAATTATCTTATGCTTAGAAAATACATCTCTTGTAAAATGATTTTTGTCTGAACTAATGATTTGATTTTAAATTAGATTTTAGCTCTTATATGAAAATAATTTAGTAAAAAAATCATATTTGTAATTAGAATAATTAATATTACATAATAATTTCAACTTAATTTGTGTTCTTAGTGAATATTGAAGCCAATAAACTTATTTTACAAGAGTTATGGGGAAAACGGTTTTTGAGTGGTTAAACTAAAAATATAAGGGTTAAAATGATATAAAAACTTGTATGAATTCAATTTTATCACTTTATTTCGATATCGTATCATATAATTTTTTTAAATTTTCAATTGTTGATCCTTTTTCCCGATAGAATCATGGGTATAACTTTTTGTTCAGAAAAATTATAGTTGTGTACTCTTCCCCACTTTTAAAAGGCCACCACCTCTTCTCTTATCTTAAAACATTCACCTTATAACCATTTTGGTTCAAAACATACCTTACAAAATTACATAATTTTTTCTCTACCAATGACCTAGATTCCTTGGTTTGATCATAAATCCATACCTTTAGTTCTTTTGGTGCTAACCTAGGAGACTATCTGAAGAAGAGGTTTCGTGCTTAAACAAGAATTTTTATATTATTTCTTCTTCTACATCTAGAAAATAAATTTAAATTACAGTTATATAATAACTAAATTATACCCCATATACTAATATTTAATTATGTTAATATCATAACATGATTCCATCTCCTCTATATTCAAGTAGGAAACAAAACCATAATTTGTGTATATAGTGGACTAACACCTCACGAAACCATATAATTTATTTGTCATCAACACCTCCCACAACATGTTATAATGTTGTATTTAATATATATATATATATATATATTATTTGAAACATAATTATACGTTTTTAATTATGATTTCACATAAACATTCATATATTCAATCCCATGGGGGATACGATAAGATCACTCACATGTAAGACAAATTATAACCTTGTGAATAGATGAAATTCATTTTTCACCGACACTTTACATTGAAGGTAATACGAATATAATTAATGAATCTATCGTATATACATGAAACCATTTTGATTTTAATGTAATAAATATCATTAATAAAAATATATTATATAATTTTTTCATACAATGAAATATTATAATTTCATTCATGGGTACATGTGGACTACCACCTCCATGAAGTCATGGGATAATTCTTTTCAACATCAAATAACATTTATTTTAATTCCCCAAAAATCTAATGTACAAATATTTTATTTGATAGTGTGTATGAAAAATAACATTAAGTTCATAAGGTAATATAATATTCTGATTCGTTATGATATAATTATGAATTAAAATAAATAAAATGCATAAAATTATGAATTAGATTTGGTTATAAAAAAATTCTTTCATTAGTAGATTGTGTTACACATAAGAGCGAGTCTTACCGAAAAACAATATATTATTAAAAATATTATTATATAACACAATATGATATATTATTTCCATTAAATTAGTTGTTATGAATATTTAATCTAAATAAAAAAAATAAATGGTTTACCAAAATATAAAATTAATTCATTTGTGAAAATTTAATTATAAGTGAATATAATAACCAATTGAATATATAGGGAATGTTTTCATAAGAAACAATATTTATACTCACAAATTCTTTTTTCCTAATAAAATAAATTTTGTAAAATTAGTGATTTATATTAAATATATATATATATATTATAAATTTATTCAAATATTGTTGACATTAATCTAGTAACTCATTAGTCATAATGTAAGAGAAACCCCAACATTTCGAATAAAAATCAATATTTGTATAAAAACAATTTTACCACTTTTCAACAAAGGACCTATTTTAAATCCAAATTTGTAACCTATAAAAATTTAATATATAATAATAAACATAATTTTTTAAATATATAGGTTACAATTTTTTAAGGGTTAATTTTTTATTATTTTTCAATGATGTTTCATTTTTTGATGAATAATGAAAAGTACTGTGTTTTAATTGAAAAATATATTTTCATCTGATTTATGTATAAGGTAAAATTAAATTTTTAATTGATTTAAATGTTAAATTCGATTAATTTTATATCAATTAAACATTTTTATTTTATTGGAAACAATTTCACTTTGAAATTGAATATAAACAATAGATTACGTTTGAACATTTTACTTTAAAAACAACTTTTTCATGCTATCTATGGGATTATATTTAAATTAATTTCTACCACTTCTGTGATTGAAATTTTAAAAAAATGGATTCCATATTTGTATTCAGGAAAAAATATAATTTCCTATAAGTTAAAATTAGTTTTTACAAAATATATCAGTGAAATTATTTAAATGTAATTACAATGATTAAATGAAAAATTATCATAACAAGGGAACAAACCATTATATTATGGAAAACAATAACCTAGAAACCCAGTCAAAAAAATTTTAAGGACATATTTCAATGCTATATTCCATTGGATATAATTTGGATCATTATTGGAACAACTTATTCACGTGAAAACATGGGTCAATTTACCTTTAAAAAAGATAAAAAATGCATCTCCTCCACTATAAAAAGGCACTCACTCCTCCCACATCCTCAAACTACTGAAAAATATAGCTATAGCCAGAGTTTTTTGGAAATAATAGTGGTAATATGAACCCCTATACCAAATATTTAACCCAAACCTTGAGTATCAGTATTACATGGGATCCTATACCCACAGTTTTTGGAAAACTGTGGGTATATGTGAAGTATGGAAACCTATACCCATCGTTTTCCATAACCATGGGTATAGGGTTTTTGTCATTAACTATAACCACTGTTTAGTAGTAACCATGGGTATATAGTTGATTTTTGAGTAGCTATACATGTGGTTTTATTAACCGTCGGTATAGTTTTCCTTCCTTATAGCGCAAAAAAAAATTCGCGGGGCAAAACTTTTTTTAAAGGGAACATTTATTCCCACTATTTGCTACCTATAGCCACAGTTTATATTAATATATATATATATAAATATATATTTATATAACAATAATACATTTAGGATTGTGGTTAGGTGAAGGAGGAATAAATGAGATGTCCGGGGATTGAAACCCAGGACCAATTTTTTCATCAAGGTTATATCGATGGATTTAAAACTGTAGGTATAGGTGAATGAAACGGTGTCATGGTGTCTGACATGGTGGATTGTACCTATACCCAAATATTCCTAAACCATGGGTATAGCTATGGGTTTATCTCATCATCTTGGGATCCCACGGTTTTCTGAAACCGTGGGTCTAGCCTATACAAACGGTTTTCTGAAACCGTGGGTCTAGCCTATACCCACGGTTTTTGGGGTTATACCCACGGTTTCAAACCATGGGTATAGGTTAAATTTCCAGTAGTGTCACACCCATAAAGCCACTTATTCATAAACAATATCTAAACAAATATCTCTTAAAAAACTATAGAATCAACCTATAAGCTTCACTTTTTGAATAAATCCATCTATGTAAGCCCGTTGTTGCAAACTAAAAGGAGTTTCTCAAAGAAGAGGTAAAATCCTTAATCTCTTTTATTTATTTTTTTCATTATCCACCAACTGAAATAATATGATTCCATGATTATATCAAAAAAATTATCCTAAATATACTAATATGTTTTTATTATAAGGGTTCTTCTAAAAATTACACAAACTTCAATCTAATGATTAACGAACATATCGTTCACGTGTATGACAAACTACCACCTCACAAAATGACGTCATTCATTTATTCTTTTCCCCCACTCATTGCTGGGAATTATGATGGAAAATATATTTATATATGATATATATGATATTTATAATTTTGGTATTCTTCTATATTTTTTATATAGAACAAATCTTTATGATTTCTATTTTGTGGGAATACGATAGCATCATTTGTGGATGTGTGGACTACCGCCTTCTCAAAGCAAGGAAATTCATTTACACTATACATAGAATATATAAATAATGGTTTTATTAAACCAATGAAACATATATTACATAAATATTATCCTGAAATTATAATATAAATGTACATATATATATATATCATTTATTTTTCATTAGGTTAAATATGAAAATGAAATGAAATTAGCGTTCATGCATAAGTATGTCCTACTGTCTCCATGAACGATGCATTTAATTTATTATCACAAAATTTTATGATTTATTATATATGAATATAGAATAAAAATATATTATATTTAAATTATTGTTTAAATTCTGGATATTATTTAACTATGATAGGAACAACAAGTAATGATTTAAAACATACCAGATAAACAAGGCAATTTAACACCCAAATAGTGAAAATAATGAAATATTTCTAAAAAAAAGATAATAAGATATTACTAGAATATCATATATGAAATAATGAATATTTATATGGTTCTTAAAAAATTAATAATAATTTTTGAAACCATTATATTGTAATTTAATGGACGGTATCCTAAAATGAAATGCAAAGAAATTGATTTTCATCTCACATTTTACATCTATGAGATAAATGTCATATTCACCACTTACATATTTTGTGTAATGTATATCCTACCAATTTTTATATATTATATCAAGATTTTTGTATATTCACAGAATTTTGAGTTTTAATTTTAGTTATTTATTCTAAGGAAATCTTAAATAACCATTACCAAGTGAAAAAGAATTTCATAAGTTGACTCTATTTCATTGGTTTATATTACTTTCTTATTATTTTTAATATTATAAGAGTATGTGTGTAATATATTTTTACTTTATATTTCTATATTTACACTTGTTTTATTAGATTTACATTTTTAACATAAAATATATTCACTGATTGATTCTCACATAAATATTATGTTCTTTTTCAAGGGTTTATTTTAAAGTGTAATTTTGTTTCACATTGCATACACATGAATTTATAGTAGAGTAAATTATTTATTAATTGTATAATAACACCTTGAAGTTTATTATCCCCTATTTATTCATGAACTTTTTCAAATAATAGTATCATTTTCGAACTCTTTCTACTTAAAATATTTCTCAAACTATTTTTAACAAAACATGAATTCCTTTCTCGGTATAATAGG
Organism: Viscum album; assembly: GCA_963277665.1. Lineage (NCBI taxonomy): Eukaryota > Viridiplantae > Streptophyta > Magnoliopsida > Santalales > Viscaceae > Viscum > Viscum album. The sequence continues at coordinate 249,745,921 of OY728139.1, forward strand.
GGAACATATTGTCTTCTAAAAGACATGTTTTCATAATGTTTTTTTTTCTCTTAAAAATGAGTTATCAAATGAATTTTTACCCTTTACTAATTTTATTGGTTTTAAAAGTTATTTGAAATGAATTTCATTGTCAAAATATTAAAAAAGGATATTTTCTTCAATAATATTTTTAAAAGATAGTTTTATAGTATATTCATTCATCAATCACAAAAATTTATGTATTTTAATACACTTAGGATCTGTTCTTTTGATAGCATTATTTTTCTTCCCTTGGATGGTTTCTGATTTATTTTACAAAGGACATGATTAATATTCGTTTCCTTGATTCCTTTTCATCCTGTTTATTTATTAAATTTCCAATGATCATTGCACATTGAATTTACCCACATTATCCATATCATTTATCATGTATATTTTTATTCCCTAAACCATGTATCATTTTTACATAAACATTTTACTTTTTAAATTTTTTTATTATTCGGGGAAATATAGATAAATCTATATCCAATATTAAACATGTATATTTGATACGGAACATTTTGGGTTAATTAAATGGATCATTTCAGTATACGCGGAATGTTTTAGACATAAACTATATTGGAAGGGGACAAGTTAATGAGAGAGCTGTAGGTTGGAGATTGGTTAATGCAATCGCTAAGTGTTGAAGACTGTTCAATGTAAGCTCCTCGATACATTAGTACTTTCATGAGATTCAATTAGTTTGGGACAAACCCTTAGATTTTGTTTCAATGAAGAATAAACAAGTTTCTACCCACAAACATAAACAATATAATGAATGGTATTAATGAAAGTCGTTTAGATTCTAGAAACATGATGTCTAATATCTTACACTACATAAAAATAGTCCTTTAACAGCTCAAAAATTGCCATTACCAGTGCTAGATAAGCACTGGAAATAGATTCAATATTAATAGACCTTGAGTTTTACTAGGGATAAAAATGAACTAATAAAGGAATCATTTGTCAATGTTTTTATTTATCACTAATAAAGAGTTCCTTTATCAATTTATTAAAGTCACTAATAAATGAAACATTTTACAGCACTTTCAAAAGAGCTGATAAAGGATGAATATATCAGTGCTTTCAAAAGTGTAGATAATAGGTCATGTTACAGTGTGTTGTAACAGCACACTACAACACTAGTGTAATGTGATGTAATGGCACACTGCAGTACCAAAAACACCATTAGTTATCCAAAAAACCAAGTACAAATAATAATATATATATAATGGGATTTACAACACAAATTTGAGATAAAATTCTGTATTATGGACATTTCAAACATTGAATTATACAATTACATATGTACAAATTATTACATACATTCAAAAACATAAATGTTCCATTAGCTCTTGATACTGACCCGATATCTTTATATTGTCAAAAACACATCCCTAGTTAAGAAAAATAATTAACTTTTGGGAGAAAAAATTTATTATGTTAGTAATAAAATAAAGAAATAAATTAATAGAAAGTGTTATTTTTAAACTAAACATTCAGTCATACCAGGAACAATGTATATCAGATTTATTTGTGGTTGAATATTACAAATCACTTATTTATAGTCATATTAAATAATATTCATAATGAAAATTAATTAAATAATAATAAGAAAAATCTCCAACGGTGTATCCTAGTGGTTGCGTGAGTGACACTTTTGGTACTAAAATGTCAATTTTAAACTAATAAAAGACACTTTGAGTCATAATAGGAAAATAATTTATCATATTGAAGTTATAATTATTCTTACACACCAGAAATGACATATAGATCATTTTTATAATTTATAAAAACATCCCTAAATCATTTTCTTGGTTTTGAGTAGGTCAGTTATCCATTTAACTAAAATTTCTGTTAATTTTAAATGAAAAGACACACATGGAGTCTTACCAGTCACATTGTGCATCAGATTAAGATAAAACTAATTTATACAAGTCTAAAATTACTTATTCATAATTTTCTTGATGTATCAATAGAATCAAAATGTGTTTGATCAGTTTTGAGTAGGACATTTTTCAATTTTACTAAAGTTGATGTCAATTTTAAATAAATAAATTTCACGTGGAGTCATACTGGTCACACCATGCATCAGATTGTGGTGCGGAAAATTCCTAGACATACAAAATGAAAAATGTATCATTTTAATAATGTATCAAAACAATCTATAAGTGTTAGATTAGTTTTTGAATACATCAATTGTCTTTTTCACTAAAATGTCACTTTAAACTAGAAACACACATAGTGAATCACATAGATCATATCATGTATCAATTTGATGTAAGAATAATTAATAAAAGTCCCAATGACTAATGAATACATTTACTAAATTATCATGAAAATATGAGCATGTTTGGTAATTTCTCAGTGACTGAGATGTTTTGAACTAAAATGCCTATTTTAAACATATAATAGACACATTGAGTCATATTGCGCACATAATGTATCATATTGATGTGAAAATAATTCTGACAAGTCACAAATGACTAATTGATTAATTCCATATTATTTGAAAATATAAAACTGTGTTTTATTAATTTGGAGTAGGTAAATTATCCATTTTAATAAAATTGATGATAATTTTAAATAAAAAGACGCACTTGAAGTCATAACGGTCACACCATGAATTAGATTGAGACGACGACAATTCATAAATGTGTGAAATGAAAAATGTATTGAGTTTAGAAGGTATCAAAAAAATATGAATGTGTTTGAATAGTTTTGATCTTTCCAGTTACCCATTTACTAAAATTCGTACCAATTTTAAATAAAAGGACACACTTGAAGTCATACTGGTCATACCATGTATTTGATTGAGGTGTGACTGATTCTGACTATTCTAAAATGTATTATATATATTTTTACAAAATTATAAAAACAATACGATTTTGTTTCATCGAGATTGGGTTACCCATTTGTTTATTTTACAAAAACTGATGTCAACTTTAAATAAAAAGATGAAATAGGAGTCATACTGATCACACCGTGCATATAATTGTGGTGAAACTGATTCCTACACCTCTCAAATGGATTATTAGTCATTTCTATAAACAATCCAGATAATCCTAATTTTTTTCTTGGTTTTGATTATATCACTTGTATTTTAACTAAAATAACATTTTAAATGGGAAACATTCAATTTGACTCATAATGATCACATCATGCATTGGTTTGACCAGGGAATAATTTTTACAAGTGGTAATTGAAATTTAAAAAATTTTAATATGTTATCTGGAAAATAAGATAATTTTTTATTTGTTTTCCATGAGTGATAGTTTTTATACTAAAATGTAAAATTAAATCTGATAATAGTGACTTTGTGTCATATCGGGTACATCATGTATCAGATTACGATGTGACAGATTCATATATATCAAAAATGAAACATGGGATGATTATATAATGTATCCAAATTTTATTGGCTAATTATCATATTTTTGGGTATGTTAGTTGTTCTTTTACAAAAAATGAGGTCAATTTGAAAAAACAAAGATGAAATTGGGGTCATACTAGTCACACCGTGTGTTAGAATGAGGTGAAAAAAATTCCTAGACATCTTAAATGATTTATAGATCATTTTCAGGAAGTATAAAAACAATCTGAACATGTTTGATAAGTTTTTAGTACACATACTTTATTTTTTACAAAAAATTAATTTTATACAAAAAATAGACACTTTGAATCATATAGATCAAATTATGTATATGTTTTACATGAGACCAATACCTATATCATAAATTAATTATTAATAATTTCCTAAATTATCAATAAAATCCAAATGTGTTTGATCAGTGTCCAATGAGTGAGAGTTTTTTATCTAAAATTTAAAATTTAAAATGATAACGAACTCTTTCAGTCATACTAAGCACAACATATAATATATTGATTTGTAGTTATTTATACATGTCACAAATTACATATGTATCATTTCCATAATTATATAAGCAATATGAAATAATTTATTTGGATTTTTGTAGTTCAGTTGTATATTTTACTGAAATTGACCTCAATTTTAAATAAAAACATACACTTCAGGTCATATCGATCATACCATGCATAGATTTGAGGTGTTGTTGATTTCTAACATGTCTCAAAGGAATAATGAATTTTTTCCTATAGGATCCAAATAGTTCTAATTTATTATCTCAGTTTTTAGTATGTCATTTTGTTTCAAATAAAACTTCATATTAATCTGGAATCACACACTTTATAACAACATATCTTCCATAAATCGCTTCACCCATAAGGCCTTCACAGTAATAGATAGTGGTAAAATGATGATGTCAACACATTACTGGTTTTCGGTAAAAAATTGCATAGTTTCTTCAATAATAAATCATTATTCAGTACAACCTTATAGTCGACTTTGATTCTTGATATACAGTTTAAAAAACTTCATATACTGTTATTTAGGTGCATTCATCTGTAATGGACATGACCACATAGTGGAACTTCTCTAACCAAGTGAACAATCAGCTAGAATATTATATCAATGAATGATGGTAGGAATAACACCTCTAATGCACATAATATGACTGGAAACTTATTATTCTCGATGACAAACTTATGTGGGATTATAAAATTATTATATATGGATTTGAAAAAGAAGCATATTCTGGTAAATTAATGTTATATATTTTGATAATAAATTAAATGGAATGAAAGAAGCATAAAATATTTCATTAATACATGATATTCAAGTGTTTTTTTCTTTATAATTTCACATTAGTCATGATATGACCTTCATTATATTTGATGAATACCCCTGTATAACCATTACACTTTTAAAAAAATAAAAAATGTAATTGTTTCTATCTTGATATAATGTAATCTTCTAGAGGATGAAAATTCCAGCTTTTAACATTCACTAGTAAAAAATATTCCTTTATCCCCTTTTCAATCAAGTCTAACCAATCCTTGATGTCATCATTTTCTTTTTCGGGAACATTTAGTAACATGTCAATCACACTATCATTATCATTTTTTCTAAATGCATGAAATCAATAAATTTACTAAAATACCATCAATTCTAATATATAAATTCAATGAGAATTCATCTTTTCTCCCAACCTTATCTTGTATTGTTTTTTTAAAATGGTTTACCAAAAACAGTGTCAAAATATTTTACCTTATTGTATAGTTGATCACATAATACTGGAGACAGTGTTGTACCTTATTTGATATTACCATAAAATGATTTCATTATAGATCAATATTTATGTAATAATGGTAAAAATCATTGACGTCCTAAAATTAAATTCTTCATGTATTGTTTCAACAAAACTCAGTATGTTTATTTTTCATAAACGGGGCACCTCAAAATTCCATTAATTACATAGCATGGTAAATTTTCATAAGCGGATAAGTCATTTATCATCCCATAGAATATGGTCCTCAATGTGGATTCTACACTTTTATGAGTATCATACATTGTAACACATTGATCCCACATCAATTTCATATATTCGATAAAATGAACCAAATATACATCAATATCATTACCAAGTGGTTTTGATCTAGGTAAAATTAATGAAAACATAATGTATTTGAGATTCTTGACTTACCATTAGGAAAAGTTATAATTCACCAATATGATGGGCCATGTTCCATGAGCACTACATTATAAACCAAAATAATTCATTCTATTATACGAAAATGCAAGATAAAATTATCTCATCTCATTTACAAATTCAAGACACTCGTAATCAATATTCATCAACTAAAGAGAATCATTTGGATGACATAGGTTCCCATATTTAATTTTTGTATATGCATTCCATGTCAATTTTCCCATGGTTTCTTAGCATCCATATAAACTTATAAACTATGTAAATATAGGAAATTATCGTACATATTTCTATGAGCTTGAATGATTTTTCTTATATCGATATGTGGCATAATTAGGGCATTTTATGAGTGATTTAGTATCCCTACCAAAAAAAGGAAATCATTTGGAAAAGAATTTATTTCTTTAGAGATCATTTCTATTGATCATATCATTAATCTATCATCGTCTATACAATATTTTAGTTAATTTTTTTATGATATAATATCATTCAATAGAGTATGTAGTTTTATAAAGCTAGCGCGAATCCATCCGCTTCCAGCTTTTAAATTGTATAACTTCAATGCAACTGGCATTCTTGTGTATTTGGTACAATCGATATAAAATGGTGTCTTGGCATGACTATTTAACTTCTCAAACAACATTGGATACTAAAAAATGCCATCTTCAATTATCATCATCGTTTTATCCATGTGATCTCCATCATAATTTACAATTGTATTAATATCAAATGATCCATAATTCATAGTACCATCCCAATCAATGTCCACGTTATGTTTATTCCAATGTTTAGTCCAATATTTATGTCTCTAATATATTTAATAAAAAATAAAATGTTCTTCTAGTACTTTGAGACTAATTTTACTTGAATAATACCATTATAAACATAGAAAAAGGATTTGAGAAAGGTCAATCCATGCTCTCTAGAAAACATAATGAACTATTTAACTCCATCTTCACACCTTTTTGTGAAATTATTAGCATGCATTCATTTTTTATTCCTATCCTTCCCATTGGAAACATAAATTATTAATATTATACAATCCATAAATAAATACACATAACATACTCATTATTAAAGGTGAATGTTTTAGACAATTATAATAAGGGAAACTAAACATTTGATTATTTTAATGAATTTCAGTATGACTTAAAGAAAATGTATAATTGACTTTTAGAAAATAATTACACCACTATGATAGGAGATATACTTTAAATTCATTCAATTGTTATAATTATAGATAACTATAATCCTCATTAACTAATTTCTTATACATTTATCATTTCATTTTGTTATTTGACACACATCTTCCAAATCTTAAGGACCTGAACCTGTGTTTCTTGAAATAATCAATGATGTAGTAATTCATGGGATGTCTAATTCTCAGATTAGAACAGGAAATATAAATGATATGAAGGATGAGTTTCAAGAAAAAAATTGAAATAATAACCATTTGTGAGATGATGTTTATGAAGATTATAGTTTTCTATAAATGAGATGGGGTTGCGTATCAAGAAATAAACAGAAAAAATAATTTTTGTTTGACACATGTCAAACTTTTATTAAATCCCCTATATAATGAAAATATAACATAGGCAATTACAGAGTAATAATAAATCCAAATATTATTTTGAAGAATAATAAATTCATTTAATCAGCTTGAATATAAAAAAATGTATCGAAAACCCATTTTAATACATAAAGAGTTATTTTATATACACAAATGGAAATCACTAATTCCTAAGGGTGGAACCAATGAATATAGACAAAAATGATGAATACCTACAAATAATTTATAATATATAGAATATGACAACCTCTATTATATTTTTTGAATAATTTATGTATGAACCTATGTAAATATTTTTTTAATAAAAATGGTATATAAAATATTTGAAAACATGTTAGGAATCTTGGGATGTCATATCACAACACCAAACCATCCTAAGGATTATATGGAGGTGACCACATCGAATCTACCCATATTAAGGAAGGGAGGTCATCTAATTCACATTTACCCATATCTATGAGATTCTAGGTAGGTCCATAAAGTATTTTTCATAAATAAATAATACACTTCAGTATGATATATTATAAATAAGGGGGGGGGGACACCAAACCTTACAACATCTATCCCATAAACACTATCCTCCATTGAGACGTAATACCTCATGTGGGGTCACATTTTCTAAGTGTTATACCCTTACTTCACTCAGAAATCTATGTGGAATCGGAAAATTAACATATCTATAAAACATAACTCCGCATATATAGTTTCTATGACACAAATATGAAAATAAATGGTCAATTTAATACATGAGGAAGAAGTATCATCATCTACCCAACCATCACCATCGAAAGTGTTACATAAAAATTTATTTATAATACATAAAATTAGATTGGACTTCTAACATATGGTTAATTCTATAATTAATCAAATGAAAATAAAGCTTGATTCAACAACACATTCACATAAATAAACGTGTAGCTCAAAAATTCCATAAATTAATTCAAAACTTTAATTGAGATGGAAGGATTTTCGTATGGTCTCATAGTAATTTTGGGAAGGCTCGCTATATAGATGTTTCACACACTAAAAGTAACAATAATCAAAATGGATAATCTCTAAGGCCAAATCTCAAAAAAAAAATGGAAAACTCACTACACTCACATTTGAAATATATCATCCACCATGACTACAACCATTGATGTTTTACACCCTGAGTTTGACAAGAGAAAGTTGTGGAAGACATACATTTGAAATAAGTAGGGAAAGACTTATGGTCATGCCTTTGAATCGTTCAAACTTGAAATCCTTCAAGAATTGAATTTGAGAATTGGATTTGATTGAGACTTGATTCGAGCTTCAATTCATTGAGGAGGAGCCCTAGTAGTGGGTGGATTCTCAGGAAAGCTTTTCATATCACCATAGGTTCATGACTGGTTATGGTTATTTAAATAGATGAGGGAAATATTTTTAGTACATCTTAAAAATTGATGATAAAGATACAATTACCATCACCTAAGTAATACCTAATAATTAAATAATTATATAACTGCATATTGTTAGTAATGATAATGATTTATCTTTTTTAGCACTAAAAATGTGTTGATAAACAATCCTTTTATGCTTGCGTATTACTTAAGTGATGGTAAAGGATTTATAATTACAATTATATACTATAAAATTTGTATATATATATATATATTTAATATATATATATATATATATAAATATGGTAGAAAAATAATTTATTTAATTACATATATTATAATTTTATAATTATTTAAATATATATTTATAAATTTATAATTATATTAATATTTTTAAATAATTATATTTATATAAATATATATTTATATAATTATATATATATTTATTAAATATATATATATATTAATAAAATAAATATTATCATTATTTTAATAAATTTACCATAAATATATTGATTATTTAAAAATAATAATTAATAATTTATAACTATATAAATACGTTAAAGAAAAATATTTATTTATTTATAATTATAAACATATAAATGTATTGATATAGTAAATGTACATTTGTAAATTTATTTATTTATAAATTTTTTTTAAAAAATATATTTATTTATAAATAAAGTTTTACAAATATATTTTTGACATTATTAATTAATATCAAATCTTTTGTAAATTCATTTTAAAAATGAGTGAAATTGAGTAAATTATTAACAAGTAAACGTTTACAATATTGAAAAATGGATATGTTTTTTATGTGTGTGTGTTGTATATTAAAAAATAATAATTACATTTTTTTGAATTAAACATAACACACTTTTCATCTATGATAAATTGAAATAGGAAACAACATTCAATTATAACAATTACATACGTAATTAGAGATTTTTAATTCATATTAATTTAAAATTTTAAACCATTATTAACTAAATATATGAATATTTAATGAAAATATTAAATATTTTTTTATTATACATATCTTATTTATAAACATTTATATATATCTATATATTTAATATAAACTATTTATTGACATGATAAATAATTATCTAATTAAAAAAATGTTTAATATTTTTTTCAATTTAATTATTTTTAATTTTTAACTTTTTAATTTACATTTTTCACATGTCTATATATTTAATGCATAATATTTATTATTAATTGTAAATTAAATATAATATAATCAATTAATTCATTTATATCAATAATAATATAATTCACAAAATTGGTAATGATTTTTTTAATAAACTATGTTTTAATTTAATTATTTTATTTAATACAGATTGTTATCAATGCTAAAAATGATCTAATAAATGTTACCCTTTATCCACAATAAAAATAAATCACTTATAAGCAGTTCACATTAGTAGTGCTAAATATAAAGAGCAGATAAATATAAGGCCCCAGCCTTAAACATTACTTAATCTTGAGTTATTACAAGATTACACATTGGTGATCTTTTCAGATTAAGAGTTTTAGACAATTAGATCATAAATCATGCATTACATTCCACATTTAAAAAAAGTGGTTACATAAAAGATAGTACTGATTTTTCTCATCAACGGAAACATATTTAAAATAAAACATGGATTCTTTCATGACACTTCCTTAACACTATCATTACATCATTTACCTTTCCCTTGACCTGTGGAAAACATTTCAAAAACATGGGATGAGCATAAAAATCTCAGTAAGGGATATAAAAGTACGAAATGAAAACATTATTCCATGTATGAAATCATACTCTACTCATAAAACATTATACTTTTAACATACCTAAATTAAATCATGAATACATCATAGAAATCATAAGACATAAAGGTAACTTGAGGCATTCATAACATTCTTATGTAGGGAGTATCCCTCATGGTTACGTTTGGAATACCCATCACAGTATATTCCCTAAATATCTTTGGAGAAACCTTCACATTTAATCCTTTCACATTACCCAATTCATTGGTGTTCTAAATCGGGCTCACCCGCCCTTAGTTTATCACGGAACCACCCGTCTTCATAACAATTCCCAAGAACCATAAAATAATCGTATCACATTAAACATGCATAAAGGAAACATAACATTTCCAATTTTTAATCACAAGATATCAATAAAATACATTGATATAAAAAAATTATGAAAACCATTTTTCACAGCAAAATAAAATAAAAGTAAAACATGGTATTTATTTTTCATTAAAAAACAGTTATGGCTTGTAGAGGAAGCCGAAGCTCAAATAATGGTCACGATGGTGGAGAAGTCGTCGTTGCCGCATACGTACGACAAAAAAACATATCCTTTTGTCATTTAGTAAATATCTCGTATAAAAAAGATTCATTTTGAATAAACATAAAAGTCAAAGGGGTTTATACACTGTATAAAATAATGTTGTGTATAAAACAAAATATGCCTAATGAAAGAATATTGAGATGAAGTCCCATACCTCGGGTCCAACTTGACTCGATCTTTCTTTAACGTCCTGAATAATAAACTTGAGTAAATTTCTACTCTCTTAAGAACCTTTTTCAAGTCCATTATTCCTTTTATATCACATATTACCATGTTATGAACACTACGTAATTATTTAAGATAATAATGGTCGTTTTGTCGATCATTGGTAATTGAGTCAAAAATAAATTATTTATAATTACAAGTTGTTCATGTGGTAAAATATCCATTATATCCATAATTATATTCATGATTTAGATATAATATATGTAATATATATCCAGTATATACATGAATTTACAATATTACAAAACATTTAGAGGTAAGAAATGAAATGCACCGTTCATGGAGACGGTAAGCCGTACATACGCATGAACGCTACTTTCATTTCTATTTCATATTTTATGGAATGGAATAATAATTATATAAATGTATATTATAATTCCAGTATAATATCATATATAATATCATTAATTAAATCCTTTATACATCCCACATATGGAATTAATGAATCTATTCACTTTGAGGGGCGGTAGTCTGCACTTCCTAAAAAAAAGATATAACGTATTCTCATAATGGAAGCATAAAGGTATGACATAATTAAAAAATAAAGAATATTAAAGAAATCATATTAATATTATATATCATATATATATAGTGACATATTAATGGCCACCTTTGAAGGTGTTATAAGAATATTGAACAATCATCGTTTCGTGAGGCAGAAATTCACCATCCACGGAAACACTATGTTCTTTAACCATTAAATGTAGGTATGTGTAAGTGTAGCTCAAATAATTATTATAAAAACATCCTAGTATATTTAAAATACTTGTTTTGTTACAAAATAAATGAATAAAAAGTGTTTATGGGGTTGGAGAAGAAAAATAAAACAAAAGAACATTATAGAAGTCTTTACCTTTAAATCGGGTAACTCCTCTTGGTTAGAACCAAAAGGGTTTCTTGAAGAGCTTTCTGCCTAAGGTAAGGATTCTAGGATGAATAGAGGGATTTGGAGAGATAAAATGAGCAGATATTGGACGATCCAATGGCTTGAGAAGTGTGGGTATGGAGGTAGAGGTGGGGGCCTTTTATAGGAGGAGAGGAGGGGCACTCTGGGAATGTTATAAAATGATACTTTATTTTAAAATGAGTTTCGGATTTTATATTTCCCACATTAATGTATTTCGAGTATAAGGTAATAAGGTTTTGATATATATTCAACTAATAGGTCCTTGAAATGTGTATGTCTTAGATTTTACATTTTCTTTTCATTTTATGTAAATCATTCATTAATGAGGTAATCGCTGCATTATCATGATGTCATTAAATAATTTCATTTATTTAATGTCTAAAAAATATAAATAAAATACTATGATGTAGGAAATATGTTTATCTTTCCAATTAATATTTATATTCAACAGATCATATATTTATACAAAATGAAAATTTTTTTACTCAGGTTATACATTCATTGTTATATTTAACTTTCTTTAAAAATAAAAAGATAAAAAGTCATTATCACACAAAAGTGATTCCCTGGGGTTCCAAAGATTGGCATAAGGAATCCCATGGTCGTCCATGACCAAAACAGTAGCATTAGGACACATGTTGCGGTCATTTTTTATTATTATGATATTATTTTATTATCCTTAACTACCCGATTACTAATTAATCAAGATAATTAAAGATAATTACCGCCATTACTATTCATAATGTCCAAAAACAAAAGAGTCTTGATTAAATAATTTGGACCTTATGATTACAAATATGTAATCCATTTTACCAAATTCCAAACACCTAAATTGCAATAATTAATTTAATAATAATTCCCGTTGTCAAAATAGATAGGGGGTTTTTTAGAAACAATATCTATGAAAAGTTTGGCAATTGTTTAAGCCCAATTCCAAAGTGAAATTAATTATACTGACCAACATTGGATTAAGTGGTTAAAAAATTATAATTACACTTTAAGACCAATTAAAAAGATAATCTAACCATATAATTAAATTAGATGAAAAAGCTGTTTTGTTGTAAAATGCAGTATTTTTCACTATTCATTAAAAAATGAACATTGTCAGAAAAATACCAAAAAGAATTATCCAATGTAAATTTAAATATCCCAATCATAAATAATATGTTTATTTTGAAAAATAGAGCATAAAAAATTGTCAAATTATTTATTTAACAATGGTTTTCCATCAAAAGGCAGTAAAACAATCTTTTAAAAATATTAGTGTATTCTATGCTTAAGATTGGATTTATTCTCTTTTTAAGCCTCTAAAACACTATCTAATTCATAAATAGACATAGATAAAAATATCTATTATTCATTAATTAATTGAGATGTTACATCCTTCCCCCTTTAGAAAATTTCAACCCCGCAATTTATTTACTTAATGAATAATTGGGGGTATTTATCCCTCATTGCATTTTCAAATTCCCATGTTGCATCTTCACTCATGTGGTTTTCCACAAAACCATTACTTGATGAATCACCTTATTCCTCAACACTTTCTCCCCTTGGTCATAAATCTGGACCGGTTGTTACTCATAAGATATATTCTCTTCCATCTGAACTACTTATGGACTGAAAACATGAGATGGATCTGGCATGTACTTCCTTATCATTGAAACATGAAAAATATTGTGTACCTAAGATAAACTCGGTGGTAATGCCACTTGGTATACAACTGATCCAACTCACTCTATAATTTAATATGGTCCAATGAACCTTGGACTCAGCTTTCCTTTCATACCATATCGCATCACACTTTTCCTTGGTGAATCTTTGAGAAAAACATGATCACCTACCTCAAAATAGAGATCCTTCCTCCTGTTGTCCGCATAACTCTTCTGCCTACTCTGAGCTATTCTCATGTGTTTCTATATCAGCTGAACTTTTTCTACCAACTCTTCTACAAATTATGGTCCCATCAACTTCTGTTCACCTACTTCATCCCAAAAAGATGGAGTTCGACACTAGTTCCCATATAATGCCTCAAATGGTGCCATCTGTATACTGGAATGAAAACTGTATTATAAGAAAACCCAACCAAAGAACGATGTTGGTCCCAACTTCCCCAATAATCCATCGAACAAGCACATGGAATATCCTCAAATGTCTGAATCATTCGTTCTTACTGCCCATATGATTGAGGATGAAAAGTTATACTAAAATTTAATTCAGTACCCAATGACTTCTGAAGGCCTTTCCAAAATATAGAAGTTAACCTAGGATCATGGTCAGATACGATTGTGAGAGGAACTCCATGTAACCTGGCTATCTTTTTAAGAATATACGGGAAAGTTGATCTAGGGAAAAAGTATTAGTATAGTAAGGAAATGAGAATATTTAGTCAAGTGATCAACAATAACCCTGATTGCATTATTACCTCGAGGTGTCTTCGGCAATCCCATAACAAAGTCAATGGTAATATTCTTCCATTTCCACTCTAGAACTGGTAAAGGCTGAAGCATCCCTTTCAGTAACTTCCGCTCTACTTTAACCTCTTGACAAGTCAAACACTTCAAAGTAAAATCAGCAATATCTCTTTTCATTCCGTCCCACCAGTACTACTCCCGAAGATCTTTATACATCTTAGTACTGCCTGGATGAACTGAAATCAGAGAACTATGAGCTTCACACAACGACTCTCTCTTCAACTGTGAATCACACGGAACACACAATATCTTCCCAAATCAAAAAACAAAATCATTATCAATGTTGAATTCACTCAACTTACCCTTCTGAACTAGCTCTACCTTTTTCTGTAACTCGTTGTCTTGCTTCTCTGCTTGCTTAATTCTGTCTGATAAAGAATATTTCACTAATACCTAAATCAAAATAGAAGGATACCCTACACCAACAACTTATATGCCAAATTTCATTAAATCCATAATCAAAGGATCACATTCCAAATGAAACATTGTTAATGATGCATTACTTTTTCGACTAAATGCATCAGCCACTTGATTTTTTTTTCCGGATGGTAATGAATTGTACAATCATAATCCTTGATTAATTCTAGCCATCTCCTAGGTCTCATGTTCAATTCTTTCTAAGAGAATATATACTTTAAACTTTTGTGATCGGTATGTGTTTGAAATTTTACTCCACAAAAATGATGCCTCCAAATATTTAAAGCGAAAACAACAGCCGCTAATTTCAAATCATGTGTAGGGTAATTTACCTCATGAGTTTTCACCTGATGTGAAGCATAAACAATTACCTGATCATTCTGCATTAGGATACAACCAAGTCATTTCAGTGAAGAATCAATGTAGATAACAAACTCCCCATTCCTGGAAGGTAGTGCAAAAAACTGGAGCATTCACCAATCTTCTTTTTAGTTCCTGAAAAAAATCTTCACATTCTTTTGTCCGGATAAACTTAACACCCTTTCGAGTTAGCTTTGTCATTGGACTAGATAACTGGGAGAAATCTCTAGAAAACCATCAGTAATAGCCTGCCAAAACATGAAATATACAAATCTTGGTTATATTTGTGGGTCTTGGTCATTCTTCTACAACCTTTGTTTTTGCAGGATCAACATTTATCCCATATTTAGAAACAATGTGACCAAGGAAATAAATTTGTTGAAAACGAAACTCAAACTTGATGAATTTCCCATACAATTTCTTTTCTTTTAATGTTTGCATAATAACCCTAAAATGTCTTTTATGATCCTCTTTAATTTTAGAAAACACCAAAATATCATCAATGAAAACAACCACAAACTTATCCAAGAACTCATGGAAAAACTATTCATAAGGTCTATGAATACAACATGTGAATTGGTTAACCCAAAAGTCATTACTACAAATTCATAATGGACATATCTTGTATGATACGTGGTCTTTAGAATATCTTCTTCCTTTACCTTCAACGTATGGTACCCCGATCTCAAGTTAATCTTTGAAAAAACCGGATCTCCCTGGAGCTGATCAAAAAAATCATCGATATGAGGCAAAGGATATTTGTTCTTAATGGTGATGTTATTAAAAGATATATAATCAATGAAAAGTCTCATTGAACCATCTATCTTTTTAGAAAATAAAACAGGAGCACCCCATGGTGATGTGCTAGGTCGAATGAAACCTTTCTGTAATAAAAATTACAATTTCTCCTTCAACTCTAAAAGTTCAATTTGAGCAATTTTATAAGGGGGTTTTGAAATTGGCTTAGCATCAGAAACTAAGTCAACAGTAAACTCAACTTCTCGATATGGTATTATTCTAAGAAAATCATCAGGAAAAACATTAGGATACTCATTTACCACTGGAACATCATTAATCTGAACAGTTCCCTTGTTTTCAACAATACGTTCAAGGTAACATTCATTTCCATCTTTTACAAGTTTATCGGACTCTTGATATGTTATCAACAGTAAGGGTTTTTCATGTACACAAACTGAATGTTTTTTGAAAAGAAACTTCTTTAGCTCTACAATCAATCTTCGCATAATAAATAGAGAGTCATTCTATACCTAGGATAACATCAAACTCTACTAGAATTAAAACAATAAGTCCTGCAAGTAGGTTCTTTCCACGAATAAGGATAATAATATTCTTATAAATTCTTTTTTCCTCAACATTTCCCCCAAGTGTTTTTACCACAAGTTCAGGAGTAATTTATTGAGATAGAATTCCCAATTTACTAGAAATGTTTTCAGAGATGAAAGAATGTGTAAACTATGAATCAAACAACACACTGGCAAAATCTGGAAAAACATTAAAAATACCTGATACCACTTCATTTGATGGCCCAACATCTGCTGAAGTAGTTGAAAAAGATTTCACCACCCCTTTCTGCTTGTAGTCTAACTTCTTCCCACCACTCTAGCTCTTTGTCGGACACTCGTTTGCATAGTGACCCATCTCATTGCACTTAAAAAATTTCACTAACTGTAAATAAAATTTTGTCATACCATCACCCAGATCTTTTTCAGTGCAATCATGAGCCTTATGTCCCATCTTACCGCATCAGTATCACTTTCCAGAATTCTGAAGACATTCCTCAGCATGCCTTTTAACACATTTATCACAAACTGGAAACATAGTTTTCTTACCATCAGACCTTTTTGAAAAATTCTTCCCTTTCTCCTGCCACCTAGTTATCTTCTTCTATTGGTTGTTATAGGACACTTGATCATCGGAAAACTCCATTTCTACCTTCTCAACACATCAAAAAAGTTTTTCATATCTTTTTAACTCACGAGAAGCCAATGCCCTTCGATATTTTGGATTTAATTATGAGTAAAATCAATTGATTTTACTATCAAGGTCTCGAATAAAATTGAGAGCATACATTTCCAATCAAGTTAACCTATCTTCATAAGCATCCAATGAGTCGTCCTCTTGACTCAATTACAAGAATTGTTTTTCCATCCTAGGTAGAACAACATTAGAAAATACTTCTCAAGAAACATACCTTTGAATTCATCCTAGTCGAGAGCATCAATCTCATCAGCGTCCCTGATATTTTTAACCATCGACCACCACTGATCTATTTCACCCTCCAAACGATAAATAGAAAGACTAACCTTTTGATTGTCTGAACACCCCATGACATCGAAAATCTTCTACAGTGCTTTAATCCAACCATCAGCTAGCATAAGGTCAGATGACCCTCTGAATGATGGGGGATGTTGCCTCATAAAATGTTCCACCACTGACATGTTCCTCTGCGGTTGATCTAGCTGATCTCGTGCATGGATACCACCACCATTTATCGCTTGAGTCAACTGTGCCATTACTGCAACAAACTGTTCAGTTCCAATTCTGACCATCTAAGGATACTGATTCAGAAGGTTATTTCCTTCTGTATGCCTTCCTAGCACTGCTTCCCTATTTAATCTGTGGAAAACCATTCTGAACAAACATGCCTTAGATGAAGCAACATGGTAATCGTCAAATACTATATCATTTGAATTTGACCATAACCAAAAAAATATTTTTAGATAATCATTTAATAGAATTCTAGCCCCTAAAGTTATATAAACCGACCTCGGATACCAACTATAAGGCCCCAGCCTTAAACATTACTTAATCATCAGTTATTACAAGATTACACATTGAGGATCTTTTCAGGTTTACAGTTTTATAGAATTTGATCACAAATCATGCATTACATTCCACATTTAAACAAAGTGGTTACATAAAAGGTAGTACTAATTTTTCCCATCAACAGAAACATATTTAAAATAAAACTTGGATTCTTTCATGACACTTCCTTGACACTTTCATCACATCATGTACCTTTCCCTTGACATGTGAAAAAAATTTCAAAAACTTGGGATGAGCATAAAATGCTCAGTAAGGGATATAAAAGTACAAAATGAAAAAATTATTCCATGTATGAAATCATACTTTACTCATAAAACATAAGCATTTTAAAATACCTAAATCAAATCATGAATAAATCATAGAAATCATAATACATAAGGGTTACTTGAGGCATTCATAACATTCTTACGTAGGGAGTAACCTTCATGGTTACGTTTGGAATACCCATCATAGTATATTAAATAAATCTCTTCAGAGAAACCTTAATGTTTAACCCCATCACTTTACCCAATGCATTGGAGAGCTATATCCGGCTCACCCCCCCTTAGTTTATCTCGAAGCCACATGTCTTCATAATAATTCCATGAACCATAACATAATCGTATCACATAAAACATGCATAAAGGAAACATAACATTTCCACTTTTCAATCACATGATATCAATAAAACTCATTGATATAAAAACATTATGAAAACCATTTTCCATACCAAAATAAAAGAAAAGTAAAAAATGGTATATATTTTTCATTAAAAAACATTTATGGCTTGTAGAGGAAGTCGAAGCTCAAATAATGGTCATGGCGGCGGAGAAGTTGTTGTTGCTGCATTCGTATGACATAAAAAACATTCCCTTTTTTCATTTAGTAAATGCTTCGTATAAAAAATATTCCTTTTGAATAAACTTAAAAGTAAAATAGGTTTATACACCATATAAAATAAAGTTGTGTATAAAACAAAATATTCCTCAATGAAAGGAGATTGAGACGAAGCCCCATACCTCAGGTCCGACTTGACTCGATCATTCTTTAACGTCCTGAATAATAAACATGAGTTAATTTCTACTTGCATAAGAACCTTTTTCAAGTTCATTATTCCTTTTAGATCACTTATTACCATGTTATTCACACTATGTAATTTTTTATGTTAATAATGGTCGTTTTGTCGATCATTGGTACTTGATTGAAAATTAAACTCTTTATAATTACAAGTTGTTCATGTGGTAAAATATCCATTATATCCAGAATTATATTCATGATTTAGATATCATATATTTCATATCTATCTATTATATACATTAATTTACAATATTACCTAACATTTAAATGTATGAAATGAAATGCACCGTTCATGGAGACGGTAATCCGTACATATGCATGAACGCTACTTTCATTCTTATTTTGTATTTTATGGAATGGAATCATAATGATATAAAGGTATATTGTAATTCCTGTATAATATCATATATAATATCATTAATTACATCCTTTATACATCTCACATATGACATTAACGAATCAAATCACTTTGAGGGTGCGGTAGTCCACACTTCCTAAAATGAAGATATCGCGTATACCCATAATGGAATCCATAACGGTATTCCATAAATGAAAAATACAGAAGCTTAAGGAAAACATAAACTTATTATATATCATATATAAATATAGTGACATTTTAATGGCCACATTTTATGGTGTTATAGGAATATTGAACAATCATCCTTTCCTGATGCCGAAATTCTCCATCCACGGAAAAAATATGTTCTTTAACAATTAGATGTAGTTGTGTGTAACTGTAGCTCGAATAATTCTTATAAAAACATCATATTATATTTAAAATAATGTTTTTTTAACAAAATAACTGAATAAAAAGAGGTTAGGGGGTTGGAGAAGCAAAATAAAACAAAAGAACATTAGATAAGTCTTTACCTTTAAATCGTGTAACTCATCTTGGTTAGAACCAAAAGGGTTCCTTGGAGAGCTTTCTGCCTAAGGTAAGGATTCTAGGGTGAATAGAGGGATGTGGAGAGATAAAATGAGCAGATATTGGCCGAGAAAATGGCTTGAGAAGTGTGGGTAAGGAGGTAGAGGTGGGGGCCTTTTATAAGAGGAGAGGAGAGGCACTCTTTGAATGTTATAAACTGTTAATTTATTATCAAATGAGTTTCGGATTTTAATCATCCCACATTGATTTATTTCGAGGAAATGGTTATAAGGGTTCGAAAATATACTCATCCAATAGGTATTTGACAAGTGTAAGTCTTAGATTTTACATTATCTTTTCATTTTGTTTAAATCATTCATTAATGTGGTAATCGATGCATCGTCATAATGTCATAAAAAATTTAATTTATTTAATGTGTAAAAATTATAAAACAAATACTATGATGTAGGAAATATGTTTATCTTTCTGATGACTATTTATTGTCAAATAGATCTTTTATGTAGACAAAATTAAAAATGTTTTACTCAGGTGATACATTCTTTGTTATATATAACTTTCTTTAAAAATAAAAAGATAAAAAGTCATTATCACACAAAAGTGATTCCATGGGGTTCTCAAGTGTGGCACAAGTAAATACCATGGTCGGACATGACTCCTACAGCAGCATTTGGATATATTTTTTGGTCATTTGTTATTATTATGATATTATTTTATTATCCTTAACTACCCGATTACTAATTAATCAAGATAATTAAAGTTATTTATCATCGTTACTATTCATAATGTCCAAAAACAAAAATGTCATGATTAAATAATTTGGACCTTATGATTCCAAATATGTAATACATTTTACCAATTTCCAAACCCAGAAATTGCAATAATTAATTTAAAAATAATTTCCTTTGTCAAAACAGATAACGGGTTTTTTAGTAACAATATCTATCAAAAGTTTGGCACTTGTTTATGCGCAATTCCAAAGTAAAATTTATTATAATGACCACCATTGGATTAAATTTTAAAAACATATTATAATTACACTTTAAGTCTAATTAAAATGATTATCTAACCATATAATTAAATTAGATGAAAAAACAGTTTTGATGTAAAATGCAGTATTTTTCACTATTCATTAAAAAATGAACATTGTCAGAAAAATACCAAAAAAATTATCCAATGTAAATTTCAAGGTCCCAATCATAAAGAATATGTTTATTTTGACAAATATTGATTATAAAATTGTTAAAATCATTATTTCAAAATGTTTTTCCATCAAAAGGCAGTAAAACAATCTTTTAAAAATATTAGTGTATTAAATGCTTAAGATTGGATTTATTCTCATTTTAAGCCTCTAAAACACTATCTAATTCATAAATAGACATAAATAAAAATAACTATTTTTCATTACATACTTGGGATGTTACAAGAAATGTAACCATTTTTCGATGATAAAAACAATGTGCTAATATAGGGTACCTTTATCAGTATATTTTTATTGTGTTGGTGAAGAACAACGCTGTTAAAGGAATTTTTTGTAGTAGTGTAAGTTTTTACTTTATTGAGAATTCATTTATTATTAATATCCATTGGATTCTTACTTCAGCATATCTATAAATGCATTTCATTCTCAATTTATTGATGAAATTAAATTTGTTATTTGTTATTCACTTTTCCATGTTTTTAATGCACATCCTTCAATGTTTATTGACTTCATGCCATGTGTCTTGAGTTGTTACCATTCCATATTTATTATTCTCATTCATTAATTATTTCTTTCATTCTACTTTATCATTATGTAGAATTCTATCTCACCATTATTATGTTTCCTTCCCCTAGGATTTCTTAATGAATACTAAGAAATATATGAAGCGATATACTAGATGGGATAAAGTTATTATCATTGAATGAGAAAAACATTACACTATAATCATTTAATTCATTTTAAATACAAGACTCATGTATATATTTTGTTTACTAAGAATAATAAAATCTTCAGTCCATTAGGATGAGATTTATTTGTATCTTATACCAATGTAATGACAGTATGACCCCAACTCCAAGCTTTCAGGGGTTAAGTCACGACATTTTATATTAGAGCATGTTTAATATAAACATTGGGAACTAGATTTAGGTGAATATATACTACCAAACATATCCCTAAGGTCGAATTTGAGGATAAATGTATAACCACATTCTGATGCTTCATTTGTATATAGATTATGAAGTTTTCCTAGAAATACACTCATCTCTCGATACTATATGTGGACGTGGTTTTGGAATATATGAACACATGGGTACAAAATCCCACAAGGATATTTGGACATCACACATCATAACTTAGTACTTGACAACCTCCATTATATTGAACCTGTCTAGACACTCCTTGGGTATACTCTTAGTACAATTCTCATTTTCATTACAAAACATTATGAAGTGTTTGAATAGACAATGAATGGGATAGGTTAAACCCTAGATCAAGAAATGACCTAATTTAATATAAAATGGATTAAGTATTTATGTATTGAGGTTGCATTGAATTTGTTTTAAAATGTATGTTTAGTGATAAAACTTATTTCATGTATTTCCATTATATTTATTTTAGAAATTATGTTAATAGAATTTTAGAAAAGGTCAATTTTTGTGGTGGATGACCACCCATAAAATCCAGCAAGGCCAGGGGACATGAACCCATGTCCTAAGGATAATAAGGGTTTTACACCAACCACTGACATACACAATGCCCATTCAAATAGGTGAGTGTTCTAGTTAATTAATGTAATGAATACATATTAATTATGAACTAGAATTATCAATTTTTAGGTTTAGATATTAATGCATTCCCCATTTTTTTTAAAAAAATTGATAAAGAAAAATAGTTATACTTATCAACATTATTTGGCACTGATGACCCATTAAAAGTTTATTTTAGTTATTTAGGAATCAAAATTAATTTTTTCATATCCATTTATTAATATAATGGTTGAATTAGAAATTTATCAATGTAAAAGTTGATGAAAATTGTGTTTATTGAAATATATCAATTATGTAAATTTCCTTATATTCTTAGTGAGCAAATAATTACTCAATAATAGGAAACTAATAAAAAAATATTTGTCAAAATACCTTATTTTTTGAGCTAGTGATATTTTAAATCCCCATAGATTTATAGATTTGATGCACTCAATATTCGATTAATCATTTACTTTATTGTTATTGATTACCTCAATCACTCCATATAAATATTTATTCTTTTCCTCAAAGTCCATTTTTTCACTTTCTACTAATGTTCTTCTACCAAGATACCTGGTTATATATTATTCTATATGACCATTGTACATACCATTCTTTGCTTTCTATCAGATGTTTTTAAACCCATCTCATGATGGGGGACGTCAATATATAAAATATAAAATAATCTATTCCCAATATCATGTTTAAATTGAGGGGGCACAATTTATTTAATGTGGAGGGAATGTAACACCCAAAACATTTAAAGTAAGAACATTGAATTCAATAGCGTGAATGCCACGAAACACCAAACAATTATGGGAATAAAATATCTTATGAATTTACAATATAATAAATATTTTAGACAAAATAAATTAACTATATGATTATTTGTCTTACGTTATAGAAAACAAAGAGTTTCTTCGATATCTTGTATTACACGAAAGAACAAGTTTTACTGTGAAATAATATATTATTAAAAATATTATTTTATAATATAATAAGATATAACATGGGAATTAAATTAGTGGTTATGAGTATTATTATATAACTTATGAAAATATATGGTTTACAAAAATATAAAATGAATTAATTTGTTACAAGTAAATTTGAAATGAATATAATAACCAATTGAATATAAAATGAATGTTTTTATAAGAAACAAATTTTATGATCGAAATGTAAGTTTATCCTTAAAAATGATATTAATTAAAAATATTGAGTGATATTAATTAATTATATATATTATAAATTTGATCAAATATTTTTTACATTCAATAAATATATTCTATAATCATATGATAAAAGAAAACCAAATATTTTGAATAAAACTAAATATTTTTCCTGATTTATTTATAAGAAAAAAAATTATAATTTTAATTGGTTTTAATGTTTAAATAGACCAATTTTATATAAATTAATCCCATTTAGGTCATTTTAATCAATTTTAATTTTAAATATAATATAAAAATATAGAACACATTTGAATAATTTACTTTAAAAACATGTTTGTCACCCCGACTGCAAGATTCAATTTAAATTAATTTCTAAAACTTATGTGATTGGAATTTTCAAAAATTGATTCAAAATTTTTAAAAAGATTATTTTATAGTATCTAATAAGAAAAACTCAATTTTTTACCAAAACTATTAGTGAAATTAATTAATATTTATTCCATTGATTAAATGAAAAAGAATCCTAAAAAGGGAATAAACCTTAATCCTAAGGGCCAAAATGACATAGAAAATTATCCAAAATACATTTTGTGGTAACTATTATAACCAATAATCCTTTTTATATAATATTTTTCGTTGTTAGATACAATTATCATTGGAAAAACATGGTTGTAATTCCATTTTCAAAAAATAAAAAGAATTTCACTGTTCAGCTACTATAAAAAGGCAGTCATCCCTCACTCATCCTCATACATCTAAAGACACATAAGATTGAAAATATATTAAAACATAAATCAATTAAATCCAGAACCTAATTCTATAAGACTATATTCGGTAAAAATTCCACTTGATGGAGCACATTGGTGAAAACCAAAAGGAGTTACTCAAAGAAGAGGTAACACCCTTCTTCAAGATCTCTTATTTTATTTTCATTCTTCACCCCCTAACCGCTTCTTATTACATGATTATATAATAATAATATTATCTAAAATAGTCTATGATTCTTTGATTTTTTGGGTTCTACCAATACTTTCACATGTATCGATCTATTAGGTAACGAACTTACCATTTATGTGTACGGTGAAAAACCGCCTCAAAAAATGATGTCATTAGTTATCCCTATACCACCTATCATGGTTTGGAATTATGATGGAAATGATGTCTATATATGTTATGTAAGATATTTATATTGTACTTATGCTTCTTTATTTTATATATATTATATAACTTTATGCTTTCAATTTTGAGGGAATACGATAACATCTTTTGGGAATGGGTGGACTACTGCCTTCTCAAAGCGATGTGATTCATTCACACCAGACATGGAACATATAAAGGATGTATTTATTAAAAATACGTGTCTTATCTGTCATAAATAATAAAATATAATTTTATTATACCTATCAATATATTTCATTTTATTTTCATTCTTTTTAACATGGAAAAGAAATGAATGTAACGTTTATGCGTATATATGACCTACCGTCTCCATGATGAGGGAATTTCATTTCATATATAAATTTTTTATGATTTATTATTAATAAATATATAATTAATATAAATGATATTTACATCATGTTTTACATTCTGTATATTATGAAACCATTATTGAAACAAAAATTAAAAAGTCAAAACTTTCCCGACAAACTATGCAATTAACACCTAAAATAGTTTGAGTAATGAAATTTTGTTAAAAAAGGGTAATATGATATTATAATAAGATCATATATGAAATGATAAATATTAATATGGTTATTTAATAATTTATTAACATATTTATAACCATTATATTGGAATATAATGGATTTTCATTTGAAAGGGGAGGCAATGTAAGATATTTTAATCTAACATTTTACATCCATGATATATATGTCATATTCCCCAATTAATTATTTCTTGTAGTGTTTTTACTACCCATTTTTATATGTTATTTCATGAATTTTTTATATTCATGGTATCTTGATTTTAAATATTAATTATTTCTTCTAATGGGATTTGAATTAAGCTTTAAAAACTGGAAAAGAATTGCGTAACCTGATTCTTTTTCATTGTTTTAAATTAATTCCTCATTGTCATTAATATTCAATGATTATATGTGTAATCACGTTTTAATATCAATTTTTTTATTTGAACATGTTTAATAGTGATTTAAATTTGACACACATAATTTATTCACCTATTGATTATCACATCAATGTAATGGTCTTTTTCAAGGGTTTACATCGCAGTCTCATTTTGATTGGTAGTGTTTAAAATTTAATTTCCATAAGAGGAAGTTTTTTGATAATTTTATAATAATTCATAT
This sequence comes from Viscum album, assembly GCA_963277665.1. Taxonomy (NCBI): domain Eukaryota; kingdom Viridiplantae; phylum Streptophyta; class Magnoliopsida; order Santalales; family Viscaceae; genus Viscum; species Viscum album. The sequence continues at coordinate 249,772,157 of OY728139.1, forward strand.
TATTTTATTCAAATATGGCTATTCATTTACTTTTAAAAATAATACTTCAATTCTCCAAATTTTCTTAATTAAAATTTATTATAAAATATTTTTTTAGGAAACATGATTTCATTTGACTTTTTAGTTAGAGAACCAATTTTCTTCTAAAAACACTATTTTATAATAATCTTTTGAAAAATGGTTTTATATTTTTTAAAATGATTTGTCAAAGGAATTTTTACCATTTTATAATTGTTTTATGTTTTTAAAATTAATTTTCAATAATTTTTTTTCAAAAGTGATTTCAAAACAAAAGGATATTTTTATTTAATAATGTTATAAAAAATATTTTTATAGTATTTTCAATCATCAATGAAAAAACATTATTTTTCTCCATATTGATTAATTTTTTTTGATATTATCTTTATATTTAATTTTGATGTATTATTAATATTTTATTACGAAGGATAATATTGGAATTCACTACCTCGATTCATTTTAGCCTCATAGAAATATTCAATTTACAATGATCATTGAACATTGAAATTACCATAATTATCCATATGATTTAACATGGATTTTTTAATTTTCTAAAACATAAATTATTTTTACATATAGTGATTACATTAATATTTAATTGATTATCTGTAGAAATACTGATAAATCTGTATCTATTATTCAATAGGGATATTTGACAAGGCACATTGTTCACTAATTAAATTTTTTATTTCACTATATGAGGAATTATTTGAACATGAAATATATGGGTTAGAGAATTGTAAATGAATTCCCAATGGATTTAGGATCATTTAATTCAATCCCTACTGGTTGGAGACTGTATATAGTAAACCCCTTAATCCATCGGTAGTCTCATGAGATGAAATTATTTGAAGAAAACCCTTTAATTTTGTATCCAAGAAGAATAGACAATATTCTACGTGCCAACATAAACCATCTTGGGAAAGGCCTTGATGGTAGTGGTTAATGTTCCATATTAATGATGTCCAATAACAACACATTTAATTTATGAATAATTAATTCGTTATTATTATACATGAGATTATTGTGTCGAATTATATATGGGTGAATTCCATTTTTAGTTTATTGATTAAATGTCTTGATTTTTTAAGTATTTACCTTTCCAGGTTTTTGACACACTCCAATATCAGTTTATTGATTTCATGTATTATTTCTAAAAGTTATTAACATTCCATATTGATTATTATCATTGATTAATTATTGATTCCATTTTACTTTTCACTTACTATGAATTTACACTCACCCTTATTATGTTTCCTTTCCCCAGGATTCTCTTATGTATATTAAGAAAGATATAGAAGAATAATCTAGATGGAATAAATTTATTGTCCTCGAATAAATAAATAAAAATTATTTTGTAATTAGTGTATTCATTTTTAATACAAGAACCATTAATGTATCTAGTTTACTAAGACTAAAATAGTATTCAGACCTTTGGTATGTTATTTACTTGTATCATATTCCAATGAAATGGTAGCATGGAACTAGCTCCGAGATTTATAGGGTTGAGTCACTACATGAATGATATATACAATTATATTTGAAAAAAATAATATGGTATTTATGATTTTATGATCATTCTAAAAATATTTAATGTTACTTATGTTTTTTCCATAACTATCGTTGAAAAATTGAAGCATTACTCATGAATATGTACATAATGTTGTCTCTAAGATCATAATGAAGATAATATTTCAAAAACCATCTCTCATGATTGGTTTTTAAAGTACATTTTGTGGGTAAATGTAAATGATTTCATGATTATTATTCTGTATATTTTTAAATAATCACCCCTTATATCATAGTCAACATAACGATGTAATTTGGACATATAATTCAAATATCACCATATCATCCATGGTAAAATTAATTGAATATGAAAATATATATAACATGGAAATGAGTTAATTTAAAATCTCAATAAACATGAACAATGATATTAATCATGTAAAATATTAAAATAGTTTTTTTCTTTAAAATGATAATGAACATAGGCGATGAATCAAATTTGAGGTAAGGGGTCATTTTACTTAAAACCTCATTATAATTTTTTTTAATTATTTAATTTATAAATACTTTTGTTTTATGTTCTAATAAATATTTCAATAAATTTACTAATTTTTTTAAATATATTTTACAATTAATTTTTTAATATATTTTTATTTCATTAATATTTAATAAAAAATAATGATCTTTTTAAGGATTTATATAAGGGGAACATTACCATAAAACATCATTTTTTATGTTTTTAGAGTTATATTAAAAAAAATTCCCTTACATAATCATGTAATTAAAATTATATTATTAATTAAATTAAATCGATATAAATGTTTTAAAAAGGAATTTTTTTATTCATTCAATGTTTTTGAAAAGGAATGTTTTTATAAAATGCATGAATTTCATTACCAAATAAAAAATGAATGTTTTATTTCAGAATATAGGGTGAAAAAACATTATAATCCACCATAATAATTATTTAATGTTTGGATTCCATTATAATCATTCATGTTTACATCCAATAAAAACACTTTCTCCTTTTTCTTGAATTTTTTATATAGAAAATAATTTTTCAAATGGGATGTATAATTTAATCTTAGAAAATGTTTTATTATGGGTAAAAAGAATATTTTATGACTATGATGTTGAAAATTGTAATATTTTATATTTTATTATTATTTAATGGTATTTGGACATTAATTATGAAGATGGGTGGCTATTTTATAATCCAATGTTTGGTTGTTATGATATTAACCAATGATGTGTGGGTATGTTATGAACTAAGAATGGTTTATAATATTCTAAATCAAGAAGTGTGGTCATTTTATAAACCAAGGAAGGGTGGTTCTATGATATACCAATAATTTATTGGGTATGAAATTCAACCGTATGGTTATTACATTTATAGGTTTGATATAGAAATTTATTTCCCAATAAACTTATATGTTTTATGTATTCATTCTATGTGTCTTTATAGTAGTACTACTGTCTAAAAAATATCAAAAATGAGATTATTTTCAAATGATGGCATTTAATACCGCATATGGGTAAAAATAATAATATTTTCCAAAAAATTTAATGAGTTTATCATGTTTTCAAATAATCTTTTATTGGTTTTGTTCTCCCGTTATGTTTTCTTATAAAATGTTTTATAAAAATTTTTAGTAGAGATGGTGATTTATTAGGATAGAAAATGTTTATTTTGACCATAATGATTACATTATAAAGAAAAATTTTATAAGTTTTCATGGACTAATATGTTTATTTAATTTATTTTATATTTCCTACTAAGCCTTTTGCATTCATCTAATTTTTTAAAACAATCACTGGGTTTAAGGATGGGTAAGGGAAATAATGAATTCAAGATAAAAGTCCTAATTTTTTTTCATGAAATAAAATCATGTCTTTTTGTAGATGAGTTGTATTATAGAAAAAATCAATATTATTTTGGAAAATTACACATTATAAATATATGGTTTTCTTATGTTTAAGTTTTAGAAAAATTATAAAAAAGGTAAACAGTAAAATATATTTTGCAAAAAAATGTGAATACTCGAATAAAGACATAATATTGTGTAATGTTTATGGATGGGTCATTATATTTGGCCTTAAATAAGTATTTATATATCATTATAGATTTGTATGCTTTTTTGTGAGGTTATCTTAAGTGTTATGGATTCCCTCAAGGGATGATGATTTTATGTTTGATTATATGTTCAAAATCCTAGACACCACTTTTGAGGTTTTATGTAAGGTATTTTGAGGTGATTAAGGATATTTTATGATGATATATTTATAAGGATATTAAAGTTGTATTTAATATATTTTAATGTTAAAGAATTATAAAATTTCAATTATTATTATCATTACTCACAAGGAGAATTATAATTTTAATATTAAATAATTAATTTCATGTTTCAATAATGTTCATCTTTTTAGATTAAATAAAATTTATCAATATGGATTGTAATGGATCTCACAAAACCTTATTACTCCTTATAAATGATTTACTCATCACTATTTTATAAAATTCATTCTAAAATGAGTTTGAATGTTTTCTGAATATCCAAATCACATACAATAAACTATTTGATCTATTAAACAACTTTACATTTCTCCAAAATTTATATGTATACTTGAATATCTTTATTTTTGTTTAAAAATATCAATCCATATATTGATTTTATAAAGTTAAAAACATTAATGTACATCAATACTTCTTTTCTAGAAATATGAATTTCATTAGGGAAGATAAAGAGGACATCAACAGTATAGAAGAAGACCAGGATGTCCAGATTTATGGTATGAATTATTTTCTTATATTCTAATTATGAAAAATTAATGATTTTATATTGATGAATTATAAGGATATAAATCCTGTCAATAATTTATTGGAATAAAATATTAACGATTACAATGAAAATAATAATTAATGGTTTAAGAAGGAAGATGAATAAATGATGTGTTTGTCAATGATGTTATGATTTAATCTAAATATAATAATTATGAAAATACTAAAGATTATTCTACATCATGTTATCATATATTTAAACATATGTTATAGTACAATGGTTATAATTTATCAAAACATTGGTTCGTTTTTTATGTATTTGTAACCCTTATGTTTAGATTGTAAACAATTTATTTATGAAGAAATTTTCTTTTTGTTTAGAAGTCATAATTTTAAATGAGCTGATAACCATTGTGCTTTATATAATAAATAATGTTAATTATTATTTTTAATGTTGCTCATCATATTTCATATAATTTTATAAGAATTATATTGTTTTAGAAAAAGGTAAATGCATAGGATGGGTGAATAATTGCTACATCTGGTGAGGTCGCATGGATTGAACCCACAATAGAAGGGAGACAAGGGGAAAACACCTACCACTGGCATATGTGATGGACTGGTTAGTATGACCATGTTAATTTACATAAATGTTTTGAAATATAATGAATATTTTTATTTTTTATTTTTTTAACATATAGATAACTGTGGGATTGAAATGTGATTTGGTGATTAGGTGGCTAATGTTATTTAAGAAAAGTTTCACAAGTTTATAAAAAATAAATGATTAAGGACGAAAAAAATCATGGGAAATTATTTTATTAATAGATATTTAATTATATTTTGGAATAATATATGATTATATAGCGGCGTTGAAGAAATAAAAAATTAATTATGAAAATTATTAAACCTATTTTAAAGATTATATGATTATGAAAGATTCATTTTTGGTTATATTATTTTATGAGTGACTATTATGTGTGGAGAAAAATGAAAAACAAATCTTTGATTAAAATGAGAGAAAATAATTATTTTTTTAAACACGCTTTATAATATTTGAAGAATTTTATGGTTATTTATTTATCATATAGTCGTAGTTATGCTTTATGTGTTTAGAGATTACGGATATTTATAAGATTATTCTTCTAGGGAATTATATTATGTTTTGTTAACCATTTTGTTTTTGGTTAATGTAAATATACATTAAGAATACATTATTTTCCTTTTTTGGATTATATGATCCATTATTATTTTAATTTAGTGCTTTAGACATGAAAAATTCATCTTTAATACTCATCTTTTGGAGTAAAAATATGCGATTGCAGTGGAAAATGATTATGGTATAAAATTATACTCATTAATTATGTATATTTCCTTAAGTTATTCATCTATATTATAAACGAATTTCTGAACTATTGGAAAAATATCATGAAACAAAATTTTGTCCCATTACTATCATTTATAATGAAATAGAGTGTTTATTCAAAGTTCATTAGTTCATAGTTTGGTGCATTTTGACTTTTTCATGATTATTAAATTTTTTGTGATTCATGATATCCATCACTCTATATAATTAGTTATGAAATAAACATTTCTTCTATGTAAATATCTTAACTTCTCAACAATTTTCTTTTATAGGGAAACCTATTTTTGTATTATTCCATATGACCTTTGTATTTTCGTTTTTCTATTTTCAAAAAGAGGTCTTATTAAACCTTTATGTAATTTTAGATTTCAGTAAAGTTATTTTCAATGATAAATATATGATTACCGAGATCGAGTTAAAATTGAAAGGATGAAATTTATAACTATGGGTGGTGGGTATAATGTAACTCTGTAAGAATTTTCAAATTCTTTTATTCTTTATAGTGTACAATAAATGAAACTCGAATTTAAATGAACAATGAAATAATACTATATTAAAAATAAACATTAAAAGCTAGGTATTAAATTTATAGATATTAATAGGACAATCAAATTTATAAAAATTATATGTTATAAAATTTCTAATAAATTCATTTGTTATCAATTTATTGTAAATGAAAAAAATCCTTTGAAATTAAAAGGAATGTGTTTATGAAAAATTGTTTTTATGCGCGATGGTGTTTTTATATTGAAAAATTAAATTAATATTTATGGTGAGTCGTTATAATTATATATATAAATAATATATTTAATAAAATAATTATATCCTTTCTCTAATATTTTTACTAATATATTTATAAGAATAAATCTAATTTAGTGCTTAGAAAGTGTATTTTTTTTAAAACGGTTTCATCAACTTTTCGCTAGATATTTTAAAAAGTAATTTTTTTAAATTTTAGGAATATTTTTTAAAAAAATTAAATTGATAATTTTACCTTCCATCTGAAAAATAAATTTGGGTGAAATTTTGGTATATTTTGGAAAATATAGAATTTTCATTGAATAGTGAAAATTAATGATTTTTGTAAAACTATAATTTCTTTTCAATAAATAAAATATTATAAATGTAAAATTATTATTTTAATTTTATTTCCAGTAAAATAATTTTTGTTTATTTATATTTATTCTTTAAAATAAATTATCTATCATTTTTATAGTGAATTTTTGTAGTAGTTTATTTTTGGGTTTAAAAAATGTTCTTTTTTTGAAAACTGTTTCAAAGTGAATATTCTTTCAAAATTTTTATTAACTTTAAAACATAATATGGAAATATTTGAATTAAATTTATATATTATATAAATATAAAAATTATCTGAAATTAGAATAATAATTATTACCAATCATAGATTAATACAAAATCATCTCATGCAAGAGAACTACATCTCTTAAAAACGGATTTTTTCCATGTCTATGGGTTTAATTTTAAATTAAATTCTACCAGTTTTGTGAATTTAATTTGGTAAAAATGATTCAATATTTTTAATCATAAATTTTTCTCTTATATAATATTTTCAACTTATTTTAGGTCTTAAATAAATAGTGAAAAAGTAAAAATATTTTACCATGGTTTAGGAAAAAATGGGTTTTCTGGGAGTTTAAACTAAACACATAAGGGTTAAAATGATCTAAAACTTGTATGAATTATATTCTATCTCCATATCTCTACCTTATATTGTCTAATTAATCGAAATTTTCCCATTCGGAGCCTTTTTGGGAATAAAAAATGAGGATACAACATTGTCTTTTCAAAACATTCAAGTGTGTCCTCTACCCCACTTATAAAAGGCTACCCCTCTTCTTTCATATTCACACAATCAAATCCTTTTGTATTGGAAAATAACTTACCCAAATTCTTACTAAAATACATCCCAATAACCAATATCCCATTTTTTTAGATAAATCCCTCCCAAAAATTCTTTTGGTTCTACCCTTAGATTGGATTCCAAAGAAGTGGTATCATACTTAAACAAGAATTTTTATTTTATCGCTTCACCCAACTCCAAATAATCCTCAATTTTGATGATATAATAAAATAATTATATACAATATACTGATAAGTTTCTATTTTATGTATATTGTATGTCCATATCTGATTCCATCCAATAGAAAACAAAACTATCATTTGTATGTATAGTTGAATACCTCCTTACAAATCAATGTAATTAGTTTTTCATCACAACGACTCATACATGTAATAATGCTGGAATAAAAGTATATTTTTGATATATGTAACTTAATTACACTTGTAAAATTATTATATCACATATTACTACTTAATTTTCATCCGATGAGGTATACTATAACATCGCTTGTGTGTACTACAACTTATCACCTCACGAAGTGATGTGATTCATTTTTCACTAGTGTATTACATGGAATGTAGTAAGGATAATGTTAATGAATATTTGAGACATATATAAAATAATTACTATATAATGGAAATATTTATAATTTTTATATGATAATATAACTATTTCATTCATACACTAAAAAATGATAACATCGTTCATCAATATGTGTGGAGTATCGCCTTCATTAAGCGATGTGATTCGTTATTCATAACCATATAGCTTAGATGATATATGTAAGTTTATTTAATGAAATCATATTGTATGTATTATATTATGATATTTATTTAATGATAATATTTTTCTTACCTTTGTTCCGTAATGTTATTTGAAAAATGCGAACATCAATAATGTGTATGTACGACCTACCATCTCCATGATATTAACATAGTTCATTATTCATAAAAAAAATTCATGATTGATATTAAAAGTAAATTTTTTAGAAAAATGAAAACAACGTTATGAATATTTTTTGGAGATGTTGTAATAATTACCACTTTTCCATATTCAACTTATCAATTTTATTTTGGACTTATAATCCAAATATTTTCAAACAATCCAAGGTAAAATAAGTTGATTAAGTAATTTTATATAACAAGGTTATAGTTGAAATAAAATGAATAATAAAGTTAAAAGAGGATAATAATTAATCAAGTAATCATCAAAAGTTTATTATTCAAAAAGATATTGAAAATACAAGATTACTCTAACTTGAGGCAAGGGACGCTTTTACAAAAAACCTCATTTTAAAAATAAATAAAGATTTCATTTCTAAATATTTTTCTTATATGTTGCAATAAATTTTTCATGAAAATTATTATTTATGTTTAAATAGATCATAAGGGTCCATTTCTTGCATATTTTACTAGATATACAAATTTTTTAAAAAGAAGGAACCTTTTTGTGATTTTAAATAAGGGACGTGTAATGACCCACCAATTTTAATTAGCTTGAGAGTATAACGAGTCATTCCTAGGCATTAAGAAACACCCCCAAGATGCCAACGGTAAGAAATAAATTCTGAAGTGTTTAAAATACAAGTGGGAGATTATTTACCCTTTAAGAAATAAAATAATCAACCAACCAACCATTACCAAATATTCACTATATGATGCGTGAATGAATGAAAGATAACTCAACATCTTTATGTATCTCAAAACCACATCAAAGTAAGCAACAAAATAAGAATAACCAAGAATCAAAGTACATAGTGGATTAACTAAACAAGACACTCAAAATACCTAAAGACTCCATGCTCTATAATCTCCAAGATAGTCAATCTCCAAATAGACAAAACATCACAAGGTAGTTCTAAACACGTGTGAAACATTACCTTTCCCTTTTCCCGGAAGATATCATCTGCAAAAGCACTGAAGTACCATAGCAGTTGTGAGTATAAAAGTCATTATATTTTCCCCAATGACTTACCTACTCACATTTCTTGGATATAAGAGTTAGAAACAATTATATAAGATAGTTTATATAAAACATTTCCCACAAATAGTGTATAAGTAAATAAAAACAAGTTTTCAAAACCATTTATTACCAAAATCATAAAAATTCATTTGAAACAATTTTTCCCAGAATGATATTTTCTAGAAAAATAACAAAACAAGATTTAAATTAATTTCACAATATCTCATTCTTATAATACCCAACCATTCCACAAATCCATTCAACCAACCATGCATGCTACGTTATGACATTTTCATACCCATGAGTTGTTTCTTATCGATCTACAATGTCGTTATAAGGTAATTGTTTCCCATGTTCCATTAACTATTTGGCACTAAGAACAAGGTAATATTTCAACCAAGACCCACATATTCAATATGAAATTTATATCTCGTGTTCCATTTAACCTTTTGCACTGAGCAGAAGGTCATATTTTAACCAAGCCCAAGAAATGCAATATGAACATAGACACCAATATGAACAATGATCATGGAAAAATACCTTTTCAATAAAAACAACCTTTTTATAGAAAACCAATTCCATCCAAGTCATTTCATTACCAAAACAATTCAATAAAACACATTATTTTTTGAAATTTTTAATCAAACCATTTAACAATTCCATAAAATAAATAATTTTAAATCATCATTTTAAATTCATGAGGCTAAATCACATTGCACAATAATTCCACAAAATTTAACAATTTCACTAAAATCATCACTAAAGAAGATATATTACATTATTTTATCAATTAATCCCATTCAAATAAAACAATTTGAAACTAATCCCATAAATTCTAGCAATATGAGATGAGAGTGAAGCCACCTACATCGACGGTTTTGGCGATACTCGACTACAGACGAAGAACACACAAGAAGGAGGGTCGATTCCCCAAAAATGACTTTAGTTCTGTTATCCAAGAAAGATCATGACTCAACATAGAATTTTTTGGCATCAAAAAACGTATATCTACCAACTATTGGTTCAGATATGAGAAATAATTGAGATTGGAGAAGTAGATCTAAGAAGATTTAAGAAAACGTGACAAATCCGAAAATAATGGTGACATACTAAAGAATCAGATTAGGCTTCCTTAAATGCAGCTTAGATCTCTTCCTCTATCATGAAAACACCATATTTATCCTTAATTGACGTTAAAAAACTTATATCTACCCACACAAGGAGTCGATAAATGAAAACGAGAACGATAGGAGGAGTTTTTAAAAAACGGAAAAGAACCAAGAAGATCGGAACATACCTTAAGAATCGGGCTTGAAATCATCAAGGGAAGGATCTAGTGCTCCTCGTGTCTTCAATAGATGCAGATTTCATCTTTTTATATGGTATACTCAGTTCATCATGGATCAGGATCCCACTTCGTTAGCGGTGTGGTTAAACTTTCCTAATCTACCACTACCTTTCCAGAATCCCTCTATTATCTGTATTCTAGGGAATATGGTTGAATGATTTTTGTGTTCGGATGATCACACGACATCAGTTTGCCATACGATCTTACCTCGCGTATTTGTTGAGGTTTATGTCTCAGTTCCCCAATGTATTTTTTGTGGATTTCCGTAGGAGAAGAGTTTAGATGGAAGTAAAGGGTGGTGTTTGAATCAGGGCCATCATTTTGTTTGGGATGCCGCAGGCTTGGAAATTTTGTTTCTGGATGCTGTCATGGGATACAAGTGAGGCAAAAAATGATTAGTACTAATGAGGGAGTTGAGGTACAGGTCGATCTCGTTGTGAACAATCAGGTATGGGTTAGTACTGGTATGCGTGGGACTGTTCCTACAGTGATGGAACAAGAGGAACCAGTAGCTGAGTCAAGGGAGACTCAGCTTCAGCAATGGTGTCCTATGACTTCTTCAGTGGAAGTAAATAAGGTGGCGAACAAGGAGACAGAGCCACGTGTTGCTAATGTTTTTTCCCATTTAAAATTTTATTTGGGTTTTAACAGAGAAGTAGAGGAGGTTCCCTTAGTAGTAGTTAGGGTGGATCTCCTTATTACACCCAAATCAACTGTGGAAGGGGTGGTGAGCTTGATAGTGATTTATGTTCAAGATCCTGATTACTCTCATGTTCGAGTATGGGAGGATTCTAACAAGGATTTACAGTTCCTGGGTCGTGGATATGAGAAAATTGCTGGATCAGACATGGTACAGGGAAATCCCTTGGGGGTTGCAATAGATCCTCTCGGTGGACAAGGGAGGCAAGATGATGCAAGTGCCCTAGGGCCCTTAGACCCAAACACCCTTGGTGCCAAAAAGGCTAGGCCTGTGGGGAAGGAAATTGGCCCAGAGAAGAAGGCAGGTACATGGTGTATCTAGGTAAGTAGAGGCCCACCAAAGAAGCCATGGAGATAACATTGGGGAACCATTTTTATTGTTTAAAAGTTAATGACCCTCCATTTTCTCAATAGGAGGATTCTTCAGATGATTACAGCTTTATCCAACTTTCACTGGATTCTATGGACCACTTTCAAGGGATAGTTCCTCACACCATTAGAACGAAGAAAGGGAAAAAAGGCCGTAGCGACCCAGGAGAATGTGTTGTGGTTCGGGGGAAAATACCAAAGGGACACAAAGACTACTCCCACATTCCAAAACCCATGGAGACTAGGTCAGCCAAGAAGGGTAGAAATATGGAAATTACAACTCTTAATAAGGGGGAATGTGGAAAGGATGGGGAATGTTTGAAGATTATCTTGTACTTCAAGGATGCAATTCTTGAACAAGAGGTACGACCTGATGTATCAGAGGAGGAGATTAAAAGGATTTATGAATGATGGATGCTAGAGGATGACAATGAGGAGCAAGAAGTGAGGTTCGATAAACAATATTGAATCATGGCCTTGGCCTTCAATTAGAACAAAATAATCTCATAGTAATTCATTCACACAATGGAACAGATTATCACTCACTTTAAAGAGCTTATCGTAGAGGATACAGATACCATCTTAGTACCCTGCACTAGGATCTTTTAAGAATAGCTGATTTTAGTAATCTTAGTTTAGTTTTTAATAATTGTTGAGCTCTTTTAGCACGTAGTGGTGCTTGGTTGTGAACTTCGATTTCCCCATTTATTCTGAAAATGGCATAATAATAAAAATTTAAATTTTGATGAAGGCTCTAGGTTGGAACCAACTTTTTTGGGGAGGGTTCTCCAGCCTTCTAGTGAGAGTAATCATGAAATAGGGGAGTTTTGATTCCAAAACAATATATGTCGAGAAAAAATGAGTAAGATCATAGAAAATAGGATCTATATTTGACCTCTGTGTAAGGTTGGACCACACAGTTTGGGCCAACCGTGTATAGATCATACGACCTTCCTTTTGGACCCAACACTTATTATAAAACCTTCAAACTCTCCCATCCTTCAACATTAAAATGTTTATAGAAAAATATTTTTTATGGAAACATCCCACTTTATTGAGACACCACACTTTATGGAAAAACCAACTTTATGGAATCAAAAGACATTATGGAAACAGTAAACATTATGTAAACTCTCTATATTATTGAAACTCTCTATTTTATAGAAACTCGCTATTTTATGGGAAATATATATTTTTTGGAAACCCAACTAAAGAAAAACCATTTAAAATAGTCATGAGGAAAGGGGTTATGTACATGAAACTGCGGGTATTAAATTATCCCCACTATTGGTCATTCTGTCATCGGAAAGTAGAAAACCCTTATTGGCCAAAATGAACATCAGCCACTAATATTTCATTTACTTCTCACATTCCCAAGTCTCTTTCGTAAATCTTACCATGTTTTCATAAAAACCACACTAGGCCGATGATTTTCCCATGAAAGACTTTCTCATATCATTCCATGATCTACAATAGGATATGTAAAGATGATGCATCTGGTTCTAGGTCAACGTGATCCCATATGATCACATGGTCAAGATCAGGGTGATACATTTTCAACTGGTATACAAGGAACACATTATACATCAAACTAAATCATGGTGGTAATGAAAACCAAAATACCACCTCTACAACCCCTTCTAGTATCCAAAAAGGCCAAAGTATCTCAAAGATAACATGCCATTCATCCTGAAGAAATGATGTTCAAGACTTGGAGAGATACTCAATATGACATCATCACCCACAACGAACGACAACGGTCTTCAATGGTGATCTTAATAAGATTTCTGACGACTCTGAGTTGTCTATATCCTCTTTCTAATCAAATGGATCTTCTCTGTTGTTTCTTGGACAAGGCATGGCCCGATTAGTGATGTTTCACCCGATACCACCCAGTATAGTAGAGAATGACAAGGACGCCTATACAATGCTTCAGACGGAGCAATGTGTATTGAGTCCTGATAATGTTTATTGTATGATAACTCCACTAAGAGTATATTCTCCTACCATGATCTGATAAAATCCATTACAGAAACTCGCAACATGTCTTCCAATGTTTGTATCGTCTGCATAGATTGTCCATCCGTCTATGTATAATACATCATGTTCATAGTCAACTATGTCCCAAGGGATTGCTGTAAGGATTTCAAAAATGATAAATGAACCTCGGATCTCTATCTGAGACTATGGAAACTTGTAAACCAATCCTCATTACCACATCTTAGATTTATATTTTAGAAATATCTTCCACCGTATGAGTTTCATGAATAGGGATGAAATGGGAAGACTTGGTTAGACGACACACTATCACCTTAATGGCACTGTGTTTTTGGACCATTCATGGATGACATGTAAAAAAGTACATTGTGATCTGATCCCATATCCACACTATTATGGGCAAATATTGTCACATACCAGCTGGTATATGATGCTCTATTATAACCTACTAACATCTTATGTACCGTGAGATGAACTTGGCCACCATCCTTTTCAATCCGCTCCACCGAAAAGACACCTTCAATGAATTATACACCTACAGTGTACCTGGATGTATACCCCATATCGAATGGTGGTAAGATTGGAGGATTTGTTCCAAAAATACCATAGGTAAAACCATCTAATCTCTGAAACAACAACTGATCCCTCATCAAGTTTCTAGCCCTCATTGGTCTCCCCAATATTGAGTTTATATCATAGAACCTGACATTCTGAATCATACGCTTGCGCCTCTTTGATCATTATTACAAAATCATGAACAAGCGTAGTCAAAAAGAAAACTGAAACATCACCTTGGTCTACATGTTACACTTGCATGTTAGCTAAGACAGATATAAACTACCATTCATCTGATGCTTCTTTTTCCAACTGAGCATTTGAATTTCAACTCAATGAATCCACCACCAAATTTCCTTTCCCTTTTGTGTATATCAAGTCAAAGTCAAACAATTGGAGATACTCCATCCATCTCATTTACCTTAGATTCAAATATCTCTATGAGAAAATGTGTTTCAAGATGTTGTGATTCGTAAACACAGTAAATTTCACACCAAGAGATAATGTATCATTGTTTTCCAAGCATGAACAATTGCAACTGAATCCAAATCATGTGTTTCGTAATTATTCTCAAGTACCCTGAACTGCCTTGAACCATAAGCAACCCAATGATATCTTTTCATGAGAACACAACCCTAACCTGATTCCAAATCCTCACAACACACCACATACTCTTGTCTTGATTCTGGAAATATCACGATTTATGCCAATGTAAGACGAACTTTGAGTTCCTAGAAAGACTTTTGATATTCCTCCATCCATTGGAATGGGGCATTCTTCTTTTTTAGATCTGTCATTGGTGAATCTTGTCATGTGAAATCACACAAAAAGCATCGGTAGTAACCAGCTAGACCAAGAGAACATCGTAACTCAAAAACATTATTTGGTGGTTGACAAGAGGTAATGACTTCTATCTTTATTGGATCAACAAAAATTACTTTCACAAAAATGACATGTCCAAGAAAATGTACTTTCTATATCCAAAAATCACACATTGATAATTTGGAATACTAATGATGATCTATAATGATTTGTAACAGCGTTTCTAGGTGATCCTCATGATCAACCGTTGTCTTTGAGAAGACCAAAATGTCATCCACAAACACAACAACAAGAGAATCCAGATACTGTTGAAATATCTGATTCATCAATGACTTGAATACTGCTAGTGAATTTATTAGATAGAAAGGCATGAATATACATTCATAGTGTCCATATCTACGTTTGAATGTTGTCTTTGGAATATCCTCTTTCTAAACTCTCAATTGGTGATATCCTTATCACAATTCAATCTTGGAGAACCACTGAGCTCCCCTTAATTGATCTAATAGATAATAAATTTGTGGAAGGGGATACCTGTTCTATATCATAACTTAGTTAAGTTTACGTTAATAAACACACAACTAAAGAGTTCCATATGCCCTCTTCACGAACCAAACCAGTGCTTCCCATGGAGATGTACTTGGTTGAATGAAACCCTTGCTTCCCAGCTCCTCTAACTGCAATTTCAATTCATGTAACTCTGTTAGTCCCATCCTATAATATGGAAGGGAAATAGGACTAGGCCCTGGAAGGAGATCAATCATAAAATCCACCTCCCTTAGAGGTGGTAACCCTATGAAGTTCTTAGGAATGACATCTAGATATTGATGAACAATAGATAGAAAACTGTTTTCCTGGATCTCTTTAATTGATTCAAAAGTCAATTATACCAATTGGTAAGAGATCCTTCCCACCATTGGTGCCAACATGCTCTTTGAACACTTCTTTACAATCCTCTCTCCTCTAAAGAGATGATTGATGTCGTCCTCGGTCATGAAACTATCCATTCTCCTATAACAGTCGATTTGAGCCTTGAATATTGTCAGTCAATCCATACCCAGGATTACATCATAGAAATACATATCCAACATAAAGAAGCCCAATTTTAGCTTATCTCCATCAACAGATATAGCAGAAGCTCTACACACAAAGTCTTGACATTCCCTTTCACAGAGAAGAGTTTTCAGTTTCAAAATAGAAAGCATCATTTTGAGTTTGAAACATTGCAAGTCAACAGCATTAGAAGAAATGAATAAATGTGATGCACCGGTATCAATGAACACATGTGCGAAGGTAGAATTTGAAATAATCATACCTCTTATTGTAGATGGTATAGCCCGATCATTGAAAATCATCTGCTCAGCTCCATATAATTTCTTCTTCACTACACTAATCTCTTTTTTTCCATGCTGAGGTTTCCCTGGTTGAGGAGTTAGGGTATTTTAAGAATAACCATGGATAGCTCTACAATGCTGATGAGACTATTTTTATTATCCTCATCATGTTGAAGCATACGATGCCTGCGACACCTGAGAAGTGTCTCAAGCACCAGACCTTGGAGTACTACGACAATGGTACCGAAGATGTCCCATATTTTTGCAATTATTACATGCTCTAGGATGGGTTGTACAATCTCTCATTATGTGGTCAAGAAAACCACATTAAAATCAACCTGCTTTCCCTTAGGTTCGTGGAGGAATGATTATTGATCTAGCCATCTGGTTCTAATTCCACTTGCACATTGGGAATAGGTGTCCCTTTTCATATTGTTCCTAGCTGTATAGTTCCCACAATTTCCTAGGGGTATTATCATGCCTCCTCCCATAGATATTGAGATATCATGTTCAGCCAAAATCACCCTCTTCACTACCTCTATATAATCTATAATACAATGTGCAACAATCTTTCATCGAATCTCATATTGCATACCTGATTCAAATATGAATTCCTTCAAAGAGGCATTTGCCAAAACTTCTGGTGCAAAGCATACTTTGTTCATGAACATAGCTGTATACTCTATGATAGAGTGACTCTCTTATTTCAAGCTTAAGAAGTCGATCATTATCTGGATCTTGAATGTGCGGGGATAGAATTGTTTGTCGAACAGTTCATCAAAATCCACCCATCTAAGGACATCATACAATTTATCATGAACCCCTAAATCCCACCACATCCATGCAAGATCCTCGAGCATATACCTCTCCAGTTTGACTTTTATCTCTACCAGTGTGCCGATGAAGTTGAAGATAAGATTCACCCTACGTAGCCACAACATTGCCTTCTACAGAACGGAATCACCCCAAAATTAGGTGGATTCTGCTTCATGAATTGGATGGTATGATCCACATGTCGTGGCTCATTCCTTTGGTTCCATGTTTCCACTATATAAAAATCTTTGACAATAATCTGAACCCTCTATTGGTTCTCACATGGTTGAGGTGCAACCCTATTCTCCACACCATATTCGGGTTGGTTTTGATGACCCCACCAGGTTCCATTTTCTAAACTAACAATGACTCTGTTAATCTTATACTCAAGAAACTGTTATATTATCATTTCAAATTCTATTAAATCAACTATCACTATATTGTCTTCCATAATATCCTCTCTCCTATGTTCACTCATTTTTAAAATCAATTCACATGATTTTGAAAATTAATCTATTTTCAAAATACGATAAGAATTCAATTTTTCAAATTCTTTCATTTGAAAACCAATTCAATAATATTTACAAAATTAACACTTTTTTCAAAACCTGAGTCATTCCTTAAAATTATGTATGTTCTCTTAGTGGGAAGTCATTCCTCTAAAATTCATGTCATGCTCGTCTCATTGGGTAAACCCATGATAATGCAATTTCAAAATCCTCGAAGTGTCTCCAAACACTTATTCACCCAACTCTCTGGTAACTTGATGTTCAAAATAATAGGGTTAGCTACGTCCTTTATGACATACATTTCATGTTCTGATAATCCTACTCTTTTCTATGATTCCCACCCAAGGAATAGACAAGAAAGGATTTCATATCAAAAACTAGGAACATCAATGTCTAATTTTTACGAAAGGACCAAACAATCTGATACCATTTGTAATGACCCACCAATTCTCATTGGCTTCAGAGTACAAAGAGTCATTCCATGGCCTTAAGTGATATCCCCACGATGTCGAATCCTGGAAATAAATTTCGAAGCATTTCAAATACAAGTGGGGGAAAATTTACCCTTTAAAAAATAAACCAATAAACTAACCTTACATAACTGAACATTCACTATATGATGCATGAAAGAAAGGAAGAAAACTCAATATCTTCAGGTATCTCAAAACCACATCAAAGTAAGAATCAATAGAAGAATAACCAAGTATCAAAGTATGCAACAGATAAACTACAGAAGACTCTCAAAACACCTCAGGACTCCATGCTCCTCAAGCTACAAGCTCCATAATCTTAGAACAACCCAAACATCACAAGGTAGTGATAAACACATGTGAAACATTACCTTTTCCCTTTTCCAATTAGATAACATCTGCAAAATCACCAAAGTTCCAAATCAGGGGTGAGTATAACACATTGTATGTGTTCCACAATGAATTCCCAAATCAAGCCACTAGGATTGAAGAGTTATCAACAATTATATAAAATAGTTTATATAAAAATATTTCTCAAAAATAGTTTATAACTAAATATAAACATGTTCCAAAACCATTTATTACTAAAAGCAGACAAGTGAAATAGAAACCAATTTTCCTAGAAAGATATTTTTTCAAGAAGAATAACTAAAATAGCATTCAAATCATTTCAAAATATCATATTCTTGGAATACCCAACCATTACACAGTCCCATGGAACCAAGCATGCAGGTTATGTTATGATAGTTACATACTCATGAGTGGTTTCTCATCAATCAACTAAGTCGTCACAAGGTAATTGTTTCCCATCTTCCATTAACCCTTTGGCATTGAGAACAAGGTCACATCTCAACCTAGACCCATATATGAAATACAAAATTTATATCCTGTGTACCATTTATGGTTTGGCAATGAGAACATGGTCATATTTCAACCATGCCCCAAAACGCAATATGAACTCACACACCAATATTGAAAAGGATAATTCTAAAACACCCTTCAAACACCCTTTTTATTGAAAACCAATTCCATTAAAATCATTTAATTATCAAACCATTTCAACAAAACACTCTTTTTTATTGAAAACCATGTTTTTATCAAAAAATTTAACAATTCCAAAAAATCAATAACTGGAAATCATCATTTCAAATTCAAGTGCCTAAATCACATTGCACAATAATTCACCATGATTTCAAAATTTCCCTAAAATAATCACAAAATAAGACTTATTACATGATTTTCACAATAAATACCATTAAAATAAAAAAATTTGAAACTATGGCCATAATTTTAAGAATGAGTAGATGAGGGTAAAGAAACCTGCATCAAAGGTTTTGACAAAACTCAACAACAAATGATGAACGCACAAGAAGGCATGTTGATTCTCCAAGAAAGGCCTTAGATCTCTTTTCCTAGCAAGATCATGACTCAACATTGAATTATTTGACATCCAAAAACATTAATATACCCAAAATAGGTTCATATCTAATAAATAATGGATATTATAGGAGTATATCTAATCAAATCTAAGAAAACGTGACAAATCCCGAAAGAATGGTGACATACCTCATGAATCAGATTAAGATTCTAAGAAAGAAACATAGATTTCATCCTCTATCATGAAAAAAACAATAATTATCATTCTGAGACATTAAAAAACTTATATCTACCCTTAGGAGGTGTAGATCAATGAAAAGTATATGGAGTGAAGAAGGAGTTTACAGGAAATGGAAAAGAACCAAGAAGATTGGCACATACCTGAAGAATCAGGCTTGATATCACCAAGGGAAGTCTCTAGGTTGGATCCAAATTGTGTGGATAGGGTTCGAAAGCCTTCTAGAGAGAGTAATATTGAAATAAAAGAATTTTTAAGCAACAAAGAAATATACAAAGAAAAAATGAGTAAGATCCTAGAAAATATGATCTAGATTTGACCTCTATGCAATGTTAGACCGCATGGTTTGGGCCAACTTTGTATGGATCATGAGACCATAAATTTGGTCCCAAAACTCTTTATAAAGCCCAAAAACTATCCCATACTTCATCTTTACCCTTTTAATGGAAACACATTTTTATGGAAACATCCCACTTTATGGAAACACCCCACTTCATGGAAATAACACACTTTATGGAAACAACCCACTTTATGGAAACAACCCACTTTATTGAAACAACCAACATTCTGAAATCACCAAACTTTATAGAAACACTCTATATTATAGAAACTCCTTATTTTATGGAATCAATTTATTTTATGGAAACACATTATTTTATGGAAACACTCTATTTCATGGAAACTATGTATTTTATGGAAACCCAACCAAGGACACACCATTTAAAAAACATGAGGAAATGGGTTATGTACCCAAAACTAGTGGTACTACAGGACACATCATCTTAATACAATAATTTTAATGTTTTTAAGAGTTTTTTTAGAAAACATTCTATTATATACAATTTTTTAAAATTATTTTATGAATGTACATATATGAACCTGAATGTTTTATAAAGGATATTTTTTATTTCTTTTAATATTTTTCAAAATGGATTGTATTTCAGGAATATTTGAATTTCATTAAAAAAGATGAATAGAAAATATTCTATTTCAATATTTGTGGAAATAAATAATTTTTCTACCTCGATAAAATTTATTTTATGTTCATATGCCTTCACACTATTTAATATTTTTTTCAAATAAAAAAACTATTTACCTTTTTGGGTAATTTTTTATTGAAAATGGGGTTTTAAATGGAATGTATATTTTAATATCAAGAGATTTTTTCGTATTTTTGAAAATAATATTTTATGTGTGTAATGTAGAAAATTTCATGATTTTATGTATTATGATTATGTTACGGTTCTTGGATATTATTTTTGGTGATGTGTGGTTCTATTATAATTGAATGATGTTTTGTTACATTATTAACCAATGACGTGTGGTCACATTATGAGGTAGGTACGAGTTGTTAGGTTATGAACCATACATGAGATGTTATGTTATAAATATCAGGTGGGTATGTGACATCCCTCCAATATATACGGTATGGAAGTCAAATGTATGGTATTTCAATTGGGAAGGGAGATTGTTTATCCAACGCTTTCGATGGGGTGTGCGCATCCGTCTGTGGAGGAGGACGCGCTGCTTGTTGCCCCGCATTCCCGCATTCCAAAGGCGGGCGGCATTCATTTCTTGTTCAGGTATTTCTGCTCTTTGATCGAAACGGGATGATGGTATGTCGGTTCTTCCTTCCGTGGATTCCTCCTAAGAGCTCATCACCTAGTCCGGGTCTCCCTCATATATTTAAGACAGGTTCATGAAGCTCATTCCCGGTGCCATATCTACATGGATGCCAGTTAATCACGCTACTTACATCAAGACTCTCCAAGGGTTCTTGTCGGGGCAGCAACCTTGGGTGGGGAGAATGGTCACGTTGGGGCGTCGTCGACATGTCTGTCTTTGGTCCCTCATCACAGGGCTTCTCGAGGGCGCGGAAGCCCGAGGCATCCCACATCAAACATGGGGAATGTGTAGCATTTGAGGTTTTCCTTAGCTTCCCATGTTTAACACGGGGTATGTCGCGAGTTTAACGTCTTGCGGAGATGGATCGGGTTTAAGGATCCCTAGGGGGGAACACCGATGTTGGGGCCAGCATGTGGGCCGCTTCCCATATACCATGGAGTGGGATGGGGTGGCATGATCTCACCAGGATTTGGAGGCCTGGGTAAGGATCATGATGGATAGTGGAGTGGGACATGGGGCTCACGTTCTGAGACGTCCCAAGAGGGGGGATACAGTTTAATGTCATGCGGGATGCGATACCGTTTAACTTCATGCGGGACGGAATACAGTTTAACGTCATGAGGGATGAGGGGTTTGGGGCTTACGCTCTGAGGCGGCCCAAGGTGGTCAGGAAACTGACATGGAGAGGTCGGGACGACCTGGTGGTGGGCATGAACCTCGTGGAGGCTTCCTACGTACCGTGCGTTAGCACGGATCAAAGTCCTCGTAGTTCGTTGGGATGGGGCTTACGCTCTGGGGCAGCCCATAAGAGGATTCCATGGTCGATGCGCACTCTAAGACCACGTGAGTCATGCTCGGTGTGAGAAACAAGAGGCAGCAGGGATCAGACGATCACGTCGCGAAGGGTGTGTCCGTGAGAAGAGGAATGGGGCTTACGTGTTGAGCGGCCCAAAGAGGAAACAGGGGCTTACGTGTGGTTAGTGCCCCTTGGTGTCGGGGCTTACTCCAAGGTGGAGGCCCGTGGTGCGAAAAAGCACAGTGGGAAAAGGACTCCACTGTCCTTGGCAGGGGGGGATGTACGGAGATGCATGGGTGCAATCATCCGCAAGAAAGGCTAGGGGCTTACGCTCTGAGGTAGCCCTTCCCCCGCGGAAAAACGCTACTCCGACAAGGAGGATCTCATTCCATGTGAGGAAGAGTCCATTCCTGTGGAGACGAGTGGCGTAAAAAATGTCGGAGCTGGGGGGACCCTGCGTGCGAAGCACGGGGTCGAACCACAGTTTAACGTCTTGTGTTAAAGACAAGGTGCTTAGCAGTTTAACGTCCAGCAGCTTGGACGAGGTGGGTTTTCACTACACCCCTAGGGCTTACATACCCAACGCCCTCTACCCCTTGTGGAAGGGAAGGCATCGTCAAGGCCATTGTGAAGGGGGGCCGCAGGGAAAACCACCGGGGGGTCCACGTAAGCATAGCTATGAAAAGAAGCAATAGCCGTTAGCATGCCTATGCAGCGAAGCATAAGGCAAAGCAACGCAACGGGTAACATGGCCCAAGGGACCTTGAGGTTACTTCGCACGAGCCTAGAAGGCCGTGCGGGAAAACAACGGATTGCGCGCATGCCCGGTAGGGGAGACATCAAGTGCCGGTGCAGGGGGCAGCCAAGGGGCGTCAAGGTGAGGAGTCTTGGGCTTTGCGCGCAAAAGAGAAGGTTTGCGCGCAAAACTCCGGGACGGTGCGCAATTGGAGCAATGGAATCGTGCGCGGAGAGGGAACTACACGTAGGGTTTTGCGCGCACAGCAGGGTATTGCGCACAGGAGACACGGATTGTGCGCAAGGCTAGAACCTTGGGGAGGGGGAAAATTCACTGAAGCCGGTGGAGTTGCACGCAAAGCAGAACTCCAGGGCAAGGTTGCGTGAAATGAGGGTTTTGCCTGGAATTCATCTTGCACACGGGGTGAGCCGAATTACACGCACGAGAGTCACTTCAGATTCCTCAACCCCCAAACCTTTCGAGGTCACCGTCTATTTATAGGCGACCTCCAGCACGGAATCCAGGCGGTGCGCGGAATTCTTCGCACCGAGCGTAGCCGGCGCGCAAACATTTCCCGCGCAGAACCAGGGTACGCAAAGATTGCGCGCCTCATCAACTCAATTTCGCGAAACCCAGGGATTCTATGCACGCAGAATGATTTTTCGCGCGGATCCTCCTTTATTTCGCACACCACAACCCGGGCCTCCGGATCGGGCCTCTGATTCCGAATATGACTTCGCTTCGTCATTTCGAAACTTCCACCGGGAGTTACGGTCCTTTTTTCAGCGTCAACAAATGCCCCCCCTTGGAATTGGATCGGCGAGAGGTCGCAACGATCGGATTCCAAGGGAAACGCCGAAACACCGAAATGCTAAGTCCCCTGATCAAGTTGCGCTCAAAATTCCGACGGCGTGCACAAAACTACGGATGCATGCGGAATCCTCTTTCCGCGCGGCGCGAAACCCTGGCCTCGCCTATAAAAAGGGGCGCTGGGTCCCAAATCCGTACTTCCGCTTTTTCCATGCGATATGCTTATCGCTCTCGTACGTGAAATCGCTTCCACGTCTGCGCGTAATAACTCACTAGAAACGCAGAATTCCATCCGAAATTCAGCCATGATCTCGCGCCTCTTTGGGCTTTTTCACGCTCCGCGTGCCGATTGCGCGCTCATCTCCAAGATTCCGCGCAACTCATCCAGATTTCGCGCAGATCTCTCCGATTCTGCGCACAACATCCTGATTTTTCCCAACTCCTGAAAGATTCGAGATGGATGCAAACTGAGTTGATGAGGGGGAAGCTGATGCGCGTAGGACAGAAATGGCGGAAAATGAGGAGGTTTATGGCGCCAAGATGATTGTCTCTAACAATATGACCTTGTTCAACCTGCTGACTCCGACCCAGAAGACATATCCCTTGTCGGAAAACCTCCCGCTCAAGAATTTTGGCATCCTGGAGGAGGTTCCCCTTTCAAGCTTCGAAGTGGACACATCGTGGTCTTGGGTGACTCGGGAGGACGAACTTCCTCGCTACAACATCACCAACAACGGCCATCCTACCAGGGAAACTAGACATATGGACGTTTATGTCCTGAACCCGAGGACTAGGACCATTACCGGGGACGACCCTGTGGAATAGGATTCTCCGTCCCTCTACGTGAGCACGTTCCGTCAAAGCATCACAGATGACACGAAGGGCTGGCTGAATGATTGGGACCTGCGGTCCGGGGGAAACTTCACCAGCGAATGGGCCTGGGCGTTCTGGGTTTGCCATACCTGTGACCAGTTCGGGGACGAACTGCGGTATATCGGCATGTTCGAGGCAGTATGGACATCATTGTTCCATTTCCACCGCCAGCCTGAACTCGGACTGGAGCTATTCACCCGGTGATCTCCTAACACCAACACGTTCTACCTTCATCATGGGGAAGTCGGCATCAGTCTCTGGTACGTTCACTGCATTGGAGTTATCCCACTGGAGGGTTACCAATATGACGAGTTCGTTCCTCCAAAGACCACTTGGGGAGATAGGTCGCGGATGCCTATGCTGACGTGGCACCTGTTGGAGCTGGCCAAAGAGAGGCTGGGGGTCAAGGACTTCCTGAAGGACATCACCTAAAAGGGCTGGTTCAGCCTTTTCCTTGAGAAGGATCTCGCCGTCAAGATGCCGGGATGGGGAGAACGGTGCCCAACTGCGACTCAGAGGAGCAAGGACGGGTCATACTGGAAGACCGTGGAGGCGGGGTAATACCAATCATGGGGCTACCACGTCATTGAGTCCCGAGACCCGAACGTCCGGTATGCCGGGTTCCATGCCGCCTTCTTGAGCGGGTGGCTCCTGCCGGTGCGGGATGCGAGAATGGGCGTCTGTCCAGCGACTCTGGTGATGGCGGGCTCTATGGCCACCAAAAAATGGTTCAACTTGGACGTCCCCATGCTGGCCAAGCAGTATACCATCCTGGGGTGAATCTCACGAGGGGGTATCATTGGAGAGTATGTGGTCCCTTCCAGATCTTCCATGGCTGAGTGGCGGTTCATCTCGGCAGATATACTTTCCCAAACGTCGTCCGTCCTCCGGGAAATGGCCTGCGACCGTCCTTGCTAAACATCGCAGGGGTGGCGCCATTGACGTTCAATGAGGAGGGCATGAGGATCCGCATTGGCAACCATGCCAACTTCAACTTCATCCCGTTCCCCACCCTAGTTGGCCAGCTGGTGGACAACAGGCGAGGCTCTCTAGAACAACAGGAATACTTCCAGAGCATTCGTGGAGGGGTGCTCGTGGCTCAGATCGACGGAAAGGTGATCTGTGAGCCTTAAGTTCCATCCCGATTCGCCAGGCATTTCGGGTGCCTCCAACGAATTCCGAAGAAAGTATTCACGGCTGTCTGGCAGGAGAAGAATCCATGCGTCCTGTGCCAGATGTGGTTGATGTTTACCACTTTCGGCTCTGGCGATGTCGTTACCCTTCCCCCCACCGGGGTCGATGCCAGCCTAGCAACCGAATACGCCGAACAATGGACCATTGTGTACCCTGAGGGTCTATTACACAAGCGCGTCTGGCAACTCGAGGTTACTCGTGCGGAAACCGGGCGATGGGAAAGAAGGCACGGTGTCGTCGGGAGGGGAAGACCAAGGGAGCGTCAGCTAGAGAGGCCTGCGCAAACTCGGACTTCGGAAACGGGAACATCACATGGTGCTTCCATGTCCTTGTTAGCCGCAGGGGGGTCACATGAGGCGGCCAGGGAACTGCCCGGGAAGCAGATAATATATCTGCTCGAACCTTCCCAAGACGCAATTCTCTCGGCACTGTGGTCGGCCTGGATGACCCTGCGACAATCGCTGAGCGTCGAAGCCATCTGGCAGAAGATAATGAAAAACAGGATCCAACTTCTAGAGGTTGGGCTTGTTCGAATTACCGACCGAGTAAACTTCCATCGGCAACATGCTTATCTAACGGCCATGGATGCATACGCACGCCAATGAGGGCGGCGTGCAGAGACAACTTTCCTAGTGAAAGTGATGCTCGACCAGGAGCATGATCCGGAGGCGATGCTGCCGGGAGAAGGCGACAGTGATGAGGAGCTGGAGGGGGAGGAGGAAACCGGAGAGGACGATGGCAAGGGAGAAGATGAAGAAGAGGAGCCCGAAGGTGAGGGGTCGCAAGGGGTGACCTACCAAGGGTGTCTCCGAGAGAGTGGCGAGATAGCCGACTCTGATCTCGACATAACTGAGATTCTCGAGGTTTGTCTCTGTCTTCATTCATTTCCCTCATTAATCTATTATCCTTTCCAACTTCTAACTCACTTCCTAATCCTACTCAGGAGCAGTTGAGCATTGTACGGGCATCCCCACCAGAGGAGGGAGGAGAGGAACCAGTGGGACATGATGGGGATCTGACACCCATCATTGAATTAACAAGCGCAGAGGGGTCTCCCCTTACGGCGGCTCCCGCAGCGGCCGAAACACCAGGGACCGACGCTATGGATTCCTGTAAGTATCATGCTTCACTACTGGTGCTTGGTGACGAAATATCCTGTCTGACCAGCGTATGCCCTGCGAAGTGATCTCAACACTGGAGGAACGTTAGGCTGCGGAGACCGGGTCATCAGCGAGTGGACTAGAGGTGGACATACCACCTCGCTCGGAATAAGCTCTCTGCACTGAGTCGGCCCAGACAATTGATGAACATGGGGCGGCGGACATCAGCGACGCTGTTCCTGAAACGAGGTTGGAAGCTGGTGGAGGAATCATTGCTTCTAGGGTGAGAGAAGGTCGCTCGGACGTCAAGGATTCTATTCCTCACAAAGACATCCCTGGGGTGGATCCTGCTGCCGAATTGCTGGAGGCCTTCCCCATATACTTACCCACTGACCCTGAGGAGATTGATGACTCAGACTCAGAGGTAGCCGAGGAGAGCCGGATGACATGGTGCAAAGGGTGGAAGTGTATCCAGCGCTTCCTCAGGCAGCCCCAGTCAGATTGGATGAGGCGGATGGGATCACTTCAGACCCGGATGCGCTTCCTATGCGCCGTAGGGGCTGACGCTCAGCGCCTTCATCTGACGGTTCGTGATTACATGGCCGAGAAGATACGCGAGAGCAGCCGGCACACCGAGATTTCCCAGTTCCGGGAAGGATCGGAGAGTGCTCAAGCACTGCTGAGGGCGGAGTAGGAAGTCTGGCACCTCAAAGGGCAGGCAGCAGATAATGAGGCCTTCATCGCAACATGCTCTGAGCTCGTGGAGCAACTGATGGCCCAGCTGGCTGATGCGTAAGAACAACTGGTGGAGGCGAGTCACCAGATGACCGTTCTTCAAACCGAGCGGGTGCAGGCACAAGCTAGGGCTGGCGAGCTGTGCTCTATGGTGGCTGACGAGGAGAGAGTCTTCAAAGAGCGAGAAGCGGTCCTGGAGGCTACCAGCCAAAGGGTAGCAGCGCTGGAAAGATCGTTTCATCACGATGACCCCTAAGGGCTTTGTTTTTTCCATCTCATGAACTTTCTTCTTGTACTGCTCATCGTCTCAATCCAATATATGGCCAAATCCACTCATTTGTACCCTTGGTTTAAAGCGGTCAACCATAGTTTCGAAACGAATAACCACTCATCCCTAGGCTCATGTGGGTCGTGCCCAACGCAAGAAGTAGAAGATGCTCGTACCATCATTTCTTTCAACTGTGGGGCATTGACCATGCTTCAGGAATCCAAAATTGGGCTTGGACTTCTGAGGAGACCCCGGGCTGATTGATGTGTCGACTCCTCAAGGTGCTTTAACACACAAGCGGGGCAATGTTGGGGGCATTGAAATCCATCCGAACACAAGGGGATGGAGAGGAAGGGTGAATCACGCTGCCCAAATTCGGAACCCAATGGGGTGTAACCATGGAGGATAACTGTCAACCGTGGTGGAAACACAACATCCATATCATGTTGGCCTAGAATGGGGGGTGGGGAAATAAATGAGGGCTGACCGCTGACCATGTTCGCAACACGGGGCCTAACTCAAATATTGTTGGTCCGTTTTCCGGAACGTTGGCCCAGTACAATAGGCGGACCATAGTTCTATCATCCTTATTGTTAGGGGGTCCCGTCAAACATGACCAGTCCTCTGGAACGTTGGCCCAGGATAGTAGGCAGACCATAGGTCGAGCATCCATACTGTTAGGGGGCCCCATCAAACATGAAAGGAAATGAGGATCCGAATAAAGGGGGACGCAAAGCGTGGAAGGTGGAGTGGTGGTTTGTTCGAGCAGAGTCCAACACTGCCGAAATTGCGCCACCATGGCGAAGGAGCATTCGGCGGACATACCGACCTGATTACGGGTCATCCCAATTTCCAGGCAGGGCTTCTTTGGCGAGATAACCGCCGCTTCCCATTATTATCCTGGGGAATCCTGAACCTGCTCGGGGTAGATGTCCTGATTACACCACTCCCCATGAAGTCATGCCGAGGGGACGACAATAAGGAAGGATGGGGTTCAGTAATCCATGGGGCTGGACCCAAGACGAAATGTTCGGGTGGTCCTACGTATCTCATTAGGATGAGAATCAAACCACACGTAGTTCATGAAACACAATTTAACGTCATGTTGGACGGAATACAGTTTAACGTCATGCGGGAAGAAATACAGTTTAACGTCATGCAGGACGGAATATAGTTTAACGTCATGCGGGACGGAATACAGTTTAACGTCATGCGGGACGAAATACAGTTTAACGTCATGCGGGATGGAATACAGTTTAACGTCATGCGGGACGGAATATAGTTTAACATCATGTTGGACGAAATATAGATCTTAGTATTAGGTCTTAGAGATCGAACCGAGAGGATCATAGTTTTAGGTCTTAGAGCTCGGACCATGAGGATCTTAGTTTTAGGTCTTAGAACTCGGACCAAAGGGAAAGGGGAGAAATAGACACATGGAAAGGAGGTTACAACACCTGACGTGAATGAGGACATAAACCCTACTTACCATGTGCTCTCCGGGGAAATGCTCGAGTCGAGGGACCGAACACGAAGGTAGGCTGGTTGGGCCCACGGGGAAGTTCCCCAGGCGCTCTTACATATCTCATAAAGATGAGAGTCAATCCATACGTAGTTCTAAAAGGTGACATGGTAAGATACCAGTGAAAAGGGAAATGGGGAGTGCGGGCATGGCCCTTGCACTAAAAGAAGTAGAATTTGATAAATATTGTTTGTCCTTTAAGGTGAGTGGTTTATTTTTATTGTGAAGAAACTGGCCTAGAATGGTAGGTCGTGGTGTCACCACAAGAATCAAGTCGTGATAGGTGTCGACAAATGGCATGGCACAAAACCAATACCCAACGTGATATCCTCTACAACGAGGTCATCAC
Organism: Viscum album; assembly: GCA_963277665.1. Classification (NCBI taxonomy): domain Eukaryota; kingdom Viridiplantae; phylum Streptophyta; class Magnoliopsida; order Santalales; family Viscaceae; genus Viscum; species Viscum album. The sequence continues at coordinate 249,802,193 of OY728139.1, forward strand.
AATGCAGTGTCGTTTTTCCTTTTGCGGTCAGGATGATAATGTCATAGTTTAGGGTCGTGTGATAGGACCAGCAACACAGTTTAAGGTCATATGGTTTGGAACAACAACACAGTTTGAGGTCATATGGTTTGGACTGACAACAGAGTTTAAGGTCATATGGTTTGGACCGACAACACAGTTTAAGGTCATATGGGTTAGACCAAAAACACAGTTTAAGGTCATATGGTTTGGACCCACAACACAGTTTAAGGTCATATGGTTTGGACCGACAACACAGTTTAAGGTCATATGGTTTGGACCGATAACACAGTTTAAGGTCATATGGTTTGGACCAACAACACAGTTTAAGGTCATATGGTTTGGACGGACAACACAGTTTAAGGTCATATGGTTTGGACCAACAACACAATTTAAGGTCATATGGTTTGGACAGACCATGAGAGGAGCCTCGGGCCAATGGGGCCTATGAGGGTTCAACAATCAGAAAGGGGCAAGAGATTCTAGCTCCCAGCTATGCTGGGCCCGAAACGCAATGTCTGGGCAACTCCTCACTCCCTAAGGGGAAGAGGTTCAAGCCGCACGCAACCCATAAAGAAGAGACCCAAGCACATAATCTAGCACTCAGATCGTGGGAGCCCCGAGAGACACCGTTACGCAGCTCGGTCCTTCTGATGTGCGGTGGTGTACTGAGGGTTAGTACAAGGAGTGTCGAGATTCCACCTTGACACGGTGGGGCAGAACATGACATGAACCATGCCACCAACATTCAGGGCCTGGGGAAGCCGGTGTGACGACTGAGGATTATTGCTGACCATGTTCGCAATGCAACATCCTGCTGTGTTAGCCATGGGGAGAAACAAATGAGCATCAACTGCTGACCATGTTCGCAACACGGTATTCTTATCAATTTGTTGTCTGAAACCCTTGGGGGCGTTGGCCCATGATGGTAAGAGAGCCCTTGGGCGTTGTATCCAGGCCGTTCTTGGGGGTCCCTCTGGGTGTGAAGGATGAAAGGGTCCCGAATGAAAGGGAACACGAAGATTGGAAAGTGGATGGAACTTGCCTAAGTTGAATCTGGAACTCCATGTTCTAGACCAGAGTGCCTTGAGCACATCAGCAGACCAATGGAAAGGGTCAGAGGGCTCAGTCTGAGAGCAGCCAAAAGATGGCGGATCCCTGGGCAAAAGAGGGGGCGTAATTCCAAACACCCTGGGAACCGGGAGATCGTGGGATCTCCTAAGAGATGGGGCTGGACCTAACATCTAAGTGTTCAGGCGGTACTACGTATCCCATAAGGATGGGAATCAAGCCACACATAGTTCTTGAAAGCGTGCGTCTTTAAATGCCATTGGACAGAGGTGGGCTAAACCCTGAGGACAGGGTACACGTGGTGCATCTTTTGCAAACACGGCGTGAATGGGGACATAATCTCACACCACGCCACGCGATCCTATGGTCGAGGTCCCAAAGGAGAAACAGACGTGACATTAGACCTCATGCTGGACCCAAGGACGAATAGTCTGGGCGTTCCTACATATCCCATTAGGATGTGAATCAAGCTAGATGTAGTTCTGGAAATACAATTTAACATCATGTTGGACGAAATGCGGATCTTTGTTTTAGGTCTTAGAACTCGGACCGAGAAGAAAGGGCGGAGTTTGGTAACTCCTGGGATGGACCCAAGACGAAATGTCCAGGCGGTCCTATGTATCTCATTAGGATGAGAATCAAGCCACACATAGTTCTGTAAATACAGTTTAACGTCATGTTGGACCAGATATAGATCTTAGTTTTAGGTCTTAGAGATCGGACCATAAAAAGGGTAGAACCAAAAAAGGATCATAGTTTTAGGTCATAGAGCTCAGACCATGGAACCCAGATGTAGTGCAAAGTGTATTTTAAGGTCATGCTAGACCATACAGTTTAAAGTCATGCAGGGCCATATAGTTTAAGGTCATGCAGAACCATACAGTTTAAGGTCATGCAGGACCATACAGTTTAAGGTCATGCAGGACCATACAGTTTAGGGTCATGCTGGACCATATAGTTTAAGGTCATGCGGGACCATACAGTTTAAGGTCATGCTGGACCATACTGGTTAGGCAATGTACTTCTTGAGGAACCTGGCATTGGTGGGAGGAGTGAGATGATTACCCTCCATAGTCACCGAGGAATACGCACCATTGGGATAGACCTTGTGGACAATATAAAGGCCCCTCCCACTTGGGCTCCAACTTGGGAGGTTTCCTACCTGGAATCATTGGCGCTCTAAGAGCCAGCACCAAGTCACCTTGCAGAAAGGAGCGGAGGCGAACCTTCTTATCGAAATCTCGAGCCATCCTACTCTGATGCCTTTTGATGTTATGTAAAGAGCGAAGCCTACTTCCATCCAGTGATTCCGATTCGGCTAGACGGATCTCGGCATCTCTGTCCGGCGCTTTCTGGTCGTAGACCTCCGTGCGCAATGAGGGCAGCTAGACATCGATGGGAAGGACGGCCTCAGCTCCGTATACCAGGTAATACGGAGTCACCTGGGTGGAATTGCGAGTTGTCGTCCTACTAGCCAAGAGGGAGTTGGGGAGCTTGTCCGGCCAACTTTTCTTATTCTGAACAACCATTTTTTGCAGAATGTTAGAGAGGTTTTTGTTAAACACCTCAATCTGTCCATTCGCCTGCGCATGATAATGGGAGGTGTGGTTAGAGCGAATGTTGTACTTGGCGTACAATATCTTCAGCTCAGTCGCTCGTAAGTTGGTTCTGTTATCCGTGACGATATCTTGAGGTATTCCAAAACGGTGAATGATATTGGAGCTCACGAAGTCGGCGATAGAACCAGCCTTGACTTCCCTCAGTGGGGCTGCCTCTTCCCACTTTGAGAAGAAATCCTTGGCGGTTAAGATGAACCGGCACTGGCGGGCCATCGCCGGCGGGTAAGGCCCTACGACATCCAACCCCCAGATTGAAAAGGGCCAAGAATACTTAGAAGTACGGAGAGGCTCTGGTGGCCGATGCACAAAGTTAGCATGAACTTGGAATGCATGACACCTCATGGCGTACTCGATTCAGTCATGAATCATGGAGGGCCAGAAGTATCCCAGTCTCCGAATCTGGTGGGACTACTTCGAGCCTGCCTGGTGGGAGCCACAGGAACCAGCATGCACTTCCTGCATGACCTGTGGGATCTCAACTCCTTGAAGACAACGGAGGAGAACACCGTCAAACCTGCACCTATAAAGGAGCTGCTCCCGGCTGGGACCGCTTTGAAGGGTGAACTGTGGTGCGCGGCGCCAGATTTGTTCTCTCTCTGCTCGGTCCATCAGAAAATTGACATGCCAGAGATATTCAACCAAGGGTGTCCTCCAGCCAAAAACTGTCTCGATCACCACGCCTGAAGCCCCGTGGGGTCCTGACGCAGGGGCACCAGCGGTGAGATGGTTCACTCGCGGGCCACGATCGCCCTCCGGGATAACAGGAGCAATGACTCTTCAATGTGCCACGTGGATGATTAGGTCATCCTGTTCGGGCTTCACGAGTGATGCGGCCAGGCTGGCCAAAGCATCTGCTCGACTGTTCTGCGACCGGGGAACGTGAACGACATCTTGTCGGGATGGGAACTTAGCCATTAGATGGAGGGTTCACTCTAGCAACGGCATGAGTTCTGGCTTCCTGACAGTGTAGTCACTGTTAACCTACTTGATGGCTAGCTCAGAGTCCCCTTTTACATACCGGTGGGGTACGTTAACCTCTAGAGCCAACTTGAGGCCGGTGATGAGGGCATGATATTTTGCCTCATTGTTGGTGCAGCCTTCTAACAACAAGAAAAAATATGGAAGAATAGATTGCTCCGTGGTGATGAAGACGATACCCAGACCCACTCTGTTATGCCTAGGATCGTTCAGCCTTCTACCAGTAGGGATTCGGGAGGCGCCATCAAACTGCATCTGCCAGCATGGGGTGGTGTGATCGACTGAGAGGATTGCCTTATCAGGAAATCCCAAATCCAGTGGCTGGTCCGCAGAGGTTCGGTGGGCAGCTAAGAAGTCTACCAACGCCTTTCCTTTGACGGCCTTCTGAGGTACGAACCTAATGTTGACCTACTGGAGGATCACCGCCTAGCATGCCAATCGGCCAGTCAACATAGGCCGGCTCATGATGTATTTAAACATGTCTACCTGAGAGACCAGTTGTACCTTTTGGTGCTGCAAGTAGTGCCGCAATTTCTGTATGGAGAATACGAGCGCCAGGAAGCTCTTCTCGATGGGAGAGTATCTAAATTCTGCATCGAGGAGAATGCGACTGAGGCAGTAGAGGCTATTCTATGTTCCCTCTTTGTTCTTCTGGGCGATAAGGGCACTGAGGGATCGCTCCAGGGCAGTCACGTAAAGGACCAGCGGCTTTCTGGGAACAGGTGGCATCAGGATAGGAGGTTGAAGCAGATACTGCTTTATTTCCTCAAAAGCAGTCTGACACTCTTCATCCCACCCATAGGTGGCGCCTTTCTTCATGAGTCGAGAAAAGGGATTACACTTGCTGACCATATTCGCAATGAATCGGCGTATATAGGCTAAGTGGCCTTGGAGGCCTCGAAGCTCCCGAATATTACTCGGGGGAGGCATCTGACTAATGGACTTGATCTTCTCGGGGTCGATCTCGATACCTCAATACCTAACGATGAATCCAAGAATCTTTCTGGAGGTGACCCTGAAGGCACACTTCAACGGGTTCATCTTTAAGTGGCGAGAATAGAGCAAACCGAACACTTTCTCAAGGTCATTGAGATGGTCACGGGGCTGATGAGATTTAACCACCAGGTCATCTACGTAGCACTCCACCAGCTTCCCGAGGATCGGCTTGAATATGCGGTGCATAGCCCGTTGATAGGTGGCACCCGCGTTCTTCAGGCTGAAGGGCATAACCCGATAGCAGAAAGTGCCCTGAGGGGCCCTGAAGGCAATGAACTCTTCATCCTCGGGGGCCATCTGGATCTGGTTGTACCCGGAGTACCCATCCATGAAGGAGAGGGCTAGGATCCCGACCATTTCATCTATCAACAGATCTGTCATGGGAAGGGGAAATTCATCCTTCGGACAATGGCGATTAAGATCAAGGAAGTCGATGCAGACCCTGATCTTCCTGTTCTTCTTCCTGACGGTCTTAATGTTGTCTAGCCATCTGGGGTACTGGACTTCCTTGAAAAAGTTGGCATTAATGAGCTTATCAACATCGTCCTCAACCATGGCACCATGAAAGGGGTGCATTTTTTTGGGAGGCTGCTTGAACCCGTGATGGTTTGCTGGGAGGCCAAGGTGGTGGAAGACTACCTGGGGATCTAGTCCCGACATCTCGTCATAACTCCAGGAAAACACATCACGGTGATGTCTGAGGATGTCTATGTACTGTTTCCTTTCCTGAGGAGGCATAGAGGCACTGACCAATGTGGGTCTCGGGTCCGCCTCACTACCGAGGTTCACCTGTACTAGCTCGTCGACTGTGGCGGAGACGCCATCCTCAAAAGCAGGAGGAGCATCTTCCAGGTCTTCTTTTCCGCTTGTGGAAGGATCATCCACGGGGGGAGCCGTTTCGGGGCTGCTCGACCCTGATGGGGAGCTAGCACTGGCTTGGGCAGTAGAGGTCGTCACGACGGGAGACTCATGCACCGCGGAGACCATAGCGACGAAGGCGGTTTATCCAATACCATCCGGCCTGCCGCTCAAGGGGCCACACTTTATGACATCAAAGCAGTGGTGATGCGTTGGCTTCAGCCGATCGATCCCGGCTTGGAAAAACAGACACGTATGACGTACTGCCATTTCCATGAGCCCAACGTCCCAATATCGTACGGGGGTAGGAGGCTCGGGGATCACCTGAACCTGGTTGGTGTAAGAGTACGAGGTGATTTCCTACCGTCGCTTAGACCTGGAAATATGGCTTCCTCTGGTACCCGAGACAAAAAATCACTCTCCCATATCGGGGGGCGTGGACTCCAACCAATGGATTGGGAAGACATATGCGTCATCCAATCCTGCCCAGGGATCACTCGCGACAGCAGCGGGCTCAACCTCACCTGTCAGGATTTGCTTGTCCTTCCTCTTGTAATAGTCAGCATCCAGGTAACGAGCTTCAAAAGAGGAAAACAGAGATGCATCTCCTTGGAGCACACCCACTCGACCCTTAAGGGAGTATTTGAGGCACTGCTGGTGTGATGAGGGAACCACTGTGTGAAGATGGAGCCATGGCCTACCCATCAATGCGTTGTAGGCAGTGTCCTGAGAGACAACCTTGAATTCAGTATTGGCAAATTAAGCCATCGAACTGGGTCTTCAAACGAATATTGCCGAGTGGAGTTTGCTCAGTCCTGTCATACCCCTGGATTTTGAGGTCAGAGGGAGTTAAATCATCCTCGGACAACCCCAGTTTTCGCAGTGTCCGAGTTGGGATCAAGTTAATCCCCGAACCCGTGTCGACAAGACAGCGACGGACTTCCACGCCATTGAACTGGATGGTGATGTACAACGGGCGGATGTTCCCATGTATGGGAGGGTCTTCATCTTCACCGAAGAATGAGATAACCGCCTGACATTCAGCATCCTCAATCAACTCGATGTGGAAGGCTTCTGCGGCCGCTCCCTCCGTTTCAAACTGGAGGGGGATCCTTAGAGCCTCGGCGAGCTCCTCGGGAATTTTGGATGACATGCGAAGGGACTCAAGGATGAAAATCCATGCCGGAATGCTGGCCAGATGCTTCAGGACATCATACTTTCACTCCGAACGCGAGCTTCTTCTTACTGGAGGTCACTCTGCGATTGGGGGCATGACGGGCCATGCTGGCGGGACCGGTGACTGACTGGTACTAGGCACGTCCCGCGGTTCACCAGTTGAAGCCCGAGAGGTGGCTGTCTTGCTAGGACCAAAAGGCCTTAGTCGGCCAGTGGCAGGGCTGGTCTGGTTGCGACGCCGGCAAGGCGGTTCCGCCCGATCCAGCAACACAAACGGTGGTGGAAGCGAACCTGTTGTCACCGGGTGAGGGAGCCACGAGTGTTGCTCTATATACCGGGCCTACTGTCTGGGCTTAGTAGCGTGCACGGCCTGACTGGAGGTGATGACTGTCATGCCCCGGCGATTCACGTAGCCACGGCTCCGTCGACATTGGTGACGTCTGGGGACATTGGGGATGTCCACCTGGCGCTCCTCATCGTTGGGAGCCACAAAGGGATTTACCAACTCTACGGTGTTAACCAAAGCGTACCCCAGGCTCTCGGGGAAGTCCACCTGGCGCTCCTCACCGTCGGGAGAGAAAAAGGGATTTACCAACTCTACGGTGTTAACCAAAGCGTACCCTGGGCTCTCAGGGAGGTCCACCTGGTGCTCCTCCCCGTTGGGAGCCAAAAAGGGATTTACCAACACTACGGTGTTAACCGATGCGTACCCCGGGCTCTTGGGGAGGTCCACCTGGCGCTCCTCATCGTCGGGAGCCAAAAAGGGATTTACACACTCTACGGTGTTATCTGAAGTGTACCTCGGGCTCTCGGGGAGGTCCACCTAGTGCTCCTCACCTTCGGGAGCCAAAAAAGAATTTACCAACTCTACGGTGTTAACCGAACCGTACCTCGGGCTCTCACTCGAGGAGTCATCCACAACCGAACGGGGTCTCGGAGGGATCCCCATTTCCAGGGGCATGAAATCGCCAAGCATGCGAGAAGATGAAGGAAATGGCAGGGCACGTTCTTTGTTCTTGCGCCGCCTCCTACTCTTCTGGGAAGAAGTAGGCTGGGACGACGATGCCAAAGCAGCGCTCGCAGACTCCGAGGGCTCTAGCTGATCCAGGCGGGCACGGATGATGCCATGGGCACAAGCGACCGTCCTACAGGCCATCCAGTCATTATAATTCTGGGACCCATGTTCGGAAACCTGTTCCCACCCATCCCCGTTGTCACTACTGCCATCTGATCCCACGAAGACACCTTCCACCTGTGTCGGGGCTAGGCCCAACCTGACTATGTTGTTTTCAATCTGGTCATGGATCCAGTCCTCGAACACATAGCATTACTGGATGGTGTGTCCCAGGATCTGATGATAGGGGAAGTAGTTAGGTTGACCCATGAGACACACCTCTTCTAGCTTCCGGCACTCAGGCAGTCACACGATCCTCTGCTCCAAGGTGCTATGGAAATAACCGGGGACCTGGGCCTCGCCAAACGAGTAAGCCCGATTCCTCCTGTCTGGAAAGGGGACTCTTGGGGGATGACCATAGCTAGGGGCCGAAGGAGCAGGCTGAGGAGGTGGAGCCGGATTACCTCGTCTAGGTGGTGGCGGTGCATTATGCGGAGAGGCCGGCCGATTCTGAGGCGGTCGCTGCTGGGCCGGAGGTTGTGCCCGTGGGGGTGGACCCCTATGAGCCTGCTGAGCTAGCCTCACTGGCAGCAACTCTAGATATCCAGGGGCCTCTATCTGGGCCACAGCAGCGGGCTCGGCTCTAGCGGCTCTCCTTGCAGAGATTACAGGAGGCATCGGGCATGCCTGACCGGCCTATTGCAGGGCTTCTTCGAGGCGCTAAACCTTGTCCGAGAAGTCCCAGAACCCTCCAGGGTAATTCTGCATGATCAGGGAAGGAACCAAATCCGTCTTGACGTTCCCTACACACATCGTCTGTAATTTCTCATGAGTCACTGGCATGTTAAGGGAGTACGTGAGCCCCTTCCACCGGGCAACGAAGTCCGCGACTCGCTCATCGGGCCTTTTCTTGCACCTGAAGAGGTCTGCAATTTTCATCTTCCAGGTTGTGGAACTGAACTGGTAGAGGAATTACCGGCGAAGGTCCTCCCAGCTAGTCACAGATCCAACAGGGAGTTGGCTGTACCAGAGGAATGCTGGTCCTTCCAGTGTCTGAACGAAGCACCGAAGCTTGGTAGCCTCCTGCTGCGCCTGAGTCCCTAAAAAAGGCCCGCACGTCGAGTTGAAGTGGGCCAAGTGTTGTGGCGGGTCTCCGGTCCCGTTAAAGGGGAAAAACGCGGGGTTCTCAAATCCCGGCGGGGCCGGCATGTCATCCACCCATGCAGGGTACGGCTTTCCATCCTGTGGGATCGCCACCTGCAGAGTTTCCAGGGCCTCCAAGCGAGTGATGAGTACTTCCATCAGATCATCCCGATGCGGATTCCTATCCTGACGAGGATCTCTAACCACAAGCGCATTGGTAGGCTCTTCAATACGATAGTCCCACTCAGCGGCTCGCGGGGCAGCTGGAAGAGTGACTCTTGGAGCGGCGGGAGGAAACCGAGTAGGGTCCCCCAGGTTGACTTGTCGCTCGGGAAGGTTCAGCGAAACATATCGCGCCCTTTTGCCATGGGATCCAGTGTCTCCCCTGTCGGCGAACACGAAACGGTCACGGTTGCCCGGGGGGATCTCAGCAAGGGGTAGATGCTCCTGGCCCGTCTGTCCTAGTCTAGGGCTGCGGTAGTCAGGCCGCCGCTCTGCAATGCGTTCGGCCAGGAGCTCATCATCTAGCCTCTTTTGCTCGGCTAGCTGTTGGCGCAACGTGGCCTTCTCGGGATCTTCCTCTACCTTATGCACTGAGGTATATGGGTCGGTGAGTTTGACAGTCCCAACGGGCTCTTTTCGCCTACCGATGTTTCGGCCCAGTGCCAATGCTTCCGTGGGTACAGGAAGACTTAGGAGGCTCCTCTGTTGGCGAGTAATCCTCCCAGATGGGTCCAGTAGCGGCCTATCCTCGGGGGGTGAGTCCGCGTCAAGGGGCTCCACAATGTTTCCCTCATATGAAAGGTCATCCATGTTGATTGATACTGCCCTTGGAGACGTTCCCTCAGGGCCGCCCTGTGGATCGGGCTGTCGGCGGATCGCATAGAAGAGGACAGCAGTGTACTTCCCCCACCCGCGGATGTGCGCATGGGGGGTGGCCTCCTCAATAACTGCGCGGAGTACTTGAAAACACTGGACGCATTGTTACTGAAGGGCCTCGTGGTGGTCCAGTGACTTGGGGTGCCGGACCGCGGGGAGTGCTGCTAGGTCGACCCGGTGGCACTACTCACTAATCACCTCGAGATGCGCCTGGCTCCCGGGATAATGTGCTAGCTGATAGCGGAGGCAGGAGTGAGTCACCCGAAGAATCTAGTGGAAGTATTCAAACTCTTCTAGGGCGAGTGACTCGGTCACATCAAAACCCGATTCTGTGACCAGCCAAAACCTCTCCGAGAAGTGTCCCGCTGTAAGAACGGTCTAGAAGCTCCACAGCTCCGGTTCGGGGTCTGGAACTTGCTGCCCCTACTCGTCCACCAAGGAATGTTGGGGAATTGAAAATGGCGTCGAGGCAGGCTGTCAGGGCGGTGGGCTGGCCGGCGGGGAGTACGGCGAATAGGCCGATTGGCCGCCGATCCCTGGGTCATCCTCCAGTGGTTGCAGTGACCTGGCTTCCACGTCGCGATAGGATGGGTCGGCGAATGATCCTCCTATCATAGAGTCAGTGCTTGCCAAGGGAGTATCGCCTCGTGATTCTTTCATCGGTCCCCAGAAAAGTTCATCACCCTCCCTAACAGGGATCAGAGGTGCTTCTGAGGAGGCCATCGGCAACTGCGGGCTTAATCCCTGGCAGTACGCCAAGTGCTCGTCCTCCTGGATATACCTTCGAAGGCAGGAAGGGAATCATACGGATCTCGCATTCGGGGAGTATGAGACTGACGCGTTGTGTCCCCATACCTGCCCCCAACACAAAGGGTTGGGGGGGAGGTTCCATCGTCGAGTCGTACTCTGCCTCAAAATCCGAGAAACGGACTGGTCTGATTTCCATCCGGACTCCCCTGACATTCCTCCTACGGCGACGATGCCTGACCTTCCTACCCTTGGGTAGCTCCTCAGGGTAAGTACAATTTCCGTCATGGAGTCCCCCAGCCACAATAGAGCTGGGGAAGAGGGGACTGAAGGCCGGGGTGCGAGAAGCACCGGGACAGATGTCAAAAGGGTCCTGTGGAGGACCTCCATGTGAGTGAGAGGCTGGATACACAACGGCTCCATGGTCGCGGCCAGTAGCAGGGGGAGTGACCACATTCCCCATGCAGTGGGCACTGGAAGGAGTCATACCTGGAGCACATTCGTCGCGAAGAAGCTTCCAGCTTCCCAGATCGGTGGCACGGAATGAGCCCTCATGGTGAGCGGAACTACCGCGGATTGATCCGCAGTGGCCATTGCCAGTGTTCGCGACCGGGAGATTCGACACAACTTGCCTGCAGGGCGGTCGGGGTTTCGATCCCATTCGGGAACGTGGTTGCCCCTACTCAACATGCATGGGGATCTGGTAACAGGAGTCAGCAGTGGCTCGGGCCACAGTGGTTGCTGATGCTGGTGACCCAGGACGGGCATTCTCTCCCGCTCGCGCCCGGCGCTGGCATCGAGTCAGATGGGCCGGAACTGGCGGTGCGGGCATGAAGATTGCATGCTCCTCGGCTCGGGGAGTCGTGTGGCGGCATCGACGCAGCCTAGCGGGGGTTCTTTCCGTTTACCCCTGGGATGGATCACCGATCGGCTGGACCCGGACATCCCCCACCTCATTGGCGTAGGGGAGGGATGTGTCAAAGCGCTCCGGGGATAGGCTCCCGAAGCGGTTGAACTTCGGCGTGGGGAGCGGCGACTCCCTGCATGGCCCTCGAGGGCGGCGATGGTGGTGAGGCACAACCGCCTCTTGATCCATGCGGGCCATGCCCCTGGTGGGGATGACCCCTTCCTCGTCATACCAACGAATCATGTCATTGATCACCCTCTACTGGATGATTTTTGACGGGGAGAGGGGGCGCAAGCGCCCAGATACTACAATAGTCGAAGTCGGAGTGACTATGGGATAGGTTTGACTGCGCGGGGTAGCCGCGTCAGTACTGCCCCTACCCCTGCGCTGGTGGGCAGGTGGAGATTGAGCTCCGAATGTGGTGAATTGATTCCTGGAAGCAGGGAGATGAACCCATTAGTATCAACAGGAAAGGAGATCAACAACTAAGGCCCATCGTCATTCCGTCTTCCATGGTCAGCGAGGGGGATGCACGCAGACGACGTCGCAGAACGGAGTAGTCAACGTCTTGACGGCCTCGACCCCTGGCGAGTTCACGTCCCGGTGAGGGTTACCCGGACCTAGTGACATGCTATTCTTCTGACGCCCCAACGGCTACCATTAATCGGGTTGAGGAGAATAGCTTCATATCGGGTTCACCATTTTTGTTTATCCGACACTTTCGCCGGGGAGCGCGCATCCATCTGTGGAGGAGGACGCACTGTTTGTTGCCCCGCATTCCCGCTTTCCAAAGGTGGGCGACATTCGTTCCTTGTTCAGGTACGTCTGCTCCTTGATCGAAACGGGATGATGGGATGTCGGTTCTTCCTTTCGTGGATTCCTCCTCGGAGCTCATCACCTAGTCCGGGTCTCCCTCATAGATTTAACATGGGTTCGTGATGCTCATTCACGGTGCCATATCTACATGGATGCCAGTTAATTTCGCTGCTTCCATCATGACATGCCAAGGGGTCTTGTCGGGGCAGCAACCTTCGGTGACGAGAATGGTCACGTTGGGGCGTCGTTGGCATGTATGTCTTTGGTCCCTCATCACAGGGCTTCTCTAAGGTGCGGAAGCCCAAGGCATCCCACATAGAACGCGGGGAATGTGTACCATTTGAGGTTTTCCTCAGCCTTCCATGTTTAACACGAGGTATGTCGCGAGTTTACCGTCTTTCTGAGACGGATCGGGTTGAATGATCCCTAGGGGGGAACACCGATGTTGGGGCCAGCACGTGGGCGGCTTCCCATATATCATGGAGTGGGATGGGGTGGCATGATCTCACCGGGATGTGGCGGCCTGGGTAAGGATCAGGATGGATGGTGGAGTGAGACATGGGGCTTACTTTCTAAGATGGCCCAAGAGGGTGGATACAATTTAATGTCATTCAGGACACGATACAGTTTAATATCATGTGGGACGAAATACAGTTTAACGTCATGCAGGATGAGGGGTTTGGGGCTTACACTCTGAGGCAGCCCAAGGTGGTCAGGAAAATGACATGGAGAGGTCGGGACGACCGGGTGGTGGGCTTGAACCTCATGGAGGCCTCCTACGTATCGTGCGTTTGCACGGATCAAAGTACACATAGTTCGCTGGGATGGGGCTTATGCTCTGGGGCGGCCCATAAGAGGATGTCATGGTCAATGCGCACTCTAAGCCCACGTGAGTCATGCTCGGTGTGAGGAACAAGAGGTAACAGGGACCAGACGATCACGTTGCGAAGGGTGCGTCCGTGAGAAGCGGAATGGGGCTTACACGTTGAGCGGCCCAAAGAGGAAAGAGGGGCTTATGTGTGGTTAGAGGCCCTTGGTGTCAGAGCTTACTCCAGGGTGGAGGCCCGTGGTGTGACAAAGCGAGGTGGGAAAAGGACTCCACTGGCCTTGTCAGGGTGGGAAGTCTGGAGATCCATGGGTGCAATTATCCACAAGAAAGGCTAGGGGCTTACGCTCTGAGGAAGCCCTTCCCCAGCAGACAAACAAGCTCCGACAAGGAGGATCTCGTTCCATGTGAGGAAGAGTCCATTCCCGTGGAGACGAGTGGCGTAATAAAATGTCCGAGTTGGGGGGACCCTACGTGCAAAGCATGGGGTCGAACCACAGTTTAACGTCTTGTGTTAAGGACGAGGTGAATAGCAGTTTAACGTCCTGCAGCTTGAACGAGGTGGGTTTTCTACACACCCCTAGGGATTACATGCCCAACTCCCTCTACCCCTTGTGGAAGGGAAGTCATCGGTAAGGCCATTGTGAAGGGGGGCAGCAGGGCGAACCACCGGGGGGTCCACGTTAGCGTGGCTATGCGAAGAAGCAATAGATGTTAGCGTGCCTATGCAGAGAAGCATAAGGAAAAGCAATTCAATGGGAAACACGGCCCAAGGGACCATGAGGTTACTTCGCACGAGCCTAGAAGGTCGTGCGGGAAAACAACGCATGGCGCGCATGCCCGGTAGGGGAGACATTAGGTGCCGGTGCAGGGGGAAGCCATGGGGCGTCAAGGTGAGGAGTCCTGGGATTTGCGCGCAAAAGGGAATGTTTTCACTCAAAACTCTGGGACGACGCGCAATTGGAGCAAGGGAATCGCGCGCGGAGAGGGAACTACGCGCAGAGTTATGCGCGCACGGCAGGGTATTGTGCGCACGAGACACAGATTGCGCGCAAGGCTGGAACCTTGGGGAGGGGGAAAATTCACTGAAGCCGGTGGAGTTGCGCACAAAGGCGAACTCCGGGGCAAGGTTGCGCGAAATGAGGGTTTTACCTAGAAGTCATCTTCCGCATGGGGGGGGGGGGCAAATTGCGCGCATGGGAGTCACTTCGGATTCCTCAACCCCCAAACCTTTCGGGGTCACATTCTATTTATAGGCGACCTCCGGCACGGAATCCAGGCGGCGCACGGAATTCTTCGCGCCGAGCGTAGCCGGCGCGCAAACATTCGCCACGCAGAACCAGGGCGCGCAAAGATTGCGCGCCTCATCCACTCAATTTCGTGAAACCCGGGGATTCTACGCACGCAGACCGATTTTTCGCGCGGATCCTCCATTATTTCGCACACCACACCCCAGGCCTCCGGATCGGGCCTCTGATTCCGAATATGACTTCGATTCTTCATTTTGAAAATTTTTCTGGGAGTTACAGTCTTTTTTTCGGCGTGAACAGTGATGTAGAAAATGATGTCCCAAGATACATATATGTTTTATATAGTATTTCGATAGGATTTTATGGTAATCATATGATTAATAAAATATTATTCAATGATATTATTTTGAAAATAATTTATTCACTAATTCATAAGGGTGAAAAGTATGAATTTTTGAAAAAAAAAATTTCTATATCATGCATTCAAACAATCATTTTATATTTAAATTTTACAGTTAAGATTTATTATGAAATATTTTATAAAACATTATCTATAAAGAAGGTGACTTTTCTGGGTAAATAAATATCTATTTGTTTCCAATAAATTACATTGAAATAGAAATTTATTGTAACTAATCATTGAATGTGGTGTTTATTTAATCTATTTTATGTCACTTAATGAGTTTTTTGTGCTCATAATATATTTTAAAAAAAATCACAGGGTTTAAGGAAGAGTAAGGGATATAATTATTTCAATGTTAAACTAATGGTGATTTTTCTTGAAAATAGATAATGCCTTATTTTATATGTTTTAATTGATATGGAAAATTGGTACTTATCCGAAGTTTTCAATATAGATATATGGTTTTATTATGTATGAGTTATAATTTAATTATTTAAAACACTATATGTATACTATATTTGGTAGAACTATGTGTGTTTTAGTCTAATGATTATATAATATGTAATTTTTATGGTCGGTTCATTATAATTATTCTGTCTAAGCACTTTATTTCCAATGATATACTGAAAAGAAAGTTAAGGGTCCCAAAGTGTGTATCACATAATCCTTGTACTTTAAAATTAAATATTCCTGTTATTAAAATCCCTTATATATTATTATATATTGAACACATTATAATTATTATACTGATATGTTATTATATAATGGGTTTAACAATTAATTATTCATTTCCATACACTAATAAAAACAACTGAATGTTATTAGTGTATATGTGTGGATGACCACATCCATAAAGAGACACCAGTTTTTTATCATTAAACACATTCATGTATATTATTAATGGTGGGAATGATGAATAAATAATATATATCTCATATAATTATGATTATAACATATCAATTTAATATCATCCTTTACCTCTGTTGGCACCAAAATATTGCACGAAAGGAAGGGATGGATAAGAAGGTTGGCACGCTGCCACGCGAAGCATCGACGCGAAGCACCCCCGAGCAGCGCGGTCTCGCGAAGCTCTAGAGGCGGTAACTCTCCACGAACGACTTTGAAGTTCGCGAGCGCGCCGCAAAGCTCGGGAGGCAGTAACTCTCTGCAAATGAGTTTGACGTTTGCGAGCCCGCTGTGAGGCTCTGGAGGCGGTAACTCTCCACGAACAACTTTGACATTCGTGAGTGCGCTGCGAAGCTCAGGAGGCGGTAACTCTCCGCGAACGAGTTTGACGTTCGCGAGCTCGCCGCGAAGCTCCGGAGGCAGTAACTCTCCGCGAATGACTTTGACGTTCACGAGCCCGTCGCGAAGCTCAGGAGGCTGTAACTCTCCGCGAACGAGTTTGACGATCGCGAGCCCGATGCGAAGCTCCGGAGGCGGTACCTCTCCGTGAACGACTTTGATGTTCGCGAGCGCGCCGCGAAGCACCTGAGGGGGCGCGCGAGTTCTTCTTCATGGCGCCCCTTGCCTATAAATACCGGGCTCCCCCTGAGTCCCAAGGACGGACAATCCGAACTTTCGGCTTCTCCTCTCCCGAATCGCGTAGCACTCTTTGCCCCCGGGAATCATGAGCTCCGCGAGGTACTTCTGCTTCGCGTGACGCCTTCGGTTTATCTCATTTTGAGCCCCTCTTCCGAGAGGGATGCCCTTCGCGAAGCTCAAAGGAATTCGCGAAGGAGGGGGATTCCCAAGGGAACCCGGGAAGCCGCGGAGCGTTTATGCTTCACAAAACACCCAACCTGTACTAATGATCCCTATGGTAAGCCATGATTGCTACACATCACGAAGCACACTGCTTCACAGCAGCCTGCTTCACGAGGCATCTCATCTTCGCGAGGAAGTGCTCCGCGAATACTGTTCTACTTCACGAAGCACCCTCCACTCACACATATTTCGCACGCTATGGCCAAGGAACTCCGCTTCACGAAGCACACTCCTTTGCATGGAAATTATGCTCCCCGTACGACCCTCCAGGTTTGCACGATGTGATTTCAAAGCCCCACGGACAATACTACTCGTAGCGTTGCTTCGCCTAATGATTCTTCGCATAGGCACGTTTACGGCTATTTCTTCTTCTCATAGCCACGCTAACGTGGAACCCTCGATGGTTCGCTCTGCAACCCCCCTTGACCACAGCCTTACTGGTACCTTCCCTCCCCCAAGGAGCAAAGGGTACCAGTTATGTAAGTCCTAGGGGTGTGGAGTGAACCCACCTCGTCCGAGCTGTAGGACGTTAAACTGCCAAGCACCACGTCTTCAACACATGAAGTTAAACTGTGACCGGACCTCATGCCTCTCTCAAAGGGTCCCCCAGCTCGAACATTTTTTACGCCACTCATCTCCACACGAGTGGAATCAACCATCCACAAGGGATTATATCCTCCTTATTGGAGCGGCGTATGTTCTCAGGAGAAGGGCGACCCTAGTTCCCCAACAGATGGTTTCACCCCTACATCTCCATACTTCCCCACTACCAAGGTCAGTGGAGGGCGTGATAGCGAACAAGGCACCTCCCATCATTGGTCCCAAATCCCTCTTTCGCTGCGCTTTTTCACACTTCGGGCCTCCATCCTAGAGTAAGTCCCAGCACCATGGGCCGCCTAACGCGTAAGCCCCTCTTTGCTTCTCACGGACGCACCCTTCGCGGCGTGATCGTCAGGTCCTTGCTGTCACTTTTTTCCCACACCGAGCATGACTCTCATGGTCTTAGAGCTGGAATTGGCCAGGACAATACCTCATCCAGCATGACGTTAAACTGCATTCCCTTGTCCATCATGACGTTAAACTGCATGCCCTCGTCGAGCATGACGTTAGACTGCATGCCCTCATCCAACATGACATTAAACTATATGACCTTGTCCCGCATGAAATTAAATTGCACACCCCTTTGAACTACGAGGTCTTTGATCCATGTCAAGGAATGGTACGTAGGAAGCCTCCATGAGGTTCAAGCCCACCAGTCATCCAATTCACGTCGAGTTCCATTTTCGTCCAGCATGACGTTAAACTGCATTCCACTCCGACGGTAAGCCGTTGTGACCAACCTGAACTACGAGGACTTTGATCCATATCAAGGCATGGTACGTAGGAAGCCTCCACGAGGTTCAAGCCCATCGCCCGTCGTTTATTCATGGCAGGGTTCACCACCATCCAGCATGAAGTTAAATTGTATTCCATTGACCATTCCGAACTGCGAGGACTTTGATCCATATCAAGGCATGGTACGTAGGAAGCCTCCAGGAGGTTCAATCACACCATTAGTGGACCCCTGGGTCTACTTTCACGTCGGTTCACCGATGAAACCCTTTGAACTACGAGGTCTTTGATCCATGTCAAGGCATGGTACGTAGGAAGCCTCCCCGAGGTTCAAGCCGATATCTCATTGGATAAAGGTCCACCTTTACATCGGTTTGCCGACACACCCCACAAGTGGACCCCTGGGTCCACATTCACGTCGGTTCGCTGGCGAATTCCATCATTTGAACTACGAGGTCTTTGATCCATTTCAAGGCGTGGTGCGTAGGAAGCCTCCTTGAGGTTCAAGCCCACCACCCATCGGACCAAGGTCCACCTTCATGTCGGTTCGCCGACGAAGCCCCTCTGAACTACGTGTTCTTTGATCCATGTAACAGCATGGTACGTAGGAAGCCTCCACGAGGTCCAAGTCCACCAGCTGTTGGTCACTCCGACCTTCTTCACGTTGGTTCATCCACACCCGGGGTAGCCTAATGTGTAAGCCCCACACAATTTGGACCAAGGTCCACCTTCATGCCGGTACACCGGCACCCTCCCAAACTACGTGGACTTTGATTTTCTGCCACGGGGTTACGTAGGAGGTCTCTTCGAGGATCAAGCCCAACTTCACCGTCACCCTTGTGATGGTACCTTTCTATTTCACCGTCCACTTCATTTGTGCATCCATCATCCGCCTTGATTCTCACCCGGACCGTCACATCCCGGTGAGACCATGTCGGTCCGCTCCTCTTCACAGCCGCCCATGGGCTGGTCCCGGTATCGGCACCCCTCCAAGAGAAATCCCTCAATCCGATCCATTATAGCTAATGCTCTGATCGGGCTGACCCATCTCCGCTGGATGTTAAACTCGCGGCATACCCTGTGTTAAACACATGAAGCTGAAGAAAACCTCAGATATGTGTCTATGGAATATAATTCCCCGCACTCGATGTGGTATGCCTCGGTCTTCCACGCCCTCGAGAAGCCCTATGACCGGGGATAATAGACAAACATTCCAGGTCCCCAGCATTCAGACAAGCTACTGATGCCTCAACGTGACTACTCCCCTGACTGAAGGTTTATGCCCTGACCGGACCCTTTGGAATGTCCCGACAGAAGCAGTGTAATTAACCGGTGTCCATAGAAACATGGCACTGGGAAGAGTTTCATGAAAAACGTATTAAATATATGAGGGAGACCCGGACTAAGTGACGATTTCTGAGAAGGAATCCACGGAATGAAGAACCGACATCCCATCATCCTGTTTCAATCAAGGAGCAGACGTCCCTGGATAAGGAAAGAATGTCGCCCGCCTTTGGAAAGCGGGAATGCGGGGCAACAATGCACCGCGTCCTCCTCCTCCGCGGACGGACGAATGCGCGCTCCCCGGAGGAAGCATCGGAAACGTAAATGGTGACCCCGATGTGAAATTATTCTCCTCAAATGTGGAGATTAGTAGCGTTCAAGACACCAGTAGATTGACGTGTCACTGGATCCAGATATTCGGCGCCTGGTCCCGCCATGAAAATAGCGGGCCTATCGTGAATCTCACCGGAAGTCGGGCTAGTAGAATGTGGGGCACTCCATTCCGCAACGTGTTGGCATGGATACTTCTTATAGACGTAGAGAATGGAAGGACGCTGGGGCACCGGTTGTCAATCCTTTTCCTCACAGTGATGATGAGTTGATCCCTTCATTTTCCAGTAACTAGGTTGCTGTTGCGGAGACACGATCACCGCCCGCTCGCCTACGCAGGGGCAGGGGAAACACCGGAACATCCACCCCGCATGGCTCCGCAACCGCCACGACGGTCGCTACATCATAGAATATGGGGTGCCCACGTCCCCTCTCCCCATCAGAGATCATCCAGCGAAGGGTGATCAACAACCTTGTACGCAGGTACTAGGAGGAAGGGGTCATCCCAACATGGGATATGGCCCGCCTAGACCTAGAGGTATCCAGGCCCCGCCGTCAACGCCGCCCTAACAGGCCGCGCCATGATCCCCTTCTCTTCATCCCAACGTTCAACCGTTTCGGGAGCCTGTCCCCAGAACGCCTTGACGACTCCTCGCCTTACGCTGATGAGGCGGGCAGCGTCCGGCTCGGCCCGCTCATGGTCCCGACCCAAGGGATCCAGGAAAGGGCTCCCGTCCGGCTGCGTCAGCGCTGCAGTCCGACTCTGCAGGAAGAGCAGGAAGGCCATGCCCCTTCACCACCTGCGCCAGCTCGTCTGACCCGACGTTAGCGCCGGGCCTGGGCTGAGGACGCTCGCCCAGATGCATCAACGTCAACAACTACTGTGGTCCGAGCTACCACCGACATGCATCTTGGAGTCACTGCATACACTGAGCATGGGAACTCCTTCGCCCAACCAGGATCGAGACCCCAACCACCCCACGGGCATGCTGGGTTGACTCTCCGGGTTGCAGGCCCGAGCAGTGATCGCTACGAACTAACCCGCAGTGATGTCACCTCGTACGGAGGCCCTCCCCATACCACTACTCCACAGAGCATGGGCCTTCTCCGCTCCGAAGCTCATCATGGAGGTATGCCTCGTGCTAACCACACCCCGAAGGAAGACCTGCACCGCGGTAGTGACGCTCGGCGCAGAAACCTTTCTTGCGCCCACTATACAGGGTATGGAGTCCATCCTCCTGCCCCCGACCACCGATCTGAAGGAACTGTCCATCCGGTCCTTCTCCAGCGTGGGGTCCCTCCGTACGTCCTCTCTGCAATAGGGGAAGGTCCTCCTCACCTCAGCAACTTGGGGAGTGAAGGTCAGCCTCGCTCCGCCCGCATCGACCATGGAGGTCCTTCCCATGCTCCTGCCGATTCAAACAGAGGCTCCACCCACATGGGTGATGTCCATGGAGGTCCTCCCCATGTACCCTTTGACATTTTCCCCGGTGCCCCTCGCACCACGGCTATCTCGAGCGGGGGCCCTCTCCGCCATGATGCCATCGCCTCCCCAAGGCTACTTATTAGGGATCAACCCTGTCCTGAAGAGCCACCCCGGGGCAGGAGAGCTGGTCGTCACCGCCACAAGAAGAATCCTGGGAAGGCCCGGGTGGAGATCAAACATGCCCGCTTCTCGGATTCTGAAGCGGAATGCAACTCAGTGATGGAACCTTCTTCCCACTCCTCCGTATCAAGGCCTGGGGCGGGAACTAGGCGTGTTAGCCTCATTCTACTAGAATGTGAGGTCCACCAGATTCCCATCTCCCTCCACAGGTACATCCAGAAGGATGAAATTGTGGAAACTCCTTAGGTCTTGACCGTGAAATCACCACCATTGTCACTAGAAGCGCCCTCTTCCTCTACAAGAGATCACAGAGACAGATTTTGGGGGCCAACGACGGTAGAGCGATGACATGACCCATCGCCGATAGCCGCGACTCCTGTCCCATAAGCTGTGGCTATCAACCCATCGTATTGTGACATCATGGCCAGGTCACCTCACTCTTCATAGGATGGCCCGAAATTCGGCGGCCAGTCAGCTCGTTCGCCGTATTCTCCGCCACCGATTTTACTATCCCAGAGGTCCACCTCGGTACCGCTACCGGTCCCTCAGCCGCCCCTAGTAGACGAGTGGGGAAATATAGGGCCAGACCTCGAGTCCGAACCCAGGAACTTCTTGAGTATTCTCACAGCAGATCACTTCCCGGAAAAATTTTGGCCGACGGCAGCACTGAACTTTCACGCACCAGAGTCCCTTACCCCTGAAGAATTGGGGATCCTTTGTCAAACCCTATGGGTGACACACTTCCTCCTGCGTTACGAGTGGGTTATGTACCCCAAATGTCGAGAGCACTTCGAAGAAATCGTCAAGAAATGCCGCCTGATCGATTTGGCCGCACTCCTCGTGGCCCAGCACCCTAAGTCGCAAGTCCGTCAAAGCACCCTTCAACGGAAATGTGCTAAGAGTTTCAAAGTACCCCGCAGAGTCATCAGGGAAGCTACCCCCCATGTTCAAGTCCGTGGTTGGGGACACCATGCCGATCTCCTCTTCGACCCTATCTGAAGACATCCCGATTCGTTATGCGACATTGAGGACATGCCCTCGAGAGGGGTCGCAGTTCACATGGATGAAGTAGTGGACAAGGAAGACGATATTGAATTCCTTGATAGAGACATACCCACTGAGGGCGTACCGCCACTGCTAGACCCATCAGAGAGGGTTACCCGTCAGTAGAGGAACCTGCTAGGCCTCCCTGTACCCACCGAGTCGCTGGTACTCAGTCAAAATACCGGAAAGGGTAAGGATCACGTCTGAACTATCAAGAACTCCGACCCGTCTGCCTCTGTGCAGAAAACGGATGAGGATCCCGAGAAGGCCATGTTACGCCATCAGCTTGCTGAGCATAAGAGGCTGGTTGACCAACTCTTGGATGAGCGTGCTGCGGAGCGGCGACCCGACTATGGTAATCCCTGGCCGGGGCAGCAGGGGCAGGAACAATTTCCCCCCGGTGAGATGCCTCCAGGCTACCCTGATCATGCTACTTCTGCAGACAGGGCAGAAGCCGGAACTTACAGCAAGAGGGCGCGGTACGTCTCACCAAACCCCCCCGAACGATGGGGAAATCTGTAGAATCCAGTCCGGATTCCCCCAGTTGCCCCACAGGTCGTTCCGCCAGTCGATCCACAAGCTTCCGATGCGATCTACAATGTTGAAGAACCTGGGAACACACTTGTGATTAGGGATCCCCGTCAAGGCAGGGACCCCCACCCGGATGATCTTATAGAGGCACTCACAGCCCGCCTCGAAGCATTGGAAACGCGGAAGGTGGAGGTCCCACCGGATGGCAAGCCGTATCCCACGTGGTTGGATGATATGCCCGCACCCCTAGGTTTTGGGAACCCCACTTTTTCGCCCTTCAACGGGACAGGGGACCCGCCACATCACTTGGCACATTTTTCTTCCAGGTGTGGCCCTATGCTGGGGACCCCGGCCCAGAAAGAAGCCGCCAAGCTCCGATGTTTTGTACAGGCATTGGAAGGTCCCACATTCTTCTGGTACAACCAGCTCCCTATTGGATCGGTGACCGGTTGGGAGGATCTCCGTCGGCAGTTCCTATACTAGTTCAGCTCCACCACGCAGAAGACCAGCATTGCGTACCTCTTCAAGTGCAAGCAAAGGCCTGATGAGCGAGTTGCAGATTTCATCGCCCGGTGGAAGGGACTTACTTATTCCCACGATATGCCACTGACTCAGGAGAAATTACTGACGATGTGTGTGGGGAACGTCAAAACGGAGCTGGTACCCTTCCTCATTACCCAGAACTACCCTGGAGGGTTCAAATATTTCTTAGATAAGGCTCAGCGCCTTGAGGAGGCTCTGCAACAGGCTAGTCAGGCACGTTCATTGCCCCCTATGATCCCATCCATGAGGACCTCCATAGCCGAACCCATTGCAGTGGCCCAAATAGAATCCCCTAGGCAGCTGGAATTACTACCAGCGGCACCATCCCCGCAACCCCGAAGAGGTCCTCCACCTCAAGCACATGCCCCTTCCCATCAACGACCGCCTCAGAATCGACAGGTTCCCCCGCGCAATGCGCCACCTCCACCTCGGCGAGACAATCAGGCGCCACCTCCTCGGCAGTCCCCTCTGGCCCCTCGTCATGGCCAGGCCCCCAGGGCCCCCTATCCAGAAAGAAGGCACCAGACTTTTTCGTTCAACGAAAATCAGTTCCCTGGATATTTCCGAAGTGTTCTAGAGCAAGGGATTGTGCGCCTGCCCAAGTGCAAAAGGTCGGCAGAGGCGAATCTCACCGATAACCCCAACTACAGTCATTATCATCGGATTATGGGGAACACCCTGAAGCAATGATATGTGTTTAAACACTGGATTCAAGACCAGTTCAACAACAACATATTTAGGTTGGTCCCGACACCAACACAAGTGGTGGGTGTCTTTGCAGGGTCAGAGATCGGTAGCGACAGCGAAGGCGAGTGGCAGCAGGTTCCCAGCCGCGGATCCTGTAAATACGATGACTACATGGCTCGAAAAACCGTCGTCCGTGCCCATGCTATCATCCGGGAACGCCTGAAGCAACCAGAACCTTCAGAAGAAGTGTCTGGTACCTCTGCATCGTCTTCAAAGCTGACCTCTTCCCAAAAGGGAAAGCAGCGACGACGCAAGAAGAAGCAACGCGCTCTGCCGGTGCCATCGTCATCACGCACTCTCGGCGACTTTATGCCCCCTGAAATAGGGATTCCTCCCAGAATCCACCTGGTGGTGGATGAATCGTCGAGCGACAGCCATGGGGTACGCTTCGGTTAACACCGTGGAGCTAGTAAAGCCCTATATGACTCCCGACAAGGGGGAACTCCAGGTGAACCTCCCCAACGTTTCCAGCCGACGTCAATGTCACAGGAACCAGAACCATGCTGGTCATCGAGGTACGTCAGCGGGCACTTTCAGCCAGGTAGTGAACGCTACTAAGACCAGACAACATGCTCAGCGCAGAGCTCAGCATGCACAACCCCATCTAACACCCTCGTCTCTACCTCCACCATCGTTTGTGCTACTAGATCAGGGAGAGCTGCCTCGATCGTATCACAGTCAGTATCACCCGGCTATAGTCCAGCCTCCGTTGTCCGATCCTAGTCCGGCGACTACTCTTCAAGCTTCAACTAGTAGGGAGCACGATGTAACTAGTACAAGCTGACCGCTGGTTCAACCGACAGGACCCGATATGCCTCCAACTTCCGAACGACCTCCTGTGGGTAGAGGTTCACGTTTGGCATGTAAGTATGATTTCCTGAAGCACCTGGATGACATTTCGGAAAGGCTTTCTATCATCGAGGCACTTTGCCTGTCATTTGAAATGCGCGAGGCACTTTCCGAGGCCCTAAGGAGACCCCTCCAGTTTGAGATGGAGGTAGCAGCTGCAGAAGTCTTCCAGGCCGAGCAATTGAGAACGCCGAATGTCAGGCGGTTATCTCGTTCTCCGATGAAGATGAGGACCCTCCTATACATGGGAACATTCGCCCGCTGTACATTACTGGCCACTTCAATGGTGTGCAAGTCCGCCGCTGCCTCATTGACACGGGTTCCAGAATCAACCTAATTCCGACTCAAACATTGCGAAAACTGGGTCTGTCTGAAGGGGATTTAACTCCCTCTGACCTGAGAATCCAGGGGTACGACAGGACCGAGCAAACCCCAGTCAGCATGATCTGCCTGAAGACTCAGTTCGGTGGCTGAATTGCCAGCAACGAGTTCATGGTCGTCTCTCAGGACACCGCCTACAACGCGTTGTGGGGTAGACCATGGATCCATCTGCATGAAGCGGTCCCTTCGTCGTATCACCAGTGCCTCAAATACTCACTCAATGGTCGAGTAGGTGTTCTCCATGGAGATGTGTCTACTTTCGCATCTTGTGAGGCCCACTATCTGGATTCTGATTATTACAAGAGTAAGGATAAGCAAATCCTAGTAAGTGAGGATGAACCCGCCCCGGTCACATGTGATCCCTGGGCAAGCATGGATGACGCCTACATCCTCCCGATCCACCGATTGGAGGCCACGACCCCCGACATGGGGGCAATGTTTTGTTGTTTCAGGTACACAAGGAAGGCATGTTCCCGTGTCCAAGTGACGGCGGAAAATCACCTCGTACTCCTACATCAACCAGGCTCAGGTGGTCCCGGAACCTCCTACCCCTATAGGGTACTGGAATTTCAAGCTTATGACAACGGCGTTACGCCATACGTGTCTCTTCCGCCGGGCTGGAATCAACCGACTTAGGCCAACACGTCACCGGTGCTTTGATATCATCAAACTTGGCCCCTTAGGCCGAAGGCCAGATGGGATAGGGTCGACTTCCTTCATCGCTATGGTCTCAATGGTGAGTGAGTCTCCTGATATGATGACCACTGCTTCCCAAGCCGGCACCAGCTTCCCCTCAGGCTTTGATAGCCCAGAAGTATCTCCCGTCGCAGGAAATCCCCCCACGGGTGGAGAGGAATACTTAGAGAATGCTCCCCCCACCTTTGAGGAAGGCGTCCCTACCGCGGTTGATGAACTGGTACAGGTGAACTTTGGTAGCGAGGCAGATCAGAAACCCACATTGATCTGTGTAGCCATGTCCCCCGAAGAGCGGCAGTAGTTCGTAGACTTCCTCAAACAACACCATTTCTTGTTTTCCTGGAGTTACAATGAGATGTTAGGACTAGATCCCCGAGTAGTCGTTCACTGTCTGGGCCTCCCGGCAAACCATCGTGGGTTTAAGCAGCCTCCCAGGGAAATGCACCCTTCTCATGGTGCTATGGTTGAGGCCGAAGTTGACAAGCTTATCAAAGCCAACTTCGTTACGGAAGTCCAATACCACAAGTGGCTTGCCATTATTATGCCAGTCAGGAAGAAGAATGGGTAGATCAAAGTCTGTATCGACTTCCGCGATCTTAATCGCCACTGCCCAAAGGATGACTTCCCACCCCTAGTGACGGAGTTATTGATTGACGCCACGGCCGGGTTCCAAGCTCTCTCTTTCATGGACGGTTATTCCAGGTACAACCAGATCCGGATGTCCCCCGAGGATGAGGATTCCACTGCCTTCAGGGATCCCGAAGGTACTTTTTTCTACCAGGTTATGCCATTCGGTTTGAAAAATACAGGTTCCACTTATCAGAGGGCCATGCACCACATATTCAAGCCGATTCTCGGGACGTTGGTGTAATGCTATGTAGATGACCTAGTGGTCAAATCATGTCAGCACCAGGACCATCTCAAAGAACGTGAGAAGGTGTTCGGTTTCATCCGTTCCCATCACCTGAAGATGAACCCATTGAAGTGCGCCTTCAGGGTCACCTCTAGGAAGTTTCTGGGATTTTTTGTTAGATACCGAGGCATTGAGATCGACCCAGAGAAGATCAAGGACATCAGCCAAATGCCTCCCCCGAGCAATATTCGGAAACTTCGAGGCCTCCAAGGCCACATAGCCTATATACGCCGATTCATCGCGAATCTGGCCAGCAAGTGTAAGCCCTTTTATCGGCTCATGAATAAGGGCGCCGCCTACGAATGGGATGAGGAGTGTCAGACCACCTTCGAGGAAATCAAGCAGTATCTGCTCCAACCTCCGGTTTTGATGCCACCCGTCTCTGGAAAGCCACTGGTCCTTTACGTGACCACCCTGGAAAGATCCCTCAGGGCACTGCTCGCCTAGAAGAATAATGAGGGTACTAAGAACAGTCTTTAATATCTCAGCCGCATGCTTCTTGATACGGAGGTCAGATACTCCAATATAGAAAAGAGCTTCCATGCGCTCATCTTTGTCGTGCAAAAGTTGTGACATTACCTTCAGTACCATGAGGTGCAGTTGGTCTCCCGGGTAGACCCACTGAAGTACATCTTAAACCGCCACATGCTGACTGGTTGACTAGCATGGTGGACGGTGATTCTCTAACTGTTTGATATCCGGTTCGTACCTCAGAAGGCCATTAAGGGACAGGCGTTGTCAGACTTTTTATATGCCCATCCAACCACCACGGATCAATCCATGGACCTGGATTTTCCTGATGAGACGATCCTCTCAGTCGATCACGACATCCCATGTTGGAAAATGAATTTCGACGACACCTCTTGGAGCCCCACCGATAGGAGGATCAACGATCCTAAGCTCGACAGAGTGGGCCTGGGTATTGTCTTCATTACCCCGGTACAATCGGTCTTTCCATACTTGTTCTTGTTATCAGAAGGCTGTACGAAGAACAAGGCAGAGTACCAGGCTCTCATCACCGGTATCGAGTTGTCCCTTGAGATCAATGTGCCCCATCTACATGTGAAAGGAGATTTCAAGATGGTAATCAAACATGTTAATGGCGACTACGTCGTCAGGAAGTCAGAGCTTGTACCGTTGCTGGAGTAAACCCTCTGCCTAATGGACCAGTTCTCTTCTTGACCAGAGATTACCCATGTCCCACGGTCACAGAACGGTCAAGCAGACGCCTTGGCTAGCTTAGCCGCGTTGCTCGCAGAACCCGAGCAAGATGATTTGATCATACATGTGGCACGCCGGAGAGTCATTGCCCCCGTCACCCAAGAGGAAAATGATGGCCTGCGAGTAAGTCATCTCACCGCCGGACCCTCTACGTCAGGGGTCCCAGGTTCATCAGACACGGTGGTTAAATCCACTCCCGACTGGAGGGCACATTTTGTCAAGTATCTCAAAAATGGTCGCCTCCCGGATGACCGAGCCAAGAGAGAGCGAATCCAACGCCGCGCGCTGCAATTTACCATCCAGAGCGGCCCCAGTCTTCAACAGATCCTTTATAAGCGGAGCATCGATGGCATCCTCCTCCATTTCATTCAAGGAGTAGAGATCCCTCATGTTATGAAAGAGGTTCACGCCGGTTCCTGTGGCACCCATCAAGCTGGGCTGAAGCTGTCCCATCAAATCTGGAGGTTGGGGTACTTCTGGCCCTCTATGATCCACGATTTTATTGGGTATTCCAAGAGATGCCACATGTGCCAAGTTCACGCCAACTTCCTGCATCGGCCGCCGGAGCCCCTCCACCCCACCAAGTAATCTTGGCCATTTGCGGTATGGGGACATGATGTAGTGGGACCATATCCACCAGCAACAACTCGCCAGTGTAGGTTCATCCTGACTGCTAGAGATTACTTCTCCAAGTGGGTAGAGGAAGTTCCACACAAGGAGGTCAAGGCCCGTTCCATCGTCGACTTTGTGAGCTCCAATATTATCCACCGGTTTGGGGTCCCTCACGCCGTCCTCACCGATAACGGCACCAACTTACGAGCAGATGAACTGAAGAAATTTTACGCCAAGTATGACATCCGCTCGAACCATACCTCCCGCTACCACTCGCATGGAAACAGATAGATCGAGGAATTCAACAAAACCATCTCTAACATTCTGCAAAAGATGGTTGGTCAGAATAGGAAAAGTTGGCCGGAAAAGCTCCCCAACGCCCTCTGGGATTATCGGACGACGACTCGAAACTCTACCCAGGTGACCCCATATTCCCTGGTGTATGGAGCTGAGGCCATCCTACCCATTGAGATCTAGCTGCCACCGTTACGCACTGCAGTCTATGATAACCAGATATTAGATGAGGTAGACGAAATCCATCTCGATAAATTATAAGCCCTGTAGGAGAACCTACTTCGTGCCCTGCACAATCTGGAAAGGCTTCAGGACAAGATAACAAGGGCCTTCAACAAGAAGGTTCGTCTCCGCTCTTTTCTGCAGGGCGACCTAGTACTGGACCTTCGAGCGCCAATGATCCCTGGTAGGAAACCGCCCATATTAGAACCCAAATGGGAAGGGCCTTATTTCATCCATATGGTTTACCCCAATGGAGCATAGTCCTTAGTGACCACGGATGGAGAGCACATAACCCCTCCCACCAATGCCATGTTCCTCAAGAAATACATCGCCTGATCCTAGGTGGTCCTGCATAACCTTAAACTGCACGTTATGGTCCAACAAAACCTTAAACTATAAGGTCTTACACGACCTTAAACTGCATTTTCGTCCTGCAAGACAATAAACAGCAAAATGGTCGGAGATCTGTGACCTTAAACTAAGATCTCTCCCCGTCCTTACTGCAAGACGTTAAACTCCAAGCCAGTCAGGCCTTCCTGACCGAGGCTCAGCCTCAGGCCCCTTGGCCTCCTCGGGCCCACGACCCCCGTCCATGCTGCAAGACGTTAAACTGCAAGCCAGTCAGGCCTTCCTGACCGAGGCTCAGCCTCAGGCCCCTTGGCCTCCTCGGGCCCACGGCCCCCGTCTTCACTACAAGACATTAAACCGCAAGCTGGTCAGGTCTCCCTGACCGCGGCCCGGCCTCAGGCCCCTTGGTTCTCCCAGACTCACCCTCTTACGGGATTGTACGATATGGTGTGGGACTATGTCCTCATTCACATAGGATTACTTGTTGTACCTTACATATCCGCAAATGAGATGCATCCTCGTCCCGCATGACGTTAAACTGCACCTCAAGAACTACGTGTGGCTTGATTCCTATCTTAATGGGATATATAGGAATGCCTGGACACCTCATCTTGTGCCCAACCCCAAGCTTTTCTCTTCCACTATACCCCATGGAAATAGTTTCCTTGGAGGATCCTTATGTAACGAGGAGTAGGCTTTCTTAGCCCCGCTCATACAACCCTGGTCATACAAGGATTGTAAGGGTTGCACTATGTGCCCACTCCCTTTCTTCTATCCTCCCACATCCTCACTGCACGACGCTAAACTGCATGGCCTTCAAGAACTACGTATGGCTTGATTCCCATCCTAATGGGATATGTAGGAATGCCTGGGCATTTCATCCGTTGGCCCAGCCAAAAAGCAAAAATCTTCCCCTCAGGTCAAGACATATGGAAGGGTGCACACATTTTCCCCAACTCACATCAAGAAAGACTCGACCCGGCGGTGCGTCCCCCTAGAGATGTTCGTCTCTTTCATGGATGGATATAGCTATGCTTCACCCACTCCTTGATTGGGATTCAATCATTTTTCACACCCGGAGGGACACCCAAGAACGGCCTGGATACTACGCCCAAGGGATCTCCTACCGATACAGGCCAACGCCCCCGAGGGTTTTTAAGCAACAAGCCGATACAAGTCCCGCGTTGCGAATTTGGTCAACGATCAAAGCTCATTTGTTGATCCCATATCAGGTCACCATAGGAATGCTGTGTTTCGAATATGGTCCACAGTGTCATGGATATTTGGGTCTACCCTGAGATGTCCCAAACATCGAGTGCAGTGATTCGTTCTACCCCATCCCAAAGTGACAAGCTTCCCCCCGGGTGGTGCTAGCGGTCGGGCCCACGACCCCGATTCCCCTATTAGGAATGTACGGCGTGGTGTAGGATTATGTCCTCATTCACGTCAGGATCATGTACCATATCGTACGCCTTCCCTCACGAGGCCCAGCCTCAGGCCCCTTGGCCTCCTCGGGTCCCCGACCCTCGTCCTAACTGCAAGACGTTAAACAACAAGCAGGTCAGGCCTTCTTGACCAATGCCTAAGTATCAGGCCCCTTGGTCTTTTCGGGCGATAGCCCAGGTCCTCTCTTATAGGAGTGTATGGTGTGGTGTGAGATTATTTCCCCATTCACGTCGGCTTCTTCGTCGTACCGTACACCTCCCTTGTTTGGGGGTATATTAATCCCCCCCTCTTCCCGTATGACGTCAAACTACATTTAGAGAACTATGTGTGGCTTGATTACCATCCTCATGGAATACGTAGGACCACCTGAATGTCTAGGATTTGGGTCCATCCCCATCTCTCAGGAATCTTCATCCCATCTTGTCCCCTTGGCCTACCCTTCCTCCATGAGAGGATTATATGGGGTGGTGTGGGACTACGTCCTCATTCACATCGATCTCGTAATGACCACGCCTTGTACCTCTCCCCCCTTAGTTGTTTTGTCGATCCCTTTTCGGCGGTTCGCCAATGTGCCCAAGGGGACTCTGGTTTATTACCTGTAATGCCATGCTTTACTCGGACATGTCCGCACCCGCTTTCCTGGCTTTGTGAATCCCTGCAATAGGGATTCCATCATCTTTCACACCCAGAGGGACCCCCAATAACGGAATGGATACTACGCCCAAGGTCTCTCCTACCATTGTGGGCCAACTCCCCCGAGGGTTTCAGACAAAAAATCGATAAAATCCTGCGTTGCGAATATGTTCATCGGTCGATGCTCGTTTGTTGTTCCCACCTCAGGCTAGCGCGATATGGACGCTGCGTTTCCACCATGGTTAACGGTTCTCCTCTATCTCCACGCCATCCCATTAATCCCAAAATTTCGGGTACACAATTCACACCCTTTGTCACATCATCGTGTCCAAGTAGAGTCTCAGAACTCTTGGTACTTTTCCTCCGTGCACGTCTGCATGTTTGGGGAACAAGCCGCGTCAAAGGTGTCCTTCGGGGCTCTCTACCAACTCCCGTTTGACTCGCCCCATGTATTGCGATAAGGATACCCCCTAGTTTCCCACACCGAGTTTAACTCACGTGGGCTTAAGAATTGGGTTGACATCTGTTCTTACTCGGGAAGTTGTCGCCATTCATGGTCCGAGCTCTATGACCATAAACTAAGATCCTCTCAGAACTACGTTTAGCTTGATTCCCATCCTAATGGGATACGTAGGAATGCCCAGACCCCTTGTCTTTCGGCCCAGCTTGAGTTCAACAAATTCACCTCTCTGGTCCTGCCATCAGGACACCAACTACGGGACCGTGTGGCGTAGTGCGGGATTATGTCCTCATTCACGTCGGGTTTGCAATAGCTGCACCACGTGCACCCCCGTTATGAGATTTAGACCTCATATTCCTTCTCCCGCATGACATTAAAAGGCACCCTTCAGAACTACGTGTGGCTTGATTCCCATCCTCATGGGATACGTAGGACCACCTGAATGTCTAGACTTCGGGCCCATCCCCACATCATAGAGATCTCCTGATCTCTCGGTCACCTAGGCCACTTGGCATATCCCTCTCCAAGAGGGGGATATGTAGGTATGATACAAGGTTTTGGGCACCATGCCCCCCTTCTCCCGGGAACCCACAATCTCTTGGTTACCCTGAAGTTTAGTCTCTTGACCCCTTGAAGTGGTTCACCCATGTGTTAAGAGTACTCTGGTCTATGACCAAGAGTGTCAGATTCACCTTGATCAAGTTCCTTCCACTTGTCAATCTTCGTGTTCCCCTCCATTCGGGCTTCCATTACCTTTCACACCCGGAGGGACCCCCAATAACGGCCTGGAGACAATACCCAAGGGCTCTCCTACCGTTACGGGCCAATGCCCCTGAGGGGTTTGGACAACAAATCGATAAAATCCCACGTTGGGAATATGGTCAACGGTCGATGCTCATTTGTTTGTACCCAATTCAGGCTAACGCGAGAGGATACTGTTTTGCGAACATGGTCAGCATTAATTGTCTGTCGTCACGCCAGCCCCTTTAGTCCTCGAATTTTGGTTTCATGATTCACATCATTTTCCAACCCATCATGTCCAGGTGGAATCTCGACACTTTTGGTGCCATCCCTTAGTGCACCTTTGCGTGTCGGAGGGACAAAGCTGCAATACGGCGTCCTTCGGGGTTCCCATGGTCCGAGCTCTAAGACCATAAACTAAGATCCATCTAGAACTACGTTCAGCTTGATTTCCATCCTGTTGGGATACGTAGGACTGCCCGGACACTTTGTCTTCGGGTTCAGCCCATTTAGGGAGATAGTCTCTCCCCCCTTTTTTCACATCTTACCTCTATATAGGCCCCTCGGTCTGAGGTCTCCCTCTTGGAGTGGCGTATAGTGTGATGTGGGATCATGTCTCCATCGATTGTGTCTCATGACACTACGCACATTCCCCGACTAGCATCTCCTCTGCTACGTCTGCGCTACATGACGTTAAAATGCATGCTTGGTCCTATCATACGACCCAAAACTATGACATTATCGTCCCGTCCGCATGACGAAAAACAGCACTGCATTGTGATGACCTCGTTATAGAGGACATCACGTTGGGTATTGGTCACGTGCCATGCCATTTGTCAATGCCTATCATGACTTGATCCTTGTGGAGACACCACGACCTACTACTTTAGGCCTGTCGCTTCACAAAAAAACACTCACCTTAAAGGAAAAACAAGATTTATCAAATTCCGCTTCTTTTAGTGCAAGGGCCATGCCCGCACTTCCCTTTTTTTTCCTGGCACTGGTACCTTAACATGCCACCCTTTAGAACTACATGAGGCTTGATTCTCATCCATATGAGATACGTAGGTGCGCCCGGGCACTTCCCCGCAGGCCCAGCCCAACCTTCGTGTTCGGTCCCTCGACTCGAGGATTTCCCCAGAGAACACATGGTAAGTTGGGATTAGGGCCTCATTTATGTCAGGTTTTGTAACCGCCATTCCATGTGTCCCTTGCCCCCTTACCCATTCATGGTCCAAGCTCTAAGACCTTAAACTAATAAATTTTCAAGAACTACGTATGGCTTGACTCTCATCCTCATGAGATACGTAGGAGCGCCTGGGCACTTCCCCGCGGGCCTAGCCTAACTTTCTCTTTTAGTCCCTTGACCAAAAACCTCTCCTAAGGAGGTCGTGTGGTGTGATATGGGATTGTGTCCTCATTCACGTCAGGTTGTTCACCGCACCATACACACCCCCTATCCCCATTCATGCCAGGTGTTTGAGTTACTCCACCATGTGCCTCTTAATGATTCCTCCCATCCATGGTCCGAATTCTACGACCCTAGACTACAATCTCCCTATGGGAAAAAGAGTCTGATCTCTCTATCTAATAAGTCTCATTGTTGTAGTCATATGTGTTTTGACAAAGAGCCCGAAGTGTGGGATTTTCATAGGGACATTCTCCTCATCCCATGACCATGCTTCGTGAGCTCGCTATTTGGATCCTCATCCTCTTCTATATCCAAAAGGACCCTTATACGACATGGATACTAGTCTTAAGGGCTCTCCATGAATGCTAGATATAAGGGCCCTCCAATTGTTTCGGGCCAACGTCCCTACGGATCTCTGGCAACATTTGTGACATGGTCCCGTGTTTCGAACATGGTCAACGATCGACCCTCATTTGTTTGTCCCCATTCTAGGCTAACGCGATATGGATGCTGGGTTTCCACCACGTTCAATAGTTATCCTCCATCGTCACGCCGCCATCATAGTGATCTAAATCTCGAGCACCATGATTAACAAATTTTCACTTCCTCATGTTCAAGTGGAATTCCATCATACTCGGCTCTTTCTCTTCGCGCATCTAGGTACGCTAAATGATGTTGTTAGTGTCATTGGACTGGTTTTTACCGAGCGTCCCTTTGCCCTATCATTCCCCTTTATGTGTCGGGAAATTCCCACCACTACTTCTTGTTTCCCACACCGATCACGCCGCACGTGGGCTTAGCAGTTTTGGAAGGATGTGTACCAACACAGTCGGGCTGCTCCTCGTCCCGCATGATGTTAAACTGCACTTTTAGAACTACATATAGATCGATTCCCATCCTCATGGGGTATGTAGGAACGCCCGACCACTCTGCTTCAGGACCAACATAATCCTCCCTCTTAGTCCCTCTACCCGAAGTGTTTCCTCCGGGGGTACGTGGTGCGATTTGGACTCCAAGTCCTCATTCACGTCGACCTCCCTATTTATAGGCGGCGACCCCGGAGCATCGCGGTGTGCCTCACCTGCGCAGAGCATCGCGGCGCATCCAGATCCGTGGCCCTGGTTAGCACCGCGGGCCCTCTTCGCAAAGTCGCATCGCGAAACGCCGACAATTTTGGCGATTTTCCCTCAGACTTCGACCCTACACCCTCTGCGGCTCTAAGTCTGAGGGGTGGCATTTGTTGGAGCGAAAATATTTCATGAAAGTAAGGGATGGAAAAGAAGGTTGGCACGCTGCCTCGCGAAGCACCGATGCGAAGCACCCCTGAGCATCGCGGTCTCGCGAAGCACCAGAGGCGGTAACTCTCCATGAACGACTTTGACATTTGCGAGCGCGCCACGAAGCTAGGGAGGCGGTAACTCTCAGCGAACGAGTTTGACGTTTGTGAGCCCGCCGCGAAGCTCCGGAGGTGGTAACTCTCTGCGAACGAGTTTGACGTTCGCGAGTGTGCCGTGAAGCTCGGGAGTCGGTAACATTCCGCGAATGAGTTTGACGTTCACGAGCACTCCGCGAAGCTCCTGAGGCGGTAACTCTCCGCGAACGACATTAACGTTCGCGAGCGAGCCGCGAAGCTCGTGAGGCGGTAAGTCTCCCCGAACGAGTTTGAAGTTCGCGAGCCCGCCGCGAAGCTCCAGAGGTGGTACCTCTCCGCGAACGACATTGACATTTGCGAGCGTGCCGTGAAGCACATGAGGCGGCGCGCGAGTTCTGATTCGCGGTGCCCCTTGCCTATAAATACTGGGCTCCCCCTGAGTCCCAAGGACGGACAATCCGACCTTTCAGCTTCTCCTCTCACAAATCACAAAGCACTCTTTTCCCCCGGGAATCATGGTCTCCGTTAGGTACTTCTTCTTTGCGTGATGCCTTTGCTTTGTCTCGTTCTGAGCCCCTCTTCTGAGAGGGAT
Source organism: Viscum album (assembly GCA_963277665.1). Classification (NCBI taxonomy): domain Eukaryota; kingdom Viridiplantae; phylum Streptophyta; class Magnoliopsida; order Santalales; family Viscaceae; genus Viscum; species Viscum album. Next base: position 249,838,369 of record OY728139.1, read on the forward strand.
GCCCTTCGCGAAGCACAAGGGAATTCGCGAAGGAGGGGGATTCCCAGGGGAACCCGGGCAGCCGCAGAGCATTTATGCTTCGCGAAACACCCAACATGTACAAATGTTCCCTATGCTAAGGCAGGATCGCTACACTTCATGAAGCACACTGCTTCACAGCACCTTGCTTCACGAGGAACCTCCTCTTCGTGAGGCAGTGCCCCGTGAATACTATTCTACTTCGCAAAGCACCCTCCACTCACACCTATACCCCATGCTAAGGCCAAGGCACTCCGCTTTGCGAAGCACACTCCTTTTCTTGGTAATTCTGCACCCCGTGCGACCCTCCAAGTTTTCACTATGTGATTTTAAAGTCCCACAGACAATACTACTCGTAGCGTTGCTTCGTCTAATGCTTCTTCACATAGGCATGCTTACGGCTATTGCTTCTTCGCATACCCACGCTAACGTGGACCCCTCTATGGTTCGCTCCGCAACCCCCCTTGACCAAGACCTTACTGGTACGTCACCTCCCCCAAGGAGCAAAGGGTACCAGTTATGTAAGTCCTAGGGGTGTGGAGTGAACCCACCTCGTCCGAGCTGCAGGACGTTAAACTGCCAAGCACCACATCTTCAACACATGACGTTAAACTGTGACCGGACCTCGTGCCTCTCACGAAGGGTCCCCCCAGCTCGAACATTTTTTACGCCACTCATCTCCACGGGAGTGAAATCACCTATCCACAAGGGATGATATCCTCATTATTGGAGCGACGTATGTTCTTAGGAGAAGGGCGAACCTAGTTCCCCAACGGATGGCTGCACCCCTGCATCTCCATACTTCCCTACTACCAAGGTCAGTGGAGGGCGTGATAGGGAATGAGGGACCTCCCATAATTGGTCCCAAATCCCTCTTTCGCTGCGCTTTGTCGCACTTCGGGCCTCCATCCTGGAGTAAGTCCCAGCACCATGGGCCGCCTAACGCGTAAGCCCCTCTTCGCTTCTCAAGGACGCACCCTTCGCGGCGTGATCATCAGGTCCTTGCTGTCTCTTGTTTCTCACACCGAGAATGACTCTCGTGGGCATAGAGATGGCATTGGCCATGACAATACCTCGTCCAACATGACGTTAAACTGCATGACCTCGTCAAGCATGACGTTAAACTACATGCCCTCGTCCAGCATGACGTTAAACTGCATTCCCTCGTCCAGCCTGACGTTAAACTGTATTCCCTTGTCCCGCATGACATTAAACTGCACACCCCTTGGAACTATGAGGTCTTTGATCCGTGTCAATGCTTGGTATGTAGGAAGCCTCCACAAGGTTCAAGCCCACCAGTCATCCAATTCACGTCGAGTTCCATTTTCATCCAGCATGACGTTAAACTGAATTCCAGTCCGACGACAAGCCATTGTGACCAACCCGAACTACGAGGACTTTGATCAATGTCAAGGCATGGTATGTAGGAAGCCTCCACGAGGTTCAAGCCCATCGCATGTCGTTTATTCACGTCAGGGTTCACCACCATCCTGCATGACGTTAAACTATATTCCATCGACCATTCTGAACTATGAGGACTTTAATCCATGTTAAGGCATGGTACGTAGGAAGCCTCCATGAGGTTCAAGCCCATCAATAGTGGACCCCTAGGTCTACTTTCACGTCGGTTCACTGATGAAACCCTTTGAACTACGAGGTCTTTGATCCATGTCAAGGCATGGTACGTTGGAAGCCTCCCCGAGGTTCAAGCCCATCTCTCATTTGACCAAGGACCACCTTCATGTTGGTTCGCCGACACCCCCCACAAGTGGACCCCCGGGTCCACATTCACGTCGGTTCTGGCGAATTCCATCATTTGAACTACGAGGTCTTTGATCCATGTCAAGGCATGGTACGTAGGAAGGTTCCTTGAGGTTCAAGCCCACCACCCATCGGACCAAGGTCCACCTTCACGTCGGTTCGCCGACGAAACCCATCTGAACTACATGGTCTTTGATCCATGTCACGTCATGGTACGTAGGAAGCCTCCACGAGGTCCAATCCCACCACCTATTTGTCACTCCGACCTTCTTCACGTTGGTTCATCCACACCCGGGAAGCCTAATGTGTAAGCCCCACACCATTTGGACCAAGGTCCACCTTCATGTCGGTTCTTCGGAACCCTCCCAAACTACGTAGACTTTGATTCCCTACCACGGGGATACGTAGGAGGTCTCTTCGAGGCTCAAGCCCAACTTCACCGTCGCCCTTGTGATGGTCCCTTTCCGTTTCACCATCCACTTCATTCGTCCATCCATCATCCACCCTGATTCTCACCCGGACCGTCACATCCTGGTGAGACCATGTCGGTCCACTCCTCTTCACAGCCACCCATGGGCTGGTCCCGGTATCGACACCCCTCCAAGGGAAATCCCTCAATCTGATCCATTCTAGCTAATGCTCTGATCGGGCTGACCCGTCTCCGCTGAACGTAAATCTCGTGGCATACCATGTGTTAAACACAGGAAGATGAGGAAAACCTCAGATATGTGTCTATGGGATATAATTTCTCGCGCTTGATGTGGGATGCCTCAGGCTTCCATACCCTCAAGAAGCCCTGTGACTAGGGATAATAGACAGACATGCCAGGTCCCCAGTATTCAGACACGCTACGGATGCCTCAACGTGACTACTCCCCCGACTGAAGGTTGTTGCCCTGACCGGACACTTTGGAATGTCCCGACAGAAGCAGTGTAATTAACCGGTGTCCATGGAAACATGGCACTGGGAAGAGTTTCACGAACAACGTATTAAATCTATGAGGGAGACCCGAACTAGGTAACGAGTTCTGAGGAGGAATCCACAGAAGGAAGAAATGACATCCCATTATCCAGTTTTGATCATGGATCAGATGTCCCTGGATAAGGAGCGAATGCTGCCCACCTTTGGAAAGCGGGAATGCGGGGCAACAGTGCAGCGCGTCCTCCTCCTCCGCAGATGGATGGATGTGCGCCCCCCGGCAAAAGCATCGGAAACAACCTCCAATCTAGTGTAGAGAAATATAAACACTAATCGGGCATATGTGCAGACCACCAATGCCATAATGAAATGTTTTTCATGTTTCATCCATATTTTAATACAATATATAAATATATTTAAATCTAGTTCACTATGATAGATCAATTAAAAAAATTAATTATAATTCAATATAATAATATTAATTCAAAAACATTTAATTGATTACACTTACCCATTGAGATAAAGAATGTTCATGTTTTTGAAACTTTAACCACCAATCTAAATGATTATTTCAAATATAATCATGGATGGATATTGGAAAAAATATTAAGATTATAATATTTTAAGAGTACAATAATAAAAACTATATGGTTTTAGACATGTTATATAAGGTATGTATCTCATACATCACCTATCATCTTCAATAATTAAATAGAATATCTACCGAAATAAGTGGTTACGAATTCAGTTTTAAAAATACATATCAAAAATAGTTATGGAACAAAAAAAAATAAATATTAAATAACAAATAGATATATATTATTTAATAATAAAATATATATGAATGATTAAATATTTTTTAAATTATGGGTTATCATATCAATATTAACAAGCATGCACAAATTAATTAAAGTTATTAACACCCTATTGTTAATATATGCTATATCTAACTTATGGACTCATGATAAATAAATATGAATAAGGATTATAAAAGATTAATACCAATGAGTAACATTATAGTATCATTTTTTAATTTACATATGTTTTCGTTATAGGTTGTCATATTGTGATCAATAAGGAATGGATATAATTTAAGTGTTTATGGTTTCAAATATTTACTAGTAGGAACATATTTCTCATAATGCACCAAATATTAAATTATGTTGTGTTATTAATGATACACTTAATTACATTTATATACCTACTAAAGTAAGGTTTTTTACCACTACGTGTCACTACAGTAGCTATCCACACCTCCAAAATACCGGATTACCTCCTTCTATTCCTCTCCCTACCCCGCCCATATCGACCTTCTTCTCTCCATCACCATAGAATCCCTCAATACCTAGGGTTTCAGATCTCCCAATTTCTGCAACCTCATTTCTCCTATTCCCTCCACAATCCGGTGATACCTCTCCCATTATCTCCCACAAACCGCGCCTCTCTCACGCGACTCTGATATCGTCGAGGAGTACGATTTCGGATCTGCAGTCATCCGCAACCTCTTTCCATCGTCTTCTCTCCAGCATCCATCTCCCATTATCTCCTACAAACGCCGACCACTTCACCATGAATCTCTCTCATGACTCCGACACCCTCGGTCTTACCCTCGCCGACATCCGAGGCCTCGACGATCGACTCATCGACGAACTGGCGACTACGGTTTCTCTTTATTCCGTATAACAAATCCTCAGGTTATGTTCTTAACTCGCGACTCTGATACCATCGACAAGTACGATTTCAGATCTGCAGTCATTCGCAACCTCCTTCCCTCGTCTTCGCTCCAGCATCCGTCTCCCATTATCTCCTACAAACACCGACCACTTCACCGTGCCTCTCTATCATGACTCAAACACCCTCGGGCTTACCCTCACCGACATCCGAGGCCTCGACGACCGACTCATCGATGAACTGGAGACTATGGTTTCTCTGTATTCCATATAACAAATCCTCAGGTTAGGTTCTTAACTTGCGAGTAGGGTTTCTCTATACTCACAACTATGGTTTCTCTGTACTCATGACTAGGGTTTCTCTGTACTCACAACTATGGTTTCTGTCGACTATTCTAGGGATTATTGGGTTTGGAATTTCATTTTTCAGTAGGATATTCCCTCCCGCATCATCTTTACACATAACGTACGTGATTACTTCCCTATTCATGAACCTTAATCCTTGATTCTGCATTAATGTTAGCACTTTGATGGTCTTGGCGCGGTGACTGTTTATGTGTTATTTTGAAATTAGAATTGTGTAATGTTTTACTTTTTAATGTGTGCTTGTGAGGTTATGACTTGATGCTCGAGGAAGATCGGGAGGTTCACACTTATCAAAGTGGATTTTAAATTATATATAAAAAAATGGATTGTGGATAGTCACATTGCATACTATTCAAGTTACAGGACCAAGTATATTTTATATTCTGATTCCTATATGTTTTTTATTCCTTTTTAACAATGTTTCTTTGACTTTTGTTCAGATTATGCAGTCTGAAAGGAGGTTGAAAGGGTTCTTTCAGACCCTTCATTATTTGGGAAAAACACTTGGTTGTAGGTATATTACTTTTCTCTATAGTTTTATTGTTATTTTGGTTAAAATAATTATGTAATGCATTTCATGGACCTTGGAAACAGGCCAACTGGGGTTGATGTGCTGGAACTGTCCAGGTGTGAACATGTTATGATCATTTTCAGATTCGATCGTGATTGGAAGAAAATTTAATCCTTCGTGGGCTCAAAAACGATGATTCTGGTAATTTAAATTTCCTAGAAAGTGCTAACAGTTGTATTTCTCAGCCTATTTCAACACGTGTGGACATGACTTGATGCTGAAGGAAGATTGGGAGGCTCACACTTGTCAAAGTGGCTTTTCAATTATATATAAAAAAATGGATTGTGGATGGTCACATTGCATACTATTCATGTTACGGGACCATGTATATTTTAAATTATAATTCTATATGTTTCTTATTCCTTTTTAACATTGTTTATTTGACTTTTGTTCAGATTATGCAGTTTGAAAGGAAGTTGCAAGGGTTTTTTCAGACCCTTCATGCTTTGGGAAGAACACTTGGTTGTAGGAATATTACTTTTCTCTATAGTTTCATCAATATATTTGTTAAAAAAATTATGTAATGCATTTCATGGACTTTGGAAACAGGCCAGCTGGGGTTGATGTGCTAGAACTATCCAGGTGTGAACATGTTATGATCCTTTTCAGGTTTGATCGTGATTGGAAGAAAATTTAATCCTTTGTGGGATCAAAGAAGATGATTCAGGTGATTTACATTGCCTAGAAAGTGCTAACTCTTGTATTTCTCAGCCTGTTCCAACACGTGTGAACATGAATTGATGCTGGAGGAATATTGGGAGGTTCACACTTATCAAAGTGGGTTTTCAATTATATATATAAAAATGTATTATGGATGGTCACATTGCATACTATTCAAGTTACGAGACCAAGTATATTTTAAATTCTGATTCCTACATGTCTCTTATTCCTTTTTTAACATTGCTTCTTTGGAGAAATAGTATTTTTTATGTTTACCTGTCATGAAATCTATATAATTAATTCATTTTTTAGCAGTGAATTATTTCTTGGGGTAAGCTACTTCAATATGGTTACCAAACTGGTCATCCTTGTAAACTGGTTCTGTATGCTTTCTCCTTTTACATTTTTTATTCTAACACCATTAAGAACTAATTCAGTTGATGGAGTCATCATGTTGTCTTCATTAAATCCTTTTCCGTCAACCATTGCAGGTATGCAATTATTCTCTTCAACAAGGGGGCTACGGATTAGTACAATATAGTCATCATGTCTGATTTTATCATGTGAAGTGAAAGAAGTTATTTAAGGAAAAAGTGGCAATTCAACCAGGGGATGCGGATTGTTTTGTTGTTTTGACCTGTTGTAGTGTGTAAATCCTCAGTGCAATTTATTTCATATTTGATCTTAATTGAAGGGGAATAATCAGCATGCATAATTTCTGTGTCTGTTCCACTAAGATTTTCAGTACCGTCACCTTTTGGTGTTGAGCTCTTAACATCATTAACATTACTGTCACATACTGTTTATGTGTTTTATGGGCAGGAAAACATTTTACAAGCATCACATGTTCCCGTTGAAGATTGTATCTTATTGTTTTCTGTATCATAAATAAACATCCAATTTTCTGGGCAGGAAAACCAAGTTGCATGAAACATGAGGAAGCAATGATATTGGGTATGTTTTCATTTTACTGTTCTAAAATGTAATAATCCATTTGATTCATTTTTTCATTAATAATAAATTTATCTATCCTAAATCCAAGGTTTTCCATTACTAACTATTTTGTATTCCATGGTGACTTGAATTTGAATGTTTCAATCATTATACAATTACTTATTTGAAATGTATGATACTTCATCTATTTTATTTCTTCTATGTTTCTTATATCTACTTCTTCCATTCCATTATGTCTTATTGGGAATGTCTGTTTATGTCACTTATATAAATGATTGTTCTAAACTAATATATATATATCCATGATGTATTTTCATCTGATGTGTTTCATGATTTATTCTTCTAATCTAATTGAAAAATAGATGGGAGAGATGATAAATAATACAAATACAGCTCAACCAGAGACTGAAGTGCTGTGCAAGGGAGCAGCTATGGTAAGCCTTTCATTGAATTCGTGAATTCAATTACTGAAAACAAATCAATTTATGTGTTTCATATGTTTTAAACTATTTTTCAACTAAGATAATTAATTTTTTTTTCAAATATTAAATATGATTTTGTAGTGTATAAGTTCAATAGTATTTATGTACAGGAAAAATACAAATACTCTACACTGTATAAGTTCAGATACATGTATCTCTTTTTAGATAATGTATTAGCAATTCCAATTCTTGAAAACCATCAAACTATATGCATTGGTTTTACATATTTGTGAACATATAATCATATATATACATAATATTTTAGCTCTTAGTGATTGACAATGCATTAACTGATTCAATAAAATAATTGTACCTTGACTGTAGATTAACAATGTTACCGTCACCTAATTTTTTTTTGTTTTCAGGGCTGGAAAATAGTTTGCAAGCATTGCATGTTCCCATTGAAGATTGAATCTAATTTTTTTCTGCATCATAAACAAACATCCAATTTTTTTGGTAGGAAAACTGAATTGCATGCAACATGAGGAAGCAATGATATTGGATTTGTTTTCATTTTACTGTTTGGAAATGTAATAATCCAGTTGATTTATTTTTTCATTAATAATAAATTTCTCTATCATAAATCCTCAGTTTTACATTACTAACTGTTTTGTATTCCATAGTGATTTGATTTTGAATGTTTCAATAATTATACAATTACTTATTTGAAATGTATGATACTTCATCTATTTTATTTCATCTATGTTTCTTATCTCTACTTCTTCCAATTGATCATGTCTTATTGGGAAAGTCTGTTTATGTCACTTGTATAAATGATTCTTCTAAACTAATTTATATTTATCCATGATGTTTTTTCATCTGAGGTGTTTCATGATTTATTCTTATAACCTATTTTATAACCATATGGGAGAGATGATACCTAATATGAATACAGCTCAACCACATACTGAAGTGTTGTGAAAGGGAGTTGCAATGGTAAGCCATTCATTGAATTTATGAATTCAATTACTGAAAACAAATCATGTTCTGTGTTTCATATGTTTTAAACTATTTGTCAACTAAGAGAATTAATTTTTTTGAACTATTTAATATGTTTTCGTATTGTATAAGTTCAATAGTATTAATGTACACGCAAAAAACAAATTCTCTACAATGTATAAGTTTAGATACATGTATCTATTTTTAGATCATGTACTAAAATTTTCAATTCTTGAAAACCATTGAACTATATGCATTGGTTTTACATATTTATGAAAATATAATCATATTTATACATTATAGTATAGTGCTTAGTGATTGACAATGCATAAACTGATTCACTAAAATAATTGCACCTTGACTGTAGATTAACAACTATAATGGTTTCTACTTTGTTAACTTTTCAAAAAACAATGGTTACAACCCAAATCTCTGGATTGAAGGCATCAGCTGCAGGTACATTAATAATCTTTCATGTTATCTATTATCTACACTTTTATGTGAGTTATGTTTTTCTTCTAAAAAATTCATGTGATATTCTAAGCTATTCCCTCGACCATGCAGCGAGTACGACCAGGTATAAACCACTTCCGAATGTATAAACCTTGATTTTTTACATGATATTAAAGATAAACATCTTATATTTCATTCATGATTGCATTGGAATCTTCAATACAGGTCAATCTCTACAAAATCGAGATTCAGCTAGATCCTTGATCCAGGTCGGTATACATGATATCCTATGCTACTTTGGGACATCCAATTTTCTATGAAATCATGCCACATTGTCCCTTCAAATGGATTGAAACTGGAAAGTCATCCTATATTGATGTAATCCACATATAAATTGACAATTATTAGATTATTAACAATACACTTTTTTTTGCTCAGTCTCTATTGACTTCCCATCAATCTTCTACTACATTTCCAGTACAGTTACTCAGCATACAATGGTAAACTACTATAGGTGGAACAATGTAATTTTTCCCAGTTTAATTATCATCTTTCTACTATAAACCTTATATTGAGCATAACACAATAAATTTTTTTCGATCAATGATGTATAGCTAAATGATTTGAATGAAAACTATTTAGTCCCATGCATTTTCACAGGCAGAGTACTAGTTATACTAATTTAATTGTTGTTAATGGGTTATAAATTTTAATATAATAATACCATATTTATACCCATTCATTCCAAATGATTCTATATTCTTATTGTTTTTTGTTTTCTCAATTTCCATTCATTGAGGAATCATGATTTATTTTTAGTTGATGTTCTAATTATTATTTATGTACTAACCCATTGGATTATTTCATCATAAATAACACATAATAATGTTATTTTAAATTTCATTTTACTATCTCTACGTTATAAAATTTCTATTCATTTTATATCTCAAATTAGTCATTTTAAGTAATAATAACTACCTTATAAGTTACCTTGTTAATTAATATTTCATACAACTTTATCATTTCACATAAATATTCTTCTCCAAATTTTCATGAGTTTTAAAATAAATTTTCACTCTAAAAATTTAATAAAATTTTCCTTTTATGTGATTTAAAAAAACAATGATATTTATTATTTTTTAATGTTGTCAATTTAATGCTCCTCTAATACTATTTTTTATTGAAAAAAATCAAATGTTTACTAACCTATTTTTTATTAAAATTTATTTCCTCATTGAACACCCAATTTTTCATTCCATTTATATAATGGTGTTAACCAAGATTCCGTACGTCGATAAGTTGAAGAAATTACTTAGATAATATCATAACCTTCATCTATATAACATATATACCATGAGATTTGTCATATAGAATAAATTGTATTTAACTAGAAATATACATAATTTCATTTAATAACCATTTTTTAATCAGGGTTTCATCATCATATGGTTTTAATCTTGAATTGTTTTCACTTAAAGTGGATTTGATTAATAGTTTTTTCCCTGGGATTTTTATTAAATTAATATTAATGTGAATCATATATGAATGTACATATTTTAATTTTGAAAAACATTAGTTATGATAGGTAGGTCCATTATAACCCCCTAATTCATTGGGTAATGTTAATGTATCATGATATTTTATGAATGGTAAAATGGTAATCTATCAAAAGAATAATAAAGAATAATGAATTGGTTGTTAGCCATGGGAAACTATGTCATTTTGGTGGTTAGCCGTAGTATAATATGACTATAACTATGGTCAGCCTATGTTATGTTTTCTAAGAAATTAGACTTGAATAATGCTTATTATGTCATGACATATGTCATTGAAAATTTCTTATAATTCCGTGATCATTTTCTATCATTTCCTTATTTCACTAATTAATTCCTAAAATCACTTTATTTATAATATCATGTTATACTAAATGAATTATTTTTATTATACCATCATCACGATATACCTAGATTATATCCTTATTAATAATATGATCTCACCCCTTCTTATGTTTTTCATTCCCCTAACTATGAATATTTCAAGTGATTATGAGATATCTATTAAAGTTATATTAAGATTGTATTATAGTGTAATGATTACGAGGGTGTAAAATAGCTGTTTCTATATATAATATCCAAATACAATAATTATTTTAGTTCATGTATTTTTTTATAATATTATCTAATTTAATGATTATGATGTTAAAATAATATAATTAAAGGAAAGTCTGGCATGCGTGACTAAATAGATCAGGACTGCCTTACCTTGTGGTTAAACCATGATAGTGGGGACACTATTGGTGGATAGATTAGGAACATAAATTAAATATTATGGGTTTGATATATGATTAACTACTCCTTATTAAAAGGAATAACTCTTTTGTATTATCATCACATAATGTTTTCTATCAATCCTGGTATATAAAAAATATGCAGGAAAATTAAGAACTTCTTTTGGTGGTTAGGTATATAAAAAATAGTAGGAAAATATATCATGAAATGGATCACCTATTAGTAGGTGAAAACCAAACATCAATTACCTGATAGCATGTTATAGTAGTTACCCACACCCATTATGAAATGAGAGAAAATTTCAATTCATTTAGTCACCATATTTCCTATGATGCTTTAGAATCACGATTCTAAATTGGTGATTGTGGACAAAGTAAGAATAATGGAACACATTACTCTAATATTGGAATCTAAATTGGTATAATCTATAGAAAATCTATATATTTAATAATTAGTGAAGTTTCTAGAAGTTTCTATTATCTATATATAATACCCTACATTTTACCGCATGGATTTGAATCTCCTTGAAATAATATTTTGATATCTATTTAACCATGATCTTGACAAAAAAACCTAAAATATATGGGAATTTAGATTATAAAATTAAGAAACTAGGAGACATGGTTTGAGAATATGTGATTGAAATTATCAGTTCTTTGGAATACTATTTTTATTTTGGAGTATTTTTTTATTATAATAGTAGTCATTCCATGAAACATATTTCTCTATTTAAATCATTGTACCACTATCTATGTCCCTCTCTAGTTTATTAGATAGGGGTTTTGAAAACATCAAATATTGTAATATGTTTTTTTCATCAGAATACTATGAAAATAATATTTATTAAGAAGAAAAGAAGGACCAGATACATCAAAAATATTATTTCATTCATCATCAATGCACCATATCTATTGATGTGGGTAATTATGTATTCTTTGGAGTATTTACATGGATGGGGAAATCCCATATGGGTAAAAATTATAAAATAACTCCTTTGAATGTCATAGAATTTTAAATCCTTTATTTTATAAATAATGTTACTTATCAACTAGATCTACTCCCAATATTTTTCATAGATTATTATTCAATCTATATATCTCAAATATAGAAGTACTATCTTCTTCCTGATCAAGTGATTAGTTTGGATTATGTTACGCTTGAACTATTTTTAATTTTTAATATGAATAAAATGACATTTTATGAAATATATATCTCATTGTTGTGGTTATTATGGAATGATTGTTCTATGTATAAAGAGACATTAGAGATTGATAGGTTTTTTCACGAGGAATGGATTTATATTTCTTAAGACAACACTAACCACCAAATTTAATGGAATGGAAAGGACAATGATGGGTAGATTGTAAAACCCCAAGTTTTAGGTATTTAAATTATTTATTGAGGATTTTAAGGTATGAATATAAAATGATTATTTTAAGATGTTTTAGAGAGTTTCAAGAGATGTTAATGGATTAGTAAATTGTTCACAGTTAGAGTAGACTATACACAATCCCAATGAAATCATTCATGATAAAATTGGAGCATATAATAATGGCGATAATTTTCATGTGGTTTACGTAAACAGTTATAAAACTATATGACCAATGTGAATTTTATAGATTTGGGATACATATAATCAGTGGATAGTTTGATAAAATATGTGGTCAAATCAGGTAACCTATTAGAACCAATGATATTGTTTACTAGAAATGTATTATATTTTGTGTTTGTTTTCAATCCTCACATGGATGGTCAGGGAATTTCCCATGAAATAGATATTATGGTACAAGATGTATATTGTATTGGACTTGTGGTCATATCCCAATATTTTCATAATTTTATGTGGTAAAAAATATAAAGGAAGAGGATAACATCAAGAAGGGTTTTTTCTAGAAGAAAAACATTATGAATATTGTAAAGGAAAGAGTTTCAGAAATACTAGGTTAAGGATCACAAATATATGGAGCATCTTGAATGGAGACCATGATCTTCATGAATATGATAACAAGGTCATTGAGGTTTTATAATGTTTTCATGGTGATATCTGCAACTACACAAAATTTCAATGGAAAATCGCTATGGGAGGAGCACCAAAATGATATGTTTGGTAGATTTTGAAAGATTTTTGGTTGAAGTGGAGCGTAGATAATGAGAAGATAATAAATATAATTCTACCCATATTCTCTTCTAATGAAAAATTCTATATGAAATAATAGAATCTCTTGGATTTCACAAAGCTAGGTGAGCATAGTGAATATATGATTCTATGTGAGATTGAGAATCCCAGTAATACTTGTTTAGTATAGAGTAATTCTAATGCATGTTGATAAAATTATATTTGTGATGTAATGGTATTCTACGTTGAATTTATGAACTTCATGTAGGAGTTTATTTTGTAAATGTAGGAATGCTTTGGGAATGAATTTTGTTCTCCGATGGCTGGGAGCTTCGCAAAGGCAGTGAATATATGAATTTTGTAATACTTTTTTAGTATAAAGTTAGGTATATGATTCAATCATAGTCTCTTACGATGTCTGGAACAATGAATTTAATGTCAAATCAATAATTCTACCATCAATACAATAAACTATGTTAGACATATCTATAAGAATTGAGTTAGGTGGATTCAACAGAAGTTATATAAGGGATGGAGTGTTCTACCATAAAACCATGTAAAAGTAGCTTGTATTTAATATAGTGAACATATAAAAACAATTTTATTCAATATATATTGATGATTATTTTTTTTGTATGACCAACACACAGTTGGTGTATGTTCCATGTAATATCCCTTGGTGGGGAACCAAGAAAAATTGTTATGTTTTTCATTCTTCTTGAGAATAATTTAATTACTTCACATTACCTTTAGAAATACAAAATAGTTTCCAACCAACATGGAAACAATATCAATAAATTTAGAAAAAAATTAACCCCCTTATTCACCCTCCCCTCTCAGGGTGTTCTGGGGCCCCTCATAACCAAGGTTACATATAGTAACACCCACACCGTTTGTGTATATACCCTCCACATGTCTACCTAAACCAAAAAAAAAACATTAAACATCATTATAATATAGGGATGAACTCCATTTAACTCATAGAACATTCATATTTTCCCCTTGTTCTGAATATGGAATTTCATGTGTTCCGTGGGTGATTTAGGTAGTTTTTTTCATTATAATGCTCCACATTTATGAATTGTGTTGTTTTTAGCCTAGTGATCAAAGTCAAAGATTTTATCACTACTAATCCTCTAATATATTCTAATTTTTATTTTGTAGGAAACACTATTTTATGTATATAATTCATTGATATTTTGGATAAGGTGTGTTTGGATGAGTTTTTTTAATCCATCATAGGAGGGTTGTGAGAGCTCCAATTGAAATGTTTTCTTCATTTGTATAATATTGTTTAAGGTATTTGGATTTTCAATAAATCTCTTTATTCCATGAAAATGAAGGATTGTGGTTTTAAAATTATATTATTCTATTTATTAGCCAAGAAAATCATTATTAAATTATATTTTGAGTATTCCACTATCATTTGTTTGTTTTAATAATGAAAATTGTGGGAAACACCTGCAATATGTTTGGTAATATTCATTTGTGGTGATTTTTTTAAAATAATGAATGGATTTGTTTTTGTGAAAAAAAATTCTTTAACATGAGTTAGTATGTTCTTATGATACCTATGGATGAGTCGTATTGGTTTCTACATGAATTCAATTACTATTTAATTGGAAATAAGCATCATACTATCAAGTGATAGCATGCTGTTGGGTTAAATGAATCTACTCAAGTGTTTGGGCCATTCAGAGGACCCTCTATATGGGTAAAGCACTGGGTTGTGTTCTTAGCTAAAACACAGGATGGGTTGATGTGTTTCATGGGTGCGTGAGTTCATGATATGAGTGATTCAGTTCTTTATATTGGTAATATTTGTAAAATTCACTTTTTTCATGATTCAATCTTCTTTTATATAAATTTTGAATTAATATTATTTGATTATGTATCATGTGTGGAATTTGTTCAGTGGATATCCTATGAGGCTTAAATAATCACCCCAACATATGCATCACAATGTGTATATATTAGTTGATCGATGTGATTCTGGTAATAGGAAAACCACTTACTTCTCAATATAGGATCCTTTATACTGTGTTCGTTGGTGATGGAGGTGGGACGTTTGAGTTAGAAATTTTGATGGGAAAGGTTTAGTGACACTTTTGACCCTTATTTTTCTCATTTCAATCCTTTTTTATTCATGTCTTGTTTATAAATTGGATGAAATATTTATATTTTACATTGTAATATTTTGTTATCATAATTTGGTTTAACCTGATTTTTATCATGATTTATATTTATATATCTTAATTATATTTCTTCCACTAAAGGATATGTCTTTTAATGTTAAATTGTCCCCTAATAATGTTTTCAACCCTGATTTTTTTTCCAACCATTAATTAATAGGGGATACTTCTACGGACGATATAATTTATATCCTATCCAAGGAAATGGGTTAGGTACATGATATTTCATGATATACAATAATTTAAGATAATGTTAGGAATACCCTTCCAAATAATGAACATAGATTGGGTACTTTTTATTTTTCTAAAACATGAGACCTATGAGAAACTAAATATAAGTATTTCCTTAAAATGGTAATAAAACACTTGTTTATGATGATGAATTTTAATTTATTCCATAGAAACAATCATGGAAAATAAATGAATAAACTTATCTTAAAACAACATTGTCCATTATGTCTATAGGTATCTTTGATCAGCCTTAGATTATTCAAATAATAATTTAGAAAATAATATATTTGAATAATAATTATTCACATAATTTATTCCAATAAAAGTATATACTTATTGGATTCTGATTATAATTTTATTTTGAATTTTTAAGATTACACTATGTTGTTGTGTAGTCTTTTTATCTCCCTTGAAACCTTTTTTACATATTGGTGACAATTAATGTACTAGAATGTTTCAGGTTTTATTTAAATAAGACATGATAAAAAAAGAATATATAGGATTTGGATATAATATATCTTACCACATTGATATCTCTTTTATGGACTAGAATTAATTATTTTTAGTGGAATATAATTCTTATATATTTTGATATAATGAAGCTTAGAAAAATGTTTTACTTATAGGATACAGATAATTCATGGTGATGATGTCTCTGATAGTGGTTGGGGTAGGTCTAGAAAATATAGTTTGATGCATATTTAGTGAAAAAAATTCTACTTGAATTTATTATGATATAGGCTAGTAGTGGAGAAAGGTGTTGAGAGATTTATTTTTATTTTTTATTTTTTCTAGTTATTTACTTTATGATTAACTAGTGGTTGATGATATCTTCTGCTTTCATTAGGAATTGGGATATGTTATTTTAGTCTGTATCTCTATTTAAACCATTGAATATATTTTATTTTATTTTAATATAATGGATATGTGTTTTGTATATCCAGAATCATTAATCCTCCTCTCTGATTAATGATATTAAAATAGGTTTTTACGTTATAATATTATAAGGGATCACATTCCCCATAGTGCATATAGCCTCTGTATAGAGTGAGAGATCCTTATTTTCTCTTCATATTCCTTAATATACCCTTAAATATGTAAGATATATATGTTAATGTAAATATATCTCATCTCATTCACTTTTTTTCTCTTCATATTATTCCCTTGATATGGAATCCCACTTCCTTATCTAATTTAGGGATGTAGTTTCTGGATTCCCATTGATTCATTGATACAACTCTAATTCAAATAGGAATTTTATCATTGATTTTATAGGGGTTATATATAGTTGAATACACATTGATTGATAAATCATACTCACCATAAATATTATACATTTTTTTAAACTTAGTGGTTTTTAGAACATATTTAATGGTTTATAAAAAATAATATCTTTATGAACCATTAAATGGTTCATACTCACCTTATGTTTTTTGAATTTTAAAAAATTATTTCCATATTTTCAATCAAAATTATTTATATTATATTATAATTTAATATTAATTTTTTAACAATAGTGAATTTGGAAAAAATAAAAATTAATCACCACTGTTTATGTAAAAATGGGTTTACCGGGGTGGGGGTTAAACTAAGAATATATCGGTTAAAATGACATAAATAACTTGAAAAACCAATTTTATAGCCACATTAAAACCTTAAATGATATAATTCTTGATAAGAACCAATTTTATGATATTTTTTCATGATAAAAACATGAATATGACTTTATCTTGTCAAAAAATTCCAATTGAGTCATCTCCCCCACTAATAATAGGCCCTCACCACCCCCCATCTTTAAACATAAAAACCATTTTTTGGTCAATAAATTTTATATTATCTTCCTTAAATATCTTCCAACATCGTAAAAGAATTATTTATATTATAAGTCCATCCTATTAAGGCTTTATGCATACACCTAAAGAGGATCTTTGAATAAGAGGAAATATTCATAAATGTGTGTATTTGTTTTATTTCTTCTTCTACCTCTATAAAATAATATGAAAATACGATAATATAATAACATAACTATACCATATTTATTTATATATTATTATTTGTATGTTATGACCTATATATTACTCCACTTCTATATAATGGGAAACCGAATCGTCAAACTTATGCATGGGGGACTATCACCTCACGAACCGATATAATTAATATTCCATTAGTAACATTAAAACCATGATACAATGATATAGATAACATATGTATATAATATTTATGAAATTATAAATATTATTTTATTATTATATCATATATATCTTTTTACTTAACATTTTGTGGGGGGATATGACAATGTTGCCTGTGTGGTTGGAAGACATCTACCAAACAAAGTGATGCTATTCATTTCTCACATTTGCTTCACATGGAATGTAGTATGGATAATGTTAATTAATATATATAATCATTAATACCTAACCGTAATTCTATAAATATAACATCACATATAACATCTAATATTATAACCCATTGTAAAACACTATTTTCACCTATGCATACATATAGACGGCCGCCTTAATGTAGCAATGTGAAGTGTTACTCATTTTATTTTTTTCATGGATGAAAATAAGGATGGATTACATTAATATAAATGTTTTAAATGAAATAATAATTATTCTATAGAGGAGAATTCATAATTTTTCTTTTCCCTCTATCTTTTTGAAAAATATGTAAATAATATTCATGTGTATGTACAACCTACTGTCCCTATGAATGTTGTTATCCATTTTTCATATAAAAAATTATATATTAATATAATTAAATATATAATAAATATATATGATATTTTTTCATGTAATAAGTTTTTTGATGATGTAACCATAGTAATAGTAAATGTTAAAAAACTAAATAACTAAAACATATACAAAAAAATCAAAAATCACCAAAAACAATGGTTTTAAAAATAAAATGTTAATAAAAAGGGGTAAAATAATGTAATTAATCGATATATGGTATGGAATTAATGATTATGGTTCTATAATATATCTATAATATTACTATATTTATTATACATGAGTTTGATCATGTACAAATCATATTAGAACTAAGGTAATGGTTTCTTATCTCAATTTTACATTGACGAGACATATGTTATATTCACCACATATTCCTTTTTTTTGTTTAAATAATTACCTTTTGATATTTCATATAAATAATATATTTATATTCGGGGTACTTATTGATTCATTTGATGTTATTCAATTCATAAGGCTTATGATTCAAAATTTACAAAACTGTTAAGATATTCATGTTTCAATCTCATTATAATTGGGATTGTTTATTCTAATACTGCATTTAACAGAAACTATTTGATAATTTCCTAATATAACATGTTGTATTTCCTATCCTCGATTTATTCATGAGGATTTATGTAATTTTACCACATTCCCCTTTTATGTAATTAAAATGACCAATGGCATGTTTTGAATAAAATATGACTCTATTTCTCTCATTGTTTAAATATAATTTTTCTTCTAAAATATAATTTTCTAAAAATGTTTTCAAATTTTTATTAAGAAAATCCAATGGATTTATTAATTAAATTATTACCCATGCCTTACTTTTTAAAAATTAGTTTTAAAATAATCATTATGTTATTTTTTATAACAAATCATGATTAAATTTTATTGAAAATGTGAATGGAATCATTGTTTTACAACATAGAACTTGTATAGAATTTCCCATTGTCTTGAAGAGTCAAAGTTATAAATATTAATTTATAATTTTTGAAAATTATTTTAAAATTAAATAATTTTAATAATATCTGGTGATATTTTATATTTATAAAATATTTTAAATGTTAAAATTTTTTTATTCTAAAGAATGTTTTTATTGACATTTTCACGAATTTATATTCATTAATGACAACAAAACATTATTCTAATTATTATCTAATGAAGATATGCTTTAAATAAAACATGAAAATTATATCTCTTGAACTTTTTTGATGAGTTTGAGTTGGGATGTGTCATTTTACTACCAGTAACCATATTAATTAGGATGGTTTATTATTATGATTATGGATTGGGGTTGGTATTGATTTTACATATGTTAGTATTTGAATAAAAATGTCTATATTAAATATTTTTGGCCCATTTTATATGAGGAATGGATTTTTCTTATTATGTGATGAGTGAGGTAAAAAAATTCATTACCTCTTGACCCATCGGTTTGTCTCATTAGAAAAATTTGTTGACCAAATGAAAAGAATTTTCACCCATAATTTTAAACCGTCTTGTGAATGATCTAAATAGTATATTTCAGATGCCTGGAATTATGAATTCCCTCATTATGATGTTAGTTATTAATGTCCATGTGATTAATTTACTAGTTATAATATTCATGGATAATATTTGTGTTCATGTGATTAATTATATGACATTATTTAATCATGATTAATTCCATCCATATTATACATAAGATATTGTTTAAAAGGACTGTGTTTTTTACCTTTCTATATTTAATATAATTATTTATTCAAAATAGTTTCTATTGGATGAATACCCTTACTGAGAATGTGAGAACACTTATTTATATTGTTTCATTTTCACTAGGATTGAAGGAAGTTTTTTATGAATGATTTATAGGGATATGCAGAATGGAAATATGAAATTCTAAAAGGAAAAACATTTTTTATTTAATTTCAATAAATATAATGTGAATTTAAAGTATGTATCTATTTTTTAAAAACTAATAAACTATTAGGTACATATAGATTATATTCCTTGTATCTTATGTCAATTTAATAAACAAAACACTGAATCAATGATACTATGGTTGGTGTATTTATAGCGGTTATTAGAGAGAGATTAATAGAAATATTTTGAAATAGATATCTAAAAGCATATATTAGGGAACATAACCCGATGATTGAAATTGAGGATAAGTATATAAGAACAAATTAATGTTTTATTAGGGAAGAATTTATGTGTTTTTTCCTATAAATATAAACATGTCTAGATACAAGAAGTTGAATTGTTTATACTAAATATATTACTAGGGGTAATAACTCAGAAAAAGTGGCTTCGGGCTTATCTACTATGTTATATGATACACTAAAATTAGACATACTATTCCACTAGTTTTACACTATCTGGGATATAATTTGGTTAATTAAAATATTATTTTTTAACCATTATAAATAATTTAACAAAATTTATATGACATGGAATATTTCCCTAAGGAACGATGTTTATGATTAAAATATTATCTATACTTAACTTTTTCAAATTAAGATAGTGTTTCACAATTATTTGGATTATACATTATGATACATAATTTTATAAGCTAATATAGTGTATATCATTTTTTATTAATGGATCCTATAAGATGGAATGTGAACCGTATCAATGCATGTAATTTAATGTGTATGAATGGTGATTTCATTGACAGGGTGAATACAATATTTAGAAGGGAACTAGTCTCCCATACATTAGCTTCATAATACCGAATAATATCATTTTGTATCACGATATAGAAATAATTATTTATGTTTTATGGCCTTAAAGTGTAGAAATACAAAATGCGGATGAAATAGAAAACAAACAAAAGTGGATTATGGGTGATGTGTTTTCCAACACCAAATAATTTTGGTTGGAAATACTATCATACTTTCTTGAAGGGAATGGGAGTTTTCTTCAAGTGTTAGTAGAATAGAATCATGAGAATGAATTCATGGGTAAGAAATAAACCTTTTATGTTCAATTTTTTATCTATAAATAGACGTGTAACTACATAATCAAATTACTTTATCATAAAGAGAATATACCTATGAAGAGGATAAGGGATCAATGAGGATCTTATTATATTACTAATAATGAAGTAGAATTATTAGAAAATATAAATTTAGATTAAATAACTATGTTATATGAGTATTTAATCAGTGATACTCTGGTTATAATAATTTTAAAATTTATAATGATTTTGAGGTTTTACTTTTTCATTAAGGGTTTGTGAGAATTTGTTGAATGGTATAAATGCATTAGAAAAGTGATATATTGGAAAGTTGACATTATTGGAAAATAAAATATTGGTGGAATATATTTTATATCTATGTTGATATAATAATGAAAAAGAGATGATTATTATATAGTATACATAACCAATAAATTGGTTAGTTATTTTAGGGTTTATATCATCTTTACTAATGTTTAATGGATGTTTGGATTTATAAAATTTATTTGAAAACCTAATATTTTATTTTTGGAAGAAGGTATGTTTTTAGAAACATTCTAAATTTATCCAATGGCATGGATCATTTCATTTATTTAAATTCATGAAAATATCTCCAATATCAATTCAAAAAAATAGTGTTTGTATCCGGTGATTCTAGCGATCTTTCAATGGTCTAAAATGTGAGGAAATAGACTATCAAGAATGGTTATGGGATATAATTCCACCCAACCCACATGGTTATCCATAATAGTGTGGTTGCATCCCATGAGGACTTAGGGTCCCTACAATATTTCTTCAATCATATGACCATAAGAACATGACCGTCTAACCAATCTTCATTTTTGATTAGTGGGATTCACATAGTTGTCCATGATTACTCAAACTTTACAACTAATCTTGTGAGACGCCCCCTTATAGAGGTTTATGGATAATTGTTGTTTCATGATATGGATAAACCGTGTGGCCAAATTTTTTTAGTTTATTTTTAAAGTGAAATTCACATTTTTCTATTTGAGAGTTTTTCACCTTTTTTACCATCCTTTCCCCTCTTTCACACAGGTTTTTTGTCTCCCCTATTGTGTGGGGTGGCCTCCTCCTCCCTTTTATATGGTTTTTGATATAATACTATATTATGGTTGGATCCATTGCCATTAGAAGCTACAGAAATCCCTTGTTAATCTATACCTTCCACACCCTTCTATTTCTTCGATTCTCTTCCATCTATTGTGCTATTTTGTTTTTACATACATTTTCCCTATTTTTGGGTTTTTGTGAAATAAATTGATTTCACCATTTTTAAGAATAATCATGGTCCGATAATAGTTGAGTGGAGTGCTACTACCATGAGGTAGGGGGTCTATTCCATTTCTCGTTAATTCGTTCTTTTTTATATTTGGAACCATTGTGTTACTCTCCAGATTCTTCCAGATATTCCCAATTATGACCTATTAAATGAATTGGAATGGTTTTTGTGTCCGTAGTGACCTTAGATTATGGTGAAACCCATATATTGGGTGTTCACATTTCCACTGGACATCCCTTTTATGGTTATATCCTTCATGATCTATCTTTCTCATTCTTTTTTTGTGAGCCACATTGGTTTTTTGTGTTTTCCGATGATTAAATATCTTAAATTTTAATTTCAACTAAATTGGAATGAGAGGATGAACATAAGAGTAGGCATTGATCTTTATAACCCACACCTTACATTTTAATTATTAATTATTTATGATCCACTTTAATTCCAAATACATTGGTTCTATATACCATTTTTATTCTAATAATTTATGCCTGAAGAGTATATTTTGAATTAAATGGCTTTCTTGGTCAACATTAATTTCTTGAATTATTGAGATTTCATTGATGATATATGAATAGAGGAATGTGAATTCCCTATGCCTATACTTGTATTAAATTGACCATGTTTGATGAATATTTTCTAATGATCGCATCTTGTAGCCTAGAGCTTATGCATGTGATAAATGGATTATTCTATTTTATAGTATATTGTGATATATGAATAGATTGGTATCTTTGACATGATATGTCACATGGATGGAATGAAATTTTATAAATTTTTTCCCTTGTGTATGTTCTAGATATGGATCACTGGCTATGGGATGAGAGTGAACATGGGTCCCGAGTTAAGGATTAAATGGATGGAATCTTCGTACATGTTTTTATACTCTTGACACACCGATATTGTTAGAATTGTTTTCTAGGAATGTGATTTCAGGCAGATTTATGTATACTCATGAGCGAGGAAGGTTCCCTATAGGAGAAACTAAGTATGAACCCATGTGGAAATATGTTTATTCCGTGCCTTAGGTGATACTCGCTCCTTTGTGTGAGAAACTTAGTACAAGATAATATTCACCGTGTCTTGAGTGATATTAATGGTTCCTTATATGTTTCCATAGATAGACAATATGTAATTTGTTATATTCAATATTCAGTAGAGACCCTTGATATTTTTCTTAGAATTCCTTGGACTGGATCGAACTCCACCGTGCAATTAATGGATTGTTTTTTTCTCCATCCATATATAAGGAAACTATTATTATTAATATTATTATTATTTTTGTTGTTGTTACTGTTGTTGTTGTGAGTTCACTCATTTGGTGACATGGAATGCTATATCCCAATCCAAATCACAAGTTTGGGGGATTTTACATATTGGGTTTATTTGTTTACTTATCTATTGTATAAATATTATTCCTTTCATGGGAACATCATTCTGACTTCTAGATTAGGCCAATGTAGGTGGTGTGGGATGCGTGTCCATTTAAGAACCCAGAAAAAGCTGATAAGGTTTTAATTATTTATTGCTTTTAATTTTATATATATGGATCATTATCTTTCTTCTATTTCGTGAAATGGATCTTCCCAGACACTGTGGGGGATGACCTACTGATATTTATTTTTCACACCCTTCCCAGGCATCGTTCGGTACCTAGGAGAACATTATGAATACAGGTATGGATAAGGGGAAGCATGCTTCTTAAAATTCATCACTGAAAATACTTCATAGGATAGAGTTTGGGGATATAGGACCGATCTAATTCTCAAGATATAGTTTAGAGTATTTAGGTCATTTTGTAGTTTATAATAACTTCATGTATATGGTTTTATATCTACTATGGAAGAGATGACTCAGGAATGTTAGGAGTAGCATCCTCCCATCTTCTCATGGGATGGTAGATCTAATTCTATAGAGTTTTGGTAAGAATCCATGGTTTCCACCTTTGACCATATTGAGAAGCCTTCTGGTCATAGGGTCAAGCTCACTACCTACATATTGTGTGACTCCACCAAGCATTGATGGGATTTTGTTTTCTAGTCCAAGAATTAATGAGGCATGGTATGGGTATAATTAAAGATGTAATTAATTGATCACATATTTCCACATAACATGAGAGATGATGGATCTTGAGAGATCATTCAACTTCAATAAAGATCTATGATATTTCATGATTATTTTTCTCATTTCTCTAAGATTTAGTGATCTTTTCCATCTCTAACATTTGATGAATTGATGAATGTGAGATGTTGTGAGGATATTCTTGGGCATGTTTTCTTCTCAAAGGTGAATGTATTGTGTTTGAATAATTTTATATAGAGAGTAAACCATGACCTAATTACCGAATGAAATCATAGAGAAGTGGGTCCTATGAGATAGGTAAAATCAGTTTCGAGATAGGGTGACCGTTATTCTAGTAATCAAACGTTCTATTTTGAGGGTGAATATAGGGGTGTTGCTAGACAGGTGACATAAAAGGTTAGTTATATCACGTGTCACTAGTGTGTAAGGTAGGCACCAATAAGCCTGATTGTATGAGGATCCCGATCATATACTGATCTTGTGGCATGATGGGTCATATTTAGCACTTATATAATTATTTTCCTCTAACACCCAGTGGTAGATATTCTATTCTAGCACCTAAATCAAGTAGATGATAGGAAATTCCATTCATGGCTTGGATTTGGTCTTCTACTAACCGATCCAGCTGAGGTAGTATTGGTCGTGGCCGAGGTAGTTAGGACATAAAGCATTAATGTAATCCGAGTTTATGTACTCAGGGTTGTTAGGAAGCACCTCAGGGTCGTGGTTCATGACATATGTATGTCATTCATCCAACCCCCAATATGTATATTCCATGTCCATATATGTCATGATGTACTATCCATGTTACATATTCATTATTTTCTTCCCTTTTTGATTCATGTTCAGCGCACTCTTTCATATCTTCTATAGTTATGGAATTTTTTGGTCTTGTTATCAAGTACTTATCTAGATTCATGTATCTCAATGCAATATTAGGTGTCAAAATAGAGGGTATAATTTAGTGTTAGGAGTTCTCAATTGAGATAGGTGTGTTCCATTTCTTCTAGATTTTCTTTCATCCTCAAGAAGAGAAACTTCGATGTCATTCTCGGTATAGCCTAGCTCATGCCTTATCGCTCCCTAATAAAATTATATCACCATTGAGTGTCCCTAATTTCACCTGATGGAGACAAATATGGACACCAGGGAGAATGTGATATCTTGGAAGATTGATCTAAAACCAAGAAAACTAGGATTGGCATTGTGAAATCTTAGTTAGCTTTTCATTTTTACTAGTGATCAATAAATGAAGCTACTAGAGTTTCCTCCATTGGTGGATTTTTTCATGGGTTTCTTCCCTAACAATATATATATATATATCTTACCTCCTATGAGATAGGTTGAGTTCAGTAAAGAGCTAGTTCCAGGTGTGGCAGCAGTGTCCACTGCTCCGTACAGGATGACACCTACAGATCTCCGGGAACTCAAAAGTTATCCTGAAGACATTGATTATAATAGATTTATAAAAAACAACATATCACCATTGAGTTCAGAAGTCCTTTTCTTAATAAGGAAGGACACAACCCACCAATTTATCATGGGTTATAGATATTTGATCCAACCAATGGTGATGGACCTTTATTCACTACCTCATATAGACAACCACTTCGACTAGATCGAGGGAAAAATAGTTTTCTACAAGATCAGTTTGAGGTTAGGCTATCACCATGTTCATGTGAGGCCATCAAATATACCGCATATAACATTCCAAATTTGGTATGGATTGTATGAGTATTTGGTTATATTGTTCGTTACAATTAATATGACATCATTTTTTATGGATTTGATGAATTAGGTTCTCCACCCCTACATTGATTCCTTTGTGGTTGCCATTGTATAAGACATCTTGTTGTACTTGTGCACTCAGCATGACCAATATAATCTTCTTGAGATCATGATGAGTACACTTTGGTATCACTAGCTATTAACGAATTTCACCATATTCCACTTTTATATGAGTAAATATCTTTTCTTGGATCGTATCATATCTGAGTTAGGAGTATCAATTGACATAGAGAAGGTGAGTGATGTAGATTCATGGGATCATACCAAGAATGTGTTCGATATAAAAAACCGCATTGGGATAACTACCTATTTCAAAAAATTCATCCATGACATATCCGAATTTTTAGTGCCTCTTATATCCCTGACCAAGATGGGTGTATAGATTCAACAGTATGAAAGCTTGTGAGAAGGATTTTGAGGTTTTAGGGTGAACACTCACCTGATCTCTGATTCTGATTCTTCATAAGGTGGGAAGATGTTATAAAGTGCATTTTAATGCTTCAATAATCTATATGGGGGTAAATATGACACAGGGTAAACAGTTCAAAGTATATTGATATCTTTAGTTGAGGTCACATGAGTTGAACTATCCTATGCATGAACTCAATCCGCGGTTCATTCCATTCAGTGTTGGAGGCACTAATTTTAGAGTGATCATTTGATTGTTTACACAATCATAAAATTCTCAAATATATCTCTATATAGAGAGAATTTAATTTAAGGTAGAGTATGTGGGTAGAATACCTGCAGTCCTTCGGTTTTGAGCTTTCCAACACACCTAGTATGGGTATTGTGGTAGCTGATGCCATAACCCTAAAAACACTAGCATGATCCCCTCATATGACCAACATTGGGTGATAGATGATGAATTTGATTTATAAGTTGCATCTAGAGGATCATGAACAACAAGGGAAACAAGTATTAATAATTATTTCAGTGAAATATTATCTTATAAAAGAAGTTCAGATATGTTGGTTGTCAGATCCCAAGGGCTTTGCTTAGAAAGGGAGAATCAGAGGAGGGAATCCACATCCTGGTTGGGTTTTTGATTGAAGTAGGACCCTTCTCTACCATCCGTTTGTTTAGGAGACCATTGATATATGGGATGATATGATGAAGGAATTTATTGAATCTATTTGGGTTTCTCATCATGGGACTACAAAGATTTATTGGGATATGAATCATAATTTTTTGATGACTAGGTATGAAGATAAGGATATCTAGTATCATCACACGATGCTCTACCTATTAGAAGGTGAAGAAAGAGAACCAATGGCCTACTGGGCATCTACGAACTCACTCCATTCCTAAGTTGAAATTGAATGATGTCAATATGAACATTAAGATAGGATTTCTGAGCACTCTTTAAGGCAGTTATGCGGTATGGGTTATCATCTATAGGCTGTCCCAAAGTCACTCACGTCATTCTGATTCTGAAAACCTAATCTCTTGATAAGTTAGGTAGGACTTGCATCTGGGAGACATTGTGAATTCTTGGTGTACACCATTATTTTATTTCAGATTTCCATTCATAATTTACAAAATATTTATGGAAAGGGTTGCAGAAGTCACTGAGTTCATAGGTAATCTTGAGTAGTACATATTACCCTCAGACCAACAGGCTGTTTGAGAAGATGATTATATTATTAGAGAATATTCCATGGGTATGTAACCTTGAATTTATTGTTTCCTATGAAAATCATATTACCCTAGTGAAATTTTTCAACTATAATAAATTTGTGGAATCAATTCAGATGTATCCATACGAGGACCTCTATGGTAGATAGTTCTATTCACCACTATGCTAGCTTGAGGTAATTGAGCCAGCTCTACTGGGTCCTCATCACATTCTAGATAATTTAGTGAAAGTTCAACCGATTAAAAATAATATGACTAAAGCTCACTGAAGAATGGAGATATATCAAGATTAATGCTACAATCCTCTAGAGTTTGAGGTTGTACATTAGGTATTTTTTATATATCACCATGTTGGGGTCGGAGACAAATCAAGAGACCTTGAAAGTAATCTCCACGATATATTGGACTCTTTGAGATAGTGGACTGAGTTGTGTCGATAGCCTATCTATTTCTATTAACTCAAAGGTAACATTCAATTCACAACATCTTTAGTGTATATCAAATTACACAGTAACAACCATAATTTTTTCATTCATTTGATCCTAAGGATATCGAAATGGTATAAGATACATCCTTTGAGGAGAATCAAATTCATATTATTGACTGCAACACAAAGGTTCTATGAGGTAGGTTTGTTCCTCTGGTTTGGGTTCTATGGTAGCATGACCTGTACAGGATATGACATGGGAGCGAAGGCTGATGTGAATGTAGAATGACTAGTTATCTTCTCATATGATGTTGTACCACCATTGGAAGTGAAACTTAAGGATGAGATGTATTAATAAGGGGAGGCTATAACTTCCTGACATTATCCGAAAGTTTAAACCATTTAATTTTTGGTTTAAATTCCTTAAAATGAACATAATGTCACGGGATAATCAATTAATGGTGGTCGGTTCTACGTTTGGGTCTTGTTCAAAGAATGAAGATCTGAAATGGGAGGAATCATACTTGACCACATGGTTTGAGGAAACAGTGAAACCCAGCCTACATGGTTTTCCTAAACGTTGTGTTTACAGAAAATAGGGACACAAGTGACGTATTGTTTGTCTACAACTATATGACATAAAGACCATGGCCATGTGACCCATCCATAGTTTTGGATAGTGGATGTCGCACTCTTTGAGCTCGGTTAGTCCAACTATGCACCTAACTATGTGATGTGCCACCATATAGTAGTGGATGTCACATGATTGGCACACAGTCATGGAAATATAGTGTAGACAAAATGTGTACAATTTATTTCGAGGTTTAAATTCTTTTTTCCCTACATGATTTTTTTAACCCCTTATCTTCAACATCCTCCTCCTCCACTCAAGATTTTGGTCTCCCCCATGCCGTGTGGAAGCATCCTACTCCCTCTCACAAGGTTTTTGATATCTTTCTCCTCTGTGGTCAAATTCCATTATCATCATAAGCTATAGAAATATAATACTAATATATACCTTTTTCACCCTTCTATTTCTTGGATTATATTCCATATATTGCACTATTTTTATGTAGAATACATTTTATTTATTTGTAGGGTTTCGTTAAATCCTTTGATTTCTACCATTTAAGGCAAAATCAAGGTCCTATAACAGATGAGTTGAGTGATACTACAAGGAGGTAGTGGGTCTATTATTGTTCTACATGTTTCACTATGTTTTGGATGTCACACATTTGTGCCTCTAGCCAGAGACTTCTAATGATGCCTCATTATTTAATATTAAATTAATTGAAATAGTTTTCCATGTCCACAATGACCCTAGATTATGTGGAAACCCACTTATGGGGTGATTGACTTTCCTTAGGACACCACTTTAGGCGTTACAACATTAATGGACTTTATTTCCCATGATTATTTGTAAACTACCTTGGGTGTGTGTGTTTCCCCTTGATTATTGTTCTTAAATTGTAATTTTAATCTAATTGGATTGAGTGGATAGTCATGTGAGTATCTCTTGATATTTATGCCTCACACCATATATTTTAATGTTTAATGATGGATCATCTACATGAATTCTATGTTCCTTGTGTCAATGTCACATTTTGTGCCTAAATATATATGCCTTATGTGAATATATTTAACTAAATGTCATTCTTGGTAATCATAAAAGATGAATTATTGTGAGGTCATTGATGACATGTGAATAGAGGAATGTGAATTTAATGTGTCTGTATTTGTATTCCACTTCTCATGTTTAATTCATATTTCCTAGTGATCACATATTTTGTCCCAGACCTTATGCATGAGTAAAATACCTTATTCCATTTTATAGTAAATTTTGGTATATGAATTTCTTGTTAGCATTGGCATGATATGTTCATTGTATGAAATTAAATTTATACATGTTCTAAATCCATTATATAATTTTATAGTGAATTATGTTTTATGAATATCTTCTTATATTTTCATGATATTTTCATTAGATGGAATGGAATTTTATAAGTTCATTTTATTGTGTATGTGCTTGATATTTATCACCTGATTTGGGATGCGAGTGAACACGGGTCCCGATTTGAGGATTCCATGGATGGACTCATCGTGACTGATAGGATAGAATTGAAATGCTGAGAGTGATACTTTGGATTTCCAAGTACATGATTTCCCAGAGGATTTACTTATACTAATATGCAAGGTTAGTTCCCAAGGGGAGAAACCAAAGAAAAACATATTTGGTAAGCAAGATATGCCGTGAGTTAGGTGATACCTATTCCCCTCTATGATATACTTATTATGGGATTAGATTCACCATGCCTTGAGTGATACAAGGGTATTCGTACAGGTTTCATTGGATAAAATCGATAAAATTTGATATATTGGATGTTATAGATCAACCCTCGGGGGATTATGCTTGGATATCCTTAGAGAGGAACAAACACCACCTTGGAATTAATTTATTATTTTATCTTTTGTCATAATTGGTTCATCTTTTATTAATATTATTATTATTATTATTTCACCTGTTTAGTGACTTGGAATGTGAGACCAAATACAATAAACAATCTTGGGGGTATTCCACCTTGACGTTATTTGTTTACATGGAGCTTCTATACATATCATTCCATGAAAAGGTATATCATTCAAACATCCAGATTAGGATGAAGTAGGTGGTGTGGGATGAGTTTCCATTTAAGAACATGAACCAAGGTGTTAATTATTTATTTTATATATTTCTATGCATTTATTACAGATGGAACATTTTCTATCATCTGTTACATGGAATGGATCGTCTTAGACACCAATGGTGTCGTCCTACTAAAATATATATACCACACCCTCCTCGAGCCCCATTTGGTACCAGATTAGACTTTATGATTGCATGAATGGAGAAAGGGAAGCATGAATGTATAAAGGGAATCATTATACTTATGATTCTTGATGGATGTTCTTTTCTAGGATGGAGTTTGGGGTCAGGGGACCTAGCCTACACTCAAGATTCTATTTAGCATAGTTTTCCATTTTTTGTTGTTCTGTATAGCATGTTGCATATACCAATACCCCTATTCCTATAAACTCACACTTTTGTGTACACATATAACATCATGATCATATTTTATATATTATTATTATTCATTTTTATATAAGTACTTATTCATATTACATAGTTTTTACGTTATCTTCTACTTATATCAGTTCTTAATTATGATTTCACTATTTATTACCTATCATTTACCACTATACATGGTAGAACTTTGAGGTAATAGTCTCCTCATAGACACACCATAAGCTCAATCTACTTGTCAATAGCCTATTGATTTTAGGGAGATATTCTTGAGGTCAGGTGGCCAACCATCTAGGGGAAATATTGAGTGGATTTAGGGGTTGGACATTACATTTTCATTATGATTTCATAG
This sequence comes from Viscum album, assembly GCA_963277665.1. Taxonomy (NCBI): domain Eukaryota; kingdom Viridiplantae; phylum Streptophyta; class Magnoliopsida; order Santalales; family Viscaceae; genus Viscum; species Viscum album. The sequence goes on from OY728139.1 coordinate 249,870,309, forward strand.
TTGTCATGGTATTAATATTTTCAGAATTTGATATTAATAGACAGATTATATTGTATGAGGAATATAATTATTATTTAGTGACCTTCCTTCTATTTTTCAGAATTTGAATTTGGATAGACATATTTTGGGTGAGTCTTTAGGATAACGATTTACGAAATATATTAAGTAGTACTTTTAGTGTTAATATTGAGGAAATTTAGATTATTATATTATATTAGATAAATTGTGCTAACCATTTGAGTTTTAGTAAATATATTAGGAATAGTTGGTTAACCTTTTATGGATCCAATCATCAATTAAAAGATAATTTTAGTGATCCAAGAATAAAAAAATCATCAAGTATATTCATTTAGAGGAGAAATAAATGAAGTTTAAATTGATTGAGGCATAACCAAAGGATTAAATTTTTAGTATATCTTTGAGTTTCATTTATCATAGTAGTAAAATAATCTCTCAATATTAGTGAAAAAACCATGAGACAAATATATTTTCTTATGGATTTCATTTCAATTGAATAAATAGTCTTTTTAATTATTCATAAATTTATGGGTTTATGGTGGTTAAATTTATTAAGATCATGTCCTATATAATTCCCTATTAATCCTTGTGCATTAATATTTTCATACAAGTCCATGTTTGCATTTCCCACAAAATTTTCTCCTACATGTAAACCAAGTTATTTTTTTGAATAATCTCAGTGATTATCAATTTATCTTATCAACATGATGTTTTATTAACCATTTTATGATGTTAATTTCTAAAAATGGTACATTACAATGTCAAAAACTTAATTTCTAAAACCATGATTAATTTATGAAGTCAAAATTTATTTAAGGAGGTAGAATGTAATGCCATGAGATTTTAAAAGCGGATAATCATCTTCAATAATGTATATGACCTGAAACATAAAGATTATAAGAGAATATAACAACCCAAGACATGAAAATATACATTTTTTAAAATAAATTAAATATTTTTTATATCTTGTGATGCACAAAAATCTGGGTTTAAACTAAAAATGATACTCTTTTAAAATGTTTTTATTTAAACTTTCCCATTATAACCAATCTGTTATGTATGCCAGCATGAATAATAATAAATAAATTATGAAAATTATATGTTTTACACATGTATAAAATAAATATAGTGTATATTTATTTATTTTATTGTAAAATAAAAATAAATTGAAAATAAACGAAATGTTTTCCAAAAAACAATATTTTTCTAAACGGTTGTTATGTTATTAGTTTCTCACACAATTTAATCTTATTTTTTTCTCATTTATAAAATTGAATAGAAAAAATAAAACTAAATTATTTTTATGTACATGTCGCAATCACCTTTTGGTGGACTATTTGAATTTTTCTAAATATATTTAATTTAAAATTAATAACGAAAATACTGTTTTTTTTTGACAATTGACTTATAATTTAAATTATTTAAAATGATAAATTATATTTTAAGATTGTTATAAAGAAAAATTAAAACAATTATATAATAATTTAATAAATTTAGTTCATTGGAATCAATTTCATTTTGATTTATTATATAAAACTTTTTACTATTAAGTAATTTTTGTTTTTGAAAAATCATTTTTCGATAAATCTGTGGGATTAGTTAAAAAAAATATCCAGAATATATGAATTTATTTTAGAAAAATGGATTACATAATTTTAATAAGAATAAATATGTTATCTAAAATTTCACAGTAATTTTTTTTCCATAATGAATGTTGAGAAATTAAAAATTATTTACCATAGTTAATGTAAAAATGGGTTTACGAAGGGTGAAACTGAGAATAATAGTGTTAAAAATGACATAAAAAATTTCCAACAAAACTTTTTATGGATATTTTTCAAACTTATATACTATAAGGTTCTATAGTGACTCATTTTTTAGGATTTTTGTATGAGAAAAATGTGGGTTTCACTTTATCATGTAAAAATTTCATTTATTATCCTATACTTAAAAAAGGAAACGCCTCTCCTCCCCTATTTTCAATTAAAAAAACATTTGGATCCATCATTAAAAGTAAAATAGTATTCCTTAAATCCATAAAAACATCATACAAAACATATATTTGTTTTATAAATCTCACATTAGATGGTTTTAGTCATAAAACTAAAGAGGCTCTCAGAAGAAAAGCTAAAATTCATTAATGTGCGTATCTATTTTATTTCATCTTATAACCCTTAAAATAATTTTAAAATATAATAATATAATAAAATAATTATCCAATTTATTATGATATGTTGTTATGATAATTTGATAACCCATACACTTTTGAAATCCCCTCAAATAGGGAACTAAATCGTCAACCATATCCACCGTGGATTACCTCTTCATGAACCGATAAATATTTTTCCATATCAATCTATAAAAGATGTTTATAATGATGGATTTATCATATTTATATTATATAATTGAAATTATTACATTTATATAATTATAATATCACATATACAATCTAACTTACCATTTTGTGGGGGGATATGACAACATCAGTTGTGTGAATGGAGGCTATCGTATCACGAAGCGATGCCATTTTTTTCACTTATGATTTAAATGGATGGTAGTAAAAATAATTTAAATTAATATATTTGATATTTATGGGAAAACCACACTTTTTTAATTATTATATCCCATGTATATTTTTAATTATAATCTCTTAGAATATAATTACATCACTTCTGCGTACATCTGTTCTATACCACCTCTACATAGTGATGGGGATTTTTTTTTGTTTTATGTTTGCATACATGGTATTAAAGAAACTTTTTATTAATATAAATATTTTATAATAAATAATAATTTTTTTATAATGTTTAATTAAATTTTATTTTCCTTTTTCCCAATCTGTCTAGAAAAAATTGATACAACATTAATGCGTACAAACAACCTACCATCTTGATGAATGGTGTAATCGATTTTCTATCTATAAATTTTTTATATTACAATTATTCCATATTTTTTTATATAAAAGAAATAAATTTCATGGTTAATATTCTAGATATTAATTAACCATTATAAATGTAAAATTATTCAAATTATAGAACCACCACATAAATGAAAAATAATTCAATTATCACATGAAATGGTAATTTTAACAAAGATATGTTAATAATGTGATGAAAATTACTATAATTAAATCACATATTAGATTAAACATATGATTATTTTCCTATAATATTTTTATAATAAACCTATATTTGTTATATAGGTTATTTAGATACGTATAAATGAAATCAAATCTATGGTAAAGGATTCTTTTGTCACATTTACTTTTGTGAGACATATAGTATAATCACCACTTATTCCTATGTGTAGTATATATACCGCCCCCTTTTACATGTTATATAAGGAATATATTTATCTTTATTGAATTTAATGTTTCATTATATATTATTACTTTAATTGGGATTATGTTTCAAAAGTTACCCAAGTGGTATGACATTAATGTTTTAATATAAATTTAATTGGGATTGTTTATAATTGAATTTACATTGAATGAAATTCTTTGAGAATTTTATAATAATTTTTTTTTAATTTTATTATAATATGGTTATTTATAGATCTTTCATTTAATAGTACCACATTTCTTTCTTTGATATAGAAAATTATTGAGATATTTTTTTCAATAAAATCCGAGATCATTTTATTTTTTGTCAAAAATATATTTTCTGCATCTATAAAAATGTTTTATATCAATTTTTTCAAAAACGTTTTAAAATTATATGAAGCATTTATTAAAGATATTATTACACATGTTTAAATTTTTAAAATTTGTTTTAAAATAAAAATTCTTAAAAGTTTTAAATAAGGCCCCATTATATTTGTTTATAAAACATTGAAATGAATATTTGTTTTTATTTGTATGAAATCTATAGAATTCCACTATATCATGACTGATCAATGTTCTACAGATTACTTCATAATATTCATAGGTTTTTTTAGTTTTTTTATTATGTTGATTATTTTTCACCCAATTTATATGAAAAATTAATTGGACTTATTTTCTGATCGGTGGGGCCCTGAAGTAAATTTTTTTCTTAATGTAACATTAGGTCTCATGATACAAATGATACTGATGCATTAAATAGATTTTCAACCATAGCCTTAAAATGTATTATGAATGGTCTTGAAATTTGGTTTTATATTTATTGAATTATGCATTCCATCATTATGAGGTCATTTCTTAATTTCTATGATATTTTTCTTTAATTACAATATCCATGGATATGTTTTAACTCATGTGACCATTTAGTTGGGTTTTTTATCATAAATTTTTCCTACCATATTATGCTCAATTTATTCTTTAAATGGAATATTTTTTAGTTATCTACGATTCCTTATTTATTATGTTTTTTAGTCTTGATATTTTCTATTGTATGTATACATTTACTGAGCATTTAAACTCACATTGTTTTTATGTTTTTTATTCCTCGAGAAACCAGGATGTGTTTTATGATTTTATATTGAGATAAACTAATGGAAAAAAAGTTTCAAAGAAAAAACATTTCTTATTTTAGGTTCTATATTGTAAATTTAATTTAATGTTTTTATCTAGTTTACAAAGAGTACTAATCAAATTTTTCTTTTTGGATGTAATTATTTTTATTTCAGGAGAATACAATTAAAAAACCTCTAAATCTAGGATAATATGGTTATGGTAATTACAATGAGTTACAATATATTATTCATTACTAATAAATTATTTGGTTTATCCATGTATGATATAAATTTTATTGCATTATTTATTTATCTTAATTAATTATATTTAATTCCATTAAAATAAATGTGATATTTTTTTGAAATTATTCCCACATAAAATTATATTTACCATCTCCACTAATTGGTGGAAACAAAAATTTTGTGATGTTTTCACAGGTTAGTTATATACCAAATTTAAAATGGGATAGTCTAGGATTAGTCATTACAGAAAGATATAATTATTCAGATTCAATTATCTCTATAATATAATATTATAAATCAATGAAGGAATAAAATTTTCTAAGATAGTTTACAGAATATACTATGTGGATATAAAGTTATAAACCAATTATTGTCTATCACTATTAATACAACCGTTTATTCAATAAATTTTCTTTTAAATTTTTTAATTTTAAAGAGAATGGGAACCCTAATATTTAATACTTATATATTATTATATGAACAAATTTTAATCAAAATAATAATCTTAATCTAGGAAATCCTTATTCAAAATCCAAAAAAATAATGTATTATGGAACATACACTATATGAAAGACCTACATGGTTTTTAATAAAAGGACACGTGATTTTTGAGAAATGATACATGTGAAATTTGATTAGACTATCAAATTTAAAAAACCAATTTAAAAAAATTCTTGATGGTTGGAATCCATATGATATTTTAAGCCCTCTTTCGTATTAAAAAAACATATAAAATTGAAACTAAGGAAATATAGAGTGATGAACTGAAAGGTGGCTCGATAGATGAAGAGGAATAATTATCTGTTTTATGTAAAAACAAAATATTTGTATGGTATTACTCTACTGAAAATTTTGTTATATAAATTTGTCCTCAAATTACTACTGGAAACTCCATACAAAAAAAATATATGGACACTTTTTTCTATCCTAATCTATATATAAAATAATAGATTACACCATATATGATAGAAGTTATCTAATGGTGATACATTTAGCCATAAATTAATTTTAAAGGAATTAATTATAGTCACTAGTAAAAAATCTCAATAATATTTCAATCATAATATTAAATTCGATCTTCCAAAACATGTGTGTGTAAAATTGGGTCATTTTTTTAAAGAATATTTGATTTTATAGTAATGGATGGTAAAATTTATTATCTAAGTAATTTCATTTATAAGGAACTATATTCTGAATAACCATCATATTATTAAAATCCCATCATAAAATTTCATGTTTTTAAAAATTCTAAGGATTTATATGGACATTAAAAATTTCATTGAGTTTATTATAATTGTTGATAAAATTTTCATTCTGGTAATTTTATGATTGAAAAAATAATAATACTATATTTAATAGAGAGGTTTTCTATCATACCCTAGTTATTCGTATATTTTTCATGATATCATCTATATGTCTACTCAATATTAATTTGATGAAATCCTTTCCAAAGAAACAAGAAGTAATTTTTTGGATTTTGTGAGTGAAATAAACATTTTTCAAGGTTTTAAAATATTTTATAATATAATAATAAACTATATTACAAAAAATATATATATTTTAAAATATAAAAAATTATTTTCCATTGATCATGCCCCATGCTATAATACATCTCTAAGAACCACCTATATGATAGATTTGGATAAATTTTGAAAACATGAAGATTAAAATAATTACTGAGAGATAAGTTAAATCATATTTTACTTAAATAAAAATCATCCAAACATTATATTTTTATTATACATATATACACATTAATAAATAAAAATAAAAAAATAATATTGTATCATCATATTACTAATTTTAGGTATTCTAAAACCAATATTTTAATCATTAGTTGGTTGAGTTTTTCTAAGGTTGTTTTTGTGTGAAATTTTGAAAATTTTGAAAGGAGATTGAGATGGGAATGTTTGGATCAAAATTTTTCCAAAACATACACCCTACTATTGAAACAAATGAAAACCATGTAGTGTTGGTTTTCATGGTTTTAACATGGTTTGAAACCTGTGTGCCCACAAAGGAGAAACTATGCAACCCATTGAATAGGGGCATATACTTAGGGAAAACAGTTTTCATAACCACGCATCCCTACCCAGGGTAACATTAAAATGAGAAATGATTAATCAAAAAATTAATTTTTAAAGACCAAAAACCTCATTTTATATTCCCGATGGGACTATATGAACCTAATACGATATCATATCCCTTGGAATCTCTGATGTGGTGATTTTGACCCATATAGTCCAATTTGTAAGAGAATCGAGGCTAGGAGAATGATATTCAATATATTCCTAGTAGTTTTCCTCTTCTAGTTATTTGTCTCTCACACTTCCCTCTTTCCTCCCTAGGGTTTCATAGATCTCCCTGTTGTCGGAGGAACTAATACCTGCTATTTTAGATTTTGAATCTAATTTGATTCTTGGATCTCTATTATCGATGATATTTGTAGAAGAAATATGATGTAAAAGATAACATTTGTGATCCCCTGATCTAGAGGTTGGTGGTTCTATTTTGATGTCAATTTTTTATTAAACATACATTACTTGATTTTGATTCAATTTATAGATTTAAATTAAATTTATTTAAATTGTTTTATTTAAAACATGATCTATGGAATTTGGAAACTGAAATTGGATTTGGCTCAAAATGAGAATACACCCCCAATTCCATTGAATTTGGGCATGTTCTAAAATTCCATGAAAACTGTTTAAATTAAAATTTGGAATTTAATTGTGAAATTTGAATTATGGAAGTGATTTTATGGAATTGATTAAAATATTTTATTCCAGGAAAATGGATTAAAATTATTTGTATAGAAAACTAATGGTTTTATCAGGGAAAAATGAATTATTTCATTTAAAACCTTTTTTTGGTTTTTAAATTGAAATGTAATTGTTTTAAATTGATGAATATAATGATTTACATTTTAAATAGTTTAAAAATAAATTTACCATCATTGATTTTTTACTTGTGAACATGTAATCCTAGATAGTAGCGAGTTATGTTGGATAACACACTAATGCCTTATAACAATACCAATATATATATATTGGGTCACATTGCTGATGGGATGGTGATGGGTCTTTTTGTCCAATGTCAATGGGATATGTGTACAAGTATTTCAAGGAAACTATTTGAGTTTGATAGAGTCCAATATCCTAGAAAAATCATGCCTTTTAGCTGATGACTATGTTGATCATTTTAAATGTTTTAAAATATATTCCATTTTTTTCGTAAACTATTTTACTCATTCCTTCTAAATATATCTAAATTATTTTTCATAATTTTTTTAATAATCCATTTGTTAAAAGTATTTCACATCATTAGATATATAAATCATGATTTTTTGAAATATTATTTTGAGATTCTATTCATGTTTATTTATAATGGAAGGAATTATTTGATTAATTAAATGTTTGTGTCTTATTACGGAATCATTGGGGACCCCCTAATGGGATTTTATCTCACCCTCTATATGTGCCTTCAGGTGTTTGTAGATTATCTTATTACAGGTTCGAAATGCCCCACTTGGTGGTGGTTCTAGTTGTTAATCCTTATCATGGAGAGTTGTATCCACTAATAAATGGGTTTCTATTTTTTTAGTAATTTGTGGTAATAATTTAGTCTGTTTGTATATGTTTGAATTATAGTACAATTCTCCCTATGGTGTTTTTTATATGCTTATAGACTTTTGTATCTTTCTTCTGTCATTTTTCTAAAACATGATTCCCAAGTTCATATTTTATGATTCCAGGTGATAGTTTTCAATATATGGGGATCAAGAATACCCCTTTCTCTATGTTAGGGCTGTCTTTTTTATTAGGTTACATGGGTATATGGGTCAGTTCATGACAAAGTTGTATCATAGATCTAGGTAGACCATATTTATTTGATGTTATTATTTAGTTCTGTAATTATTTTGGGACATAATAGGTAGTTTTGATTGAGTTCTTATCCATAATTTAACATAATGAACCATAAGTCATGAAGGGTGGTTTGGAAAATGTCTCTTGATAATTTTTCTTGTATTTTCCAGAATTTTTTATTTAGATAGGATGATATTTAAATATTCTTTCAATATATTGGGATTAATTTTCGAATTTTGATCTATTTGAGTGTCTATCTGAAGTCTTCAATATTGAATGTTGATATTGTGTATCATCTTGCATCTGTTAAGATGTGAAAATATGATCCTATAGGATGTTTATGATGAACCACAGTGAGAAAATCTTCTGGAGGAACTGAGTTTGGTTGAGGTTATTGTGCATAGTATATAGGAGCTAGCACAAGCACTTACACCAGTTCATGTTCAATCTCTGACTGTATAACCCTATAGGGATTTTCTCTAAAATTATGCTATGGAGTTCCTTCTCGAGAATCCACCAATGTTCAATGGTTCCATTAATCCTCATGTGGCTGAGGAATGATTGAGTAGGATTACGGAATTTATTGAGTTCTTGGAGAAACCTAATGAAATAAAGGTGAAGTATGCCTCTCTCTTTCTATAGTGACTTAGCATGAGATAGTGGGACAAATGTTTATGGAGAATAATCACATATAATAAGAGTAGAAAGACATCAAATATTTTCTTTCACCAACTAGTTCTTTGTAAGTTCAATGGTGTTGTCCAAGGATATTGAACTTTTCAAACTCAAGAATGCAGATAAGATCGTGAAAGATTATGAAAACCATTTTGCTGAGATATATTTGATTCCACCTCATATTCTATCAAAATATAAGATGAATAATCAATGGTTTGAGATGGTACATTGATTTTATATTCCTTATAACGTTTTTTTATGAATATATCTTCTTATGATGATGTGATGGATAGAGCGTTGATGGTCGGAATGGACCTGGTTGGAAATTTAGGGATTAAAAAAGTTTCTTTTTATTATAATGGAGGTTATTTAAGTAACATAAACGGAAAGAGGTATTTGGATGATTATCATGGTGTTTCATGACAACAATTTTTTTTCTATACCTATTATAGTTCTTGGATGAAGCCCTTTGTTTTTCTGCCATTGTGGAAAGATAGGGAATTACAAGAAGGTTTTCACTGAGGCACCCAAAATATGCGGCTTATATGGATACTCTAGTTACTTTTAGAATTATGTCATGTCTTTTACGCTCTATGTAGTGGCACATGATCATTAGCGTATTCTAAATGAATGGTGCAATCAGATGGTTGTTCTAAAAGGTATTCCAAGAACATTAATTTGGAATGAAGATTCATCACGTAGTGGAAGAGTATCTAGAGGAAGAAGATACCGGTCCATTGACTGTGAGAGGTACCATAACTATAGATTCATCAATAATGACTTAATTATTTGATACTAGTGAATATCTTTCATTTTTTATTCCCATATTTTCATTCTGCTTAATCTACCAATGAATATTCTTTCTTATGTGACATATATTAAAACACCCCTCAGAACTAAGTGAGATAGGTTTCTTCGTAGTCCTGACTTTGTTCTCTTTACAAGAGTTTGATCTTTTTAGGAGTTTTCTACTTCTTGACATGAACCTACTTGATCTCATATTTGGGATAGATTGGATCATTTCTAAAAGTAGATGGATTGATTATTATATTTCATGGGTATCCTTTATTACATTAAATATTGTATTTAATATCTTTCATGGAGAATGTGACCCAAGGTCTATTAGAGAAGGAACTTATAATCCTATGTTAGGAAAAGTAATATCAGTGTTTTCTTTTGTCCTGGAGCGAGAATCCTTGAATTGTGATCTACCACTAGTTGTCTTCAAGTTTCCTAATGTTTATTCATCTGAATTCTTTTAGTTTCCACTAGTATTGGAGGTATATTTTTCTATTTACTTGGCCATTGAATCTCAACTAGTGTCTATTCCTTCTTACTATATGGAACTAGAAAAATTAAACAGATGAAGACTCAATTGGATGATATTTTTTTGAATGTATTTATATTCCCTAGTGTGTCCCTCGGGTGGCGCAAGTTCTCTTTGCAAGGAATGAAAATCGGTCATTCTACCTTTGTGTTGATTACCAAAAACACAATAGATTCATGGTAATGAAAATGTATCCATCTAAAAATATTGATGATCTATTTGACTACTTGAATGGGAAATGTGGTTCATGAAGATTGATCTTTGGTCTAGTCACCATCAGTTAAGGGTAAAATAATCTAACATTTATAAAACAATATTTTAGAGTAGGTATGGTCATAATGATAACGTATTCATTCTATTTGGTCTAACTAATGTTTATTCAATCTTAATGAAATTAATGAAGATGATTTTTCTTTAGTACTCGGATTCATTCATGGTAGTCTCTGTTGATGAAATCCTTGTTTACTCGACGTTCAAGGATGATCATGTACATCATCTGAGAATAGTTTTGGAATTAGTGATAAGTCACCAACTTTATACCACGATATTTAATTTTAATTTTTGGATTTTGGAAATGATTTTCATAGGATAATAGGTGTAAAAAAAGGGAATTTTAATTAATCTGAAAAAGGTGAAGTCTGTTATGACATGGGAGAAACCGTGAAATGATTTAGTGATTCAGAGACTCTTATGTTTTGTTGAATATTGTCTCCTATCCGTAAATTACATCTCAAAGTTATATTATAAAATTATTTCTCAAAATAAAAAGCATGTAATGTTTTTCTAGGATTAAAAATGTCTGAAATATTTTTTATAGCTAAAAAATATTTTGAGTACCACTCTGGCGTTGACTCTCCCAGAGGCCCGGCAGTGCCATGGGGTTTTCTGTGATTCATTGAGTCTAGTTTTTTGATGTGTTATTATATAGGTTGATCGTGTCATTTCTTTTAGATCTTATTAGCATAGGCCACATAAAAAGAATTGTCTAACCCACAACCATGATCTAGTGGTTGTTATGCACACACTTAGGAGTATAAGAACTCAATTTTAGGAGATGGTTTTACCATGGAATCTAAAAAAATATTGGGATATATATTATCTAAAAAATATATAAATATCCTCTAGTGAATTTTGGTTGAATACATGAAATATTTTTTCTTTTACACTACCTATACCTTGGGTAAAAGGTAATGTTGTCACATATTGTTTTAGCAGAAAAACATCCAACCAAGGATGTGAAATATTCAATAGAGGAGTGTATATTTATCGATATTTTCAATAGTAGCATATTGTATTCAATGAATAAGGGGATGATGTTTTCTTTTCTAGTGTTTAGTTGAAATATACTATTATTGAGATGATTTATATAGAATATCATATTCATGGTGAGTTCTGTGGAATTAGAGACTCCCTTTTTGGTGGTGAGAACATTCCTAATACGTCATTATCTATAGAGGAAATTCTATAATATCAGAATGACTTTTTGGTTCTATTTGTAGTATGGAAAAATATGATGAGGTATTTATATAAATCCTAGTGGGAAGTGAACCCAAAAACCACGAATATGTTCTATGACATGTGGTGATGATTTTGGTGGTCAGGATTGGGACATGGAATCGATGAATTTTTTCTTATTTCTATATGTTCCAAAAGGTCATGTCCGGGTAGCAAAAAACCTTTCATTTTACTTCATCCACTTCTAGTGCCTAAATTAAAGTGGGATGAGATCTCTATGGGATTCTTGGTCTATTTTCCACATAACCAGATAAAGAGTAATGTGATATGTATTTTGGTCGTTCGACTGACTATATCATCCCAATTTATATCCATTCACAATACAACTAATGTTAAAGGGTTGGTAAATGTTTATGTGAATGATATATATAATTTGAATGGGGTTCAATCAAATATAGTTTTATATAGGGATAATAAGTTCATTTCTTATTTTTAGAGTGGCCTTCAAGAGGCACATGGATCTCATGTCCTTTTGAGTATCGTATACCATTCGTGGTCGGATGGCCAAGAAGATTGGGATATATTGATTCCTGATGATATTGTACATACTTGTGTTCTCAAATTTTTGGGGATTTAGATGACTATATAGGGATGATTGAGTTTTCTTATAACGACGTTTACCAGTCCACGATTAGAATGGATCATTTTGATGCCTTGTATGCCCAAACATATAGATCGTTGTTATGTTGGTCAGAATCAGTAAATGATATTTAGTTGGACCAAGATTGGTTTATGATATGTTAGAAAATATTTATTTGATTATTAATATAATTTAGATGGTTCAGATCTGTTATATAGATTATTTTGATCGTCATCACACACCTTTGGATTTTTTAGTTGGTGAGTAGGTTTTGTAGAATGATTCACTTCTTTTGGGTCATCAGTAGCTTGGGAGGAAAGGGAAACATGCTCCTCATTTTGGAGGAAATTTTGATGTTTTTGGGTATTTGATAATGGTGGATTAAAATTTATTACTTCTACTCAATATACATCAATATTAATGTGTTCCGTGTTTCTCAGCAGAAAAAGTATCTTTCTGATCCATCTCATGTTCTAAGCTCGAGTGATCATGAGGTTGAACCTGATTTATCTGTTACTGAGTATCTAGTTTGGATAGTGTATTCTAAAACCAAGGTACTTATTGGGAGGATAATACCTTTTGTTTGAGTCCTATGATAGCACAGTTTTGTTTCTAATAACATATGGAAGATGAAGGCATTAATGAGAGAGTAGTGACCTCATCTTTTTGAAAAAGATGATTTTTAATAGGATATATGGAGACAAAAAGTTTCTATAGTGTTGAATTTGTAACATAATGTTACTATTTTTTGGTATTTCTAAAACCCTATTTTGATCATTATTTGGTTGGGTTTCATTTATTGTTGTTTTTTATGCAATTTTGAAAATTTTGAATGGTTTTTGCATTGTGCACAGTTTCATCATGGTATTGAGAAACTGGGCACCCATTTGGTGAAAGCACTACAAACCTAGTCTAAAAGGTTTTCCATGGTTGTCACGCAATTTGAACAATCCTTCACCCACCTAAGTGAAACTAGGCACCCACGTTAGCAGGTATTCATGATTTGGGTGAATGTTTTTTCTAACAGTGTGTCCCTACATAAAAAACCATACATATGGAAAATAATTAATTCGAAAAATAATTTTTGATCCCAAAACATATTTTTTAAGTTTCCAATGGGCCAGTAATAACCTAATATGATATATTCTCCCTTACGAGCTCCCATAAGTTGATTGTGAACCCTATAGACCCACATAATCAAATGAAATATAGTAAAACAATGTTCTATTTCTTCCTTGTTGGTTTCCTCTTCCCTTTTTATCAACCCCCTCCCTCCTCTTCCCGTCCCATGGATTTTTATATCTCAAAATTATGGGAGGATCCAATACACACTTTGTCAGATCATTAATCTAGGTTGATTATCAGATCTCCATTATTAATGGTCTTCATTGAGTAATACCATTGATGATGTTGTGATTCGTGATCCCGTGATCCAAAGGTAAGAGGTTCCGTTGGGATCTCCGATTTTTATTAACTCTAATTTTCTAGATTTTGATTCAATTGTTTGATAAAATGTAAATTCCTTTTAACGGCTTTATTAAAAACAAATTTCTATTGAATTTGGGATTTGAAATTGGATTTAGCATAAAATTGGGAAAAACCCCAATTACATTTAATTGGGTTATGTTTTAAAATTGGATGGATATTTTTTAAATTAAAAAATAGAATTTAATTTCGGAATTTGAATTGTAAACATGATTTGCTGTAATTGATTTCAATATTGTATTAGATGTAAATGGATTTAAATGGGTTTGATAAAAACATAGTGGTTTTATCTTGTAATAATTAATTATTTGATTAGAACCTCATATATTTATTTTAATATGGAAATTGGAAAATTTGAAAAGTAAGAATGTGATGAATTGTATTTTGAAAACATTTAAAATAAATTTCTCATCATTGACTGTTATTTAGTAACATTAAATCCTTTGTAGTTAGTGATTTCTTCCGAAAAACACTGTAATAGTTTACAAAATTAAAAATACATATGCAGCAAGTCACATCCTAGATATGATGGTGATCGGTTCTATTTGACCAGTGTCAAATGTTTGTGTGTACACATATTTCCATGAAACAATTTTAGTGTGAGGGAGTTCCATAGCCTAGAACTTTCGTACCTATTGGATAATGTCCATGCTACTAATTTTAAATGTTTTTAATCAAATTCCATTGTTTTTTATAATATATTTTACACGTTCCTTTTGAATTTATATAAACCTTTTAAATTAAAATATTTATTAATCCATTTTTTAATGTATTTATAATCATTTGAAATTTAAAAGATGATTTGTATAAAATATGATTGTAAAAATTCAATTCATATTTATATAAAATTGAAATATTTATTTGGTCAATTAAATGTTGGTATCTTCTTATGGAATGTTTCGTTAGATTCTACTATGATTTTCTTCAAAACCTAAATGTGCCTTCAGGTGATTGTAGATTATATACTTCCATGTAAAAGCATGGTTAAAGAGCCACTTGTATATAGTTATAGTGGTTGATCATTGGGATTGAAGAGTTGATTCCACTAGGAATTGGGTTTCTATCATGTTTTTGGTACATTTTGGTTATACGTTGGGCTATTTATTTCTCTTTGATTTTTGGTACAGTTCTCCCAGTGCAGTTTTTCATGTATGCATACTAACATGTTAATATTTCTTCCATCATGTTTTAGAAAATTCATTACCACATTCATATTGTATGATGCCATTTTATAATATCCAATATATTGGGATCAGGAAAAATCCTCAGGATATTTTAGGACCAGCTCAGTTATTTGGTTTTTAGGGTATCCATTCCAGTTCATGACAAATATCATTTAAAATTCTAAAACAATGTTTTCCATTATTATAATGGAACTAATAATTTATGATCTTATTATCCATATTAATTGTATTATAATCTTAAATTTTTTCCAAAAAATAAATTAATAACATGTAGATTTTATAGAAAATGTATGCCTCTAAATTCAATTTTTCTTATAGAATCTCTCTGCTCATGTATTTTAGTAATTATAAGTAATAATATGTACTAGTATATACTGGTGAAGCTAAATATATGAAAAATAATTTTTTTATAGGTTTTAGTTATAGGTAAATTACACCCTAATTTACTTTGGGTTTACTTTGACTAATATTTTAATTTTTTTTATAACATGGGTTCTATATATCATTTGAAAAACCATACACAACTCATAAAAAATGCACATTAATTTAAAAATTCATTTTTTTCATGATTATATAGAAATGAGAAAAATTATTTCTGTGTCTATAGTAATAGAAAAATAATTAGTTAAAATATATAAAAATCATTAAACATGTAGTTTTTTGAATTTATTAAGGGAAATTTATGAATTATTTAATATAAATGATATGTTTACATTTTTATATTTTCACTAAAAATTATTCAAATATTTGATTAGACGAGTGCACAAATTTATATATATATATATTATAAGATTCATTCAAGTAAATATCATTTAATTATAGTTACTACCAAAATTCTACAATAAAATTTGATATATTTAACCATTTTTATATCATTAACTATAATTTTAAAAATTGATAGATTTAAAATGGTAACATCTTTTAAACTTGGAAACATTTAACCATTGGTGGTAACTAAAAAATTTACATTTTTATTTCAAAAAAATATTAAATTATCGTCTGATCATATCCACTTTACATGATTTGTAGATTTAAAACTCATAGTAATAATTTAGTACTAAAATTTTTACAATAGATTATTTTTAATTATTGACTATGGTAAATAGTTCTCTCCTATATAAGTGGAGTGAAAACACATAGGAATTTCACAATTTTTAAAGATCCCGAACACTATTAAAATGTATTTAGTGATTATATCATATTAAAAATTTCTTACCACACTAATAATCTATAAATAAAATGTTCTCTATACTCAAATAACATAATTCCTAAAAGTAATAGTCAATGTGAGAGATAAAATGCTTCTAAAATTCATGGAAATTGGCTATCTAATTTTGAGAAAATAGTGTGGTATGAAGAATATAATTATATACTAGTGGAATTTATCCATTTCCATAAAGGGATGTATTTTACCTTACCATTAAAGAACCCCTCCCCATACCATTTGTATCTAGATCATATATTACCCTAAATATTAACATATAGAAGGATACATGGGGTAATAAATTTTATTTTCAATATATATGGGAGAAAGTTTATGACGAACAATATTAATTAGTCTCAATTATTGTTATGGATATTAAAGGATAATATCTAGTTGAATCAAATAGGATTTAAATATATATTTGATTCTTATAGAAGGATGAAGAAATAAAAAAACCCATTTTAGTGTTTATGATATATTATATGATGATGGGTATACTACATGAATAATTTATGGTATATTAATGGATATAAAATCTCCTAGTTCTAAGAGAAATATATATATATATATATATTTATATATATATATATAATTTTTTTTTCATGATATTTAAATTTTTTTATCTTAGCAAAAATGTGTTATTTAAAAACATAACAATTAAGTAGGGATTTCAATGATGAAATACATGATAGATAGGTAAATTTAAACATCTTGTCACAACCCGTCCCTTGGTGCCTATTCTATGACAACCCCAAGCCCACATTTTATAGGCTAGGGTCTGGCAACTAACAATGGAAAAGCATATCCCTAAAAAGAAATGGAATTTCCTTTTTAAAAATTATATAAAAATAGTCCAATAGAACAAAAAATGAAACCACACAGACTAGAACACAATAAAGATGTTACCACAAAGTAACTGATGTAGTGAAAAGAGCGTTGAATGTAAAGGGGCTAGAAATACACGACCAAATGGAATGTACACGTACAAATGAAAGGTACAGATTCCACTAAAAAGTAAAAAATGGATCTTGGATCGTCCATGGAGGATCCTACCTGATCGGTAGGTACAGAAAATCTCCACATCACTTCACGTCAGCCCATCTCCTCTATGCACCACCTAGTCCTAGCTTTCCCAGGTCTATGCCCAGCTGATCGTTATTGACATAAGATGCAATAAGGTGCAGATGTGTTCCATGTGCATGGGTGACTATATCAATACTCAGTATGGACCTTGAGACCCCAGAAGGTCTCCCAGAGTTCCACAAATGAAAGAACCCAATCGCAAAGCAAGAATCAGTCAACAACTCTACTTAGGTATATGCCCATAAATTTACCTAAGTTATCAAGATATAATCATCTAATAAATGTGGGAATATTATCACTAAGTTAACATCATGAAGGTAAAAGTACCACACAAGTATCACCACTAAGATATCACCACGAAGGAAAAATCAATGCACAGGTATCACCATGAAGAAATAAACTCAACTCACACTAGGTATATTATAGGTTAATAACCGTAGCATCGTCAGTCACAAACATTAAACACCTCAGATTCTGATGAAATCCTACTCTATTGAGTGCAGCGGGTCTCTTATGTCGCACATAGGTGCTTCCCACTATCTTTTGACTGATGATGTACTCCTCAAATCAAGTATCGTTGGTCTGCTGTTTTGCACAGAGGTGCTACCCCCTATGGCCTGCTGAGGTAATCCTCTTATCGAGTACCATGGGTATGTATCATCACACAGAGGCACTCCCCATCGTAGGCCTGCCGTGTCACACAGATTCACTCCCCACTGGGCCATCGATTGACATAGAATCGAGCAAAAAAGCAGTCGTCAAGTAATCTTCATGTCTGAGCCAACTGTAGGGTTATGTACGTAGTGTGTTTCGAAGAACCACTCCTCAAGACATTAGTCACATTTGAACTAGAATGGAGCTCCATGAATAAGTAACTCAATGATCTGACCTGTTATAAGAGTTCCAATGAAATAGACGGTGCGTCAACATGTCGTTTAGTTTGTAAGTTATATGTATTTTAGTGCCAAGGGCCCTGTTGGATTTGAGTACGATCCATCCTTCCCAAACACCAACTTTCTCCAAAACTCACGTAAAGTATCTCAATAGGACCTCATTTTCTAAGGATCCGGACGCTAATGGCGGTTCCTCAAACAAACGTCTGGTTCTCAAGATATTTCCTTTTATGTGTTTATGTGCCAGGTTGGGCCTGAGTCCGGTCTAACCCGGTCGGGCCAACACTCCCCATCCCGGTCTTTGCTGGGCCACGGCGTGGTCGGACCATTTTGCCGAGGTCTCTCGTGGCCCACAAGGGGGCATCCCACAATGGTGTCCTGCAAGGGGGGGCTGACCCGTAAAGGGGCGGCCCGCAAAAGGGCGGCCCGACCCCCAAAGGGGGCGACCCGTAAAGGGCATCATAGAAGGTCCTACCCGACCCGTAAGGGGGGTTTCCCAAAATGGGGCGGCCTAACCTATATAGGGAGTGGCACACTAGGGGGAATCCTTGGTGGGCGACGACCTGTGAGGGCGGGAGCTCAGCCGCTTGAGACGTGACCCGCAAGGGGATCCTCCCTAGCCGCCACCGGGGGGAGTGACCCCCGATTTTCCAGAATGGATGATGGACATTCATATTTCGTTAAACGGAGACACCATATGGGAAGAACCCGATCACCGCAGAACCTTTTAGAGGCTTGGGTTCAGCCTCCTCCGATGCGACCTCCTGCTCATCAGTGTCGCGCGATGGCAAGCCATCCTTCCCTTCCGTGGCAGAACAATAGGCTATATTCCTTCTTTGACTACCACAACTGATGATCCGCAACCCCTTGCACACTAGTGGCATGCAACAACATGTCATACCTCCTCCTCAGCCGGTCGATACCGGCCTCTCCGATGATCACCGTGACTTTCGGTCGTGGCCTCCTCTTGGAGTGTGCGTTGATGCGCTATTTCCAACGTAGCTGGTCGGTATCACCGCACTGGAAGTCTTCCAAGGAGGTGCAAGGATAACCAAACAGTGTAGGGTTTACTCTAGGTTTTTAAGTCACATGCCCTCCATGTTAGTTCATAAACAAGAAGGGGATTATAGTTTTAATGATCAATTGAATTAACAACAATCAATACCCTACAAATATACCCCACATCAACCTCTCGTAAAAATGAATGAATCGTGGATCAATCTGTTATACGGTTGGTCCGAATTCTTCATATTATTCAAAACCAAGGAATAAAAAATCATTTGAAATATGTAAACGAATATACCCCTACCTCATAAACCTATTGGAGAATGTCTGTGCATGAAGGTGGTCGTGTTCTTCTTTCCTACAACAGGTTCCCAAGGACATAGCTCGTATATCACCCTTCAGTTTGTGGTTTGGTGTCACCCGTCACCGCTTGCTAGGATCAGCTCCATCCTCTTAGGGTTTGGCATTACGGCGGTGCTTCATCACTTTGTTTCTTTGGCGAAGGTGTTCCAGTATCTCTCCCCCCAAGATCAATACATATAAGAGCGGGGGAGTGTATGTAACGACGTGGGGAATTAATGGGGACTCATAAATTGGGAACCCTTGTAATTATCCAAGGACGTCGTTACATAGGTTTGGTAGGTCATTTGATTTATTGGGTTGACACATCGTGGCACCACACAGCTTTTTTCCGTTGGAGGATATGGAAGAAAATAAAATAATAATAAAATTTATTTAATTTTTTTAAAAAGTAAAAAAAATAACATTTTCCCCAGACCTATTAATTTCAAAGAAATGTCTCCATAAACTGAATCCCATCTTTTCAAATTCAACGGTGACCTTAGATTTTTAATCTACGCACTGGTTCAAATGTTAAAAAACAACATACGTGTATTTACTAAATGTACTTGAAAAAAAATTCAATAGATTAATAACGTTCACCAACGACCTGTACCGGTCGGGGTTAGGCTCTTTCTAAGAAGAATAACGCCCCAACGAACTCAACAGTACCCTCAAATTTTCAATCTATGTTACCCTTTAGAATATATGAATTTTACAATAATAAAATTATTACTTAATTATTTTATTTACATCCAAAAACTAAATTTCACTGGTGGACCGTGTAGGCCAATGATTGTTTCAGCCTAAGGAAAGCATACCCTAACAGGTTTAGTGGTGGTATCTGATTTTCAATCTGAGTTACCATTCGTGAGTTATAATCATTTTAAACATAAAATAAAATAAAATAATTATTTTATTTATGGTTATGCCATTTTTGGGTTTTCTCACATGAGGCCCTAACCAACTAAACATATGTCGCGTCTAGGGTAAAACCGCCATCCTGAGAAAAATA
This sequence comes from Viscum album, assembly GCA_963277665.1. NCBI lineage: Eukaryota > Viridiplantae > Streptophyta > Magnoliopsida > Santalales > Viscaceae > Viscum > Viscum album. The sequence goes on from OY728139.1 coordinate 249,891,172, forward strand.
GTGACCTCAGATTTCTGATCTATGAAACTATTTAATAGGTATTCCACTTTTTCAGGGAAACTACTTACCTGTGATAATTAAAGCTTTACAAAAATTAAACGGATCATTCCAGGCACTCTGGGCCTCGGAATCACACACCATCAGATTTCACGATCTTAAAATAATTCCACATAATTAAAAAAATTACGGAAATTCTAGGATATTACATTCTCCCCACCTTTTATTTTTTACGTACCTGAAAGTCAAAACAAAAGCAAATCAAACAAATGAGGGTACTGAGCACGAATCAGATCCCCCCTCTCCCTTGTGCTTTCCAAGAGGTCCACGTGCTATCACCAAACTCGTACCAGAGGGATAGACCCACCACAAAGGACTCACTCCTATCAATCCTCTATCTCCACCAGGAACATTGTAAAATTCACCCCATTGTCAAATTTCAACCCTCCCTAGTTGATAATGTGTGATGGATCATCCACACATCTCCAGAGCGACGATACATGTAAAAAATTATTCACACAGTGTATCTGTGGGGAAATAGATAGATGAAACGCCACCTCTCCAACTCTACTAAGAACCAATAAAGGTATGATGAACCATACAGATAAACATCAACCCTAGCCAAATATCTCTAATCCTCATCAAGGTGAGACCCATAAGAATACATAGTCTCCCTCCCCCTGACGACATTAGACTTCTGATCTCTCTGAGAAAGTTTCACTTGCTAACAAACAAGGCATCATGATACTAACTCTTTAACTGATTTCTTCATCCCTGGGAAACAGTTGTAGAACCAGAGGTCCTGGTACATTTTCACCACTCCAGGATTTACCATTAAATGGGATGTATGGATCTCACTCAACACCTCCTTCTGAAGCATAACTGGTACCATTCTGAATCCTCTGAAGAGGATGAAATTCTCCCCACCATTAAAAAATCCTTCAAAAGGCCATCCCGAGGATATCTAAGAACATCAGGCCTTACAATAAACATCTCAAACTATCCCCCCCAAATTTGTTAGAGAATTGAGGGAGTGATAGCCCTAGACTAGAGGTAAGATTATCCATCTTTATCCATGAAGGATATATGCAACACGACTAGATGCTATGACACATCACTCAGTAGTTGTAGACCAGACCTTCTGTTGAGTGCATCTACTACCACGTTCTCCTTCAGAAATCTTTGCTGACACTTTTCTATCCATAGGAAATGCTCCCTCTTCTTCATCAAAGCTGACAAGGGTGCCTATACCCTGGAGAAGTCTGGTGAAAAACTCTAGTATTAGCCATCCAAAGTCAATGTCCCTCTCCCTTTTGGGAGGTAAATATAGAAACATATTTGGAAAAAATTTCTCCACACTATGCCACTCTTATTGGGAACTGAAAGCATGATACTCCTATTTCCATGAGGGTAAGCCTGGCTAACTCAAGAGTGATTGGTTTCACCCTCCATTGCATGAGTTTATCCTTTGCTACATGGGTTTCCTTTTTCATCGACCAAGGAAAACCCCATTACAACATTTTAGTGAAAACAAAACCTTTTTTAATAATATAGTCAATCTGAGTATGAACTATGGATGTCTACTCCATACCCAAAATAACATCATAAGTCCTTGAAACAACCAACAAGAAGTTCCAACCCAAACTCTCACCTGAATGGTCTGATCACACTGTCAGCAAGTTCGATTTTTGATTCTCCCTCCAATGGTATATCCTGACGTAAGGGTCTAGTCAATAGTTTAACTGGAATCTCTAGGTCTTGAACAAGATTCATGGAAATAAGGAAAGATTACTTCCGTTGTCTATTAATACGACAACTAGTAATAGACACAGACCGTACCTCTATTCATTTAGGGATCCCTTGGGTCTCACTCCTTGACCGCATGTAGCTACTCCATTCCCCATTCCTCTAGCTCCCTAAGCCTGGTGGGGACCTCATTAGGGGTTGGTTGTAAAATGCTAAATTGAATACCACCTCATGCTGCTATCCAAGCTCCACTTCCACATCTGCTTCCCTGTAGATTCATCTCTCCCTGTCACTTTCTCTCCCAATTTTTTTTTACACGCCCGAGTCTCTAAAATTGGCATCAATTTCCTTATTTCCCCCTATAAACATTAATTTGTTTTATATGCTCATACAAAGAACATTCAACTAAAAAAGTTCTCTCTAACACCATAACATATGTAGTAATGCATTGAAGAATAGTTCAGGCTCAAATGACCCTAAACACACATCACTCCGAGGTTTGAGTCCTGAAGCACTAACTGTACTATATTCATCGAGTAACTGGGATGGTCGGTACGCCTTGATGAATACTCAGATACTGACATGTCATCCTGCTGAAGTTGTAAAAGCTCTAGGGAACAATCACCCCATATTTTTTTTATGGAAAGTGACCCCCTACTATGAGGAAGGTTCTCAACCTTGTGCACTGAAATGTCCCCTCATCACAATATTAGTGTAATCTAAACCATGTCATCATCCTGCTGATCTGCGTAAAAGGCTCTCTACTAGGGCCACAATATGATTGAATGGTTCCCTAGAAAGATTCTAACTCGATCACCTCCTCATGCTAGTCTATATCCACCTTTGAGTCTAGTTGACCTCGAAACCTGAGGGGTATCTGATGCTGAAACATGTTTAAGGAACTTCGTATACATGTGCCCTCTACCGTTACCACCCGTTGTAACTTCTGACCAACAGGATGTGATATAGGTGGAACACTATCTGAAGGTACCATATCATGAAATGGTCCATTTACTGAAGCATCATCACTATACATACCATCATCATAGTCACTAACTAAAAAAGACTAGCAGATAAGATCACCATTTACTCTACTGGTGTCTCAACTAGGAGGAAAACTCTAGCCATAGCCTCCAGCCAGTCCTCAGGATCCTAGGAATCTATCTCACCTCGAAACCTAATAGGACTTGGTCGTTGGAACTCATGCAAGATACTCAGTCAGCCTGCACCAACATCCATTGCGCCTGGTGGTAACTGCTTCCCAATGGGTGGTGGTGCAACTAGTGTACCACCCGATGGTGCTAACAAAATAAGAGGGCCCTACACCGAGGCCTCATCACTCGGTGGACCATCATCGTGTACTCTCTTGGGAATCATAGTTAATTGAATATGCGGTGAAATCCTGATAAGGAACATGTGTTCCACAGTCATTATGTTATACCTGTGGAGCTAAATCCTAAGAAATCAGAAGAAAATTTCTTAAAAAATACATGCAATCAGCATTTCTATGCACTGATTCAGAAATCTGAATTTAGTGTCCTGGTGTTTGGATACGTCAGCCGCCGCACCAACATTGGACTCCCCAAATTTAAAACCACACTCATAACACTTAACACTATTGCTTTATTAAAAATATCAGAATCGTAGTTCTTTTGTAGAACCAACCACCTCTGATACCACTTTCTCAAGGAACATCCCCCTTAGGACTATGTCGTGACTATCCCAAGACTGCCTTCCATAGGCCAGGGGTTGGTGAATAGCATCGAAAATTCATATCCTTGAAATGGGAAAGAACTTCCTTTTTAACTAGTATAGACACACAGTCCAAGAGAAAAAAAAGTAGAATCCACCCAGACTAGAACCTAACAAGTATGTAACCACAAGGTAAATTCTATAGTGAAAAAAGCGATGAAACTAAAGGGGATGAAAATACATGCCCAATTGTAAAGTACAAGTTCAACTGAAAGGTACAGATACAACTGAAAAGTAAAAAACGGCTCCTGGATTGTCCACCGAGTATCCTACTTAATGGGTAGGTACGGATTGTCTCTTCACCACTCAATGTTAGCCCATATCCTCCATGTACCGCCTGGTCCAGAGTCCCCAATGTCTCACACCATATGATCATTATCTATAAAAGACATTATAAGGTACAGGCAACACCCGTGCAGGGTTGAGTATAACAATAATTAGTAAGGACCTTGAGACCCCCAAAGGTATACCAGATTTCCACAAAGGAAAGACCTCATTCACAGAGCAATAATCAATCCACAACTCTACTTAGGTATATTCTAACACATATACCTAAGTGATCAATATATACTCATCTCATAAATGATGGAATAATAACAGAAAGGTAACACCATGAAGGTAACAGTATCACAACAGTATCACTAAGAATATATCCCCACAAAGGTAAAATCACCACACATGTATCACCACAAAGATAAAGGACTCAACTCACATTAGGTATTTTCTAGGGTAGTAACCATAACATCATTGGTCAAAAACATTTAAAACATCGACTACTAGAGATCTCCTCCTCAATAGAGTATAGTGTCTTTGCTACATCGCACAGAGGCGCTTCTCACTAACCATGGACTGCTGAGGTACTCCTCCTGTCAAGTATCATGGGTTTGTCATGTCACATAGAGGTGCTCCCCACCCTGTCCTACTTAGGTACTCATACTATTTAGTAAAGTAGGTATACTAGTTCACACAGAGGTGATCCCTACCATGGGTATTACACATTACATAGAGGCTCTCCCCCCTGGGCCATTGATTCACACAAAGCCGAAAAAATAGCAATCATCAAGAATTATTAATGTCTCATCCAATAGTAGGGTTCTATATGTAGTGTGCTTTGGAGAACTGGTCCTCAAGACATCAGTCATATTTGAACCATCATGGAGCTGTACAAATAAGTAAACCTATGATCTATCATGTCATAAGGGTTCCAACACAACAGAAGACGCAACAACTGGACGCCTGGTCTGTAAGTCATATGCATTTTTGTGCCGAGGGCCCAGTTGGATTCGGGTACGATCCAACCCGACCAAACTCCAACATTCTCAAAAAATATAGTTATGTATCTAAAAAGTAACACCTTGTTCTAAGGATCACAATGCCACAGACGGTTCATCAAAAGAACATCTGGTTCTCATGATGTGGATCATTAAGTGTTTCAGGGCCCGGTGGGGCTCGAGTCCGGTCCGACCCAGTCAGACATACCTGATCCAACCCGTTCTGGGCTATGCCGTGGTGGGCTCAGCCCGACATGTAAGGGGGATGCCATAAAAGGCATCCTGCAAGGGCAATCTGGATCACAAATGGGTGGCCTAAAAAAGGGTGTCCTAGCCCGCAATGGGGGCGGCATGCAAAGGGATTCCCGCAAGGGGTGTCCCAGACCGTAAGGGGGGTGGCCCGAAAGGGGCATCCTTGACTGTATAGTGTGTGACCAGCGAGGTGGTAGCCCACTAGGGTGGTGGCCTGGGAGGTTCACTGCCCAGTAGGGAAGCATGCCTCGGAGGGGGGCGGCTAGCAAAGGCAGCAGCCTGACCGCATTTAGCGTGACCCACAAGGGGGTCCTTCCTAGCCTCCACCGGTGTGAACGACCCCCAAATTTCCCGAACAGCCGAAAAACATTCGGTTTTCGTAAAACAGAAACACCACTTGGGAACTGCCCGGTCACTGAGAAACCCTCTGGACAAGCGGGTTTGGCCACCACTACAGTTGCTTCGACCATAACCTCCTGCTCACCAGCGGTGCGTGACAGTGCACCACCCTTCTCTTTCATGGCCAGCTTATGAGCCAGCTGCCTTCTCCTACTGCCACGACTGAGGAGCCATGACCCCTTGAAAACAGGCGGCACATGACAGTGGGTCACACAGCCTCCACAGTTGGATGGGGCTGACCACTCTGATGACCTCTCCAGCTTTGTGCTAGGACCTCCTCTTGTGGAGTGCGTCAACACACTATTTCAAATGTAGCCAGTCGGTGTCGTCGCGCTTGCTATCTTCAATGGAGGTGCATGGATAGAAAGATATCTGAGGATTCCAGCTCGTTTCTCTATGCCCATGCCCTCTACGTTAGCTCGTAATCATGAGGTGGATTAAGAGTTTAACAATCAATTGAATTGACAACAATCCAAACCCTACAAAGATACCCTGCAAAAACCTCCCATAAAAATTAATGAATCAGAAATCAACAAGTTTGTCTGTTGGTCTGTGTTCTTCGTATTATTGAATAATGGAAAAGAGGAAATAATTTGAAATTCATAAATGAATAAACTCTCTAACTTGTAATCCCATTGGAGAACATGCACACTTGAAGGTGGGTCATGTTCGTTGTTCCCGGAACAGGTTCCCAACGACGTCACTTGTACGTAGCCTTTTGGTTCGTGGTTCGGTGTCACCTGTCACCTCCCACTAGGATAGGCACCATCCTCTATGGTTCTGGAATCACAGTGATCCTTCAGCACTTCGTTGCTAGGAAAGGTTGTTCTAGTACCTCTCCCCACACTCCATATATATAAGATGGATTGGGGGGGTAAGTAACGATATAAGGAATTAATGGGGGATCATAAATTTGGAATCTTCATAATTCCCCAATGACGTCGTTACATAGGATTGGTAGGTCAAGATATTTATTGGCTTTCCATATCGTTGGACCCACACACCTCTTGTCTGTTGGATGATATAGAAGAAAATAAAATAATAAAATTATTTTATTTCATTTTGTTTAAAAAGTCATGATACATTACTTTTTCTCCGAACCAACTGCGGTCAAAGTAACGTCTCCCTTATGTGAATCCCGACACTGTGTATTAAAAGGTGCCCTCATATTCTTAATCCGATCATTAGTTCAGAAGATAGAAAATGATGCTCACACGATTACTAAACATTCCCAAAAAAAGTTAAATAAATTAATAACATCCACCCTTGACCCGCACCAGTCGAGGTTTGGCTCTGCCTGAGGATAACACACCCCAATGAACTCAATGGTACCCTTATATTTTAAATCCAAGTTACCTTTAGAAGTTATGGATTTTACAATAAAACAATTGGAACTAAAATATTTTATTTATAGACAAAACGAAACTATCACTGGTGGCCTGCGTCGTCCAATTTTAGTATTAGCCCAAGGAAAAAATATCGTCATGAGTTCTGTTGTGGTCTGAGATTTTCAGTCTGAGTTACCATTCGTGAGTTATAAGAATTTTAAAAATAAAACAATTTTATTTAATTATTTTATTTATTGTTATTCCATTTTCATATTTTCTCATAGGATCCCCATGCCGACTAAACATAAGTCACAACTAGGGTAAACCTGTCATCATGAACACAACGGTGCCCTCAGAATTCAAAATTAGAAAGTTGTTTAAAAGTTATTTCAGTTTTTTAAGACATATTATTAACCATGATAATTAAATATTAACAAAACATTTATGGATCATTTACGGTACTCTGGGCCTCAGGATCACAGGCTGTCAAATTTCGTGGTCTCAAAATAATTCCATATAATTTAAAAAATATATAAGGAAATTCTGGGACATTACACATCTAATCAAATAGAAGAAACCTTTCCTCTCTATTATTTGGGTTGATATGTCATGAAGATGTAATTTGGAATTGGAAAGAAACACTATATAAGGACAACCCATCTATAATGAAAAAAATATAAATGTGAATCTTTTGTATAATAAGATTAAGAATCAATAAATAGATCAATAATAAAAAATGATGGCATAAATCTAGAGTGTATAAAACATCCAATCAAAAAATGTTTCTGAACATGTTTCTACCATGTTGATTTAAATATCATGGAGTGTGACATATATTAGAAAATTTTTACTCTCATGACCAAAACACATCCCACATAATTGATTATGTAATTGGAAAATGCCAATAATTGTTGGATATGGTTATAAAAATGATATTCATGGAATTAAAAAAATCACAAGTAGGAGAGTTTTCAAAAGTATAACTTCTTTAAAAAATAATAAAGCTAAATGATATATAAAATATAAAGATTAAATTAAAAAATATACCAAAGAAACACATTCACATTAAATTAAAAATAAATATATTCGAATAATGTGAATTTGATTTTGTTTTTTTAATAACACATAATTCTATGATTTTTTTTAATAAATACATTGTTTAATATCTTATTTTTCTTTCAAAAATGAACTACTATTAATCGATACTTATTTTATTATGAAAAAATATTGTAATGTAAAATAAACATTAATACATTGTGAGAGTATAGTATTAAACATAATTAATAAAAATAAAATAATAATAACTCCCAAATTAAAAAAAATGTTATGAACATTAAATCTAAATCCTTATTGTTCACCATGATGTTCATTCATCCCATTATAACTTTTTAAAAAGGGAAAAGAAATAAAAATATAATAAACATGTTAGTAAGAAATAAAATATATAAAATGACTGATTTTAGAGATTACTGTTAGGCTATATATAGGATTGAAATATGAGAATTATAGATATGGTCATTAGACATATGGTCATCATAAATATTTTGTTTGGAAGTTAAGTCGTATAAATTAGATTCACTCTATATACTTGTATCCAATAAGTATATCGTATTTGTGTAATTTTTAGTAGAATATTTTTAAAAAATATAATTCAAATTCTAAAAACAATGAAACAAAATCATAATATTTAATAAAAACATTTTTATTATTAAAATATTTTTTTTTCTATTATCTATTGATGTTTGTATTATTATTATTATAAAAAATTTATTTTATGTAGTTATAAAATTAAAATAAGTATTATAAAAACACTATATTTATAAAATTTAATATTTATATGATAAAAAATTTATTTTATGTTGACGTGATTAAAATAATTAAATGTTTAAAAAATATTTTTTTCAATAAAATATTTTTATGGTGTTTTTTATTTTAATCTTAATAAATTAAATCAATCAACTTTAAATGATCCATAAATTTTAATGTTTCAATTTATAAAAAATATATAATGAATTATTTAATTACTAATTTGTATTAAATAATAAAAGGATCATATAAATCATTAAAATTAATTTTTCTGTTTAAACTAAGATATTCATATATATATATATATTAATAAATATTATATTTCCAATTAAAATTAAAATTTTTCATACATAGAAATTAAATTAAATTAAATGAAGTTATAATATTCTCACATTACATATTAATTTTTTAATAAGTTCAATTTAATTGTTATGCATAAAAACAAGATACTGAGGTTAATATTGAGTTTCCATGATAAAGTTAAAATGAGGTAAAAAGGGTTAATCAAAGTTCTAAAGTCATAAAATATCTCAAAAATTTATATATTAATTGGTAGAATTTTTGGATTCTTGAAACATATCTATTATTTTCAAAATTTGGATCCACTTTAGAAGAATAAAATTTTTACTTATTAATTAATTGATATGTGTAAAAATGCCCCTTAAAGACACCCATAAAAAGATATCACCTCTACCCACCAAAAAACAAATGGAATTCAGTTTTGTATTGAATATATACCAATTTTATATCTATTATAGCTTCATTAAGGCCCTATCTTTGGGGATGGGGTGGTAAGGGTTGGGGGGGTGAGGGTAGGTCGTGGGGTCAAGTCCTCAGACATGCGATTTACAGGTAATTTTCTTCCTTGTGTGTGTGTCGCTTTTGCGGTTGTACCCAAATTTTTAGCTTCATTATATGTTTATTATCTCATTATTAATATACATAGGACTAAATCATTTGTTCCTAAGGAACCTGTTTTGAGAATGACAGAATTCAATAATGTAATTACTCTTCGCTATCTTTATCAATTACCTTATAATAAATACTAGTTATTAATCTAATTTTTCAGAATAATGATGTTATATTAAAATTATTATACTTATGATAAAATTATATTATAATTATAAAACTCCATACTCTTACATATTCATTAGTATAATATATTTTTTTAGGTGGGTTCAAACTTCTACATTTATAGAACTTTACTACCTTCATTTGTACAACATGAAGAATTCATAATACATTAAAGCTAGTAATATATGATATTAAATAGTAATTTAGATTATGAATATAGTTTTATAAGTGTTAATCAAAAAAATTAATGACCATTAAAAATATACTAATTGTTATCAATAAATTACTCAAATCATGTTCATCATGGATTCCATTATTGTTAACCATACCCAAATCCACCATCAAATATACATCTGATTACAGAAATAATAAAAAATGATACTACTACCTTGAATGATAAATTAATTATGAACGTGTTATTAAATAACATGAAACAACTTATCAATTTCAAAACATGTACAAAACAATCAATATTATTATCATATGATGATAAACATAAAAAACTATTAAATGTATGATAAATGATTATAATAAAATAGTATATTTTTAAAAAAATACAGTACTACTAAACCATTCTCCAATAGTGCAAAATTAGACCTTATAAGTACATTTAAGGCACTGAAATCCTATGGGATGATAAAGGACCCCATTATCAGTGGTTGGAAAAATCCATCTTAAGGGTCCCCATTAACGACACTTTTGTTTCCACTTATAAATGGGTCCTTTATCTACACATTTTAAATATGTTTTAAAAGAACCGATTTCATTGTGTTATGTTAGCATAGATAAAGGTTTCCTTAAATAATTATTTCCCCCCATATTTATCAGAAACCGTGCACCCTTCTGTAGTGTTAGACACTATTTTCTTATCACTTTTAACCCCCTTCCATAGCACAAGACCCCAACCCCTTCATCAGTGGATCTTGGTGACCTTGAAATTCAAACTCACCTAGATTAGATCCATGGGAATCCTCATATTAAGGTAATAACTTTAAAAGTTCCCTAATTGGATTTCATCCCCATTTTAAGAGATTTTTATTTATTTATATATATTTATGTACATTTTCTATTTCATATAATTATTTATTAATATATATTAACTGATTTATTAATATATATATGTGTACATACATGTTTTCCATATATTTATTTATTTATGTCTAAATGTGTAATTATAAAATTGATTAATTATATGTAAATAAGAACATATGTATGTATTTAATAATAATTAAAATTAAACATTGGAAAAAATTTAAACTTCAAAATCATAATATATATATGATTTTAATCCCTGAGAATAAATTTATTCTGAGTTGGAAAAGGACAATAAGACCCTATTAAGGGAATTTTGAATGCTATCAAATATAAATAAATCACGGTACCCATATTAAACACTCGGTTTTGGAGGCATTATAGGACTTTTTGTCACAATTAAATAGTGATCGGGGTCCTCTCTAATAAACAATTTAGAGATCTCTTTACAATATCTGGTTTGATATGTCATAGATCTCTAGGAGAAACCCATATCAAAATGTCTGATCATTTTCAGTTCAAGACATGTTTTCAACTTATCATAGATTCTTCATTAGTTTATAAAATTTTTATATCATCCAATTTTTATTAAATAATTATTTCTCAATAATACTTTGAAAATTATAAATTAATGTTATTTTTTAGTTATTTTATATTCCATTTTAACTAAATATTTTATATATTTTTTGTAAATGTGTATTTAAACTAATTTGAATCTTATTTAAAAAAATTCTTATATTACATCAATAAAAATTTATTTATATATTACCATATTATTTTTAATGAAATATTATTTTGATGAAATATACCCTTTATTAGCTCTTTTTTTGTAGTGCTGAAAAATAACCCAAATTTATCATTTATATTGTTATGGAAATGATAATGTTCCACCACTTATCCTTGATTTTTTATTAGTGGTGATAAAGGGTCACCATTATTAGTTATTTTTTTGTAGTGTTGATAAAGTGACCCTTTTATTAGTGCTTTTCTTATAATCACTGATAAATATCACCTTTATCAGTGCTTTTAGGTACCGCTGAAAAAGACACCATTTATTAGTGTTAAAAAAATCAATGATAACTATTAGAACTTTAAAAATAGAGTTTTTTATTAGTGATACTAATAAATTTCCAAAATAATTGATTATGGTAATTATGTTTATTATACAAAGATTTAACGCACTTTCATGGAGATTGCGAGTAAAGGTAAGTGTTTCTTTTCTCATATTTCATTTTAATGAGATATATTTCATATTCAGCAAATATATATATTATTGGTTCATATACTCCATATGGATGTGTTTCATCACATTTTTCAGGAAATTCAAGGGATTCACAATTCAATTTTATTATTTTTCCTTTGACTGGATTTTGATTCAAATATAACCAAAGCTATAGTAGTTTATTTTCCAATTTCACTTTGAAATTATGATTTCTTCTGTTAAAACAATGATTGAGTGAAATTTTATTTTATTTTACTAAAAAATCCATCTATATTATTCTAATATTGTCTTTTTGGTGGTTTAATTTCCATTTTAACTTTTTATCTCCCACTTTATTACAATTTTACTGAATATTTGCCTATTAGTGGAACCGACCTTAACTCTTTTTTTGGGACAAGGATATATCTTAACCATATACATATTCCTTATATTTTTATATTAATGTATTTATATGTTTTTTAATGATTCATTTGAATATTTAATATTTTTATTTACTTTATTTACAAAATTATGAAAGGAATATTTTTTAGATTTTTATATGGGTTATTTTCTGTTGTATCTGAAATCATTAACAGAAGTATATAAGGAATCCCTTTTAAAAATATTACTATCATGGGTAAATTTCCAACCAATTTCATTTATTTTCTTTTATAAACTCCCTCCCTAAATTTTTCTGATTTTCTAACGTAATTTATATGCCCTTTTTAATAAATTATTTTCTTTAATACGAAAAGTTTTCAATGTTAAAGGATGATTTATTATTTTTAATGAAGTTATCTAATGATATCATAAAAAATATATATTTTATTACATCATTTTATTATTAATATGGTTGAATAGTGAAGTACTCTAATGATACCATCGAAATTCATTAATTGGTTGACTTATGATAATATCACACGGGAGTCTCCATTAAACCTTATTATTTTTAATACATTACTCAAGATATATTGGAATTATGAATGTTATCATTTTAAATTAAAATACATATGTATATTATATCACTGTATGATTGAAAGATCCAATATCACCATCCAATTAATCAATTAAATATGTATATCTTAGGAGATAAGGTTATGGTGAACATGTTGTTAGCCCAGACCTAGAAGGTTATGGTACAAAAATTATACCCCAATACCAAAAGGTTATAGTACATGTGTATTTATCCCATGCACATATGGTTTTGGTTAATAAATTTTTATCCTAATAAAAAATGTTTGTAGTACATAGTTGAGTATCCAAACTCCAAAATATTTTCATACATGGGTGATTAGCATAATACCTACCCAGAATATATGTTTTTATCTAAAGAAAAAAAAGATACACAAATTTTTACACAAAGCCTAATTTATTATGGTATGGTTTATATTCCTTTTCATTATATGATGAGTGTATGAGTGGGTTTTTTCTAAAATAAACCACTTTTTAGGTGAGTGGGAACGTGATGGATTTTATATGGCCATATTTATGCCATGTTATAATGTTATTCCCCATTACCATGTCATCTTCACATATTAATGAATCATCTTTCCTCACTACCATGAAAAATGTTTTATAAAAATATTATTTTTCTTGATTTATGATTTATGAATTTAATTTTATTTGGTATGATTCCCTTTTAAAAGGTTCATATACGTCGATTCTATTCTCATACTCCCATGTATATCTTTTGTTCACTTATGATATTTGACTGTTATAGATTTTTATTACACTTAAAAAGAATATTGACTCCCAATTTTTATTGTAATCCATTCCCCAAATAATTGGGATTACTATGATATATATTATACCAATAAGGATATCATGTGTGGAATCTATTTTAGGAATTATTAAGTATTGGTTTTAAAATTAAATTATCTTGAAGATAATCTCTAGAGACACTAAACCTAGAGTTTCCATGGTGTTATTTAATGTAATTTGTAATTAATATTTTTCTATACTTATATAATATGTATATATGTTAGTCTTAGGATTCAACAATTGATATCAATATGGGGATTACTTATTTTTGGGTATTTTTTATGAAGAATAAGTGGATAAAATCTAAAAAAACTTTTGATGAACCAAAAGTGTTTTATAAAGAGTAAATATTTTAATTTATTAAATTATGTCAAAATAATATAAGACAAATTAGGATTTTCTTTACTTATCAGGAAATTAGTTACTCTGATTTATTTGATACAAAAACTAGCCCTTTTGGATTTAGTAGGAATTGGTGATAGAATCCTAATTCCACAGTGGTGACTGGTATTTTCAATATTAATATCATTTAATTTGAAACGTGTTCTATATATTCCATTATATATTTGAAATTATATAAAACATTCATTTCATTCCCCCAATAGTCAAATATGTCATATTTAGAGAATGATTTTAGTTGTATAGTGATTGAATTCAATGTTTATAACTCTTCTATGATAAATGTTTATAGGAATGTTATCAAATAAAATCCTATTTTATTTAATTTTGTAAAATTTTATGTGCTTTTCGTCATGGATTATATCTATATATATTGGACTATATATTAATTTTCATGATTGGAAGGTAACATTTATTATCCAAAAATAACATATGATTATTTATCAATGATTGGATTACTATGAAATACAAATAAAAATTAATTCCCTTATATTGGTGTTGAATCTTATTCATAAGGCATATTTAGCTTAAATGGTCATGATAAAATCAATTTTGAATATAGGAATATCGATTTGGGATATGTTGATGTATTTCCATATGGTTTTCATGGTTTTCCCTGGATTTTGAGGATGAGTTTTCAAGATAAATCATGAATGGTTCTATGCCCATATAAAAGGATTCATATAGAATAGAACTAAATCAATTAAGGTAATTAATGAAGAATCTATATGTGAATACAAGTAAGAATTTTATATTCCCACATTATTCACCAAATATTACCCCAACCCTCTTTGTTAAGAAGAATAATAGACTAGTAAATCCCTATATTGATTATCATTGACTTAACATGTTCTAGATTAAGATAACGTATCATAAACCCCATATTTAAGAATTAATCAATCAATTCTATGGATATTTATTCTTATCAAAGTGTTAACTTGGATTATTATATCATCAATTCAGTTTGAAAAGATTGGATTTAACCTAGACAACCTTTCTTACAATATATGGATACTATGAATCAATAATGATTCTATTTGGACATACAAATATCAATGTTATCTTCATGAATATGATGAATAAAGTCATTAGATATTAGTTAAATAAATATTTTATAGTATTTATAGATTAAATTCTTATATATTTCAATATCAAAGAAGAGCATAATGATCATATAAGGCTTATGTGAAAGTCCTTGAGAAAGGAGAAACTGTTTTCAAAATTTAGAATGTTTGGATTTTACATAAAGAAATTATCTCTCAGTTGTTACATAATCACAAGAGGTGGTATATATATGGATATTTTAATGAAACAATTGTTTAAAAATAGTCCATTCCAACTACTATAATAGAAATATATTGTTTTATTTAATTGGATGGATATTGTCTTGGATTTGTGTAAAATTTATAGTGGTATTAAAATCCAAAGAACAAGTTATCTAAAAAGAGAGTTGGTTCCCTTTTCATTATTGGATATGACAAAAATTTCACATAGGACAAGGGACAGTTAGTTACTATTATCATACTTACATTACCTTATGTTAAATAAGATTTTATGATGTAATGTGACACATCAATGATAAAATTTGTATATGTTGTAATAAAAAATGACATTATGGTATATTATGAGTCATGTAAATTAAAATACAATCAAAAGGATTATCCAACGAATTATTTTAATCTAGTAGATATTATATTTTCATTATTGTTTTGGATTAATTATCTATAGGGATAAAAGTTTATAATATATGTTGATCACATGATAATAAATTATATATTCAAATAGAAAGAGTTAAATATGAACTAGAGGATATGGTTGGAATTTATAAAATCATATGATTTATCAATATATTACCAACATGAGATGGAAAAATAGGTGGCTGATGTTCTGTATAATAAGAATCATATAGAAACTAATTCTTTTAGTACATAAATATTACGTCTTATTATATCAATATTCAGTAAATAACATTATTTTATATTCCATAACAGTAAAGTTTTAGTGTATTTAGAAACATGGATACAAAAAAACTATAACATAAATGATTGACATCATATCCCACTTATTAAATTAAACATAGAACCCTTCTTCGACAAATCATAACTAAATATGTTCTTCAATTCCTAGGAAAAAAATAAAATAAAAGGTGTTTCACTCCTTGATTATTCTATTTCTTAATCCATCGTGATAAATTTTTCATCTTTGGATTCTATCATGATTTTCAGGTGTTACATATTTAATTTATTATTTTTTGGGTTTTTTTCCATCCATTGCACATTTAAGGTGCATGGTTAAGGGGAAATCGTGCACCCTGCTAAGGTTGTGTCTCTTTTCAGTTCATTTTAAATTTGAATGGTTTGAGTGGCATAGTTTGTGAACGATTTGGTATGAACCATGAATCTCCTAGGATAAACCATGTATGTCCTTTGGTAACTCTGGTTAGCGACGCACAAGCTTTGCACAGTTAGGAAAATAGTGCATAAGGTGTACACATGGTTCTGCCATTTTGACAAAACTATATTCCATGGTTGGGGCAGGGATTACCAAACCTTGTGGCCAAATTGGGTGAGTGCATTTTATGAATAGTAAAGGTGTGTATGGTTGGCCCGTGGATTCAGAAACCATGCAGCCTAATCATGTACACCGCCCAATTATGTTAAAATTATGAACTTCCTTTTCCACTCCCTCATATATTTACCCCAAAACCCACATCCCTTCCCCTCCTAGTTTGTGTTCCCTAATGGGAGCCCCTACCTTCTTATCCAAGGCTCTAATCTAATTCCAATGGTGGAATAAATATATTATTCATTGTTTTGAGGAGATTTCTCAAGGTAATCTTCTCATCTCTTCTTCTTCCTCCTCCTTCAATTTCTTATCAAGATCTTCTCATTCCATGGTCTTTTGGATCTAAGATTCATTACTATATGTGTTTTAAATTGGTATTTTTTCTAGGGTTTTTCTATTCTGTTATTTCTTCTAGGAACCATTGTGAAGATTTTTAGTATTGTAATTTTTGATGATATTTTGGTTTGAGGTAGTATTTTTATTGTACTAGTCCTTTAAATTTTAGAATACTCGGTTTATTTTGTTTCACACATTAATTATTTGTAATAAATTATTATTTCAATAGTTCTTTCTAATGAAATGAGTTTATTTCCTTATTTTTTAATGTATATGGAATTGTTCTGTTAAAGTTTTCACAAAAATTGTTTGATATAAGGATCAGTTGGATTTTGAAAGTGATTTGATATTTGAAAGTCATGGTATTGGATTGGTAAATTTATTTGGTTTCTAAATTGATGGGTTGGGTTACATAATATAGTTTCTATGTGGTTTTGGATTTTTAAAAGCATAGTGTTGGATCATTTTTTGAAATTTTTGGCTTCTCCGTGATTTCATAAGACCCACTTAGCACTTTTGTTAAAATTTTTGTCTTGAAAAATATCCTTAGATGATTCTATTGGTTTTTTATGTAGAACGATGTGGGAGGTCCTGAGTGTGGGACTCCATTGTGAAAAAATTGTTAAAGGGTATGATATTATTCAATGTGTTGGATTGGGGTGACTTTATGTGTGTTAATTTTGTGTGACAAAATTTATGACATTTGTTTCTTATTTCACAATAATTAGATCACCACCAATTTGTTAATGACATGGGATCCTAGAAATGCTAGCAGATTTTTGGTGAATTATTTCTGCACTATCTTAGTATTTCTATCTAGATAGTGGCCCTTAGAATTGACCTTTTCTCTACTTTGTGATAGTTCTCCTTGGTTAGGGAATTTTTGGTAAGATATGACCATATGGGTCATAATGATTTCATAAGATGAGGCATTCTTATGGGATTAGTCAAATGTTTAGTATGTCAAGGATTATTCACCAAGTTCCTAGGTTCTCTGATGTTCTTCAAAAATTAGTTTTCTATGGTGGACGATTAATAAGTATTTTTTATTGGTTACTCATAAGTGCATTATTCAATTTCCCTAGCTTTGTGACCATTTTCGTCGCTCTCTATTGTTGTGTACATCGTTTTCGAATGTGACGTGTTGGTTTTAAAATGATTATGGAATTTTTTTAAATGATATTTCACTATTTATTTCCCTATTTCTAATTGAAAACATTATTCATTCCCTCTTAAATGAATATGTATTATCCCTGAATAATAATGAAGGATTTAATGAAAAAAGGTCATTTTATCATATTTTATTTTATTGTGATTGGTTGGTTTAAATTTTTTTTAATTATTTTAAAGACATTTCACACTTTATTTTCCAATTTTTATGTGAAACTGACATTATTTAAGTCCATAATGTATAGGTATCCTCTTCAAATAAGAATCTAGGTTTTAATAGATAAGTGAAATGGATCAGATTTTATTTTAATGATACAATATGTGACAACCCATGTTGTATATATTGTATTTCAAACATGAAATTAATGTTTCTTTTATTTAAAGGAAATAGATTTAGAGTATATTGTTCTGGAATGCCTATTATGTTTTAATCCTCATTCTTATAGTCTCTCATTTTTATATATTCTATAATAGGTTCTAGTCTGGTTTCATCACCATAAGTGATTTTGGGTTTCAGATTAGAGAGTAACCCTCGGGGTCACATGGAGGCTTAGTGTTTCCTAGTTCATTATGGATTTATTGTTAATTTCTTAATATTTTCTTACTTTATTTATAGATTTTGGTTAAATGTTCTTTTTTATTTTCCTTTTCAGATTCATTTATTATTTTCACGATTTTGTTTATATATATTGGAAAAAATCAGTCCCCATTGTTATTTTCGATGCCCTTGGAGGTGTCCATCCCAGGGTCGACCCGGGGTGGTTCTTGAAAAAATGTTATCAAATCCTAGGTTATTTAGAGGACATAGCATATAAGGCACACTTTTTTATTTGGGATTTCATGGTAGATGGATCAAGACTATAAGAGAAATGGATGTATGTCTAGGGCAGTGTCTGAACAACACATCGTTGACCGAACCCTATATTTCCCTTGAATGTTTGGTTTTTTTTGGTTTTTTGGTTGTTGTGGTTTTTTTGTGTTTGGGAAAATGAAACCAGAGTTGGTATAGTGGTCTCAGCGATCTCTTAGGTTCTGGAAAAACATGTGGATTTGGTGACATGATCCTAAAATACTCTCCATAATAGTGGTTTGATTGGCATATGGATTCCAACCATATGGATAGGTCACCTATTGACACTAATTTTTCCTTTTTTATTCGTGTTTGAATCTCATTTAATTTAATAAAATTTTGAAAATCTTGATTTTGTATTATGAAAATTATTATTCAAGAAGTAATTTTTTGGTTATTGAAATATAGGAAATGAGTTTTCTAAAATAGGTCCATAGAAACTCTTTGAAATGAATTTCTAATAAAATTACTTTTGGGTATAATAAAAATTTGGGTTATCCGTTCTGTAGTTTTATAATAAAAACTCTTATTTTATCAAAATTAGTTAATTTGGAAATGAATATTTGATTTTGACATGAAACGTTTTTGGGGAATTTATTTGAAGAATATTTGGAATGCTTGTTCAAATTTGAAATGGGAAGTAAATTGAGAAATATAGAATTTGAATATTGGGTTTAATTATTTTTTTGAAAGAGGGAATGTTTTGTTTTTACCTTTAGTATTATTATGATCACTCACATGCATGGATTTGTGTGAGGAAGTGGATGAGTAATGGTTTGAGTGGATGGGTGATGACATGGGTTGATGAGTTACTGGATTGGGATGATAATTTATATGGGTGAGTATCTATGGAATACAATTGGTGATTGAAAAACATAAGTTTTTCTTTTCAAAATATATTTTTAAGAGTAAAATTGTGATGTTTTGATAAATATTACTGTGTTAAATGTATTACTGGGATTTTGGGAATGTCGTTTAAGTGGTTCTTAATGTGTTAGTTCTTATTACTAAATTGGATTTGAATTCATGTTTAAAGTGTTATAAGAAAACTTTTTTTGTGATGATTTTTTGTTGGTTATATTATCTGTTTGGTGTTGGTTTATATTGAGTTTTGGTAGAATAATAAACATTTTATTGGGTTCATGGTTTTTCTTATAGATTAGTATACTCCCCCAACTATGGTTTAGAGGGATGTTTGACGAGCGGCTACATGTGTTTTACCAATACTGGGACCTCAAGTTGAAATGATTAAGGAATATATCATTTGGTTAAATATCTTAACCCTCCACTATTTTAAGGTCATATAGATCCTTTGGTAACAAATAAGTGGATGCATAAAATAGAAATAATCATTTGTTTCCTCAATTTTCCAAAGTGGCTAATTTTTTTCATGAAGGTATGCATTGGATTTTTTGGAAGTATGTTGTTATAAAAAATTCATGAGAAGAACTTACATTTTAATTATTTATGGATTTATTCATCCAGTGGGTTTTCTTTGAGGGTGTGAAGGTGAGAAAATAAATGTAAATGTGCATTCTTCATAAAGGTGACGGTTCGGTGTTTGAGTTCATTTTAAATTTAGGGGACATATCTCTCATATTATGGAGTTGGATAAGGATGATTATTTTAAGGATTATAATTTTGGGAAATATATTTTTATAGATCATCATTTGAATTTGTAATAATTATATCTAACTTCCTTTTTCTATGTTGTAAGGGTAGATGTTAAGGTTGGTGATTTTCTAGCAGGACATCCATAGGCAATCACTACTTCTTCTGTACATGGGACTAGAAATGTTAATCTTACTAAAGAGATTGGAATGTATCTTGAATATGGTAATTATATTTTTGGAATTAATGGGATTTCATATATTTCATCAGTATCTTCTGGGGGCATGATCATGTTGTTTAATCAATGTGGAATGATTGTTCATAAGAATCGTTCATTTACAAATGTTATGAAGACTGTACCTACCAATGGATGCCTATGGTAGTTGAAATGGTTTTTTCAGGGTGTTTCTAGGAAGTTTCTTGTATATATATATATATATATATCCAACCCTTTATACCAAACCCCATCCCATTTACATGATTGAGGTGCTAGCATGGGTTCAGTTTAAAGGCCCCTTCCATTTTAGTTTCCCTTCCACTATAGTCGTTGGGTTTTGTAGAATTTTTTCTTGAATATAGCGATGATGTCTTGTGTTGTTTCATTTATGTTTGAAATGTAATAGTGGGAATTTAATTCTTCTAAAAAAATCTATTTTAATGGAAGTATTTCTTTTAGAAATGTTAGAGTTCACCCATTTTACCTGGAGGTGTGATTTATTGTTTGTGAGGTTTCTTTTTCTTATACTTTGTGGTGAAAATGATGATGTATTTCTATATTAAAAATCATATTTTCTAGTAAAAGTTCCATGTTGAATTGAAACAAGTCTCATATTAATTCGGTTCTACCGGGTTTTTGTGTGATCATTCTAGTTTAATGTGTTGGATCTTGGCGGGTGATATTGGCTGCAAACCCGACAAAAATTATAATTGAAAAGAGATGATTATGGCCACTCACATTAGTAATCTGGTTTGGTTTGTGATTTTAGTTAGTAAGAGGTGGTTTAATTTTTCTGTTTTTTGATTCTTGGTCTTTTCCATCTGAGTGAACACTGGTCTATTGAAAGTACACCCAATTCTTTGTTTTATGGTAATGTTTTGAATGTTATAGTTTAATATTTACATATATTTTTTTGATAAGTGGTTTTTTTCCATTGGTATTTTTCATGTGGCAGTGTGTGTTTTCATCTGGGTTGTAGTTCAGGTGCTTCTTGAATATGGTGAATTGGATCATGATAGTGTGAGAACTGTTGTTTTTAACTGATCAACTATAGATGTTGTGGATTTTAGGGGGTAGAAAATATTACTATTTGGAGAATCGTCACACCCTTGTTTTTATCTTTTATCTTTTATATTTATTTAAACTTTTCTATTTGGATTCCCTCATGAGTTTCAGGTGTTATGAATTTAAATTTTGTGTCTTGGGTTGTTTTCCTTTTATTGCATGGGTTAGGTGCATGGATTAAGGGAAACAATGAAAACTCATGAGGTTGAGTCTCATCAAATTTCATTTTGAACATGCATGTTCTGAGATTAATTATATACGCAAAGTTATTTCCAAACAATGTGGAACATATTAAATTCAGGATTGTCCTTGGGAGTCTATAGTCTAGGGTGAATGTCCAATGAACTGTTTGGAACACCATAAATAAGGAGTATTCATGGTTCATTAATATTAATAGAGAAATGTCACCTAGTTGGTGCATATTTTACCAATATATGTGAGTGACTAGTGTTTCTAGTAAATATGTGAAAATTGTTACATGGTTTGGGAAACTTTGTAGCCTAACCATGCACAGTACCCATTTGTGTATAAAAGGCGAATTTCCATTTCCAACCAATCATAGTTTAACCCTAAAACACCGCCATTTCTCCAACTCTTGGATCATGTAACCCAAATGGATTCTTTTCCTTATTCTACAAACCACTCCTCCATTTCCTATAGTGTAATCAATATATTATTCAAGGTTTTGGGGGGATTTATGAAGGGAATATTCTCATCTATTCTTCCTCTTCCACTTCATTCCATTTTCTCTTATGTTCTTCTCCTTATATGGCATTTTAAATTTATAGATTTTGTATATTTGTATTTTGATTATGGGTTTTGTTTTGTTAAGGTTTATCGTGGATTTTTTTTCTCAAAGTCATTTTCATGTAGACATTTTTAGTTAGCATTGTTGAAGCACTTGTGGTTTGAGGTAGTCTTCCCTCTATACCTTTCATTTAAATATAAGAATAATTGGTTTCATTATTTACTCCCTTTCCTTGTATTTTGACTAGTGATGCATGATTTTTGAGTAATTTTTACGCCGATATTAGTTTATTTTCTATTTATTTTTATGTATAAAGAAATTTTTTTATAAATGGTTTACACAATTTGTTAGAATAAATAACATGTTGAATTTTTTAAATGAAATTAAATTATCAAGGCATGGTATTAGTTTGGTAAAATTATTATATATATATAATAAAGGTTTTCACTATTAAATTAATTTTTATGTGGTTTTGGATTTATAAAAAAGATGTGTTGGTTTATTTTTTCAAATGTTTGGTTGCACAAAGATTTCTTAAGTCCCATTTGGCACTTCTGTAAAATTTGTTCCCTTGAAAACTATCGTTGAATTATCCACTTACCATGGTTACATTGAATGATGTGTAGTCCATTGTGTGGGATTACCTTGTAAACAAATGGTTGAATTTAAAGTTATTTTTCCTTTCGGTGGCTTATGGAAAACATTATTGTGACTGTTAATTGTGTGTGATGAAAGTGAAGGTGATTGGTTGTTTATTTTTCACATATTTGGTCACTACCACTTTAGTATTAAAATGGGAACCTGACATAACTAGAGAATTTTTAGTGAATAGTTATTTTAGTTAATTTTGATTTAACATTGGTTAGTGGTCCATAGTATGGACCATACTCAACTTTGGTATAATGCCCATCAGTTATGAAAGTTTTATATGAACCAAGAGTGTGTAAACGAATGATGTCATTGGGTGAGGCATTCCTATGAGAT
The DNA here is from genome assembly GCA_963277665.1 of Viscum album. Taxonomy (NCBI): domain Eukaryota; kingdom Viridiplantae; phylum Streptophyta; class Magnoliopsida; order Santalales; family Viscaceae; genus Viscum; species Viscum album. The sequence goes on from OY728139.1 coordinate 249,914,736, forward strand.
GAGTTAAATTCATAGTATGTTCTAGACTATTCATTGATCTTCTATGTTCTCCCATGTTTTTGACGATTCGTTTTCTGTGGAGGATGATTAAGAAGCATTTTTTATTTTTTACCCATATATGATTTATTACATTTCCCTTGTTGTGTGACCATTGTTGGGGCTCTCTTATATTGCATACATCATTTTCCAATCTGACAAGTTTTTAGAAAATATCTATGGAATTTTTTAATGATATTTCAAAAATAAATCCCCATTTTTATGTAAAACATTATAATATTCCTCAAAAATGGTAATATCACCTCATGGAAGGAGAATATGGGTTTTAATTGATAATGGTTAATAGAATGTGTTTTGTTTTAAAGATAATCTATTTAAAAACCTATGTTTTATATATTATATTTTAAGCCCAAAATTAAAATATATTTTATTTAATGTAAATGTATTATTAATAGATTTTACGGGCATGAATACTGAGTTTTAATACTCACATTTATAATATCTTTTTTTAAGCTTCTGGAATAAGATCCAGTTTGGTTTCAATCACCATGGATGATGTTGGGTTTGATATTGGAGAGTTACCCTTGGTGTCACATAAAGCCTTTGTGTTCAACTGGTTTGTTGGACTTTGTTGTCCAGTTTTTATTATATTCTCAGTTTATGTATAGATCTTGTTTAAATATTCTGTTGATTTATCTTTTCACATGTTCAATTTATTTAATCTATTTTGTTTATCTATATTGTGTGAAATCATTCCCCTGGGTTCTCATTGAATACCTTGAATATTTTCGCTATCCCAGGAGGATCTCGAATGCCTCGCTAGGCTTGTTATAGGCTCTCCTGGGTGATTGACTCAGGGTTGACCTAGGGTGGATCATTATTGGGTGAGTTCAGATGCCTGATAAGGGTAAACAAGGGAAACATTGATTTCCATTTAGACATAATGTGGTCATAAAGGGAATGTGATCCTTACACTAACCATTGAAAAACATAACATAAATTCATTGATCAAAAAAATTATTCAAGGAATAAATCATGACAGTTCATAATAAATTAATCATAATGGAATGAAGGAACATGAGAAATAATTACATAAAATTGTAATAGGAAATTTTTATTGAATACTGTAATATGGAATGGCATAATAATAATAATCATATACTTATTATTTCATGTATATTGAGATAAAAATACATAACATGTTAGGTGTGGGATAACCTCTTATGTACATACTTTGGGCTTGAGACAACCTCCAATGTACACTCTTTTAATCATGGTATAACATCCAATTTTCCATATTTTAGGATTGGGATAACATCCCATGTACTGATTTTAGGGCCCATAAATTATTAATTCCTACCAAATGAATTGGAGGGAAATGTAATTCTATTATCATTCATCATATATTTATAATTTATTAATATGAACACCAAAAAATAAAAACCATTCATTATATCATCAACGAATAACATGTTTAAAATAATATGATTTCAAAAACATCACATCATAATAATCTAAAACCACCCAGAGAAAGAATATGGAAGTTATCATGACATCGTATCCCTTGTAAATAAAAAGTAACATAGAAGGATATGTTCATTGATGGAAAATGTCTTTAAAAGATCACTAAGTCATTTTTGAGGAGAATAAAATTTTCATCTTGAAATAAATTATTTAAAATTGAAAATATTACAATTATTAAGGAATAAATTGTATTTTCAAATAACCATGAAAACATATAATGGAATATTCAATGCATTGAGAAGTTATGATGGATAAAAATTTTGTTCATTTCATTTACATTACAAAACGATTCCTTTAACATTTTTTGTAAGATGTAAAATGTAATTCATTTGGGAAATGATAAGATGTACATTTTAATTTTTTTATATAAAGTGAATCATGGGTATAAATGAATTTAAAAACATGTATGTTAATATTAAAACATTATTTAAAATAGTTTAAATAATCACAAACGTGGATGAATAAGATTTTCATCCAAATAGTAAAATATTGTTGATTTTTATTTTAAAATATTACTTCAATATATTTAGTACATAAATAGGGAGAAATGGGAAACATGTATTCTAGAAAAACAATATTATATAAAAATTAAATAGTACTATTTGATATGGATAATATAATTTTCCATAATGAAAAATAAAGCATAAACAATCCTGATTAAAATGAGATTGAAATATAACTCCATTAACCCTAGATAAATTTTCTTCAAAATAACTATAAAATATTTTATATTAAAATTATATTTATTATAGTTATATAAATAACCATTTAAATACTTATAATATCAAATATGTCTAAAATGTTTCATTTTAACACATATTTTTGAATAATTCCATATTAAAATTGTAATTTTAGGGATATAAATATTTCATTTTGTCAGTGATGTTTATGTCCCTTGTACATTGATCATTGTATATTCATATTAAAAAGTTATTTTAATATATAAATACAATATTCATAACTTATAATTTTTTTATTATCATCTATTTAATGTAAATATTGAAAAATGATTTACTATATTTATAGAGACGATATGAGGTATGTATGCGTGAATGCTATTTTCAATTTCTAATGAAAAGTACTGAAAAAAATATAAATATTATGTTATAATTATATAAATATAAATATATCATTTTTAAAATATCTATAAATTAAATATATCATTATTAGAAACCATGTACATTTTAAATGAAAAATGAATCGTATCACTTCGTGGAGGTGGTAGTCCACATGTATCGGATGTGAAGTTAATATGGTAGATATGATATTATAGTTATGGAAGAATAATTATGTCATAAATATTATATATAAACATAAACCAAACATCATAACCATCCATGATAGATTGTGATAGAAAATGAATTGTATTGCGATGTTGAGTCGGTAGTCCACACATTTCTGTGATCGACAATTTCACTACCCATTTGATGAAAAATAGGGTAAATAATCATGATTCCATTATCATAATAACATTTAAATATTTTCATTATATTATTTTTATTATATTTTTATCAATACCACAAATTTATAAGATGTATAATAACAAATAATTAGAAAGAGGTTATGTAAGATGAATACCTCTTGTTTGGTTGGCCTTATTTAGATCATTTCCTAGGGACAATTGGAATTCTATTATAAGGAGACTAGATCCTATAATAAAAAGATAAAGAATTTTATATGTTAATTTTCTAGGGTTACTTTTTTATATATTGTGTAATGTGGTCTAATGAATAGAAATGAGGGGTGTGATTTTATTCGTGGGAGGGAAAAAAGTAGGGAATTTCTTAAATTGTTAAAATATAATAATATTATACTCAAGGAATATTCATAATAATATCCAAAAATTAGAACTAGGGATAGGTCGAGGTCAAATTATTTCTATAATATAGGACTTATACAAGTTTAATTGGAATTTTTTAACATATATCTTAGTTTAACTCCTATGGTAAACTTGTTTTATCCTTAACTATGATTTCAAATTTTTATTGTTTTTACTATTTATTATGAAAAAAATAACATGTCCTTACTACCAAATTCATAAATTATGATTCCAAATTTTGAATAAATTTTATCAAATTCAAATCATAAAATTATAAAATTTTCATTTAACATTAAAACCCTAAAACATGACGAAGATAAGTTCTCCAGAAAAAATGTTTACATAATTATACAATGTTTTTACAACCAAATCAAAATCATAATAATGATGATTACAATAATTTAATTATTAATAATATAAGTAAATAATATAAAATTTATTAATTTTTTAAAAAAAATGAACATTGTAAATTATTTAAAGAAGCTGTCGATTTTTATTAAAACCCTATAATTTCACTATTCATTAAAAAATAAATATTTTTATAAAATTCCTGAAACATTATTCTAAGATATTTTCAACATGCTAATTTAAAAAATAACGTTAATTTGTCTGATTTTTTTAAACTAAAAGTAATAAATAATATTATTCTCTTTCAGAAAGTAATTAAAACCATTTTTTGAGCGATCAAATATTTTTAAATCCTATAATTACATTACTAACAGTTGTTTACTTATTTTTCAATATATATCATTTATATAAATCCTTAAAATAGTCTTTTCAAATAGTAAAAAATTATATTTATTCTAATAATCTAATGGATTGGTTATAATGATATACTATAATAAGGTTCATTTAGGCTCAGGGTTTTATATATTGTAAGCTATCAATAAAATTAAATTTATGTAGAGTGAAAAAAATTGAAGTGTTGCATTATTCCCTCCTTAAAATTAATTTAACCCTATATATTACTACACATAAATTCAAAAAAAATAAGGATATAACTATTTTAACATATCCTCTATTTCACATGATGGGTATTCTAATATTTTATTTATAGAGAGAATATAAACTTAGTGAGCACTATTGTTCCATGGAACATTATCTCTATGATCAAATAATGATGTCATCCTTTATTAATAAGAATGGGAATTACCCAGTGGTTTGACCTCTAGTTTCAGTACATGTGATGATTCATGTATTATCTACCTCTGAATAGATACAGAGAACCTAACGAGAACATTACAGGGGTTTTGGGGAACCACCAAACAATATGATTGAATACTTACTCAATCAAGAATATTAAATTGGGAAATATAAATAGGGATTGACATTACATTATTTTTAAATACATAACTTCCTCCATCAAGAAATTAATATAAATACATTCTCAACAACATAAAATTCCACATTTCACTGATAATTATCATCATATATTTCTTGTCAACATTGATATATAATGATTTAATATAGAATTAATATACAATTCTCTTCTATTTCCTTAGTGGAATATAATCCCAATATATTTCTTTCTCCAAATTCACCCATACACATTGATGTTATACAATTCATTCTATAGATGGATATATAAGGATAAATATCATGGATCAAGTAATATATATTGATGTTTTAAAATAGGACTACTTAAATCTATTTATTCCAACCACATTTGAAATCCGTAGAGTAGGTTCTCGGCACATATTTTCTGGTTTTCATGGTTATCTCTGACTGGCCTTCTTTCGGAAGATAATAAGTATTACTAAATCACAATTCTGGATCCTGATTTTTTTCAAACAGTTCTCTCTAATTTAAAGGTAAATATTAGACCGAGATAAAATATTATATAATGTGGTTCCCTATAAATCATTACAATTTTAATATTATACATACAAGAATGAAAATCAAGAGAAAAATATTCTATGATATAAATGAAGTGTGATGATATCAAAAGGATATCGACTACAACATAATTAAAAAATGAAACATTTATATTTTATAGTGAGTGTGATAATAAAATCTATAGTGATGATTTACCATTACTATTATGGAATTGGTAATTATTATATCATAAACATAGGCTTCTATCTCACAGACATAATTTTATGACATACCAAGAATCAAAATACATAGTCTATAATATTTTATTTTATTTTATCCCACTAGTAATAGTATTTCATATCTCAAAGTGGTGTTTTCAAGTTTTACCCCAAGATACATATGTTCTTGAGCTACATCCACTTGTTCGTATTTATACAGGGATGTATTTGCATGACATACCACTTACCTGATACTCACAAAAATATAGTTATGTTTTTCTTATACTTAGTTTAACCACTAAGGGGTTTTTCTAGGGTTTTCTAATCCTAATCCCAAAAATAACCAAACCAATCCTTTAATACCAACTACAACAATCCTAATTTTTATTTCATATTTAAACATGATTTAGTATATAAAATTTCACTTAATAAAACTCATATGATCGAGTGGTATACTGTATTGGGATATTAGGAACATTACACAACACATAAAAATTGATATAAAATATCTTTATTGAAATATTCTTTTACCTGAACACAAAATTCCTTCATACATAACACTCCATGGTGTATCTTGAGGGTGGAGATAGCAAAGGGGTGAGATATAAAGCCCAGTAAGGGAATAAATATTGAATAACATTTGGATAGTAATATATTTTATACAAGTAATATCAATGAGGAATGAATGAATATTTATATAAAGGATGGATAAAACATGATAATCATAACATGGATAATTGATAACAACTAAAAACAATACATCATAAATAAATGAATAAGGTAATCCCCTTTCCCAACATGGTGGAAAACTGTCCCATAATGAATATGGTAAATCTTGATCCCAACATGACATGTCATGATACTAAACATCACCCAATGCATTGGAGAACTATCCGGACACACCCTTTAGAGTCATTTCTGTCTCATGCTTAAGGGTGCCACATAGATCATATAACTGGATTCATTCAACAACATAATTTACTCCATGATAAAGGAATATAGAATACATACATGAAAGTCCTAAATAAAATATTATATGTGAATAAAGGTGAATACCCTTGATATAGGAATGGGTATGGTATTTACTACATGGTGATTTTGGCATGGAAAATTCTGGTGCAATTTCAGTATCATAATGATTTCATATGGAAATTCATAAAATGGGTTGATAATATAGAAGGGTTATATAATATTTTATACATGGAATGGATATTTAGGGGATCATGTAACATAATATCCCAAAATATGAAATTGAATTTAAGATGCATAATATAAAATAAGTGATTTGATGGGAATGAAGAGATTGAAATCCCTTGAGTATTTTGGCGTGGTAATAAGTGTATATGAAGGATCATTAATGTATTAATGAGAGTAGAAGGAAGATGTAATTATTTATAAATCAAATGGAATGTAATTGGAGTATTTATTAACATATCCCAAAAAATTCAAATTTAAATTAAAAGGAATATTACAAAAGCAGTGCTTGATAATAGAGGAAAGTGAATGATCCCTTTCATGGATGTGTGACTCCAAAGACGTGGGGTGGTGCTTCTTGGGAGTTTATAAAACCTTAGAAGGACTCTAGGGATTCGGGGAATAGTATTTTATACTTTAAAGAGTTTGAGTGAAGTGAAATTGAATATTGGGTTTGTTTATATGGGAAAGAAGGGGGGGGGGTTCCTAATTAATTTGGTTTTGGACACTACACAATAAAATATTCCAAACCACAAACCATACCAAGAATTTTCCATTGGATTCTAGAAAATGGGAGTTAAATACATTATTTTTATAAGGGAAACACTATATATTTTAAAATATTTCCCTTGCTTATGTAGAGGTGAGTCACACTTTAAAGGAAATGATTTTAAAATCATAAAATGTTTTAAATGTTTTGAAGGATTCACTAAGCCTTTTAGAAAATAAAAAAATATACTAAAATTACATTATTTTAAAGTTAAAAACATATATTTGTCTGAATATAAATTTAATTTAATTTTTTACATCATTTTCATTCCATTATTATGTCATAAAATACAAATTATATTTTTGTGGTATTTAATTTTTTTATAAACATTCAACTATCTCAGAAAAAAAATGAAAAAATCACTATTGGATAATTTCTACTTAATGATTCCAAAAATAGTATAAACTTAATCTAAATAAATTTATAAATATGTGATTTTAATTTTTAAATAAAAACTGATATTTATTGAAATTTGATGGGTTTTGTCATAAACAAATATTAAACCCTAAAAAAATTACTTTTGACTTCATATACTATCATGTAAATTTAAAAAAAGTAAGTTTATAATAATAATTTAATATAATATTATTTATTTAAAAAATTCATCAATGCAATAAAAATAAATGTTTTAATTGAATTTGAATGTTAACCAAAAAATAATAGTTATTCATGGAAAATAATTTAAAAATAATAATAGAATAAAAGTATAATCATTAAAATATAAAAAACTAATGTAAAAAATATTAATTATAAGTTCTTGTAAAAAATAGAATAAAAGTATTATCAATGGTAATGATACATAATGGTCACTTAAATCCAACTTGATATAATAACAAATATAATTTCATATGTCTTCTACCTCAATAATACATTTAATTAAATAGAAATGGAGAATTTTATTCATAACAGTTTGTGTTATTATATTCCCTATATGATATCCATAGTATTATTGCATTTTTTAGAATTAAAAATACATAAGAATAATACTCAAAAAATTCTAAACTGATTATTCCTTAGTCTGTAAAACCTAGCCTAATTTTATGATCTAATCTAGAAATTTAGATATGAACCTTTTTCTTCTTCTTCATTGTTCTGGTAAACATCCTCAAGAAATCCCTATTAGAAAACTTCTTCTCTCAAAAAACTTTCAGTGATCCACCATATCTCTTCTTCAAATGTGAACGATGCATGCGCTATATGAAAGTAGAAAATACTTCCACTTTTTTTAGGGGTTCTAAATATGGGTTGGATGGAATTATGAAAACCGTTAACACTCAAACAAATTACCATAAAATCTAATATACATTGAATTTAAGGTTCATCTATGACTTATGCAGCACATCACAACTTTTTAAATTTCTACTTTATCCTTCTCGAATAATCTAACAACTTTAGCTAATTTTTGTCTTTATTCACAATATTTAGCCTGATTCTAATTCCCATTATGATTACCATATTATGGTGAAAACATATATTCAATAAAGCTTTATTCCTTTTGGTTCTCCACAAAAATTTAAGAATAAACATAAGAAAACTATAAGTCTTCCCCTTATGATTCTTAGAATCAACTAGAAACAGAATTCAAATTCAAATTCCCTATACCAACTGAAAAATGAAAAAGAATTGAAAACATTATTCCATAATCATTGTAGATATTTTTTTAGAATCAAGTTGTTTTTTTCTTTATAAACATAGTAGAAAATTATGAAGAGATATGTACTTATAAAAACTTCATCATTGTCTTTATACATGCATGATAACTATTTTTTCTAATCTTTTCATACATTGAGTTCCCCTTAAAAAACAACACAAAATTACATCAAATAAAACACTTCTTCTATTCCTTAGATTGATGATCCTATATCTAATGATGTAACCTATGAAATCCTGGATATTATGAATAAATTTCTACTTCACTATAATGTTTCAGTGGTGGCGGAAGTCCGATGACACTTGAAATAATTATTAAGGTTTCCAGGCTTGTTTACCTCTTGACCCAAATTAAAACAACAAATAATTTATCATGAAAAAAATGATTCAATATATTGTTTATCAGTCTTTGATATCATTTTTTATCTACCACAAAAATGTTTATTCTTATCTTTTAATTAGTCCCAATAACTCCAAATGAGAATAATCTTGCCTTTATTTCCTTTTATAATCATCATTGCTTCTTATTATCGATTTCTTGGTTACTCTGATGATCGGTGGCCCACCACGTACAATGCACTAGTGTTAGCTGGTTTGAATTTGGAAACTAATTTCCTATTATAATTAATACATAAATTTTCAAATTCTTTATTAGAATTCTTATATCATTTGAATTATTTTCCTGGATCCCTATTTTTGTATTCTCAAAAAGAAATTTTATGGTAAAATGGTAACCATTCATTTCTAAAAAACCCAAGAAACAAGTTGACATTAAACAAAATCCATGATTTAAATTCAAAGTGGAATATTCAAAATTTGAAAATACTATGTTGATCCTTACAACATCTAATGACTTAGGCCGCAATATCCTTGATCCAGACTCCCAAACAAAAATCATAATCATTATGAAAATCTACATCAAACTAAAATATTACCATATGTTTTCATCGTCAACAAAAATCCATAGGGTTACAGAAAAAATGCACAACCCATCAACCTTCTGAAGCTTCAAACCATAATAACTAGAAACACCATCTACCATAACATCATCTAATCAACATTGAATCAAATTGGATAAGGCCCTCTATCATCACATCTCACACCAGTTTCCAAAGAACCTCATCACTGAAAACCACCATAATAGCTTTTAAGGCCACTATAAGCGACCAAAATCCATTTTCATTGAAATTGAACACTCATCGTCGATGAAAAAATATAAACCAGAACAACATATGAGAAAAACCCAGCCTTTCTACATTTTCAAAGCCACCGTGAGTTGAACCATCTCAAAGATAACACCATATAAGAAGAAAAAATGAAACCCCATACTTGAGAGGCTCCTGAGATTCCATCGACCACGCAAACAACACATCCCAATGATCCATCTGAACCAAGGCACCCGACCAACATAAACAGGAGCATTGGATTTTGAATCCAGGGTAAACTTGATCAAAATAAGGGTAGAACAAAGAGAAATGTTTTGCAGGGATACCGAACTGAACATCATGACATCCAAGATTAAAATAACCAACAAGCATTAAATTCCAAATCGAACGTGCAAAAACACCATTACCAGTTGAAGCCATCGACACCAATGATTTAAATAATAAAAAAAACAATAAAAAAATAGGCACTGAAAGAATAATAGAAGAACCATAAAATATTAAAAAACAAACCATGACCGCAAACCCAAACACATCCTAAACCACCAGGAAGAATGCCCCAAAAGACCAAAAATAGAGTCTATAAAGGTTGGACCAATCAGTGGAGTAGTAGTGGGACTAAAAATATTTGTCTTAAAAAATTATCTTCTTCTAAAAATATCATGTTAAAATCAAGTATTCCAGATGAATTTGAATACTTTAAAGATTGTCAAATTATTTCCAGACTAATATTGCGATGTATTATAACTTCTGGTCCATCTAGAAACATCTATCACATCAAAACGATCTTCAATACGAATGTAAGCATTTGTTCTCCCCCTTTATATCACAAGGACTGCATCACAGTTTTTCTATATAACATATGATTTATGAGAAATACAAGATCAGGAAATCATCATCAAATTTTCATCGGAGAAAAATAGAATCTGATACTATTTATCATAATGATCAAAATATCATTGTGGTCCCAAGGTGAGTTTGATGATCCATTTTTTATAGAAACAGTCTTCTCAATCTGATGGAATTTCTTATGCATTTTGAGTCTGATCACTATATTATGATAGTGAGTCTAATTTCCATATTTTTATAGAGTAAGGTATTTCAATTTATTTTTTGACAACAAAATACAAATCTTTTAAAACAAAAATCTTTCATATTCCAAAAACAAATTCCATCCAACATGGTCCCAAAAATCTCCCACTATAGATTCTATTTTCATCCAAGGTTCCAAAATATCTAAAATTTGTTTCCTCAAAAATGGATTACTTATAAAAAATTATAATCCTAAATTATCTAAATCATTGTTAGAAATAAGAATTATTGATAGAAAACCATGTTGTCTAAAACATAGTGACTCATTAAAACATTGTATATTTTATTCACATACATAATCAAAAATTTCTTTTTGTCTTCCACGTTATTGTAATTTTTTTTCCTACAACCAATAAAAACAACTTTTAGAATAGTTGACACATTAATATTCTGAAATCACCGCTTACATATAACACCCCATACATACATGCTTTCGTAAAAGTGTTGTAACATATCAATGGATGTATTTATAAAAAAATTACCCCCCTTTGGAATCACTATCCAAAGGAAATATGTGAGAGGGGAAAACACATACATCCTCCATGATGAGATAGAGTATAGATGACCTTCGCACTTAGTTTATAAAAACGTTTCTTCAATAATGGTTTTGTGAAATCATCAACAACATGTTTGGGTGTAAAAAAATAATCCAGTTTCAATTCATTCTTCTCCACATGTTATTTGATAAAATGATATTTCATATCAATATGTTTTTAATGATATTGTAGTACTGGGTTTCTTGTATGTTTTATTTCACTTTGATAATCATAACCCAAGGTAAAGGGTTACTTTACTTACACATGTAAGTCTTTCAATTGAGTCTTCATCCACAAGAGTTGGGTAGTAGATTGAGTGGTAAAAACAAAATAAACGTCAAACATGCTACGTTTTACTAAAATATTTTTTATTCCAAATAAAAAAACCTTTCCCTAGAAAAAAACTCCACTAGATGTGGATCTTCTATCATCAAAATTTCATACCCAATTAGCATCTAAATACACAAAAAAATCTTTCTGATACAACATACATGATTTTAAGATCTTTTGTGACATTGATTTATCTAATAATAAAATTTCCAACAAATATATGTTATAATTTTGGATAACTCTTCATTTATTCACATAAGGATTCAACATAAAATATATTAGGTCTTTAGGAAGTGAAAAATAAAAACTTCCAATCAACTTTTAAAACTCTTTAGAGTCAACTTCCTTGACTTTTCTGTTGTTAGAAAACATGGTTCCCAGCAAAATTGGTGTGTAAATAAGTATTTAGTTTTCCATGTTGAAATTTTTAAGATGTAACTTAGTATAACTTTATTTAGATATAAAATTGTGTTTCTACTTTTGTAATATTTGTAACCCTATAATTTATTTCATTTCACCTAGCATGGGAATCTCAAAAAATATATTCATATATACATAAAATATTTCACCTATTCATTAATCATTATATGAAAATATAATATAATCTAGATATACAATTATAATAATGAAAAAATCCTAACTTTATTTGACATAATTATTATTATAAACAGTTCCTTCCATTCCTTCATCTCTCTTATGTAGGAAATAGTTTGAAATTCAATGCCCTCAATGCTTGTTAAATTTCATAAAATGATATATTGAAATTTCACAAATAATTTTCATCTTTCCCAAAAAATATTCAACAAGAATGAAAAATATAAAATTCCTCTTCAAGATCACCATTCAAAATAAATGATATAACATCCTTATAAAAAAAATTTATCTTTATTGTGTAATAATAGAATGATTTTTTTTGAATATTTCAAAAATTTATACCTGAGAAAATTTATAATGAAAATTAATGTCTTCAATCATTGATTAACCTTTCAAAAATAGTATTTCTTTTTTCTTATCATATAAACTTCTTAATTCAGATTATTCTAAAAAATGGTGGTGAATCGGTATCATTTTTGTCATTTGGTTTAGGTATGAGTTCCCAAGAATTATTCATTTATATTTGATCCATCTCTTTATTCATACTATGAACCCATTATAGATGCTCAAAATCTTATTTTAGATCTTTGATATTCACTTTTTAATACATGAAAGTATGTGTAAAAAATACTAGTGTTATCCATGTTGGAACATTTGTATTATTATCAACAATTATGTTTTGAGCTTCAAATTTCTTCCTTATCCTAGGATGAGATTTTATAGATTTTTCAATATCAATTGAAATAGATATGTTTCATTCTTCTTATTGAGTAGGATTACAATTTTTTTATTCTTAGCATAATTGTTTTCAAACATTATTTCATAATTCTTATTTTAAATATCATCATGAGTTTTGTTGTCATCATCCCTAGAATTTCTAATCAATTTCAAACTAAAAAAATGAAAAAATCATCATTTCTGTTTTATAAAACATCTATAACATCTTCCTTTTGGAGCATATATAAAAAAATCCATCTTCACCTCTCTGCTCAAACATTCTATGGTTTCCATATTTCTTCTTTATGATGAATAGACTTTAAAAAAATATTTTTTTTTCCAAATTACGTGGATTTTTTATGAAAATTTTAATATGAAGTCATATCTAAGAATGGCATATAAATACATCATTTTTTTCATATAAAAATTAGCACTCATGGATTGACTCCAAAAGTAATGAGGGAGACCATGTTCAAGTAACATTTTTTCCCCAAATTTTCCCAATCTTATGTTATTTTTTCCAGAAACACAATTTTTTTGAGGAATATTTTGTGTAATCAACTCATGCACAATTCCATGATTCAGAATATATCATTAAAACTCTTTCTTTCATTTTTCACCACCATTGTTATTTCTCAATTTCATCATTAAATAATGACATTATTCTCATCTTTCCACCTGAATCTTGTAAACATTCTCAGAGAATCTGACATATGTTTCGTATAAATTACACAAGTAATGTGGGTAATGTCATAAATGAGTGAAAGAAATATATTTTTTTAATGACTTGACTATTTTATCATTAAACAAAAAATATTAGAATGAATAAATTCTAGGGGTTTTTCTGATGAAATTCCTACTTTCATATACGCATAGTGTGTTATATTTTCCTTATAACAAATATTGTAACACCAATCTATTCTTCTTGAAATATTATGAATACACAATAAACTATATTGATTTGTTAACTTTTTCATGATTCTCTAACACATGTGATCCACCCTTTTTTACTATAACTGATTTTCTTCCACCATTCTTATGTAACAAGAGTTTTGAGGCTCACCAACTTAGAACAAATTTCCTATTTTTTGTTGGCATCCTGTAACTATCTTTCAATATTACTCACTTCTCGAAACAAAATCATATTTTTTGAACATAAATTTTTAACATTCATCATAATGTTGTAAAAAAAATAGAATGATGTGTCTCATACCGTCATCAAAAAAATATTTCATAGATTTTATTTTTTTTACCATATGATGGTAGATCCAAGACATTGAATTCTAATAGATTCATCATTACTAAATGTTTCTATTACTACTTCGAGATATTTGACATTATTCAGCAATTTCAGATATTGTATCATATAATAAGAACACCCATTAGCTAGAATCCAAGGTCATTCTCACTTTTTATCTTTGAGAGTTGATTTTATAACAACAGATTTTTAATTCCCTTTATAATTAATTATAAATGGCTTCTAGGAATTTCTAACAAACTCATGTTGTGCCGATAACAGAACAAGATTTTTCATCAATGTTTCTAGATAGTTCAAAATTTTCAAAAATAATTTCCAAAAGTGGGAACCTATATTTAGTTTTCACACATACGTTCTCGGGGTTTTTCAAAAAAATCATTCTCAAACTTATTCTTTTGTGAGGATTTACTACCGATAAAAACATGTATGTTGTAATTCATGGAGTAATATTAATGTTGTTAATTAAACCAAAACATATTTTCCATGTGTGAAAATACCCCAGAATACTATAGGTATCTGCATAAAGAATATTGAACTACTAATATTTCATAATGATAGGAATTGTGAGCAATTTTCGCAACAGAATTCTAATCATACTAATCAGATATTACATGACTGTCAAAATATATTTTATCAACCAAAACCGTCTTTTTCAGCTCATTTTTCATGTCATATATACAATAACTAGAGTAAATATATACTTCATCAGACTTAGTAATTTTAGAAAAATCATAATTCTCTACTTTATTAGTCTTGGTCTCATAAATGTTTTTTCAAGAATTGTCCTTATAAGGAAAATTTATTATTTAATTTAATCCTTTGAAGGATTATTTTATCCATTCCAGGTTTATATTTTACAAACATTTCACCAAATTCATATGTATAATTTGTGAAATTTGTATCTATATGATCATCCTTATAAATAATTTTTTAGAAATGTTTAATTAATTCTTTTTTTATTACCTTCCATATGTTTATTATGATGATTTTATTTTTTTATAGATTTTGTCAAGTCACCTATCTATTCTAGTAGTATAACATTCTCATTTAAAAAACATTCATGATTATTTGTTAAAGAATTTTTAATATTCAATTTTACTAATTTCATTCTCAATTATCCCAATCTTTCATACATGTTACACAAATTATTCCTTAAAATAAAATTCTAATTGATTTTATTTTTCATTACAAATTCTTCTACAAAAATAATAATTGTTAGTTATTGCAATAATAGTATTATGTCCAACACGATCAGTTGATTTTAAGATTCATATTAAATTTCATCATCTTTATCATATTTTTACAAAAATATTCATATTTTGAATTTTGAGAACATCTTATCTATCCATTTG
Source organism: Viscum album (assembly GCA_963277665.1). NCBI lineage: Eukaryota > Viridiplantae > Streptophyta > Magnoliopsida > Santalales > Viscaceae > Viscum > Viscum album. The sequence continues at coordinate 249,930,545 of OY728139.1, forward strand.
GAGTAATATTTAAACTTACATCCCTATTTTTTCAATATTATTTTGTTAATTATATAATATTAACCACTATCATCTTCTTTCACTCTTCAAGAAAAATTTTCTGAATGTTTTCAAAGCCATTATATTCAAAAACAATTAATGGAAGTTTCTCCTTAAATTGATCTTTATATATTCTCATATTCTTAGAAACCAAGGATAGTAATTCATCAATTTTTTAACTTACCTCAATTTCAGAATCAAAATCACAATCTTCTTATTTAATAATATTATTTATATTTTCATTCTTGGATTCTTTGAAAGAAATTTCAGGATCAATTTTTCCCTTTATATAGATATCCCTTCTCAGTTCAAAAGTAATAATAAGGATATAAAAATCCTATTTATATAATGTTTTAGGATATCTTTCTTCCAATAATTTTTTAATTAATCTTTTCAAGAAGAATCCTCAATATTTTCTTAACTATAAAATTTTCTAATATTTCACAAAGACATATTATAGTTCTAATAATGTCATTTACCCTAGATGAGAAGTCATAAATGGTTTTATACTCACCATATTGGGATCTTTAGGATTATATATATTGATTTGTATCATATAATTATTAACTTTCGTATTACATTCATAAAGGTTGTTCATCCTATCTAAGATTCCTTTGGCAGTGGAAACAAACTTCACTCTTAAAAAGTCACTTCTAGAATATGATTGGAGTAAATAATTCATAGGTCATACAAGATTCCTGAGATTCTTATTGTCAATAGATGTAAGATAAAAATTTTATAAATAAAAGTAAAATCCATTTTTGCAGCTTCAAGAACATCATTCCTTTGAGATATAAGATAATGAATCATTGTATATTTCAAGATATGATAGATCTTACCCTCAAATAGTAGAATCCAATTTATTTTTACACAAATCATATTTTCCATTACAACTTCTTCTAAAAAATCATCAAAGCGTAAACAAAGTGAATCCTGGCTCTGATACCAATTGATATTTCGCAGTCAGGATCAATGTATCATTGAGAGTGGGAGGTGGTGAATCAATGATAAATTTTTTTTTGTTTCATTTATTTTGAAAGAACCTTATCATACTATAAAATATTTGTTAACATGATGTTAAAAAATCATACGTACACTAGAACAAAAGAATATATACTGTTAAATAATTTAAAACCGTATATTTGTACTTGTTATAGTATGTAAACAATATAAATCCACATAATCCACTAGAAAAAAATCATTTGGTGTGGACAAAATGAGTAGGACATTACCTTACACATGTATAACACTATGATCAATACAACAATACATGTTATTTAAAAAGAACATAACTGTTATAATACAATTTTGTGTAACATGATAAGATACTATCATCATATAATTAAAAATAAGTTATTATTTTCCCTTGTCAACTTTTAAAAATATAATCTTCAAAATAATTCATTACATCCCTACCCAACAGAATGTCAGAGCCTCTTGGACATCAAAAGGATACTCAGTCAAATTCCTTGTCTAATATTCCTAGAAATATTATTCATGTAAAAATTAATACTATATCTTAATACCGCTTAAATAATTCTGAACTGCTTCCGCCTTAGCCCAGAAAACCTAGTTTGATTTCTCGATTCTATATGAAAACATTGAATATGATAATTTTTCATCTTTTTATTATTTTCCAAAAAAAAATCTATAGGAAAGACCAATCTGGATAATATTTCTATCTAAAAACATATAGATATCTACCTTCTCTCTTCTTCATATATAAATAGTTCTTCTACTAGTTTAATGTACATTGGTCGTCCACTATTTATAAGTGTTCCAAATATTGTATTAGAGGGATTCTGAAAAAATTTCTTGGTCAACCATGTTTCCATAAACATCAATTTTCCTTAAATCTCAAGAGTGTATTTGAATTCTTCATCACTTATCAAATCATCTGGTTTCTTCTTGAATAATCTCAAATCTTCTCAAAACTTCATATCACATCATTTTTTATTCACAATAATTAGATCGATTCTAAAATCCATTATGATTATCCATTTATTGTGAAACCATATGCTCAATAAAATATTATTCATTATGTTTCTCGATAAGAATTTAAAAAATTCATATGAACACTATATGTATTCCCATTATTATTCAAGAAATAAATTGAAATAAATCCTCCCATTATGATGCTCTATACCAACTGATAAATGAAAAAGTTTGAAAACATTCTTCCATAACCATTGTTGATACTTTTTTGAATTTTCTTGTTTTTATTTTGGGATAAAAAAAGTTTAAACCTATAAAAATATATACACATGGAAAATATTCATCATTAGATTCATAATTATTTGAAAAACATTTTCTATAAACTCTACAAACATTGAGTTCCCCTTGAATACACATTCCAGAAACACGTTAAATATAAATATTCTTCTTCTCCATAGATTAATGATCTTGTATATAATGATGTTATTAGCGTCAGGCCACATCTGATGGATCATTTTCTACTTCACTAAAATGTATCGGTGTTAGTGACCTTATGATGCCTCTGGACCCAACTTTTTTTGAAGTAACCCTCATTTTCCATTAAACCAAAATGAAAACAAACCAAAATTCATCTTGATGAAAATGGTTGAATAAATTGTTGATCAGTCTATGATCCCATTTTTTATCAGCCCCATCAACATTACTTCTCCTCTTGGTATTGGTACATATAACTCCCAATGATTACAATTTACCCTTCGATTCCTTTTGAAATCATCATCGAATCTTATTATATATGTCAAGATTGCACTAATTGATATGTGTCACGCCACATCCCACAGACCTATATCATCGAGCTTTACATCAAAACATTCTTCAACTTTTTTATTATATAACACACTTCCTAATTCTCTCTTATAATATTTATATAATTTGAATTATTCATTTTCCTGAAATCCATCATCTTCATATTCTCACATTCCAAACAAAAGCATTCTCATCCATCAAAAAATTATACATCGGATGATCTCACATTGATGAGATTAGACCAAAAAGCTTATCTTCAAAATAATTCATCTTTTAAAAACATTATCTTGTAATAATTACTTCATCGTGACATTGAAAACATTAAAGATAAACACATCATCCTATGAATAATATTTTTAAGTATTATAACTTCTAGTCATTATAAAAAGTGATTTCATTCCAATCTAGTCCTCAATATGATTGGAAGCATCTATTCTCCGCCTTTCCTTAATAAATAGGGCATCAAATGTTTTCTATACTACGTATTATTTATGGGAACCCCAAGATTTTTAAGGCATAGGAAAATTAACCATGAAGTCAAACTTTCTCCAATACTATTTCTCATTATGACCAAAAAATCATTCCAAACCCATGCTGAGTTTGATGAAACTTTTATTCCTAAAAACATATTCTCAATCTAATGTAATTTCTTTAGAATTATGAGTTTGATCACTTGACTATGATAGTGAGTCTGATGACTATATTTTACAAATTTAGGTGATTTAATTTCTTCATTACAAAAATTAAAATAGTGGAAATAAACACCATCTTAGCGCTTCCAAAATAATCTTTCAACCATCATAGTCCCATTAATACACACCAATATAAATATGTTTGTGGGTGAGTATATCAACTCATCATTTAATTTTCAATACATCCCATGCATTACTCTAGTAAAATAAAAAATTATATCACAATTTATATAATATCATGCTGAAATAATATCAAATAAGTTTTTTTAAAAATAAATATTAATAAGAAAAGAAAATAATCATTTCCATATTCCATACACAATATCGAAAAAAAACACGCATGAAATAAACCTTTCGTATAATAGTCTATATTTGAAATTGAAGAAAAATCCATTCCAAACACAATTCATCACTTTGTTTTGTAACCATGTGTGGATAAAATAGGAACCAATGGTCAAGTATTAACTAAAATATACTTTTAAATCATAATATGAACACACAATACCCATTTGTATGCCAAATTCATTGACCCAAATGTTCCTTTGAAAACTATAATTCATTATATCATTATATAAATCATGATTTATGATACATACATGATTTTATAGCTTCAAATATAAAAAATGAACGTTTTAGAAAATAATTTCAATATGGTTTTCCATAAAAATCATTATAACCTAATTTAAGAATCCAAGACTTCATGTTTATGAAGAATATGTAGTCATATAGTGAGAAACCATCAACATGTAGTCTAATAACATAATATAAATAATAGGAATAATATATTTAGGTGAGATATATTTCCAAAATGAAACTAAATGTTCCTATTTTGAGATCTCCCAATAGAGAGAGAGAGATTTTGGATTTCTTTTATAACAAAATTGATTAAAAGTATTCAATTAAATCACTTAAAATGGTTTATAATTTCACCAATCAAGATTCAATATTTTCCTAAAAAAGTTTGGGAAAATTAACTGATTAAAAAACCCTATTCTTCAACACCACACCCTAGACCACAACGTGGTGTGATCACCTTGACCTTTTGGAGTGTCTCATTGAAGACCACATGGGCTACCACCATGAATTAGACCATTGTGTGGTTAATTTTAGGCCATTTTTATTGAGACCCTTAAAAAATTGACCACACCTAACTACCACACTTATCCCTAGGTGTTTGTATGGGTTTTCCAACAAATGGGTCTCCCAGACACCATGCCTAGTAAAATTGATGGTTATTAGTCATGTTGGTATCCATATGTCATTTCCAACTCCTACACTGGGATCTCCATAAATCATAGGACTATGACTACCATCACTACATATCCCATGGTGTGGGGATGTACAGAATGTCAAACACCACAACCTTCACCAAATGATTCTATAAAAAATGACATAACTAAGGTACATTACAACATAGATATATCATATCACGACTAATTTGAGATATTATCACAACCAATTCTTAATTGGAACACAAATCAGACTCCAACCATAAGGAAATAATAAGATGATATGAAATGTCTCAAATTGAAAAATCTTCGCTAACTACCAAATAACACAATTAATAATGTTGGGAATCTCAAATGGCGCATATCCATCAAATAATTAAGTCTCATATCTTACCCATGTAACATGTTTGTAACCCTGAGGATACATAAAACACAATAAACATCCCTCTATATAATTAAAAACAATAACAAACCATCTCAAATAAGAAAAATATATTCACATATGATATGATTCTATAATTTGGGATAAATGATTTATATATGGATTAATAAAAATATATGAGAGCCCTATGAAAGTCAAGTGATCCTTCCCTAAACGTAGGTTGTTCATCACACAATTCCTCTAGGAATAAATATTTTTTTGACTTCTCTTTTTAATAGAATATGGTATCCAGTAACTATATATAACCTAAGACCCAATGTGAAGTTCCTTAACTGATAAAATATAATGTAAAATAGTAATTAGCACAATGTGATGCATATTAGAACATGATTCATGGTAAAAAATTCAAAGACATACCGAGTATGTTATTTTCACAAACAATATCACCAAATTTGAATTAAAATCACTAAATAAATGATTTATCCATTTAACACATTAATAAAATCAATATTTTAATGAAAATTCATGATAAAGCCAATTATAATTCATTCAATCTACTGGAATGGTATATATAACACTCACAACATGCCCACTATTTGGAGTTTACTATTTTCCACTTTGGATTCCATCAAAATATATTAATGAACAGACCACTAGAAACTATCTCGATATAAGGAAAAAACCAAATTGGATCAAGATATAGAAAATACTATTTTCATTCTTTTTACACCAACTTATCATTCCCACCATTAATTTTTAACAAAATGGAAAACCGAATGAATATTTGACAATTGAAAATCCATTGAATTAGTTTCCCAATTGAGGTATAAGAGGCATCTAGAAGAAAACTATGACCTCATCATGGTTTGTATAACCCAACTAAATGTAATTTATTATTCCTATGAATCATTCCTGATCCCATATTTCCCAAATGTAACATTAAAATAATTGTGAGTAAAGGCATCCACTATCTATCAATTAACAATTATGATACCACTAAAAAATATTCCTCAGTGGTAAATGACATGAGAAGACTCTAGAAAGTAAGTGAAGAAACACTACAAAGATAAGGTAATAATACGTTAGGTTTTTAAAAGAATTTATCACTCATTTTTGTTGAAAGGTATAATATCATTAACATTCCCTTACAATAAAAAATTTTAATTAAGGTTATTCATCCTTAATTACTCACAACGACTCACACCTTTCCCAAAAAATCAATATATCTTTTTTGGGATCAAATAATGCATGGTTTTGAATTTTATCATCTATTAAAGCTCGACCCGTGTCACTACACTACTAAATATATAAACCACGAATTCCAAATATATAAGAGTTACTCAATATAAATATAAATCAATATGATGTTGAATTCTAGGAACAACGTCATTCCTATATTATAAAAATTCACTTATAAGGTAGATAATTCAACCCAAACTAGACGTTTTCAATTTTAATTTAACATGGGGACTAGTATAGATTCTAGGAGATACCACTACTGACATTTCTTCATGATACACATCCCATTAGATATTATTCCTAGGAAATTTTATTTCCCTTATATTTATTAAATATATTATATAAAAACAGCCAAAACCTTCAAAATAATGATGTGGACATAGAATCATAACTAAAAAAAGAATACATAGTTCCACATAATAATATTAAGGGAAAAAGACTTGAAAGAACAATTATGAAAAATACATGAAAAAAATTAAATGTGAAATAAGAATATCTTGTATAAAAAAATTAAATACGATAAATCTATAAAGGGATGATCCAAAAATATATATTCTATAAAAACTACCAATATAGTATGATTTCTAGTAAATCATCACGGGGTTTCCAACCACCAATTAACCATGTTATAATCATCCCAAAAATCATTTTTGAACATTTGAAGTCCCTAAAATAATGAAATAGTTTTAAAGAATCACTATTTCTTCACTAAGAATATTGTTAACGAAACATTCAAAATAATTTATAGAGATTTAATACTAATAAAATCATTTATAAATCATTTTTATAAAATTTATTCAAATCCATGATGCAACAATACTACATTTTCATAAAACAAATTACTAAAAAGAATAAAATTTAAAATTTGAAAACAAGAAGTGGTTTCTTTCAATCAATTATTTTCTACCAAGTTACATTTAATGTTTGGTTTTTGAAGAAGGTTATTTATGTAATTTTTGGACATAATATACCTATAATGTTTCCTAAAACATTCTAGAAAATTATTTTGTAATACTCATATTAAATATAGAAATAATTTCAAAAAACTGAACCTATCAAAAAAATTCATTTTAAAATCTATTTTTCATCAGAATAAGTATCTTTATTCCAAATCACAAAAAATTAAAGAAATCAAATCATGAAAACATAAAGAATAAAATATAAGTAATATTAACGTATAATTTCATATATATGAAAAGTATATGAAATTTCTGACCAATACATGTTTAATAAATCATTTTAAGAGAAAGGCTAGTTACTGCATGTGACAAAAATCATAATGTTTTAAAATTACATTCATATAGGAAGAAAACAAGTGATTATGACACATATTATTCAACCCTATTTAATCACATTATATTCCACATTTAAATTTGTGGAAAAAGATATTTTCTTATTAAATATGCATGATCAATTGATCCACAAAGTGAATAAATGTTGATCTATCAAACATTTCAACATTTTTTTTCTGAAAAATAACCTAAACATTATTTGAAATAAAATTCAAATTGAATATTAAAGCATTTTTTCCCTTTTAACATATTTTAAATTTTTCTTTCAATTTTAATAATTGTAGTAAATGTTATTTACTAGGTACATATATAAAATAAAATCACATTCTATTATTTTTAACATATTATGAATCTAACCCAGTGAATAAAAATTTAATTTTATAACATGTCATTAATTTAATCTATGATCGTATGAAATAAAGTATCAAATAATTAAATTTAAATCAACACATAACATGTTCTACAAATATTAAAATTAATGACTAAAACAAAAAAGATTATAACATGTGTAATGTTTTTCTATGTTATATAAATAGAATTAATTTTTAATAAATAAAGACAAGAGACATGGAATTATATTTTGAGTACTCAATATAATGTTGTTAACATTACCTTATATTTAAATGGATTATAATTACCATTTTATAAAATTTTATAATAAACATCATTTTCTTTTCATTTTCCAATTCGTCACTAGTTCAATGTTTTTAAGAGAAAAAAAAATAAGAGACACATAAAAAATTGATTATAGAAATAAATAGAGAACAAAATATCAGAAATAAGAAAAAAAATTATATCCAATATGTTTTTGAAAATGATAATAAATACATTTCTTATAGACTTATAGTTTCATCCATGAGCATAAAAAACTGATTTCATCCAAAAAAATACCCAGTTTCCATTTTCAAAGGTAAAAATAAACTAGAATAAAATGAATGAAACGATCCGTTGGGCATGTATCTGTAATAATGAATGATACAATTTTACAATTGTCTAAACCCATGATAATGTGGTAATGACATGCCTAGAATTTATTAATAACACTTTTCTGGATGAACCACCATGGTAACTTTATGTTCAACATAAAATCGTTATATATGTATTTATATGTCATGCATTTCATGGTCAGACTAATCTTATCTCCAAGAATATCATCTAAAATAATAGACCATAACAAACAAGTGACAATTATAAAATCTGGACACCAACCCTTTTTCTCGAGTAGGGATAGTGTTACACTATCATTTTGGGACACCCCTTAGATACCAATTCTTAGCAAAAAATTCCAAGGGAACATCAAAACATTGATGAATATTTTATCATGTATAAAAAATTAGAAATAAATAATGATCCAAAATTAAAAATGATTTATGAGATAAATCCCAAAAATAATAATGACATACCACACCATATTAATATTTAGATTCGTAATAGAAAACAATAAAAAATAGATGTTTAAAAATTCCAAAGATGACCAAACCAATATACCATAGTGAAACTACACCATACTCCAATGATTAGCCAACTTCATGCACTATAAGCTAATGAACACATCATCAATATTATCCAATGGAGATGTATTGAAAATTCATTTTACTTATTATGTGGTAATGAACATCTATAAACACAACAATGTACATATAAATGGGGTGATTATATCAATATAATAGGCACTACCATGACTTCCCACACACTTCACTCCAAAAACAATGAATTATATAACATTTTTATATAAAAATTTGATGAAATAATATAAATTATGCTTTTAAGAAAATTTCATTTAAAAAAATAATTTAAAATATTTTTTCCATATGAGATACATATTCCAAAACTCATACACCCATTCATTTAAAAATCAACTAAACAATCAAAACTCAGAAGTGAAAAACATGTCCATCAAGGCTCAAGTCATCACTTGGTTGTAAACCCATGTGTACCCTAAAATATTATTAATGGATATGTCAAAACCAACAAATATCTACACAATGAATAATTAACACATGAAACACATGCGCATTGTAAATTATCATACCCAAATGTTTACTTGAAACCCAAAATTTTTTATATCATTGTATCAAAAATGTTTTAGGACAAAACCAAGATTTCATTATTTAAAAGACACACAACATATAAAGTTATCTTAACGAATCAATACTTTCATCTATAAAAATCATCAAGAATGTAATTTATAAATCGAATCCTTCACGTTCAAAGAGAAAATGGGGAGAGAGAAAGAGAGAGAAGACTCTTACCTTGTGTTTAATCACATAAAAAACTAAGATCCTAAACATAATTAAACTAGATAACATCTTTAAAATCTATATAATTCTCTTGGTTTGTGAAGCCAAAGTCAAGAGAGTGAGACATAATGCGTGAATTTATTGAAAAAATGAAGGAAAATGTGAATTAAATTCATCAAAATGATCAAAAATGGTAACCCCTCATGGTGACTGATATCCCCATAAATCAATGGATAAATAGTATGATTCAAAAACCACCATGGAAATCCCCCACCTCGAGCAGTGGTCGCACTTGACCAATTTATCTTCAAACATGCCTTGGACTATGACATGGTGCATTGTTTTATGTTTTTTATGGAACATGGGTGAAACTAACCCTGCAAACCCCCACCACAATCAGTGGTCATTTTGGTTGGTCCATTTCCCAAATAAGGGCCTCCCAATAAGATTTCATAATAAAATTGTGAGAAATAGGGAATTATAATATCATAAGAGTTAGGGAAAATAATTTAACTAATGTTCCAAAAAACTCTGGACAATAGACTTCACCATGACCTATCATATGGCATGGTGATACTTGTAGTGAAGAAAATAATTCAAAAATAAGACTTCCTTAAGAAACTATCCCTAAAACAATTCCAAAACCCAGAGTTAAAAAATTATTATTTGAAAATATATAGTAATAAATTTATGTTTAAATAATGGGTGAATTAATAAAACATTTAAAATGAGGTGAAAAGGGTTATACAAACTGATAAATACATAAATATCATAAAACTTATTTATAAAATGTGTGGATGAGGGATTAATGAACCATACCTAATTATTCTGTAATTTGGATCCATTTTATATTAAAAAAATATTTTCATTCCACATTAAATAATGGATATTTAAAAAATCACAGAAAAAATTTATCATATAAAAGGATCCCATATCTAACGCTCTAAAACCAGAATTTTCTTTCATATCTATAATTAATGAATACCCATTTATCATATCAAAATATTATTTATACACATGGAATCATTTGGTTCCAGGAAGGAAGCATACATGAAACCAATTTTTATATAGATAGATTTAATTAAAGTAGTTATATTGTTCACTACCATATATTAATTTTCATTATTATTTAAACTATATAATAATACAATTTCCACTATAATGATTTAATATTATCATAATTATTTTTCTAATCTGATGATATTACTATTATATAAGCCAATACTCTTATAATTTCATTTTTTAACATGTTTTAATTTGGGTCAGTTTGGCCACTTATATGAACGATTCTACACTCACATCACAGTTTTTAATATGAATGAGTATCATGAAATTAATACAAATATAATATTCTATTATTATGTAATTTATTTCATTAATATGGTTCTATAATAGTGAAATTAAAATGAATGATAATTACAATGTAAAAAAACTATAGAAATCCATAGTTTTCATTGGATAGATAGACACTATCAATGCTTTGTGATAAATTTCCCATAATTATGAAAATAATAAGCATGTTAACTAAAAATGGAGGCAGTATAGTCTATATAGATGGATGTGAGTTATAATTCATGGATTTTAATATATTTTTGGTTAATGTACCTATACTCATACTGCCTTGTATTTGAGAAGAGTAAATGATATAATGTAATGCATCAAAGACACGATTCTTCTGTGTTCTAATAAAAAATTACATGAATGTAACTAATTTCTCACAAAAATTAATGAATCATGAATAAAATTATAAAATTCATGATTTGGTGATTCAAGAGATAATATTTGTATTAATGATATATAATAATTATATATTGTTAAAATTCTAAAATTTATATTGATCAGATGGATACCAAGATTATACCCGAGTAGTAGAGGCTCTTGATTAGCATACAAAAGACAATTGTTCAAATATAGGTGGGGGATAATTTCTGGTGTACTATAGAATTATTTAAAGATTCACAATTCTTTTCTGTAAAAAAATTGTACTATTCATCTTATTTGGGCCTTCTATACATATGTTTGTGAATATGGGTATCATGGTCATGGGGCCTCTAAAGGCCTTTAGGACACTGAGCCTTTGAGCTATAAGGGCCTTCCAGACAGTAATGGCCTTTGGGACATAGGGATATTGGGCCATATAAAAGACCACGAAGAACCATGAAGATCACACATGAGTAGGCCTAGATGTTTATTTAGAGAAAAAATTGAAACCACCATAGTAGAGCTAACCAGTTTGGAAGAATGAGAGGGTATAGACACTACCATTAGTACCAAGCACCATACAGCTCTGCCCAAGGCAATTATAGCCGATTAGCCAAGTGAGGTGGGGAGCTAGGGTCCTTCAATATGCAGATGATGTAGATTGTATCTTTCACATGTGTTGGGTATTGGGCATTTACTGTAATGTATGGGGTTGTGTATAGGCCTTGTCCCTTAGGGATACGGGTCATGTAAGCATTCCCCCTCAACCCATAAAAGTAGGATTATCCAATATAATTAAAAATAAGGACTTTGATCCATTTGGGTATAGAAAAATTGACCTTAAATTAAATATTCACATAGAAAGAGATTAATATGCACCCGATGAGATGTTTGGAATTAATTAGTGACTATGAATACTCAAAAAAATTACCACCTGGAGAAAGAAAAAATAGTGCATGATGCTATGAGTAAAATGTATCATATAGAAGACCATAATTTTCATGTATACAACATTCACCTTATTAGTTAAATATTAATTACATATAAATGTGATTTATGCTATACATTTAATGTTTTAGTGTCGTTTGAAAAAATAGATACATAAATGATCTACAAGATTTCCCACGTAGTACATCACAACTAACATCATTCTTGGATGCATCATACAAAAAAACATTCAAAAAATAACAAGGTAAAGAAAACATAATAAAGGGTTATCTCATGTTCATAATGAGGGTAAAAAACTTACACACCTATGATCATTTAAGGATGAAATCATAATAATGGTTATTTAAACATGAGATAAACCATTGAAAACATCAACAACATATTCTTATACCAGAAAACTGAGTCATGATATAAATCATGGTATTAATTATACATGAAAAAAATGAATGAATTAATATGATCCATGAGAACATTATATTATAATAATATCATTTTAAACAATTGTTTCATAAGGGGTGCACATTCATAGTTACAAAAATTTTATATCAAGAATACCCACCAACACATTCATAACACGTTTGTATCGGGCTAACCAACCATGTTCCTACATTGGGCCTAGGATAAAATTATATGTGCCATCATTTGGCCATGGTATACAATCTCATATACCCTCTTTTTATCTAGATATAACCTCATATGTACCCTCGTTTGAGATTAGGATAATCTCCCACGTATCATATTTTGGGATTTGGATAACCTCTCAAATAAACTATTTTAGGAACATGTAATATTATTATTTACCCAATTCATTGGATGGTTATATAACACTATCCCCTAGCACATATTTATAATTAATTAATATTTTTTCTACATAATCATAAAAAATTCAATATATAATCAAATAATGACCTATATAAAATTAAATGGTTTCATAAATAGAAAATTAACTAGTTTCATAAATATAAAATCATTATAATTAAAACCCATATGGATAAAGAATAAGGATAGTTCCATTTGATCATATCACTGGTATAACACAATTAACATCCATGGATTTGACTATAGATGAAAAATATATTTTAGAGATCAATGAATCATTTCTTGAGAAAGATACCATTTTCACCAGGAAATAACTTATTTAAAATTTTATAATTTCATAAATATCATGGAAAAAAGATCACTCAAATATATCCTTGTGAACTTATAATGGATAATTTTAGTTTGTTATCATATATTACAATATATTATTTGTTTGATGTTTTGTACATTAAATAACCTCTTTCAAATTTTTGTTAAAAATTAAAAAGTAATTCATACTAAAAATGATAAGAATATTCCTTTGAACGATTTTTATAAATTCAAATTAGGGTATAAATTAATTTAAAAAACACATGAGAAGAAAAAAATAATTCTTAAAACATTTAACTAAAAACAGGGACATATAAGAAAACAATTCTCAACTACATAGTAAAACATTGTGGGTTTTCCATATAAAATTTATATCCATAAAATGAGTTCATAAAGTGAGGAAAATAAAGATTAAAATATATCTCATACCATAGGAGAATAAAATGGAAACAAATTATCATATTTGGATCATAATATTTCCTTTAATTGAAATTCGAGCATAGACAATCCACATTAAAATGAAATAGAAACATAAATCTCTTAGTTAAAGATAGACTTTATTTGGGAGAGATATAACCTCATGTATAATAAATTTAATGTTTTATAATTCTATAATATAATCATGTAAATAATATCATATATTATCTATTTATTTTATTTCAACACCTATTTATATATTATTATATATTAAAATTAGCATTTCTATGTATTAACTATTTCATTTGTCATGGATGTTTTAGTTCACGAGTTCTAGTGCATATAATTTGATCATGGTATCCTTGTATATAAAATTTTATTAAGGATATAAATATTATATATATTCATTATTTGAATATTTATAATAAAATTTTATAGCTAGAGATAGGGAAATGACATACATTGTTAATGGTGGTAGTAGGTCATATGTATGCATGTACACTATTTAATCTTTTTTAATGAAAAGATTAAAATAAATATAAATATTACATTATCATTACCGAAAAATAATTATATAATTATTAATATATATACATTAAATATTTTCTTAGTATTATCTGAATAAAGTGGAAATGAAATATGAACTGCATCGCTTCATGGTATTTGTAGTCTATATGTATGCTTGGGAAATATAATCATATTCTAAATGATTATAATGTAATAAAGTAGACATAATATTATAATTATATAAAAATATTTTTTTATAAATATCATTTAAAACATAAACACATCATAAAAACAATAAATGAAATATGGTGATGGAAATGGAATTTTATTTCAATGTGGAGGATATAATCCACACATACACATGAGCAATAAGTTCACTTCACTTTTGATGGAAAAGAGGGTGAATAATAGTGGTTATATAATAATAATAAAATTTATGTATATTTAGAATAATTAATTTATTACTTTACAATAAATACCATTGATTTATAGGGTTTATAATAATTAATAATTTGAAATATGTTGGGGAGGTTGGTTACCTCTCCTCCGCCTAACCTCCTTTATATCCAATACTAAAGACACATGGAATGGTAATTTAAAAAATTAAAAAACCTATAATTCATGGATATATATCTTTAATAATATAATTTGGATGTGCATGGTTGATAGAGATGGATCAATTTGGTGTAAAGAATAGAATGGATGGATGTCCTTTAATGTGCGGGGGAGTGGACACACTTGAAATTTCATAACAGATTAAAGAATAATATAATTATAATCAATCCAAATGATCCCAATTAGATATATATTTAAATTTTATATTGTAATGTGATGAAATATTTCTATAATATAGTATCCAAACATGTTTTTCCTGCATAATTACCCTAGTATATTTGTTTTACATCCATTATAAACACACTATAAAAATAACCGAAATTAATTGTTTAACTATTTTTACTATTTCATAAAAAATGAACATTTACTCATTAAAAAATTATAAATTATTATTAAAAATATGATATTCATTTTTTCAAATTATATTCCTAATATTGGTGTAATATAATTTATAATCAATTCTGAAAACGTGATGAGAAGATGTTTTTTGGGAAAATTGATTTATTATGTACAAATATTTGTATGCAAAAATCCAAAAAATAAATAAAAATAATATCCTAAATTAGAATATTAAAAATATAAATGAAATAAATATACTTTTAAAAACATTTTGAAACGATATATAACTTAATAAATTATTTAAATGTAATGAAAATTTTAAATAATAATCTTTATTTTTCAACATTAATTGAAAAAACAATATTTTATGAAAATTTTAAAAACATTCCTCATATGATAATTCTCACTTGATGAATCCAAAAATAAAGTTCTATTTTCCAAATATTGTTTTAAATATGTTAAATAAATTATTTATATTATTTTCTCATAATGAAATATATATAAATAGTTTTTTTGATGAAAAATAGAATTTAAAATCAGATAATGAATTTATAACAAGTGTGTAGCTATTTACCTATGTATTTTCTTTATCTAAAAATATTATAAAATATTTTAAATTTATTTAGTCATATTAATTATACAATTTTAATAGTTTGTTTATAATAGAATATTTTATTATAGATCACATAGACTGATGGTTTAGTGTATCACAATCTATTAATGTTTGTAAATTTATTTAATGAGAAATAAAATCATAGAGTTTTGAATTCTAACCACCTTAAAATTAATTTATACCTTGGAATTGTATAACTCTCATAAAAACAAATAAGGATGTAACTTTTTTATCACATCCTCAGTTTCCCATATTTCATCTTTGAATTTATGATTCCACCAAATAACATAAACAAGGTGACTAGTCTTGTTTCATATAATGTTATCCCCACGATCATATATTTAAAATGGTTAATATTCATAGTAATGTTTATTATATATCAGTAAAATATGTGATTTTAGTACATGTGGTGGATATTTTATGTACTTCCTTGTTTGAGATACATAGACAACATCATGAACATGATAAAGGTTCAGTGAAAGTGCTAAATGATAAGATACCATCCATACACGATCAGTAATATGAAATTTTATAATATAAAAGGCCAAAAATTATCTTTTTACTGGATATCATAACCTTCATCCATGGATGTATTCACAGAAATACCAAATCCCAAACTTCAAATTCTATATTTTACTAAAAATTATTTGTATAAATTTTCTAAAGATTCTGATTTACCTTTGTGTATGAATTAATACCTCAATCCTTGCATAACATTTCTTCAAAAATATCAAGTATCAATAGATTTGTTTCTAAAACATCATTCCATCACATTTTGGTTATAAACTTATTTCCATATATTAGATTATAACGATTTATTTAAAAGATTAACTGGAATGTATTATTTTATTAAAACTCAAAAAAGGAAGGTGTTGATCCCAACTAACTTTTAAATCTATTGAACATGATCTATATATATAATCCAAGGTTTGAATGATTATTTCAGATTGAAAATCTATTTGTAGAGGAGAATAAGTTAAAACACAATTTTGAATACATAGCTTTCTAATTACTTCACTAGAGCATTGATATAAACATCATATCCGAATCAAATATAATTAAATTTTTTACTCCATTAATCCTTTCCAATTTATTAATATATATCACAATAATCATATCAATAGATAAATCATATATAACATAAATTAAGGGCTATGATTTCATATAGAGATTGACAACAAACCCAATATCATTATATACATTAGTCATTCTGGAGAGTCTAATGATGAAATCCATTATTATGTTTTCCTGTTTATATTTTGGTATAGTTAATGGTTACAATATATCCATAGAATTCTATCTCTTATTATTAACATGCGGGCATACCATGCATCAATATGCATACTATTCAATATTCTTTTCATCTAATACCACCAGAAACACTCTTTCAGATGTCTATACATATTCTTACATCTCAGATAAATAGGGAATTATTATCTATGAGATTCATCCAATAAATAATTTTCCAAGTATTGTATTTATTATATAAATACTCAGTTCTAGGAACTTATCATTAAATTGAAATCATGGATGAACTAAGGATTATTATTCAACTATTTTTTATCTCAATATCTTCCTTCCATGCACATTTAATATTTACTATGATATATGGTTGATCACTGATTTAAGAAAGTTATGATTTACCCCATTATTTATTGTTTCTAGATCCATCCTTTGAAAATATATAAATATTGTATCTTTTTTGATCCTCATAGTAGATTATCGTACACGATACTTTGGACTCAGAACATCTTTTACCTAGTTCACATTGGTTTTTGGTAATCAACTAATCAATCATAGTCATCAATCAACTCCATCCAACTTATATAGTTGATATTCTAATATTTTTTTGTGGATATATAATTTAATATTTTATGATTTGCATATTTTTTACACCAAACTTCCATAAATATGATGCCTTCATATCATTACTAAAATAATTACAGTTGTAAACTCCAAATCAAGATCTAGGATCATTTTTCATGAACACTCAAATTTTGTGAGGAATAATATATCATGATGTCAGTCTACATGTGGGTGAATCATATTATCTTATTTTATGAATCATTATTGATGTAAAACCCTTCTCTACAACATGGTAATGTGTGTTTAGGTGTTATAACTAACCTTTTTCTAGGTCATTTGAATTTTATTTACAATTATATAACAAATAGAACATAGCCCACATTCAAGATATCCATGTTAGTGGATTAGATAACAATGATAAATATTTCACTAAAAATCAATGTTATCCACAAAAAACAAGAAAACAATGCATTTTAGTACCATTAATTTTCTAGGAAAACATTTAATAACTGAAATATTTAATGGATTCAATGATATACCTATGCTTGACATTAGATGGCCTAGAATTGAAACATTTTATAGCCAAAATTCAGACATGAAAAATTTTGAATACAACTTCTCCTTCCATAATGTCTTCTATAAACCTCTAAAGTGTTCTTCATGATCTAAACTATTTTAGTATATAAAATAATATCACCTATAAGGACTCTAAAAAACTAATCAAGGTAATATCTAATGACTCTATTCAATAAATCCATGAAGATATATGTGGCATTAGTATGACCAAATGAAATCACTATAATCTCATTGTGTCCATACATCATATAGATGGTTGTCTTGGGTATGTATTCAGTATTGACCTTAAATTGATATCATCTGCATTAAATATCAATCATTTAAAAATATTTAAATCCTAGTAATTGGTTGAAGAAACCATAAAATTTATTTACTGGATACTTATTATTGGTTGCCATATTGTTATGTTCTCAATAATCAATGAAGTGTCAAATTACTCTATATTTCTTATTGATAAAAAGAATAGTTTATCCCTAAGGTGAGACACTTAGTCAAACTAATATCTTATAAATATTCACCTAATGTTTCATCCATAATTATTGAAACCCAATTAGATCCAGTATATATAGAGTCTCTAATATATGTGTAGCACTGAGTTTGGGTTCTATTGAAAACTCAATGTCATTATTTTGAGAAATAGTCAAAAATTATTCTAGAAATACTTAACAAACTCCCATAGAATAGGAATATCATCAAAGATGAGTTTCTCACTAACCATATAGGATAGAAAACACTTTTTAATATAAATTAATACCCATGAAATGGATGAAAATTCCATAAATAATTAATATTTATTATCACACTGATAAAATATTATATGTTGTTTTTGAATATAAAATGTGACTAAACTTCCTATGAATTTTAAATGTGATTTTATTTATAATGAAAATACATTTCCTAAATAAAATGAAATTCAACTAAAAAGAGAATAAACAGATTTTTTAGAATCATATTTTTAGAAACATCAATAAGACAAAATTATAGAGTCTATTTACATTCATCATAAAATTAGCATTTTCACTAATTATTAAACATTTAATCATTATGGAAGAATTATGACATACTTATATGACTCTTTAAATATAAAATTATTGGTATATCAATTAATAAATAAGAAATTTGTAGTTCTAGAGTATATGGCATGTGTATCATTCACCACTTCATTATTATACACCACATTAGTAATAGTAATCACATGATATTTCACTTCATATTTTTCCATAATAGGTTTCTAACATAATTCATCATTATTAACGATCAAATTCTAGTACCGATAAGTATAATGACGATAATTTTTACATTTGAAATAGTAAACTATTGGTGGTGCATTCTATGGAGAATTATATCTATCTTAATTATTATTTAACATCTTTCATCACTTTGGTAGTTGATTAATCAATTATCCAACACTCCACACTTTAACCATTTAATTGTTCCCTTAAGACTATTTTCTCCATGTATCCTTACATATTTTTATAATAATGGAAGGCTCATATTATTCTATTTATGTTTTTTATTTTAATAGTTTTTTTGTTAAATATTAATTTTCTCATAAAAACCTTGAGATTGAGGGGTAGAGATTATCATCCTTTATACCTTGGTGACACATAAAAATATTTCTTCATAACTAAAAAATTAACTTATGGATAAATAAATTTGGATACTTTGTTTTAAGACACTGAAGAATCAATCAATCATGCATTCCTCTTCATGGATAATATTTTATGTGTGCCTCATAATTATTTTACAATTTTTTTCCTATTTACTAATGTATTCATCATACTTTTACCTCAACTCAAGGAAATACATATCTATTTTCATATGATGAATATAAGGAAAATAATTATTGAAAAGTAACCTTTTAAACTTATCCCAATTTATAGATTGAATTTCATCATGTTTTCATATTTTCTTGTTGAAATTCGACTAGGAATACGTTTTTCCTAGTAGATAATACAAATACAAAATGTATTTTCATTCATCAAACACTGGAAAATAGAAGATATTTTTTTATTCTTTATAATCCATTACCTAGAATTTAATAGCATCGCACAACAAATAAATGAAGGTGGATGTTGACTCATGAAGGACACAACATAAACTTTTCCTTTAATTTTCTTATTTGTATGATCATCATGATTCATGGCATGATAAATTTTAATAAGTATAATAATGATATTTTTCATTCCTTCTCCCTTGAAATTTTTTTATCAGTAGGGATTTCATTAAATTTTCCATCACATTTAGTGTCACCACTGTTTCTTCATGATCCATACATTTACTAAACCAAAAAGTATAGTGTGAGAAAAAACTTTATATAGAGAAACCATAGTGTTATTAAATCTTATTCATATGATGTTTAAATGAAGAATCCATCAGTTAATTGTATAAAACATTTGGTTTAACCAAAGTCTTCGGTGGTCTTCATCTATTCAATTTTTACACATTAATCCATAAAGAAAACATGAATTAACCGAAGATTATGCCTTAGGAGTTTTAATCTAGTTGTGAAAACATAGACCCATTCAACCAGCATGGGTGATGATCGAGTTGAAACAAAATATAAAAAATTCATTCTAGTTACCTATAGGTGAATATATTCCAAATTTATATCAACATTCTTGTATCAATAAATTGATGTATTTGTTAATAAAATCAAAATTATTTCGTTACCATTTCATGAGATATTCTCATATACATAGGATTATATTAAGGGTACTCCATAAATTATTGACATCCTAGTATTTAAAAAAACAAATAATTGGTATGATATAAAAAATATAAACAAATACATTTTATATTTTAAGATTACATCTTATTATATGAATATTTATTATGTAACATTAGGATCAATGCCAGAAATATAAGGGTTTAGTGTTTTTAAAATCTTATATATGTAAAAAGCTATCACATAAATGAATTAAATAATATACCACTATGTACATCGTTAATAGAATCCTTATTAGACACCCCACACATAAAAACGTTGAAAAATATCATAGAGAAAATAAAACATAATAAATGGTGATCTCAGGTTCTCAGTAAGGGGGAAAAAGAGAGATAACAATGATCATCTAAACATAACATGAGCATAAACGGTATTATAATATGAGATTAACCATTGATAACCACAAACAATAAGTAATATATCATCATCAATATTGATTTCATAAAAAAAATGTGAATATGAAAATAATAATAATGGAATAAAAGAATATGTTCAACAATAATAGAAATTTTTTATAAAATAATGTTATAAAAGACTACCATATGGTGAGGTATAATCATAATCATAGAAATATTATATCAAGGTTACCCAACAAGGCCTTCATAACATGTTTGAATTGGGATAACATCTCATGGAAATTTTTCATGATTCAGATAACCTCTCATGTATCCTCTTTCATGCTTGTTAAAACTTTATGTGAATCCTTATTTAGAATTGAGATAACCACTCATGTACCCTATTTTGGGCAAGGGACAGCCTCTCGTGAACACTCTTATGGGATTGGGATAACCTCTCGGGTACCATCTTTTGGGCTCATTTAAAATTATTCATTACTCAATTACATTTAGGTATATATAATTATTTCACCATATATCATAATTTCATAATCCATTCAATAGTATTCCAAACATTCATAAAAATTTGATTATATCCTCATAGCATAACACATGGAAAATAATTATATTATATAAAAATCATATCATCGTAATCATAAAACATTTAGAAAAAGAATATGGATGGTATCATTGAATATAATTTCTAGTAAAGAATTATTAACATAATATTATGTTATAAAAGATAAAATAATCTGTTATGTATCACCTAATAATTTCATTAATAAAAGGATCCTTTTTTAAATCACTTATTTAAAAAATGTTAAAAATGTTTTCGAAATTTTTTATTTAGAGTAACCATGGAAAATTGTAATGTATGAATCAAATTTTGTAGTGGTCATATATTTGGTGTATTATGTTCCTGTCATCTATTTTAATATAATGACTCCAAAAACATTTTTGGAAAAAATTAAAACATACATTATTTAAAAAATGAAAAGGGGATTACTCTAAATAATCTTTATTGAAAGTGAAACATGGGTATAAATTAATTTCTGTGTAATTTGAGAATATAAAATACATTATTGAAACAATTTTAATGAAAAAATGTTATAGAATAAAATTATTTTAAATCATATAGAAAAATATAGTTTGTTTTTCCTCAAAATTATTATTTTGGTCTCTTGAGTACTTAAAGCTTGTAAAATGAAATCAAAATTTTTATTAACTAGAAATTACTAGAGGAGAATAATAATAAATTGATTTATAATATATAGATCATATTATTTCTCTTAATATAAGTTTAAGCATAGACAACCTCGATTAAAATGAGACTGATACATAAATCCTATTCCTCAAGATTGAATTGCTGAAAAAGTTCTATGACCTCATAGATAATAAATTAAAATTATGAAAATAATTTAAAATAATAATTTATAAATATATAATATCATATAATATAAAATTAAAATATTTTATCACCGATTATTAACAATTACTTATTTGAATATGCATTTCATGGTGTTACCAATTTCATTTTTCAAGGATGTTTGATTTAAGAAGTTATCAAAATTGTACATTGATAATGGTTCCATCATCTCCATATTTTATTCATGATATTACTATAAAATATATTTATTATATATGGATATATTATAATCTTTACAAGGTATACATAGAAAAATGATTCACTCTATAAATAATTACAATTGGTTGTTCGTATGTATAAACACACTTTTCATTTTCTAAAAAATAATAAATCAAACCTAAATATTATTTTATAATAAAAACCCATAATTATATCATAAATAATATATATATATATATATTATATTTATCCTTATTACCATCCATGTGAATAGATGATAAATAAAATATCACATCGCATCGTGAATGTGGTAGTCCACATGTATGCTCGAGCATCATTATGATCCTCCAAAAAAGGATAAGGTAAGAAAGTGAATATGATTTTATATTTCTACAATAAAAATTATATAATAAATATCATTAAAAGAATTGAACCCAACATAATATATTTGGAATCCCATGTTTTTATTAGACAAAATTTTAGTACATGGTACAAAACAGATGATTTTATCTTCTTTAGTTTCTCAAAAAATAGATAGATAGTACATGAAAACATAATTAATATATATAAAAACACTTGAATGAAATATAAATTGTTCCATTGTACATTAATTTTAATTCATATCATATCCAAGATATAGAAATCAATGTAAATAGGTGATCATTAATTCCAATAACAAAATTAGAAAGAGGATCATATAAAATGAGATCATGTGACATATTAATAAGAACAAGAGGCATAAAAATAAGGATTGAAAAAATATAGATACAATAAAAATAAGAACATGAATCACAACATGGAAATGTTGATAAATTTTTTTAATGATATATTCATAATCATATCACTATGTTTTATCATTTAGGTTTAATAAATAGATATTACTAAGGTTATTTACCATTGTATGGTAAAACAAATCCAATCTAGATTTTAAATTATTTACACAACGGATTTGAGCAATATAAATGGAAAATATCATATCTATTAATTAATTTGATCAATATATATCCTACTAAAACATTTCATAAACAATGTTTTTATAAAAATGAATTATTTTCTTATCAAAATAATTGAGTTTCAAAAGGTCATAAAGACATGATCATTGTTTCATTTTTAATATATGGAAAGGGGATGTGGTATTAAATTATATTGATCAAAAAAATAAATAATTTGTACATATAAGATAATACCCCTATAAAAGAAATAGGTTTGGGTATTCAAAAAAATATAATAAAAGATAAATTATTAAATAGAGGGAGAAATTTTGAGGAGTAAACTCAAGATCATGATGGGTAAGAAACATTTGTTAGAAATTGGTAAAATAGAAGGGGGGACAGGGATATGCATTCATAAAATTCCTTTATTACATTAATTAGATAATATAAAGTGTATAAAATAACATAGTTTTTAAATTATATGACATACCATAATAAAAGTGAACTTGAATTGGAAATGAGGATTGAATATTTCCCTTACCTTGACTAGTTACTCCAAGATCATGGAGAACAAAATGATAGGGGATTAAGGACACCTTGGGGGACAAAATGGGAGGAAAAATCACTAGAACATCTTGGAAAATGGAATTTTATTTTATTGTAAATGGAGATATAGGATTGTTTTTATAGAAAACGTGGATTAATATTTTAATTATAAAAAATATAGGTATAAGAAAACTAGGTGGTGGAAAATAAAAAACCGATGTATTACCCATGGTTTTGTATCATGTTTTTGGACAATTGGGTCATATGTTTTTTGTTATTTTATTCCAAAAAACTATAATTAATTTTTAATCTCTTTTTTAATGGAAAAGTGGTAATTCAAGGATGTAATGTTTTTAAAAATAAAACATTCATTTATATCTTTAGAAATCTGCTTATATGTATAAAAATTGATTTGATCTATTAAAATTATAATTATTAAACAAAATATATGATTTAGATCTTGAATTTTTTTTAATGAATTGTTAAATCAATATGACATAAATATTATGTGATTAAATATAAGAGAATCCTAAAACTGTATTTCATACTACTCAAAAAAATATTTTTTTAGAAAATTATAATAAATTCACATTAACATAATTAGACCTGCTAATTTCAAAAATGATTTTTATTATAATTTTTAAATTCTATAAGTATGATAATTTTTATTTCTAAATATAAAAAACATTATTTTCTTCAAAATAATCATCATAAAGAACAAAAAAATTTCTAATAGTTATAAAAATTTCAAAGGCCATTATAAGATTATTTTATTATTAAATATTTAAATTTTTTTAAAATAATAATATTTTATTAAAATAAATACTATTCTAAATATCATTTTATATTATAAAAATAGTTTATATTTTCTGGAAAAATAAAATTATTCTATGTTTTCTCCCAAACAAATTATCATATTCAATACAATTAATCATATATTTTATTAAGAAATACTATTAATAAGAAAGTTTTATGGAAGAAAAAATTATTTATACATTATAATTTAAACTAAGGTCTACACATATAGCTCCATATTACACCCAAATACACCCTAAGGGTGAGGTGTGCGATCGTTGTAGTTTTTTGGGGTTCCTCAACTAACATTGACCGAGTTGTAATCTACAAAAACATCAACATATACTATAGGTGATTTCATTCATGCTTTAGTTATTGAATCGTGACATGAAATTTATCAGTGGTGAAAACCAGTGACACTACCTCCCTCCCAAGTTCAGATAAATGGGTTTCAAAGGACATGAATCTACCAGAATAGGGAATTGATTATACTTTATGTATTAATTATTCTTTTCTATTACTAATTATAAAGAGTAATTTTAAAATTAAGCCTATCTACAAATCTTGTAGTTTCCATTCCTGATATTAAAAAATTGTCATATTCACCAATGATCCTATAATGGTTAAATCCCAATAGTCGCATTTCCATTTATACCCTTTAGAAACCACTTCATGTTTTCACAAAAAAATCACTATAAAATATCTTCAGGTTATATTGTTTCATAAGTTGTTGATTAGTTTACTAATATTTTTTATTTATATATTTTTCTATGGGATTGATGATTCTAGTAAAATGGGGTTATCCATATGTTCATATTTTTTGTTCTATTTTATATGTTTTTACATGTTGAGATAGTTGAAATTATATTTTTTTTCATAGATAAATATGGTAATGATCATTTTTAAGATATAAATTTTTATTGTTTTCACATTAATTTTTATTTTTATAATATTATATAATGTTTAATAATCATTTATTCTGTAAAAAATTATCTTTTAAAAACATTTGGGTCATTACATTCTTATCATCTTCGGGAATTTCATCCCAAAAAATATCAACCCATTTTATAAGTTGACAATAGGTGATGGTAATTATGTCTCATTATATCCTATATTTCCCAAATCTCTTGTTTTTTATTTATGGTTCCTCTATAAAATTTTGATTAGTTGGGTAGTCTTGTGGCATATAATAGTTTCCCTATAGTCCAAAATCACCATTAGATTCTCCTCAAATGGGAGGTCATATACTAGTGATACTACCTCTGAATTATGTACATGTAATGGATCATGTATATCCTTCATCATAAAGGATACAAGGAATACATCATGTAATTGAACAATATTTAGTGTAAGTGCTAACCGATAAGCCACTAGTTATATGCAATCAAGGATTTCCAAGGAGTTAATTAACATAGGGAGAAGCCTCCATTTCTTTCAAAATCAAATAAATATCATCTATGATAATATTAAAAGAAATATTTTTACCCCAACACTAATCTCTAAGTCCCATTGGTTGTTTTTATCATATCTAATCTCCCTACTAAATTTAGAACTTATATATCATTGGATGGAATGAACCATTTATATCATCTCTCTAATAATATTGGCCCCATGGAATTTCCAATAACTAACTTCACCCAACAAGTAGGATGTATACACAGTTTTCCATATAATACATTATATAGTGCCATTTAAATACTTAAGTAAAATCTACTGATGTATAAAAACTAAACTAATGGAAGGTGCTGAACTCACCCGCCCTTAAATTCCATTGAGAATGTCATCAAGTCCCTGAATTTTCCTTTCAGATTCGACATGGGTTTGGGGTGATAAGTCGTACTGATATTCAATTAATTATCATGACTATTTGGGAGACATACCTAAAATTTAGAGATGAAACTTATATCAAGATCAGAAAAACTA
The DNA here is from genome assembly GCA_963277665.1 of Viscum album. Taxonomy (NCBI): domain Eukaryota; kingdom Viridiplantae; phylum Streptophyta; class Magnoliopsida; order Santalales; family Viscaceae; genus Viscum; species Viscum album. The sequence goes on from OY728139.1 coordinate 249,957,891, forward strand.
TATGAGGAGGCACTCAATTAAACCCTACCAATTCATAAACATATAACATGGAAATTTGGTCATGAGAGAAATCATCCTAAATAGAGATGAAATGAAATGTATTGGTGAGATGTTCCACTATAAAAGATATTGTACTGTTTCAATGTGATTTCCATGGGAGTCCAGTAAAGAAGTGAATAGTTACATTACCCTACTTTAATTATGGTATGGGAAGTGGTTTAAATACAAATTTAGGAAGTTTTCTTCTTACATTCACTTAGAGAAAAACCAAAAACCTTTCAGTAAAAATAACAATATCCCTTATCTTATTTTCCAACTAATGTTTATCACAAGGTTCCCTATACATTTCAATTCATTGAGGATGTATATAGTATGTAGAACTATGATATTCATCGATAAATCTTTCTTTATCTATGGGATAACTGGGTCACATATCCATGTATGAAATTTTAGTAAACATTCTAGATCAATAATGAACTAAAGAAAATTATAATTCCATAACAGGTCCATACTCATTTTAAGAATGGATCACACCTTTGATATTTTTTTTACTCTACTATTGATGGTTGAGAAATAATTTTTGATAGGGTTGTTTAGGTCCCTTCCCTTACGATTCCCAAATACAATTTTACATCCTCCTTGATCAATGGATCTCCTTGAATAATCAAAATTTATACCACAACCAGTTATTTCCTAATTAGTGAATTAGTGACATGGTTTACTCCTCCAGGGTGATTATGAATTGAATTGTTATTGTCTTTTTGAAGTCCCTACCATATCCATTACTTCATTTTAAATTCCTTTTTCATAAAAATATACAATCATTATATGGTTGTATGTGTATAAATAAGATTTATTCCTATAAAGATAATTCCTCCATATTTCCAAAAGAAAAATAAATATAGATAACTCCAAGTCATGAGTAGGATAATTATACTCATGAGGCTTTAACTATAGAGATTCATGAGAAATAAAATTTTCATCTTATAAGATGATTCACTAAATCCATTTCATAGATTCATCTCTACAAATAAAGAATCATTCTCTGAAAGAGGGTAGATTTAACATAGGTGTAGTAACCAATCTCTTATGCAACACTTGAAAACTTTCTTCACACCCCTTTATATAGATGATCATATACCATTTTCGACTTGACAAGTTGTGTGGATTAGAAATTCATGAAATGTTTTTCAAAATCAATATATTGTTTCAATCTAAATCAAGGAACCTATTAATCTCGGTTTGTATTGTAGGATGTGGCCACCACTCTACAACTATTTTCATCATAAGGTAAATTTTGATTCCTTCATTGGTTTTAATCATAACTAAGAATTAATCATATTGTAACAATAATTCATATTTTTTTTAAATTTATAAATATCATATCCTTCCTAAACGTTCCAAATATAACACTTATATGATCCTCATGCCCCTCCCAAATTTTGAATATATCAGAACATCTTTAATAAAAACCACCACAAATTTATCAATACAGTCCTTAATGACTATTCAGAAAATCCATAAATATATCATGATAATTATTCAAGAAAAATGTAATATAAAAAACACATAATTACATTATCTTAATTATAAGGAATTCTTTGGAATATATTCAATCATCACCATTTTTTGATGTTATAGAGATCATAGGTCAATCATGGAGAAGAATTGATCCCCCCAATGCTGATCAAATAAATCATCAATCCCTGAGTGGGGATAATTTTTCTTTACTATGTTAACATTATGTTCTCTATAATCAATTCATATCCACATTTATCCATCCTACTTTATAATAAATAGAATATGTGTTATCTAAGGAGACACACCTGGTTGGATAAATCCCTTATTCAAAAGTTCGTGGCATTGTTTATTTAATTTCTTTAACTCTATATTTTCCATTCAATATTGGGTCTTTGTTATCTGATTGGATCTATCTATGAGTTAAATGGACAACTCTACCACTCTTTCTGGAGGAGGTCCATGTAACTATTCAGGAAATACATCAGTGTATCTTGAATGATGGTGGTATTGCCTATGTTTATACATTAATTTCCTTCTCTATTTTTACTGATCATCTCCCCAAGTAACAATATGGGAGTAACATCTAGAAAATATCATACCATGATATATATCTATTTAAATGAATGATGGTTTTTCATTCAAGTCTACTTAAATTTCCTTGCTTCTATATTTTATCAAAGTAATATAATTTTAGAGCTAGTACATACCTAGTATTGTGTCATATTCGACTATGGGAATAGATTCTATATTATCAATGATATTTTATTGTTCAATGTTAATATTGTAGTGTTCATACACCATTGATGCTAGGATAACACCTATAGGAGTCTTGACTAATTAATATACTTTGAGAAGTACAAGGATTGAGTCTATATTATTTGAAAACATGTATTAAATAAAGGAATGAGTAGAACAAGAATAAAAAAATTCAATTTCTATATTTTGTAGAACAATGATTGTACCCACCATAAAATCATTCAGAGGCTACAATTCATCCATTGTGATAGAAAATTCCAATACTTTATCTCCAGTCCTATACTTAGGATGAGAGTGGATTCCGTTCATTATATTATGATTTATATATTGGTTGGAAAAGTGACCAATTTTTACACACTTGGATCATTAAACATACAAGAAGGGATACACCATCTCCAATTTTTCATTATTATTTAGAAGTTTAGGATTCAGCTCACCAAGATAATTTTGAGAAATTTTTCTATCTCTTAAACACATGTAGAAATTGACACTCTTATGTAATCAAGTCAACAAATTATTCTTCCCACATTTGTTCCATATAGGAAGTTTAACTTTTTTCTCCTATTCTATGATCGATGTTTGTCTAATGTTTGTTTCCATTGGTATTTTATTTTCTTTAAAATTATGTGACCAAATAATTTATAAAAACTCCAATTCAACTGTCATAGAAATCCACACTATCTCTTCTTATCTTTTACAATCTAGATTTTTTATATTTCTCTACAGATGGTGTCTAAATCCACAAAATAATATATCAAGATTTATATTAAGATCCATACCAAAAATAGAGGTGTACAAAGAAAGTCATGTCATTTTCATCTCATAGCATCCCACCAATTCATTTTCATTATTCTTCAGTTCTAGGTATTCCTTAAACATTATTATTTCAACATAACATGGTAAATAATTATTGAAAAATATTCCCCTGAACTCTTCCCAAACCATAGCATCAATCTCCCTTATTAGATTGATGTTTTAATCAGTTTTTATAATGACCCAATATATTTCAATTTATATTTACATATTAATATTATGTCATATAATCACAAGATATCCTAAAATAATGAACTACAAAGTTCTAGGTCAACTTTAAACAAAATATTTTCACTTTTGTGATTTAAATTTCGAAAATATGACATACATAGTTGCGATAAGTAATTTATTTGGAGTCTAATATGACCAACATAATTTTTTGTGAACAGAAACAAAACCTTATGAATAGTAATGTTACCCATATTAATAGTGACGTACCCTAAAGATTATTAACTGTTACTATTATATTATATAAATAAGATTCAAGTGGAATTATGATTTACCTATATCTAGGAATACAAAAATAAAAGTTTTTTAATTGTTGTTTTTCGATTAAATTGTGATTTTAAATAAAAAATGAATTAATCTTATTTAGAAAATTATTTTTAAAAAATGGATTTCATTTATGGATTATACAAGTCGAATAATGGTCAGGTTAATTTTTTGGGATTTTCTCAAATACTTGAATTTTTGGTGAATATTAAAATACATTAATTTATTGTATGAATACATTATAATTTAAATCCACTATTACTGAAATCATAAGTGATGTAAGAACCTGAATCATGAACTCACATAAACTTATTACTAATTTTGGCCTTTAATTCATCACAATTTCTTTTATTATGGGAAAATAATAAACTAATGATTATAATATTATGAAAACCCTCTTCTCCTCTACTATAAATACCACCCCTCCTTACTAGTTCCCTTCCCTCTCCTAAATATTTGCGTCTTACCTCGCTTATACCCAAATTACTCCCAAAGATCCTCCCCCACGTCCAACATACCTTGGTATCCTCAAAAGTCCAAATCCTCTCCCCATAAGAGGATCTCAAACGAGATAAACTCAAGTGATAAATTCCTCTTTCAAATTATTTTAGGTTCTTTTAAATTCTTGTTTTTTTCCTCACCTGCATTCACCAAAGTGGTATGGTAACTCTAGTAACATAAATTTTAAATGAATTATATTATACTAATTGGATTATTCATTTTCATATCTCCTTTCCCCACCATTTTATTTGAATGAAATAAAAATGTCATCTGAGATATATTAATTTAGCACAATCAAGGACAACAGGTAATCAATTTCTATTAAAATCGTCAATTCTGGTCATGAAGACATTTTTATGGTTGAATAGGACTATTATATGTGTATCATATCATATTTAATGTTCTATAATAATTATCCACTCATGATTTAAAATAATAATATGAAACATGTTAATTTTGAGCAAAATCACTAAAATTTATCCAAGCATTTATCATTAATATTTTTATATATTGACTCGACATCACTCTAAATAACCAAATTAAATGCAAAACCATGTAATATGTTTTCTGTTAACCAATTTAATATAATCTTAATATTGTACAACAAAATTAATCTTACATGTTTATCTGTTCATGAAAATAAGTAAATCCTTCATAAAACCCTAGAAAAAAAACAGACCTGAATAATGAAATGGAACCACTTAACCCATAAAAAAAGATCATTAATGAACATAAAAAAATTATATAAAATTTTATACATATATATGAAGTTCTGAAATCATTAATTAATAAACCTAATTTTTATATTCAGGTCATTAATAACATGTGGAGAACAACAATAGACTTAAGGCAAGGGATCCTCTCCATTTCCCTTTAATTCAAGAATGTTCACTATGATATGCCATTTTATGAGTCATAACTAATTATTAAGAAATATTTATCTTGTCCCCATACTTCAATAATTATTTATATGTGATGATAATTCCATTTCTCTCTCATGAATCCCTCTTAAGTATACCTGATACCATACTGATAATTAGTAAGGAAATCTACCTGAACCGACTTTATTCCTTCATCTTGCTATATCTTTTTTTACTCAAATGAAGTTGTCCGTTTTTTATGTAAAACATACACATGATTTTTATATACTCCAAAATCATTTTTCAAGATCCATCCCTCATTCTATTTCTGGGATATACATTCTTTTAAGTGTTCCCCTCCTCGATAGTTTCCAATAAGAAAACTCATTTTAAGGGAACTTCCCAAATTTTTACCCAGTTTCAAGTGAACTCTAACCTATTTTTTAGCAATATTTGTCTTTATAAAATCATTATTTTTATTATTAAAACCTTCTTGGTTAACTTCTGGTTTAATATAAAATATTGTTCCCTTTTTTATTTTAAAATCTCTATTGTATTTTCCTTAAAACCGCACAAAAATGTTTTAATGATAAAATTTATCATATAAACTTATTACATGTAGTCACTTATATTTAAAAAAAATTAACATTATATATATTACTATTTTACCTTATGAACATCCATGTAGGTTCTAATTACTTTCTTTCAAGGACACTTTCTTGATACGCCCATTGGTTATTCTTTATGTCATGATTCTGGTACCCAATTATTTCCATGGGTAAACCTTAAGAATATATAAGATTGATTATTTATGATTATTAAGAAGGAAATAATATTCATTAAATTTGTGATAGGTGAAACCAAATATTTCTCAAATGCATTGGGTAAAGTTGACTCTCATGAATGTTATGTTCAGTGGCCTCGATGGTTAGCCTTTTCTTGTGTTACAATTAGCAAAAATCTTGGCGGTTAGCCTTGGATTTTGCGATTATGGGAAATGGTCTTGGTGGTTAGCTTTGTCTCATACCAAATTCATGTTTTATGTTTCTTCCACATTTCTATGATTCCATGATTAAATGATCTCAAGTTTATATGTTATGATTTTATATGTTACATTAATTTTTACATCATCATGTCATGCCTTCTATCCCATGTGATAATGCTTTATTCTTATGGTTATTACCTTACTGGGATTTGAGCTCATCCCTTTGTTTATTTTATCTTCATGTTATCCTATTCCGATATATGAGAATAATGTAATGCATGATCTCATTATGAAGTTTAAATAAAAAGCTATTTTTATAATGCTTTATTATGTACCTAGTCTTCCAAGACATTATACTTTACGATCCTTAGCATGTACATTGATATATAATTATTCATTAAATCTTGTAATGTTATATGTCAATGGATAGGTTTTCTATAGATGGTATTAGATGATGGTATAGTTATTTTTGGAGATTATGAATAGTTCACTTTAGTAAGGTCCATAAAGATGAGACAAAGTCTAAGAAAACATCCCTAAATTTTCCCAAGTATAGTGTAAGTGGTTTATCAATAAAATATGTCCCTGTATCGATACAAACATATAAAGGAGGCTCTGAAATATATTAACATAAGAGTGAAAAATCAGACAAGGAGTTTTGAGTTTGACCCGGGGTATCAGGGTATATGACAATGGGCCTCAATTTACACTATATTTGACACTCCCATGGGTTATTTTTTGTTGAATTAAGGAGCTTCATACATACCATTATTAAGGGAATAAAAAATCCCATGATAATATAAGTGAATAAATAGATCACGGATATCCAAGATTGAAACATAAGGATTCACAATATATGATATACTTCTCCTTTACAAGTGCATCCTTTTCTTTTTAATGGTTTCTGTTTTATGTTCAATAACTAATTATTAAACCCTTATAATTCTATGTTATTTTTCTTAGATAATGGAGGGATATAGAATAACATGTTCTAACAACCAATGTGATGAGAAACGTGAATATTTCCCTAATGATAAGCCTAATATGATGAGAATGGGCGCTCATAACATCATAAAAATACTTTCTCACCTGGATCATTTTATTTATAATAACATGAATCAGGTGGAAGAGACTCCTCCTCCAAGGAATGAGCATGTTGTCATAGAATCCTTCATGTAGAAATGACCTCCCTTGTTTTTGGATATTCTGATCCCCTTCTCACGAAACAATTTATTTACTCCATTGAAATATATTCTCCATCACACAGTTCATAGAATAAGAGAATGTTGTTCTAGTAGTCTATCATTTTTATGATGAAGCTTATCAGTCTTGGACATTGAGCATGAATACAAATTCCCATGAGGAAATTGATTCCTTGGATTGGGAGGAATTAAGGATTATGTTTTTCAAAAAACATTTTCCTATAACCATCTATATCAAGATTGAAAGATACTTCCATTGACTCAACCAGATAGAAGATGAGTCGCTCAGGGCGTATACTGCAAACATTAAAACACTTGAAAGGTACACCTCTAGATTTCTCATAAACACCAAAAGTATGGTTGATCACATCTTTCACGGACTAAAGCTGAGTCTAAAAAATAGTTGGAGATTCAAGACAAATATTTTTATGAGAAGATTGTACATTGTGCTCTCTAGGTTGAAATGGAGAATGGAGACACATTGTGTTCTTGTCGGCCTAGTGATAATAAGGAAAAAATAGATAACAACAAGGGTGGTTCAATAAACAAATCCCATGATGGAATGAATCTCAAATATCCTACCTGTAAAAGTTGTGGGAAGAATCATACCATGAACTATCTAAAGGAAACCATGAATTATTTCCAATGTGAAAAGCTATGACATCTGGCCAAGAACTAACGATGGGATATGAAAAATACCACTATCATTAAAGAATTAAAGAAGGTTTGGATCAATGCTAAGCTAGTGGAGCAGTACTAAAATGGCAAGGATCATGGTAATTATGAAACAATTTCCCTAATCGAAGGTTTTTCATAGGAAATCAACAACAACATCCAAGGAAACAAGTAAGGGCTTATTCTATTACCACTATTGAGGTGGATCCAGACCATGATGGTGGGAGATGTACACTAATTAATTATTTAATAATAGAAAACATACAATTTGATTCTCGTTCTACACATTCTTTCATATCTTGTATGTTTAGTAGAAATATTCAAACACCTCATTAATATTTAAAGGATAAGTTATCTATGAGAATAACAAATGATGAAATTATTACATCCATGGATTATAACTCCTCCCTAGTTAACGTTTTTGGACTGATCCTCTAAGAAAATCTCATCATACTTACTTTAGTGTAGTTCGACACTATCTTGGGAATGAATTGGCTATATTTATACAAATCCAAAATCAACTATAGGTATAGGGAAAACACTATTCATATATCGAAGCATCATATTATTCATTACAATTGTAATAAAGATGATTAATATCCTTTAGAATCATTTTATCAAGTGTTGATATTAATTCCTTATGAGCAACCATGTCTAGCCCAATGATTGGGACAAAGGAGAGAATCTTCCTTGAAAGCATACCCATCATCAGTGATTACACTGATGTATTCCCTAAAGAGTTTCATGATATTCATCATGACTGAGAGGTTGAGTTCTCAATTGATCTTATTTATGGATCTCTACATATATCAAAAGACATCTTATTGAATGGAAAAAATAGAGTCGGGAGAGATAAAGAAGTACTTACAGGAGAATGTGGATAAGGGTTTTATATGCCCGAGTGCTTCACAATGCTGTGCGATAGTCCTTTTAACCAAGAAGAAGGATGTATCAATGAACCATGGTATTTATTTTGGTAGACTCAATAAAACCCTGATAAAGAACAAGTCTCCCCTACCTTAGAAAAAATGACTTGTTTGACTAGCTTCGCTTGGCTTGTTATTTCTCTAAGGTGGACCTTCGGTTAGTATATCACCAATTAAAGGTGAGGAAGTAATATATTCCCAAGACTAGTTTTTGAATGAGGTATGAACAATATGATTTCATAGTGATGCCCTTTGTACTCACTGATTCTCCTTAAATATCCATGTATTTAATGAGTACAGTCTTTAGAGATTACCTCAGCAAATTTATGGAAGCAATTATTAATGATATTATGATATACTCCATGACCAAGGATGAACATGATAATCATTTGAATACTGTGTTAAAGACTTTATGAAGGGAAATTCGATATTCATATTATAGTAAATGGGAGTTATAGATGAAGTATCATTCATAGGGAATGTTACCACAAGATAAGGGATATCTATAGACCCTTCTAAGACAAAGCATTTGAAGAGTGGCCTAGGAAAACATCTATAACGAAGATCTACAACTTTTTTGGGACTACATAGGTATTATCAGTTGTTTTTGAAGAACTTTTCCTGATTTTAAAACCCAATGAACAAGCTGACATAGAAGGGAGTAATGTTTTTCTTGACTCCGGAATGTGAAGACTACTTCAAGGAGCTGAAAAAGAGGATTATCATTGCGATAGTACTCACACTCCCAACAAGTGGAGAATTAATTGTAGTGTATAGTGATGCTTCAAATAAGTTGTTAGGTTGTGTGCTGATGAAAAATGATAATGTGATAGCCTACGCCTTAAGGTTACTAAAAATCCATAAGAAAAACTATGGTACACATGACCTGGAGTTGGTAGTGGTGATTTTTATGTTGAAAATATGGTGGTAATATATATATGGGGAGAAGTGTGAGATATATACTAACCACAATGGTCTCAAATATATTCTCACAAAAAGAGCTTAGTATACGCAAACGATGATGGATAGATCTCATCAAGGATTATGACTGCTCGATCCACTACCACCCCGATAAGGCAAATAAATTTGCAAATGATCTAAGTAGAAAGGACCATGCATCTTTAGCATTGATGAAAATTTAAATGGATCCAATATTTTAATATTTTAAAATAATAGACATGGGAATAATTAAGGGAGAAATATCATCAATCCTTTCTCAGATTACTAAACCATCCCTCATAGGGAATATAATTGATGCTCAAAGAAAAGATATAGAAATTATGAAAAGGGAGGAAGCTATCAGAAATGAAAAATCCTCAAATTTTGTGATTAATGGGGAAATAGTTTTATGATTTGGGTCATGATTATGTGGAACATTTGATCTAGAGTTAATGAAAGAGCTTTTGAATGACGCACATAGCTCGACCTTCTCTATTCACCCAGGGAGCCCAAAGAAGTAACTATATCTATGAGAAATATTTTTGTGGGAAAAAATAAAAATGGAAATTGTTGAATATACCCCAAAGTTCCTAGTGTTCCAAAATGTGATGTATGGGAGAAAAAATTATAAGGGGAAGAAGAAAACCATACCAATACTAACCTGGAAGTGGGAGAACATCACCATGGACATTGTCACTAGACATCTAAGGACATCCAGAGGAAACCATGGTATATGAGTCATTATAGATCTTCTTATGAAGACATATCACTTTTTCAAAATTTGGGGGGACTTCTCATTGGATAAAATTTTACAAATTTTCATAAAATAAGTTGTAAGGAAGCATAGAGTACAACTATCTATTTTATTTGATCGTGATCTATGCTTCACCTAGACGTTCTAGGAAATTCTCCAACATGCTCTAAACACTGAACATAACTTTAGTACGACCTATCATCTTCAAAATGATATCCAATTGGAGAGAACTATTCAAACACTGGAAGATATGTTGAGAGCATGTTATACTCTTCAATAACAACAGTTTCCACTTGAGCATCTGAATTGAATCATACAAAGTCATTTAGGGTAAAGGATGTGGAACACCATCGTGTTGGGATGAAGTCGACGAGCGTAAGCTGCTAGGACCTGAAATAGTTAATCAAATGGTGGAGAATGTGAAAACCATTCAACATCACATCAAGGTATCCAAAAGTCGACAAAAGAGTTATGTATACAATCGTTGATGAGACCATGAGTTCAAATTTTGAGACATAGTATTTCATCGCGTATCTCCATGGAAGAAGGTTATGAGGTTTGATAATAAAGGAATGTTACGTCCCAGGTACATTGACCCCTTAGAAAGCATTGATCGAGGTGGATATGTGGCCTATCAACTTGTACTTTTTCCAACCACTTCCAAAGTAGACGATTTCTTCCATGTATCCCTATAACGGATGCACATACAAAAACCATCACATGTACCCTCTTTAGAGGTAATACAATTGGAGGATGAACTTTTTTATGAGGAGCATCCAGTGAAAATATTAGATTGTAGGGAAACATTTCTATGTAATAAGACTACTCACCAGGTCGTAGTATTATGGAATAACCATAAGTACAAAGAGTAAAGATGGGAACTAGAGGAGGCCATGATTGAAAATTAGTCTCACCTATTTATGGCTTATAATTTATAATGAAAATTTAAGGGTGAAATTTCATAAGGGGGAATAATGTAACGACCCATTAGTTTTCAACGGAAATTTCCTTCTTATGATTATGTCATATAATCAGATGAAATCACAACCTAATGAAATATTATGTTCTATGTGACCTTTAAACAAAATTTTATCTCTTCTGTGACTTGAATTTCAAAAATCTGATACACAAGGTTTCGATCAGTAAGTTTTTTGGAGTCTAATACGACCTACTTAATTATTGGTGAATAGTAACATACCCTTATGAATAGTAATGTTACCCTTATTAATAGTGTCATACCATAATTAATAGTAACCTTACCTATGATTGAATATAATTAAGATTCATGGGGAAGTACGATATACCTATATTTGGGAATAAAAAATAAATGTTTTAAAATTGTTGTTTTTTGAGTAAATTGTTATTTTAATTAAAAATTTATTAAATCATATTCAAAAAAATTATATTTGAAAAATGGAGTAAAATTTTGGATTCTACACGTCTAAAATTTGTTAGGGTGAATTTTTTGGATTTTTCTGAAATACTTAAATTTTGGGTGAATAGTAAAATACATTAATTTATTGAATAAATACATTACAATTTAAATCCACTATTCCTAAAATCATAATGTATGTGAGAACCCAAATATATAAATACCATGCAATTATTTCTATTTTTTTCATGGATGCATTACTATTTATTATTTTATGGAAAAATAATAAACTAATGATTTTAATAATATGAAAACCCTCATCTCCGCCACTATGAATACCACCACTCCTTACATGTTATCTTCACACATCTAATTACTTGTTACTTGCCTATGTTTTAAAGAAATAACTCCCCAACATCCTCCCCAAGTCCAATATCCCTTTGTCTTCTCAACAGACCAAATACTCACCCCCTAAGAGGCTCTCAAAAATGATAAACTCAAGAGGTAAATTCCTCTTTCCAAATCTTTTATGTTCTTTTATTTTCATGTTTCTTTCCTCACCTCCCTTTACCGATATGGTATGATAACTCAGTAAAATATATTTAATATAATTTTATTATTATAATGGGATAATTCATTATCATCTCTCCTTTCCCCACCCTTCTATATGAATGAAATGAAAACACTGTTTGAGATGTGTTAATTTAGTACAATCAAAGATGACATGTTTTCAATTTCTATTACAATATTCAATTATGGCCATGAAACCATTTTGATGGTTGAACTAGACTATTATATGTGTATCTTACCATATTATGGTTTCTATAATCATTATACACTAATGATGTAAAATAATAATACAAAACAAGTTAATTGTGATAAAAATCACAAAATTAATCCAAGTGTTTATTATTAATGTTTTAAATAATGATTCGACTTTACTGCAAGTATCAAAATAAATTTTACTTCCATGTAATATACTATATGTTAAATAATATAATATAAGTTCAATTCTGGATAACAAAATCCATCTTATATGGTTATTCATTCATGAAAATAAGTAAATCCATCATAAAATCCAAGAAAACTAATGGACCAGAACAGTCCCATTAAACCACATAACCCATTAAAATATTTCATTAATGAAGTAAAAAAGGATATAATAAATCATTTAAATATTTAATATGTTATGGGATTATTAATTAATAAACCTTATTTTTTTCAGGTCATTAATTACAAGTGGAGAACACCAAAAAACATAAGGTAAGAGATCTTATCCATTTAACATTAATTAATGATTTTCCTCTATGCTCTTCCATTTTATGTGTCATCCCAAATGACAGGATATGATTTACCACCTCCACCATAAATCCATGATTATTTATAAGTGACTATAATGCCCTTAATCTCTCGTGAATTCCTCTAATGGACACCTAATACCATATTGATAATCCGCAAGGAATTCTAAGCGAACCGACTTTATTCCTTCGGGTTGCTCTATCATTCATTTCAACCAAATAATGTTTTCTTTTATTTTTATTTACAATATATAAATTATTTTAATATTCTAAAAACTCATTTATCATGATCCATTCATCAATATATTTTTCATATATACATGTTTTTAAGTGGTTCCCTCCTCGATAATTCCCAATAAGTAAACTCGTTTTAATGGAACTTCCAACTTTTTACCCAATTTCAAGTGGACGATATCATATGTTTTAAGACACCATTATCTTTATAAAATCATTCTATTTATTATGAAAACCTTTTTATTTCATTTATATTTTTATATAAAATATTTTTCCCTATTCTATTTTACAAGATCTATAGTATTTTTCTTAAAACCACACAAAAATATTTTAATGCTAAAATTTCTCAAATACATTTCTTACCAGTTTTCACTTAAGTTAGACATAACAAACCATGATATATGAATACATTTACTTATAAACATACATGTATGTTATAATTCCTTTATTTCAAGTAAAATTACATGATACGACCATTGGTTATGCTTTATGTCATGATTGTTGACCCAATTATTTCTATCGGTAGCCCTTATATTTTTGTAAGATTGATTATGTATGATTATTTAAGTGGAAAACATATTCATGAAATAAAATATTGGTACTACTAGATATATATCCACTGAATATTGTAAATTTTAGGCTCATGAGATGTTATGAGAGATGGTCTTGGCGGTTAGTCTTGGCTTGTGCTACTATGTGCAATGATCATGGCGGTTAGCATTGGCTTATTGACTATAAAAAACGGTATTGGAAGTTGTACTTGAATCATAAAAAATCTTTTTTTATATTTATGCAACATTTCTATGATTCCATGTTCAAATAATCCCAAGTTTATATGTTATGATTCTATATGTTACATGTCTTTTTATATCATCATGTCATACCTTCTATCCCATGTGAAAATGATTAGTTCTTATGGTTATTCCTTTACTGGGATTTTAATTCATCATTTTTTAATGTAATCCTCAGGTTTTCCTATATAGATTTATGAGAACAGTGGAATATAGAAGCTCATTATGGCGTTTAAATAAAAAATTTATTTTATAATGTTTGATTATGTACCTAGTCTTCCAAGACCCTATACTTTACGATACATGGATTGTACTCTAATGTATAATTATTCTTAAAATCATGTAATGTTATATGTAAAATTATAGGGTCTCTATAGTGTCTACCACTTATCATATTCTACATCAAATAGGTATACTACCATGCTGACATACACTTTCTCTGGAAAACAATGTATAAAAAATATATTTTCAATAGATCTTATCCATTGTTTAGTGATCAATGGGTCTATATATTCACTAAAATATTGTGGGAAATGAAACATAAAGGACTCAATAAAAATTAGTTCCCTTCTAGTTGAATATAGTCTGTTTACCAAATTTAATTTATTGTTAATTACATGAGTTATTTGATTCATCATCATCATGAATCTTCCCCTTTTCAGATTCCATCCGAACACTGTCAGTGCATAATCCATTCCACTCATCATTTATAAAGATACTCCTATTTCAAAATGAATTTCAACATGAATATAATCACAATTTAAAACATTTTACTATTATGAATATTATTATTATAAAGTGATATACTTTCTTAGAAAATCATGCTTAAATATTTTTATAATCCTCTCTAATAAAAATTACATTTTCTGTATACCCTTTATAATGGTTCATAAAAATATTTAAATTAACAAAATATTTCACATTTGAGTGTCAAACTAAAATTGAAATAAAGTATCTTGTCTTAATGTAGTTACAATTTGAGTATAACTCAATGATATGTTTTTAGGTGTTATCCCTTGTTGCATATGTTCTAGAGACACATCCACCAGTTCTTATCCATACATGAATTTATTTTCCTAAAAACCACTTAATTAATACATCACCCAAATACTTGGATGTTTTCATGTATTTTTAATTTTCCCTATGGTTATTTCTAATGGCATATAGTACAAATTTACAAAAATAAATATTATTTCTATTGATACCAACTATTGAATCCCCCCTTTTATTACATAACTTTTCTTTACAAGGTTCAATAAAAAATAATCTTATCATGTTTAGTTTCTTGCAAAATGGTACATAATAACTGAAAATTTAAAAAATATTTCTAAAACCACATCAAATACATATTCATAGGTTCACCCAAGATTACTTTTAATACATATCCTATCCTAGGGTCAGACATCAAATGAAAGCAGTAAGCATAAATCCCTTTAAGGGAATAAGAAAGGGATACATTTAACATGATATCTTGATTCATATCCATATAAACATAAGAAATAACAATAAGGCATGAACAAAGAGAAATAACATAATAATAACAACCTGAATCAAAACATGGAAATGTGGCTATAAAATTTAAATTAGTCATTCATAATCATATCACAATAGTTTATCACCCATGTTTTATAAATAATAATTATGATGGTTATCCACTAAGGTATCATAAAAAATGACATCTCAAGAGATTAAATTATTTACACAATGCATTTTAGAACTATTTGGGTGCACCAATAATGTTTATTAATTATTTTGATCCACATATATCATATTCAAACATTTCATAAATAGCCAATGGAGAATAAATTATGTGTTTTATATCAAAATCATGGTGTTTTAAAAGTTATTAACGACATTATCATTATGTAATTTTTTACCCATGAAAAGGGAATGTGGGTTTCATGTATGCTAAAAATCAAATAAAATGAATAATTTTTACACCTATTTCAATAAAATTATTATGGAATGAGGATGGGGTATTTTCAAAAATAAAATAAAAGATAATATCTAAAGTTCATATAGATATTTTGAGGAGTAAATTCGGCAGCATAATGGGAATAAAACAAGGTTTTAGAAAAGTGTAAAATGAGAGGGGAAATGGACTCCCATTAATAAAATAAACTTATTATTGTAATTGGATAATAGAAATTGGAAAAAATAGGTTATTTTGGAAATTAGAATCTATACCACAAGAAAATGGAAATTGATGTTAAAGAGAGGTGTGGAAATTTCCCTTCTTTGAATGTTACTCCTAGATCTTGGAGAATGGAAACATGGGGACTTGAGGACACCTTGGTGGACTCATGGGGGGAGAAGTCACTATAAATTTTATTAGGATGAATTTTTAGTGAATTTAAATAGATAATTGGTGTGTATTTATTGACAAATTGAGGTAATTTTTTAATAAGGTCTAAATATAGGTCTTAAAACACTATGTTGTGGAAAATGAAAAACCAATGATTTACCTATTTATTTTTCTCATTATTCTATAAATTTCCGTCACATTTTGTGTTATTTTAATCCACCATAACTAAAATTTATTTTTAAATACTTCTATTTTCATGGAAAAGTGATGATTCAGCAAATTAATGTTTTTAAAAAAGATCAAACATTGATTTTGAGACATTGAATTGTCACTTTTAGTTTTACAAAATGATTAAATCTATCAAAATAATTAATATTAATTAAAAATTATTATTTAGTTATGGTATTGTATTTATTTAATTATGAAATCATTATGGTGTAAATATGATTCCATAAGTTTAAATAAATTCTTAAAACTTTATTTTATATTATAAGTAAAAAATATTTTATTTTAAAAAATTCTCCTTA
This sequence comes from Viscum album, assembly GCA_963277665.1. NCBI lineage: Eukaryota > Viridiplantae > Streptophyta > Magnoliopsida > Santalales > Viscaceae > Viscum > Viscum album. Next base: position 249,974,842 of record OY728139.1, read on the forward strand.
ATTTAATGTATCCTAATTCGGATATTATTAATTAAAAATGATTATAATTTTATCACAAAAATTATGTTTATATGAAAATGTAATTATTAAATATAAAAATAATTATTTTTTAAAAAATAGTATTTTTAAGGAAGATTCAAATTTACGATACTTATATAAATTTCATATGAAATTATAAAACAATTTTATCATTTATTGTTTAAGTAAAAGTGTTTAAAATTAATATTTAATTTTAAAATACTACTATGAGTACCTAGTTTTATTATATAAATTTAATATATTTCCTATAATAACCCAATTAGGATTTATTTTTTTCAAAAATAAAACTATCAAATTCTTCTCAATTAAATATATATTTTTTTTAAGAAAAAGTATAATTAAGTGTAAATGATGGAAAAAACTACTTATTTCTATAGAGAAATTTTTACTAAGATATAGACACATAACCCCTCACTACACCCACATCCGACCAAAGGTTGAAGTATGTAGTAGAGGTTGATTCATGGGGTTCCTCAAATAATGAGGATTGAGTGGTTATCAATACTAACTTGAACTTCTAAAATAGGAAATTTTATTCAATATTCACTTGTTTAATATCAACATGGGACTAGTCAAGGGTGAACCCCAATGACTCTACCTCCCTCCCTAGTTTAAAAAAACCATCTTTAAAATATACATATCTACTGGTAGAGGCCATGTACTCTCCTTTATGTATCAATAATCATTTGTCATTAAAAATTATAAACACTAACTATAATGGTGATATTATCAACTAAGGGTATAGTTTCAAATGGATATATTTTCCAAAAGTCATATAATGGTAAAATCCCAATTGTCACATTTAACCGTATACCCTATAAATACTACTTTATTCTTTAATTTAAGATTCACTAAAATATCTCTTAAGAGTATATTTTTATATTCATAATATATTAATTGGTTTACTAATATTTTGTTTTATTATATTATATTTTCTTGATCGAGTGATGATTATAATATGTTAAGGTGATCCATACATTTCCATTTTTTCTTTAATAGTATATATATTTTGTTCAGTTGTAATTCTTGACATTTTAATTGGTTTTATAGATGACTAATATAATGATAATTTTCAATGATATATATTCTCTTCGGGGTTTCTTTGTTTTTTATTTGAATAATATAATATAAGGTGTAAAAAAATTTATTCCACAAATGAGTATCATTTCAAAAATTCTCTATCATTATAATTTCCATCCATTAAATATGTTGATAGAGAATAAATTATATCGCTATGGAGAGGCAGTATTCCACACACACAAATTGGCGATACGTTCACTTCCCTTTTTATGGGAAAGAGGGTTAATATGGGTGGTTACATAAACATATTAACATTTCAGAATATATATGATACTGAATATATTATTTTATGATTATTAACACAGATTTATAAGAGGTGTTATATTAAATAATTTGAATGTGGCCAGGAAAGATGATTACACATACTTTGGTTGGCTTCATTTATACCAATTCTCAAGGACTATTGAAATGGTCTATTATTAAGCCTAAAACCTCAAATTCAATGATGGTAATGTTTAAAAGAAAAATAAAATGATTTTTAAGCTAATTTTCTTAATGTGGTAAAAATATAATAAACTTTTTGTTTTCTTTTACAAGTTGGTGATAATACACAATTGTAATTTTATAAAATTTTAAAATATAAAAATATTATACAAAACAATAATACTTCAATATGTATAAAGATTTGAATTTGGGATATAATTCTGTAAAAATATATTTATAAAATTTTATTTAGAAATTTTTAATTTGAAAACATAACCTTATATATAGGTTTAACCCTTAGGAGATCCCATTTTAATCGTAATCAAAATGAATATTTGTTTATTTTTATGTTATTTATTATGACAAAAAAATGAAAGTGGGTAATATTTTTTTTGAAGTGATGATTTGAATTATGAAATCCATTTTTTAAAATTAAATTCACAAAATTTATTGATTTAAATTTAAATTTAAAACCATTAAATGATACCAAAAAATAGTTTTCAGAATCAAATATTGTCCTAAGTATAAAATTTTTATAAAAAAATAAAACATAAAATAATTATGTTGAAATTAGTTGGAAAATATCTAATTTAAATAAACTAATTTTACTTGTAAAACAATTTTATAATAAAATCTATCTTTTTAAATTATTAAAATGTCACTGAATTTTAACTAAAAATTAGTATTTCTCATTATCCTTTAAAAATAAATCTTTTGATAAAATTCTAAAAACATTTAGGCTAAGATAATCTTGAAATGTTAATTTCAAAAATGGAAGTAATTTTCTAAAATAAATTTTCGGAATGTAATGGAAATGAAATATATTATTTTCTCTGAAAAATAAATAAAAACTATTTTTTGAGGAAAAAAAAGTATTTTTAATAAATATAATGGATGATAGAAATTATGTTATAGTTTTTCAATGTATTCAGTTTAAATAAAATTTTTATACATATTTTTGTTCAAAAAAATTATTTCATATTCATTAAAACAATTAAATTGATTGGTTGTAACAATATAATGTAGTACCATTTATTTTGACTCGGGGTTGTTTGAATCACAAGTTAGAGAAGAAATTAGATTTATTTGAAGAGAGATAAAATTTTGGGGTGTTGTAGATCTTGATATTATATCCGTGTTGAAAATTATAATAGACTAATAAAAATTCCATAAATTTTATTTAAATTTGATTAGACATCTAACTCGAACAATTTTTTTGTATATACATAATGAAAGTGGAAAGGTTTTATGTATTACAAATTTCCAATGTATTAGATTGAGATATAATGTTTAGAATTATTTAATGAATAATTATTCAAAATGAATTAGATGTATAGATGTGATTTAACACAACATATCATTCGCAAATTGATGTTTAAAATGAAAGTACCTTCAATATTTGGAGGATTTGATGAGATCTTAGTCAGTGGATTTCCCAGGAGGTTGGGATCAACATCCTACCACTATAGATTTCAAATATAATAAGATTTTCCATTTTTATATTCAAATTTGACCATATAAGGTTCTGTATGAGAAGAGTTGAAGAATTATATTATCTGGGGATGATATTATAGGGCATAAGTTATTATGACAAGATCAATATCCAGATATGTGATAGAATATTCAAACCATTAAATAGAACATTAAAACATAATATTTTTTACATATTACCTATATAGATAATTATTGATGAGATCTAGTTATTGAGTTTAAAGACATATCATTACATCACATATTACCATATAATGGGGTCATGCGATTTAAGAAGAAGGAAAAGTTGATACATACATATATTTATCCTTATGATATCCTCTAACAAATATGTATGGTAGCTTAAAAATTTTAGTTACACTTTAGTTTTAATAAGTGTGTGACTTTTTCTATGTATCCCATTTGAATATGTACATACAAAACCGTTTACATATACTAAACACGTAGGTTATACCACTGGAACCTGATATCTCAGATGGGGAACATCTTATGGAAATAATATATTAAAGAAATAAAGTAATATAAACCAAGACCAGACAAATAGTTAAATTAATATAGTGTATTCATAATATTTTATAATAAATAAATGATCCTTATGATATAATTTATTATAGTTGAACTAATCATTTTTGTTAGAGTAATTAAAATTTAATGGTGGACTCATTTTAAGGGGGTAATGTAACACCTTATGATTTTGTGGAAAACTTTTTTTCCAAAGAATTTAATATTTTAGATATTTTATTTAACATGAAACATTGATAATATATATCATTAAAAACAAAACATAGTTTTTATTGTGTTACAGACATTAACAAACCGATCTTATCCTACACACAACACAGAGTTTAAACAAAACATGAGCTAATATTAAAAATATTATTATTTCATATGATAGTAATCTATTTTGGATTGTAATGGTGTAGATGAATACTATTAAATAAATAATTAGAATATATTTTTAAACATTTATATATATTTATTTATTTTCTGAGTATTTTGTTAGAAATTAATTTTAAAAACTTTTTAAAATTAAAGAAATTCTCTTCTAAAAAACTATTTTATACACATAAATGCCTTTTATCTCAATTAATTAAGTGAATTAGATTTGGTGAAATATTTTAATTAAATTTATAAATTATATATTATATAAAATATTTAACATTCATATTATGTATTCTATAGAAAACAGGTCAGAGTAAATATATCTTTATGCTTTAAATATTATTTTTCTAAAAAGTAGTTATGTCCCCTTTGGCATAGTTATATTAAAATTGTAATGCCCTGACCCCAGTTACCTAGAGTTGGTGCATTATTACATAACATTTTCATTATCAGAAAACATCAATTCTCAAAAGACCGATTAGTTTAGTAGCCTTGGAATAACTAGATACATTTATAAAGTTTACATTGCATCATAAAATGAAAACTACAACAATATATTCTCCATAGTCCACATTCTTATCCCCTCAAACTATCCCTATAGGTCATTCATAAAATACTTATTCAAATCCTAGGAAAAATAATACATATAAAAGGGTGAGCTTAAATGCTCATTAAGGATAACAATATAGAGAAAACTTTCATAAATAAGCATAAACATTTAAGGCAATGTATAACAAAATCAAATGACTTTTAATACTAGAACTTCAGAATAATATGGAAGAAATAAAATGAAATAATGGCATATAATTATTTACATGGATATTCTACAAGTCGAATAATCTCATACAATATCAGTAACCACTTTCATAATGATGGAATGCATAATGTCAGACTATCATTACCATGTAGCCAAGGCCTCATGCAAAGTCTACAAATAAGATTTTGTCAAGAACTTGTGAAAAGACACCAGTTTGTATCATGCGACCTACTAATGCATCGATGATCTATAGCGGCCACCACCCGTCACTTATTAAGTCCAATCCATTCTCATATGAACAGGTTTAAACATAACATAAACATTCGTATTAAAACTAGCATACGAAATGTTAATAATTTCTTCATAAACCATGAATGGTATAAAAATAACACATCCACAGTCAAACATATCACAAAAACATCAATACAATATGGATGTTTTTCATCATAATAAATCAACTCCAAATAAACATAAAATCCATGAAAGGATGTTCACATAGGTCAAATCAAAACTCTTTTTAGAGAAATATCTCTTTATATTTGGAAATTACTTAAGAGTCATATATTTATAAAATAAAACATTTTCTTTTTATATATTCTTATAAGATTTTAATATAATCTTTGATGATTTTATAACGGCGGAAAATAGCTGCACCCACCGTATAAGTTAAAAAAATATTATTACCTTAATTCTGTCGAAAAGGATAAAAAGGACCTAGTTTGGAAAATGATAGAATGATTTCATTATAAAATTCTTATAAAAAGTAAAAAAGGGTATAAATTAATTTATCCCATAGTCTTTAAAATAGTAATAATGATTTGAAATACATTTTTAAGAAACATGGATGTGGATGATAAAGAGGTCCTAGTATATAATTACGTATAAACAACCTCGGATAATGATGAGATTGTGAAATATCACATACCTTGTACATTTCCTTGGAAGAGGGTAGGTTAAACTCCTGTATAATGGTAAAATAATTGTTATTAAATTATACAATAATCATATACATTAATATGATATCATATATGATCTTTTAACAATGATTTGTTAATAATATCTACGTATTATCGTTGTTTTGGGTGTTAACTTACTCATTTTCTATTATATGTTTTGTTACATAAGCCATGTTTTTCATGGATAGGTTTTATATTATTCATATCCAGAATGATATCAAGTCCTTAAACATTATTTTTAATCATTAAATTAGAATTAGTCTTGAATGGATACGATGGGGAATGAATCTCATCGCGTTCGTGGAGACAATAGTCCGTACATACGCACGAGTGACAATATCATTATTTTGATATTAAAATAATATATATTTGGATGGTATATCATATATACAGAATAATTATTATGTTATATTTATTATTTACATGAATTACACATCATTAATATACCCATCCAAATAATAATTTATTTCATAATAATTACACCACGACATGGAGACGGTAAGTCGTACATACACACGTATGGTGACTGGTCATTCAAAGGATTGATATAATACTAAATATGGTTCTAAAATATGTATAATAACATCACAGTATATATAAGATACGGGAGTGATTATTTTAGGATGGTAATAAAAAATAAATATGATGTTGAAGAAGAAAGGAACTTGAAAGAGGGTGGTGAAAGCATTACCTCTTCTTCGGGTTCTTCTTTTTGATTTGATCAAAAGGGCTCCATAGGTTGGATTTATAATCAAACTAAGGCATATAGGTTGAAGTGAAGGAAGTTGAGAGAGTATTTGGGTAGGGTTTGGCCAAGACAAAAGGCATTGAATGTTTGAGTTAGTGATAAGGGGGGGGGGTTCCCTTTTATAAGAGGGGTGAGGGGCACCTTTGGAAAAGCTAGAAATATTATTTTATAATAAATTCAAATTCGGTTTATAATAGCTCCAAAGTAAATTATTTAAATTTTATGGTCGGGATAGGTTTAAAACCACTCAACAAATATATTTTAGATAGGTTTGGGTCACTATATTAACCTTATCTTTTAATTTTAACTCTTTGTTAATTAGTTTAACATTACCATGTCACTTTGTATTTTTATATTATATAGTTAATAAACATACGATATACATCCAAGGGACCCCCAAGTAGTCCATTAATGATACACCTATCATTATTTAAGTCTCTTTTCCGAACAATAGATTTTTAGAAATTTAATATCAATTAATAATATAATATTTGTTTTAGAAACTCTTTTTTGTCAATTTTGACACTATTCAATAATAGATTTTTCATAAAGTCTTATCAACTTTATTACTTCGAAAAAAAATCATTTAAGAAATCCTGTAATGTCATATTAAGCAATAAAAATCATGGATGTCATCAAAACATTCAAATTATATTAATTTTAACATTTATAATACCAATTATTTGATTTATTCATTAATAATGAAAATATTTCTTCATTTTTGTGTCATAAATAATATTAATTATAAAATGTCCAAAAATTATAAATAAAATACTATTATGTAGGAAATCATTTTATATTTCTAAAAAATATTTTTAGTCGAAATTCCAACATATATAACCCTATGTAAAATTATTTTTGCCAAAAGATATATGCTTATGTCATTTTTGTAATTACATTAACTTAATTACTATAAAGTGTCATTATCACTTACAAGTGGATCCATGGGGTCCCGAAATAGACCCCAAGAAGCCCATGGTCGGACATGTATCAACCAATAAGGTTTGGACACGTTTTTGGATAATTTTGTTTTATTATTATATTATATTTTCCCTTATTTATGGGATTTACCCTTTAGCCATGGTAAATAAAATATTTACAGAAGTAATTATTCAAAATGACTACAAATTAAAGTTACCTATTTACAAAATTTGGATTTCCTAATTTCAAATATGGAATCCATTTTTCCAAATTCAAACCACAGAAGTGGCAGAAATTAAATTAAAATTAATTCTCGTTGTTAAAAGAAAAATGGTGTTTTTAAGAGATAATAACATTCAAAATATTGGCACTTGTTTATATCTGGTTTAATTGGAAAATTATGTCCAATGACAAACATTGTTTCAAATGGTAAAAATATATTCTAACTATACGTAAAAAAATTAAAATACATAATTTATCATTATTAATTATTTTGATTAAAAAGCTGTTTTTAATTATAATTTAGTAATTTTCACTATTCATAAAAATATAAATGTTTTCCGAAATGTTCCAAAATTATAACCTAGTCTAATTTCAATATTCCGAATCCAAAAATGAAGTCCATTTTGAGAGATAAAATTGATAAAATTTTAAAAAGTTGGTATTACTATTCATAACGACTAGTTTGATTGCTTGTGGTGTGTGTTAGAACTCGAAGTTGTGTACAACAGACGCTACTGTATTATTCAAAGAGAAGCGTACCATGGAAGCTTGGGGTGTTAAATTATACCCTACTTCAAATAATTTCATCCTCTAAATTTCAAGAATATTATTTCATAAAAGACTCGGGTGGTTCTTCATCATAAGTTCCTCGGGTTCCCACGTTGCCTCTTCTATATTATGGTTTCTGCATAGAACTTTTACCAGACGAGTCGTCCGGTTTCTCAGTACATGTTCTCTGATATCATGAATCTTGATGGGCTCTTCACAATAAGATAGACCGAGTTATAGTTCTAATTCCCCATAGGTGAGTACATGCGTTGGGTCAGGCATGTATTTCTTCAATAGTGATACATGGAACACATCGTGAACTTTGGAATGATTTGGTAGCATTGCCAAACGGTAAGCTACAGCCCCAATTCGTTCTATAATTTTAAAAGGTCTGATGTACCTAGGACTCATTTTGGCCTTCATACCGAAACGTATAACTACCTTTCATGGAGATACATTCAATAAATCATGTTCTCCCACTTGAAATTCCAAATCCTTCCTTCGGTTATTGTCATAGCTATTCTTCCTACTTTGATCTGCATTGACGTGGTTTTGGATTACCTTCACCTATTCCATCGTTTCCTCCATCAGTTCAGGGCCTACACATTTTCTTTTACCAATGTCATCCCAGAAGGTTGGAGTGCGGCAATTCTTTTTGTACAACTTTTCATATGGTGCCATCCAAATTCTTTAATAGAAGTTATTGTTATAGCAAAATTCTACTAGAGGTAAATATTGATCCCACGTACCCTGAAAGTCAAGTGAGCGCGATCTCAACATGTCTTCTAAGGTTTGAATAGTCCGTTCGGATTTTCCATCTATTTGAGGGTGGTAAGCAGTGCTCAAATGATGTTCAGTATCCAAGGCCTTCTAAAGACTCTTCCAGAATCTCGAAGTAAAACAGGGATCTCGATCTGAACCAATCGATGGGGGTACTCCATGAAGTCTCACATCTTCATTAATATATAGTATTTCTAGACATTCAAGTGGTAAATCTTCCCTTACAGCAAGAAAATGGGCTGACTTGGTAAGACAATCAACAACTACCCATATTGCATCGTTCCTTCTAGGAGTATTTGGTAGTCCCATGACAATGTCCATAGTGATATTATCCCATTTCCACTCAGGTATGGGAAGAGGATGCATGACTCCTCCAGGCTGTTGCCTTTCAGCTTTCACTTGTTGAAAAACCAAACATCTTGACACAAAATCAGCAATCACCCTCTTCATTTTGTCCCACATAAAATGTTCCATTAAATCTCTATACATTTTGGTGCTCCTAGGGAGTATAGAAAAATTGGAACTATGAGCATCGTCTAACAATTCCCTTTTTAAATCAGGTATATCGGGAACACAATGTCTCTTCCCAAATTTCAAAATTCCTTCTTCACACACAAATTCTCTAAATCTCCCATCACTCACAGCTTTAATCTTCATTTGAAATTATTCATCATCTGTCTGAGAACTCTTAATCCTTTATAGTAATGATGGTTTGGCAACCATTTGAGAAAGCACTGATGTTTAACCATCCATGGTTATTCCCATGTCCATCTTCACTAGATCCACGAAAATTGGATCCCTTTCAATTTTCATATTTTTCAAAACTCCATGATGTTTTCTGCTTAAAGAATCTACCACCTTAATTTCCTTCCCCAGCTGTTAGTTTATCATACAATCATAATCCTTGAGTAATTCAAGGCATCTCTTTTTCCTCATTTTTAGTTATTTTTGTGATAAAATATACTTCAAACTTTTGTGATCAGTATAACTCTCATATCTTTCAACATATAGGTAGTGTCTCCATATCTGTAAAGCAAAGATCACAACTTCTAACTTGAGATCATGAGTAGGATAGTTTTTCTCGTGAATTTTCAACTGTCGTGATGGATAGGCAATAACCATATCATTCTGCATAAGGACACAACCAAGTACTTTCTACGATGAAACACTAAATAACGAACCCATCATTCCCCGATGGAAGAGTAAATATAAGAGAATTGACTAATCTTCTCTTCAGTTCTTTAAAACATTCCTCACACTATTATTTCCAAACAAATGTAAACCCCTTACGTGTGAGATTTGTTAATGGGTTATCCAATCGGGCAAAATTCTGGACGAAACGTCGATAATAACCTGCTAAACCAATAAAACGGCATACCTCAGTTATACTCATAGGTTCTGGCCATTCATGGATTGCCTTGGTCTTAGAAGGATCAACAGAGATTCCATCTTTAGATACATTATGGCCACGAAATGAAATCTCTTGAAGCCAGAATTCACACTTGCTAAACTTCCTCTATAATTCATGTCTTCTCAGAGTATTCATGATAATGCGCAAGTGATTTTCATGATCTTCGTAGCTTTTGGATTATACCAATATATCATCAATAAATACCACCACAAAATCAAAGAGATATTCCTTGAAAACTCTATTCATTATATCCATGAATACATAGGGTGCATTAGTCAACCCAAAAGTCATTACCGTAAACTCATAATGCTCGTACCTTGTTTGAAATGATGTCTTCAGAATGACTTCCTTCTTCACACACAACTGATGTTATCCAGGTCGAAGGTCAATCTTTGAAAAGTATTGAGCTCCATTTAGTTGGTCAAATAAATCATCAATGCGAGGTAGGGGATACTAGTTCATTATTGTTATAGCATTGATCTCCCTGTAGTCGATACATAACATCATAGATCCATCTTTCTTTTTAACAAAAAGAATAGGGGCTCCCCATGAAGAAACACTAGGAAGAATAAATCCCTTATTACTCAATTCCTCTAGTTTTTTATTTAGTTCCACTAATTCTATAATGGCCATTCTATAAGGGGTCTTCTATACAGGCCTTGATCCCAGAAATAAATCAATGGAAAACTCAACTTCTCGTTCTGGAGGATGTCCAGGTAAATCTTCCGAAAATAGTTCTACATATTCTTTCCCAATAGGTATATCCTCTATTTGAACATTCATTTCCTCACCCACATTCATTTCCTTATATTCCTCCCAAATAATTGAATTTAGATGAGCTATAGGGTGTGGATCTAGATATGAATTAGGTGGTGATGATTCTACTCTAAAGATAAGGTGTTCCTTATCATCATCGTGAAAAATAAAAAACATGTTCTTCTTACTATAAATCTTCGCATCATGGTCTGAAATCCAATCCATACCAAGGATTATATCAAACTCAATCATAGGTATGACGATGAGATCAGCCAATAAATAACATTTTTGTGCTCTTATGGGGACTGATTCAAAAAACTATATTGCAATGATACTTCCCTTAGGAGTTTTAACTGAAAACTCCCTTGTTAAATAAAATTGGAAATATCTAATTTTCGTAGCAAACTGGGAAGATATGAAACAATGCGATGATCCATAATCAAATAATGCATTTTCTAAACTTGAGGAAACCATTAAATTACCTGCCACCATGTCATTGAGAGCTTCTACCTTAAGAGTAGTGATAGAATAAGTTTGGCCTTGATCCCTTGGCCTTTTATGAGGTACGTTCCCATAACGCTTAAGAAATTCATTTTCATGATGTCCCATCTCCCTTCAATTGTAGCATTGGACATCAGTAGCTTCCTTCTTCCCCTTGCAATCACGATCTTGGTGGCCTTTTTCACAACATGTATAACAGACTCTCATTCCCTTCAAGAAAGTACCTAGGTGTTTCATCCCACATTTACTGCAGGATGGATATTCAGCCTTTCCCTTCTTCCATTTATTTCGATTCCCAGATTGATCAGCAGATCTCTTCTTCTCTTCTATTTCTTTAAAGTCATAAGACATAGAGAATTCCTTTTCTATCTTGATAGCACATGAGACAATGTCTTCGTACGATGAGAAGGATTGTGAGACTAATTCTCGACGAACAAATTGTTTTAACCCATCAATGAAATGATCAATATTTCTTATTGGGTTGTGTATATATTCTCTAGAATACCTTGCTATCCTTGTAAATTTAGCCTCATACTTTGTGACATTCTCAACCTTCTTTTGCCTCAGTCTCAGAATTTTCCTTTCCATATATGCTCGATGGTAACGAGGAAAGTATTTTTCTAAAAACATATCTTTGAACTCCCTCCACTCCATATTTGATACATTATCATCTTCCTTCGTGTTTTCAATCAATGACCACCATTGATCAGCATCTTCAGTGAGGCGGTAAACTACGATGATAACTTTTTCCCTTTCACTACTCCCCAAAGCCTGAAATATTTTTTCTTGGGAATTTATCCATTGCTCAGCTACTAAGGGATTTGTAATCCCATTGAACGTTAGTGGTTGTTGCCTCCTGAAGTGATCTAACATTGATCCTCCACGCTGCGGATCAGGGTGCTCCATACAGGTAAGGTTATTTTTCATAACCTGAGCGAGTTGTCCCAGTATGGTGATTAGCTGATCAGCACCAGTTGCATCACCAGCTCCACTATAATTATCTTGAGCAGCAGATTAATCCCTACATGGACTGCATGCATTGATACGGTTTCCATTTCTTCCACTAGGATCCATTTCTAAACAATGGCATAAACTTGATCAGTTTGTGGATCAAAATACATAATTCCATACTTATAAAACACTTAACATAAATTGAACTATTTATGGATATAATCCATAATCATAAAAATGTTCTCTTTGAAAAAGAATATACTCATAAACCCTTTATAATGATTCGTAATGAAAATGAGATTTATCTTAACCATATCCTCTAGGAGTGTCGTAACCAAGAGTGCAGTAAGGCCCATTGTCATGCACCAGTTCCTGTTTGAGTCTAGCTCAAAGCGGTGCTTTCGGGTGTTACCTCTAGGTATATATGTGCCTGAGCCACCTCTACCTGATCGTATCTAAACTGGGATTTATTACTCAGAAAACTCAGAAAATCTCTATAATACCAAAATTCTAGGAAGTTCTTCTATACTAAACCTCAAAGTCCATCTTAGGTCGATGTTCTCTAATCAAAGATTATCTAAATCTAGCTTCCAAGGTTTGTAGTAAACTTCCTATGATACCAACTATAACGACCTGTCCCTAGTTACCCAGAGTTGGTGCATTATTACATAACATTGGCATGATCACAAAAGATCATGTCTCGAAAGACCGATTAGTTTGGTAGCCTTGGAATAACTAGATACAATCATAAAGTTTACATTACATCATAAAATGAAAACTACAACAATATAGTCTCCATATTCCACACTCGTATCCCATCAACCTATCCCTGCAGGTCATTCATTAAATACTTCTTCACATCATGGGAAAAATAAAACATAGAAAGGGGTGAGATCAAATGGTCAGTAAGGATAACAATATAGCGGAAACTTTCATAAATAAGAATAAAAATTTAAGGAAATGTATAACTAAAATTAATGCCTTTAAGAAAATGAACTTATGCATAATATGTAAGAAATAAAATGAAATAATTCCATACACTTATTCACATGGATATTCTACTATTCGAATAATCACATGCAATATCAATAACCACTTTAATAATGATGGAATGCATATTGCCAGACTATCATAACCACATAGCCAAGGCCTCGTGCCAAGACTATAAATAAGATTTTGTCAAGGCCTTTTGACAAGACACTAGTTTGTCTCATGTGACCTACCGATGCATTGAGGAGCTATAGCGGGCTCCACCCGCCACTTATTAAATCAAATGAATTCCTCAGATGAACAGGTTTAAACATAACATAAACATTCGTACTAAAACAAGAAGACGAAATGCCAATAATTTCTTCATAAACCATGAGTGGTATAAAAATAATACATCCACAGTCAAAAATATCACAAAACCATCAATACAATATGGAAGTTTTGTATCATAATAAATCAACTCCAAATGAACTTAAAATCCATCAAAGGATGTTGACTTAGATGAAATCAAAACTCTTTTTAGAGAAATATCTCTTTCTATTTTGAAATCATTTATGAGTCATATATTTTTAAAATAAAACATTTTCTTTGAAAATATTCTTATAAACATGTTAGGGAAGCTTCAACGATTTTATAATGGCGAAAAATAGTAACACCCTCCGTATAAGATAAAAAAACATTCTTACCTTAATTCCGTCGAAATGGTTAAAAATGACCTTGTTTGGAAAACGAAAAAAATATTCCTTTATAAACTTATTATAAAAAGACAATAAGGGTATACATTAATTTATCACTTAGTCATTAAAATATGAATAATTATTTGAAGTACATTTTTAAGAAACATGGATGTGGATGATAAAGAGGTCCTAGTAAATAATTACGTATAAATAACCTCGGATAATGAAGAGATTGTAAAATAACCCTTACCTTGTACTTTTCCTTGGTTCTGGGTTGGTTAACATCATATATAATAGTGAAATAATTGTTATTAAATTATACAAGAATCATATACATTAATATTATAACATATATGATCTTTTAACATTGATTTGATAATAATATCTTAGTATTGTCGTTGTTTCGGGTGTTAACTTACTCGTTTGATTTTATATGTTTTGTTACCTATGCCGTGTTTTTCATGGATAGGTTGTATATTATTCATATCTAGAATGATATAAAGTCCGTAAAAATTATTTTTAATCATTAAATGATAATTAGTCTTGAATTGATATGATGGGGAATGAATCTCATCGCGTTTGTGGAGACGGTAGTCCGTACGTACGCATGAGAAACAATATCATTCTTTTGATATTAAAATAAAATATAATTTGATGGTATATAATATATAAGATTAATTATCATGTTATATTAATTATTTACATGAATTAAACATCATTATTATACCCATCCAAATAATAATTTATTGAATAACAATTACACCATGACGTGGAGACGGTAAGCTGTACGTACACACGTATGGTGACATGTCATTCAAAATATGGATAGAATACTGTATATGGTTATACCATATTTATAATGAAAAAACAGTATATATAAGATATTGGAGTTATTATTTTATAATGGGAATAACAAATAAAGAGGAAGTTTAAGAAGAAATGAACTTGAAAGAGGGTGGTGAAAACAATACATCTTCTTCGGGTTCTTCCTTTTGATTCGATCAAAAAGGCTCCTTAGGTTGGATTTATGATCAATATAAGGCCTATAGGATTAATTGAGAGAATTTTATAGAGTATTTGGGCAGGGTTTGGCCAAGCCAAAAGTCTTTGAATGTGTGAATTAGTGAGAAGGGGGAGTCCCCTTTTATAAGAGGGGTGAGAGGCACCTTTGGAAAAGCAAGAAATATTATTTTATATTAAATTCAAATTCGATTTATAATGGCTCAAAATTTAATTATTTAATGGTTAAGGTGGGGATAGGTCGAAACCACTCAACCAATAAGTTTTAGACAGGTTTGGGTCACTATATTAACTTTATCTTTTAGTTTTAACTCTTAGTTAATTAGTTTAACATTTACCATGTCAATTTTTATTTTTATATTATATAGTTAAAAAAACATACTATATACATCCAAGAGACCCCCAAGTGGTCCATTAATGATACACCGATAATTTTATAAGTCTCTCAGCCAAAAATTTGTTTTTTATGAATTTAATATCATTTAATAATATAATATTTATTTTAAAAGCCCTTTTATTTCAATTTGACACTATTCAATAATTGATTTTCGTTAGTCTTAAAAAAATTATTACTTAGAAAAAAATTCATTTAATAAATAATATAATTCACATTCAGAAATAAAATTCATTGATGTCATAAAAAAATTCAAATTATATTAATGTTAACATTTATAATACCAATTATTTGATTCCTTCATTAATTAGGATAATACTGCATCATTATCGTGTCATAAATAATATTAATTATGAAATGTATAAAAATTATAAATAAAATACCATTATTTAGTAAATATTTTTATATTTCTAATGAATATTTATAGTCTGAAATCCAACATAAATAAACCTATGTAAAAATTATTCTGCTAAAACATAAATGCTTATGTCATTTTTGTATTTACTTTAACTTAATTAACATAAAGTGTCATTATCACTTACATGTGGATCCATGAGGTCCCAAAATCGACCCATATATGCCCATAGTCGTAAAGGTATCAACCAATAAAGTTAGGACATGTTTTAGGGTAATTTAGTATTATTATAATATTATTTTTACCCTTTTTTACCGGATTTACCCTTTAACCATGGTAAATAAAATATTTACCGAAGTAATTATTCACAATGTCTAAAAATAAAAGTTACATATTTACAAAATTTGGACATCCTGATTCCAAATAAGGAATCCATTTTATGAAATTCAAAACACAGAAGTGGCAGAAATTAATTTAAAATTAATTCTCGTTGTTAAAAAAAATAATGTGTTTTTAGGAGATAATAACTATCAAAAGATTGACACTTGTTAATGTTCGGTTTAATTGTGAAATTATGTACAATGACCAACATTGTATTAAATGGAAAAAAATATTCTAAATATACTTTAAAACCACTCAAATTCATAATTTATCACTATTAATTATTTTTATTAAGAAAGCTGTTTTTAATTAAAATTTTGTAATTTTCACTATTCAACAAAATATAAACGTTATCCAAAAAGTTACAAAATTTTACCCTAGGATAATTTCGATATTCCGAATCCAAAAATGAATTCCATTTTGAGAGATAAAGTTTATAAAATTTCAAAATGTGGGCATTACTATTCATAACTGCTAGTTTGATTGGTTGTGATGTGTGTTAAAACTCAAAGTTGCATACAACACACGCTACTGTATATTTCAATGAGAAGTGTACCGTGGAAGCATGGGGTGTTACAAAAAATAATTTTTTTCACATTTAAATAATGTATTTGAAAATTTACTCTTTTAAAAAAATAATAATATCAAAATTATTTTAAGGGTATTTTGTTTTATTTTTGTTTTCAGTTTTTGATGAATAGTGAAAAATAAAGATGTTTAGTTGAACTCTTCTATCTCATTTAACTTATTTAAAAATATATATTATATTTAAAAATATTTATAATGGTAAATTAGTTAATTTATTAATAAATTAATAAAATATAGGTTATTTTAATCAATTTTATATTTGAATTTTGAAATAAAAACATTTTAATGTTTTGAACATTTTCTCATTAAAAAATAACTTTCTCATTGGGTATGCATGATCAATTTTAAATTAAAACATTATAATTTTGGGAATGTAATTTGATAAAATGGATTAAATAATTTTCATACTCTTAATTTATAGATTATAATAAGTTCTACTCTAATATTTTACCAAAATGTATAGTGAAAGAGTAAAATTTAATTATTGTGGTTAAGGTAAAAACTGGTTTTTCTGGGGGGGTTAACTAAATATATATGGGTAAGAATATCCAGTAAAAAGTTTAAAAATATTTTAAGGACATATTTAAACTATTAAACATATATGGTTTTAAAATGTTCTATTTTGGACCCTTGTGAAATATGAAAAAATGTGGCATCACCAGTTCTTTTCAAAAATATAAATTGTGTCCTCTCCTCAACTTATAAAAGATCACTCACTTTCCTCTCTCCTTGACATGGTCAAACCCATTTGGATAGGGAATTACTAACCAATATAAATTCCAAAATTTTTTACCCTTCTTGGATGAAATTCATCCCACGTGGGATTTTATAGTAAACTGAAGAAGGATTCCCAAATAAAAAGTAACAATCATCAATATGATTTTTTTTATTCCTCCACAGAATTAATTTATTATTATATTATGATTATATAATAAAATAATAATCATAAATATATCAATTCATTTTTTTGATAGGTTAATGACTTACTACCATTTCCACTTCCATCAAATGGGTTTCAAAATCATTGTTCGTGTGTACGACAGAGTACTACCTCACGAACTACTGTTTTTCATTTTTTCATTAACACCTTTCATGGTTGAACATAATTATGGATTTATTATTCATATTTAATTTTATATTTTTTTCATTATAATTTTATTATTATATCACACATACCTCTATAATATTAATTTTGTGTAAATATGATAATGTTGCTTGTGTGTGTGACAAAATATAGAGTCATGAAGTGAAGTGATTTATTCATAGTTTACATTGAATGCATTAAAGATGTATTAAACAAATATATGTTATAAATATTAATTATACCTTATTTAATAATTATATTATATATCATTTATTTATATTTTATTCAATCTAACATGAAAATTCAAATACGATTCATGCATTCATAAGGCCTAAAATCTCCATAAACATTGTACTTCATTTTATATCAATAAATTATATTGATTACTATAAAAACATATATAATAAATATATATTTTATTTATATAATTGATATAATTATATATATTATGGATATAGTATAAAATTATTTAGATTAAAAAAATACCAAATCAAAACATATACGAATAATAAAGCAATTATTTCTTGAAACATGACATTAACATTGAATTGTTAATAAACATTTAATTAAAGGTCATAAAAAATCATAAATGTTATTATGTATCTGAATATGTTTCTATAATATATTTATAAAAAAATATATGTTTACTATATAGTATTTTTTTAATGAGTATGAATGAATTCAATACTTAAGATAAGTTACTTCTGCCTCACTTTTTTTATTCTGTGAGACACATACTATATTCAAAACCTATTAGTTTTTTTCTTTGTATATAATTATAATTAATTTTATTTATGATTATTATAATTAAATTTATCTGTATTAAAAAATCAACATTATGATCTCTCTATCTGGTGGTTTATGATTAAAATATTTGATAATTGATAAGGGATACTATTTGTGTCAATTTTATTACTTTAGTAATTAAATTATATTATACACATATCCTCTTTTGTAACGTGTATATATTTCCCATTTGATATGTTATATTTTGAGTATCAATATTTTAAGTATATTTTCTATTTCATTCATTGTTATTCATTCATGGTTCTTGTGATGAAATGGTACCAACATGGTAAGTATATTATTATACAATCTCATCTTTTATCGGTAATGTGTATGATTATTCTTCCAATTATAAAATATTATGACCTTATCTTTAGAGAATCAGATATTTCATTCTCACATTATTATTTCATGATGATAAATTATCTCTCACCATTTTACTCTCTTTATGTGATCAATATTTCAAAATAATATTTTTTATGAAATACGATATTTTCGATTAAAAAAAATTTTATTCCACAATGACATTCCCTCAAAAGGTTTTCAAAATTATTTGTAAAATTATTAAATTGATTTATTAAAACAACTATTAACTATGATTTTAATTTTAATTTTTAAAAAAATATTAATTTTCATGTCATTCTAAATAAAATCCAATTTTTTCTTATACTTAAAATTTTAAAGGAATATTTGTTTATGATATGACTTTAAATTCATGTGATTATGGACATTATTTTCTTTGAAATTTCATTAAAATTATTCAAGGTAATTAATAAAACCTTTTTGAAAATGTTTTATAAATTAATTATCAAATAAAATATATTTTTCCCTCATGAAATGTTTTCAAGGATTTATGAAAAAAATTATTAGTTTTCATGGTCATTTTCATTTAAAATGATTTGTAAAATGTTTTAATTTATAAAAATTTATTTTAAAAAATAAATTTTCTTCCTAAAATGTTCCAAGTTATGTATCAAAATTATTTTCATATAAGATGATATCCATTTATGTTACCTATTATTTAATAGGAATATGAATCCACGATACCATTCTTATTCTTCCTCTAAATGGTCCATTAAAAAAATTGTTTATGAAACCCATATTTATTCAAAATGTTATAAAATTATAGAAATATTATGTATCATTCCAATTTACATTTGTATATACTTTGATCAAATGATGAAATGACTTTGAAACCTATAACTTCGTTAAAGGTTATGATATAATAATATTTTTATGAAACCCATCTCATATCAGGACCGATAAATTAATGAATATTTTATTATATTTTAAAACACATATAAATGATTTTCATTTTGTGTTGCTAGTTTCTTTATAAAAAATGACGGTGGTAACTTTATAACCATGTAGACTGGATACATTATAAAAAAAGGTAGGTGGGACCTATATGAATGTTCAATACATTGGTTAAAGATATATATCTCATGAAATAGATTGGATTGAATTTTTGTTTTTCTCAGTTTTGTAAGTTAATTTTCCACTCTGATACTATTGATGGGAGAACCATGAATAACGTGACAGATTAGTGTGTGAACCCGTTCAACTATGCCGAAAGATATTCAAATGGGGATACTGGTATATCCTGACCAGGAGGTGTAGCCACGAAAAATGGTGTACATAGGTGGTTAGACGAAGACAGAAATAAGTACATGGGTTGTTATCCCAATCATTATAGGTTATGAATGTAATGGTGGGTTTCCTTGACATAATTTTCTCTATTCTTTTTTGTATTCCACAAATATATGTCTTATGAATATTTTATGTTCAAATTTTCTTTGTTATGTGAGTTCCCTTTGAATCTGGTATTTTGAACCAGCAATATTTATTCCATGTATCATGATTATGATCTATAAAAACTTCTTTTATGAAAATGATAAGTTATGTTCATGATCACAAACACTTACGATAATATTATTCATTTATATGATCATGTATTAATATCCCTTATTGTTAACCTTAATCAATATTTGAGATCACCAATTCTTTGTTTCCTTGGAATATTTATTGTATAATTTTTTAACTAAGAGTACTATAGTGGAAGATCTTTACGTGAGACATTTATGATATTTCTTGATTTAAAATATTTTTCTCCATGTTTTCTAAGGAACTAAAAATATTACTATCCTTAGGAATTTTTTTGAATAATGTAATTAATATCTCTCTAAAAAGATTTATTATCAATGTAAAAGAATCTTATGAATCTAGATTTTTTATCCAAGGAAAATATTAGTTAACCATTGGAACCTAGGATGGAAAAAAATAGTGATATCCCTACGGACATTTCAAAGGATTAGTATCTGGATGTATCTAAGGATAAGTCTTTGGAGGTGTCAAAGTATATTAAAATGTCTTGGAATTTTAAAAAATGATAGAGAGTTCATTTTATATTAAATTACATCCTGCTATGGGTAATGAAAGTGGATGTGTCTATAAAAGAGATGTAAATATGGGTAAAAACCCTGAAAACACCATATTAAGCAAGACTAACTCATGAACTAGTGCTTGATAATGGTACTTGACGTAAACCTATTTTGATAAACCAATGGGATATGATTTGGAAATTCATAAACTTTTTACATACCATAATGAATGATTTAAATAGAAAACTAAATTGAATAACCTACGATAATCTTATTGCTTCATGGATTAATTAAAAATGTATCAGGATTTACACATCCAATTATTGTTTGTTTGATGATTATGTGGATTTCTACTAATATTGTTCTTGCTCACACAAGATTGTTTTCTTTTAGTTAGTGGTGGGAAGTAAATGGAACTTGGTTAACATTGAATATTATGGTTCTATATTTTTATTCAAATGGGATGATAAATGGAGGAAATTATTTTTTTTATTATTCCATATCATTTAGAAAAAACATGATTAAAAATGAACACCTTAAACAACTCTTAGAAACACAAATTATGATTAGGATATATTATTTTGAAAGCTCAAGAAGTGGAGACTATAAAGGAAATAAGATGCATATATCTATATCTAGAGAATGTGGGTAGAATCAATAAAGGGAGTGTCTTAGTGGAATGAAAATATATTCTAGGCCTGGAAAAGAAGAACACAAAGGATGTAATTTCAAAGAAAAAAAATTAAAAGTTCAGTTAACGCAATAGATAAAAATAAGGGTCTCCATAAGGTTTCATTAATGGTTAGATGATTTAAATTTTGAGAGTACATACACATTAGAAATTAATTTCCAAAGGTAATAGAACCTGAAAAAAAAATATAGTTTTTATGAGTAATGTTTATAATTTTAATGATGAAGAAGACTAAAAATGAAATATGAAATTTATGAGGTATTAATGAATAAGATAGTGAATCATATTTGATATTTAATATGTAAGTGGGGTGAATGAGGTATTTATGTATTCAAATTTAAATATTATGTTATGAGAATCTTTAAATATTTATGTTATTCTTAATATAATTTTTTCGTTATTGATTTCAAAGAATATGTTTTAGGATGCAGATGAATTGGAAATATGATCTAATAGAAATGTGATATTTTTATTACTGAAAGTTAACCCTTAATATGATTTGGATTTTTATAAAATGGTGAATAATTGCGATAGTATGATTATAGTCATTTATAATTTAAAATGGATAGTATTGATAACCTCATAATAATAAATGATTTGTTGGGAATCTTGATTATGTTCTCATTTTTGTAGTTAAAAAAATATTTGATTTGTGTAATAAATAAAATAACTGATGAATTTATTCCAATATTGAGGAATAATGGATATTTTAATGAGTTCCTTTTTTAATTCAGGTTATTACCATGTTTTTTAAAGAATACATGATAATGGTATTCCCATGTTTGGTATGTCATAATGAATATCCACATTATGATATATGGGGGATTAATGTCATGTTTATTTTGAGAAATTTGGAGACCTTGTTTATAAATTTTGAATTTTGGGAGGGTTATAAGTTTATCCCTTTATGTTATGGTTTAATTTGAACATTGGTTGACGTTTTAGATATTAATGTATTAATTTACCATATGATGATTTATACATATTGGATAACAAGTGATAACCATAGTGTGGTTATGATAAATAATGGAAGAAAAAATAAATTATCATTGTATTTATGGATCTTAATATATGTTAGTGATTCATGAATAAAAAATTCATCATCATTTCTTGGGGTAAGAGATGAATTGGAAATTTATCAAGGAACAACCACTAGTTGAGGTTGTTCTTAAGAAATGGAATAAATGTAACGCCCCGACCCTAGTTACCCAGAGTCGGTGCATTATTGCGTGACATTGGCATGATCACAAAAGATCAAGTCTCGAAAGACCGATTAGTTTAGTATCCTTGGATACACTAGATACATTCATAAATTTTACATTACATCATAACGTGAAAAACTACAATAACATAGTATCCATTTTCCACACTCATACCCCGTTCAGACTATCCCTGCAGGTCATTCCTAAAATACTTCTTGACATCCTGGAAAAATTATAACATTGAAAGGGGTGAGCTCACATGCTCAGTAAGGATAAAAATATAGCGGAAACTTTAATAAATAAAAAAAACATTTAAGGAATTGTATAACTAAAACAAAAGACATTTTAACCTTGAACTTCAACATAGTATGGAATAATAAAACGAAATAATGCCATTTACTTATTCACATGGATATTTTACTGGTCGAATAATCACATGCAATATCAACAAACACTTTCATAATGATGGAATGCATAATGCCAGACTATCATAACCACGTAGCCAAGGCCTCGTGCCAAGACTACAAATAAGATTTTGTCAAGGCCTCGTGCCAACACACTAGTTTGTCTCATTAGTCATGACGATGTATCGAGGAGCTATAGCGGGATCCACCCGTCACTTATTAAGTCTAATGAATTCCTCATATGAACAGGTTTAAACATATTATCAACCATAACATAATTGTATCACATAAAACATGCATAAAGGAAACATAAGATTTCCACACTTCAATCACACGATATCAATACAACATATTTATATAATCAAAACTTTATCAAAACCATTTTCAATACCAAAATAAAAGAAAAGTAAACCATGGTATTTATTTTTCTTTTAAAAAAAGTTATGGCTTATAGAGGAAGCCAAAACTCAAATAATAGTCACGGCGGCGGAGAAGTCGTTGTTGCCGCATACGTAAGAAAAAACATTCCTTTTGTCATTTAGTAAAAATGCATCATATAAAAAGATTCCTTTTGAATAAAATTAAAATTCAAAGGGGTTTATACACTATATAAAAGAATGTTTTGTATAAAACAAAATATGCCTCAATGAAAGGAGATTGAGACGAAGTTCCTTACAAAGATCATTTTTTAAAATAAAATAGATCTATTATGTGTATTCACTATAAGTACACATAAAGAAAGTAAAAATACAAGATAAGACATAATAATATCATGACATAATTTGAAAGTAAGAGATTAACCCAATGAATGGAAATCGGGTTAAAAAGTTTCCTTACCTCGTGTCGGACATGACTCGATCGTTCTTTAACCTCCTGAATAATAAACTAGAGTAAATTTTTTACTTTATTAATAACCTTTATCAAGTTCATTATTCCTTTAATATCAATTATTATCATGTTATGAACATTATGTAATTATTTAAGTTAATAACGGTAATTTTGTCGATCTTTGGTACTTGAGTCAAAAATAAACTTCTTATAATTACAAGTTGTTAATGTGGTGAAATATCCATTATATCCATAATTATATAAATGATTTATATATCATATATATCATATATATCCAGTATATACATGCATTTATAATATTACATAACATTTAGAGGTAAGAAATGAAATGCACCGTTCATAGAGACAGTAATCCGTACGTACGCATGAACGC
Organism: Viscum album; assembly: GCA_963277665.1. NCBI lineage: Eukaryota > Viridiplantae > Streptophyta > Magnoliopsida > Santalales > Viscaceae > Viscum > Viscum album. Next base: position 249,999,484 of record OY728139.1, read on the forward strand.
TACTTTCATTTCTATTTAATATTTAATGGAATGAAATTATAATTATATAAAGGTATACTATAATTCTAGTATAATATAATGTATAATAATATTTACTCCATCCTTTATAAATCCCACATATGGCATTAACGATTCAAATCACTTTGAGGGGGCGGTAGTCCGCACATCCTAAAATGAAATTATCGTGTTTACAAATAATGGAAATCATAAAGGTATGACATAACTGAAAAATACAGAATCATAAAGAAAACATAAACATAATATATATATCATATATAAAAATAGTGTCATCGTAATGGCCACCATGAGAGGTGTTAATAGAAGATTGAACAATCATCGTTTCGTGAGGCAGTAATTCGCCACCCACATAAACAGTATGTTCTTTAACCATTAAAAGATGGTGTTTGTATGTGTAAATCAAATAATTCTCATAAAAACATCCTATTATATTTAAGATACTGGTTTTGTTAAAATAGAAAGGAATAAAAAGAGTTTAAGGGTTTGGAGAAGCAAAATAAAACAAAATAACATAGCAGAAGACATTACCTTAAAATTGGGTAACTCTATTTTATTTGAGCCAAAGGCTTCCATGGGAAGACTTTTGCCCAAAGTGAGGATTCTAGCAGTAAGATAGGGAGTTTGAGAGAGTATTTGGGGAGAGGTTGGCTGAGACAAAATGATTTTATGGTGTGAATAAGTTGGTAGTGGTGGGGGCCTTTTATAAGAGGAGAGGAGGGGCACTCTTGGAAAGTTATAAAAGGTAACTTTATTATAAAATGATTTTCGGATTTAAAAGGTCCCAAAATTATCTATTTCGAGGATAAGGTGATAATAGTTTGAAATCCACCAATACAATAGGTTTTTGACATGTGTAGGTCTTAGATTTTACATTATCGTTTCATTTTATTTAAATCATTAAATAATGAGGTAATCCCTGCATCATCATGGTGTCATAAATAATTTACTTTATTTAATGTGTAAAAATTATAAAAAAAAATAATTATGTAGTAAATCTTTTTATCTTTATAATTAATATTTATAGTTAAAAATATGACTTTCATAAACCCATTTAAAAATTGTTTTAGTAAAATAACTCATGTTTGTGACATTTTTATTTTAACATTAAATAAAAAGTTTTTAATGTCATTTTCCTACCAAAATGGATCCATGGGGTCCTCAAGTTGACCCATGGACTGTATTGGTCTGCCATGACTCATCCAATAGGGGTAGGACATGTGTCAAGGTAATTTCATATTATTATAACATTATCTTTACCTTAAATTTCACTAATTACCTTTAATCGTGATTAATAAAACATAAAAGTTATTATTCACCAAAAAATTATTTTAATCCCATTGAACCAAATTTTACATACTAATGACAACCATGTATGTAGGATTTTTTAAATTCAATTCATAGAAGCGGTAAAGTTTCATTAAAATGAAAAATAATTTTTTTAACTACCACTTAGTGGTTTCACTATTCATCAAAAATTAAAGTTTTTCACCACAATGCCAAAATTTCACCCTAAGCTATAATTGATATTCTGAATTCAAAAATGATGTCTATTTTAACAAATTCCAAAAATATAAGTTGCATTAATTAATTTTATAATTAATTTCCTCTGTCACAACAAATACCATGTTTTTAAGAAACTTTATATATCAAAAGATTGGCAATTGTTTATGTCCAAATTCAAAGTGAAATTAATTCTAATGACCACCATTGGATAAAATGGTAAAAATATATTCTAATTACACTTTAAAACCAATAAATAGTATAATTTATCACTATAAATGATTTTGATTAAAAAAGTTGTTTTTAAGTATTTTTCACTATTCATAAAAATTTGGAAGTTCTCAGAAAAATACCAAAAATTCAACATAGGATAATTTCGATATTCCGAATCATAACATGAAGTCTATTTTGAAATATAAAATATATATAATTTCAAAAAGTGGGTATTACTATTCATAATGGCTATTTTGATTGGTCGCGGTGTGTTAGAATCTCGAACTTGCATAAAATGCAAGATATCACATTATTGAAAGAGAAAAGTATCGTGGATGCTCGGGGTGTTACATTCTCCCCTCCTTCAATAAATTGAGTCCTCACAATTAAAAATTTTTCTTTGTATATATATTTTTAAAAATAGAATAAACCTTAATGGAAACCCACATCAGAAATAAGGTTAATAAAAATATAACTTTAAAACACAGAATGATAAGTGCAAAGGTCACCCGAGATAGACCATACTAGGATTCTATGAAAATATGGATATGGAGGAAAAAAACAATCATGGTCTGATGGAGAGTTGTATAAAACAAGATTAGGAGAAAGTTAACTTCAAGAAAATCACAAACTTGTGATTGGTTAAACGGTCAATGATTCCCCAATTGGAAATGTTAACTGACAACATTTTTTTAAGTTACCTTTCATAAATTTGAAGAGTCTATTTAGGAGATTTACTAAGAACATGAAGAAATATACTTACTTGTCATGTAGACTTTCATTAATTAATAAATTTTTGTCACAATCCTGTCTTTAACTACAAAAGGTAATAGAACTCAAAAATACTCTATTTATACTAATTTTACAAGGTTCCAAATATTAACACATACAATTTAGATTAGGAAAACTATTTTGTAATAACCAGGGTCTTCCTGTAGGCTAGTGGTAGGTAATAAAGGAATGTCGCACTATGGTTGTGGGTTCGATTCCCACAGCTTTTTCCGACGCGATGGGTTATCCCCCGACCTGCAGGTTGTCCTTTTTCTAAAAATATAGTATTATTATATTACAAAAATAATCTTCATAAATGTTTTAACCTTAAACAATACTATACAAAGATCAACTTAATCCATTCCAACCTTTACAGTTATCCAAAATTCCTCCATCCAGACTTTCTCTAAAAGGTCCTTAAATTCCAAAATCAATTGTAACAATAGATTCCCCATACAAAGTAATGTTTCTCTTATTGTCACATACTAAAAATATGATTACCTTCATCATATTAAAACCTTAATGAAATCAACAAGTACTGCAGTACAATCCTTATATATCACATTATTCTAATTACTAGAATACAATCATTGATTCCAAAAATACAAATATATTAATTATTCAACTTCATCTGTAGAAACAACATAAGCTTGGCCTTGATCCCATGGCCTTTTCTGAGGTGAGTTTCCTTGGAGCTTAAGAAATTCATTTGCATAATGACCCATTTCTCTACAATTGTAGCATTCAACATTGATAGCCTCTTTCTTTCCCTTACAATCACGAGCCTGGTGACCTTTTTTTCCACATTTATAACAAACTCCCATTCCTTTTAGGAAAGTACCAGGGTGATTCTTCCCGTAATTATCGCATAATGGAAAATCCATCTTTCCCTATATCCCTTTATCTGTCTCTTGTTCCACTGTTCTATTCTTCTCTTTCATTACTTTATTGTCATAAGATTTAGAGAAATCCTTTTCTGTCTTGATAGCACACAAGACAATATCTTCGTATGATGAGAAGGTTTGTGAGACTAACGCTCGACAGAGAAACGGTTTTAACCCATTAAAGAATTGATGGATCTTACTTAATGTGTTACATATATAATCTGCAGCATGCCTTTCTAACCGTGTAAAGTTAGACTCATACTTTGCGACATTCTCATCCTCCTTCTGCCTCAGACTCAGAAATTGCCTTTCCATATCTGCTCTATGGTCACGAGGGAAGTATTTTTCTATGAAAAGCTCTTTGAACTCCCTTCATTCCATATTTGATACTTCTTCATCTTCCTTTGTGTTTTGAATCAGCGACCACCATTGATCGGCATCTCCAGTAAGGCGGTAAACTACCATGATAACCTTTTCCCTTTCGCTACTCCCCAAGGCATGGAATAATTTCTATAAGGTGTTTATCCATTGCTCAGCTACTAATGGATTTGTACCCCCATTAAATGTTGGAAGTTGTTGCCTCATGAAACGATCAAACATTGATCCTCTATATTGCGGATCAAGGTTCTCCATACGAGTAATGTTAATATTCATAACCTGATTGAGTTGTCCCAGTATGGTGATAAGATGATCAGCACTAGTTGTATCTCTAGATCCACAATAATTATCTTGAGAAGGAGGGAAATCCCTACATGGAGTGCGTGCATTTATATGGGTTCGATTCCTCCCACTAGGCGCCATTTCTAAACAATGACATAAACAAGATTAGTTTATGAATCAAAATACATAATTCCATACTTGTAAAACACTTAACATAAATTGAACTATTTATGGATATAATCCTTAATCATAAAAAGAAATGTTTTCTTTGAGAAAGTATATACTCATAAACCCTTCATAATGGTTCGTAAAGAAAATGGGAATTATCCTAAGAATATCCCCCAGGAGTGTCGTAACCAAGACTGCAGCAATGCCCATTGTCGTGCAGCAGTTCCCGTTCGAGTCTAGCTCAAAGCGGTGTTTTTGGGTTTTACCCCTAGGCACATCTGTGCCAGAGCCGCCTCTACCTGCTCGTATCCAGACATGGATTTATTGCTCGGAAAACTCATCAAATATCTATAATACCAAAATTCTAGGAATTTATTCTATATTAATCCTCAAAGTCTATCTTAGGGCTATGTGCTCTAATCAGAGTTTATCTAAATCTAGCTTCCAAGGTTAGTACTAAACTGCCTCTGATACCAACTGTAACGCCCCGACCCTAGTTACCCAGAGTCGGTGCATTATTGCGTAACATTGGCATGATCACAAAATATCATGTCTCGAAAGACCGATTAGTTTAGTAGCATTGGAAACACTAGATACATTCATAAATGTTACATTACATCACAAATTGAAAAACTACAATAACATAGTCTCCATTTTCCACACTCATATACCCTTCAGACTATCCATGCATTTCATTCCTAAAATACTTCTTCACATCCTAGAAAAATTAAAACTTTGAAAGGGGTGAGCTCAGATTCTTAGTAAGGATAACAATATAACGGAAGCTTTCATAAATAAACATTAACATTTAAGGAAATGTATAACTAAAACAAGTTCCCTTTTAAACTTGAACTTCAACATAATATGGAAAAATAAAATGAAATAATGCCATTTACTTATTCAAATGGATATTCTACTGGTCGAATAATCACATGAAATATCAATAAACACTTTCATAATGATGGAATGCATAATGACAGACTATCATAACCATATAGCCAAGGCCTCATGCCAAGACTACAAATAATATTTTGTCAAGGCCTCGTGCCATTACACTAGTTTGTCTCATGAGACCTGCCGATCAATCGAGGATCTATAGCGGGCTCCACCCGTCACTTATTAAGTCCAATGCATTCCTCATATGAATAGGTTTAAACATATCATAAACTATAACATAATTGTATCACATAAAACATGCATAAAGGAAACAGAAAATTTCCACACTTCAATCACAAGATATCAAAACAACACATTGATATAATAAAAACTTTATCAAACACATTTTCAATACCGAAATAAAACAAAAGTAAAACATGGTATTTATTTTTCTTTTAAAAAATGTTATGGCTTATAGAGGAAGAAAAAACTCAAATAATAGTCACGGCGGTGAAGAAGTCATTGTCACCGCATACGTAAGAAAAAAATTCATTTTGTCGTTTAGTAAAAATTCTTCGTATAAAAATATTCCTTTTGAATAAAAGTAAAATTGAAAATGGTTTATACATCGTATAAAATAAAGTTCTGTATAAAACAAAATTTTCCTCAATGTAAGGAGATTGAGACGAAGTCCCTTACAAAGATAATTTTTTAAAACAAAATAGATATATTATGTGTATTCACTTTTAGTACACATAATGAATGTAAAAAATACAAGATAGGACATAATAATACCATGACTAATTTGAAAGTAAGAGATTAACCCAAAGAATGGATATCAGGTTAAGAAGTTCCCTTACCTCCTGTCAGACTTGACTCGATCGTTCTTTAACCACCTTAATAATAAACTAGAGTAAATTTATTCTTGCTTAAGAACCTTTTTCAAGTTCATTATTCCTTTTATATCACTTATTATCATGTTATTAACATTATGTAATTATTTAAGTTAATAAAGGTCATTTTGTCGATCTTTGGTACTTAAGTCAAAAATAATCTTCTTATAATTAAAAGTTGTTCATGTGGCGAAATATCCATTATATACAGAATTATATTCATGATTTAGATATAATATATATCATATATATCGAGTATATACATGCATTTATAATATTACATAACATTTATAGGTAAAAAATGAAATGCACCGTTCATGGAGACGGTAATCCGTACGTACGCATGAACGCTACTTTCATTTCTATTTCATATTTAATGGAATGAAATTATAATTATATAAAGGTATACTATAATTCAATTATAATACAATGTATAATACTAATTACTCTATCCTTTTTATATCCCACATATGGAATTAACAATTCAAATCACCTTGAGGGGGCGGTAGTCCGCACTTCCTAAAATTAAATTATCGTGTTTACCCATAATGGTAATCATAATGGTATGCCATAAATGAAAAAAACAGAATCATAAGGAAAAGAAAAACATAATATATATATCATATATAAAAATATTTTCATCACAATGGCCACCATGAGATGTGTTAAAAGAAGATTGAATAATCATCGTTTCGTGAGGCAGTAATTCACCACCCACAGAAACAGTATGTTCTTTAACCATTAGAAGAAGGTGTGTGTATGTTTAAATCAGATAATTCTCATAAAAACATCCTATTATATTGAATATACTGGTTTTGTTAGAAGAGAAAGGAATAAAAAGAGTTTAATGGGTTGGAGAAGCAAAATAAAACAGAATAACATAAGAGAAGACATTACATTAAAATCGGGTAACTCTTTTTGATTTGAGCCAAAGGATTCCTTGTGAAGACTTATGCCCAAATTGAGGCATTTAGGAGTAATAGAGGGAAGTTTAGAGAGTATTTGGGCAGAGGTTGGCCGATACAAAAGGCTTTGAAGGTGTGAATAAGGTTGTAGTGGTGGGGGCCTTTTATAAGAGGAGAGGAGGGGCACTCTTGAAAAATGTTATAAAAGGTTGCTTTATTATAAAATGTTTATTGGATTTAAAAGGTCCCAAAATTATATATTTCTATTATAAGGTAATAATAGTTCTATATCCTCCAATCCAATAGTTTTTTGACATCTGTAGGTCTTAGATTTTACATTATCTTTTTATTTTATTGAAATCATTAAATAATGAGGTAATCACTGGATCATCATGGTGTCATAAATAATTTAATTTATTTAATGTCTAAAAATTATAAAAAAATATAATTATGTAGGAAATATATTTATCTTTCTAATGAATATTTATAGTTAAAAATATGACTTGTATAAACCCATTTAAAATTTGTATTAGTAAAACAACTCATGTTTGTGATATTTTTATTTAAACATTAAATAAAACGTTTTTAATGTCATTTTCCTACAAATGATGATCCATGGGGTCCCCAAGTTAACCCATGGATTTTATTGGTCTGACATGACTCATCCAATATGGGTAAGAAATGTTTCATTGTTATTTCATATTATTATAACATTAGCTTTGCCTTTTATTTCACAAATTACCTTTAATCGCGATTAATAAAACATAAAAGTTACCATTCACCAAAAAATTATTTTAATCCCATTGAACCAAATTTTAAATACTAATGAAAACAATGTATGCCAGATTTTTGAAATTCAATTCATAGATGTGGTAAAGTTTCATTTAAATGAAAAATCAGTTTTTTAACTACCACTTAGTGGTTTCACTATTCATCAAAAATTGATGTTTTTCAGAACAATGCCAAAATTTCACCCTAAGCTATAATTGATATTCTGAATTCAAAAATGATGTCTATTTTACAAAATTTCAAACATATATGTTTCATTAATATATTTTATAATTAATTCCCGTTGTCACAACAAATAGCATGTTTTTAAGAAACAATATATATCAAATCATTGACAATTGTTTATGTCCAAATTCAAAGTGAAATTAATTCTAATGACCACCATTGGATAAAATTGTAAAAATATATTCTAATTACACTTTATAACCACTGAATTTTATAATTTATCACTATAAATTATTTTTATTAAAAAAGTTGTTTTTAAGTATTTTTCACTATTAATAAAAAATTGGAAGTTCTCAGAAAAATACAAAAAAGCCAACATAGGCTAATTTCTATATTCCAAATCCAAAAATGAATTCCATATTGAAATATAAAATATATATAATTTCAAAAAGTGGGTATTACTATTAATAATGGCTATTTTGATTGGTCGCGATGTGTTAGAATCTCGAACTTGCGAACAATGCAATCTATTGCATTATTGAAAGAGAACCGTATAGTGGAAGTTCAGAGTGTTACAATTAAATAATGTTAGTATTTATTTTCATGATCATTATGAATTTATAAGAAAATGATATTTAAATAAAATAATTTCTTTTATAATAATTCTTTATAATATCAATTAATTTTTTCACACTTGTTTCGTTAATGGTTTTTTGATTGTTTTCATTCTCTAGATAACATTCTTTATTATGATAAATGATCTTTATCACTATCTATAATTATTTACTATTTTCTTCCATGTAAAAATATTTAATTACCACCTTTGTTAACCTATATGTAAACCTAGTTATGGGTTACTTTTTATAATCATTATTCTTCTAACATTCCCTTTTTAACAGAATTTATATTATTAATTTGAATAATTCGGGTTTCTACAAATGAATTTTCAAATGTTAAAACTTTGATGACCGAGATAAACATTTAGGATGAATTTTATTGCAAGGGGGGATGTATTTATAAGAAAAAATTATTTTCATTCCTCTATACTAAATCAAAATAGATGAATATTCGTTAAATAACATAACAAAACCATTCTATAACCATATGAATTTATTATCTTTACAAACCTGGAAACATAAACTACTATTTCATAACAAAACAAAATAATATCATACTAATTCATTCATAACTAGAACCCTTTTTGACATATCATACTTAATACATTTCTTCATATCATGGGGAAAATGAAAAGATGAAAATGGTTAGATTAGATACCCATTAAAGGTAAAAACGGGAGATATAAATCATAATATATGTTTAATGGAATAATAACATGACAATAACATTTGAAAATTATACCACACATATCAATGATCTTAATATTGAGTCATGGAATAAATAATTGAAGGTCATAAGACATGAAACATAATAGAAAATGAGCCATGAGGGAATAAAATTTTAATAGTAAATGGATTATGGAATACACATAAGCATTGATAATAATTCCATTAGTAGTTAATTCCCATTACCAAAACAAAGAAAGGAACTATATCAGTGTCCAGACTTCCTGGGTGGGACACATCACCATCTTAATGGAAAACCATTCCTCCTAGGGGAATAGAGTTACTCCCCCAACCATCATAGTAGTAAAGGTTCACTCCCAAGACCAGTTTTGTGGACAAAGTCCCTTGCTAAAATGAATTCACTCCCCATTCTAGTCATATATTAGTAAATTGAGTTCTTTTACCATTCCATTCATATCATATTGATCCATGTACACTTCACATTTCAGTCATATCTACATCATTAAATTGAAATCACTACCCATTGAATTCGAGGGAGATATATTTCCCACATAAATTTTTTATATTATAACCACCATCCTTGGTTATAATAAAACAACCGCCACATAAATAAAACCATAAATATGTGTGAAAAGTTATCATAAGTCAGTCATCATATCAGAACCCATGTAAAGAAATTAGTTTCATAAACATTTCATCATAACATATGTCATAAAATAGAATGGGTTTTGTAAACATCATGTCGTCATAATCACAAAACAATGATAACATTAATGAGGAAAATATACTTGAATAATAACCCTAGTAATTATTAAATAACATAAAACAATATCAAATTAGATGGAAAGTAATGTTTAAATACCACTTGAAATAATTCATGAAAAATAACATTTCTATTTTCAAATCAGTTCTTTTTAAAGAGAAACTCAATTATAAAATATTTTTTCTCTTTGAAATAAGTCTTGTAATATTTTATCATAATAATCAAATTATTGTGGAATCATGATGATAAGAAATTTCAATTATTCCATATAATATTTAAAATAAATATTCCATTTTTTTTGGAAAATTTAAAAAACATCATTTATAAAACGTCAAAAAGAATCCATTCATACCATTAATTAAAAATTAAAACATCAGTAAAAATGATATTAATGAATCATAATATAATAGTAAAAAAATTATGATAAACCATTTTTGGAAACATGGACAAGTATGAAAAATATAGTCTTAAGGAAATAATTTACATGATTAATATAAATGAAATTCATTTATAAAAATCATATCATTGAAGTGACCATCAAAAAAATGAATCGACTATTTGTATCATCCATGATTCCAAATAATAAAACTGTAAATATAATATAATATAATAATAATTTATCTTTCACATAATCATACCATTGAATAATCAATGAAGTATAAGTTTAACCCAATAAATGGAATCTAAGTGAATAAATCCTTTATCACTTTGTAATCAGTCAAATCATACACTCAATAAGAGTAATAATTATCAAATGAAAAATTTAAAAACGTTAAGATAATAATAATAAATAAATAAAAAATCAATGTGATATATATAAACTACACACAAGAAATAATTGTTGAATAGGATATATATATCACATTTTTAAAACTGGGATGAGAAACCCTTACCTCACACTTGGAATTAGTTTTACATATTTTAACCTCATATATAAAAGTCTAAATAAATTTATAAATTCATGGAAGAACCATTTTCATATTTATAATACCTTATATGATACTTTAATCAGAGTATACCACCCATTCATTTGTAATATTTCATTATTTTCATTTTCTTCGTGCATTTATTTCATGGTTTCATGGTTGGTTAACTTGTGTTTAATTATGGATTTTATTTTAAAATGGAAATAAAACACTAGAAGTAAAATTAAATTGTATTAATGAACTTATATATGTTTAAATTACCCCATATATATTTATTATTTCTTTTATGAGTATGATTCATTTAATAAATTTTCAATGAAATATTTTATTTTTACTTTGGTTGTTTTCCAACAATTACAAACTAGTATGTTTTTCATTAATAATATGCCTATATATTAGTTATATAACATCAAATAGGTTATAATATAACTATTTAAATCATATTTAACTAGAATAAAACTTTCATTACTATCATTGAGATTTCTGATGGAAATATATGAAAATCACATTTCATGATGACAGTTAACCACCATAATTTGGATGATGATATCGTTTATTTGAATAAGAGGAGATAAAAAAAGTTAAGTATAGAAGATAATAAATTATAAAACTAAAAATAAAACATATACCTAGTATTGTAGTTATTATTATTTTATGAATCAATGAGGCAAGGAGAAGGTAGAAGAAGAAAATCAATTAAGAGAGGTAGTTTGAGAAACATACTTCTTAAATATCAGCTTCGTGAATATATTTTTAAGGAACATAGACTTTGAATTTAAGTGATAACAGTAGAACATTGACATGGAGGGACATGATATGAGAGTTTTTTTAATATGTATTAACATCTTCATGTCTTTTTAGCTGAATGTGGTTGGTGAGGAGTAGTATTTATACGTGATGAGGGGTGGCTTTAATTGATTAAATAAATATTATTTTTTACATAAAGACAACAACATTTGGGTGACATTAATTCCAAAGAATTTGGTTGATAAATAATTTGTTAACTTTTTTTGAGTCTAGAAACACATAAATCACCCATTAAAAATTATTGTATTTAGGTCTATTAAGTCGTTACCTTTTTACTCTAACCTGCTATATTATTTTACGTAAACTCCAGTAAATCAATTTTTTACCAAGGTAACTATTTTATGTCTAAAAAATATACTTATAAAATAATTTGAAAATATAGATTCCAAATATGGAATAAGTTTTTGAAAACTAAAACGCATTATTTGAGGAATTGTTTTTAAAATTAAATAGTCAAAACAAAATAAAAACAGTTTTTTGAAAATATTTATTTTTATGGACGAAATTTAATAATAACAAATTATGTAAAATGATTTTATAATTATTGTTAAATATATTACATATGATGAAAATTTAATTATTATACTATTTTATTATTTCAAAATCATAAAATGGAATTAAATATAATGAAAATGAGAGTTATAAAAATCAATATTTTTTTCTATTCCTTGAAAATTAAATCATTTCAATAAAATCTATTTAAAAAATACTTAGATTAAATTGAAAAGATAAATCCAAAATTATTTTAATTTTTTCACATAAATTTTATAAAAGTGTCAAAAGATAATTATATTTATTTTTTCCTAGAAATATTTAAAAAATATTTTAAAAGAAAACATATATTTAATAAACAAAATTAAGTTACTAAATATTATCTATCTATTTCCTAAGAAGAAATAAATTTTTACCAAACATTAAATTCATATATATTCTAAAAAATACAAAATCTTATTGAAATCATCCAATTTAACATAAATTTTATAATGGTAATGTTAAAATAATTATATTTTGAGGATTGTTTATGCTCAGTGTTCTGTACAGAGTAAACTATAGAGATATTAAATTTATTCAAAAATATTCATATTCTAAAATATTATGGAGTCAGATTATACCCCTATTAAAATGAATTTCTCCTTTGAAATTAGTCACTCAGATAAAAATTAATGAGGATACCTTTACCTCATCACATCCTCAGATTCCCACGTAGTGTCCTCAAGTAAGAGGAATTTCCACAATACATAGACTACATGAGTGGTGTTATACCATATAACATTCTATATTCAATATATAATCTTTATCGGTTCTTACTAATAAGATATATCATTCACCATAAGTATGACCTATGAGTTTAGTATGTATGAAATATCAGGTAAAAACTTCCACTGGAGAGATACACGGAATAAATAGTGGACATGAGATAGGTTTGATGGATGTTCTAATCGATAATCCACCATCCCAATACGATCAAGAATTAAAATAAATTGTATCCTCGAAATATGGAATTTCACTTTGAAAATAAAAGGTGGAGATTTGAAAATTATTTTTTTGGAATCTCATATTGTAAAAAAGACCAATATACCATCGGCTTAAAATGTGGACATGTAATAGAATTCTAAAAATCTAGTTTTTATTAATAATGATATAAAACATTGTCATGGTATGGTTATTAACCACAAAACTGTAGATAAAATATCTTTGAAAAACATCATTCATATCCTCAGAAATTATGACAATAGGATAACATTATATTTCAAAATCCTTTGATAAGATATGCATACTTGATTTAATTTCATAAGTACAATATCAGTCTTTGGTTTTGACTTGAACAATTTCTACATTATTTCTTACTCTAATATTCCATATAGAATTTTTATTAATTTAATATCTAGTATATCATAAGATACTTAATGATATAATAAATCATTCTATATATATATATATTTATCATCAAAATCAAATGGTTATAATGGGTTATCCATGACACATGTATCTTCATAGGGGTAGGTAATACAATAATCTCTAAAACCTCTTCCAATGTTTGGAATAAAAACATTCATAAATGGTTACCCTTATAAACCTTATAAAATATTAACAACCAAAACATTCATGATGAGGTCCCTAAATATTCAAAATCAAAATACCATTAATCCCCCATAGAAATTGACGTGGAACTTATTTTTCACACACCAAACATGTAAATATATTTATCATTTATTTTCATGAAACATGAAAATAATTTTAATTACAATAAAACCTCCCTTAAAAAATGAATGCTTTAAAAAATTAAATCATTCCTCATACCATAAATATAATAATTCGATAAACTCAATCCAATAACTTACATAATATTACTAATAAGCTATATGTTCATCAATACATTACCATTTATTTCATTTTCATTCCAAAATCATGGAAATATTAAAGGTTATATATCCTTTAATCATGTGTCCAAAAAAAATTTAACCTTGCCACCTATTTTAAATTTCATGGTTACAAGTACCATTCAACATATAAATTCAAATAATTAATGAAAAATACAGTTGATCAATCCTTAGATGTTTCATCATTATATAATGAAATAAAGTTCCTCTAAAACAATATTTGTGAAATCCAATTCATAAAAACTCAATCATTCCACCCCTTCTTAAATTATTAACAAATATTCATTATTTTATTCCTTAACACTTCATTCATCTCATATGGTGTCCAGAGTCTCATAAACATCAATAATACATTGATTAATCATACAAACATGTTTATTATCTTCATGATATTTCCACTAGGGAATATATTTTCATAATGCTCATACATTCACGAATTAAAACATTTAAACATCGATGATTCTATAGGAATACCCTTATTCCCTTCCATTATGTTAACAAAAAATATCAATTTTCCATTGAAATTATATTCCTTTTGTTCTTATTTACCACCCCAAATAATTTTCTAGTTCCTTTGAATCATTATCATTAACACCTCTTCCACATTATATACATGAGGAATGTTGATTTTTTATTCCTCTATATTCACCACAAAATTCCATCATTATTTTATTAGATTGGTTAATAAACTCACAAAATTTGAGATTACTGATCAAATTATTTTATTTTTTATTAGGAATAATATTAATGTTTCACCATCCAAATACCATTTCATTGGGTTTATCATGGATAACATCAATACATTGTCATTCACATTAACTATTATCATGAATCTTCTTGGTTCTAGCCATTGTAAAACCCCCCAAAAAGTACATTATGAGAGACAATATTCATAGATGGAAACCACATAATAAAGAGAAATTTCTTATAATATTTCATTAAATGAAACCTTAGTCTGAATCCTACATTACTCATGATTGTTAAGAAAAATATATTATTTTAACATATAGTTACACTTATCAATAAGGATCTTACTCATGTTTTTCTCATCTTATTTCCCAAAGGTTAACTAACCCTTTGTATGATACCTACTAAAAGGAAAAATTATTTTCCACAACAGATATTACAGATTAATATATCAATATTTATGAAATAATAGAAAAAAAACTACATCATAACTTTATGAGATTACTGTATTTAAAATCATGGAAACATAAACTAATGGTTTATAAAACATACACATCATCTCCATCTTATTCCTTAAAAACTAAAACCTTTCTTGATTTAACACCACATGTTTTGAAAATAAATTTAATACTTAATGAATGAAACCACTAGTCTAATCAAAATAGAACATTTTAATAACCTTTCCAGTAAACATAATTTTACCACCTTTGTGATTTGAATTTCAAAAAACCAACATACAAGGTTGTGTTCTATAAGGTATTTAGAGTCTGACAAGATCAACATATATTATTGGTGAATAGAAACATGACCATAGTGAATATTAAAGTACCCTTATGAATATTAATATATCCTTTATTAATTGTAACCAAAACCATTAATGTATAAATAAAATTTAGCAACTAATTCATGAAATAGAGTATTTTAGAAATTAATAATAAAGTGTTGGTATTTTTGTTGTCAAAATATATTTTATTACAATTTTAAATGATAAAATTTATTAAAAAGAAAAACTATATTTCATAAAAGATATTCCGAAATTAATATTTAGTTTTATAATAATTTCCATATAATTTTATAAGACCTTAGTAAAATTTTGAATGTATTTTATAATAAGTTTTAAATTTAAATCTGTATTTTTCATGTAAATAATGATTTTACATTAAAATTATATTTCTATTTTATAGAAAACTATTTTGATAAAATGGGGTCCATTTTTGAATTATAAATGTCAAAAAATGGTTAGGATGAATTTTTGGGATTTTTATGAAATACTTGAATTTTTTGGTGAATAGTGAAATTTGATAATATAAGAAAATGGCTAATTATGTGAATTTTTATGTCATGATTGAGTCATAGCTGATGTAAATGGCCATTTTTTCGATCTCACATACACATATTACCATTCTTATTCAAAATAATCACTATTATTTCTTGTCTTGAGAGAAATAATAAAATAATGAATTAGATAATCAAAAATCACTCCTCTCCTCCACTATAAACCCCACCTCACTCTCTCTTCTCTTCACCCTTATGACGCATTATGACTTCTCTAAATTTAGTCCAAATATCTTACCAAGAATCTCCCTCATGTCTATCAGCCATTAGTCTCATAAAAAGACCAAAACCTTTTACCTAATGAGGACCTCATGGATGATTACATCAAGAGTAAAATTCCTCTGTTCATTTCATCTATTTCAAGTCCCCTTCTTTTCTTATTCTTTCCTCACATAAATTCATCCCAATTTTTGGAATAATCAATTAACATAAATTTAATTTATTTTTTTATTATTAAGGAATATTTATTCATTGTCTCTGCTTTCCCCTTCTTTTATAATATAAATGGAAACACCATGCGAGATGTGTTAATTTATCACATTCAAGTACGATGAGTTTTCAATTTCTATTACCATCTTAAACTCATGTCATAAAACCATTTTTATTTTATAAAAATACCAAAATATATGTATTATAACATATTTATGGTTCTGTAATCCATTTTTACCCTTGATATTTATTTATAAATCAAAATGAGTTCGTTGTGATCAACAACCACCAATTAACCCAAACAATTGTCATTAATGTTTTATAAAATGACTCATCTTCAATGAAAAAAACCTAAATAATTTTTAACCATGTAAGCATATGGTTTTTCAATAATAACATGAAAATTACATTCTATGAATCCATTCTCATTCTACAACTTAACTCTTACATTAATATAATGACATTGATCATGAAAACCATGAAGAAATAGATCCACACAATGAATTTGTTTCACTTAACACATTAAAAGTCCATGAATGAACCTAATAAGGTTATAATAAATCATTTAAATTTAAAAGTTGTTATAGAATAATTAAAATATGAAACTATATTTTATTATTCATGACATAATGATCATGTGATGAACACTTTTTGGCTTAATATAAGGGTTTCTTACCTGAATGTCTAATTTATTTTGGGTTAATCGTTTTCTCTCATAATCCTAATTAATTTCTTAAATATTCATATGTAATCCCCATAAATTCAATGTGAATGTTATATTTAGATGTAAAAATGAGAATCCTTTTTTCTTTCATGGGAGTTAAATGTTTTAAAAGGAACTTTCCATATTTTTTTCGAAATACATGCCCAATTCAAGGAAATTTCTCAAATTCATACCTATTTTCAAGGGAACTATATAATTTGTTTATAGAAAATATTATTCTTCTAAACTCAGTCATTTGATTATGAAAATACTAAATTAATTAAATTGTTATTTTATAAAATAAATTTTCTAAATAAACTCTTCTTTTTAATGTAAACGATTATTTATCTCAATAATTACTAGAAGATTTTATAAGAGTAATTTAATATATTTCAGAACTATTGTTGATTATTATAAATTATTGGTGATAATATTATATGTTATCATATTTAATGTTCTATTTAATTTTTTATTCATAATTTGAGTATGGATGTTCTATTTTAATACTATTTATCTTACTACTTAGAATGGTTAGTGATTATATTAGTGATTGGGGAAATATTTTTACATATCCTTTGTTTATGTTGTCTATAATTATCCCCATTCATATGAGTATTTCATTCAACTTATTATGTTATATTTGGGTCCTTCTATAACTCCACAATGCATCGTTGGGTTTCATGAGAAAAATAGATATGGACTTGGATGAGGCATTGCCCATTTTTTGATATGGTTTTGTCCATGACCTTAATAATTTTGAGATTTCATGGTCGAGTCCTTGATGGTATGTTTTATATTGTATGTAATATCCATTTCCTTCCATATAAATGTAGAAATTTATAGTTAATGTGGTTATTTAACTTTGTAGAATACCCATGATTGTGTTTTTTTATTGAAATATTAAGTCATACAATATTTTTTCTATATTATGTTAATGTTTATTTTAAACGAAATGTGTTTTCAATTATTCACCATGCCTAATGATTATGTTATCTTCTCTTTTAATACTTACCCTTACAGATCATATGTGCTCACCCTTATAATTTTTCTTTTTTCTAAAGACATGAATAATTATATTATGATTGAATTTCATGGAAAATCTTAGAGTGGTTGACGTTCCCAATCGAACATATATGTTGTTTTTCATTTCATGGTGTAATGTAGAACGTATGTATGTATCTTGTTTTCAAATCGATATAAGTAATCGGTCTTTTTGGATGCATATTCCATGTTTATATTTCAATGTAATAACATAAGGCTCCAACATTGAGAAACTAGGGTCGTTTCCTTTAAGTTGGTATCGAATGATGTTTAGTAAAAAACATGGAAACTAGATTTAGAATACATAGATTAGGGAACAAACCCATAATATAGTCCTTGATGATAAAAAAAATTACATCCTATATGTTTTATACAAAATAAATTAATTATATATTTCTACAAAATACATCCATGTCTGGATACTACAAGTAAATGTGGTTCCGGAACCAATGTACCTAGGAGTGAAAACATTGAAAAGGGGTTTTAGGCATTACCTGAGGTATCCTGGTACATAATAACAAGATTTACTGCGCATATGGTTGATAGGATATGATTAGGATAATTCACATTTTCATTACAAGCCACTATGAACGTTTTAAATATAAATTTTTCCTTAAAGAATCCTTGTTTATGATTATGGGATTATATGTGCATAGGATTTCAATTTATGTTAAGTATTTTCCTATGTTGATATTATAAATTATGATTCATAACCTAATCTATAGTATGGAACTATTTAGAAATAGAACCTGCTAAAAGGAATGGAAATCGCATGAGCACGCGTATCCCATATAGTGATTTCCCTCCTGTGAAAATAAATTGATGTTGTCTCTAGAGCTGGGACTGGTGTGGAGCAACATATAACTATATTAAGACAATATACTCACGTTATGAACAATAAACTTACCCGAATAGATAATTTGGATCCATAATGTGGAGAAGCTATGTCAGTTCTCTTTATGAGACAACAACCTCAACAATTTAATTGGACTTCAAAACCATTCATAGTAAAGTAGTGGATAAATTACATAGTGAAAAAATTTATCACATTGGGGAGTAACGAAAGGGATAAGGTTGTCCTAGATGTTTATCGTTTGTATTGAGATTTTGATCAATGGTGGCCAATAATTCAAAATACAAAGGATGAGGAAGATATAGAAAATATGGAATGAAGTTAACTTAAAGAACTTTTCTCAGTGAAATAATTTCATCATGAATGATGAGAGAATATGGAAATACAGTTTCTAAATTTGAGGAAAAATAAATATGAGAATGTTAAAAAGTAATAAAATAACATCACATGGTTAGTAAGGAATGTTTTGTACTACATAAATAAACCAAGGATTAATATTCATAGAATCTTTGAATATTGATAGCCATTCCTCTGATGGGAACTGGTTTGGAAAACATTCTCATCATATGATGACATAGTCTTAGGTGATATGAAGAAATAAAAGGAGTTATCAAAAATATTATGAAATTAATGGAAAGAAATTGAATAGGAGGACTACTGAGAGATCTATAAAAGGAAATAAGGAAATGCAGAAGAAGGTAAGAGTTGACATTCCACACTATGATAATCGTGGAAGGAAACACCCTAGTTTCTATATAAAAGGAAAATGGGCATGCTAGAAGTGGGAAAAAAGGCCATAATATTGGTGATTATAAGGGAAATAAATAAGATATTAATGTTTAATGAAATAATTTTATGGAAATGGGTCACTATGCTAATGATTTTCCAATTTTTCAAGTAAATGTTCCCTAGAAAAGTCTAGGGGAGAAGGGACAAGCTTATGCGATCACAACTGTTGATATTGAAGTTCCTAATGATATAACATCAGATACATTAATCATTTCCTCAAACATAACCAAATATTTATTTGATCATAGATCTTCACATTCATTTATATCTTATATGTTTTCCATGAATATTATATGTTACCAATTTGATTTAATAGATGATTTTTCAGTAAAATATTTTAGGGGATGTATCATTCCAACAAAGACGTGTTGATCAGTCGCCATGATGACAAATAATTGTGCTTTATATTCTAACCTTATCATCATACACATGATTTAGTTCGATATAATATTTCATATGAGTTGGATTTCACAATATGCTATGAAGATCAATTGAAAGAAGGGTTATGTTTCTATTATTTAGATTGCTATTGAATCTATTATCATTAGAGTAGAAACATCATAAGCTGGTTCTAATCTCAATCACCCCAATTAGCTCTACAAAATTCAATTATTATAGTAAAAGTGAAGAATATAAATATGGGTGAGGAAATGAATGTTCAAATAGAAGATATTCTTATTGTGGAAGAATATATTGACGTGTTTCCAATGGAATTACATGGACTTACTCTAGCAAGGGAAATTGAGTTTTCCATTAACATAATTCCTTGTTCAATGCCCATATAAAACATCCCTTCTATAATGTACAATGTAGAATTTTTAGAATCGAAGAAACAACTATAGTAATTTAGTGATAAAGGATTTATTCTCCCTAATGTTCCTCTATGTGGAGGCTCTATCCTTTTCATTAAGAATAAATATGGATCTAAGAAGCTGTAAATTGACTATAGGTAGATAAATGAAATAACAATAAAGAATATGAATCCCATACCTTGCATTGAGGATTTATTTGATCAAAATTATGGGGCCCAATATTTTTTTATGATTGTCCTTTAATATGGATATAATTTGCTGCACGTAAAGAAGGATGAAATTTCAAAGACAACATTTGGGACCAAGTATGGGAATTACAAGTTTACAGTAATGCTTGTTGGACTGACTAATGAACCGTATTTTTACATGGATCTAATGAATATGGTTTTCAAGGATTATCTTGATGATTTTTTGGTCATATTTATTGATGATATATTGGTATACTCAAAAAGATTCTATGATCATGAAAATCACTTATGCACTATTGTAAAGGCACTTAGAAGAAATTACTTGTATGGGAAGTTTAGAATGTCTGTTTTTAGGCATCAATCAGTTTTGTTTCTTGGCCACATTATCTATAAGGATAGAATATTTTTTGACCCTGTGAAGACAAAGGATGTGAAAGAATGCCCTGCACCAACAAACATAATCATGATACATAGTTTTATTTGATTAGTATGTTATAATTAGTGTTTTTTTCATTACTTCACCCACTTAGGCAAACCAATGACAAAGATTACACATAAATGGGTTACGTTTGTATGGAAAAAGAGAGTAATGAATGTTTTGAGGAATTTAATAGAATATTAGTGAATGCTCCAATCATTACTCTACCATCAAGGAATGATATATTTGTGATCTATAGTGAAAATCAAGAAAATGAATTTGTTGTGTCCTTATGAAGAATGATAGAGTTATTTTCCGGGCATCTATGAAGTCAAAAATTCATGGACAAAACTATCACACTCATGATCTTTATTTAGAAGCTGTAATATTTTTTCTGAAGATATGGTGACACTATCGCTATGGAGAAAAATTAGAGATGTATAGGGATCGTATAAGGATGAAATATATATTCTCATAGAAAGTACTCAAAAAGAAGAATATTTAATGGCTTGAACTACTCAAGGATTATTATTTTTCAATAAACTAGCACCCTTTAAAGGAAAATAATGTAGTAGACGGATTGAGAAAGAATGATCCTACTATTCTAAACGAAATGTTGATTGAAAGGGATCCTGTTTTTTTTGGATCTAGTAAAGATGGATATAGGAATTATCAATGAAGGTAAAACATTTACATTTTTTCATTTGGTATCCCAACCATTTCTATTTGAAAGTATTAAATCTTCTCAGTATAATGATGAAAAGCTTCATAAGAAAATTAAAGGTGTGAAATATGGGAAGTTGGCTGACATCCTATATAAAGATGGAATTCTGAAAATTGGGAGGTGGATTTGTTTTATATCTATACCTGAAGTAAAAAAGGTAGTTATTGGATGATTCCCATACTTTTAATTTTATATACATCCTGGTATCACTAAGATATTTAGATATTTTAAGCCATATTTCTGGTGGTACAACATGAAGTGGGAAATATCTTATTATATATCAAGATATCTATTCTATCTACAAGTACTTCCAGAAAGACAACATCTATGAGGAGTCATGGAAACTATACTTATTACAACATTAAAATTGGATGAAATCTCCATGGAATTTGTCACTAGATTACCATATACAATAATGAATAATGATGTGATATGGGTATTGGTTGATCGACATTAAAAATAATCACATTTTCGTTCTATAAGGAATGATTTTTCATTGGAGTGCCTAGCATGAATATATTTAAATGATGTTTTGAGACTTAATGGAGAAACACTCTCAATGTTTTTTGATCATGATCCATGTTTTACATCAAAATTATGAAAACTTCTTCTGAATGATTTGGATACACAGCTTCGTTTGTGTACTACTTACCACCCACAATCTGAAGGGCAACCAAAAAGGATGGTACAAACCTTAGAGTATATGTTGATATCATGTTGACATGAAATTCAAGGTATTTGGGGGAAAATATTTACTTTTAGGGGATTTTTCCTACAATAATATTTTCCATTAAATAATTCAAATGACGCCATATAAAGCATTGTATGGAAAGATATGTCATACACAAACATGTTCAGATGAAGTTGGAGAAAGGAACTTGTGGGGCCAGAGATTGTGAAAGAAACAATAGAAAAGGTAATGACAATTCAAACACATATCGAATTAGCTCAATGTAGTAAAAATATCTCTGATGATAATTGAAGGAAGCATTTAAAATTTCATGTGGGAGATCACATATTATTGAATGTATCTCCATGGAACGGTGTTATAAGATTTGAGAAGAATGTTAAACTTAGCCTTATGTCCATTGGACCTTTTGAAATCCTCAAGAGAATTTGAGTTGTCGAATATCGATTGGATATTCTGCCTAGCCTATCTAACGTACTCAATGTGGTCTATGTCTCATTGTTGAGGAAGTACATGCAACACCCATTGCATATACACAGTTTTGATGGAATAGAATTAGAGTCTGACCTATCATATAGTGAATAATCTCTCTAGGCTTTGGACACTAATGAATATTTGTTTAAGAATGAGACAAGTCAACGACAATGATACATTGGAAACTCATAAAATCAAAAGGAAAAATGGGAGTCGAAGGAGCTTAATGATGAATACTTACCCAAATATTTTTACAAGGTAACAATCTGTTAATTTTAATGATGAAATTTTTATATGGAGTGGAAATGTAACACCCTATGATTTTGAAAATAAATTTAATATTGAATGCATGAAACATTGAGTCTCTACAAAACACCAAATTGTTAAAACCTATATTGTAAAAATAATTCTACCATCTATGTTATTAGAATATCAAAAATTTGACATACACAGTTACGTTCAGTAAGGTATTTTGAGTCTAACAAGATCATCTTACATTTTTGTTGAATAGTAACATAACCCTTACGAATAGTAACACACCTTGAGGAATAATAATATGAACATTATGAATAGTAACTACACCCATAAAGGTATAAATAAAATTTAGACACCTTTTAAATGAAATATATTAATTTAGAAATTAATAACTATGTGTTGGTCTGTTTGTGATTTATAAATTTATAAATTAAATTTTAAATTCATAAATTAATTTCAATGAAAAATAATTTGCCTAAATTTTTTTACTAAATAATTATTTTTTTCAAATTATTTTTGGATAATTTACCAATAAAATTGTTAATTTTTGAAAGTATTACAAAAGAAGTTCTAAATTTTAATCTGTATTTTTCAAGTGAATACATGTTTTATTTAAAATTTAAAATTCTCTTATTTATTAAATTATTTTGATAATATATAGTGCATTTTTTAATTCTTCATATTTAAAAAGTGTTCTGGTGATTTTTTGGGATTTTTCTGAAATACTAATTTTTTTGTGAATAGTAGAATTTGATAATTTAAGAAAAATGCTTTTTAAGTGAATTTATACATCATTATTGAGTCATGGTTGATGTAAATAGAAATTTTTTAAAACTCAAATTACTATATTACTATTATAGGTCAAAATAATCAATAATATTTCTTGTCTTGAGAAAAATAATAATATAATGAAAAAGATAATCCAAAATCACTTCTCTCCCCCACATTATAACCCCACTCACTCCCTCATCTCTTCACTCCACTCAAACCTTGTGACTTTTCTAAATTCTACCCAAATATCCACCCAAGATCCTCCACAATTTCCATCATCCCTTGGTATCATAAAACTACCAAAAACTCTTCCAGAATGAGTCCCTCAAGGATGATTTCCTCAAGAGATGAATTCCTCTTTTAATTTCTTTTATTTCAAGATCCTTTCATTTATTTTTATTTCCTATCATAATTTCATCAAAATTTTGTGATGACTCTAGTATTATATATGTAATGGAATTTTTTATGATAAAGGAATAAATCTTCATCATCTCTCCCTTCCCATTATTTTATAATAGAAATCAAAAAACCAACATAGATGAGTTGTTTTATAAAAATCAAGGATGACAGGTTTTCAATTTCTATTACAGTCTTTGATTATGGTCATGAAAACAATTTTATGGTTTAAACACACTATAATATGTATTATAACTTATTTAATATACATTAAACCATTTTAATCATTATATTAATTTATAAATCCAAATGAATTTGTTGTTATAAACACCTGCTAATTAACCCAAAATATTGTCATTAATGTTTTATATAACGATTCATATTCACTCTTAAAAAATTATAACCATGTAATATTATGGTTTTTCACTAATCAAATACAAATTATATTCTATACATCCATTCTCATTCTAAATATTTACCCGTACATGAATGTAAGTAAACTGATCAAGAAAACCGTGGAAGAAAATGCTCACAGACAATGAAATTGAATCTCTTAACCCATCAAAAGGGACTGAATAAACCCAATAGGGTTATAATAAATAAATTAAATCTATATTATGTTCTTTAATCATTAATTTATGAACCTAAATTGGATTATTCATGTCATTATGATCAATTAAGTAACTCATTCAGACTTAAGGTAGGGGTTTCTTACCCGAACTCCTATTTGTTTCAGGCGACTCTTTGTCTGTATTCATCCCAATTAATTTCATAATTACTCTTATGCACTACTCAAAAATTAAATGTGAATTTTATATGTATTTTTTTATAAACCATAATCTTTCTTTCTTTCATTGGAGTTACTTGTATTAAATGGAAATTCCAAATTTCATTCCAAAATACAAGCCTAATTCAAGGAAGATTCTCAAATTCTTACATATTTTTAATGGGACTATATAATTTGTTTTTCTAAAAAACATTATCATTTAAAATTAATTCAATTATTATTAAAATACTATCTTACATCACTTAAAGTTTTATAGAAACAGTTTTCTAAATAAACACTTCTTTTTAATGTAAAAGAGTATTTATCTCAATAATTTTTCGATGATTTTTTAAGAGATTTTTCATCTTTTTCAACATTCATGATGGTTATAATTTATTATTGGGAAAAATATTTTATGATATTATATTCTATATTATATTAAATGGTTTATTACCAATTTGACATTGGATGTTCCATTTTCATTCCATTCATCTTACTACTCAGAATGGTTAGTGATTATGTGACACATTGGGGAATGTTATTTACATCTCATGTGTATATTTTGTTTTTTCTTATCCCCAATATATATGAAGAATTAATTTGACATAGTATGTGGTTTTTGGGTCCTAATATGTATCCTCAAGGCATTTTTTGGACTAATTAGAGAAATAGATATGTACTTGGATGAATCCTTTCACATTTTTGAATATTTTTTTTGGTTGAGGCCCTAATCATTTATAGATTCCTTGGTCGAGGCCTTGACAATATTATTCCGAATGTCTGGAATATATATTTCCCTCATTATGAATCTATAAATTCATAGTTCATGAGGTTACTTTACAAGTATAATACTCATGATTATGATTTGTTATGGAAATATTTAACCTTATCATATTCTTTCCATGTTATGTTGAATTTTACTTTAAAAGGAATTTATTTTCAATTATTCACCATACCTAATGTTTATGTTATCTACTGATGTAATGTTTACCCTTACTCATCATCTATTTCACCTTTATTTTTTTACAATTTTCCCAGAAATGAAGTGGTATATTATGATTGGATTACATGGATAATCATAGAGTGGTGGATGTTCCCAATTGAACATATATGTTGTTTTTAATTTCATGTTGTATTGTTGATCTTATGTATATATCTTGTTTCAAATTCATCTAAGATACTAGATTCTTTGTAATGTATATTCCTTTTTTATATGATAATTAATAAAATAAAGAACCATATCCAAGAAACTGGGGTCTTGTCCTTACACTTGACAAATCATACATAATACCTTTATTTTTATATAGAAGAAATGAAATAGAATAAAAGGGGGACCTCGGATTCAAATTAAGGGTAATAAGGGGATATATAAATAATAATATAAGTGCAAGGGAATAAGATCCTGATCATCAAATTTTAAAATTAATACATTGATATAAAATATCGTAATCTTGAGTCATGGAATAAATCATATATGTTCATATAACATGAGTCATAATAGAACATGAGCCCTGTACGAATAACATTATCATAAGATAAGGAATAGGACATACATAGAAGAATAAAAAATCATTCCCATAGTATTAAAGGATCATTGAAAAAACATATAAGGTCACTCTATGGGTGGATATTCTTATTGAGTGGGACACACCATTATACCTAGTAGACAACCATTCCTCGTAGTGGAATTGCTTCACTCTCAAAACCATCATAGTAATAAAGGTCCACTCCAAGACCATCATTGCAGATAATGTCTCTAATAAAACTGAGTTCAATACCCATTCCTATACTATATTATTGAACCAACTTCTCTTCCTCTTCTAGTCCTATCTTAATGATCTATGTCCAATTATTGTTTTAGTTCTATATATCTCATTATATATAAATCATTGCCCCATGTATTGGAAGGAGATATCAGTATGACATGTCATTCGTTATATTATAACCACCATCACTTGTTATAACACAACCACTATCGTTGGTTATAATGAAGCGACCATTAGATAATTAAAGAAATACATAAGTTTACCATAAGAATATATGTAATTCATTATATCAAAACATTTTTAATGAAATGAGTTTCGTAAAACTTTCATCGTAACAAATTTCATGGAAATAAAATGGTATATAAAAAAATTTATTCCCTCACACACATAAACCAAACAAAAATAATAATGAGAAAATAACCTAGACATATATCAAAAAAATAATAAGTAACATAAAATAATATTAATTGAGATATACATAATATAATTCTGGAAAAAACAATTTCAATTTTAAAATCATTTCTTTTTATAGATGTGTGGATTTATAATATATAAATAACTATTTGTAACAAATATAACTCTATTTTAAAATAAACATAAATTTATTCTAGTTTCGTGATGGTGGGAAATTATTCTCATGCCTTATAAGGTTAAAAAAACTTTTCATCCATATTTATGTTGGAAAAGTCACAAAAAACTCCTTTAGAAAATGAAAAAAATTAATCCTTTGAAAACAATTTATAAAAATTAGAACATGAGTAAAAATTACCAAAAACAATCATAATATGTTAGTAAAAACAATTTCATAAAATTTTAGAGAACACATACAATTTTTAAAAGAGTGATTTATGGGAATTTATAAAAAGATAATCATTAAAATAAAGTCCCTTATAAATAACATATCATCAAATTGAGAATTAATAAATTTAATACATGATTTGTATAAAATTTAAATCTATATGGAAAAGTGAAAAAAATTAAGATAGTTAAAATCCACCAAACACATAATCTTAACATGGAATAATCAGTGAGGAATATGAATAACAAAATGAATTGAAATTAAGTTATGAAATCCTTTAGCACTATGTACTCAGTCAAATCATATGCCCCATAAAATTAAAAATTATGAAATTAAATATTTAATAACATTAAGATAATAATATTCCGGATATTATATATCAAAGGTAATTATATTTTCAATATACATGAATTATGTGGCAAATAATACATATGTATCACTTATGTAAAAGATAGACAAGGAACCATTACCTCACAAATCCCTTTGTTTTTTTAAATCATATATAAAAGTTTAAATAAATTTGTTAATTCATTAAATAACAATATTCATAGTTATACTACCTTATATGAAACGTTTATAAAATCATGCCACACATTCATTAATAATATTTCATTATTTTCATTATTTCAGGTGCGTTAATTTCATGGTTTCATTTTTCTATATATCATTTTTTATTCGATTATGAGGATTATTCATTTGATAAAATGTTAATGATAAATGAATAGTTTATTTTGGAGGAGTTTTTGACCATCCCAAACTAGTTTCTATATTTAATATCATTTGTATATATTTTTTATAGAACATGAAATAAGCTATAATATACCTATTAAAATATAATTTAACCATAATATTACCTTATGCCCAACCCTGGTGGTGGTATTGGGAAACAAACCAAATCATTATTTATATAGATGATTAACATCAATAATTGGGATAATAGTTCCATTATTTTTAATAAGAGGATATGAGAAATGAAATGGATATGAAAAATTAATTTATAAATATTTAGTTAAAATATAAAAATTATTTGGGATTTATTATTATTTTACAAATGAATTGGGTGTTTAGAATACTGAAGATTAAAATAAATAAGGTATGTGGTTTGAGAAAGTTACCTTTTTAATGTCACCTCCTTGAATGAATCCTTAAAGAAGATGGAATTGGTCCATAGGTGAGACCATCAGCACTAGTATGTGGATAGAGTGGGGATGATAGGGATTGGAAAATATATTTAGATCATAAATACTTGGGAGAAGAAATTGGGCAGTGATGAGTGGTATTTATACTTGAGGAGGAGTGTTTTATGTGATTAAATAATTATTATAATATATTTAATGACTAAAAAATTTGGGTGGAATTAAATCCAAATAATTTTGATGATAATTAATATTTTAAAGGATTTTTAATGACGATAAACACATCAAACTCCTATTTAGTTTTTTAGGTATTTAATGTATTTTACTTTTAACTCTATCTTTCTAGATTATTTTTCTTATATCAGCTTGAAAAGTTTTTTACCATGGTAAATTTTATTATGGAAAAAAATGAAACTAACCATATAACATAATTCTTACCTCCATATTCAAATTACTGAATCAATTTTTTAAATTTAAAAACATATGCATCAGAAAACTACATTTAAAAATAAACAATAAAAACACAAATAAAAATTGAGTTTAGGAAAAATGTACATTTATGCCCCAAAATGTACCTATAAAAAGAATTTACGAAAATTTCTTAAATGTAATTAATTAGATTTTATCTAACTAAAAATTAATTTTATTAATTATATAACACATTGAAATCATAAAATTAATTTGAAATATAAATAAAAAGAATTTTTTTAAAAAAATAATTATTTATTTACAATTCATGGAAAAATCAATGTTTTCAGAAATATCTATAAAATTAATTCGAAAATAATTTTAAAATTTCGATTCCAAAAAATATGTTAATTTTTTCAAATATAAATATTATTATAGTATACAAATGATATAGTGGTTATTATTCTATCAAAGATAAATTTGGTGAGGAGAATGTAGAAGAAGGAAGTAAATTAAGAGAGGTGGTTTGAGAATGTTTCCTCTGGAAGTGATATAAGATATTACATTAGAAAAATAGAATTAAAATATATAAATTATACATGATATATTATGATTTCTAGGATATATTAGCTGAGGAGAATGTTTAGGAAGAAAAGAAATTAAGAGAGGTGGTTTGAGAAAGTTATATATTGAATATCACCTCACTATTGTACTCCTAAGGGAAAATTGAATTAGTCCATAGGTGAGATTAATAGCACATAGAAGTGGAAAGATTGAGAAGGAGAGGGTAAGTAATATATTTTAATATCTTAATGTCTTCTAAAGAGAAATTGGATAGTGAGAAGTGCTATTTATACTTGAGAAGGGGTCTTTTAACTAGTTATGTAATTATTATTTTATATTTGAAGTCAACAACATTTGGTCGACATTAATTCCAATTAGTATGGAAGATAAAAAATATTTTATATGGTGTTTATAGTCTATCAACAAATCAGACACCCATTTAATTTTTTTATTTTTAATCCTTTACATTTTTACAGCAAACCACTGAAATGTTTTACTTATACTTTGTTAAAACATTTTTTGACCACTGTAAAAATATTTATGTCATAAAATAAAATTGACCATCTAGAATAATTTTTACATCTTGATTCCCAATATGGGATCCATTTTTTAAAATTTAGGTCATAGTAGTTTGAAAAATACCTTTATAATTAAATCATTAAAACAAAACAAAAAAAATTCGGAACATTTTTCTTTTAAGAAAAAATATGTATTTAGACCTAAATATGGAATAATGGTTTTTAAATGTAATTAATTATATTATATATGACTAAAATGAACATAATTTACATAAACACATGTTTAATATCATAAAATTACTTTTGAATATGTATATAAATTGATAGTTTTAAAAAAATTTATTTTTTTACAATTCATTAGAAAATTAATCTTTTAGGAAAATTATCCAAAATTCAGCATAAGATATTTTTAAAATTTAGAATCCGAAAATTATATTAATTTTATCAAATAAATTTTCTAAAAGTTTCAAAAACTAATTATATTTATTTTTTCATATAATTAAATAAAACTAATTTTTTGAAGATAACAAATATTTAAATAACAAAATGACTTTACTAAAAATTTTGTTTTTATTTCATATGAATAAATAAATCCATATTGAAATCAAAATTAATATATATTTCATAATAATGTTAATCCAATTCAAACCCACCAAATTAATAGGTAGTTTATAATTATCATGATAATATAATAATATTATTAACTTTGTTTAAGCTCAGTGTTTCATGTAATGTAAAATATAAAAGAAATTAAATTTCTTCCAAAAATTATATATTATAAAATATAGGGGTGTTACATTAACACCACGATATATTCTGAAATATATATTTTTAAAATGAATTTAATCTATTTATATTTTTCATATCAAGAAACACTAAATTTATTATTCCATAAAGAAAAATTTAGTTTTTCTTGTGTTACATATAATACTAAATTTATCTTTCATTACATATAGGACTATGTTTAAATGAAATGTGCCAAATTATTAAAATATTATTGTTTAATAATATTTTTATCACATAACCATTTAAATTGAGTGTATTATTTTTAATAAATAAATTATGAAAATATATAGTTAACACATTTATAAATGATGAATTCCTTAGGGTATAATTAAATAAAAATTAAAATTAATACCTCTTTAAATTAAAAGAAATCATTTTCTAAAAAATATTTTTGTACACATAAATGAGTTTACCAAATTAAATTCAATGAACCATTTTTTAATTGATTTAATTAAATGTATATATTATATATTAAACTAAATATTTTACATTGATCATATGTATTTTCTAGGAAACAGATAAGAATAAAAATCAAATTTTACGCGTAAAAGTGAATTTTTCATAAAAGTTGTTTTGATGCATTTGAACCTATTATATTAAAATTAATTTTCACAAATATTAAATATTTTATTCTAAAAAATAAAATTCTGTTTTAAATAATAAAATCTAAATTATCTTATGGTGAATATTTGGGATTTTCTAAAAAGTTTCATTGTTTTATTAATATTAAAAAATACCAATTTTTAATTGAGTAATGCATTTTAGTTTAATTTATTAAAAAATTATTATTATATTATAAATAGGGTATAATGTTAAATTACTTCAATTTTATATCCATTCATCCAAATTATTTCATTTTAATCAATTTCGTGTTTAATATTGATAGATTGTTCTTAATCTTAGATTAATTTTTCATAAAACCACGCTTTCCTATAATATTTATGAGATTAATTTTAAATTAAAATTCTCATATTAGGTAAAATTAATTTAAAAAAAATAGATGAAATTTTTTGAATCAATAAAATTTATAATATAAAATTATAAAAACATAATGTTTTACCAAAATGTATAGTGGAAACAGTAAAAAATTGATACCATGTTTAAGATATTAATATGTCTAGGAGGGGTTAAACTAAAAAAAACGGTAAAATGAACTTTACAGTTTTTTAAAATATAATGTTTTGAAATATTTCTAACATTTCACTTGTAATTTTAAATAATGGTTCATTTTGGAATCTAATTCAATATAAAAAATTTGGGATCACTCATTGTTTTTCAAAAATACCAAGTGTTCCCTCTCTCTCACTTACAAAAGCCCTCCCCTATCATATCCTATAAACACCTAAAAACTGTAATGTATCATAAAATACCTTCCCAACTAAAATCACTCCCCAGACCTAGAATCATTATTTTAGTCACAAATCTATCCTAGATACGATTTTAGAGTAATAATAATGAGGATTCCCGAAAAAGAGGTCCCATTCATCAACAAGAATTTTGGTTTTATTTCTTACTTCATCCATTTATTATTATTATAAATTTTTTATATAATACCCTATATAATGTACATATTACAGGAATTTTGTATTCAAATTCCAGGACCTACAACTATCTTCACTTCTATCAAATGGGTTACTAAATCATCGTTCATGTGTATGATCGACTTCCACCTCACAAACTGATGTCGTTTATTTTCCATTACTACCAATCATGAGTGTAAAAAATGTTGCATTCGTTATTTATATATAATAATTAGGAAATTATTATTCTTATGAAAGTATTATATTACACATACTTTCATACATTCCATTTTGTGAGAATATGATAACGATCATCTTGTATACAGTGGGCCACCGACTCACAAAGTGATGTGATTATTTCATTAATAAAATTGATTATATTAAGGATGTGTTTAACAAAAACATGTGATACATATTTAAAAAATTATTCAGTAAGTATAACCTACATCATTAACGTCATTTCAAAAAATACAACATTAAAATGGAAATAGTGTTCAGGGGTATGTAAGACCAACCGTCTCCCTGAATAATGTATTCTATTTTATCTCACTATATTTTATGGATTGTTATAAATAAATATATAGATAATATATATGATATTTATCTAATTATTACCATCATGTATACCACGACTCCAATATTATATAAAAATTGACAAATATATAACAAATCACGATATATATGAAAATATAGTTGTTATTCCCAAAAACATGAAACTTAAAATGAATTGTTAATAAAAGGGTAATCAAAAGACAAAAGGAAATCATAAATGGTATTATATACATTATTTTTTTTTATTTAATATATGTATAATAAAATGATATTTATTATACATGAGTTTTGAATGAGTGTAATGTAATTCAAGACTTAATGTATGACATTTTCGACCTCACTTTTTTACTTTTATGAGACACATTCCATATTCACCACCTATGTATATTATGTGGTGTATATAATACCCATGAATTTATTTTATAGTTATTCACCTTAATTTTTTTATTTGCATAATAATTTTATAATCTCTATTTTAGGGTTTTTATTCTTTAAAAGTCAACAAATATATAAGGGATTCTTTTTTGTCTCTATTTTCCTTTATTAGGACATAAGTTATGTTATGAACATATCCTCTTATGTGACCTCTATATACTGACCCATTGTCATTTTATACCATTATATTAATTATTATCATGATATTTTATGTTTAACTTTATGATAATTTTCTCATGGGACATGAAATTCAATGTGACCAAAGCTGATAGAGCTTTATGTTATAATATCATCATTTATCGAGATTATTTATGTTTTTTCATACAATGATGAAATCATATGATATATCTCTCATGAAACTAATTAATTTTCTTATTCTCTCTTTATTTCATTATAACACATGTTTTCTATTTATTTTTATCTACATATTTACTTTAGTGTTAAAAATAATGTTTTTATGAAAAATCATCTTTTCGGTTGAAATCACTTTTCTTAAAAAAACTTTTTTTCAAAAAATGTTTTATATTATTATTTCTAAAATACATAAACTGATTTATTAATGAAATTTTTACCCATGTTTAACTTTTTTAAATATATTTTTAATATAAACATCATTTCAATCCCCAAAACAATTACCATTTGTCTTCTACTAAAAATGTGAAAGGAATATTTATGCACGAGATGAATGGAATTTTCTACCATCATGAACATTATTATAATTGAATTTTCTATTGTACTATTTCAAGGAAATTTTAAAATAATATTATTTCCAAAAAAATAAATATATATTTTCGAACAATAAAGGATATTTTCCATCATAAATGATTTAAATGATTTTTAATGATTACTTCTTAAGATTTCATGGTTGTTTTCAAAATGAATAATTTTCAAAATGTTTAATGTTTTAATTAATGATTTTGAAATAAAATATATATTCCACAAATAATGTTTATGGTAATATTTACAATTTATTTCCCGTAAAATATGACATCCTTTTATATAATATATTATTTACTAGGGATATAAATGAATGATACCTTTTGTTTTATTTCATAGAAAGGTTGATTATAACAAAATGTTTTTGAAACACATATACCATCTACGGGATATACCGTGATATTATTATTATCAAATTGAATTATTTTTCACAAGATAATATAAGATTAAATGATTAGGAATTTTGTTTATTTTCTATAGGTTATGATATAATTAAATGTTCATAAATTCCATTTCATTTCAGGGGTTATGATATGATGAATGTTTTTTGATCTCATGGCACACATATGTAAGGTTTTCATTTTGTGATGATGGTAACATTATAACAAATTATGGTGGTTAAATTATAACCAAGGAGAGTGGATACATTATAACTAATGGAAGGTGGGACCTAAATCTCCCACTGATGCATTTTGTAAATATTTATATCTCATGAGATAGACAGATATGGAATGAGGTGTGATATTAGTTCAGTAAGGCACTTTGTCCACTATGGTGGTATTGGGATATAACCTTTACTAACAAAATGGGATGGGAAGTGAACCCATTCTACTATTGGGAAAGGGGTGCAACATGGAATGGTGGGGTTTCCTACCCAAGAGGTATAGCCTCTAAAAATTAGGGAACATTAGTGGTTATCCCAAAACTGAAAGAGCTACACAGGTAGTTATCCCCAGAATAACATGTTATGAATGTATTCAAGGATAAAATTAAAATAATATTTTATATTATTATATGTATTCCTTAAATTTAAATTTTATTTTAATATAATGTTATCATCTCTTATGTTCTTTAATTTAATTATGAATCATGTCGTATGAACTTCCAATATTTATTTCATGAATAATTACTTTGATTTATGAAATTTTTGTTATAAACATAATATAATATTTTCATGTTCACAAAACCTTATTCTTGTCTTGTGATTTCTTATGTGCACATATCGATGTGAATTTGTTTTACCCTTACTAATCTTTTAAGCTCACCTCTCATATGTTTCTTTTCCTAAGGTTATGAAGAAAGGTTATAATTAAGTGTACTAAATGGGATGATCTTTATTGGGAAAATTGATGATATGTCATGGATTGAGAAGATTGTGTTCCATGTTTCCAAAGCAAATAAAATATTACAGTCATCAGAAATGTGTGTGTATAATTTAACGAATATTCATATAAGAATGATGTAAACTCTCGATATAAGAATCATGGCTCGCTATAGGTAGAATTTTACACCTATTATTTTATCATATACTTCCCTATAAATAAATAATTTTTTTAAGGAAATGTAAAAAATATTAATGTAAAATGAACTGAGGAAAATATTATTGAGAGAAGTTATTTTAATGAAAAAATCCATCAATAATATAACGCCCAGAGCCCAATCTTCGGGATTCAGTCCTTGAAAATGTTGTCTAATTATTTTATAAATAAAAATTGAATAATTATACAACATATTACATAAATGATGGAATTTTATAGGTCTTGGTTCTAGATGATTAGATAACACCTTAAATTTATCACATTTGAACAAAAACTAAATTGTTTCCTAATATTATCTGCATAAACTAACACCAAAAGCATCAATTATAGATTTATAACTTCTATTATTTGATTAAAAAACATTTAAAAATAACGGTTTGAGAATTCAATTTCTCAATATGTGGTTTTGAAATCATTTAAAATCATTTTAGTAATTCGTTCCTTGAAAATAACATTGAGAAATTCTTTCATGAATAACATAAAGATAATTTTCAAAATAATTTTTAAAAATTATAATTTAAATTAGTAATTTTTAAAATAATATAAAACATTTCAAATTACATACATACAGGAATTTAATTAAAATTAATCTCGTGATATGTTTTAAAAAACACTATAAATGATTTTGAAAACAAAATATTGCGGTAACATAGAACATTGATAGATATATTTGGCCTACCAAATTGTTGAGGGATTGGGTTCAATCCCCAATTACCTTTTCTATTTACAACATTCAAGTAATGGTTTTACTAAATTTTTTAATGATATATTTACATATATATTATTTTACTATAGTTTCTGAATCAAAATCATGTTACTCTATTTAAGTAAAGATTCAAATTTATAATTATATATATATATATATATAATTATGTACATGCTTAAATATATAAATATTCATTGCATACCAGTCATGATTTCTGTTCCACCAAACCTCATACTATAAAACATTGCATGATGTTTCCAAGCATTCACACTTTCTTTTATTAAATACATTTTTTATTTATATGAATTAAATATTTATGTTTCACAAATAATATTTTAAATGAAATATTTCAAATATTTTAAATATTGAAGATATTATTTTTATTAATAATTTAATAATTAAATATTTAATTTGAAATTGTTATTATTAATACAAGGTATGTCATTATAAATAATTGAATATCCATGATTATAATATATGTGATGTCCCTAATTTTAATATAACACAATTACATATAATGTGTGTTTTAAAAAATGGTGATAAAATTTTAATATATCTAATAAAATTATGATATTCTTACATTTATAAATTCATACATCGACAAATATTTTGTTATCATGATTTATTTATAAAAATTATATACTTGTAAATCAAAAATGTATATATGTATATATATATTACATAATAAATTCATGTTTACATAAAACGATTATAAATGGAAATATTCCTTAGCAGCATTAACATGAAATAAATTAAAACATAAACATTTATATATATATATATACCACACACATTTAATAATATGATCTTTGTGAAGTATGTTTTGAATTATAAAAATAATTAAAGAAATTGTTAAAAAGATTTAGAACAACTTCTTATTAAATGAATATAAAAAATTTTGGAACTTTAGAACAGGTATGATTTTGATTTTAAAAACCCAACCATCAAAAAATTTCCAAATATATTCTCTTATGAAAAAATAGAAAATAAAGATTATGACTGGAATTAATCAAATAAAGAAAACATCACATAGAAAAATAAGATCTTAAAATAAATAAATTTTTTAAATAATATTTAACCCTTTAAAATACACAATTAATCAATTTCTATCAAGAATAAATATATTCAATACAATTGTTACACCAAAATAATTGTAGTATTAAACCCCTTACTATAATTTATCAATGTTCTAAAAATATATGTTTATTTTTTTTAAGAAACCCATCAATAAAAATGGTGGAAACAAATAAATTGTAAAAATAAAAAAATCCCTTACATAAATATATTTTAGAAACCATTCAACCTCTTCTACGTGGTGTCCTTTGTCAAATGGATTCAATCACAAAGGGTGTGAAAATACTTTTTTTGAAAATTTGTATAAAAGATTCTACTTATATAGACTCTCAGATAGAGTTATATATATATTTTATATCAACTTGAATATGTATTTTTAATTCCCAAATACTTTCTTCTACAAGTATAGATACATATCAGAATATTATATATTTAATTTATTCACATGATAATACGACACAAAACATGACCTCAAAAAAATCAAAAATGAGATAATGGATACATTGAATGAGAATTATCTCAATGATCTAATAGTTTCTATAATGTGAATTGAAACTCAATTTTATGAAAAATTAATTAGACGTAGATTATAATAATCTAAATTGATCTTATCTGATCAAAAATCGATACAAATATCATTGGTATAAAACTGTTTGATGAAATAAAAAGTCAAGATAACCATGAGCAGAAGATGATAGGATAAAGAAGAAAAATAATAGTAATATTTTCGGAATATCTAGAGAAAAATAATTAATTAATGAATAACTACATGAAAATCCACACAACACTAGGTAGATCTCAAAAAATCAGATCCATATATTGATTGGAACATCACATGTAACTCAACAAACATGAATTAGACTTTAGAAGTGGTTTTATTTTCATTATTACCATCACTCGAAACCCTCAACTTCAACTTAGATCTTCTCTTAGACTTGAATTTGTTGTCAAAGCCACACACGGTAACATTAAATGACAAACCAACCTCAACTCTCCTCCGTCTCACTCGGGGTCTCGCTTTGAACCTGCATCGACCTCATCTCCCAAAGACAAACCATCTCATGATTTCCCCATCAACATCGACTCGGTTTCTCCCCTAAAATTCATCTACTAAAACACTTAATCTTGATTCCATTATTACTGTTTTCACCATTTTTTTCATTAAAAGTTTTTAATTTCATTTCACCATTTTGAAAAATAATATATAAAAATTTTATTAAAAAAATCACATATAATATTATCCATATATGTCATTTAGAAATTATATTTTATTTTATCATTTTTTATCATCTACATTATATATATTTTCTTGTCAAATTGGGTTTAAATATAATTTATCATTAACTACATTTAATATATTTACATGTTAAATAAAATACCATGGTTTAATTTATTCATTTTATTGAAAAGTGAATATTCATTATTTTATAATAAATGAAGATATTATATTTAAAATTTATATACTAAAAATAATTTTCATGTTTAAAAATAGTTAGAATAAATGAATTTTTTGAAGAATTTAATTATTATTACATAATCATACCTTTTGATAATTAATAATTCTAGACTCATAATTTGTAGATCAAAACATTATAACATTATAAAAGTTAAAGTATTATATTATTCTTAATATCACCTTTAATTAATAAAACAATATATTCCGAAATATCATTTCAATATACTTTGTTTCATAAAGCTATAATTAATTTATATTATTTGAACAATTCATCATGTATTTAAAAAGTGACAGTTTGGAAAATAGTACAAATTAAAGTAACCAAATTTCTTTTTAATGAAATGTTATAAAACAAATTTACAAAATTATTAATTTAAAATATTAATCAATTAATTAATTAATTACATAGAAATTTTGGGATTTCATATTCTCCCCCTAAAGGAATTATTCCCTTACATTTCAATCGTCGAACTAAAGAAAAATTATGAAATTACATCTTCAGAAATAATGAATTTCTATGTGGACTAAACCATTTAAAGAATCTAATATCATGTATATTTTTCCCCTCAAAATACAAAATATAATATCCACATTTTTCTAGGTCGTGCCTCAGATACAAATTATAATGCCTTGAACCTACTATTCAAGATTTAGTTCTTGAAGATGCAGTATAATTTATTTTTATAAAAAGAACCTAAATAATTACACAACATATTACACAAACGAGGACCTATTACCTATATTGGGTTTGAAAATTAGACAAAAACTTACATTTTGAATAGTTAAACAAATAAAAAACAATTTCTGATTATGTTTCTGCATACGCTAACACCAAAAGAGTCAAACTCACATTTAGAACATCTATGATTCCTATGAAAAACATTATAAACAATGGGTTTAGCGTTTAATTGATCAATAAGGGGTTTTGAAATTTTTCCAAAAAAATAGGAATTCATTCCTTGAAATTAACTTTGAGAAATTATTTCAAAAATAATATAAAAATAATTTTCAAAATACCTTTTTAAAAGATTTATTGAAATTATATAAGTTTAAAAAAATATACAACTTTTGAAATTACTTATATAAAAAAATGCTTTAAAAGTAATCCAGTGATAATTTTTGAAAAACACTATGTATGCTTTTGAAAACCAAACATTGCAGAAAATTAGAACATTGATTGTTATCTTGGGCCTACCCAATTGTTGAGTGATTGGATTCAATACCAAATTCCCGACTCAACTTACAACATTAATGTGTATGATTTTATGAATACATTTTAATTATTTATTTACTTATATATACTTTCATTGGAGGTTTCTTATTCAAAACCATGTTAATATATTAAAATAAACATTCACATTTATATTTATATATATAAGTATGTACATACATAAATATATGAACATTAGTTGCATACTAATCATGGGTTTTGTTCCACCAAAACTCAGTCAATAAGACTTTTAATGACGCGTCCAAGCATTCATACAATTTTTTATGAAATACATATTTTTATATCAATTAAATGTTTATGTTTCACACATAAGATTATAAAATAAATATTTAAAATATTTCAAGGCTTGAAGAAATTATTTTTCTTAATAATCTCATAAGTAAATATATAATTGGTAATCATGATTACAAATGCAAGGTATGACATTACACATAATCGTATGGCCATGTTTATATACAAATGTGACGTCCCTAATTTTAGAATAACACGATGACTTGTCATGTGTGTTTTTTTAAAAAATGGTGATAATGTTTTACCATGTCAAATAAAACTAAGATATTATTACTTTTATAAATTCATACATCAACTATTATTTGGTTATCATTATTTATATAAAATATTTATATACATAGAAATTATATAGGTATATATATATATATATCACATAATAAATTCATATTTATCTGAAATGTCCATAAATGGAAACATTCCTTAGCATCATTAACATGAAATCAAATTAAAACAAATAATATGATATATATATATACCACTCACATAAAATAATATGATCCTTATAAAGAATGTTTTAAATTATTAAAATAATCAAAAAATATTTTAAAAGATTTAGAATATCTGCTTATCATCAAAAATTTTGAAACATCAAAACATGTTATATTTTTATTTCATGAAACCAACAATTAGATACTTTCAAAATTATTTCTCCTATGAAAAACCTAAAAATTATGATCATGATATGAGTTAAATAAATATATAAAACTGTTCTCACAAAAATAAGACCTTAAATTAAAAAAATATTTGAAAAAAATATTTATCCCTTACGAAAACACAATTAAGATATTTCTATCTAGGATAAATACACACTATACCAAACTTACACCTAAATAATTGTATTATTAATCCCCTCACTATAATTTATCATTGTTCTAAAAAATGTTGACTTTGTTTTGATGAAACTGATCAATAAACATGTAGAAACATATAAATCGAAAAAATAAAAATAAAAAAAACCTTAAATAAATATATTACAAAAATTATTCCTCCTCTTCTACTTGGTGTTCTATGTTAGATGGATTCACTCAAAAAGTGTGTGAAAAAACATTTTTTATATATGTTGAAAAGATGCTACTTATATTGAATATCATATAGAATATTATATATATATTATATCAACTTGAATATGTATTTTTAATTCCAAAATATTTTTTCCTACAAGGTGAGATACTTATCTTAATTTTTTTACTTATTTTATTTTCATGATAATAAGAAACACAAAATAACCTAAAAAATGTATAAATGAGACAACAGATTAAATGAATCAACATTATTACAATCATTAAATTATTTCTAGAAAATTACTTGAAACTGAATTGGACAACAAATTGATTACTCATAGATTATGATAATCTAAATCAATCAAAATTCAAGAAACAATTGATACAAAAATCCTCAGTATACAACTATTTGATGAAATAAAAATTCAAGAAAACCATGAGTGGATGACGATAGGATGAAGTAGACAATGAACAACCAAATTTGTGGAAGATTTAGATAACATGAATTAAATAAAAAAGACCTCCATGCAAAACGAGACAACACAACATAGATCTCAGAAAATCAAGGCCATATTTTGATCGAAACATCACGCAAATCATTA
This sequence comes from Viscum album, assembly GCA_963277665.1. Classification (NCBI taxonomy): domain Eukaryota; kingdom Viridiplantae; phylum Streptophyta; class Magnoliopsida; order Santalales; family Viscaceae; genus Viscum; species Viscum album. Next base: position 250,041,936 of record OY728139.1, read on the forward strand.
GACATGAATCAAACTTCATATGTGGTTCGATCATCATCCTTACCACTACTTGAAACCCTCAACTTCAACTTAGATCATTGCTCAAGCTTCTTTTGATTGTCAAAACCACTCACTGTCACATTAGATGATGAACTAGCCTTGACTCTCCTCCATATCGCCCGTGACCTCACTTCGAACCTTATTCAGATTCAACTCCTGAAGATGAACCCTCTTGCGGTTTCCCATTCAACATCAACATGAGTTCTCCCACAAAATCGATCTAAAAAAACATTTAATCTCAATTCCCTCAACACAGTTTCACCTTTATTTTAATTTATTTTATTAAATTCATTTCCCCATTTTCCTAAATCATATATAAAAAAATTATTAAATAAATCACATATAATACTATACATATATTTCATTTAGTAATTCTATTTTATTTTATTCATTTTATAATCTTTATTATTTATATCTTCTTTCCAAATTTGGATTAAATCAAATATAACAATAATTAATATATATATATATACAAGTTATATTAAATATCATGATTTCATTTATTCATTTTATTTTAAACATGAATAGTCATTATTTTATAATAAATATAAATATGATATTTAACATTTTTATTCTGAAAATAATTTTCATGTTTTATAATAGTATGAAAACATGAATTTTTTTAATAATTTAGTAATTATGTTATAACATAATTTTCTATTGATTAATAATTTCACAATCCTAATTTATAATTGAAAACATTATAACTTTATAGTAGTTAAAATATTATATTATTAATAATATCAGCTTTACATAATAAAACAATATATTAGAAAATATAATTTCATGATACTTTATTTTATAAATGTGTAATTAATTTATATTATTTTAATACGTCATCATGTATTTAAAAGTTTACATTTTGAAAAATAATAAAAATTAAATAAAAAAAATTTCACATTGATTATTATTTTTTAAAATATTTTGAAACATTATTTTTTAAAAATATGAATCAATTAATTAATTAATTACATATAAATTTTAGGAAGAGACAAATAAATTATAAAAATATAATATGAAACATCATTGAGAAAACATTAAATGGAATAAATTCAAAAGTAAAAAAAAGACATTGAAAATGAAATATGTATAATCTTGGTTCACTATGAATATCATATCTTCGATTATAACATTGGAAAAATGGGACAAATAAATATATAATAGACATGTGGAGTAAAAATTAAATGAATTGGATGAATGGTTTTAGCTATAAATGTAAGGTTATATATATTATTGAAATATGTCCATTATTTATATGGTTGATAGACATATGACCATTAGAAATATGGTCCCTCAAAAAATGGATGTATGATATAACTTCATCATGTATGCCTTTGTATAATTATTATATTGAAATTATCTTATTTTAAAAAATAAAATTAAAATAATATTGTTCATGAATAAAAAACCATGAAACAATATATTATATTTAATTTTATATGTTCAATTTAAAAAATAAATTTTCATGTGTTACATATTATTGTAATTATTATTATTAATGAATGATTTTATGTATTAATAATGTTTAAATATTGTTTTTAATCTATGTGAACATAAAAAAATTAATTTTTAGAATATATATAATTAAATTGAAGGGGCCATGATTAAAATAATTTAATGTTCAAATTTGATATTTTTCAATGATCAATTTTTAAAAGTGATTTTTATTTTTAACTTAATAAAATAAATTCATAAAATTTAAATGATTGATATAATTTAATGTTTTAATGTATAAAAAATGTATTAACAGTAATTTAAATTTTTATTTATTTTAAGTAAGATAATGATAGCTTAATGTTTTAAAAGTAATTTTCCAATAAAAATATTTGATTCTATTTATTTTAATATATATAATGTTTTCAACTAAATATATAATTAAAAAAATTAAAAAATTGAATTAGCTTAAATAGAGTATAATTTTTAATTAATAGGTCAAAATTAAGTGAAAAGTTAAATTTTATTTTTAGGTTGAAAAATAAGTTACCAAGGAAACAAATTGAGTTATTATGGTTGTAGCATCCCAACCATGACCCATCACATTAGGCAAGACCGAGGTTCCACTGACCTTAGTGGAATCCGCTAGACCAAATGGTATGTATTAAATTCTAAGGCCATGAAAAAATATTGGGGAGATTTTCCCTTATATTTTATCGTATAATAGACAAACCAAATATATCTAAAAGTGAATATGATTTCTGATATAAATCCACCAAAAATATAAATGACATAAATTAAAAAATTTAATAAATTTTGCAACATTGAACAAAAAAATAATTTATAATAAAAATAGAAAATATGCTAAAGCCTATGTGATAGTTATACTACCTAGTAGAAGTGGTCAATCCTACGCGCAGTAAATTTTTTCCATCAAATTATTCTATTTTATCCCCAAAACTAGATGATAATATTTAATGTGAATCTATAAATAGAATATATTTTCACATATAATATCTAATTAATTTATTTAATTAAAAATTAACATAAATTGAATTCATTCCTCATTGATGAATAACTTGATCACTATTATATAACAATAATTATATAAGACGAGTTATGTTTTGACTTACACTAGTAGTGATATTTATGTGCTCTAAGATCCATTAATCATCGATGTGAAGCTCAACATTTGAAGTAACGCTTTACAACAAAATCTTTTATGGAAGATATAATTCATTCTATTGGAGGATAAGAAATTCTCTACATTCTTCATAGTGTTGTAGTGATGGATATATTAAGGGCTTGATAGGATTCCCTCTAAAAGTCAGTGTACGAGAAGAATGAATGTGACTTTCACCTTTCAAAAAACATGATATCCAGTTTTATATAGATCATGGGTTAGAAAATGAAAAAAATTACAAGAGAAATTATTATTTTCCTAAATTCAACTGAAACACTATGTTTAAATAATAATAATGACATAATTATTTACTTGACATGCGATAAAATAACAGGAAAATTAAAAACAATTATCACATATGGTAAAATATATTAATATACTATTTAATATGAAATTTATTATCAGAAAATTAAACATGGTCTTCCAAATCTATTAGATACTTATTATTATTTGAATAATGAATATTTATTTAATTAAACAAATACCACTTCATTATTCCACAATTAATATATAAATATTATATTAATAAAAACTAATGAATAATTATCTATTAAATTTTGAAGTAACTAAAAAAATAAATATTTTATTACATTATGAATAAACCAGAATAAATAGCCTTTTTAATATTTACATAGGTAAATAAATAATTATCTTATGAATAAATATACACTAAATACTCAACTAACATATATATTGAATATAAAACATGTGTTTAAATATGTTCAATCAAACCAACATGAATTATTTTTAAATCGTGTATAAGAATAGTATTTATCAGGAATAATATATTCATATATAATTTTACTGAGGATCCGAATATACATAGTTTTTATCCCTCTTAATCCATTTTTCAATAGAATTAGTCTACCCTGCATAATGTTTGAGGATATAATCTAGTAACATTCTAAGGCTCCCATAGAGATTGAATAAAATATCATAATGAATTGTAATCTCTTACAAACGTACACCATTTATTATAATCTCTTTATATCAATGTCTCTATTAAATTAGGATACATTAGAGTGCCATAAAATTATATGGTCAATGTTTATTTTATTACCAATCAAGAAATGATCATTTCTGAAAAACCTAGATGGAAATTGACATAATCAATTAGTTTAATTCACATCAAAGTTTCTTAGATAGCAAATTTCATTAAATAACAGAAAGGGTAAATTCTTTCTCTAGTTATTTATTAATATACTTTCACTCATGATGCACCCAATGTATCATACTTCACCGTAAATAGATGCCCCCTGGTATTCATTAATCCATAAAATTATGTTAGTCATGACATGTATTAACAATATTACTAATGACTAAATATTGTTACACATCTCAATAGATAGTAACATTCAATGACAGGTATAAATGTTGATTTTTAATTTTTGGGTTAGATTATCATAGTATCATGCACTAGATTTTAGATAGGGAATACAAAATGAGAAAGTGTCATAGAGTCCAATGAGTCTACGCCCATGATTTCTAGTATCATTTTGGTATTGATAGATGATATCATTTGGATATATAACATATATCTAAGAATTATTTCACAGAACTTCTATCGTATCATCATATCCAAGACAGACTATGACTTTTATTTGCAACATGTATGTTTATAACATTATCACATAATATGTCACATATAAGAACAATCTATTTTTGATATTATATTTTATATATATTCAAATACATATATACAATTAACTAAAACTTACTTATAAATATGTTTTTGGTCACCAACTCCAATAGGCCCCCACTTACACGAGAGCCACTAGGTAACAACCTTCAGTTCGATAGATATCCATTGATGTTCCTAATTCTACTGTGATGAGGATTTTTTCAATGGTTTGACCACATTTTTTTCTATTGAAACTCTATACATATATCCTTCACTACTTTGAGAAAAATACATTATGTGGTTATACATTTGGAGAATAGTCTTCATCAGTTGATGTGAATGTGTATCCATTGAGAGAGTCAACTCTATTGTATAATCATTATACAATGTGAATTGATTTATATTCCTAGGAACCACATCTAGATCATGAAGAACATATTTTATCAAAAAAAAAATTGATTGTATCAAAAACTTATATATATATATATATGGATTCCATAGTATAATGGGTGATAACTTGCAAATTTTAATAATTTCATCTCATGGCTCATCTTTTGAGACTGAAGACTTATCCCAACCATGAATTCGGTTCATTTTGATATATTTGAAAACTAGCATCAATATATCCTTTGATGAGAAGTCCCAAATATCATCTATATACTAGGAACACATCATTAGTAAGCATCATATACTTAAAGATAACTTTAAAAACATACCAAAGTTCTTCTCATAGAATAGCTTGATATATACCTACCTTTCATAAACCATTGAAAATATCAATCCTTATATATAAATAAAATAAAATATAGATCATATCATAGATTCTTATGGGACCCCACTAATTATCTTTGTCCATGTCTCTCCATTTGTTTCTAAGGAAACATTTTCTAGGGATGATGTATACCATGAGACACTAGAACCAATCCTATCTTGGATTTTTCCATACTAAATCTATTTAGTATCTTTTTAATGTGTGATCATTGACTTAATCAAAATATCCTTTTGTAACTATCATAAATGATCATGATTCCTTCGATAAATACTACTACACCAAAGAATTTCATATTTAAGTACATGTTTTACTGATCCTTACTGGACTATTAGACTAGTATTTTATTTTATATAGGTTATATTTCATAAATATATATAATTAAAAATAGGAACACATTTCCACTATACTAGTGCTAAAACAAATGGATCACATATGTTCATTTTGACACCAAATGTTTTATGGATTCATTTAAACGAATTTACAAAGACCTAAATTTCAACTTTATCCCATATATTGATTTAGGAAACTTACAAATCTTATTTGAACTTTATAGGGTCTCAAATATTTCTAGTTATGTCATATATATATCTTCTTGAAGGTTTCTGTTAATTTTTTTTGACATCATTCTTCCAAATTTCATAGTCATATAAAGATACATTGAGAAGTAGAATTATGATAGATTTAAACATGGATAATGGATATGTTTTGTTTTGAAATTGTCAATGAATTGATTTAAATAAAATCATATAGCCTATATCTATTATACATTTCTACATACATTACCTTTTGTATAAAATATTAATTTGAATACCAATTTGTACCCAATGATCATTATGTCAACTTGAGGATCGATTAGAACCAAAAGAAATTTCTCATACATGTAATCTATCTAAAAATTCATCAATTATTTCCATATTTAAAATTTTGAGCTCTCTACTACCACTTTATAAGAAAGATGATCATTATAGTTAACCAATAAGGAGTCACAATGTTTGATGACTAGAAAACCATATGTTTTTTCTTCTATAACCTCTATGGAAATCATATAAAGTATGAGTGTTTCCAAAAAAATATCATCCATGGTGACCAATATAACATATTTTTATAAAAAAAACTAATATATCATAAGAATAATGTTCATCAAATTCAATCTTTCTCCCACAACACATCATAATGATGAGCTCCATCTCAAGATAAATGGTTTGTATTGTGATAATTCGTTTGTGTCTACAGGGTTTTATTGATTACATCAACTTTTTCTATAGGATACCCTATAAATACACAATTGACTCTAAAATGATCTATTTTTACTATTTTTGGTTGTGAATGATCCTTGAATCTTCATGAATCATTATGTGACAACATGATTTTTTTTCTATAGATTAACTTATAGGTTTCTTTTCTATTACACTAGTCAGTACCTAGTTTTGAATGTTTTTGTAACATGTAATTCATATCCATAAAGTTATAACAGATTAGTATCATGTATTATCATTGAACTTATGCCAATAGTGTTATAGTTTCTCCTTTCATTGGAATCCTAAAACTGTGGTGAATAAAGGGGAGTGAGTTGGGACTGGATCCCACACTTCCATAGAAATTCAATGAATGCATGGTTAAGATATTCTCCATAATGATTATAATAAAATTTATTTATCATCCTAGAATGAATATTTTATACATTATTAATTTATTCCTTTAATTTCATATAATATTTAGACTTACAATTAATTAAGTAGACATATATCTATCTACTCAAGTCATTTGTATAAGTAATTAAGTATGAATTCCCACCAATATATTCTATTATAAATGGACTGCACATATTAGTTGTCACTAATTACAAAATCACTATAGATCATTCACCTTATCCACAAAAAAAATTCTTGGTCATTTTCCCATGTAAATAATCATGGAATCTTACATGTTATTTTAGATCCATAAAGTCTATATGGCCATCTTGATATATTTTTGTCATATAAATCTCCTTCACATGACCAAGAGGATGATGCCACTAGTGGGTGTAAAATGTGTTTTGAAAACACGATATGTTATCAATTTCAAATACTTAGTTCCCATAATATAATACATAAAGACTATTTTTGAATGTTTAATAGCATAACAAAGGTTGTATTTATAAAAGAAACATCTTTTCATACTGAATTATAAAATAAATCGATATATTTTAGGAAATATATAAAAATCAGTTTTTTGGTAATTGTTATTTTATAATATATATATTTGTAAAAACAAGACCATACATTTTTGAAAGTATAGGTAATATTATCCAATTGCATGAAAATCTATCTTCATCACATTGAGAGCCTACAAATCCAACTATCCTTTATAAATCTTTTCAAATATACTTTATTCTGATATTTGAATATATATGTGAACACTATAGACTATACCTAATACCCAATATATAGATATATCAGTATTTGATTTGATAATTAACACACCAAGAGATTACCAATGCTTCTTTAACATGGTACAGTTCATCTTCCAGTGGCTCAATTTTCCATATGAAAAACATATTTTACCCTTTTCCTTTTCATATATTTAGATTTTACATTTTTTAGATGGATAATTCTTAGGATCTAGAGACATTGTATCACTCTTTATCCCATTATCCATATAATTCCTTTTCTTATTCTCTATATGGACTAAAGGATATTAATGCCTATAGTATTTATCAACTATGAGAATACGAGTAATGATATATGAAAGAGTTTTCTAAATATTTGGTATAATATAATTATTAATAAAAATTGTTAAAATCAAAGGATGTAAGGATAAAATGTGATCTTTTACCAACTCATCAAAGAGTATAAGTCTAAAAAATGTTTATATTCTCAATTTATCCAATCACTTTGACTAAGTGAGGATCATTTGGCTCCAATTGACAAATATTAATTTTGAAAATGGAATTGGATGTCACATATATATATATATATATATATATAATTTCTCACCTTTTTTTATATAGATCTCTAAGGTGAGACATTATGATATATAAATCTATATTATCATGTTTCTTTTAAAATATCACTAATAATGGAATATTTCTTGAAACATTGTACATATATTGAATCCACAAAATTATACGTATAAAGAGACCATTTTTACCCACTATCCTCTTATCTAGGCACCTTAGGAATATGGTTTTATAGCCAAAATAATCTCTATTCATGTTATAGTAAAACACATAGGATTCAATATAATTACTAGAAATTTATGATAGTGAGAATAAAAACCTTATTTAGAATGGATCACAATGATATTTTTTATGTCATATTATTTTACATTTCTACAATAAATAAGAGAAAAAAATAGTTATTTTTTTAGATTATAATTTAGATAATAAATTTAATTTATGTTATTATTCTACCAATATTTTATCAAAACCCAATATCTCTTGATATTGGTTTTATAATATCCTATCACATGGAAAATATAGTGAAAAGGATATATAATTGAATACATATATTATAGATGATGTTATGAGAAGCTAGTGGAAATTATTTACCAATTAATAAATTTTTGAATGAAATAAATCATAGTTCCTTGATTGGTTGACTGGACTCCCCAATCATTAAATCCTGGATTAGGATTTCCTCAACATATTACCTACTTGTTACAAAAAGTTTCTAAATGGTAATCAACAACTTATATAATCTATATTTGGACAACCCAAATCTCATGATAGATACTCTTTGATAATTAAAATATTCCCAATGATGTTTTGTCAGTATCTTTTATCCATGGTTTGATTACCACACAATATGTGAAAGCCTATACCAACTTAATATTTATTTTAAGGGTTATTTTTATTAATGTACGGACTATACAATTTATCTTATAACATTATTTTTATTATTTAGTGGATTTTACACAATGTATTAACCATTTCGATATAAACATTATACACAGTATGATATTTTCATTCCTTCCATTTTTCATGCCTTTTAATTTTGTATAATTAATTATATAAATGTGTTTATATAATAAACCATGAAACTACCAAAAATGAAATAAATAAAGTGTAATGACCATGATATTCTTTAATATTTGGATTATCTGGTGGATGATAATCTAACCCTTAACCCCAGGTAATTAACTCTTAGAACCAATCATTATTCGATTTATAACATTCCAATAAGCCTAATGTTTACCACATAGATTGGTTTCACCAGGGATATATAATTGTACTGCTTCCACTTTCCTGGAAGCCATATCTAGTACATAATCATAATAACATGTAAATGAAGATAACGATATATAGGTTAATATTGGTTTTCACTTGAAATAAAATGTATTTGCATGATACCTTATACAATGATAAGAGGGAAATGATTCCCATGAAATTATTTAATTTAATAAATTATTAAAAAACATGAAATAATAAAATAAAATAAATATTCACATACAGATGATGGGATAATATCATGGGAATCGACATACATTATAATAATACAAAAAAGTAAAATTTCATTCATTTACATCAATTCATTATTTATTTTTAAGATAAATGAACCTGAATGAATTTAATTATATAATTATATTATTAGTTCCTTTTATATTAATGACCATTTGATTTATATTTTAGAAAAAAATAATAAAGGTAATTTGGAAAATAATATTATTTATGAGTAAATATATTTAAATACTAATAAATAATTGAGAATTTATTAATTCTTCATAAATTTTTTCATAGTCAACACAACTAATAAAAAATGTAATTTGGTTTTTAATGATATAATCAATTTTTCTGTAGATAATTTTATTTATTTTACTTCTTAGGAGACTATACATCATGAAATATAATGATACACTCCATTTTCCTATCTTTTTTTGTATATTGAATAAAAACCTGGGTACTCTACATGTATCTCGGGCAGGTTACATGACATGTACTAATGAGAGACATGCAAGGTATTTTATTTTCCATATAGCCAAGTAACTCACCAGTTGAATCATAGTTTCCTTAATATTTGGGGATTAATTAGTTACATTAACATGCACAAAAGTTACACACCATGTATCACATTAATTATAGATGTGTTCAGTATCCGAGGATATTATTCCAAGTATTTTACCTAGCCATTAGTCTGAATTTTTTCACTTAATCTTGTAAAAGATAATTCATGTAAACATGATACATCATTTATGACCCAAAAAAACCATGACCTAGGTTGTACTAGTCAAGAAATTTTTTTTATTCAATTCACCATATTTCATTACTGCACCATGTGTTGTGTATCCTACTGCACATGCCGATGCAGAGAGCTTGGGTGTATAACAAGAACATTCGGGTACACATCGTGTATTAGTGTCTATCAACTGGGGTCCTCAGAACCTTTCAATGGAATATTCATTAATTGAAAATATATTCCCAATATATTTAAGGTGATATGAAAATTTAATAATTATAATTAATATATCGAAAATATTTGAGTTTAACAATTGATTAAATAATGAATAAAATAGAAGTGAAAAACTAACAAATATATTATATGTTAGATCAATGAATAATATATAATTATAAATTATTATTTAACATCCCATTGATACAACATAAATTTTCAATGTGTGGAATATTTAGTTAGACCGATTACTAAAAACACTATTACATTAAATTAAAGATATTTCTCTACATAATTAGATATAAAATCCAACCTAGAATCTAAAAAGGGATGATACATTCACATATAATTTATAATTAATTTACCAATATAATTATTTCACTACAATTATTTTTTATGTATCATTGGATCAAACTTTTCATTATATCACTATGTTAGGGGAATGATATGTATATTCCTTCTGGTGCTGATCCTCGGGTGCTCTACAAAACTCAAATCATGACCATAAAACCCAAATTCTTATATCCTAGATAAATCTATCTCTTTCATTCATTGATATTGATGACAATTGAATTTTTAAAGAGTAAAGGAATTCTATCTATTAGAGGATGATAATTTCTATATGTTATTCAGAGCATTCTTGGGAGGGATATATCTTGGGCGTGAGTGGATTACTTCAAAAATTCATTATCCATAATGACATATTGTGTCTCTAGCCTTGAAAAAGCTATCATAACAGGGTTTATATACAGCTGGGGTTAGAAAATAATTAATTGCAGAAGAGATCGTATTATTTTCCTAGTTCATAGAGAACCCCATGCCTAAATGATATTAATATTAATATTATTTACATTACATGAAGTAAACTACAGGATAAATTAATTATTATTTTTCATGAATATATAAATTAAAAAATACACATATATTATTTAATATCATTTTTCTCATCTAAAAATAAAACATGTCCCACCAATAATTTTTAATATTGGTAGAGAATTGAATAATGGCAATTTATTTAATAAAATAAATACTATTTCATTATTCACCAATAAATATATAAATATTATATTCACCAAAACTATAGAAAAAATATTTTTTAATAATTAATATAACTAGAGAAATAAATATATTGTTATGTCATAAATAAACTAGAGTAAATAAATAATTTTAATAATTGCATAATTAAATCAATAATTTCTTAGTGGATAAATGTTTATTAAATATTCAACTAACATAAATGTTCTCTAAAATATATGGTTATTAGTCATTTGTGATTTAAAAATTATAAATATTTATTAAAACATGTATGGGAAAAACATTTCTCTAAAATTAATATTCAAATAAAATATTACTGAGGTTTTGAATACACTTAGTGTATTACTCACTAGGCCACTTTCTGAGTGTCATTAGGCTATAGTACCTGAAGTCCAGAGTTAGTACCTAAAAACATTTGAATCCCACCATAGTGAAATACGTTAATATACTAATGACATATAAACTTATACGAGCACATAACATGTAATATAATACCACTATAGTGATATATATAATAAAATTGGTTACATTCTTGTGTCATCAACATATATGCTTAATGTCTATTTCATGAAAATATGGTAATGAATTTATTAAAAATACCACCATGAAAATGGACTTAATAAAACAATTAAATTCACATAAAAGGGACTAATATGTATACTTACAATAAATAATACAAGTGATAAGTCATTTATGATTTGTTTCATTAATACCACATCACATGTAATGTACCAACAAATCATGCTTCACCGTAAGCATATTTAACCTTGGTTTTCATCCACAAATAATCATATGAGGATTTTTATAATAATTAATAAAAATATTTATGTGTATGAACCACAAAAAAATTTAAAAAAGAATATCCAATGACACATATAAATGTGGGTCTCCTACGAGGGGTCATATTATCAAAATCTATTGCACTCAAGACTACCAATTGAATACACTATGAGAAAGTGTCTCAAATACACCCTTGATATTATGTATAATTTTTATCCCGTTAAATGATATGATCTATCTATATAACATATATTCATGAACAATATCATGGAGCTTCTAGGTTCTCATCATAACATAGAATGTTTTTACCTTTCTGTTCGACAAGTACACATTTTTCATCTCATATAAAATGTTACATAAAAGAAAAATCATGATGTGATAATATATTTTTAAAATATTAAAATAAATGAATACAAGTAACCATAATGTACCTAAAATTTGGTTATTTGGAACTAACTCTATCCTTATGTAATAATGTGACACAACACCAAGATCCAACACTTGGCCAACACCAAGATCCATCCACTAAAGACCACCCCATCAATACAATCAACTAGAGAATTTAAAAATATTCTATTTACCAATTTCACGATAAACAAAATTTTCAAGCACACATAAGTGAAAATATAAGGGGTTATTATATCAAATCTGAATGAAATATCTATGATATCCTATGTAAGTTACTAGGATAAGAGTTAATAATCTCATATTTGTATAAAAATATGAATAAATAATATAAAATAATTATTTACCAAACATTTATTCAAACAATAAATGAAAATAATTCATTTCATATGACATACCCAATCCTGAACTCACACATCCAAGACATGAAACTGTCTGTTGAATAGACCTTACCCACGAGTGGAAAACCATTACTTCTAAATTCAATTCATCACTTAGTTGTGTACCCATGTGTGGTCCAAATAGGCATCAATTATGAGTTATGAACTAGCATAACCATGGAAAATATAATATGAACATAAAATAAACTTTTTTTTTAAAATTCTTTGAACAAACATTCCTTTAAAAACAAATACTCCTTATATCATTAAATTAGGTACTTTATAGGTGAAAAACATGATTTCACAGCTTCAAATGAAAAAAAATGAAGGGTTTTGAATAAAATTATCAATTAGGTTTTATATTAAAAATAAAAATAAAAGTTATTTACAATTTTAAGATTTTATGTCATTGGATAAAGTGGAGAGAGATAAAGAATCCACCCACCATGAATCAACTAACACAAAAAAACAAAGTGGTAGAACATTTTTAGATGATAGGAATTCCAATTTTCCTTTGAATGTGCCTAGTTCTAGAGCCATAATAGGGAAAGTGATATTGGGGGAATGTTGGTGGAAAATTAGTAATGTGATTGTAATTTAATTCCTAAAAATGATCACACAAAGATACCCATCAATGATCAGGATTCCCTTAATAGTATATGGTCGAATTATATTATTCAAAACCCCAATGGTCGACAACACACCCTATAACATAGTTTGGTGTGCTCACCTAGGATGTTTTTATTGGCCTATATAAGTCATCTTTGGCAAGAACTATTCCTCGGACTAGAGAATGTTTAATTTTTCTATTCCATTTTGTATGGGACCCTAGAAAGACTATCCTCACCAAGCCACCACATACATCACAAAGTGTTTTAGACTATATTTTTCCCACATGGGGGAATCCTAGTCACCATGCAGAGAAAAAATCCATGCTAGTGTGTTTTGGTATCACTACAACGTAGAAGACTACAACACCAAGAGTTTTAGCATTACTTGGAATATTAAAATGATCATGAATTTTCCTATGTTTTGTTTATGAATTGAAATCTAAAAAAGAAACTCCTTCAACTAATGATCCTACTGAAAAAGATGTACCAATGGTATATGTCGACTTAACAAGGTTATATAATGTTTTTCCTAAGATAAGAAGTAAAATTATATATTATTATATCCTTCGAATCAAAAGCAAAAATAGGAAAACATAATTATTACTTGAACAAGACTTACATTACAACCATACATATATAAGAGAATTATATACACTATATTAAATTAAGAATTCATTGCTACCTAATAGAAAACCCCATTAATACATTCAAGAATATAAAATGGTTTATACCTACTAATGAACACACTTTTATCGCATACTATAACATACCAAACATAATCAACAAGACTAGTCACCCTATTTATCCCATTATGGTGAATTTTATAACAATGATACTGGAAGAATTCATGAATATTAGAAAAACAATATATACAACCTGAGAAAAAAGTTGAAACAATAGAGGATATTTCTAAGATAAATAGTATAAAATATAATGTTTGAAAAGTCTAGATATACTAGTCTCTAAGTGAGAAAATATGACCTCTAAAGTATCCCAAAACTAAATAGGGACATTAAGTGAATCCAAATTGCTACATAATTCTCCTCCAATTACCTGTATATTGTAAAAATAAACAAAAGATACCCAAAGGTAGACATAGTGTGTTATATGTACAACCTAATAGGTAACAACCTAAGAATAAATAAAGGTTTCACTACAAAAAATTAAAAAGTTATAACTTTAAAGGAAACCTATTTTCCAAGAATTATTTTATAAAACAAATTAAACAAAATTGTCAAATAATCCTTCAGTATTCACAAATTGCATGTCATATTTTCTAAATCCAAAATGAAGAAGGTAAAGATAATGAATATAAATACATGCTTGACCCGAAATCCATTAAATAATATCGATTCTTTCCACATTCCATCAATATAAAAGGGGTTCCTCTTAGTGGTTGAACACACACTAAGGATGCTTGTGTCTCTTTATTGTCCTAACCAAGGTCCTTGTTTTGAAATGTCTTCAAATTTATATTTTAACATCCATGGTAATCTTTTTATAAAACCATGACAAATACAATTCAATAAGAATTAGGTATTAAATATCAATTTTCATTACAAATCAAGAAGATTGCATTTTCAATGAAAAATGAGCAATAAAAGAATATACCATTCCTTTTTAAATTTCAACAAATGTAATTACATTTCATATATGATGAAAAAATATGTACAATAGTTAATTCCAGAAATTAAAACACTTAGATTGATCCATATTCCACAACGATGTAAGAAACATTACAACCTTTGACAACAAGGATGTCCAACCACATGATCATCCATCAGAAGAAAATGCATGAAAATAGTAAAAAAAATATTGATAAAAAACACTATCAAATCCAAAAAATATAGCCAAACAACTATTTCAATCAAAACATAAGAAGAACTAGAAGGAAAAAATTTCTAGTTCTATGAAAAACATCCAAAATTGAGACAAATGTTTAAATAAATTCATTTAGATAGAAATAATTAACTAAAATTTTATAGGTGTATTCTAGGGTGAGAGAGGATGGATATTATGAAAAATTAAAGAAACACATCACTTGTATAGCTTCGAAAAAACAAAAACCCACATCATATACAAGGCATGTAACCCATTTCCACTTCATTTAATCCTTAAGGTCCATATACACCAAAAATCCATATAATTTTTATTATATACAATGTTTTTAAAAAATAAATTGTGTGTACATACTAAATAGAATGTAGACATTTCAATCCATTAACTCAGTTCATATATTCTTCCCATAAGTCATTACACAATATGTACTTTACATACATGGAATGAAAGAACCCAAAAATAAATAGAAAACCCCGGTTTTATGTCGTATGTTCCAATAAATTCCAAAATTTATATTTAAAGGAATACTTCCAATTATATGGCCAAAAAATTCATGACCAAAGAAAAGGGACAACAAAAGAAATCATTGGATGATACCTATTTCAAAGGTTATTGGGCGTCAAAATCTCTCAACCAAAGAATCGTTTTTCACCTAGAAACTGATCAAGATCATGGATCCAAAAATTGATAAGGCCACTTCTTCCTCATCAATAACTCTTCCTTCCATGTCTCATGATGATCCATGTCACACTACCATAGTACATGGACCAAGGGGATCATTTTGATGCACAATATCTAATTCTGGTGATCCATATTCTGATATAGAAAACTCCACTAAATTGTTATCTGAACCAATATCGACGTACTCCCATCTAAGAAAAAGGGAAGGATAGGATATATAACTTTTCAACTAAGAAAAATTGAACATTTCTTGTATAAAAGTCAACCTAAATGGTAAGATAAACAGATATGCCACCCTCTATAGTTTCTCAATGATCTCAGAGGGGCTAACAAACCTCAGTGCAACCTTACTCTGGAAAAACAACCAAATGATGTCCTAAGTTAGAAGTACCCTTGAGAATTAACTGATCATCATACTTAAACTCTAATGGCCATGTATGTTGAATCATGGTTAATTGTCTCTAATCAACTGTTCAAGTATTCAGTGCCATGCTAATGTGTATAGTGACACTCGGGTCGAATCCTCAGTGATTGTAATTTTTAATAGTCGATTGTTTTTGTTTTGAATGTCTTTTTAATAGGTTGTTTGTTTACAGATCATAATTAAATTTATTAAATGAATGTGTTTTATTTATAAATTTAATAAATAATTGTGTGTGTTAATTATTTTGTATTTATATCTTATGATACCCTTCATCATTTCTTTATTTTTCATTAAATTAAATCCCACTTCAAAAGATGATTTTGATCAGAATTACCAAGTGTTGAGATTTTATTACTAGCCTTAACATAAGATATGGTTCTAATATAAATAATTTTTTTTATGGTGGTGTATTGATGGTTTTAATAATCCAAGAAATCCATATATTAATAAAACACATCATTAGTCAATTTAATTTTATGTTAAATATACAGAATGTTATCCTAAAGAATTCACAATGAGAAAAATCCCTCAATCAATTAATATACCCAAATCATGACTCATACAAATAGTAGATATAATTATCAATTGACATGGCTTTATATTTTTATGGTGAAAATTTAAAATAAAATAAAAATAATTAGAGAATAATATAGTAGTGTGTTAAAAACACACACAAAAATTGAAGCGAGTTAAAAAACGGACATTCGATTGAATGAGAAATTATTAGAAGGGAGTTACTTTCAACTTGATTTAAAAAAATTTAGAACATTAATATTACAACATATATTGGGTATGATAATAATATATAATGATAAAGAAAAATTAATTAAAACAAAATTACAAACATAAACACTTATAAGATTAAAAAATAAAAACAATCCAAAAGTAAATCAGAAGAGACATTGAGGATTGGTATATCAATTAGAAAATAGAATACCAAGGATTATACCTTGAATTTGGAAGAGACATTGGCATGCCAAACTATTATAATTTTCTATGAAATTCCAACCCCTTGCATGGAGATAAGGGGGATGTATTTATAGCCCGTGGTGGTGGAATATTTTCTTTCAACTTCTTCCCCTCGATTTGGCTAGCCAATTTTATAATTTAGATAGATGAATATGGAAATATTCTGCTTAAAACTTCTAGATATGAATGTTTCATGTATAACATAATCATTTAGAATGCATTGGACTTAATTATCCAATATTATAGTGGTTTGAATAAAACATTTGAATCATTCCATTTTTATTCATGTTTTTTAGAAGGCCGAAATTTGAAGTGTTTTTTGACTAAAAAATGCCCTAAAATATGATCTATTTATTCTACAATGTATAAAACACATATATTTTCTTCCCCATTGAAAAATATCACATCTATTTGATTTGTATATCATGATAAATGTGATTTATTTTGTGATTCTTTTAATTCCCACAATGATTTATGGGGTAGAATTCAAAGCATCGTTTGAGCCCCTATTAGTGGAGTTGATCCTTGAAATTTTATCCATGAATATTTTAGTTATTCTAGAACATATTTATGACTTTAAAAAAATTTGTACATCTGTTTTGAGCCTAAAAATTATTTCATCATGGATGGTCCAATTTCTTCATAGATTTTTTGGCCCTTATTGTGGGAACCATATGACCGTACAAATGGATGAATTTTAAAAAAATCTAGTGTAATGATTTGTAGAAAATTCAGTAAGGAACCCTAAAAAATAATAATAATTTTTGGATAATTAGTTGATATTTATAATTAAAATAGCAAACAAAAACAATAGTATTAATTTAAATAATTCAAAAAATTGTTTTTTATACTCAAAACGGGTATTTCACATCAATTATGCACTTTTACAAGAAAATTACTAAAGGTGGTAGATAACAAGTAATCAATAAATGAATAACATCAACTCCCCCACACATATCATTATGCATTTCTTTAACTCAACAAAAAAATATTAAAATTTTGTTTTCCCCAATGAGGGGAGGTTTAGGGTATTTCAGTCAATCATGTTGAATTTTCCCAGATGTTGTTATGGAAAAAATGTTCTAAAAAAATCATTTTTCATTCTAAAATTTAGAAACTAAAAATGTGAGCTGTTATAACACACTCCTATTTTCTTGATAAATATTTATTTATGTAGGTTCAGTAATTCACTATCAAAAAGTGAAAATCGTAAGGTTTTGAATGGGCTCTCAACTTCCATTGCTAATCCTAAGGTGCACAAGAATCACGTGTTCATTTTAGGGGGTATTCTATGTCTATGGGATTTTTTGGAATTTATTGTACAAGAGAGAGTAAAATAGGTGAAAAAACTAATGTTGAAAAGGCAATTGACAATTTCAAATAAGGCATGAAAGGTTATGGAAGCACTTATTCACAAGGAAATAATTGTGTGTAGGATGTCATAATAGAGAATGATAACATTTCAGGGGATGAAAAGGTAAAAATCATAAAATAGAATGCAATTTCTCCCCATGAAACATGAATATATAAAGAAAGTTTTTTTTCTTTTTTTTTAATTTTTTTTAAATTTATAGATCAATAAAATCTCAAACTCATCCTCTGACCTATGTTTTATCTCTTCACAACACTAATTTTAATAGTTATAATAAGGTCAAAGGGTGAGGAAAAGTTATTTTTTACCTACCTAAGATATAACCTGTTATTTATTTTTTTCATTTATTTTAACACTTTTTATAACTTTTACAAAATTACATTACTGAAAGTCCATTCCCAATACACAATGAATGAGTTTTTTTTATAATTTTACTTTCCTATTTTTTGTTTTTTGTTTTATTTTACAAAAATTAAAAATATAATGACTACATAATACACCATATCATTAAAAGACACCATTTAAAGCACAAATTATGGTATCATATCGACTATTCAAGGGTCGAGTGCTCTTATAATGTGTATTACAACACTCAGGTCAAATCCTTAGTGATGTTACTTTTTAGTAGTTGATTATTTTTCTTTTGTTTTTATTTTTAATGGGGTAAGGGTTTCAGATCATAATTAAATTTATTAATGGATTATTTTTTATTTCATAATTTGATAATTATTATGGAGAGTTAATTTTTCGGATTTTAATAATATTATATTCTTGAGCTTTTCATTATATTTCATTAAATTAACACTCACATCTCATTATTATTTTCATTGGAATTTCAAGTGTTGAGGCTTTAGTTCAGTCCTTAAATTAACTGAGGGTTCTAATTTAAATCATAACATGTTTAGGTTAGTGTATTAATGGTTCCATTAATCCATGTAATTGAAATTTTAAACAAAACTTGTCATTAATCCATGTCATTCTATGTTCATCATACAAAATGTTATCCAAAATAATAATAAACAAGAAAAAATACCTAAATCGCTTACTTTCCCCAAATCATGACTCACACCAATAGTATCTTTACATAGACATTGATATGGATATTAATCTTGTTTAATATTTTTTTTAATGAGTTAAAATAAAATTAAAATAATAGGATAAGAAAAGAGTAGTGTGCCGAACACACACCCAAATGGTGAAGAGAGTTAAAAACAAATTTATAATTGAATGAGAAATCAAAAAAAAAGGGAATGTTTATCAAAATCACTTAAAAAATATGAAGAAAATTTATCATAAAAAAGATTGTTTGGATGATAATATGAGATAGTGAGAAATAATCAACCATTAAAACAAAATTAAACACACAAACATTTACAAGATTACAAATGAAGAAGATTACAAAAGTAAATAAAAATAAGTATAGTGGAATGGTATCTCAAGTAGAATCATGAGTATGAAATATCCTACCAAGCCTGTGAAAGAGCCATATTTTTTAAAAACTATCCTCCTTATCACCGAAATTACAAACCATTATACTGATATGAGGGGGGTTTATTTATATGCGAAAGTGGTGGACTATTTTTATTCCAAATATACCCCTCCATTCAGCACACCAATTTGGTAACTTAGAAAGCTTAATATGGATAAATAGTTATCATAAAAGATATATCTAAAAATGTTCAAAGTATACCCTCAAAATATGGGTTCCACATGACATAAGGATCCAATGTTATTTAGGTTTTAATAAATAATTTTAATTTTTCCATTTCAATGTTGGGTTTTTAGAATTTATAAATGTGAATTGTATTTTGAAAAAGAAGATTCCCTCAAAGATGAAATTTTAATTCTAGAAATTAGTCCTCCTATATCATTTATTTAATACTATAAAATTTTATCTCTATTTTACATATATATTAGAAGGAATGTGGAGGATTGTGTGCTGATTTTAATTCCCTGACAGAATGGTGGGGTTGGATTTCAAATCATCATTTGGGCACATTTTTGGTGGATTAGAAAATTAATTCTTTTATCCGTTATTATTGTGGATATTAAATAATATATTTAATAGTTTTATAAAATTTGGAATTCTTGATTGATCCCAGATTTTTTATCATCTTGGATGGTATAGTTTCTTCACGGATTCATTGGGTCTTCTTATATGGACTATATGGACCTTCAAATGGAAATTTTTTCCTAAACTCTAGTTTAATGAATTATATGAAATTGAATAAGGAAACCTAAAAATTTAATCAAACCAATTGGATATGTATGGTGAAATTTATAAATAAAATATTAAACTAACATAATTGGATTAATTCAAATAATGGTAAAAATTATATTTAGTTTTAAATCATTTTTATTTAATGAAAATAATCCAAGTTCACCTGAAAAATACTAATGGGAGAAGAAAAAAATTAGGAATTAATTAATAACCTAACCCCTCCCCCCACACACTTAGTTTTGTGTATTTCCTGTTGTACAACTAATTTTAAAACATAAAAACAAAATTTCAATCTCCCAATAATATTAAAAATAAGGTTTCCCAATTACGGGGAGTTTTAAACCATTTCAATCATCTATATTGTTTTCCATCACAAATTGATACTGAAAAATGGTCCAAAAACACTTCATTTTTCATGACTAAAGTTATTAAATGAAAATGTCGGAACTTATAACTCACTCCTCTTAACATGGTAAAAATTTATTTATCGAGGTTCACTCATTCACCAACCAAACATGAAAATATTAGTGTATAAAGGAGCTCTTAGATTACATTACCTATCATAACGTTCAGAATAATCAAGAGGTATATTTTAGAGGGTTCTCATTGGCTATGGTACTGTAGGAATTTAATTTCAAATAGAGAGGAAAAGAGGGGTAAAACCCTAAAATCGAGAAACAAATGTAAAATTTTATATAATAAATGGAAGGTTATGATTGAAAATATTTACAAGGGAATTATTTTTTGATGGATGGATCAAAAAAAATATGTATAAAATTTTAAGGGGATTATAAGTTGAAATATGTACAAGAGAAAAAATAATCACCCATTGATAGAATAATATATAATGAAAGTGTTCCTTTTTTTGAACACTGAACTTTAAAAAAATCTCACACTAATCTCCCAACCCATGTTTCCTATAATCATGAATCTAATTTTACGAGTTATTATATGATAAAATTTTGTAGAATTGTGATTTTTTACCTACACAGACACAACCCATTTTTTTCATTTTTTGAACACTTTTAAATTACATGTACAAAATTAAATAAATGAAAATCTATTCCTCAAAATCACCGAATGAAAACATCTCTCCCATACATAATTATATTCTTTCCATAAAGGATTTGAAAATATTTTTAAAATTAATAAATGGTTACCAAAATTGAAAACCATTCCCCCACACATAAATTTCAAAAAATATTGTAATGAAAATCCATTTAAATATTGGTTGGGACAAGGTTCTGGGCCTATAATGTGGCCTTCAGGAAAATCAGTTTCACAGGGTCAAATGGGATTTCAAAAGGATGATTAGTGAAAGGATCAAGGGAGGCTATATGGCTATTTTGATTATGATGCGGTTTAGAAAACACCTCTATCATAATAATTCATGCCAAATTATGAATTCAACTCGATGGTCCATAAAATCTAGACTCAAAATCCAGAGTGAAAATATGCAAATTGAAAATGTGGTCATGGGTGAACTTTTCCTAAAATATAATGATGTTCCCCATGGTCAGGGTAGAATCATTTTTCAAATTAAAAAATTATCATTAAAATTTTTGGGTTCCAACACAAGATTCGTTATCCAAATTTATAATCAAAATAATTTTTTTTTGAGATGAAAACATGTATTTTTAATCCCTGAAATGGTTTCAAAAAATATCTAAAGTAGATGGTGAGTAATTAAAAATACTTTTTCTAAATTTTTGATTTTTTAAATTTTTTATAATGAATCACCCACAAAAAATATAAATTTTTTATTAAAATAATTTTGATTAAAGTGGTATAAAAATTATAATGAGAGGGTAAAAAGAATATTGATAGGGAGAGACAGAATATGTTTTAAGGGTATAGAGGTTACCCTTAGTTTAGATTTTGTGTGTCACTATCTCCATCCAGTGGTGTTTAAACTGTAGATGTTATTGTTCTGATGGAATTCTATGAGGTTCTTGGGATGTGTGTCCTCTCATGATGATATTTTAACTGATGTCTGTTAACTATGAATGTCTTTTTTGAAGACGGGTCTTGGACATGAATCACAAAAAATGGGTTAACATTAGTAATAATAAAATGACCTTCCCAATGGGAATTAATCATACATAGGTGATTCCAAAATCAAGAATTAATGAGTATAAAATTTTCACTATCAGGAAATACCATTCATAATATTTGTTTTTCTTGGAATACATTGAAATTTTCATTGTATAAATTGGAATCATCATAGGATACAAGTAGAAGCTCCTCTAATTCAGTCAAATCCGAAAATCCTTCATGAAAAGATTTCTGGAAATTAATATTACCGTTTTTTAGATCCCAAAATGACTTATGTTGGATTTCAACTGGTAAATGACATGCTTTACCAAAAACTATCCTAAATGGGGAGATCCCAAAGGGTGTTTTATAGGAAGTTTTCTAATACCAAAGTGGTTCACCATTTCTTTAACACCCATAGTTTATACTATGATTTATAATTCTCTTAGGTACTCTTTTCCGTTCAATATTAAAAAGTTAACCCATTTCATTTTTGGTAGTGATATTAAGTTGATGGTTTATTTAAAACCCCATTTTTTTTGGATGATATTCGATGGTACAATTATTGAAATGAGTTCCTAAGTCACTAATAAAGGAATGTGGTGTTCCAAATAGATGGAAATGTTGGTTTTCAAAATCTCAATAATAGTATGTGAATCATATTTTCTAGTGATTTTTTCCTCACCACACCTAGAAAAATAATCCCCATCCATATGAATATATGATCATCTATTAGAAGGGTCAAATGTAACCCTAAAATCAATGGCCCAAAATTTGAAGATCTCACATAATATTACATGATTTGGGTATTTTGATTTCATTATGAAGTTCGTCCAAACATTTTTCAAGTGGGACATGATTGAATGAACTCATCTAACTCTTTTAAGAGTGAAAGCTAGAATAATACATAGTCAAGATTATTTCAAGAGGTCCTTCGTAGTCAATAGTGGACACCACTATGAATTGAGTGACAAGATTCCAAGATTGTGGAATGTTCATCTTCATCAACACATCTATTAATTACCATGTCTTCCCTAGTTTTCCAATTATTATAATATTCCAAAAAATAAAATTTTGAATAACTTATCATCTTTACTTTTTTTAAAAAAAAATTTTAGGAAAAAGACCAAATAACAATTAGATTACAGTTGGGGCATAAAATGGTATCATTTGAGTGATAGATGAGAGGTTTTAATTTTGAAATTTATGATAAATTATTTTATAATGAGAAGCATTAGAAGTTCTTCTTAGGTGATCAACAACATAGTTTTCTTTTCTATGTCTATATTTAATCAAAATATCAAACTCTTAGATAATTTAGATCGATCTTAATTTCATTGGTTTGGAATTCAATTTCTTATGTAAGAACCTAAAAGTTGAATGGTCTATAAAAATTATGGTTTTCCACCTAATTGATTGGTACAAAATTTATCCATGAAAAACCCCAAATATTAAAGTTCATTTTTAGTCATAATGTAGTGATATTGAGTTTCATCTAATGTTTTAATGAATTATAGATTACATGAGGAATATTTTCTCTTCTTTGTTTAATAACTACCCCAATGACCCTATCAGAATCCTCACCCATCAATTCAAATGGTAAGGACCAAATCTGAGGGATAGATTATTGTGGTATGTGTAAGAACATATTTGAGTACAACAAATTATCTCTTGAAAGTTTCACCAAAATTGAATGAGATATCATATTGGAGTAGCCGGGTGAGTGAGAGTCCAATATTACTTATGTTATTGATGAATCTCCAATAGAATCCTACATGAACATTGAATAAATGGATGTCTCGAATTGATGTGGGTTCAATAAGTCATTGGATTGCTACAATTTTGGTATGACTAACATCAATAAAATCTTTTGAAACTATATTCCCTAGGAAGATCCCATTTTTAACCATAATGTAGCATTTTTTAAAATTTATCACAAGTTTACATTGGACACCCATTTGAAGTACTAGAGAGATTGAATGAAGGAAGGATTCAAATGAATATCCATAAATGGTATAGTCATCTATGATGACCTCCATGCAATACTCCATGAATCCAAAAAAGATCTCATCATACACCTCTGGAATGTTGTAGAACCATTGTAAAGGACACAAAACATTCTATTATATGCATATGCTCCCACAGGAAAAGTTAATATAGTATTTTCTTGGTCATGATATGTGATTGAAATTTTAAATTAGTTGTTGTATCAATCATGAATGAAATATTGATTCTTTGTGGATAATATATATTGAATTTGATCATGTAATTGAATAAGGTTGGGATATTTTCATTCTTCAATATTCAATTTCTAGTCATTGATGTGTAGAAACCATTTTTTCACTAAATTTGTGACCACCTCACCATTTTCAGTTGTGAATATAGTTATCCCACCCTTCTTAATTACCACTTGAATCATACAAATCCATTAACTATGAAAAACTAGTTAGATAATACCATATTGAAGAATCTTGGTAATCTCATCCCTAACAACCTCAAGGATGATTGGATCGAGTCTTATTAGTTGTTGTATGATTGGTTTGGATGACTCCTCAAGAGGGATGTGATGCTTGAAAAGGACAGGGTTGAATCCAGGTATGACATCTAGGTTCCAACCTAAGGCCTTTTCATTTTCCTGTAACACATGAACAAGTTAGTACTCCTTAGTTATAGAAATTTTAGAAGAAAAAATGACATGATAAGAGTGATCATTGCAGGGGAAATAATATTTCTTATGTAATGGATGAGGTTTCATATTAGTATCAACTTTGGTTTATGGTATAGAAAACGTAGGAATGAATTAAGGGAATTCAATTTCTTCTGATTCATTGTATTTAATACTATCCATAGTAGATCATAATTAATCAGATTTGATGTGGTAGTCCAGATAGTTCTCAAGAACTTTTATATTGACAGAGTCTATGAATAAAAGGTCTGCATCAAATTGACTAATTATGACATGGTTAATCGTGGGGAAAATATCACAATATCCTATATCATTTTATGAGGATTAATATGATAGAATGAATTTCAATTAACTCTAAAATGTATCCTTATAATCATTGATTGATAATGAAGATTGATTCTCATATGGGTATTTCATGGCTTGGAAAATGTTGTACATGACCAGTTGGTCACCAAATTCCATGGATATGATGCCCGCATGGACATTAATTTTAGTTCTATTTGTTAAGAGGAATGACCTTCCTAAAATTAGGGGATATTGAGAATAGGTTGACTTACCAACCATGTCAAGGAAATCAAAATCATCTTGAAAGATAAGATCTTTATTGCAGATAAGGACATCCTCGATTATTCCCTTAGAACTCATTGTTCTTTGAATGACTAATTGGATAAAACACTTGTTTTCTACAAGGGAACTAGACCATGTTTGGATAATATGGATTTAAACAAGAAATTGTTTCGAGGCTCATATGTATATGAGTGATTACAAAAATTGGAAACTCTCTGTCTAACATGGATAGCAAATGTGCTTTGGTCTTTTCACTTCATGGGTACGGACTGTAGGGATGAAATATTCTCAATGGTCATGTGTTGTCTCTTATGGGTGAAAAAATCGTTACAAAACATAACATACTTATGGATTTTTTTTATGGCATCATAAAGGGTAATATTGACATCAAAAAGTCTAAAGATGTCTCGTATTTTAGGATCAGGTTCAAAGGACTTTCGTTGCAATGAATTTGCTTGTGGAAAAGGAGTTCAGTTTCATAGGCGAATGGATGGAGGTGAGGGAGTATATTTAGGTTCATTTTCTGGTTTCTTTTTATTTTAATTTTACAAATAAAACTTTAAATGGGAGTTAGAGGACTCATCATGAGGTATATAAATTTTCATTCTTGATGTAAGTAAAATACCACTTATATTAATCGTGGGGTTGGGTAAAGGTTAAGCTGAGAGTTGGGAAAACATTAGTAGTTTCTTCTGGATTAGGTGGGATGCAAGTTGAAAATTTTGGTTTTAATGTTTTTTAGGATATAATGGATAAAGTATTAAATATATTCTAGTCACTTTCTTATGGTTTCTTGGAAGAAGTGTCTTGTCCCAAATTGGTATTTCCTTGATTTTGGTTCTTGGGAATGTTCATTTATTTTGTTGGTAATTAGGAAGGATCATTATTATTGTGGAATCCGGGAGGAGAAGATGGAGGATTGATCCTTTGTGGTTGAGGAATAAAAGGATAATGATGTTGAACGTTACCACCACCTTGACCATATTGGAGTTTATTTTTTTTAGGAAGAAAATTAGGGAAAGATAAATGGTATTACCATACCTCAAAACTGGGTTAATAGAAGAATCATAGGGATCATAGTGGGGTTGGTTGATGTTTCAAGTGAACTAACCTCATTATTTAGGGTTGGTGTTCCTATGATCATATGATTCATTGAGTTCTATTGGACTTGATGAATCTGATGAATCCTCTAGAAGTTATGGACATGTTTCTATTGGATGAGCATGTGAGCTAGACATTCCACATTTCCTGATAGGTCAATGGAATATAGATTATGGAGAATATGAGGTTGATGCATTGGAAGCCACAATTAGTAGATGTACAAGGCCTGTGAGTTCACTCATATAGTGGGTCATATTGTTTGGTTCTATGGATTAATTAACATGGACTTTTTTTACTTGAGCATGTGATAGAGTATGGAATTGATACGTGTTTTCATCCATGATTATTATGAGATCTCATGCTATTATAGGAGATTTTATAACAAGATAATTTCCACTTGCGGCTTCACAGAGAGTTCTCTCCATATACAATAATCCTTCATAGAAGAATTGGATCATATTTTAGTCAGGGATTTGGTAGTTAGGGTAGGTTCCCACATGATTTTTGAACCTCTCCTAATACTCAAGGAGTGATTCATTGGGGAATTGAGGGATAGTAATTATTTCTTATTGAAAAATGTATTATTGAAATCCGGAAAAAATTTCTCTAATAAGAGTTGCATCATATCATTACAAGTGTTTATGGAACCAGGAGGAAGGTAGTAGAGCGATGGCATTGCATATTCAACTAGGGAGAAAGGTAATACTTAGAGTTTTATTTTTTCTTCTGAAAAACCTCATGGATTCATGGTAGATCACACCACTTGGAAATATTTGAGATGACTATATAGATCCTCAACATATAGTCTTTGGAAATAAGGTAAAAGTTGAATCAAACGCGACTTGAGATCGAAGTTTGCCTCAATTTTTTGATACTGAATACCAAGGGGTTGGTAATTCATATTAAGAGGATCGTGTTATTTATAGGGGTTTTCCCTAGGATTGGACATATCTAGTTTAATTGGTTTGAAAATGATTCTCTATTGAGTTATTTGATTGACCATAATTTTCATCCTGTGTTGCCAAAGAGTACACTCTATTTTAGGGTCAAAATAATATGATGGATGGTTTGGGAGGATATTGAGATTTCAGATAAGTATTAAAGGATTATGAAGTAGGGGGGTTTTTTATGTTCAAAATTTATATTTGTTAGTTTTTATCATTTTCTTACAAAAAAACAAAAACTAATGACTACTTTTCATAGAATATATAGAAATAGAGAAACTTAAAGCATGCCTATTTGACACTTATTAAACCTTAAAGGGTGTGGTACTCAACAAATTTGTATAGAGACACTTATATTGAATACCTAACATCAATACCATTTAAAACATGACCATTTTAATCCTATTTATTATTGAAGGTTTTGGTGCTCTGGTAATGTATAGAGTAACACTTAGGTCGAACCCTCAGTCATGATACTTTTTAATTGTTGAATGTTTTGGTTTTGGTTTTTTGTTTTTTAACATTTTAATGGGGGGTGTGTTTTCATAGTTTACTTAAATTGATCAATATATGATGATTGATTTAAAAATTTCAGAAATATTGGTGTGAGTTCATTATTGGAGATTTTAATATTATGACATCCAAGAGATTTTCTTTATATTAGTTTAAATTAACAGCCACTACACAAGATGATTTTGATCGGAAATCAATAGTGTTGAGGGTTTAGTACAAGCCTTAACATAACATAGTGTTCTAATATAAATCATAACTTTCTTAGGGTAGTTTATTTATGGATTAATCCATTCAAGTTTATGTTCTACATGCACAATGTTAACCTAAAGAGTACTCAAAAAAAATTCTATCTATAACTTAATACCCCAAAATCATGACTCACCCCAATTCTATAATTAATCAACCATTACGATGGATATTAATCTGGTATAATATGTATATGGTGATGATTTATATGAAATTTAAAAAAATGATATAGGAATAGATTATTGTGCCAAACACACCCACGAATGGTGAACAGATTTAAAAATAGAATTTTGATTGAATAAAAAACTAAAATAATGGAGTTCCTTTTAAAATGAATTAAGAAATTTTATTTACATTAATATTAAAAATCATAGAGTGCATGATAATAAGATATAATGATAATGTAACATGCATTAAAATATAATTACAAAGACACAAACTCTAATGAGATTACAAATGAATAAGAATGAAAAGTAAATCAAAATAAGGATGGAAAATGGCATAGCAAGTAGAAAATTGAGTATGATAGATTCTCTCCAGACTTCGGTAGAGCATTGTAATTAATACTATCCTACCATTCTCAGATATTCTAACCCCTTTCTAGGAGAGGAGAGGGTTGTATTTATAGACCAATGTGGTGGACAATTTTCTGTCAATATATGACCCTCCAATTGGATCTCTGATTTGATCATTAATAGAGACCAATATAAAGAAATTAAATTCATAAAATCATTATATATAACTATTTATTGTAGGCCATTGGAATTAAGCATCTAATTTTATGGTGGTTTGAATAAAAAAATTTAATCAGTCCATTTCTATCCAGGATTTTAGAAGTCCAAAATGTGAATGGGTTTTTTTGAAGAGGAAGATCCCCTCAAAGGTGAACACTATATTATACAAAGTCATCCGCATATATATTGGATCTCAAAATATTAAATCTTATCCCCATTTTAAATCTATATCAGAAGAAAATGGAAGGATTTTTTGCTTCTTTTAAATCATGCACAGAATGGTGGGAAATATGTCAAATCCTCATTTGGGCCCTTTTTGATGGGGATGAGCCTTCAAATTTTTATCCATGATTCTTTCAAATATTAAAGAATATATTTGGGAGTTTTATATAATTTGGACATAAGGATTGAGCCCATAATATTTATAATCATGGCTGGTTTAGTTTCTTTACATACTCATTAGGCCTTCTTGTGTGGACCCTTCAACCATTCAAATAGAATAATTGGCCTAAACTCTAGATTAATTATTTTTAATAAATTGAATTATTTACCCTAAAAACAACAATCATACAATTTGAATAAGTAATGTGATATTTATAATTAAAATAGTAAATTGAATCGAATAGATTAATTCAAAAAATGCTAAAATTTATATTTATTATTAAAACATGGGGTTTTCACACCCATTATGCACTTTTACATAAAAATACCAAAGGGATTATTGAAAATGTTATGAATAAATTAGTAACATCATAATATGGTCCGGATAATAATTCTAATTACTTTTTGTAATGATCAAATGCCTCTAGATCAACTACACCATCTCTATCATCTCTTGAACTGAACATGGCCCAACCAAGGACCACTCTCCCAACTCTACCCAGCATAAGGGAGATCAACATGTACAACTATAAAAATACCCAAATGGTACCATCATGAGTGATTATTGATAACTATTTTTATAAGATTACTTAACCAGTAGAGAATGTATATCCCAAGATGAATGAACATTAAGAACATAATCTTGGGACATGTCCTTAAGAACAAGGATATCCCTCTCTGTCTTCCTATCCATTCATGGATCATAATGTGTACCCAATTACAAATGGTAACCCATTTAAACCCTTAAATAATTATAGAGTCTCGATGTTTTCCTTTAGTACCTATCATAAACAGCCACATTGGAAATCCCTTGAATTCTCACAATCTCTTAGATATACAAGTCCCCAATATGGTGAAGTATCATCATTTCATTTATTATCAATAAATATAATAATTTAGTAAGTCTGTCAACAATAATGAAAATCAAATCCATTCCAAGACTACTCGAAATAAAAGCAATGATGAAATATATGAATATATCATCCAACGTAAAATCCATAATGGGTAAAAGCTACAAAATCATGTAGTTCCATAGTTTTCCACCTTAATTCTATGACACATGAGACATTGGGATACAATGTCTGAAACTGAAAAAATCATCCCCATGCACCAATAATGATGTCCCAAATCTTGGTACATCTTTACAACCCCATATTGTATGGTCTAACAATACCAATTTCCTAGTCTAGCAGCTATTACCTCATGTAAAATAGATCAGTAGTCCTAATATAGAAACAAAAACCTCTACTGGGAGACCAAGACATCTAACATGTGGTCTCCCCACCATCTAGTATTTATCCTAAGTGTAAAATATCAGTGTCTATCAACTGATCAATTCAAAATCCCTCATCAAAATTTGAGTCAACCATTGTCAAATCCGAGTACAACATTACACCAACCTCTTTCACTTCAAATCTCATCACAAAAAATAATCTCATCGAAGAACATTTTTCAATTGATTATTTCATTTCATGGATTGGTAATATTCATATCAATGAATCAGTATCTACATTTCCATGACTCGGGTTCTATATGATATCGAAATTAAATGTTTCAAGATACTCAACCCCACATCTTTTTTGTATGTTTAGGTCTCTCTAAGTAAAAATATACATTAGTATTTTTTTATTAGAATGCTTTATATACCATTATTTGAATGGGTAGTGATTCCACTTTTTTATTAAATTCATAAGAAATACCTACTCAATATCAAGGTTATGATAGTTCTTCTCATGAGGGTCTGACTCAAGAGACCCTAAAGCCTTAACATGTTTCCCATTCATCAATAAAACTCCATAAACCAATCCATAGGTATCCTGGAAAACAACATAACCCAAATACATTTCTGGAAGAATTAATACTGGTGCTGAAGTCAACCTCACTTTTTTCTCCTCAAAATAAATCTGATATTTTTCATCCCACTAAAACATTACACCCTTATGTGTCAAATATATCATCAGAGATTAAATCATGGAGATGTACCATAAAAATAATCTATTATAACAAGCCCACCCCAAGAAGATTTGGATGTAAAACATGTTTTTTTATTTTCCTAGGACATAACTTCCTAAACCTTTTCATGTTCCATAGTGATTCCCCTCTCAAATATCACATACCAAATAAACATCAACTATTTTATCCAA
This sequence comes from Viscum album, assembly GCA_963277665.1. Taxonomy (NCBI): domain Eukaryota; kingdom Viridiplantae; phylum Streptophyta; class Magnoliopsida; order Santalales; family Viscaceae; genus Viscum; species Viscum album. The sequence continues at coordinate 250,074,418 of OY728139.1, forward strand.
TAATGAAAATTGAAAATTTTTCCATACATAAAATGTTCTTTCAAGCATGGAATAATTATTTCTAAATGGTATATGTTCTCCTCCTCAATCTTGGAGTACAACAAAATACCATCTGTGAATACAAAAACAAAAGATTCCAAGAACTAATGTCGGATTTGTATCATAAAATCCTTAAATACCAAATGAGCATTAATGGGTCCGAATGTCATTACTAGAAGCTCAAAATGACAATATCAACAATAAAATGCCATCTTAGGTATGTCCCCCATCAATCTATCAACTGATGGTAACCTAATTATAGGTCTATAGTAGAAACCAAATGATACCCTCTAAGATGATCAAATATATCATCCATTCTGGGTAAAGGATAATTGTTCATAATGGTCACCAGATTCAACATCCAATAACCAATACAAACTCGATACTTCTGTATTTTGTCCTAGTAAAGAGTAAAAAAAATACTATGATGACATGTGTAACACCCGAGACTTTTATGTTATATAAATCATCAAAGGAATCTTTTTTTACACAACACTTTCTTGGCTTGCTTTACACGAAATCGCGACCATCCTCGATAGCTTGCGTCATACGCGATACCGAGTTTCACTAAACAACGATATGCTATTAAAATATTATTAAAACTAGCCATTATGAATAGTAATAACAACTTTTTGAAATTTTATAAATTTTATTTTTCAAAATGGACTTAATTTTTGGATTCAGAATATCGAAATTAGCCTAGGTTGAAATTTTGGTATTTTTCTGAAAACATTCAATTATTGATGAATAGTGAAACCACTAAGTGGTAGTTAAAAAACTGAAATTTTCATAAAACATAATTTTACCGCTTCTGTGAGTGGAATTTCAAAAATCCGAGAGACACGGTTGTTGTTAGTAAGTAAAATGTGGTTCAATGAGATGAAAATAATTTTTTGGTGAATAGTAGCTTTTTACTTTTTTTTACAACGGTTAAAAGTAAATATGGTAATTAAGGGTAAAGATGATATTATTATTACCCTAAAATGTGTAATAATTCTATTGCATAAGTGTAATTAGACCAAAAACAAACTTAGGAATAAAATATGACCATTTAGGCCCACTTGGATTAGATTAGGACATTTATTATTAATTTATTTAAAGAAGGGTTAAAATAGTTAAAATCAAAGTTTAATAACTAAATAATTTTTAATATGGGGTTATAAATAAGATAAATTCGACTCTAAATATTCATTAGAAAGTTAAAAAGATTTCCTACATAATGGTATTTTATTTGTAATTTTTAGACATTAAATAATTTAATTTATTTATGACACAAAGATGATGCAATAATTATCTTATTAATGAAATATTGACATAATTGATGTTAGAAACACCAAAATAAATGTAATTTGAGACTTTTTATGAATATAACTAATTTTATAGGTTAATATGACATGTTAGTATTGATTTAATTAACTTGGTTCTAACTAATAATTCTATTATGAGTTTTACAAAAATCAATTACTAAATATTGTCAAAATTGACATAAAATAGTTTTTAAAAAAATATTATATTGGTAATTGTTATTTTATTCCTAAAAATCTAAGGTTCGGCCAAATGACTTAGATAAGGTTATATATATTAATAATAAACAACTTGGGGTTCGTTTTTTCTTCTTATAGTATGTTTATTAAACATATAGTATAAGAACACAAGAAGACATGGTAAAAGTAAAATTATTTAACTTAATGTTAAATCTAAATGAAAAGGTTAAAATAGGAACCTAAACTTGTCTAAATTCTATTGGATGAGAGGATTTCAACCCATCCCCACCTTATCATCGAAATAAATCAATTTGGAGCTATTTAAAACCGAACATGACTTTATAATAAAATAATATTTTTTGTTATTCCAAAGGTGCCCCTCTCCTACCTTATAAAAGGGAACCTCCTCCCTCTCTTTCTCACACCACTTTGAGCCTTCATGCTCGGCCAACCCCTGACACTTTCTCCTCTCCACTTCCCTTGAGACATCCTAGAGGTCCTGGTATTCTTCAAAGACCAATTTTAGTACCCTAAAAGAAGGTCTCAAAGAAGCACTTCAAAGAATAGGTAATGTCCGTTTCCGATTCTTTCATCATTATGTCTTCTTCCACTTCTTATTATTTATTTGTTTCATTATGAAGTAATAACATAAGTATCAATCATATACTGATATGTTATTATAATTATGAAACAACCCTATTTCACCATCTATCCATCCTACGGAAAAATAAATCAACGCGCGTGCGTACGTACGGAATACCGTCTCCACGCCGTGGTGTAATCTATTTTCCATCACCACCTTACATGGATGGGTATAATGGTGTAAATAATGAATATATATGACTATTATAAAGTGATATTGATTCTGAAATAGTGTACATACACTCCAATACAATTCCACGATCATAGGAACAATATCATCACTCGTGCGTACGTACAGAATAGCGTCTACACGATGTGATGCGACTCGTTCTACATGATTTTCATTTCATAATGATTATATAAATGAATTGAATGAATGAATATGATATGTATTACACTAATAACATTATGGAAATGAGGTATCTATAACTTAAAGATAAGAATAAGTATTTATTCGACAAAACACGCATAAGAACAAAAAGTTATAAACACTCGAATAACAAGTAGCAATGAATTATTACTACTAAGAAGCTAAGAATATGACCATATATGATATAATAAAAATAAGTATGATTCTGGAATAAGTCAATAACATTATTTATATCATTATACAGGAGTTTCATACACTTACAAAGCAAGTCGGACCTATGGTAAGGGAAATATCACAATCTCATTTTTATCCGAGATTGTTTATACTTTAGTATTTACTGGGGTGTATTTTATCATCCACATATGTGTTTCCTCAATATGTAATATTTACATCATTCTACAATAGTTTATATCCAATTTTACCCTTCAGTGAGTTTTTAGTAAAAGATATGACAGAATCTTTTGTCGTTTTTCGTACGATGTACTTTTTGACTTCTCTGACAAAAGTACGAGATGAATGTTTTCTTTTAACGTATACGGCATGAATGGATTTTTAAAAAATTATTTCCAAGAATCTTCCTTTACAAGTTTTCATGTTTATTTTTAATCAAATTCTTTTAGTTTATAATTGTACGTCATGTTAAGAAAGGAAAAGTCTTTTTGAAGCAGAAAAGATATTTTCCTCAAGAATGGAGTTCAAATGTTTTATCAAAATTATTTTCCATCTAAGATAATAAAGGGTTCTCTTTTTATCCCTATTATTACATTGATTTGATTATGTTGTGATGAAATTATATTTTTATGAATTCCTGTATCTTATATGAATTGTTTTATGATGTCACGATGTTTAAGATTCCTATTTTTATTACATGGGTTATGAAATGATGTATGATTTATGATTTTGTGGCACACATAAGAATGGTATCATTATTAGACGGGTGAGACCTATATCTTCCTCCAATGCATTGGGTATAGATTTTATATCTCATGAGATAGACATGGCTGGAATGGTAGGTTATACCAGTTCAGTGAAACAGGACTGAAACGAGGGTGACTTGGTTCAGAAAGGGACTTTGTCCACTAAGAAAGTCTTACCAATGAGTCTTGACTAATAAGAAATGATTCTCTATGATTATGTGTGTATTCCATAAAGTTTCATGTTTTATGTTATGATTATTGTGATTACATTTCACTGCCATGATTTATCCCATTTTATGAAATTATGATCTCTTTTGAAAGTTAAGATTTCCAAAAGTTATGTGCTTATGTATACGATGTGATTGATATTTCTTTTGTTTAACCTTACTGAGAATTTGAGCTCACCCTTTTGTATGTTTTATTTCCCCAGGTCAGGAAGAAGGTTATTAAGTAGAATATGCCAAAAAGGGACTCTAGATATAATGAAATAAATGGGAGGCAAAGTAGATGCTTTATGAACCTGTTGTTTATGATTCCCAGTTTCTAAAGACACTATACCTATACGGTCCTTTCGTGGTTTTGTTATATGTTGTAATAAGTATGCTTCAATTTTGAAGTATTAACAATGTATGTAACGTATGGGTCGTTATAGTTGGTATCAGAGGGAAGGTATAGTCAACCTTTGGAAACTAGGATGTGAAAGCGTTAGTAAGAACCCTAAGGACAAGTCTAAGCATAGAACACAATCTTAGTGTTTTAGAAATGGCCATGAATAACCTAGTATAAGACCTTAAGTGTGAAATTTTATTCTTGATTATGTGGTTTTCCTATTATAATTAGTGTTTCTCACACTATTTTTCTTGGTTTTAGTCAATGTCTGGAACCCGAAGGAACCGTGTTAATGGGGAATGCGACGGGAAATGAAATGATTGTCCCCCTGAGCAACCAAACGTTATGGGAGCTGGAATGAAAAATCTTGTAGCCATGCTCACACAACTTTCTCAAGCTATGAATCATGCAGGACTTCCAAACGACCAAAGGAAGGAGAAACATTCTATTGAATACTTCATGGGGCAGCGTCCACCTTCTTTCAGCGGGTCTACTGATCCATTAGTTTCTGAACAATGGATTAGTACTACTGAAAAGATATTTTCAGTTCTTCAATGTTCTAAACATGATAAATTCATCCTAGCAGTGTATCGTTTGGAAGGAGATGCTGATCAATGGTGGAATCTTATTAAGAATACGAGTAAAAGGGATGAAATTGAGTCCATGGAATGGGATGAGTTCAAGAACTTATTTTTCCATAAGTACTTCCCTCGTATTCTCCGAACAAAGATGGAGAAAGAGTTTCATGAACTGAAGCAAAAGGATGATGAATCTTTTGGTACCTATGAAGAAAAATTTACAAGACTTGCAAGGTACGCTTCTGGTATTATTATCCAACCTGAGAGTAAGATCGATCGATTCTTTAGTGGCTTAAAACCAAGTCTTCGAAGGGCGTTAGCCATAAGGGACTTCAATAGCTACGAGGAAATCGTTCGATGTGCTCTCAAAGTCGAGATGGAGATTGGAGTAACCCATCAGTCATATGGGTTTGATAAGAAGAGGAAAATGGAATTCAAAGGAAAATCTAAAGTGCACACTGAAAAGAAAATGAGATTTCCCTTATGCTCAAAGTGTGGAAAGAAACATGGAGGGAGTTGTCTTAAAGGGACAAGTAAATGTTTCAAATGTGGAAAGGAAGGTCATCAGGAATTTGAATGCTGCGATGATGGGAAGAAGATGTCTAATGATGCAAACAATGGAAGGGATACACAGAATGAACCTACTACACTTCAATGTTTCAATTGCAAGGAGATGGGGCATTATGCCAATAAATGCCCTAATCCAAGGGTTGATGATGATGGTCGACGTCAACAAACTCTTAAGGCTAAAGAAAAAGGAAAGTCACATGCAATTTCTATCAGCGATGTGGAGTACGATAACGATGTGGTGAAAGGTACACTTACCATCCACTCTAAAGTAGAAAATGTTTTATTTGTTTCTGGATCCACCCACTCATTTATTTCTGAAAAATTTTCTAAGGGTATCACCGTATTTCCTCACCAATTAGATGTTGAGTTAGCGGTGACAACACCTAATGGAACAACAGTCGCATCAAAAGTTTATAATTCTTCTCCGATCGAAGATTGTGGGAAAGTGCTTCCTACAAATCTTATGATCCTTCCTATAGTGGAATTTGATGTGATTCTTGGCATGGATTGGCTTTCTTTATATGGAGATCATATCAATTGCCAAAGAATGGATGTCACATTTCATATTCCAGATCAATCTATGATCGTCTATCAATACAAGGATGAACATAACCTTCCAGTGGAAATTTATTCCATTTTATGGGTATTGATTCCACTAAATGAAGGTTATTTATCTCAAATGGTTGGTGAGAAACTCACGATTAAGAATATTCCCATTGTACGGGAGTTTTATGATGTCTTTCCGGAAGAATTACCGGGTCTTCCACAGAATCGTGTAGTTGAGTTTTCAATAGAACTTGTACCAGGTGATTTTCCTATTTCGAAGACACCTTATAGAATGGCCCCAATTGAGTTGCGGAATTGAAGAAGAAACTCCAAGAGAATCTTGATAAGGGATTCATACGCCCTAGTGCGTCACCTTGGGGAGCACCTATTCTATTTGTTAAGAAGAAAGATGGATCAATGAGACTCTGCATTGATTATCGAGAACTTAACAAGATCACTATCAAGAACAAATATCCTCTCCCGCGCATTGATGACCTATTTGACCAACTATGCGGAGTTCAATACTTTTCCAAAATTGATCTTCGTTCAGGGTATCATCAATTAAGGGTCAAAAGGGAGGATATACCAAAGACATCTTTCCGTACAAGGTATGAACACTATGAATTTATAGTGATGCCATTTGGTCTTACTAATTCCCCTGCTATCTTCATGGATCTGATGAATAGAGTCTTTAGATACTATCTTGATCAATTTGTGGTAGTCTTTATAGATGATATTCCTGTCTATTCAAAGATCAAGGAAGAACATGAAGATCACTTGAGAATTATATTGAAGACCCTGATAAAGGAGAATCTTTATGCCAAATTTACCAAGTGTGAATTTTGGCTTCATAAAGTTGCATTTTTTGGTCACATAATCTCAAAAGAGGGGATATTTGTGGATCCAGCAAAAACAGAGGTTAACGAAAGATGGTCGAGACCAACAACAGTAACTGAGATCCGAAGTTTTCTTGGTTTGGCTGGATATTATCGATGTTTTGTGAAAATTTTTTCATGATTATCTAATCCACTCACCAAGTTAACTCGGAAAGGAGTTAAGTTTGTCTGGACGGAAGAATGTGAAGAGAATTTCAAGGAGTTGAAAAGAAGGTTATCCAGTGCACCTGTGCTCACATTGCCTTGTAGTGGGGAAAGGTTTGTGATCTATAGTGATGCATCCAAGAAGGGATTGGGGTGTGTTCTTATGAAAAATGATATGGTGATAGCTTATGCCTCACGAAAGTTGAAAATCCATGAGAAAAATTACCCAACACATGATTTGGAGTTTGCTGCGGTAATCTTTGCATTAAAGATTTGGTGGAATTACCTTTATGGTTAAAGGTGTGATATTTATACTGATCATAAATGTTTAAAGTTTATTTTCACACAAAAGGAGCTGAATATGCGCCAAAGAAGATGGTTGGAGCTGATTAAGGATTCTGACTGCTCAATCCATTACCACCCTGGGAAAGCAAACAAGGTGGCAGATGCATTAAGTCGACAAGACCATGCTAGTTTATCCATGATGAGGATCACAAAAGATCCAATATTTATGGATTTACAAAGGATGGATCTTGGAATTATAATGGAAGGGAAAAAATCCTATCTTTCTCAAATGAATGTTCAACCATCTATACATGTGAAGATTAAAGAGGCACAGAATGAAGATGTCGAGTTACAAAAGAAGGTGAGAAATGTTCCCGAATTCATCCTTGATTGTTATGGGATAATAAAGTTCAGGAATTGGGTTTGTGTTCCTCCCATCCCCAAATTAAAGAAGGAGATGCTGGATGAGGCTCATATTTCTTCATTCTCTATTCATCCTGGAAGCACGAATATGTATAGGGATCTGAAAGAGTACTTCTGGTGGGATGGAATGAAAAGAGATGTTACTGAATATGTCTATCGATGCTTGGTTTTTCAAAAAGTTAATGATGAGAGACAGAAGTCTAAGGGGATGTTACAACCATTACCCATACCCGAATGGAAATGGGAAAGCTTCACTTTGGACTTTGTCACAGGACTTCCTAAAACATCCAAAGGCAATAATGCTATCTGGGTCATAGTTGATCGTCTTACAAAGTCGGCACACTTCATTGCTATTAGAGAGGATTTCTCTCTGGATCAGATTGCTAGGATATATGTAAAGGAAGTGGTAAGATTTCATGGAGTACCACTTTCTATTATATCTGATCGGGATCGGAGATTTACCTCGAAGTTCTGGCGAAGTCTTCAACATACTCTAGATACAGAGTTGAGTTTCAGCACTGCTTATCATCCTCAGACAGACGGTCAGTCTGAGAGAACAATTCAAACCCTAGAAGATATGTTGAGAGCTTTCTCTGTGGATTTCAAAGGAGGTTGGGATCAACACCTACCTTTGGTGGAAGTTTCTTATAATAATAGCTTTCACTCCAGTATTCAGATGGCTCCTTATGAAGCTCTCTATGGAAAGAAATACAGGACTCCAAGTTGATGGGATGAAGTTGGGGAAAGAATGCTATTAGGACCTGATCTCGTTGATGAAATGGCAGAAAAGGTCATATCTATTCAACAACACATAAGAGCAGCTCAGAGTCGATAGAAAAGTTTTTCCGACAACCGAAGAAAAGACCTAGAGTTTGAAGTGGGTGATAAAGTGTTCTTATGAATATCTCCCTGTAAGAGGGTTATGAGATTTGGAAAGAAGGGGAAGTTGAGCCCTAGATATATCGGTCCTTTCAAAATACTGGATCGTGTTGGGAAGGTAGCTTACCGATTGGCGATTCCACCTAATCTCTCTCAAGTTCACGATGTGTTCCATGTATCTCTCCTGAGAAAGTACATACCTGATCCTTCACATGTACTCAGCTCAGAAGTTGTACCACTGGAGCAAGATCTTTTTATGAAGAACAACAGATAGAGATTCTGGATCATAGTGTAAAAGTCCTACAAAACAATACAACTTGATTGGTGAAAGTATTATGGAGGAACCACCAATTAGAAGAAGCTACATGGGAGCTTGAGGATATGATGAGGGAGAGGTTTCCTCATCTGTTTGTTACAAAGTGACGAATTTCGAGGGTGAAATTCATTTTAAGGGGGGTAGAATGTAACACCTGAGACTTTTATGTTATATAAATCATCAAAGGAATCTTTTTTTACACAAAACTTGCATGGCTTGCTTTACACGAAATCACGACCTTCCTCGATAGCTTGCGTCGTACGCGATACCGAGTTTCACTAAACAATGATATGCTATTAAAATATTATTAAAACTAGCTGTTATAAATAGTAATAACCACTTTTTGAAATTTTGTAAATTTTATTTTTTAAAATGGACTTCATTTTTGGATTCGGAATATCGAAATTATCCTAGGGTGAAATTTTGTTATTTTTCTAAAAACATTCAATTTTTGATGAATAGTGAAACCACTAAGTGGTAGTTAAAAAACTGAATTTTTCATAAAACTTAATTTTACCGCTTCTGTGAGTGTAATTTCAAAAATCCGAAAGACACGGTTGATGTCAGTAAGTAAAATGTGGTTCAATGAGATGAAAATAACATTTTGGTGAATAGTAACTTTTTGCTTTTTTTTACCACGGTTAAAAGTAAATAGAGTAATTAAGGGTAAAGATGATATATTATTACCCTAACACATTTCCTAATTCTATTGGATAAGTGTAATTAGACCAAAAACAAACTTATGAATAAAATATGACCATTTAGGCCCACTTGGATTAGATTAGGACATTTATTATTAATTTATTTAAAAAAGGGTTAAAATAGTTAAAATCAAAGTTTAATAACTAAATAATTTTTAATATAGGGTTATAAATAAGATAAATTCGACTATAAATATTAATTAGAAATCTAAAAAGATTTCCTACATAATGGTATTTTATTTTTAATTTTTAGACCTTATATAATTTAATTTATTTATGACACAAAGCTGATGCAGTAATTATCTTATTAATGAAATATTGACATAATTGATGTTATAAACACCAAAATAAATGTAATTTGAGACTTTTTATGAATCCCAATAATTTTATAGGTTAATATGACATGTTAGTATTGATTTAATTAACTTGTTTCGAACTAATAATTATATTATGATTTTCACAAAAATCAATTACTAAATAGTTTCAAAATTGACATAAAATAGTTTTTAAAACAAATATTATATTGGTAATTGTTATTTTATTTCTAAAAATATAAGGTTCGGCCAAATGACTTAGATACGGTTATATATATTAATTATAAACTACTTGGGGTTCGTTTGTCTGCTTATAGTAAGTTTATTAACCTTATAGTATAAGAACACAAGAAGACATGGTAAAAGTAAAATTATTTAACTTAATGTTAAATCTAAATGATAAGGTTAAAATAGGAACCTAAACTTGTCAAAATTTTATTGGATGAGAGGAGTTCGACCCATCAACACCTTACCATCAAAATAAATCAATTTGGAGCTATTTAAAACAAAACATGACTTTATAATAAAATAATATTTTTTGTTATTCCAAAGGTGCCCCTCTCCTACCTTATAAAAGGGAACCTCCTCCCTCTCTTCCTCACACCACTTTGAGCCTTCAAGATCTTCCAACCACTGACACTTTCTCCTCTCTACTTCCCTAGAGACATACTAGAGGTCCTGGTCTTCTTAAAAGACCAATTTTAGTACCCTAAAAGAAAGTCTCAAAGAAGCACTTCAAAGAAGAGGTAATGTCCGTTACCGATTCCTTCATCATTATTTATTCTTCCACTTCTTCTTCTTTGGTTGTTTCATTATGAAGTAATAACATCAGTATCACTAATATACTGATATGTTATTATAAGTATGAAACAACCCTATTTCACCATCTATCCATCCTACGGAAAGAGAAATCACCGCAAGTGCGTACGTACGGAATACCGTCTCCACGCCGTGGTGTAATCTATTTTCCACCACCACCTTACTTGGATGGGTATAATGGTGTAAATAATCACTATATATGACTATTATAATGTGATATTTATTCTTAAAAAGTGTACATACACTCCAATACAATTCCACGATCATAGGAACGATATCATCACTCGTGCGTACGTACGGAATACCGTCTCCACGATGTGATGTGAATCGTTCTACATGATCTTCATTTCATAATGATTATATAAATAAATTGAATGAATGAATATGATATATATTACACTAATAACATTATGGAAATGAGGTATCTATAACCTAAAGAGAAGAATAAGAATTTATTCGACAAAACACGCATAAGAACAACAAGTTATTAACACCAGAATAACAAGTAGCAATGAAATATTAATACTAAGAAGCTAAGAATATGACCATATATGATACCATAAAAATAAGTATGATTCTGGAATAAGTCAATAACATTATTTAAATCATTATACAGGAGGTTCATACACTTACAAAGCAAGTCGGACCTAAGGTAAGGGACATATCACAATCTCATTTTTATCCGAGATTGTTTATACTTTATTATTTACTGGGGTGTATTTTATTATCCACATCTGTGTTTCCTCAATATGTAATATTTACATCATTCTAAAATAGTTTATATCAAATTTTACCCTTTGGTGAGTTTTTATTAAAAGATATGAAATGAATCTTTTGTCATTTTTCATACGAGGTACTTTTTGACTTTTCCGACAAAAGTACGTGAAGAATGTTTTCTTTTAACTTATACAACATGAGTGTTTTTTTAAAACATTATTTCCAAGAAGCTTCCTTTACAAGTTTTCAAGTTTATTTTTAATCAACTTCTTTTATTTTATAATTGTACGACATGTTAAGAAAGGAAACATGTTTTTCAAGCAAAAAGGATATTTTCCTCAAGAATGGAGTTTAAGTGTTTTATCAAAATTATTTTCCATATAACATAATAAAGGGTTATGTTTTTATCCTTATTATTACATTGATTTGATTATGTTTTATGGAATTATATTATTATGAATTCCTTTATCTTATATGAATTTTTTTACGATGTCACGATGGTTACGATTCCCTTTTTTATTACATGGGTTATGAAATGATGTATGATTTATGATTTTGTGGCACACATGAGAATGATATCATTATGAGACGGGTGGGACCTATATCTCCTTCCAATGCATTGGGTAAAGATTTTATATCTCATGAGATAGACATGGCTGGAATGGTAGGTCATATCGGTTCAGTGAAACAGGACTGAAACGAGGGTGACTCGGTTCAGAAAGGGACTTTGTCCACTAAGATAGTCTTGGCAATGAGTCTTGACTAATAAGAAATGATTATCTATGATTATGTGTGTATTCCACAACGTTTTATGTTTTATGTTATGATTATTTTGATTGCATTTCACTGCCATGATTTATCCCATGTTATGAAATTATGATCTCTTTTGCAGGTTAAGATTTCCAAAAGTTATGTTCTTATGTATACAATGTGATTGATATTTCTTTTGTTTACCCTTACTGAGCATTTGAGCTCACCCTTTTGTATGTTTTATTTCCCCAGGTCAGGAAGAAGGTTATTAAGTAGAATATTCCAAAAAGGGACTCTAGATATGATGAAATAAATGGGAGGCAAAATAGATGCTTTATGAACTAGTTGTTTATGTTTCCCAGTTTCTAAATACACTATACCTATACGGTCCTTTCGTGGTTTTGTTATATGTTGTAATAAGTATGCTTCAATTTTGAACTATTAAAAATGTATGAAAAGTATGGGTCATTATGACATGATAGGATGAATAAATCATTTCTCTAATCGGTCCCCAAGTTGGACTTCATGTTCCACCAACCCAATAGGTTCCATTCAATATGATGTAATAGAAATTGTAAACATGTGAGGGTGTAGTTCAATTGTAAACATAACCTATCTTTTTGAGGTAATATAGAGAAATCATCTATAAATACCTCATGGTAAGCATACACATACACAAGTAGATAACCACCCAAGAAATAGATAACTACGTTAAGAAATATATATGACAACAGACATGACATTATAGCAATATAAGGAAAAATAGTCCATACCCTTCCTAATATAGAGTCTCACTCACTCTGGAAAGCATGAGTGACCCCATCGGCATATAAGTACATTACCTGGTGGATATAATAGTCTAATTTTGGCTTCAAAATGATCATCCAGTCCATGATAATAACAATGTTGAAGATTTTAAGATTGATCACTATGAAATCTCAAACACCTCAAGGTAAGCTTTCACTAACTGATATATGGGGAACATGAAACCTTGTTCAGACCTCTTTTCAAAATACATTGAAATATCCATCCTGATTTTAATAATCTTTGAATGAAATACCAACACATAAACCAGATTTGAATATATAAAAGAATTATTATAATTACTATCAAACAATCCTAGAACCATAGAATATGAAATCCACATCATAACCATAATTTAATTGGGTCATCCTTTAGATTCCTCCGGTGCACACACTACCACATAAAATCAATCATACATTGAAACATGTACATCCCACTAGGTATAAGAATGAGACCCACCACCCATGAGAGCACCAACATAAACCTGTGATACACTGGTGAATGTGGATCTGGACATACAACCTTGGGACATCTTGTCAAAGAATTAGTATAGATGGATAGATCTCCAAAAGTGATGAAAAGATGTATGAGCCTTTACATAATGAAGCATTATATTACTATTTCTCCAATGTTGGTAGTAGATAACAAGTTACTACCATACATAATCCACTAAAATTAGTCTTATAGAAAATAGATCACTTTTATGATTCCTTTTCTGACTATAAAAAATACTTAAGTTAACCGTTACAAAAAGTGAATCCCTACCCACAACTCCCCCCCCCAATATGTATTCCCCATATAATGATGTTTTATCAACTACCTCCAAAAATCATAAAATAAAAAAAAACTGGAATTGACTTAATATTATCCCTTATCCCTATCTAAAACCATTAATACTTTAGGTTATAATTGGTGAAAAGCTCTCGTGACAGATGCACCAAATTAGAAAAATATGTGGAGTACTCCAAAAGGGCATGCTCCCCTTTCTCTACTGTTAGAAACTCCAAGGTATTTTAAACATGTAAATTCTAAATATAGCACTTATGATTAAATATTTTATTAAAAAATACAGGTAAGACCTTCATTCAACTTAGCTTGAACTATATAGTCCCACCATCTCTTTCCTGGAACATCCAATATATACATGTAATAACCCACCTGAGAACCTTACAGATTCATAAAAGATTAAAAGATCCTCTTATTTTTTGTAAGAAACTCCTATAATACTTGGGTCACTTTTCAGTTTTGAAGATAACTGGATGGTGCTTTATAAATCTTATGGCATGATCCTACACTCATCTCGGGTTCACTGCGCTAAATGAGCCTAGATTCTAAATGTTATGACTTAGTACGTCAACCAAAGAAGGGTACACTAGTGGACGCTACCTCATGGGTTCCCCTCTTGTATTTGGAAGATCTCATCTACACAACCAAAAAATTATCTTTTAACAACAATATTATTGGGGCTTTATCAGAGATTATAAATTGCTGACCACCAAAGAAAGGTTAAAAGACAAACATTATCAATGCTCCGAAAAAGTACCAATAAAATCCTCCTTTAACAGTGTTAGATAAAAACTCTAATAATGGGGGTCTTTATCAGTTAATGTTTTTCTGTTAAAGGGGGAATATTTGGCCCCAAAAAAATGGTAATAAATTCCGACATTATCAGTGCTTGTTTGTATGATTTTATAAAGTGGGGGGATATTTTTTCCGAAAATCTCTAAGCATCATAATTATCATCCCTTACTTGTACCCTTTATGAGATCCCCCATTTATGAGTTCCTTTTACCCACTCTCCAACTAACCCTTTAATAGTGCTTCCCCACCCCCTTTGTTAACACTTTGTAAAATTCCAGCCTCTTATGTATATCTAGATTAAATCCATGAACCTTACCTTTGGAGCTCTAATGCCTTTACCACTACACCAATATGTTTGGTTGTCTATTTTTTTGATATATATATATATATATAATCATATATTTATATTAGTATTTTTAAATACATCTAATAAATACTTTTATTGTGTGATATTTATATACATATATTCAATAAAATATATTTTTTATTTTGTTAATTTAAATATCCTAAAAATATAATATAAATATATATGTGTTTATTAATACACACATAGACATATATAAACATTATATAAATTTATTAGTATAAGTGTGGGTGTGTATATATATATGTTCATGTATTTTTATAAAGAAAAAAAAAGGGTACATATTGTATTAAATACATTTTTAGTATATGTTTTTTTACATATATTATAATGTATATATATATATACTAATACACACATAGTTATATATAAACCTTACTTGAATAGGTAAATATATACATATTAATGAATTTGTAAAATGTAAATAAACTTGATAGTTTTCTACATTAAATAAAATGAATAATAAATATTTATTTTATATACATAAAAATTGATTTTTTTTGTGAATATGCTGATAAATGTATTTATATAAGTGATTTAGTATAAGTAAATAAAAAATATGCATATATTTAATTATAAATTAAACTACATTATGAAGTAAAATAAAACATCAAAACCAAAATATCGAAATGAATATAATCTCATAGGAATAAATTTAGTCTTCACAAAAAAAAGTAAAATAACAACCCCGTAAAAGAGGCTGAAATTCCATCAAATATCAAAAAATTGGGATTATATGACTAAAAACTATGTTTTGGAGGCCTTCTGGGACTTTTTTATCCAAAAAAACATTTCTATGGGTTCTACAAATGGGTGTAGAAAACATTGAATGATTCGATCAGATATTTTGTAGATCCCAAATAGACACAATTATTAAATGATATGATTCATGGATGTTAAAGTCATATTTTCAAAATATCTTAGATCATTCATTAATTAATATAATTTTTATTTCATCAAACTATTATTAAATGACTATTAGATGATAATAATTTGAAAATTATTAATTTATAATATTTTTTAGTTATTTTATAAGTCATATTTAATAAATATATTATATATTATGTGTAAATTACTATTTATCCTTATCTTACTCATATTTAAAAATATATTTTATATTAATATCTATGAAAACATATTAATATATTAATATATTATTTTTAATAAAATATAATATTTTTATTCAATATACACTATATCAATTCTAGAAAAAAAGAGATAATAAAGGGGGCCTTTATAATCACATGTGAAAAAACAACTAAAATGGCTCCATATTTAGAAGTAGTATTTTTCTAGAAGTGATAAAGTCTCCCCTTTATCTTCACTTTTTTAGCCTAATTGATAAGAGGACCCCTTCATCGTGATTTATTATTAAATAGATAATAGAGGGGTTTTTTAGTGATTAAAAACATATGAAGGGGTCCTTCATCAGTGATTTTTGCAAGCACTGATAAAACCTTGTGCTAGATAAACTCTGTGTTGTAGTAGTATTTTGGATACATTTTTCTTGAATCCATAACAATGATTTTTAAAATTATAATATTTTAATTTAATTATTAATTTTAATAGAAAATACAATACCTTTTGAATGGAATATGTTCATATAAAAAATTCCCCAATTAGTTTATTCAAATTAAGTTACACACACCAGGTCCCCGTACTTCATAGAAAAGAAAATTTAACTATATTCCCATACAATTCATTAAAATGAACTGAAATATGAGGTCTCGAACTTAGTAAAAATTCCCAAACTATGATAACTCAATTTAGTCACAAGAGTTTTCTAGGAAGCCCGCTTTTGCACACCTACTATATAAATTCTTGATGATGTTACTTTTGTCATCCAAAGGCACAAAACCAACTCAGGTAGTCCGAACACTCTTCTGGCTGAGTAACCCTTTTTTACCAAATTAGATCAGACAAACCTGGAACAACCAGACTAGTCACCCAAGACATCCTATTATGGTGTATGGTATAAAAAATTATAAAAACAAATATTGATTCTAAGAAAAACTATACATACAACACGAGTACAAAGGAGAAACAAAGAGAGATACATATGATCCAAATATTCCTAACGAGAATGTATGGAATGTCTAGACATGGTAGTCTCCAAGTGATCAACCATCCCCTCCAAACAATACCAAAAATGAAATAGTGACATAAAGAGAAGAAAAAAATCTACAGAATTATCTTCCCATTACCTATATCTCACAAAAAGACTAAATCCACCCAATGGTTTAAGTAGGGATTGAGAAACAATGCCCAATGAGTAACCTACTAGGAATCTATACATGTTTCACAATCATGAATCTACATGTTCTATTTTTTAAAAAAAGTTTTATATGAATTATTTTATAATATAATAATTTATAAAAATTTCTCAAAAATTCATTGAGTTTTCTAAAATTTCATTTCATATTCTCCAATTCAATATCATATTATGTAATGATACTATAAATATATACACATGTGAGCCAAAATCCATGAAATTATATAGCATGAAATAAAGAACCATAAATAATAATCCACCTTCTAGTCATTCTCTATCCTCTAGGACAATATGAAATAGACACTCATGATCATAAAAAGTTATAACATTAGATCCAACTAATATCAATTCATGCCTCAATCCATCAATATACAATAGGTCACCTCTATGTGGTGTCCATCACACTAATGGTATCCATGTATATTTCACTATATACCCAAGGTTCCCTCTATGAAATGTTTTTTAGTTATTGTTTTAATGACTATGATGAAATTTTTATGAAACCATTTCAATGCCAAGATAATCTACATTATGGTTCAAAAATCCATTTTTTAAAAATTATGGAAATTACATTTTGAACAAAAATCCCACTTTAAAAAAAGAACCCATGATCCATTTATTTTGAAAACATGATATTATGTTTCCAAACATAAAGAAACAGTAATAAAAATATGAAATTCAATAAATTAGAATACTTAGACTGATCCACCGAACTAGAGGATGTAGAAAACCTAACAGCCTTTCACAATAGAGATTAGAAACCATAAGATCTTCCTTCAGAAGATATGGAATGACATGATACTAAAAAATATTGATATAAAATGATATTAAATAATAGAACTACAACCAAACCAAAGCCACAAATAAATCATAGGAATAACTAGATGGAAACGCTTACCCGATATAAATAAATCAGACCAAAATAGAAATCAATCATTGAATAATTTGATCCTGATGGAAGTTATTCACACAAAATATTCTAGGGATGATTTATTCTTGATAGTGGAATGCTACACATAAAAAATTAATGAAACACATCACTCATATAGTTCCCTAATGATCAACACCATGAAATTTAAGTGGTGTGTAACCAATTTACACATCATGAAATCCTTATGGTTTGTATACATTGAAAACTCATTTACTATTTATTTTAAATCATGTTTTTTATACATAAAACACATATACCTATTACATAATGTGTAAACCATTTACAATGTGCACCTAGTTCATGGAATATTCCTATAATGCATTATATGGTGACTTTATTACACACACACACCATATAAGTTCTCTCTAAGCTACAGAAAACTAATGTTTTATGCTGATAATTTATAAAAATCTCTAACTTCACCATTATTGGTATCCTCCAAATTATATAGTTGGATTTAGTCACCTATAAAAATGGACACTAAAATCATGGATTAAAACATACCTGAAAAAAACGTAATAGGTTTATCACAAAAACACATGATACATCTCAATATTGTCAAGGAAACAAGAAAACACATGATACTTACCAATGTATAAAAAAATACAATGACAATCCTACGTGAAAAAATATTATAAAAAATTACAAATTATTTAATAAGGGAAATAAAAATCATCTCAGGATAACTACAAACATATCAAAGCTCTATAAAAGGAAAGTGAGCCTTTCCTTAAACAATAAATGTTTATCAAACACTTCCTACTATAATAATTATTTTTCTACCACACCATATAAAAAAATGTTGTATACTTTACCCAATGATAATAAATTTCCCAACGGAATGTCTATTAACCACTAACCAATAAATGAAACTTGGACTCAATCAATGTATTGGATAATTTGAACTTGATTTGCAGTCAGTAGTTCCTAAACAAACAAATCTACTTGATCTTGAAGAACACTATCCCACAAACATGAATAAAAAGTGAATACTCAATGATTTATAAAATTATCACTTAAATTATATCATTGTTATGAAGAAACTAGATTCCAAATCCTATGATAATTCATGCCAATATTTAGAAAGATATATTTAAAACTCATAAAATTCCCACAGGTAACAATTCAATAGAAATACAATTTTCACCCTTTTTCCACCCATAGAAAGATACCCATCATTATGTTTTAACATAATGGTAACAGAATAAAAATTTTAACATTGAACATACCAGGACTTGGTTTCCCAATGTACTAATGAGAGAAAACTATCATAACACCTTGAAATCATTTTGGCTTTTATGAAACCTTTCAATGAATGTGATTGATGATATGAATCATTTTTAATCCAACATTTTCCAAACCTGGAACATGGATAATTAAGAACCAAATCCCCCACATCAAATAGAAAATAATATATGATTCTAAGGCATAGCGGTCCTTAATACTAGACATGCTACGACACATGCAACAAAGTAGGAATGCCCTAGCATGGGAGAGTAAGTGTCTTTGATCTATCTTTGAAAATGTATCCCTAATATATAAATCTATTTATAAGAATAAGAACATTTAATTAACCCAAAAAAACATTAATGGTGGTTACACATCATAAATTATTCTCCATAACCCAAACCTAACCCATACATTCAACATATATTAGTTTAAAAAATATGAGATGGTTTTAACTTATTTCATGTACTTATTACCAATAAATTTCATAACTTCTTTGAAAATATAAAACACACCTTCATAATATATGAGTGTGACAACAACATATAGCTATCAATATGAAATTGAATGATAATGACCATGTCAATGTAATGATTTTATCTAAATCACTCTTAATGTTGGGACTTCAACCCATACTAAACCATGTCAATGGTAATAGAGAATGTTGAACATTATATATCTTAGAGTACCAAACTACACATAATATGTCATGATTCTTATCCCATGAGATATTATACACAAAAACATATATTTCCATTCAAGGAATTACATCTATTACAAAGAAAAAACCATAACATATACAATAAAGACAAGCACATAGAAGCATAATCAGCACAACAAGAAGAATTATCACACAATAATAATAAAAATAGGACCAGGAAGTATGAAATCAACAAAATACAAGAAACAAAACAAGAATAATAAGAATATCTACCAAAAAATAGAGACAATGCCAAATCCTCTGCAATGGATTATCCAGAAACATATTTTTAGGATCCATAACTCTATAATACCCATTATTGCATGTGATCATGATGTTTCAACCCACCAATTCACTATGTTATAATATCCTCATTAAAAATATTAAATATTTTAATGTTCATAAAACAATGACTTGTTCTTGAATAAATAGTTTTCATTCAACAAATATATAGTTTAAGAAACATTATTAAACTTTTATTAGGATTTAATGTTAGAAAAATCATTTAGAAAACCAGTTTATAAATTTTAATTGATATTGAAATTAAATAATGAATCATTTTTAAACAAAACATTTTAAAATGAAGACAATTTTATATTTGGAAACATGAATATTTTTCATTCCAATATTTATTTTTAACCAAATTCCATTTAAATAATTCTTTTTTTAAGAACGTTTATTATGTATCTTTTCAAAATCGAAAACCAACCAATTTTATTGAAATTATAAAAAAAAACCCATTTGTAAAAAAATTAATTACTGAAATATTTTCCCAAACAAAACTGTTTATGACGCTTCCACAGGGGCACACGCATCCGTCCGTCCGCAGAGGAGGAGGACGCACTGCACTGTTGCCCCTCATTCCCGCATTCCAATGGTGGGTGGCATTCGCTCCTTATCCAGGGACATCTTCTCCTTGATTGAAACAGGATGATGGGATGTTGGTTTATCCTTTCGTGGATTCCTCCTCAGAACTCGTCACCTAGTCCGGGTCTCCCTCATAGATTTAATACGTTTTTCATGAAACTCTTCCCAGTGCCATGTTTCCATGGATGCCAGTGAATTACAGTACTTCTGTCAGGACATTCCAAAGGGTCCGATCAGGGCACCAACCTTCAGTCGGGGGAGTAGTCACGTTGAGGCATCATTACCATGTCTGAATGCTGGGGAGTGAACATGTATGTCTATTATCCCTGGTCACAAGGCTTCTCGAGGGCGTGGAAGCCCATGGAATCCCACATTGAGTGCGGGGAATTATATGTCATAGACACATATCTGAGGATTTCCTCAGCTTCTTATGTTTAACACAGGGTATGTCGCGAGTTTAACGTCCAGCGGAGACGGGTCAGCCCGATCAGAGCATTAGCTAGAATGGATAGGATTGAGGGATTTCCCTTGGAGGGGTGCCAATACCGGGACCATCCCATGGGCGTCTTTGAAGAGGAGCGGACCGACATGGTCTCACCAGGATGTGACAGTCCGGGCGATAATCATAGTGGATGATGGATGGACGAATGAATTGGATGGTGAAATGGAAAGGGACCCTCGCATGGGCGACGGTGAAGTTGGGCATGAGCCTCGAAAAGACTTCCTACGTATACTCGTGGTAGGGAATCAATGTCCATGTAGTTTGGGAGGGTGCCGGTGAACCGGCATGAAGGTGGACCTTGGTCCAAATGGTGAGGGGATTACACATTAGGCTGCCCAGGTGAGGATGAAATAACGTGAAGAAGGTCGGAGTGACCAACAGGTGGTGGGCTTGGACCTCGTGGAGGCTTCCTACGTACCTTGTCGTGACATGGATCAAAGACCACATAGTTCAGAGGGGCTTCGTCGGCGAATCGACATGAAGGTGGACCTTGGTCTGATGGGTGGTGGGCTTGAACCTCAAGGAGGCTTCCTACGTACCATGCCTTGACATGGATCAAATAACTCGTAGTTCAATTGATGGAATTTTCCAGCGAACCGACGTGAATGAGGACCCGGGGGTCCACTTGTGGAGGGTGTCAGCGAACCGATGTGAAGGTGGACCTTGGTCCAATGAGAGATGGGCTTGAACCTCGGGGAGGCTTCCTACATACCATGCCTTGACATGGATCAAATACCTCGTAGTTCAAAGGGTTTCATCGGGGAACTGACGTGAAAGTAGACCCAGGGGTCCACTAGTGGTGGGATTGAACCTCATGGGGGCTTCTTACGTACCATGCCTTGAAATGGTTCAAAGTCATCGTAGTTCGAAATGGTCGATGGAATACAGTTTAACGTCATGCGGGACGGTGGTGAACCCTGACGTGAATAAACGACGAACGATGGGCATGAACCTCGTGGAGGTTTCCTACGTACCATGCCATGACATGGATCAAAGTCCTCATAGTTCAGGTTGGTCACAACGGCTTGCCGTCGGACTAGAATTCAGTTTAACGTCATGCTGGACGAAGGTAGAACTCGACGAGAATTAGATGACTGGTGGTCTTGAGCCTCGTGGAGGCTTCCTACGTACCATTCCTTGACATGGATCAAAGACCTTGTAGTTCAAAGGGGTGTGCAGTTTAATGTCATGCAGGACAAGGGCATACAGTTTAACGTCATGCTGGACGAGGGCATGCAGTTTAACATCATGCTGGATGAGGGCATGCAGTTTAACATCATGCTGGGTGAGGTATTTTCATGGCCAATGCTCACTCTAAGCCCACGTGAGTCATGCTCGGTGTGAGAAACAAGAGAAAACAAGGACCTAATGATCACGCCGAGAAGGGTGCGTCCGTGAGAAGTGAAGAGGGGCTTACGTGTTAGGCGGCCCATGGTGTTGGGACTTACTCCAGGATGATGGCCCGAAGTGCGACAAAGCACAACGAAAGAGGAATTTGGGACCAATGATGGGAGGTGCCTCATTCTCTATCACGCCCTCCACTGACCTTGGTAGTGGGGATGTACGGAGATGCAGGGGTGCAGCCATCCGTTGGGGAACTAGGGTCGCCCTTCTCCTGAGAACATACGCCGCTTCAATAAGGAGGATATCATCCCTTGTGGATGGGTGATTCCACTCCCGTGGAGATGAGTGTCGTAAAAAAAATATTTGAGTTGGGGGGACCCTTCGTGCGAGGCACCAGGTCTTGTCGAAGTTTATCGTCATGTGTTGATGACGTGGTTCTTGTAAGTTTAACGTCCTACAGCTCGGACGAGGTGGGTTCACTCCACACCCCTACGACTTACATGACTAGTACCCTTTGCTCCCTGGGGAAGGGAAGGTACCAGTAAGGCTGTGGTCAAGGGCGGTTGTAGAGAGAACCATCGAGGGGTCTACGTTAGCGTGGCTATGTGAATAAGAAATAGTTGTTAGCGTGCCTATGCAAAGAAGCATTAGGCGAAGCAACACTACGAGTGGTATTGTCTGTGGGACTTTGAAATCACATCGTGCATACTTGGAGGGTCGCACGGGAAGTGTAATTTCCAAGCAATGGAGTGTGCTTCGCGAAGCGGAGCGCCTTGGCCTTAGCATGGGGGCATAGGTGTGAGTGGAGGGTGCTTCGCGAAGTAGAACAATATTCGTGGAGCACTGCCTCGCGAAGAAGAGGTGCCTCGCAAAGTAGGGTGCTGCGAAGTAGTGTGCTTCGCGATGTGTAATGATCCTGCCTTAACATAGGGATCACTAGTATAGGTTGGGTGTCTCGCAAATCATAAACGCTCCACGGCTGCCTGGGTTCCCTTGGGAATCCCCCTCCTTCGCGAATGCCCTTGAGCTTCATGAAGGGAATCCCTCTTGGAAGAGGGGATCAAAACGAGGCAAAGCAAAGGCGTCACGTGAAGTAGAAGTACCTCGCAGTGCTCATTATTCCCAGGGGCAAAGAGTGCTTCGCTATTAGAGAGAGGAGAAGCTGAGCGGTCGGATTTTCTGTCCGTGGAACTCAGGGGGATCCCAGTATTTATAGGCAAGGGGCGCCACGAAGCAGAACTTGCACGCCGCCTCAGGTGCATCATGGCGCGCTCGCGAACGTCAATGTCGTTCGCAGAGAGGTACCGCCTCCAGAGCTTCGCGGCGGGCTCGTTAACATCAATCACGTTCGCGGAGAGTTACCGCCTCCTGAGCTTCGCGGCGCGGTCAGGAACGTGAAAGTCGTTCACGGACAGTTACCTCCTCCAGAGCTTCGCGGCGGGCTCACGAACGTCAAACTCGTTCACAGAGAGATACCGGCTCTCGAGCTTCGCGGCGCGCTAGCGAACGTCAAACTCGTTCGCGGAGAGTTACCGCCTCCGGAGCTTCGCGGAGGGCTCGCGACTGTCAAACTCT
Organism: Viscum album; assembly: GCA_963277665.1. NCBI lineage: Eukaryota > Viridiplantae > Streptophyta > Magnoliopsida > Santalales > Viscaceae > Viscum > Viscum album. The sequence continues at coordinate 250,098,584 of OY728139.1, forward strand.
TTCGTGGAGAGATACTGCCTCCCGAGATTTGCCGCACGCTCGCGAACGTCAAAGTCGTTCGCGGAGAGTTACTGCATCCGGAGCATCGCGAGACCACGATGCTCGGGGGTGCTTCGGGTCGGTGCTTCGCGAGGCAGCGTGCCAGCCTTCTTTTCCATCCCTTCCTTTCGTGCAATATTTTGGAGCCAAAAAATGACCCCCCTCAGACTTGGAGCCGCGGAGGGTGAAGGGTAGAAGTCTGAGGGAAAATCGCCAAAATTATCAGTGGTTCGGGATGTGACTTCGCGAAGAGGGCCCGCGGTGCTGACTGGGGCCACGGATCCAGATGCGCCACGATGCTCCATGCAGGTGAGGCGTGCCGCGATGCTCCAGGGTCACCGCCTATAAATAGGGAGGTCGACCTGAATGAGGAAATGTAGTCCAAATCGCACCACGTACCCCCGGAGGAAACACTTCGGGTCGAGGGGCTAAGAGTGAGGATTAAGCTGGGCCCGAAGCAGAGTGGTCGGGCGTTCCTACGTACCCCATGAAGATGGGAATCAATCCATACGTAGTTCTGAAAGCGCAGTTTAACATCATGCAGGATGAGGAGCAGCCCGACTGTGTTGGTACACATCCTGCCAAAACTACTAAGCCCACGTGAGTCATGCTCGATGTGGGAAACAAGAAGTGGTGGTGGGAATTTCCCGACACTGAAAGGGGAAGGTTAGGGAAAAGGGGAGCTCGGTAAACACAAGCCCAATGACACTAACATGATCATCTAGTGCACATAGATGCGCGAAGACAAAGAGCCGAGTATGATGGAATTCCACTTGAACATGAGGAAGTGGAAATGTGTGAATCATGGTGCTCTAAATTTAGATCACGATGATGGCGGCGTGACAATGGAGGATAACTGTTGACTATGGCGGAAACCTAGCATCCATATCGTGTTAGCCTAGAATGGAGACAAACAAATGAGGGTCGACCGTTGACCATGTTCAAAACACGGGACCATGTCACAAATGTTTCCAGAGATCCGTAGGGACGTTGGCCCGAAACAATTGGAGGGTCCTTAGGTCCAGCATTCATGGAGAGCCCTTAAGCCTAGTATCCATGTCATCCGAGGGTCCTTTTGGATAGAGTAGAGGATGAGGATCCAAATATCGATATCACGAGGAATGGTCATGGGATAAGGAGAATGTCCCTATGAAAATCCCACACTTCAGGATCTTTGTCACAACACATCTGAATACGACAATGAGATGTATTAGATAGAGGGAGAAGACTCCATTCCCATAGGGAGATCGTATTCTAGGGATGTAGAATTCAGACCATGGATAGGAGGAAACATAAGAGGCACATGGTGGAGTAACTCAAACACCTGGCGTGAATGGGGGTAGGGGGTGTGTATGGTGCGGTGAACAACCCAGCGTAAATGAGGACAGAATCCTATATCACACTGCACGAACTCATTAGGAGAGTATTTTGGTCAAGGGACCGAAAGATAAAGTTAGGCTAGGCCCGCGGGGAAGTGCCCGGGTGCTCCTACGTATCTAATGAGGATACGAATCAAGCCGTAAGTAGTTCCTGAAAATGTCTTAGTTTAAGGTCTTAGAGCGTGGACCATGAATGGGTAAGGGGAGCAAGGGACACATGGCAAGGCGGTTACAAAACCCGACATAAATGAGGACCTAAACCCTACTTACCATGTGTTCTCTGGGGAAATGCTCGAGTCGAGGGACCGAACAAGAAGGTTGGGCTGGGCCTGCGGGGAAGTGCCCGGGCGCACCTACGTATCTCATAAGGATGAGAATCAAGCCTCACATAGTTCTAAAGGGTGGCATGGTAAGGTACCAGTGCCAAGAAAAAAAAGGGATGTGCGGGCATGGCCCTTGTACTAAACGAAGCGGAATTTGATAAATCTTGTTTGTCCTTTAAGGTGAGTTGTTTTTTTGTGAAGCGACAGGCCTAAAGTAGTAGGTCGTGGTGTCGCCACAAGGATCAATCCGTGATAGGCGTTGACAAATGGCATGGCACGTGACCAATACCAAATGTGATGTCTTCTATAACAAGGTCATCACAATGCAGTTCCGTTTTTCGTCGTGTGGACGGTATGATAATGTCAAAGTTTAGGGTCATATGATATGACCAAGCATGAATTTTAATGTCATGCAGCGCAGACGTAGCAGAGGCGATGCTAGTCGGGGAATGTGCGTAGTGTCATGAGACACAATCGATGGAGACATGATCCCACATCACACTATACGCCACTCCAAGAGGGAAACCTCAAGCCGAGGGGCCTATATAGAGGTAAGATGTCAAAAAAGGGGGGAGAGACTAGCTCCCTAAATGGGTTGAACCCGAAGAAAAGGTGTTCGGGCGGTCCTACATATCCCAATAGGATGGGAATCAAGCTAAATGTAGTTCTAGATGGATCTTAGTTTATGGTCTTAGAGCTCGGACCATGGGAACCCCGAAGGACGCCGTATTGCAGCATTGTCCCTCTGACACGCAAAGGTGCACTGAGGGATAGCACCAAAAGTGTCGAGATTCCACTTGGACATGATGGGGTGGAAAATTATGTGAATCATGCAACCAACATTCGAGGACTGAAGGGGCTGGCATGAAGACAGATGATTACTGCTGACCATGTTCGCAACACAACATCCTCTCGTGTTAGCCTGAATTGGGGACAAACAAATGAGCATCGACCGCTGACCGTATTCTCAATGCAGGATTTTATTGATTTTTAGTCCAAAACCCTCAAGGGCATTAGCCCGTAACGGTAGGAGAGCCCTTGGGCATTGTATCCAGGCCATTATTGGGGGTCCCTCTGGGTGTGAAAAATGATTGAATCCCAATCATGGAGTGGGTGAAGCATACTTGTATCCATCCACGAAAGAGGTGAACATCTCTAGGGGGGACGCGCCGCCGGGTCGAGGCTTTATTGATGTGAGTTGGGGAAAATGTGTGCACCCTGCCATATGTCTTGACCCGAGGGGAAGATTTTGGCTTTTGGGCTGGGCCAACGGACGACGTATCCCATTAGAATGGGAATCAAGCCATACGCAGTACTTGAAGGCCATGCAGTTTAGCGTCGTGCGGTGAGAATGTGGGAGGATAGAAGAACGGGAGTGGGCACATAGTGAAACCCTTAAAATACTTGTATGAGAGGGGTTGTAGGAGCGGGGCTAAGAAAGCCTACTCATCGCAACACAAGGATCCTCCCAGGAAACTATTCCTAGGAGGGATAGTGGAAGAGAAAAGCTTGAGGTTGGGCTCAAGGCGAGGTGTCTGGGCGTTCTTACGTATCCAATTAAGATGGGAATCAAGACACACTTAGTTCTTGAGGTGCAGTTTAACGTCATGCAGGATGAGAATGCATCTCATTTGGGGATATGTAAGGTACGGTAAGTAATCCAACGTGAATGAGGAAGTAGTCCCACACCATAATGTACAATCCTGCAAGAGGGTGAGTCGGGGGGAACCAAGGGGCCTGAGGCCAGGCCGTGGTCCGGGAGACCTAACCAGCTTTCCTTTTAACGTCTTGCAGTGAAGACGGAGGCCGTGGCCCCGAGGAGGCCAAGTGTCCTGAGGCTGATCCGCGGTCAGGAAGGCCTGACTAGCTTGCAGTTTAACGTCTTGCAGTAAGGACGGGGGCCGTGGGCCCAAGGAGTCCAAGGGGCCTGAGGCTGAGCCTCATTCAGGAAGGCCTGACTGGCTTGCAGTTTAACGTCTTGCAGTATGGACGGGGGGAGATCTTAGTTTAAGGTCATAGATCTCAGACCATTTTGCAGTTTATCGTCTTGCAGGACGAAAATGCAATTTAAGGTCGTGCAGGACCTTACAGATTAATGTCATGTTGGACCATAACGTGCAGTTTATGGTTATGCGGGACCACCTAGGATCAGGAGAAGTACCGCTTGAGGAACCTGGCATTGGTGGGAGGGGTTATGCGCTCTCCATCCCTGGTCACCAAGGAGTATGCTCCATTAGGGTAAAAATTATGGATGATATAAGGCCCTTCCAATTTGGGTTCTAACATGGGCGGTTTACTACTAGGGATCATTGGTGCTCGAAGGGCCAGTACTAGGTCGCCCTGTAGAAAAGAGTGGAGAGGTACCTTCTTTTTGAAGGCCCTTTATTTCTTATCCTAATGCCTTTCCAGATTGTGCAGGGCACGAAGACGGTTCTCGTCCAGTGCTTCTAATTCAGTTAGACGGATTTCGGCTACCTCATCTAATTTCTGGTGATCATAGACTGCAATGCGTAACGATGGCAGCTGTATCTCAATGGGTAGGACGACCTCAGCTCCATACACCAGGAAATATGGGGTCACCTGGGTAGAGTTGCGAGTCGTCGTCCGATAAGCCCAGAGGGCATTGGGGAGCTTGTCCAGACAACTTTTCTTGTTCTGGCCAACTATCTTCTGCAGAATGTTAGAGAGGGTTTTGTTGAACGCCTGGATCTGTCCATTTGGCTGTGCGTGGTAGCGGGAGGTATGGTTCGAGCGGATGTCGTACTTGGCGTACAATTTCGTGAGGGACCCCAAACCGGTGGATAATATTGGAGCTCACAAAGTCGACGATGGAACGGGCCTTGACCTCCTTGAGTGGAACTGCCTCTTCCCACTTGGAGAAGAAATCTGTAGCAATCAGGATGAACCTACACTGGCGAGATGTTGCTGGTGGATATGGTCCCACTACATGAAGTCCCCATACCGCAAATGGCCAAGAGTACTTGGTGGGGTGGAGGGGCTACGGCGGCCGCTGCAGGAAGTTGGCATGAACATGTCACGTGTGGCATCTCTTGGCATACCCAATACAATCGTGGATCATAGAGGTCCAGAAGTACCCCATCATCCGGATTTGATGGGACAGCATCGGCCCATCTTGATGGGCGCCACAGGAACTTGCGTGAACCTCTTTCATAACATGAGGGATCTCTACTCCTTTAATGCAACGGAGGAGGAATCCATCGAAGCACTTCTTATAAAGGATCTATTCAAGACTGGGGCCACACTCGAGGGTAAATTGCAACACGTGGCGTCATATTTGCTCGCTCTCGGCTCGGTCATCCGGGAGGTGACCATTTTTTGGAGATACTAGACAAAAGGTGCCCTCCAGTCGGGAGTGGCTTCGACCACTGTGTCTGAAGAACCCGGGACCCTTGACATAGAGGGTCCGGCGGTGAGATGACTTACCCGAAGCCCATCATTGTCCCCTTGGGTAATGGGGGAAATGACTCTCCGGTGTGCCACATGTATGATCAAATCATCTTGCTTCGGTTCTGCGAGCGACGCGGCTATTCTTGCCAAGGTGTCTGATTGACCGTTCTGTGACCGTGGGACATGGGTAATCTCTGGTCGAGAAAAGAACTGGGCCATTATGCGGAGGGTGTACTCCAGCAACAGTACAAGCTCCGACCTCCTGACAACGTAGTCGCCATTAACCTGTTTGATTACCAGCTCGGAATCTCCTTTCACATGTAGATGGGGCACATTGATCTCAATGGCCAACTCGAGACCGGTGATGAGAGCCTGTTACTCTTCCTCATTATTCGTACATCCTTTTGACAACAGGAACGAGTATGGAAGGACGTCTTGTGCTGGGGTAATGAAGACAATACCCAGGCCCACTCTGTTGAACTTAGGATCGTTGAGCCTCCTACCGGTGGGGCTCCGGGAGGCACCGTCGAAATGCATTTGCCAACACGGGACGACATGATCGACTGAGAGGATCGTCTCATCAGGAAAATCCAGGTCCAGGGATTGATCCTCAGAGGTTGGATGGGTAGCTAAAAAGTCATCCAACGCCTATCCCTTAATGGCCTTCTGAGGTATGAACCCGATATCAAACTGTTGGATAATCACCGCCCACCGTGCTAGTCGACCAGTCAGCATGGGGCGGTTCAGGATGTACTTTAGTGGGTCTACCCGGGAGACCAACTGCACCTCATGGTGCTGCAGGTAATGTCACAACTTCTGCATGGCGAAGACGAGTGCAAGGAAAATCTTTTCGATAGGGGAGTATCTGTCCACCGTATCAAGTAGCATGCGGCTGAGATAGTAGAGATTGTTCTCGGTGCCCTCGTTATTCTTCTGGGTGAGCAGTGCACCGAGGGATCTTTCCAGGGCGGTCACGTAAAGGACCAGCGGCTTTCCGAAGAAGGGTGGCATCAAAATAGGAAGTTAGAGAAGATACTGCTTGATTTCCTTGAAGGCGGTCCAACACTCTTCATCTCATTCGTAGGCGGCACCCTTCTTCTTGAGCCGGGAAAAGGGCTTACACATTCCTGCCAGATTCACGATGAATCAGCGTATATAGGATAAGTGGCCTTGGAGGTATCGACGTTCTCGAATATTTCTCGGGGGAGGCATTTGGCTGATGGCCTTGATCTTCTCTGGGTCGATCTCAATGCCTCAGTATCTAACAACAATGCCCATAAACATCCCATAGGTGACCCTGAAGGCACACTTCAACAGGTTCATCTTCAGGTGATGGGAACGGAGGAAACAGAACACCTTCTCAAGGTCATTGAGATGGTCCTGGTGCTGACATGATTTAACCACTAGGTCATCTACGTAGCATTCCACCAGCGTCCTGAGAATCGTCTTGAATATGCGGTGCATGGCTCTCTGATAAGTGGTACCTGCATTTTTAAAACCGAATGGCATATCCTAGTAGCAAAAAGTATCTTGGGTGCCCTGAAGTCAGTGGACTCCTCGTCTTCGGGGGCCATACGGATCTTGTTGTACCTAGAATACCCGTCCATGAAAGAGAGAGCTTGGAACCCGGCTGTGGCGTCAATCAATAACTCTGTCACTGGGAGTGGGTAGTCATCCTTTGGGTAGTGACGATTAAGTTCGTGGAAGTCAATGCAGACTATGGTCTGCCCATTCTTCTTCCTGACCGGCACAATGTTGGCAAGCCACTTGGGGTATTGGACTTCCTTAACTAAGTTGGCATTGATAAGCTTGTCTACTTCGGCCTCACCCATAGCACCATGAGAAGGGTGCATTTTCCTGGGAGGATGCTTAAACCCATGATGGTTTGTCGGGAGGTCCATACGGTGAACGGCTACCTAAGGATCTAGTCCTGGAATCTCGTTGTAACTCTAGGAAAACACGTCATGGTGTTGATTGAGAAAGTCTATGTACTACTGCCGCTCTTCGGGGGACATGGCTGCACTGATCAATGAGGGTTTTGGATCTGCCTTTCTACCAAGTTTCATCTGTACCCGTTCATCAACCATGGTAGAGACGCCTTCCTCGAAGGCGGGGGAAGCATCCTCCAGGTCTTCCTCTCCAGCCGTGGGGGGATTTCCCGCGACGGGGGATACTTCTGGGCTATCAAAGCCTAAGGGGAAGCTTGTGCCGGCTTGGGCCATAGTGGTCATCATATTAGGAGACTCACTCACCATTTAGACCATAGTGATGAAGGCAATCGACCCTATCCCATCTGGCCTTCGGCCTAAGGGGCCATGTTTGATGATATCAAAGCAGTGGTGACATGTCGGTCTGAGTCGGTTGATTCCAGCCCGGCCGAAGAGACACGTGTGGCGTACCACTGTTGTCATAAGCTTCACATTCCGGTACCATACAGGGGTAGGAGGTTCCGGGACCACCTGAGCCTGCTTGATGTAGGAGTACGAGGTGATTTTCCGCCGTCGCTTGGACACGTGAACATGTCTTCCTTGTTCACCCGAAACAATAAAACATTGCCCCATGTCGGGGGTTGTGGCCTCCAATCGGTGGATCGGGAGGATGTAGGTGTCATCCATGCTTGCCCAGGGATCACTTGTGACCAGGGTTGGTACATCCTCACTAAATAGGATTTGATTATCCTTACTCTTGTAATAATCAACATCCAGATAGCAGGCCTCACAAGAGGTGAAAGGAGACACATCTCCTTGGAGCACACCTACTCGACCGCTGAGTGATTATTTGAGGCACTGGTGATACGAAGAAGGGACCGCTGCATGCAGATGGAGCCATGGCCTACCCATCAACGCGTTGTAGGTGGTGTCCTGAGAGACGACCATGAAATCGGTGCTTGAAATTAAGCCACCGAACTGAGTCTTCAGGCGGATCTTGCTGACTGGGGCTTGCTCGGTCTTGTCGTACCCCTGGATTCTGAGGTCAGAGGGAGTTAAATCACCATCAGACAGACCCAACTTTTGCAATGTCCGAGTCGGAATTAGGTTGATTCCGGAACCCGTGTCAATGAGGTAGCAGCGTACTTCCACACCATTGAAGTGGCCAGTAATGTACAGCGGGCGAATGTGCCCCTGTATAGGAGGGTCCTCTTCTTCACCGGAGAACGAGATAACCGCCTGACATTCGGTGTTCTCAATTGTCTCGGCATGGAAGGATTCTGCAGCTGCTACCTCCGTCTCAAACTGGAGGGGGATCATTAGGGCCTCGCCAAGTGCCTCGCGCATTTTAGATGATAGGAGAAGGGCCTCGAGGATATAATGCCTTGCCGGAATTCTGGCCAGGTGCTTCAAGACATCATACTTTCATGCCAAACGTGAACCTATGCCTATAGGAGGTCGTTCGATAGTTGGAGGCATAGAGGGTCCTGCCGGTTGAACCAGCGGTCGGCTAGTATTAGGTACATTGTGCTGCCTACTAGTTGAAGCCTGGAGAGAAGTCACCGGACTAGGATCGGACAGTGGAGGCTGGCCTGTAGCCGGGCAAGACTAACTGTGATACGAACGAGGCAGCTCTCCCTGATCTAGTAGCACAAACGACGGTGGATGTAGAGCCGAGGGTGTTTGATGGGGTTGCGCGTGCTGAGCTCTACGCTGAGCCTGTTGTCTGGCCTCAGTAGCGTGCACGGCCTGGATGAAAGTTACCGCTGACGTACCTTGATGACCGTCATGGTTGCGGTTCCACTGACGTTGACGTCAGCTAGAAACGTTGGGGAGGTTCTCCTGGCGTTCCCCCTCATCGGGAGTCATATAGGGCTTTACCAGCACCACGATGTTAACCAAAGCATACCCCTGGCTGTCGCTCGACGAGTCATTCACCATCGGGCGGATTCTGGGAGGAATACCCATTTCAGGGGGCATAAAGTTGCGGAGAGTGCGGGATGACGATGGAACCGCCGGAGCGCGTTGCTTCTTCTTGCATCATCGTTGATTTCCAATTTGGTAAGAGGTCGGCTGTGAAGACGATGCAGAGGTACCGACCACTTCTACTAAAGGTTCTGGCTGCTTTAGGCACGCTCGGATGATACCATTGGCATGGATGACTATTTTTCAAGCCATCCAGTCATTGTATTTTCGGGATACACGGCTGGGAACCTGCTGCCACTCGCCTTCGTTGTCGCTACCGATCTCTGACCCTTCAAAGACACCCGCCACTTGTGTTGGTGCCAGGCCCAACCTGACTATGTTGTTGTTGACCTAGTCTTGAAGCCAGTCTTTAAAAACATAGAATTTCTTGAGGGTGTGCCCCAGAATCCGATGATAAGGATAGTAGTTGGGGTGATCGGTGAGATTCGCCTCTGTCGGCCTTCTGCACTCGGGAAGGCGCACAATCCCTCGCTCTAGAGAACTTCTAAAATAGCCAGGGACTTGATTTTCATTGAACGAATAAGTCTGGTGACTTCTTTCCGGATAGGGGACCCTGGGGGCCTCGCCCTGACGAGGGGCCGGAGGGGCCTTCCGAGTAGGCGGCGCCTGATTGTCTCGCCTAGGTGGAGGTGGTGCATTCCGCGGGGGAACCTGTCGATTCTGAGGCAGTCACTGCTGGCCAGGAGCCTGTGCTTGAGGTGGAGGACCTCTGCAGGGTTGCGGGGATGGTGCTGCTGGAAATAATTCTAGCTTCCTAGGGGCTTCTATTTGGGCCACCACAGCGGGTTCGTCTTTGGAGGTCCTCCTGGCTGGGTTCATAGGGGGCAATGAATGTGCCTGACTAGCCTATTACAGAGCCTCCTCAAGGCGCTGAGCCTTATCTGAGAAATCTCTGAACCCTCCAGGGTAGTCTTGGGTAATTAAGGAGGGTACCAGCTCCGTATTGACATTTCCCACACACATCTTCAGTAATTTCTCCTAAGTCAGTGGAATATCGAGGGAAAATGTAAGTCCCTTCCACAGGGCGATGAAATCTGCGACTCGCTCATCAGGTCTTTGCATGCACATGAAGAGGTCTGCAATGCTGGTCTTCTACGTGGTGGAGCTGAACTGGTATAGGAACTGCCAGTGGAGATCCTCCCAACCGGTCACCGATCCGATAGGGAGCTGGCTGTACCAGACGAATGTGGGACCTTCCAATGTATGTACAAAACATCGGAGCTTGGCGGCTTATTGCTCGGCCGGGGTCCCCAACATGGGGCCACACATGGATGAAAAATTTGCCAACTGCTGTGGCGGGTCCCCTGTCCCATTGAAGGGTGAGAAAGTGGGGTTCCCAAAACCCAGGGGTGAGGGCATATCATCCACCCACGCGGGATGCAGCTTGCCATCCGGTGGGACCGCCACCTGCCGCGTTTCCAATGCTTCGAGGCGAGCTGTGAGTGCCGCTATAAGTTCAGCAGGGGGGGTCTATGCCTTGACGGGGATCCCTAATCAAAATTGCATTTGCAGGTTCTTCAACATGGTAGATGGAATCAGCATCTCGTGGATCGACTGGCGGAATGACCTGTGGGGTGACTGGGCGTATCCGGACTGGATTCTTCAGATTTCCCCATCGTTCGGGGGGGGGGGGTTGGTGAGACGTATCACGCCCTCTTTCCGTAAGTTCCGGCTTCTACCCTGTCTGTAGAAGTAGCATGATCAGGGTTTCCCGGAGGCAACTCACCGGGGGGAAATTGTTCATGCCCCTGCTGCCCCGGCCTGGGATTACCATAGTCGGTTCGCCGCTCCGCAGCATGCTCAGCCAAGAGTTCATCAACCAGCCTCTTCTGGTCAACAAGATGATGGCGTAACGTGGCCTTATCGGGATCGTCGTCCATTTTCTGCACATAGGTCGACGGGTCAGAATGCTTGACAGTTCTGACGTGCTCCTTACCGTTGCCGGTATTTCGACCGAGTACCAGCGACTCGGTGGGTATGGGGAGGCTTATAAGGTTCTTTTGCTGATGGGTAACCCACCCTGATGGGTCCAGTAGTGGAGGTACCCCCTCGGGGGGTAAGTCTCCATCAAGGAATTTAAGCTCGTATTCCTTGTCCACTATGTTAGCCATGTGGACCGTGACCCCTCTCGAGGGCATGTCCTCAATGTCGAATAATGAATCGGGCTACTGTCAGATAGGGTTGAAGGGGAGAGCAGCATAGTGTCCCTAACCATAGACTTTCACATGGGGGGTATCTTCCCTGCTGAATCTACGGAGTACTTTGAAACTATGAGCACATTTCCATTGAAGGGTGCTCTGACGGCCTGGAGGCTCATGGTGCTGGGCCACGAGGAGTGTGGCCAAATCGATCAGGAGGCATTGCTCGCCGATTTCTTCGAAGTGCTCTCGACTTCTGGGGTACATCACCCAATCGTAACGAAGGCGGAAGTGTGTCACCCATAGGGTTCGACAAAGGCACCCCACTTCTTCAGGGTTAAGGGACTCTGGTATGAAAAAGTTCAGCGCCTCCGTCGGCCAGAATTTCTCCGGGAAGTGATCCGCTGCGAGAATACTCTAGAAGCTCCTGGGTTCGGACTCGGGGTTTGGCCCTGTATTGCCCCACTAGTCAGCCGGGGGTGGATGAGCGACCTGTAGCAGTACCGAGGCAGACCTCTGGGATAGTAAACTCGGCGGCGGAGAATACGGTGAACGAGCTGACTGGCCGCTGAATTCTGGGCCTTCCTCTGAAGAGTGAGGTGACCTGGCCACGATGTCACGATACGATGGGCTGATAGCCACATCTTCTGGAACAAGAGTCACGACTGCCGGTGATGGGTCATGTCATCGCTCTACCACCGTTGGCCCCCAAAATAGCTCTATGTGATCTCTGGTAGAGGTAGAGGGCGCTTCTGTTGACAATGGTGGTGATTGAATGGTCGAGACCTACAGAGTTTCCACAATTTCTTCCTCTTGGATGTACATGCGGAGGGAGATGGGAATCTGGTAGACCTCACATTCCGGGTGAATGAGGCTAACACGCCTGGTTCCCGCCCCAGTCCTTGATACGGAGGAGTGGGGAGAAGGTTCCATCAACGAGTCGCATTCCGATTCAGAATCCGAGAAGCGGGCAGATTTGATCTCCACCCGGGCCATTCCAGGACTCTTCTTGTGGCGGCGAAGACCCACTCTCCTACCCCGGGGTGGCTCTTCGGGACAGGCTTGATCCCTAATAAGAAGCCTTGGGGCGGCGATGGGGCCATGGTGGAGAGGGCCCCCGCTCGAGATAGCCGAGGTGCGAGGGGAACCGGGGAAAATGTTGAAGGGTACATTGGGGAGGACCTCCATGGACAACACCCCTGTGGGCGGAGCCTCTGTTGGAATCGGCAGGAGCATGGGGAGGACCTCCATGGTCGATGCGGGTGGAGCGAGGCTGAACTTCACTCCCTATGTTGCTGGGGCGAGGAGGACCTTCGCCCGTTGCAGAGATGACGTAGGGAGGGCCCCCATGTTGGGGAAGGACCAGATGGACAATGCCTTCAGATCGGCGGTCGGGGGTAGGAGGATGGACTCCATACCCTATATAGTGGGCGCGGGAAAGGTTTCCGCGCCGAGCATCACTGCCGCGGGGCAGGTTTTCCTTCGGGATGGGGGTAGCACAAGGCATACCTCCATGACGAGCTTCGGAGCAGGGAAGGACCACGATCTGTGGAGTAGTGTTACGGGGAGGGCCTCCGTATGAGGTGACATCACTACGGGTTAGTTCGCAGTGATCACCGCTCAGGCATGCAACCCGGAGAGTCAACCCAGCCTACCCGTGGGGTGGTTGGGGTCTCGATCTTGGTTGGATGAAGGAGTGCCCCTGCTCAGTGTATGCAGGGACTCCATGATGCATGTCGGTGGTGGCTCGGGCCACTGTAGCTGTTGACGTTGACGCATCTGGGCGAGCGTCCTCAGCCCGGGCCCGGCGCTGACGTCGGGTCAGATGAGCTGGCACAGGTGGTGCAGGGGCATGGCCTGCCTGCTCTTCCTGCAGAGTCAGACAACGGTGATGGCGCGGCAGGACGGGAGCCCTTGGCTGGAGCCCTTGGGTCGGGACCCTGAGCGGGCCATGCCGGACGCCACCAGCCTCATCAGTGTAAGGCGAGGAGTCGTCGAGGAGTTCTGGGGACAGGCTCCAGAAACGGTTGAACGTTGGGGAGGGGAGCAGGGGATCCCTGCGCGGCCTTTTAGGGTGGCGTTGACGGCGGGGCCAAGATACCTCCAGGTCCAGGCGGGCCATATCCCGAGTTGGGATGACCCCTTCTTCCTCGTACCTGCTTTCAAGGTTGTTGATCATCCTTCGCTGGATGATCTCTAATGGGGAGAGGGGACGTGGGCGCCCCATATTCTGCGATGTAGTGACCGTCGTGGCAGTAGCGGAGCCATGCGAGGTGGTTGTTCCGGTGTTGCCCCTGCCCCTGCGTAGGCGAGCGGGCGGTGATCGTGTCTCCACAACAGCAACCTAGTTCCTGGAAATCGAAGGGATCAACTCATCAGTACTGAGAGGAAATGGATTGACAACCAGTGCCCCAACGTCCTTCCATTATCCACATCTGTAAGAAGGATCCATGCCAACATGTTGCGGAACAGAGTGTCCCACGTTTTACTGCCCCGACGTCCGGTGAGTTTCACGATAGGCCTGCTATTTTATTGGCGGGACCAGGTGCCAGATATCTGGATCCAGTGACACGTCAATCTACTGGTGTCTCGAACACTACTAATCTCTACATTTGAGGAGAAGAATTTCACGTCGGGTTCACCATTTCTGTTTCTGACGCTTCCGTCGGGGTGCGCGCATCCGTCCATCCGCGGAGGAGGAGGACGTGTTGCACGGTTGCCCCGTATTCCCTCATTCCAAAGGCGGGCGACATTTTCTCCTTATCCAGGGACATATTCTCCTTGATCGAAACGGGATGATGGGATGTCAGTTCTTTCTTCCGTGGATTCCTCTTCAGAACTCGTCACCTAGTCCGGGTCTCCCTCATAGAGTTAATACGTTGATCATGAATCTCTTCCCAGTTCCATGTTTCCTTGGATGCTGGTTAATTACACTGCTTCTGTCGGGACATTCCAAAGGGTCCGGTCAGGGCAGCAACCTTCAGTCGGGGGAGTAGTCATGTTGAGGCATCAGTAGCGTGTCTGAATGCTGGGGACCTGACATTTTTTTTCTATTATCCCTGGTCACAAGGCTTCTCGAGGGCGTGGAAGCCCGAGGCATCCCACATCGATTGCAGGGAATTATATGCCATTGACACATATCTGATGTTTTCCTCTGCTTCATGTGTTTAACACATGGTATGCCGTGAGTATAACGTCCAGCGGAGATGGGTCAGCCCGATCAGAACATTAGCTAGAATGGATGAGATTGAGGGATTTCCCTTGGAGGGGTGCCGATACCAGGACCAGCCCATGGGTGGTTGTGAAGAGGAGTGGACCGACATGGTCTCACCGGGATGTGACGGTCCGGGCGAGAATTAGGGCGGATGATGGATGGACGAATGAAGTGGATGGTGAAATGGAAAGGGACCATCGCAAGGGCGACTGTGAAGTTGGGCATGAGCCTCGGAGAGACCTCCTATGTATCCCTGTGGTAGGGAATCAAAGTCCACATAGTTTGGGAGGGTGCCGGTGAACCGGCATGAAGGTGGACCTTGGTCCAAATGGTGTGGGGCTTAAACATTAGGCTTCTTGGGTGTGGATGAACCAATGTGAAGAAGGTCGGAGTGACCAACAGGTGGTGGGCTTGGACCTCGTGGAGGATTCCTACGTACCATGCAGTGACATGGATCAAAGACCACGTAGTTCAGAGGGGCTTCGTCGGCGAACCGATGTGAAGGTGGACCATGGTCCGATGGGTGGTGGGCTTGAACCTCAAGTAGGATTCCTACGTACCATGCCTTTACATGGATCAAAGACCTCGTAGTTAAAATGATGGAATTCTCCAACGAACCGATGTGAATGTGGACCCAGTGGTCCACTTGTGGGGGGGTGTCGGTGAACCGACGTGAAGGTGGACCTTGGTCCAATGAGAGATGGGCTTGAACCTCATGCGGGATAGTGGTGAACCCTGATGTGAATAAACGATGGGCGATGGGCTTGAACCTCGTGGATGCTTCTTATGTACCATGCCTTGACATGGATCAAAGTCCTCATAGTTCGGGTTGGTAACAACGACTTTCCATCGAACTGGAATGCAGTTTAACGTCATGCTGGACGAAGGTAGAACTCGAAGTGAATTAGATGACTGGTTGGCTTGAACCTCGTGGAGGCATCCTACGTTCCATGCCTTGACATGGATCAAAGACCTCGTAGTTTAAAGGGGTGTGCAGTTTAATGTCATGCGGGACAAGGGCATACAGTTTAACATCATGCTGGACGAGGGCATGCAGTTTAACATCATGCTAGACGAAGGCATGCAGTTTAACGTCATGTTGGACGAGGTATTGTCATGGCCAATGCCAGATCTAAGCCTACGTGAGTCATGCTCAGTGTGAGAAACAAGAGACAGCATGGACCTGACAATAACGCCGTGAAGGGTGCGTCCGTGAGAAGCGAAGAGGGGCTTACGCGTTAGGCAGGCCATGGTGCTGGGACATACTCCAGGATGAAGGCCCGAAGTGCGAAAAAGCGCAGTAAATGAGGGATTTGGGACTAATGATGGTAGGTTTCTCGTTCCCTATCACACCCTCCAATGACCTTGGTAGTGGGGATGTACGGAGATGTAGGGGTGCATCCATCCGTTGGGGAACTAGGGTCGCCCTTCTCTTGAGAACATACGCCGCTCCAATAAAGAGGATATCATCCCTTGTAGATGGGTGATTCCACTCCTGTGGAGATGAGTGGCGTAAAAAAATGTTCGAGTTGGGGGGACCCTTCGTGCGAGGCACGAGGTCGGGTCACAGTTTAACGTCATGTGTTGAGGACGTGGTGCTTGGATGTTTAACGTCCTGCAACTCGGACGAGGTGGGTTCACTCCACACCCCTAGGACTTACATAACTGGTACCCTTGGCTCCTTGGGGGAGGGAAGGTACCAGTACGGTCATGGTCAAGGGGGGTTGCAGAGCGAACCATCGAGGGGTCCACGTTTGCGTGGCTATGCAAAGAAGCAATAGTCGTTAGCGTGCCTATGCGAAGAAGCTTTAGGCGAAGCAACGCTACGAGTGGTATTGTCCGTGGGACTTTGAAATCACATCGTTCATACATGGAGGGTCGCACGGGAAGTGGAATTGCCAAGAAAAGGAGTGTGCTTCGTGAAGCGGAGTGCCTAGGCCTTAGCATGGGGCATAGGTGTGAGTGGACGGTGCTTCGCGAAGTAGAACAGTATTCACGGAGCACTGCCTCGCAAAGAAGAGTTGCATCACGAAGTAGGGAGCTGTGAAGCAGTGTGCTTCATGATGTGTAATGATCATGCCTTAGCATAGGGATCACTAGTACATGTTGTGTGTTTCACGAAGTATAAATGCTCTGCGGATTCCCAAGATCCCTTGGGAATCCCCCTCCTTCGTGAATTCCCTTGAGCTTCGCGAAGGGCATCCCTCTCGGAAGAGGGGCTCAAAACGAGACAAAGCAAAGGCGTCACATGAAGTAGAAGTACCTCGTGGAGCTCTTGATTCCCAGGGGAAAAGAGTGATTCGCGATTCGGGAGAGGAGAAGCCGAAAGGTCGGATTTTTTGTCCTTGGGACTCAGGGGGAGCCTAGTATTTATATGCAAGGGGGGCCGCGAAGCAGAACTCACGCGCCACCTCAGGTGCTTCGCGGCGTGCTCGCGAACGTCAAAGTCATTCATGGAGAGGTACCACCTCTGGAGCTTCGCAGCGGGCTCGTGAACGTCAAACTCGTTCGTGGAGAGTTACCGCCTCCCGAAATTCGCGGCGTGCTCACGAACATCAAAGTTTTTCACGGAGAGTTACCACCTCCAGAGCTTCGCGGCGGGCTCACGAACGCCAATCTTGTTTGCGGAGAGTTACCGCCTCCCAAGCTTCGCGGCATGCTCACGAACGTCAAAGTCGTTCGAGGAGAGTTACCACATCCAGAGCATTGTGGTGGGCTCGTGAACGTCAAACTCGTTTGCCGAGATTTAACGCCTCTCGAGCTTCGTGGCACGCTCGCGAATGTCAAAGTCATTCGCAGAGAGTTACCACCTCCGTAGCTTCACGAGACCGCGATGCTCGGGGGTGCTTCGCGTCGGTGCTTCGCGAGGAAGCGTACCGGACTTCTTTTCCATCCCTTCCTTTAGTGCAATATTATGGCACCATCAAAAAATATCAACAAGAATTTTTTAATTGGAAAACTATTTTGACATCCGAACATGTGTCATCAAACAGAATCCCATAAATAATAACTATAAAATCCTAAACACACCAAGATGAAAACCATTATACATTTGAACATATAAATTCATATAGAATAAAATGATAAAAAATTTATTATGAAGTAATGATCAATTAAATAGTTTTATAAAATTAACATTACCATTTTTTGAGAATAATATTATCCATTTAAAATGTTTTATCTGAAAAAAAAATGTTTTCAAGACATTTGATTCAACCTTTTCTCGTTGTAATAAATAAAAAATAGAAAAAATTATATATATATATATATATATATATTCAATTATTAAACAATAATATTCAATTAATGCTCCACTAAATTAAAAAAAGATATTTCAAGTGTAAAAATTCTTTTTTTACTAATAACAAAAATATTATAAGAATTGAAATGAAGATTGAGAATTAAAATTTCTGTCCCTTTTTAATATAATCTAAATTTTTAATGAATTTTTACCCATTATACTAGAAATTATTTACCAACTATTTATATAACATATAATCACATTTTGTTATTTTAAACATGTTCTGAAACATACAAAGGAAATAATACGACATTGTTATATCATTCTCTTTGTCTAATATATAATGATATGTTCCAAGGTTTGAAATCATTACATTTAAATCAACATATAACATGTCATGAAAATAATAAAATTACATGTTAAAACAAAAACAATTTTAATATTTTTAACAGATCAATATAGTACATACATAGTAATATTCATTAAGAATAAAACACAAGAAATATTGAATTACATGTTCATGTACCCGTTCTAAAATTAATAGAATTTCCTTAATGATGCATGAATACTAAATACCATTATATTAATTACTTCTAACCAAAGTTATTAAAAATTCACTTTTTAGTTCTATATTTATTTTACTTCCCCATGAATATAAATCTACATGAGATAAATAAATAAATAGAAACCAATAAGAATCAGCAAATCAATATTAGAAATAATAAACAAAAAACATAAATCTGGAAAATATTTTTCATTGTTATTAAATCAATTTCATATATACTAAGAGTATCATCCATAAGCACAAGAATCCAATTTCATCTATCCTAGTGATAATTCTTCCATTTTCCATGTGGAATCTAGACAAATATCACATGAATGATGAAATCCTAAAGAGAACTATATTTACTAATGCATTATATGAAACCCACATAATCTAAATAGATGAAAGTGAGATAACGACATGTATATAAGGGATTAACAACACATTCCATTCCCAAAACACTCTGGTAATTTAAAATTCCACATAATGTTGTATGTTGCAGATTTATATTATATACATTGCATGTTTTAATAGATCCAATTTCCAATCCCACCTTTCCAACTAACGGGCTGAAAAAAATAGTAACATTTGTAATATATCAACCCTGACCCTTTGACATGAGAATGGATGATGTTTCACTGACCATTGGTGACCTCTCCAAGACACCAAAACATAGAAATAAATTAAAAGGGCACAACAAAAAAAGGACTTTACGTTTACATTATATAGACTCATGTAATAGAAAAAACATAATGATCTAAAAATTTAATAAATGCATGGTATAAATATATTTAAAATTAAAAAGGAATAAGGGAAAAAATAAAAATTAGAGTAAAAATAATAAACAATATAAAGAATAATTTTAAAAATCCCAATGATGTCTGGACCCGGGTCTTGTGGTAGAACTACACTAAACACCAATTATCAAAAAACTATAAGATCCATCCTCTAATGACTACAATCACATGATTAACTATCATATAAGTACAAAATATTCTTTCTTCAAATTCCATGATTGAAAAAAATCTGAATGTGAAACAAATACCTTATATAGGGGGTAATTATATCAACTTAGTTTAAAATCCCCCATATTTTATGTAGAAAACACTATGATAATAACAAATCATCTCCCCAAATTATTTAAAAATATTAAGAATAAATATCATATTTTATTAAAAAAATCATTTAAACAATAATTTTCAATATTTAATTCCAAATTTTATAATTAATCTAGATCACGTAGACCCATGCATGAATTCTTCCTTTCAACTATATAAACATGATAGTGGAAAACATATTGTTAAAAACTCAGATTATCACTTGGATGCATGCCAATATATTCACCAAACATGCATCAATGGCTATGCTAAAACCAAAAAAAATCCCCCTTTAAATGTAATATGATCACACAGAACCCATGTGTATTCTAAATTCTCAAACGTGAGAATACCTTTGAAAATCATAAATTATTTATCTGTATATCAGACATATTTATGATGGAACCCATGATTTTATTGATTAAAATCCATAAAAAACAATGTTTTTTAAAGTAAATCAATAAGGTTTCTATAAAAATATCCATAATTATATTCATAAATATAAACCATTACTTTATCAAAGAATGATGAGTTAGAGAGAAGTCAATAACCCTTTGGCTAATAACCCAAAAAAACAAAAGGAAAAAATTAATTAGACCAAATCTCATAGATAAACAACTCCAAATGTTACCAATTTGTACAAAACAAATTAAGAGAGAGAGATAGAGTGATATAATGAGGTATTTTGGAGAAAAATTGAGAAAAATTGAGTATCTAATCATCCAAAAATATCACATGACTTCTTGGCCTAAATCACCCAAAATAAATAGTAGAACTGGGAGCCATAAGGCCACAAGTATACCTCGATGTACAGCAGTGGCTATTGAGTAGTATCAAGGGTTTATCAGAGCATTGTGGAAATACTATAACATCTTTATTAGAGTGTGTCACAACATAATCAAATAGAAATAACTATTGTAACTATAATAAATTACCGGTAGTAAAAAAACTTTTCATCCTAATATCGTAATATATATAAGTATAAAAAATAAAATTAATAAAAAAGATGAAACCATAACCAATATCCAATAAAAATGATTATCATGTTATGGGGATATATAAAAGGTAAGCTACATGGAAAATATATAAACATTCATACAAAACATGCTATAAAAACAGTGAAAATACCCAAAAACTCTCTCTATATACATAGAAAGAAAAACCACATTCCTATAGTATCTTATTTAATCATTGAATACAAATAAATAATCAATAATTGTCTACTTTCTATTTTTCCTACCTTTATCAATGAGGTATTTCTAGGTAGAAATTGACATCACGAACTAGGTGTGAGATATCGTCAGTAGTACACCACCAAATTTGTCTAATTCAATCAATTACATATATATATATAATAAAGTTGTTTTTGGAAATAATTAATATTGTAATTGAAATATTCAATTCCCATGTTTGTCTGAGTTCCCAATGAGACACTTGACCAATTCACCCACTTTGGAATGTGATGGAATGTCTCTCAATGTTTATAAATTGAGTTCTAATTTATAAAATATTATTTGAACTGAATCATATATAAGGACTCCCCCATGGATCATATTAGTATAAGGAATGAACACATTCCAACCCATTTACAATTTAAATTATCCATAATAATATTATCATGTATAAAAAGTATTGATTGAATCCAATTATGTTCATTGATTTGGTTGACATGGAACATGATTAATTAATAAACTATTTTATTTGAAACCTGATCCCTTCCAAGTAATTCCATATAGGGAATATATATTTTACATAAATTTTACAATAAACCCATCAACCTATATAATAATCCATGTAATTCATTATAGGAACCTAGATATGACACTAATAATGGTAAAATTTTCCTATGAGTCCATCCTTCGTGTCCCACATAAGAAATCCAAGTTTCCCTCATGGAATAATATAAAGGACTACCCTCAATGTCAACTATTTTCATTCCATGTAAAGAATCATATTTTTTAACCATATAACAATGTAATCTATCAATTGATGTTTTCATGTTTATGGTGTTTATATAGGAAATCATGTTTTACTAAAACCATGATATGAGTCCATTTTTAATTCATTTGAATTCAATACGACTAAAGATTATTTCCATGATATTCTGAGATGGATCCCATGTTTCTCCCAAAACATGGAATAAAAAATGCTCATGCTCTCTTTTTCTAACAATAACATTTAACAACAACTCTAATTCAATTTATCCATATACTTTAATAAGGTTAAGTATAACTCACCTCAAAATGTAATTTAATTTCATAGCACAGGATTTTATGGCCTATCATAGCATAAATATTTCAACATATTTTAATTAATCCTTATTTTATTTAATAAACTATATCATCTATATTATAGTGTGAAAATAAGACACCTCATAAGGCGTATCAAGTTCATAACCAACACATGGTTGTTCTATATAGTTTGGTAACACAACCATTGGTGTTTTTCTACTTGGGTATCATTGGTGAGTTTAGATCAAATGGGTTATATATATAGGACCACATATTTAATATAAGGAAAAATTCCATTAAGTGGTAGAACTAAAATATTTCAATGTGTGGCACAATGACGCAATATAGATACTATAAGAAATTAATGGAAATGAATGTGACCAAATAAATTAGAAATGCAGGGGTTTCCTTTTATAATTTTAATGTATAATCTAATATAGAGGAATCGAAATAGAAAAAATTGTCAAAATCCTTGAAAATATGAGAATATATTGTGCATTGACTTAGAATTAAATATAGATATATAGTATTACAAAGTAAGAAGGTTGAATGAGTGAATTTATTTTTTTTATCCAAATAAACTAATGACAAATCATTTGGACAATTTATGAAGAACCAAACTCAATTCTTAGTTTATAGGTAATAGATATATCTCAATTAGAAAATAATGTGCTTCATGTGGAATGAGACGACAAACGTAAGAAGTAATATTAATATAAGGAGGGTAAAATAAAAATTTGTGACATTTTAAAAGGGGCACATGGTTTGGAAAAATAATTTTCCAACCATGTTGGATTACTACATTTTTGGCACTAAGTGTGTGAGTTTAGCACATAGTTTTGTAAAATCAATCACAACCCTTGTGGACAATCTGCAACTTCATACAACACTATCTCATAGTCATGTGGCCAACCCACACGGTTTATAGACCATTTTCCAGCTCTTACATAGTTTCATGTTTCAGCCTCATAGTTACTACAAAATGTGAGCCAACCATGAAACCATATCTATAACTCTGAAAAAAGGATCATCGGAAATATATCAAAGCCATGATTTTCTTGAAAACCACCTTAAACTCGTAATAACGTTAATTTATACATAAAAATAAAAATAAATTTGTCAAATAAAATTTAGGGGATCCATACCTCATAAAATAATCCAAGATCAGACAATGTCTCACTTTAAAACAACTAATCCTTGATTTTCCCTTCCCTGGGTGTTGAAGAATCATATGAGACTAATTACATCCATTGGGAATATACATTAAAATATTATTCCCATTTAATATCTCCTACATATTCACAGTTCCACTAAACCTATACTAACTGACCCGACCTAACTCAGAGAGCCTTTATGATTAGATCAATGATACTTATAGGATTATCCTAAAAGGATGCATCTTCCTCCAAAATTTACTCACTAAGATTTTTAATATGAGTTGGGAAGGATTAATCATGATGTAATTGAGTTATATAGATGATTTCACACATGGATTTGTACCTATGAGGTTACTACAATGGAAGGGTTATTGGACCAACAAAATCTAAAAGCATGATGTTTGAAACAAAAATAGTTAATATCTTACCATATCTATGAATTTTTCTATTCTATAGTCTTGGTGAAACACACAAGAACACCCAATCCCCCACCTATAACATTAGTGTTCAGTAATGAAGATCAGTGTAAGACGTCTACCTGGAAAAAGTTTTATCAATACTCTTCCAAATAAGCTATACATTCTCCGAAGTCTCCTAGATTAGATGAGGCCCAAATGAGCTATCTTTTCTACCTATAACCAACATAGGAGTGGAGGAAAAAAATACCACATAACTCCTCATAATATTTATTGTTTCACGAAAGATGTTATTTTAAAAAAATTTGTATGTAATTAGTTTTTTCTCCAATGAAAATAAAAAATAATGGATTCATTCTCAGATCATGTCATCTAACACCTTTATAATATGATTGTATAATTCATTAGTATTTGAGTGATTTTCTATACTAAATAGTACTTGTGAACCCAATTCCTCCTGAAACACATACTAGAAATATAGTGTAAAATGGTTTCATTATCCAATTTGTTAGTTTATGTGTAACAGTTTTGAATTAATTCTAGTGGACTATAATTTATATCTATCAGGGAACTCCATGGGCAGATACACCCCCTGGGTGGGACACACCACCATCCCCAGTGGCATATTTTTCCTCATGAAGCCCTTGGGTGGAGATTCATGATTCGTCCACTGCTCACAAGTGATTGTTCCCAAGGATCAGATTCATTCCTAACTCCTTTGCCTCTGATACCAACTGTAGAGACCCAAAAATTGACATACATAGACATTACATTACTTTTTTGGAAAACATAATACATTACAAAAAACAAACACCAAAGGACCGTAATAGTTTAGTGTCTTTGTAAACATGGAACATAATATACTAATAATGGTGAATGATCTTCAACATATCCCATAAAGATCTTCCCCTTTTGTTTTCTTACCGGAAACCTTTCTTTTTTATCATGGGGAAAAGTAAACATAAAAAGGGTGAGCTCAAATGCTTAGTAAGTGTAAACATAGAGAACATAAAACAATCCATAAACATTTGAATGCAAAAACATGAGCATAAAATCTAAACATAAAAATCCTGAGAAATGAAATAAATCTTGGAAGTACATAAGGAATATATCATAATGGAACATAAATCATGATAAAATATCATGGGAGGAAAACATGTCATTGTGGAAAACCATTATGCACATGATATGATTATTATAGTAGCCAAGGAATTGCTGCCAAGACCATCTTAGTGGACAAAGTCCGTTTCTGAATCGAGTTCACTCCACATTCCAGTGATGTATCACTGAACCGGATTAACTTACTATTCCATCCATGTCTATCTGACAAGATATAAATCATTTCCCAATGCATTGGAGTGAGATATAGGTCCCACCCATCTCATATTGAAATCATTCTTTTTTGTGCCACAACACAAACATTAATCATTCATCATAACACAAAGAATAAAATGGGTTTCATAAACATCATACCATAAAAACATAATCCATAAAATACAAATGGATATCATTTCATCATAAGAAAAGTGAAACCATATGAATCATAGAGACATTATACTTGAAATATACACATATGAAATAATGTCATCTTAGATGGAAAATGGTTTTGATAAAACACATGAAATTAATTCTTGAAGAAAATATTCTTTCCTTTTCATAATCATTTTATTTTCACAAAATTCCTTGAAATTTTAATAAATAGTTATATTTTTGAAAATAGTCATGAAATTTTGTAGATGATGCTTCATGAAAATTAGTCGTTTTGAAACTGTAAAAATCTGTTCATGCCATATAAGTTAAAAAACATTCTTCTCGTACTTTTTCCAAAAAAGTCCAAAAATACCTCGTATAGAAAAATAGGGAAAGATTCCTTACATACCATGTAGTAAAAGTCAAAAATGGGTAAAATGAATTTTAAACATACTTGAAACTATTTTTATAAAACATGTAAATGGATGATAAATATAACCCCAGTAAATACTTACGAACAAACAATCTCGGATAAGAGCGATATTGGAATAGTTATCCCTTACCTTATGTATGATAGGCTTCGTATGTATCTGAACCTCCTGTATAATGATTTAAATAATTTCATTGACTTGTTAAAGAATAATATTCATTGTTATGATATCATATATGGTTCAATTATGACTTTATATTACCCATTCTTTTAAAAATTCATGTTAAACTAGCGTCCTGGGTAAAATCGTTTCATTTATCGTACGTGTTTCGACTTGTTGTTATTGATATTATTATGCATATCCTTATTTACATTATTCCAGAATTTAAAACATGATTTATATATAATATATATTCAGAATATAAATATATATGATAGATCGATAAATGTAATGAAATACATCGTTCATGGAGACGATAGGTCGTACGTGCGTATGAACACTATTTTCGTTTCCTTATTGAATTGAATGGAATGAAGTAAATGAAACATATATTTACATTAATATAGTAGCATTATTATTTCAAATATATAATTATTATTAATTATATATATATATCATAATCATTCATTAATGGTTAACATGGAGAATGAATCTCAACGCGTCGTGGAGACGGTAATCCGTACGTACGGATGAGCGATGATATCCTTCCCATAATTATTGAATGGAATTCGAGTGGATGATATAATATAATAGAATCAGTGTGATGTTATAGTAACTATATATAGTTATTATTTACACCATTATATTCATCCTTGTATGGTGGTGCTGGAAAAACAGATTACACCACGACGTGGAGACAGTATTATGTACGTTCGTACATGCGATAATTTCATTTTCCGTAGTATGGATAGAAGGTGAAATGGGGTTGTTTCATATTTATAATAACATATCATTATATTATTGATACCAAGGTTATTACTGTATAATGAAACAACTAAAGAATAAGAAGTTTAATAAGAACGAAACATGAAAGAATAGGTAGAAGAGATTACCTCTTCTTCAACGCACCTCTTTTAAGTTTCCACTTAAGGCACTAGAGTTGGTCTTTTGAGAAGATCAAAACCTCCAAAATATTTTTAGGGAAGAGGAGAAGAAAAAAGGGCATGGTTTGGCCGATCTTGTATGCTCAAATTTGTGTGAAGTGGAGTAGGAGGAGGTTCCCTTTTATAAGGGTGGAGAGGGGCACCTTCAGAAACCTCAAAAATATTAATTTATAATAAATCAAACCCCACTTAAAAACATCCAAAAATGACTCATATTATATTATTAGATGCTATAGGGTTGTCATCTCATCAAACAATTAAATTTAAACATGTTGGGAATTTATTTTAAACATTATCAACTTAATTTATCCTTATATAATCTATTTAATATTATTTGTGGTAATAAGATTATATATTTTAAATTGTTATAAATAATTACTTATGTGTTGTGAATTTCCCATAATTGGAACATTTGTTAAATTTTCAACCATATAAATGTTAATTTATATTTTTTAAATATTTGTGTAATTTTTATAAAAAATTATATTATGTTATTTTTATAAAATAACAATAGTGTCAATTTTAACACTATTCATTTATTTGAATTTAAATAAATTTCTCACCAAATATATATTAGAAATAAAAGCTTTAAGACATTAATAACATGTCATATATCTCTAGAAAATTAGTGGATCACATTAAATAGTTCATATAATATATATTTTAATATTATTAAAACCATTTATTTGGTATTTCAATCAATAAAATAATTTCAACATCACTATTGTGTCACCATTAATGATAATTATTTAATCCATAAAAATTATAAATAAATCCACATGATGTATATAATTTTATTAGATTTCGGTAGACTATTAATGTCTTATGTTTCATGAAGTTCATCACTAAATTAAAATTATTATAATTAAAATATTAAAGAGAGTGACATGTTGTCACTTTCTTTGGTTTTAATAATAATTAAATTATTTTCATTTTCAAAAGTCCGTAAAATGAATCTAATCCGGCTGTTAGGTGATAGGGGTTGACTTTTAGTCATTATGTAGATTTTTTTCATGTGTTAGGGTAATTTTATAATCATAGGTTTACCCTTAATTACCTGATTTATCTTTAACTTAATTAAATAAAAATTACCGTAGTTACAATTTATAAAATCAAAATACAGTAACCTATTAACATAATTTGGACCCAATGAATCCAGATATGAAATTATTTTTTTAAAATTAAAAACATAGAAGTTTCAGTAATTAAATTAAAATTTATCTCGTTGTTAAGAAAACGGGTTTAAAAAGTTAAAATATTGCCAATGATTGAAATGTTTTTACCTATGAATTCTATTTAAAATTATTGGTTATGACATAAATTATATTAAATGGAAAAAATATATTATATTTATACTTTAAAACCATTCAATATTATAATTTATACATATAAATTATTGTAATGAAAAAAATTGTTTTTAATTTAAATATTGTGTGTTTTACTATTCATTAAAATATGAAAGTTATCAAAATAATATTAAAAATTTATCCAAAGTAACTTTTTATATCCTTATTCCAAATAAAATTTTTATTTTTTCAAATTGATCTTATAAAAAATTCAAAAACTAGATTTAAAATGGGTGCACCATCAAGAGGCATCAAAACTGTATTTTTTGAAAAATACTTATTTTACCCGGAAAATTTATTTTGTTCTCATTCCATGTTATAGAAAATATGTAAGATTAATAATAATGTAATAAAATTAAAATTTTAGTTAATAATATTCATAAAGGCTAGTCCATAATAATATTATAACAATATATCATTGTTTAGTGAAACCAGGTATTGCGTACAACACACGCTATCGAGGAAGGTTGTGATTGCGTGTAATGAAAGCCAAGTCAGGGATGTGTATAGCATCCCGCCTTTTTATAACATAAACTTTCATTTCATGACAAAAAACTGAGGATCTTTAAGGTTTAGTGTCTTGGAAACCAGGAACAAAAAAACATGAAAACATAAAACATTATTCTTAAACACTTGAAAGGCTTCTCCTCATGTTCATCCTAGGTTCATTACTGCATCTCATAACCTGGGGACATACATCAAAAGAAAGGGTGAGAAGAAGGCCCAGTAAGGGAAACTAGAGAAACATTTTACATGTGAACTTGAGATACTTCAATATGGTCATGAAAAGAACTTTGAGGCATGAGAAAGAAATCATGAAGCATGTCATAATAAAAATAACATTTTTGATAACTTGAAGATGTGGCTAAATAATTTAACATAGACAATCATGAACATAACACCAAGGTCCATCCCCAAGGTGTCATTTGAAAATTACCAAGGTTATTGACCAAGGTATCGTGAAAATTGTAATCCCTAGTGGTTACATCATTACCCAATGAATTGGAGCGCTATTAGGGCGCACCCTTAAATTTGCCTTTATTATCATGTGATCCACATATATCATCATCAAACATTTCATAAATAACCCATATAGCATAAAATAAATGGGTTTCATTTCATAATCACAACGTTTTAAAAACTGCTTTAAAGACATGATCTTTACGTCACTTTAAAACCCACAGAAAAGGAAGGTGGGTCTCGTGTATGTAAATCCCAGAATTTAAAATATAACATTTTGGTATATATGTGAATACCCCTTTATAAGAAAGAGATTTGAGTATTTAATTAATAATATAAAAGAACTTTAGAAAAAGAGAGTGACATTTTGAGACGGAAATTCTGCAGCATAACGGCTATGTTACGAGGTTTTAGAAGACATTAAAAAGAGAGGTAAAATGGGTCAAACATTCATAAATGACCCATAATATAGTAGATGGACAGAATAAGAAGGATAAATGATCATGGTAATGAAATTTCAAGGACATTCCATTTGAAATGAAAAACATGGAAGGAAGACAAAAATTAGATTTCTCTTATGAAAGTTCGGTAGCCTAACTGCGTTACTTAAAACTTCAAAATACTGAATTGAAGAGATCAAATGGGGTCTCTCATCATATGAAAATAAGAGTAATGTATGATATATATAGATATCATACCCCAACATAACAAAAAGGAACTTGAAAGAATTGACATGAAAGTAGAACTTTAAAACGAGAAGGGTGAAGAACCACTTAAAAATTCGGCAGCCTAACGGCACCACTTAAAACTTCAAAATACTGAATTGAAGCGATCAAATGGGGTCTCTCATCATATGATCATAAAAGATCAGTACGATAAATTTAGAGATCATACCCCAACACAATAAAAAGGAACTTGAAATGCTTTACATGAAAATAGATCTTGAAAAATGAGAAGGGAGAAAGAATCCGTTACAAAAATTTCGGCAGCCTAACGGCGCCACTTAAAACTTCATAAAATGAAATAATGAGAGAAAGAGGGGATCTCTCATTATATGAACATGAAAAGGGAAGTAAGAGGGGTATAAAAGAACATCCTCCAACATAAGAACATGGAGCATAAAAGGAATGACATAAAAGAGATTACTTGAAATGAAAGAGAGAGGTCAGATCCCTTACCTTAAAATGTAACTCTTAAACCTTAACGGTTGGGACCTTGAGGGCTTGGGGGGACCTTGGGAGGACTCCTTGGGAGGTAATGAGACCCTAACTTCGTTGGGTAAGAGTGGGGAGTCGAATGGATGAGAGGAGGGCTTGGTATTTATAGGGAAAGTGAGGGGACAAGGCATTAATGGCCAAGGGACACCTCACATGTGCTTTTCTCAAACCCATGTGCTCTCCCTTGGCATTTACCATGGAGTTAGGCCACATGGGGCCCCAAAAACAATAATCCATCACCCTTGGCCGGCCAACCCTTAAAATATCTCATGACAGCATCATGACACAGTTATGATGTCATTAAACATACTGAAACCCTAAAACTGCATTTTTACTATTCAATGAAAATTCAACTTTCTCAGAAAAATCCCAAAATTTCACACTAACCAAATATCAATGCTCTGATTTCAAAAATGAACTCCATTTTATAAAAATAATTTTCTAAATTTTTTTAAATTTATTTTTAAATAAATACACTATTCACCGAAAATTCATTTTTTCAGAAAAAACCCGAAATGTTACCATAACATAATATCGGTGCTCTGAGTTCAAAAATGAAATCCATTTTATAAAAAAAAAATCTAAATATTTTTAATTTAATTTTTAATTAAAAAACACTATTCACACGAAAAAACTAATACTTGAATAATAATTTATGAAACCGTTATTTAACAATTTTATTGAATCACATTACCTAATCAAGGTGCCTATATTATTTTAAAACTTTCTTTAAGTGATATTACTAATCCATTTGGTCATATTAGTAATCCTAATCATAAAATCACTATTCATAATTTACTATTCACCAAAAATCAAGTTGATCTTATTAGACTCCAAATTTCGTACTGGACATAATTGTAGAATACCATTTTTTGAAAATCATTACACATTATAAATTATTTAAGGTTTACATAAACATTTTTTTAAAATATTCTTTTGAAAATTCATCAAAAATATGCATACTATTTTTATCCGGTCATTTACAAATTCATAAACTTCATCATAAGAAGAAATCCCAATTTTTATTTAAAACAAGGATTACACAAGGCAGTTATGATCTCGTTACATAGCCCCTTATAATACCAGCATAGGACCTAAGGGTAAGGTGTGCTAGGGTGATAGAATCTTGGGGCGGCTCGGTCAACATTGCCCGAGTAGTAATTTCTATCAGTTTGAACTTCTCGCGAAGACGATTCCGTTCTAGCTTCACATGATGAAGTTCGTCTTGGGTTTGGTCCAGATCAATGCCCAATGGTACTACCTCTTTCCCAAGCTCTGTTAGATGGGTTTCGATCGGTCCAAGACTACTAGGTGAGGCCATCAAATCTTCTTTCTATAATAGTTAATCAAGATTACTTATATTTAGAGACAATAATCAAAACATTTTGTTCACAGCGGTCATATTGACCGATGGTCATATAACAGTCAAAACCCAATGGTCACATTTTAATTATAATCATGTTTATCAAATAAAACATTTTTGTTGAGTGTAAAAATAAAATAAAATAACATATGAAATTAGGAAACAAGATTTATTCAAAATTTCGGGCTGTTACAATCTTCCCCCCTTAAGAAATTGCGTCCTCGCAATTTTTAAAATTGGGTTTTGAAATTTCATTGAAAGTCCCACATCGGAAAAAGAGTCAGTAACACTATTACTCTAAAAGAAAGAAAAGGATGTACAAAGGCCACCTGAGTTTACTCATACTAGGATTCCATGTAGGAAACATGGACATGGATGAGAAAACAAAGGGTCACGTTCTAAAGGAGAGTGATAGAAAACATGATTAGAAGGAAGTTAACCACCAGAAAATCCCAAAATTATGATGTGTGTAAGCGGTCTTTGATTGCCTAGTAGGAAACGTAAACCAACAACGTTTTTGATTTACGTTCCATTTAATAACATTGAGGAATTCATTTACAACATAGAACAAAAACATAAGGACATATATCTACCTTCATGTAGAGTTTCATACATTAATAAGTTTCTACCAAAACCAATATTTTCTCCAAACGATGAGCATTCAAAACAGCTTGGTCTCATCAAAACACGAGAATCATCTTCTAGAGAATCACATAATCCACAAAAGATCAACTATCTATTTCTTCTATCTATACAAATTATCCCAAAAATAGAATGGTTAAGGTTAAACAACTCTTCAAAAAGAGTCTCATAGGAATGGAAACTACTTTTAAATCTTCAAAGTTCCATGGTACTACCCAAAGTTCATCATAGACCATTCCGTAAATAATAGTCCTTAAGATTCCTCAAAATAAACCAAACTAAGATTGAAACCCAAATACAAGAAAGATTTGATAACATAGTCTTCCAAAACAAACTTCATTGTTCATCTCCAAACAACATCAACCACTCCTAACATCTTATAACAAAAGAATCTAACCTAAACATATTTTACCCATGATAGGTTAATCATTCTCGTAAGTAACATAAATTACTATAAGTCCACCTTAAATTCATCGATTCTTCAAAATATAAGTCAACCTTACTCCTCAATGAAAATACCGTAGTAATCTATTTACCTCGATCAAATATGGGTTCCTAAAATAATGAACGTCTTCCAAAATAATAATCAGCTTTTAATCCCCTAATATTCTCTTTCATATTAATATGGAAATTGTTGCATTTCCTATCACATTGGTTATTGGGACATGTTCTTCCATCTACCACCATTAACTAAGAAGAGAAATTATAATTAGAGGCTTAAATACTTAACCAATAATCATGAAAAGGAGCATAAAGCATATAAGGATAACTTATAGAAGAAAAGTATACCCTAACTTGTGACCCCCTAGGTTCCAATCTAGGTTATCCATGATCATATATTCTTACGTGAATCCTTGTTCCTTTAACAATGGTTCATACTAATCTTATGAATTTACCAAAGCATATCCCCCGAGAGTGTCGTAACCAAGAGTGTAGCAAGGCCCGTTGTCGTGTACTAGTTCTCGTCCGAGTCTAGCTCAAAGCGGTGTTTTCAGGTTTACCCCTATGTACATTTGTGCCAGAGCCACCTCTACCTGCTCGTACCCAGACAGGGATGTATTTTCTTGGAAACCCCTTACTCAATACTCACCAAAATACCAGGAAGATTTCTTATATTTAAACTTTTCTATAGGGTTATTCCTAAAGTTTTCGTATCCTAATTTCCAAAAATAACTAAACCATCAATTGATACCAACTATAGCATCCCGCCTTTTTATAACATAAACTTTCATTTCATGACACAAAACTGAGGATCTTTAAGGTTTAGTGTCTTGGAAACCAGAAACAAAAAAACATGAAAACATAAAACATTTTCTTAAACACTTGAAAGGATTCTCCTCATGTTCATCCTGGGTTCATTACTGCATCTCATAACCTGGGGACATACATCAAAAGAAAGGGTGAGCAGAAGGCCCAGTAAGGGAAACCAGAGAAACATTTTACATGTGAACTTGAGATACTTCAATATGGTCATGAAAAGAACTTTGAGGCATGAGAAAGAAATCATGAGGCATGTCATAATAAAAATAACATTTTTCATAACTTGAAGATGTGGCTAAATAATTTAACATAGACAATCATGAACATATCACCAAGGTCCATCCCCAAGGTGTCATTTGAAAATTATCAAGGTTATTGACCAAGGTATCGTGAAAATTGTAATCTCTAGTGGTTACATCATTACCCAATGCAT
This sequence comes from Viscum album, assembly GCA_963277665.1. Classification (NCBI taxonomy): domain Eukaryota; kingdom Viridiplantae; phylum Streptophyta; class Magnoliopsida; order Santalales; family Viscaceae; genus Viscum; species Viscum album. Next base: position 250,131,910 of record OY728139.1, read on the forward strand.
TGGAGCGCTATCAGGGCGCACCCTTAAATTTTCCTTTATTATCATGTGTTCCACATATATCATCATCAAACATTTCATAAATAACCCATATAGCATAAAATAAATGGGATTCATTTCATAATCACAACGTTTTGAAAACTGCTTTAAAGACATGATCTTTACGTCACATTAAAACCCACAGAAAAGGAAGGTGGGTCTCATGTATGTATATCCCAGAATTTAAAATAGAAAATTTTTGTATATATGTGAATACCCCTTTAGAAGAAAGAGATTTGAGTATTCACTTAATAATATAAAATAACATTAGAAAAAGAGAGAGACATTTTGAGTCGGAAATTTTGCAGCATAACGGCTATGTTACGAGGTTTTAGAAGACATTAAAAAGAGAGGTAAAATGGATCAAACATTCATAAATGACCCATAAAATAGTATATGGACTGAATAAGAAGGATAAATGATCATGGTAATGAAATTTCAAGGACATTCCATTTGAAATGAAAAACATGGAAGGAAGACACAAATTAGATTTCTCTTCTGAAAGTTCGGCAGCCTAACGACGTTACTTAAAACTTCAAAATACTGAATTGAAGAGATCAAATGTGGTCTCTAATCATATGAAAATAAGAGTCTAGTATGATAGATATAGAGATCATACCCCAACATAACAAAAAGTAACTTGAAAAAATTGACATGAAAGTAGAACTTTAAAACGAGAAGGGTGAAGAACCACTTAAAAATTCGGCAGCCTAACGGCGCCACTTAAAACTTCAAAATACTGAATTGAAGAGATCAAATGGGGTCTCTCATAATATGATCCTAAAATATCAGTACGATAAATTTAGAGATCATACCCCAACACAATAAAAAGGAACTTGAAATACTTTACATGAAAGTAGATCTTGAAAATTGAGAAGGGAGAAAGAATCGGTTAGAAAAATTTCGGCAGCCTAACGACGCCACTTAAAAAATCATAAAACAAAATAATGAGAGCAAGAGGGGATTTATCATTATATGAACATGAAAAGGGCAGTAATATGGGTATAAAAGTACATCCTCCAACATAAGAACATGGAGCATAAAAGGAATGACATAAAAGAGATTACATGAAATGAAAGAGAGAGGTCAGATCCCTTACCTTAAAATGTAACTCTAAAACCTCAAAGGTTGGGACCTTGAGGGCTTGGGGGAACCTTGGGAGGACTCCTTGGGAGGTAATGAGACCAGAAATTCGTTGGGGAAGAGTGGGGAGTCGAATGGATGAGAGGAGGGCTTGGTATTTATAGGGAAAGTGAGGGGACAAGGCATTAATGGCCAAGGGACACCTCACATGTGCTTTTCTCAAACCCGTGTCCTCTCCCTTGGCATTTACCATAGAGTTAGGCCAAATGGGGCCCCAAAAACAATAATTCATCACCCTTGGCCGGACAGCCCTTAAAATATCTCATGAAATCATCATGACACAGTTATGATGTCATTAAACATACTGAAACCCTAAAACTGCATTTTTACTATTCACTGAAAATTCAACTTTCTCAGAAAAATCCCAAAATTTCACACTAACCAAATATCAATGCTCTGATTTCAAAAATGAACTCCATTTTATAAAAATAATTTTCTAAATATTTTTAAATTTATTTTTAAATAAATACACTATTCACCGAAAATTCATTTTTTCAGAAAAAACCCCAAAAATTACCATAACATAATATCGCTGATCTGAGTTCAAAAATGAAATCCATTTTATAAAAAAAATCTAAATATTTTTAATTTAATTTTTAATTAAAAAACACTATTCACCCGAAAAAACTAATACTTGAATAATAATTTATGAAACCGTTATTTAACAATTTTATTGAATCACATTACTTAATCAAGGTGCCTAGATTATTTTAAAAGTTTCTTTAAGGGAGATTACTAATCCATTTGGTCATATTAGTAATCCTAATCATAAAATAACTATTCATAATTTACTATTCACCAAAAATCAAGTTGATCTTATTAGACTCCAAATTTTGTACTGGACATAATTGTAGAAGACCATTTTTTGAAAATCATTACACATTATAAATTATTTAAGGTTCACATAAACATTTTTTTAAATATTCTTTTGAAAATTCATCAAAAATATGCATACTATTTTTATCCGATCATTTAAAAATTCATAAACTTCATCATAATAAGAAATCCCAATTTTTATTTTAAACAAGGATTACACAAGGAAGTTACAGTCTCGTTACATAGCCCCTTATAATACCATCATAGGACCTAAGGGTAAGGTGTGCTAGGGTGATAGAATCTTGGGGCGGCTCGGTCAACATTGCCCGAGTAGTAATTTCTATCTGTTTGAACTTCTCGTGAAGACGATTCCGTTCTAGCTTCACATGATGAAGTTCGGCTTGGGATTAGTCCAGAGCAAAGCCCAATGGTGCTACCTCCTTCCCAAGCTCTGTTATATGGGCTTCGATCGGTCCAAGACTACTAGGTGAGGCCATGGAATCTTCTTTCTATAATAGTTATACAATATTACTTATATTTAGATACAATAATCAAAAAATTTTGTTCACAGCGGTCATATTGACCGATGTTCATATAACAGTCAAAACCCAATGGTCACATTTTAATTATAATCATGTTTATCCAATAAAACATTTTTTGTTGAGTATAAAAATAAAATAAAATAACACATGAAATTAGGAAACAAGATTTATTCAAAATTTCGGGCTGTTAAAATGTGTGTAGTGAAAGTTCTTTTTGGTGTAGGGTAAAACACAAGATCAATGAAATTAAAATAATATTTTTCATAAAATCTCATTGTATTACATTCTACCCCCCTTAAAATGAATTTCTCCCTCGAAATTCGTCAGGGTTATAAATGGTTTACTACTTGAATGTTTCTTTAATAGAAACCCACAACATAAAATGGAATACCAAAACTGAACTTTAACAAATTATTAATGAAATGTAATGGTTACCCAAATTAACTAATCACTGGGTTTCCACATAGGATAACATAGGTGAAAATATGGATATGGAAGAAAAACCTAACCATCATGTTCTTATGGAGAGTGGTAGTGAACATAGATATGAAAAATCCAACAATCACCAAGCCCTAAATTTGTAATGATCTAAGGTACCATCTGATTAATCGGATATAAAGGCACTATGACAACATATTTGGTTTTCATGATAATTTCCCTAATGTTGAAGAATTTGAATTAAAAGAAATACTTACATTATTTTGGTAAAATCTCACCGTTTTTCGTGCTTTGAACAATTTACACTTCACCTCTTAAAGAAATAATGTTGAATTTTCATTCATGAAGTGTTAGAAGATCATGTGATAGAATTATGGATAATTCCATATGTCTCAAACAAAAGGTTAGCAAAAGTTATCAAATATACATAAGTCCATCTATGGTGAGTTTAATCGTATATGATTCCAAAAATGGATTTATACTTTATCTATCATACCGCTTAATAATATTAGTTTCTACTAACAAGGGACTTCATGTAGGCCAATGATAGATGATAAAGACATGTCACACTTCAGTTGTGGGTTCGATTCTCACAACCTTGTCTGACGCGACAGGTTGTCTCCTGTCCTGCAGATTGTCTTTTTTTCTAAAACATCACTATTATAACATTACAGAAATAATATCAAAAAATTGTCTGGCCTTAAACAATACTATATGATGTCCGACATAATCCATTACCATCTTTAGACTTATCCAAAATACATATGTCTAATCTAATAGTATAAAGAAAATGATTACTAGAAATGACATTAACCAAGCATGTGAATACCATCATTTATCCCCCAACCATAGTGAAAACTTGAATCCTATCAAAAGGTAACTCTTTCCACATAACAAAATCCAAAAATTTCAATATAATCAAACCATGATATCACTTTGTCCGTATATCAGTCATCAGCTCTTTAATATTATTTTCTTCTTATCCCTTCATTATGCGCATATCATCTGCTTTCCAAAATTTTATATTTACTTTTCACGGTTACCGGTACCTTATAATTACTGAAACCCAATATATAAATATTCCAAAATTCTGCGATACCATAAATAAGATTCCATGATACTTTTCTGAAATCCAATTACATAAACGCTTAATCATGACACAACGTCATTCTCATACTCAACATCACAAATAATGATTGCATGTTACTTCCCTTTAACATTTTCCTTAAGTGGTTGCTCATGTTGATCATCATTAACCCTTGGATTAGGGCATTGATTATCATAATTCCTCATTTCCTTGCACTTGAAGTATTGAAGTGTTGGTGGTGCGTTCTCTGCAGTATTTTCTTTATTCACATAATTATCAACCCATTTTCCATTACATTGACACTCAGTTGCTCGATGACCTTCTTTTCCAGACTTAAAAAAAAATTTAGTCCCTTTATGATAATCTCCACCATGCTTCTTTCCACAGTTTGAGCATAAAGAACCATTTATCTTCTTTTCACCATTATTCTGAGATTTCCCCTTGAACTCCATATTTCGTTTCTTGTCAAAACCAAGAGATGGATATGTAAAACCAACTTCCATTTCAACCTTGATAGCACAACACACAATTTCCTTATATCTACTGAAGTCACTTATATCTAATGACATTCGAAGACATGGTTTCAAGCCACTGAAGAATCGATCAGCTTTTTTTCAGGGTGGATGATAAATCCGGATGGATACCTTGTTAGCCTTGTAAAATTCCCTTCATATATTCCAACAGATTAATCATCCTTTTTCTTAATCTCAAGGAAATCCTTTTTCTATCTTTGTTCGAAGAATACGAAAGAATTACTTACTGAAAAAAACAAGTTCTTGAACTCATCCCATTCCATGGATTCAATATCATCTTGGGGACTTGTATTCTTAATTATAGTCCACCACTGGTCTGATTCACCTTCTAAACGGTAAACAACTAAAATGACTTCTTCATGTTATGAACAGCGAAGTATGGAAAATATCTTTTCAATGTTACTGATCCATTTCTTAGCAACAAGTGGATCAGAAGACCCATTGAAAGATGATGGACCTTGCCTTATGAAGGACATAACATAATAATGTTCCCTTCTCTGATCATTTGGAATTCCAGAATGATTAATAGCCTATGTAAGTATAGAATTAAGAATTTTCACTCCATCTCCCATCACATTTGGTTGATCTGGAGGACCATCATTGCATTGTCCATTACATTTATATACATGGTTCCTTCGTGTTCCAGCCATCGTCTAAAACCCAAAAAGAACAATGTGAGAGGAAAAAATCATTCTAGGAAAACAACATAATAAATGGGGAGTAACTTCAATATATGACATCTTATGATTAATTCTAATGTTGTTACCATATTTCTAGGACTATAACCTATACTTATACATATCCTTAGGAACATCCCAAGACATAACTTAGAAATATTTCTAGGGATCTCACAAATGTTTTCTCATCCTAGTTTCCAAAGGATAACTAAACCTTTCCTATGATACCAACTGTAAAGGTATTGAATTACATCCAGTAAACTATAATTGATACCTATCAAGGTACTCCATGGGCGGCTACACCCCCAGGGTGGGACTCACCACCATCCCCAGGGGCTGCAATTTCCTCATGAAGCCCTTGGGCGGAGAGCCATGCTTCGTCCGATGCTCACATTTGAGAGTTCCCAATGATCAGATTCATTCCTACCTCCTTTGCCTCAAATACCAACTGTAGAGACCCCAAAAATGATGTACATGGAAATTACATTACTTTTTCAGAATACATAACACATAAAAAAAATACACCAAAGGACTGTAATAGTTTAGTGTCTTTGAAAACATGGAACAAAATCTTCTAATCATGGTGAAAGATCTTCAACATCTCCCATAGATATCTTCCTATTTTGATTTCTTACCTAAAACCATTCATTATTTCTTGAAAAAAAAACAGAAAAAGGGTGAGCTCAAATTCTCCGTAAGGGTTAACATAGAAAACATAAAACAATCCATAAACATTTTAATGCAAAAACATGAACATAAAATCTAAACATCAAATTCTTGAGCACGAAAATAAATCATGGAAGTACATAACTAATATATAATAATGGAACATAAATCAAGATAAAATATCATGGGAAGAAAACATGTCATTGTAGAAAAACATTAAGCACATGATATGATTTCCATTGTAGCCAAGGCATTGCTTCCAAGACCATCTTAGTGGACTATGTCCCTTTCTGAATCGAGTTCACTCCTCGTTCCAGTCCTGTATCACTGAACCAGATTAACATACCATTCGAGCCATGTCTATATCATGAGGTATAAATCATTACCCAATGAATTGGAGGGAGATATAGGTCCCACCCATGTCATATTGAAATCATTCTTACATGTGCCACAAAAGTAACATAAATCATTCATCATAACCCAAAGAATAAAATGGGTTTTTTATACATCATCCCATCAAAACATAATCCATATAATAAAAATGGACATCATTTCATCATATGAAAATTAAAACCATGTAAATCAAAGAGACATTATACTTGAAACATACGCATATGAAATAATGTCATCTTAGATGGAAAACGGGTTTGATAAAACACTTGAAATGAATTTTTGAGGAAAAAATCCTTTATTTTTCAAAATAATTTTCTTTTCACAAAATGCCATGTAATTTTAATAGAAAATAATTTTGCTGAAAATAGTCATGAAATCTTGTTGAGGAAGATTCATTAAATTTAGGCATTATGATAATGTAAAAATCTGTTCATGCCATATAAGTTAAAAAACATTCTTCTCGTACTTTTTACAGAAAAGTAAAAAAGTACCTCATATGGTAATCAAGATAAATATTCCTTACATACCATGTAGTAAAAGTAAAATATGGGTAAAAAGAATTTAAAAATACGTGATACCATTTTTAGAATTCTGGGACATGGATAATAAATATAACCCCAGTAAATACTTATGAATAAACAATCTCGGATAAGAGCGATATTGGAATAGTTATCCCTTACCTTATGTCTGATATGCTTCGTATGTATCCGAAACTTCTTGTATAATGATTTAAATAATGTCATTGACTTATTACAGAGTCATATTCATTTTTATGATATCATATATGGTTCAATTATGACTTTCTATTACCCGTTCTTTTGTAAATTCATGTTAAAGTAGCGTTTTATGTAAAATTGATTCATTTATCGTACGCGTTTCGACTTGTTGTTCTTGATATTATTACTTATATCCTGATTTACATTATTCAATAATTTAAAACTTGATTTATATATAATATATATTCAGAATATAAATATATATTATAGATCGATAAATTGAATGAAATACACCGTTCATGGAGACGGTAGGTCGTACATAAGCATGAATGTTGTTTTCGTTTCCTTAGTGAATTGAATGGAATTAAGTAAATGATACATATATTTACATAAATAAAGTAGCATTATTATTTAATATATATCATTGTAATTCATTATATATATACTTTATAACCATTCTTTAATGGTTAACATGGAGAATGAATCTCATCGCGTTGTGGAACGGTAATTCGTATGTACGCACGAGCGATGATATCGTTCCATTAATTATTGAATGGAATTGGAGTGGATAATATAATATCATAGAATCATTATGATGTTATAATAACCATATATAGTTATTATTCACACCATTATACCCATCCATGTAAGGTGGTGGTGGGAAAACATATTACACCATGGCGTGGAGATGGTATTATGTACGTACGCATGCACATTGATTTCGTTTTCCATAGGATGGATAAAAGGTGAAATGGGGTTGTTTAAAATTTATAATAAAATATAATTATATTATTGAGAATTAATATATTACTTTATAATGAAACAACTAAAGATGAATAAGTTGAAGAAGAAAGAAACATGAAATAATCGGTAGAAGAGATTTCCTCTTCTTCGACGCACCTCTTTTAAGCTTCCTCTTAAGGCACTAGAGTTGGTATTTTGAGAACATAAGAACCTAAAGAATGTTTCTAGGAATGAGGAGAAGAGAAATTATCTAGGTTTGGCCGATCATGAATGCTCAAATTTCTGTGAAGAGGAGAGGGAGGAGGTGCCCTTTTATAAGGGAGGAGAGGGGCACCGTTAGAAACCTCAAAAATATTAATTTATAATAAATCAAACCCCACTTAAAAACCTCAAAAAATGACATATATTTGAACATTAGATGAGTTATGGTTTTAATCTCATCATCCAATAAAATTTAGAAATGTTTGGAATTTATTTTGAACATTATCAACTTGATTTATCCTTATTTAATCTATTTCATTTTATTTGGTGTAATAAGATTCTAGATATTAAATTGTTATATATAATTACTTATCAATTGTGAATTTCGAATAATTGGATCATTTATGAAATTTTAGATCATATAAATCTTAATTTATAATTTTTTAATATTTGTGTGATTTAAAAAAAAAATTATATTATGTTATTTTTATAAAATAACAATAGTTTCAATTTTGACACAATTCATTTATTTGAATTTAAATTAAATCCTCATAGAAGATATGTTCAAACTAAAGGATTTAATATATTCATAACATGTCATATATATCGATAAAATAATTGTAGCATATTTAATAGTTCATATAATATTTATTTTAATATTCGTAAAACCATTTATTTGATATTTCAATCATTAAAATAATTTCAACATCACTATTGTGTCACCATTAATGATAATTATTTAATCCTTAAAAATTATAAATAAATCCACATGAGGTAGATAATTTTATTATATTTCTTAATATTATTCATTTTTGATGTTTCATAGAGTTTATCACTAAATAAAAATTATTATAATTATAAGATTTAAGAGAGTGACATGTTGTAACTTTCTTTGGTTTTAAAAATAATTAAATTATTTCCATAGTCAAAAGTCCATAAAATGAATCTAATATGACCCTTAGGTGGTATGGGTCGACTTTTAGTAATCCAATAGAATTTTGTCATGTGTTAGGGTAATTATATAATATTAGGTTTACCCTTAATTACCTGATTTATCTTTAACTCTAGTAAGTAAAAATTACCGTAGTTGCTATTAATAATATCAAAATAATAAAAGTAACCTATTAACATAATTTAGACCCACTGAATCCAAATATGGAATCCATTTTTCATAATTCAAAACACATAAGTTTTAGTTATTAAATTAATATTTATCCCATTGTTAAGAAAACGGGTTTTAATAGTTAAAATAGTGTCAAAGATTGAAATTTTTTACCAATGAATTCAATGTAAAATTAATGGTAATGAAATAAATTATATTAAATGTTAAAAATATATTCTATTCATACTTTAAAACCATTCAATATTATAATTTATCCATTTAAATAGTTACGATGAAACAAATTTGTTTTCAATGAAAATATAGCGTGTTTTTACTATTCATTAAAATATGAAAGTTATCAGAATAATATGAAAATTTTATCCAATGTAAATTTTTATATCCGTATTCCAAAGAAGAATTATATTTTTTCAAATTGAACTTATAAACATATCAAAAAAAATATTTAAAATGGGTGCACCATCAAAAGGTGGCAAAACGACATTTTTTGAAAAATACTTATTTTAACCGAAAAATTTAATTTATTCTCATATCATGTTAAAGAAAATGTGTAAGATGAATAACAATGTTATAAAATTCATAATTTAGTTAATATTATTCATAACAGCTAGTCCATAATAATATTATTACAATATATCATTGTTTACTGAAACCCGGTATTGCGAACTACACATGCTATCGAGGAAGGTTGCGATTGCGTGTAAAGAAAGCCATGTCAGGGATGCATGTAGTGCAAGATCCTTTTGGTGTAGCATACAAAATAATACATCAATTAATTTAAAAGAATATTTTTCATAAAATCTCGGGTTATTACATTGTGGAACTCTGTTAAGGATTGTGATCACTATAAAATATATCCTCAATATATTTTTCACAAAAATGATGTCTCTAATAGATAATAAATGATAGAACTTTTTCAATGTTTCATTAAACACCACTACTACATCCCAGACTCAATGTGACATAGGTAACCGCATCAAAAATCCAATTTTATGTCTTTCCACCTCAAATCTGGAATGGATAAATGTTGTAAAATTCTAATTGGTCACTGCTGTTATTCTTTCACTTTCTTAGAAGTGTAACATCGAGTAATGAAACCATTTATTTCCTTTTTCATGTAATGAAACCTATATATATTATTTGTACAAATCACGGTACATATTTATAAGGGAAATATTTAATTCCCAAGACGATGCATGATAATCTCAAATAATAAAATCTTATATGTTTATAGTAACCCTGAAAAACTAATGAATGCACAAGATCTCATCCTCATGAACATCCTAATTGTTCAGTGTGTCCTCCCATGAAACACTCTTCTGTAGGACCAGGCCCTCTATATCAGAAAGATTCCATATCTTTTCTCAATCTAGAATTGAATATGAAACTAATAATGATATAAGGTTATATTTCCTATGGTTCACTTTGAAATATAAGTGCATATCAGAAAAGGGAGATAGTAACTACCCCTCAATAATATATTTTTTAACATATTTTGTCTGTGTTTTGTTTCTTAGAGCATCAACGATGACATTTCCTTTCACTAGATTATACAAAATATCAAAATTGATGTATTGTAGGTATTCATCTAAACTTCTATGTATGATGTATAAATAAATTTTTTTTGAATATATAAAATAGTATTTTGTATTCCTTGAACACCATACAATACTATACCAATATGTAATATCTTATGAAAATAATACATAAACCACATTTGATATCTCATGATTGTATGTTAGGTAATTCCAATAGTTGGGCCTCAAATGATGAGACTCATATTATATGACTCAATCCCCCTATATCAAAACAACTACCATCCAGATGCTTGATGTATCATAGTAAACCATAAATACCCTTGAAGGATTGGGTAAAATTAGAATTAATATGGATGTCTATCACCTTTTCAGTTCTCGAAAGCATTCCTCACATTATCAAAACCCTGTAAAATCGACACAATTCTGGTTTAAGCCAATGTATATGGCTATATGACATGATAATTTTTTTATGAAACACCTTTAATAGCCAACTATCACCAAGAAACTCTTTTGGTCATTGACGTTCTTGGGGTTTCCCCTAGAAACAATGAATCTCACCTTCTCTAGGTCAACTTATACTCTTGTCTCTAAGATGATGTGACACATCAAGTTGATCTTATCAATCCAAAAGTGAATTTTGGTGATATTTTCATATTTATGGCGCTCTATCTATATTCCAACAATGTTACCATGATGTTTCACATGTTCATCTCGAGTATGTGAGTTCACTAAGATATCCTACATGAATACTACAATTAATGAATCCAAATATGGGTGGAATACCTGATTCATTAAATCCGTGAATACAATTGGAACACTTATAAGAAATAATAGAATGAAAAAATACTCATAAAATTGATATTTACTATGGAATTTTTTATATGGTATATTTGATGGTCTAATAAACAATTGATATTAAACCAACCGAAAATTATGTACTATTGGATGGAAATGAGGATAACTTTACCCCATAGGTATATACTTGGATATATAAAACGTTTATTGTTTATTTCCTCTCTCTTCCTCTTGATATCATGAAACTATATAGTTTTCATCTTGTGTAGAGAAATGAATACTAGTTCATATCCTTGAAAGTAATCAATAGTAAACTATTCCTATATATCAGGGGGTAGTCCAAAAAATTCATCAAGGAATACATCATTGAAATTATATACTATAGGAGAGAAATATGTATGACATATTCCCTGATCATCCATATAAAGACTATCTATATAGGATGTCACTCTTCCCATTATATCATTCTTGGGTCTAGAATAAACTTCCTAGACATATCATTCACCCTTGTAAATTTAACTATCACCCTCTAATTAAAAAAATCATGCCCTATAATGATATAAATTTATTTAAGTATAATGAAGAACCAACAAATAATTATTTAGAATGATATCAAAACCTATCATCTCATGTATTATAATTTTTCACTGAAAATGACACACACATATACTATGGGGGACTCATTTCACAAGAATAAACTCTCTAATTGAATTCCCAATGGATTATCAAGTGTCATTATGAAATAGAAATTATAAATATTCAGCGCAAGGATCTCTATAATAACAGTAAGTATGATGGAGTGGGAAGTTCCTATATAAAATAAAGAAGAAATGTGAGCAGAGTACACTAATATCATACCTTAAAAATTAATTGTAATGGAACTTTGACCCTCACAGATTGGTTTCAGTGCATATACATGGCCCTTACTGCGACCCTGAAACATATCAAGACTACCCGGGGTAGGATCCCTCTACTGGAACTATATGTCCAATGTATGGAACCTCTTCATCCTCCTCCATAGCCTAATCGGGTAGAAGAACCCCATCTCCATACATGAAGAGGATCTTCTAACCCCACACATGAATTTGGAGTTAAGACATATCCTCTCTCAATATACATTAGAGGATATTATTTATAAATTTAGTAAAATTACCCATATGCCAACAATAACAACACTAAATTGGGACCTTAATACATAGGGTTTCATATGTCATGGTCTGGCACACAGATGGCATACCACCAAGATATACGAGTGAACACTCTGGCTATTTCACCTCAAACTAAAATACTCAAAATGGTGATTCATTTCACTTGTTATAATAGTTATGGGACTTGAAGTCACCCTAGATCACACCCTAATCCTATATCAAGTTACACTCAATAATTATTTCCTTATTTAATATCCCCATTATAGTAGGAAAACACAATATGTTGACATATGATTGGATGTAATGAATGATACTATCCATGAATCACCCATCCAAGGATAAATCATCACCAAGAAGGATTGGGGTGAAGCACTTGAGTTCTATGAAATGTGAATATTATTCTCTATCTAATAATCCACTCTTCTCTAGGTATATAAACTCTCATGATCTATCATCACTCAACATCTCAGGAAAAAAATGATATCATCAAATATGTCCAAAATGAAAATCTACCTAGGTAATAAATTCCTACCACCAAATATAATAATGTCATATATTGTTTTTAGTGATCTTTACTCTCCTCTCATTAGGTGTTTCAAGATTGAAAAAAATAGATGGCATGGACTCCAGCCTTGACTTCAGAACCTTTTGTCTCATGTACCATGAAACAATGGGTGGATTCTACTACTGAAACACACATGTCAACTTTTTTGTAGTCAGGGTTGGTCACATGCCTCCCCATGTAGATTTTTTGAGTTGTATCGATCCCTATATAAATTGGGGATCGATGCCCAGATCAGGTATTTCAGTTGGTGGCTTGAGTGGCACTACTTGATGTAATACTAATAGATCATGTCCCACTACCTTCCTAATGCAGTCATTGTCCCCTCATGGAACATGACTCAAGGGTGTCATGGTAGAATAAATCTATAAATTCAAATTTAAAAAATAATATGTAGTTTAAATTGATATAGATATCAACTATAAGAATAGAATTATTATAATAACTCTTATACCACTCCTCGTACTCTTACATTCCAGGTCTGGGGTGAGATATGAGACCATATGGAATTAAAAGACCAACTGACTATTTCCCATTACTAAGGCCAGCTAAGTTAAATTTCACTATTTTTTAGGGGGTCTAGTATATAGTGATTCAATTTTATGTTATATAATAAAAAACATTTCATGTTTCCATTGTAATCACTATTTAATTACTAATATTCAATTTAGCTTTCATGAATCAATAGTTTATACTATTATATATATATAAATTTAAAGTTAAAATTATATCCATTATGAAGTAAAAAATTATAATTCTTTGTCAACTGCAATTGTAATTTCAAGTAACTGCAACCAATTTTTTATCTTTAGTTTCAGAACATAACATGCTCAAATATCATGATTTTTTTATTCTTTTTCCCTCCCTAATTTATAAAGGCCCATACACTTCATATATTTTCAGTGTCACCCATTTCATTAAAAACATAAGAGTTTCATCTCATAAAATTATTGGTCCATGGATCAAACTTTTTATAATTTGTTAATTAAGGTTCCACTATCTAGATATATAGTAAAACACCATTTATGTTAATGTAGAATCATTGATAACCAATATTATATCATAAAAACTACAATAAAAGCTATCAAAGTTAAACAATAAAAGTAAACATGAAAATAATCATAAAATAATGCGAAATAATTACATAAAATGGTATATACATAAACAAATCACATAATCATCGAATCTATAAATGAAATGTACATGGAATGATAGATAAATGACATGCGAGTCTCTATATTCTTATGAGGATACAAGAGTCTTATACCTTTTTTTCAGCATCGGGCTAGGGGTAAAAGTGAATCCCTGTCAACAAGAATAAATTCCACATATTAGGTGAATCACCCAATGGTGCAATCAATAAATCTATAATTTGAAAAATCTGGAATAGAAGTATCACATCCTACATAATTTGGTTTTTCCCTATTTGTGGTTATGATCCTCCCAGGAATATCCTAATTAACAAATTCAAATAATTTTTTATTCTCTTATGAAATACAATAAATAGTTTGAACAAATAAAAAACATCCTCTAATATGACTTTGTGACATTGAAACCTAGCTAACTCGATATAAGTGGTAGAACCAATTTTTATGTGGTCTCAAGCTTGGCTCCGATTTCATTAGAGGACATTGACTATTATTGAGGGTCAATAAGATGATGATGGGAACAATAAACCCACATGATCAGAGTGTGGCACAGTGGAATCATAAATGAAATAAAAGTGGAAGAAAATATATAACCAATATCAGAATATAAAATTACCCAGATATCATAATAGGAACTGGAAAAACAATTATCTTAAATAAACAAGTAAAAACCATAACCAATAATATATGGTCTTATAAATATGTTGTGGTACATGATAAATTGATAAACGTGCATATACTACATGATATGAAAATATGGTCAGAAAACCGAAATCTATCTATACTAATTGTATGATATAAATATTGGACCTTTGACCAAATACACCCTCCTAGTATAGAAATCAGGCGTCCAAAACTAACCACTTCCCCTTGTCCCCACATGCATATATGAAGTCCATCTATGTACTAATTAGTATCCCAAACAAGGTGTGAGAGATACTTAGTATTACAACACTAATAGTATCTACTGTTATCCAGTACATGAATATTTAATGAATAAGTGAGTAGGTATTATTTAAAGATATAAATAAAAAATGAATTACTCATGTCGGTCTGAGTTCCCAATGGGACACTTGAATGATACTACCCACTCCAAACTATTCTAGGATATCTCTGAGTGTTCATTAATTATGATTTTACTTATAAAAGAGCCTTGGGACCAAACTAATAGCTAAGGCATCCCTTATGGATCATATCAATTTATGGGTTGAGCACATCACATAGAATTTACACAAGATAATGAACATATAACATTATCTTCATTTATAAAAACAATTGACCATATAAAATTATGTTCTTTGACATGT
This sequence comes from Viscum album, assembly GCA_963277665.1. NCBI lineage: Eukaryota > Viridiplantae > Streptophyta > Magnoliopsida > Santalales > Viscaceae > Viscum > Viscum album. The sequence goes on from OY728139.1 coordinate 250,147,520, forward strand.
AAGATACACTACTTGATTTACTAATCAATGAATTTTTTCAAAACCTCAGATCATCCACGTTTTCCAATTTTTGGAACCCCAATATAACTCTTGGGTACTAAAAACACATCTCCCTATAATGACATACATTGAGTTCTACATAGGATGCCAAGTATCACATTGTGAATGGTATAAATTCATCACCCTCTGAGTCATTTTTTTGGGGTACCATGTCATAAACCCAAATGTCACTCATTTAATAAAATAATGAACTCCCTCATAGTTCATCCGTTGAATAATGTGTAAGGGACCCAAGTATCGGGGATTCCACAAAATAATAAATCTTCCATATTTTTTCTACCCATGGAGTTTATATAATACCAAATGATTCACTCATTATGTGATATAAATACATTTATAATTCATTTTAATCTAATATCCCATATGATTCCATACACATAGTAATGATTTAGAACCAATGTTTCACCTACATCATGGAAATAAAAATTGTCAAAGTCTCTTTGTCTAACAATTCCAATTAACATTAATTTTAATTCAATTGAGTTATATCATTAAAAAATAAGAAATAAAAATCTAATAAAAAGGTATTTTAATTTTAAAACCAATGATTAGAAGGAATGTCATTTAATAAATCCTCCCATTTATTTTAATTATGTCTCTTTTTATTTAATAAATTATTACCTCCATATAACAATGGAAAAATTATACTCCATAGAAGGTGTATGATGTTTACAAAAAAGTCATGGTTTTCATATCTAGTTTAGTAACACACTCAAAGGGGTTGTTCTATGTTGGTTTCTCAACCCTCAATGGTGAATTCAGGTCACTTGGATGACATAAACATAGGGACACACATTTAATTTATTAAAAAGAATCATTAAAGAGACAATGCTACGAAATTATGGAATGATTCACAATGAATCAATATAAAGAAAACTATGATTAATGTGAAAATAATCTGACCAACTGCATTAGACGTTTAGTGGATGCCTTACCAATTATTGGTCTCTAGTCATGGATTGAATTAGAGAAACCATATAAATAGATGAGCACCTTGAAAATATGAAAAAGTGATTTCATGGATTTAACATTCCTTGTTAAAAGATAATTAATTAAAGGAAGAAAGTGGAAGAAGTTTCATAACATATCTATCCATTTTAGCTAAAAGTGAATGAATTAAACACCATATTAATAACCTAGATCAAATCATTTGTTGAAGAAAAAGAAGAGCTCGCAATTGGAATGGAAGGTGTTATAGGTCGAATGAGAGGAGAAAATGGATAAAATGTTTTGTAGAAGGAGGGGAAAATTTATATTTCACCACTTTTTTAAGGGGAAAATGATTTAGACAAATGGTTTCTGAAAAATTGTCACTAACCATTCAGGATTACTACCTAATTAGCACTATTCCTATAGGACAAGTTATCATTTTTGGAAAACTATATGAAACTTATACAGACCATATACATTATTCTTTATAACTATTCAATGGACATTTGGAAAACCCCAAGTAGTTTATAATGCATGATCCACCTATTAGAGGAACTCAGAATAAATATTAACTAGGTACCAACCTTAAACCTAATTCAGTTTCCCAAAAAAAATCCTATATCTTCAGACAAACCCAATCTTCTCCCAACCCCAGTATATAAACTCTTAAGCACATTTATTTGAACATAATGGTGAAAATAAATGTTTCAACCAATATCTAATGTATCCATACATCATATTAAAATACATGATCTTATAGATCAAACATAGTTACACATCAATGTTCATTATTTCCCCAAAAATCAATGGTTAAATTTTTCTATTTAGAAAACATGGTGGCTAGTACTGTTCCCTAGACTAGGGAATTTTATGATCACGTATCCACTTTGAGTTGTCCAAAAAGTCTACTTCATCTAACACCATGACTTAGACTATGATGTGGTTAAATTTTTATTGTTTATTTTTGATGGATCCTAGGTGATACCAACCACTCTGAACCACAATTCCACTCATTGGGAGTTTTGGTCTGGCCATCTCTGAAAGGTGGAACATCCCACCACCATAGCGATAAAATAGAAGGTACTAGGGAATTGTGATGTCTCTATTTCCTATTTAAATTCCTTTTATGAATCAAAAAAAATTAAAGGGTGAAAAAAATTATTATTTCTATTCCAATGATGTGGTAACGTTCATGGTGAATAAAAAAATTAAAAACACAAATTCTTTCACCCATAATCTATACAATTATTCCCAAACACGAATGTATCCTACTTATTATTTTGAAATATAAAATAATAATTATATACTTAAAACTATCGATGTTATAGTGGTAAATATAAAATTAGGTAAAAAATGATAAATTAATTTGTAAGGACTTCAAATATCATAAAACATTGTCTTTAAAATGTGTTTATAGATTCTTAAAACATATCAATTATTTTCCATTTTGGATATGATTAATACAAAAACTTTTGTTATGCATTATGTAATGGTTATTTGAAAAATTACCACTCTTAACAAACCCTTAAAATCAATCCACCAATTATCCTCCTTAAAAATAATTTCATTTAGAAATATCAAGACTATATATCCATTTTGCCTTCCTGAAATACTTATTATATGATCAATATCTTCTAGGTCCATGATGGAATCTAAAGGATTCCATTCTGAAGTAACACGTTTTGACACATAGAGAATTCAACAAAGAATGTTCATAGTTCTCAACCATCTTTTTTAATTACCTTATAATTTAGACTTAAAAATAATGTTATCCAATATAATTATGTTATATTAAAATATTTATTCTTCTAGTATGATGATATTACTATTATATAATTTTATAATATAACACTTTTATTTTTATACCATTTTATGCTCTCGGTCAGTTCATCCACCTACATGAATGATGATACAATGAATTCATGGTTTCCAAAATGTAAGAGTAACAAGAAATTAATATTGATAAAATATAACATTAAACATTGTTGTTTTCATGATTTTGGTTCTATAAGGTTGATAAAAATGAAATACCATCACAAAGTAACATGTTTATAATGTAAAATTACTCAAAATATGTTTGTCAGGAATTCCATTCTCATAAACCAAACCCATAAATTCCATTAAATTCATATGATACTAAAAAAAATTAAAACACAATTATTCTACTAAAAGCAATAGTTTAGAAAAGATGAAATTAATATCATTTAATGAGGGTCATAATTTCCATTTTGAATATGGTATAAAATAATAAATATTACTAACAACCAGTGAAAAAAATGAAAAAAATAACTAACTAATATAAGTGTAAAGAATGATTAGAATTTAATAGTAAAAAGAGAATATATAAGAATTGGTTTATAAAATAATTGAATAATTTTATTATGTTTATTATATTGAAGGTTAAATCATTTTTAGGGAATTTATATGTAAAGGTAAAAATTATAATACTAAATTACCTTTCAGTTGGATATAAGAAATATTATCCACCTATATTATTTTTATGATAATTATATTTCTCTTCGATGTGTGTCATCATAATTTTCATGAAATTAATTAGATTCACATGTGATTCCAATAATTTTCTTTTTAATATTGATTTAATCAAAAGTTAACAAATCTATAAGGTTTTCTTTCCTGATCTCACTTCGGAACTAATATTGTTATGTTTATATATATATTAGGTGAAATTATGTTGTTTTAATCTCTACAACCCCATTTATTTTATTAAACTCTATTTATATATAGTTTTTTCATATCTTCTTACCATTTTATCTCCCTTTAGTACAAAATTCATCCAAAATGTTGTTTTTAAGTGAAATTGACCCTATCTCATCTTTTTAGTCATGAATATTTCTACACAAGATCAATATTAAATATATATTTCTTATATATGTAATTATATATAATTCAATGATTAAATAATCGCATTTTTTATTGGTCATGGATTTATTTACAAAATACCGAATGAAATGTTTTTTAATGTTTTCCACTAATTATGCTTTAAATTTACTTCAATCTTCATTACAAAACTATGAATGGAGTATTTTCCATATGTTTTCTACCTATGTGAATTTTACCACTATCTTCATTCGTTTTTAAAAAAAATCCACCACATATTTTTAAGGCATTACACTATAATTTATATCTCTATTATACTATAATTATTGTCATTTATAATATATGATATAAAAATATATGATATTTTTTTATTTTTTTAATTTGAAATTTATAAATATTTTAATTTTTTCATGTATGTAAAAAGACATTAATATATATTATGCTTCACTAAGGATATTCTAAAATTATAATAACCAACTTCTTAATCTGGAACTCTTATGATAAAATATTGTTGATATTATAATTAAAATTATTTTTCTCATGAGTTGATAAAGGAATGATGGGATTATGAATTTTTTTCATTTTAAAATATCACAGATATATCTGGTTTATCACTATCTGATTGGTGGGTTTGATATATTCTATAATAAATTAGGTATAGACATATATCTCTTGAGATAAGGTTTGAAAACATGAGTGGTTATCCCAATACAAAAATCATGTGATACATGAGTGGTTATTTGAATCCAAAAAGGTTGTGGAACATGGGTGGTTAGCCCAAGCTCAAAATGACGTGGTATGTCGGTGGTTTTAAGAATTCCAAAGGGATATCATACATGGGTGGTTATTAATATCCTAGAAATCTACATATTAAATTATTCCAAGCCTAATATATTAAGTTATAGTTGTTTTAATATTAAATTATATGATTTATTTCTTAGTATTTAACCATGATGCCTATTCTAATATCATATTCAATTAGTATTTATATTATATACACTAGTTAAGTTCCATGTTAACATGTTATTAACTAATTATTACACATTCGGAACACTCATGTTTTATGATAAAAATTTAAATGTCATGATTTATGATTTATGACTCGTGTTTTAATGGGAATGATTCACTTTTGTTATGTTTACGTACCTTTATTATGTTTTCATACCCACATGCTCATCCTCTGATCACTTGTAATATTTATTCTTTATCTATTATGTCTACCCATTCTAAACAGATTATATCACACATTTCTTTTATTTCTGTTACCATTTTAATAAAAATGATTATTATCTAAGACATGTTTAAAAGGATTTATTATGTGAATAATTTTCTAGGAAATATGGAATAATGATTATAAAATAATTAGATCTTATTGTTAATATCAAATATAAATAAATATATGGATTATTATGAGTGATTTAATGTGATATGTACAAAATTAAAATTATTAATGATTAATTATTTATGTATATTATTATTAGGTCACCTCAGTTTTGGTAATGGGGAAGAAACATCTATATTAAATAGTTTTTGGAGAAGAAGAAGTTGTGTGATGTGGTAGAATATAATTCATTAGATACACACAAATAAAAATGTTTTAATACTATATTTAATCTATTTTATAGTGAATATCCAATATATTAATTTAATATTGTTCATTATTGGTGTTTGAATCAAGGGATATGTGATTCATTTTATCTATTTATCAAGAACCGAGGTTTTCCATGATATCCCTGTTACCTAGATGTTAGAGTCTCTTACACCACTCCCACCACCAGCCAAGTCAAGTCATTATGATCCTATTAGAACTCTGATTGTTGCACCTAATTTTCATTACATTTAGATTGGGTTGAAGGTATATTATCTCCCAAATGGTTCTCTTTTTATGGAGATAATTCTTAAGGAGTATGATGTCACATCACAAATTTTAGCATTCCCACTTAAGGATTATTTCAAATTATATTTCTACTCAATCCTCTGCATTGACTATTATGCCAATAATGAGTCGAATTAAACTATCATGTATTGGATGTTCGTCTTGATTCCAGACATCTATTTATCCAATTTTCCAAAGAAAAATATTTCATGTTGGCTTCGTCTAGATCCCATTTTTAATTTCATTCCTTACCTTTTTCAATCTTCTATTGTTTTCTCAATTTCCATTTTGGAATAGAAAAGAAATCTTTTTTAATTTTAATTTTATTAATTGGCCTAATTTTTACTTTTTATAATCCATAGATTCCTAATATTATAGTTAATTTTATTTTCTAATCAATGTGTCTAGATATTATAAATCATACTCTAAATCATATAGTGGCCTCTACTATCTTCATTAGAATTGAAATATCTAATTCTGTTTTTTATTTCATCTAAATCTACTATTTTTGGTATTGGAATCATCACTATTCCTTGTCTTGAGGTAAATTAATAAAATATTGAATAATTATTTGGGAAAACCCTCTCCTCCCTCACTATAAATACCCCCTCTCCTTACCTCTTTTCCTCCCAACTCTCAGGCATTTTTCCTAGGAAATATTCAGCCAAAATTCCCTCCCAAGCGACTTCCCAACGTCTAATGCCTTCTGGTCTTTCCAAAAGACAAAAATCAAAGCCCTTAAGAGGAGTCTCAAAGAGAGGAGATCAAAGGGTAAGAACCCTCTTTCATTTTCAAGTGTTTTGTTTTCATTTTTCTTCTTTTCTTTTACCATTATCCCATTCCCTTAACCGAAAGCTCTAGAATATATTATATTCTAGATTATAATCATGTTTATGGAAAACATAAAGCATCATACTTCTCCTCACATCCCTCACGCTCTAGAATTAAAACATCATCCGTGATGTGTCAAAATACCGACATCCTGGATAATGTGTTTTCAAATTCTTTTATCATTTTGTTTCTGGTCATTAAAGCATTTATGGTGTTGTTGAACTAGATTATTATATATTTTTTAAGTCCAATTTAAGGTTTTTTAACCCTCATACACTCATGATATAAAACAATAATACAAAACAAGTCAATTATGGGAAAAATCATTAAAATTAATTCAACTGTTTATCATTAATGTTTAATGTAAAGGTTATCTTTCACTCTAATTAACCAAATGAATTTTGTAAGTGTTTAACCTAATGGATGTCCACTAATGTTATATAACATCAATTCTGGACAACCACTTTCATCTTACAATTTATTTGAACCTAAATACAATTGAACCGATCATTAAAACAAATGAAACAAATTGACCCGAACAATGAAATTGGACCTTGTAATCAATAAAAATGGGTATAAATGAACATAAAAATGTTATACTGAATCTTTTACTTTTATATAATATTCTGTACCTATTGATTAATAAACCTAATTTCACTATTAAAGTCATTAATATCAAGTGAAGAACACTGACGGACCTAAGGTAAGGGATCCTCTCAATTTCACCCTTATTCAATATTATTCACTATGTTAGGAAATGTTGTGTATAATTATTAATTATGGGGTATGATTTCACATATCCCCCATAATTCCCTATTTATGAATAAGTGATGAGAATTCCCTTTCCTCTCTCACTAAGCCCCCTCATGTACTCTCGATACCATGCCGATAATCTGTAAAGAATTCTACCAAAACCTCTTTTATTACTTCGGGTTGTCTTCTCTACCTTTATAAAAAATGATGTTGTCTTATCATTTCATGTGCATACTCTAAATGTTGTTTACATGTTCCATGTTTATTTATCATGACTCTTTCATAACTCTCTTTTGGGGATATTCATTCCTTAAGTGATTCTCTCCTCATTACTTCCCGATAAGTGAACCCGTTTTAAGGGAACTTCCCGAATTATTTACAATTATCTAGTGTACTATATCCTATATTTTAAGTCACATTTGCCTCTATAAAATAAGTCTTTGTATTATGAAAACCCTCATGGTTTATTTCTGGTTTTATAAAAAAAATATTATGCTTCTTTTCATTTTAAGATATATTCGATGTTTTCTTAAACCGCACTAAAATGTTTTGAATCAAAGATTCCTAAAAAAATATTTTTAGGTGTTATAACATCAGTTTGTTATTTATTTTCATGATTTATGTATTTATACATTATTAATGTCTATTTTTTATTTCATTAATTTATTTCATGGATGATTGTATGTCACATCCCTTTTTATTATGCTTCATGACGTGATTGTGTGCCCATATCTTTCCTTGGGTACTCTTATGTTTATGTATGATTGATTACGTGAGATTATTTATGTGAAAAGAATATACATGAATAATATTATATGGTTTCACCCAGATAGTACTCCAATGCATTGGGTAATGTTAATGTCTCATGATAAGATTATGGGAAAACGATCCGGGCGGTTAGCCTTGGCTTGTGCTACTATAGGAAACGAGATTGGCAGTTTTCCTTGATTCATACTAATGTCATGTTTATAGTTTCTCCCACCACTCTATGAAACAATGATTATATAATCTCATGATTATATGATCCCATGATTATTTTATTCCATGTTTTTATGATCCCATGTTTATATGTTATGATTCCATATGTTTCATGCTTCCAATATCATTATGTCAAGCCTCCTAACTCATGCACTTAAATTTTATTCTTATGTTCTTTCCATTACTGGGATTTTTAGCTCATCCCATTGTTCATGTGATCCCTATGGTACCCTATGAAGATGTAAGGGCTCAAAGGAAGTTAGGAGCATGTTTCTGACGCATTCGCCGGGGCGCGCGCATCCGTCTATGGGGGACGCGCTGCTGTTGCCCTGCATTCCCACTTTCCAAAGGCGGGCGGCACTCGTTCCTTGTTCAGTTACGTCTTCTCCTTGATCGAAACGAGATGATGGGATGTCGGTTCTTCCTTCCGTGGATTCCTCCTCCGAACTCGTCACCTATTCTGGGTCTCCCTCATAGATTTAATATATTTTTCGTGAATCTCATTCCATGTGCCATATCTTCATGGACGCTGGTTAATTACACTACTTACGTCAAGAATTTCCATATGGTCTTGACATGGTAGCGACCTTCATCCGGAGTAGACGGAAACATCAGGCATGTCGTGGCATCCTTGGGTGCATGGACATAGGGGGACCTGTATTCTTCCTCATAAAAGGGCATCTCAAGGGTGCAGAACACGAGGCATGTATCTGAGGTTTTCCTCAACTTCCCGTGTTTAACACAGGGAGTGTTGCAAGATTAATATCTAGCAGATACGGTTACACCAAAGGCGTGTCTTCTGAGGTTTTACTCAGGCATCTCATGTTTATCACGAGGTAGGCCGCGAGTTTAACGTCTTGCGGAGAAGGTTTCGCCAGAGGCGTGTCATCCGAGGTTTTCCTCAGGCATCTCATGTTTATCACGAGGTAGGTCGTGAGTTTAACATCTTACAGAGACAGTTACGCCAAAGGTTTTTCATCCGAGGTTTTCCTCGGGCATCTCATTTTTATCACGAGGTAGGCCGCGAGTTTAACATCTTGAGGAGATGGAATGAGGGTGATCAGAACATCCCATAGAGATGGATCAGATTGGTATATCTGAAAGGGAGAACATCTAGAAGATTGATGGATCTGAATGCCCAATGAGGACGGATCTGAGGTAGTGAACTCCCTAGAGGGGAAAATGGTGATGAATCGGGGTGTACACAGAGGACAACGACCCAAATATATGATGGGTATTACACGTGGAAAGCGGCCCATGCGCCGCTAGGAGCAGCGAGGAGGTGGATGGCATAATCCCACCGGGATGTGGCGGCCCGGGTGAGAATCAGGATGGGTGATGGATGGATGAATGAATTGGAGGGGGAATGAAATGGGACCATCGCAGGGGGTGACAGTGAAGTTGGGATTGAGCCTTGAAGAGGCCTCCTACGTATCCCCGTGCCAGGGAATCAAATTCCACGTAGTTCGGGAGGGGATGGTCCGGGGTGTACACAAAGGACAACGACCCGGAGACATGCTGGGTCTTACGCGTGGATAGCTGCCAGGGTACCGCTAGGGAGGGGCCCAGGGTTGATGGGGCTTACGCTCTGAGGCGGCCCACAGTGGATGGTGAACCGACGTGGAGAGGAAGGAACAACCTTGTGGTGGGCTTGAACCTCGTGGAGGATTCCTATGAATCCCTGTGGCAGGGAATCAAAGTCCACGTAGTTCGGGAAGGATTGGGGCTTACGCAAGGGTGCTTCCCAGGTGCCGCTAGGGAGCGGCAAAGGGGGATGGGGGTTATGCTCTGAGGCATCCCACAGTGTATGGGGCTTGCGCTCTGAGGCGGCCCACAGTGTATGGGGCTTCCGCTCTGAGGTGGCCCACAGTGTATGGGGCTTACGCTCTGAGGCGGTCCAAAGTGTCTTCCTCTTTTCTGGCCATGAGGGCATCCCAACTCCATAGCGGGTCGAGGTAATCACCTATGCGCTAGTGCACAAGCGGGATAATGCCAAGGGCATTAGAATATATCCGAACAAAGGGAGATGAAAAGTGTGAATCACATGACCAATATTCATAACGTCGTGAGAGTGGTGTGGTGATGGAGGATAACTGTTGACCATGGAAGAAACGCAACATCCATATCACGTTAGCCAGAAATGAGGATAAACAAATAAGGGTCGACTGTTGACCGTGTTCGAAACACAGGACCTGACTCAAAGTGTCGCCCAAAGTCTTTCGGGGCGTTGGCCTAGGACAGCAGGCGGACCAAAGGTCTATCGTCCATACTGTTACAGCAGGCGGACCGTAGGTCTATCATCCGTACTGTTAGGGGGTCCCATTAGACTTAGAAGTGAGTGACGATCTGAATGAAGGACACGCAAAGCGTGAGGTGGAGTGATGGAATGTTTGAATGGATTCCAACTCTCTTGATATTACGCCACTGTGAGAATGGAATAATGCATCTCATGCTAGGAGCATAAGGCATCTCTCGTATAGGGCAAGAGGCATCCTATGTTTGGAACCTAGGGATTACTACCGTTTATATTCATGTAGATAGGACAACTGGCATCTCATGCTCGGAGCATAATGCATCTCTCGTATAGGGAAAGATACATCCTATGTTTGGAACATAGGGATTACTACAGTTTATAGTCATGTAGATATGACTATTTGGCATATGATGCCTAGAAATGGTTGGTGTTGGGACTTACGCAAGGGAGGCCCTTTCTGGTTCAACCTGGCATTGGAGCCAAGTGATAGGGTTTGGAGGAGTTTCCTGAGGAATGGTTCGACTCAAGGTACTCTGGGAATTGATGATGAGAACCTGAAGTCATGACATAGGAAACAAACCAAGAGGAATACATCAACTCAAGGTGTTTCATGGTGTGTGGAGGAGTGTATCAAATCATGGTATTTCATAGGTTGAAGGTGGGAGCGCATAAGGGGGCAATATAAAATCCCAGCATCACGGCCCAAAAAGTTCGCAGTGCGACTCTCCATTTTTTATGGGGGTCTGTGACGGTTGCGAAGGGATCGGCCCGGAGGGCCGGGATGGAAGCCCGGAAGTGATCCCCAGTGGGGGAGCGGGGGCTGCACCCCCGCGGTATGGACCGGTGGGCGAGAAGGTTGGATCGTCGCGAAGGAGAGGTCTTCGCGAAGTAACTTCATGGAGCATGGCCTCACGGGGCAATGGTCTCTCGCGGAGCTTGGTCTCACAGAGCAAATGGGTCTCGTGGAGCAAAGGGGTCTCACAGAGAAAAGGGCTCTCACGGAGCAAGGGGTTCTCGCGAAGCTTGGTCTCGCGGAGCAGCATCGCGGAGCATGGTCTCGCGGAGCATGGACTCACTGAGTATGGTCTCGCGGAGCATGGTCTCACGGAGTATGGTCTTGCGGAGCAGCATTGCGGAGCATTGGCTCGCGAAGCATGGACTCACAGAGCCTCGGCTCACGGAGCAGCAACGCAAAGGAAGCTGCTCGCGGAGCATGGCCTCGCGGAGCTGCAATGCGGAGCTCCGATCGGTCGCCCAAGGGGGCGATGTGGCCATGGTCGTCCTCCTGGAGAAGGGGGATGATATGGGTATTTCTAGTCAAGGGGCACCGCGAAGCAGAACTCCCACGCCACCTCTGGTGCTTCGTGGCGCGCTCGCAAACGTCAAATTCGTTCGCGGAGAGTTACCGCCTTTGGAGCTTCGCGGTGGGTCTTCGCGGTGCATCGTGAACGTCAAACAGGTTCGCGGAGCTTCCCGCCTCATTGCTTCGCAGAGGCGCTCCACGATCACGGAGGGGGCTTCACGAATAGGCTTCGCGAACCAGATTTGCATACAAACTTCAAACATCCATAACTCCTAATCCGTAACTCTGTTCGGGCCCTACGACCTACCAAATCGAAGCATGCGAAATGGACTACGATCTGGGATCATGTATGGAGGCATTTGGAATATTTTGGGGACGCGTTTTTCGGGGTCTACAGAGAACATTATGAAGATTAAATAAAAAATCATTTTTAGCCCGATGTTTTGTGAAATATGTTCATAGTATTCCAAGACACTAGAAATAACGATCCTTGGTTTGTACTCTGATGTTGAATTATGTTTAAAATCATGAAATGTTATGTGTAAAAGGCTTGGGTCTCTATAGTAGGAATTAGAGGATGGTCTTGTATTTTATGGAGATTAGCAATAGAGCACCTTAGTAAGAACCATAAGGATGAGACTGTGTATTAGAAAACATGCCCGACATTTGGTGAGTATTGAGTAAGTTGTTTATCCTGAAAATACATCCCTGTCCGAATACGAGCAGGTAGAGGAGGCTTTGACACAGATGTATTCTAGCGGTAAAAGCTAAAAAAACCGGTTTGAGCTAGACTCGAACGGGAACTGGTGCATGACAACGGGCCTTGCTGCACTCTTGGTTATGACACTCCTGAGGGATATGATTTGGTAGATTCATGAGCATAGTAAAAACCATTATTAAGGGAAAATGACCATAAGAATATAAGTTAAGAAATTGATTGAGGATAACCTATATATAAACCTAAGGAATCGCAAGTTAGGATGTACTTCTTCTTTATATGTTTATCATTTAATGTTAAACGTTTCCTTTCTATGCTCAATAGCTATGTATTCAAGACCTCTAACTATACATTCTTTTTCATATGTAATGGATAGAAATATAAGAACATGTTCCAACAACCAATGTGATAGACAATATGATGATTTCCCTAATGACATGCCTGATGTGACGAAAGCGGGTGATAAAAACATCATGGCAGTACCTGCTCAGCTGGAACGAGTTATGAATAATAACTTGAATCTGGTGGAACGTCCCCCTCCTCCATGGAAAGATCAAGTTGTCATATAATCCTTCATGTGGCAAAGGCCTCCCATGTTTAGCGGGTCTTCTGATCCCCTCCTCGCGGAACATTGGATTAACTCCATTAAAATGATTTTCTATGTCCTCTAGTGCTCGGAAGAAGATAATGTTGTACTAGAAGTCTATAGTTTTGATGGGGAAGATGATCAGTGGTGGACACTGATCAATAATACAAAGTCCCAAGAAGAAATTTATTCCATAGATTTGGTGGAATTCCTGAGGATGTTTTTCAACAAATATTTTCCTCGAGCCCTCCATCTCAAGATCGAAAGGGAGTTCCTAGAACTCATCAAAATGGAAGATGCGTCCATCAGGGCGTATGAAGAAAACATTACAAGGATTGAATGGTACGCCTCTGTCTTTTTCATGAACACTGAATGCATTGTGGATCAGTTATTTAGTAGAATAATGCCGAGTCTACGAAAAGAATTGGTGATTCGAGGCTTTGACAGTTATGAGGACATTGTCCGTTGTGCCCTCAAGGTAGAAATGGGGATTAGAGACTCTCAGTTGTCTCATGGGCCCAGTGGAAAGAAGCAAAAAATGGATAACATCATGGTTGTTCCATCATAAAAATCCCATGATGGAAATAATACAAAGTTTCCCCTTTGAAAAATTTGTGCGAAGAAGCATCCTGGTAACTGTCTGAAGGGAACCAATAATTTATTCAAATGCATAAAGTTTGGTCATCTATCCCAAAACCGTCGGAGGGGTATGAAAAATCCTTTTAATGTTGAATAAGAATGGATGGTTAAGATCAACACTTAGACTGGAGTTCAGTGTTATAACTGCAAGGAGCTTGGGCATTATGTGAACAATTTCCCTAAGCCGAGGGTTGTGGGAGGCAATCAGCAACAACCTCTAAGGTAACAAGTAAGGGCTTTTTCTATCACTACAGCTGAGGTGGAGATGGAAAATGATGTGCTGATAGGTACACTTTTTATTCATTCAAGAATAGAAAACATACTATTTGGTTCTGGTTCTACACATTCTTTCATATCTAACAAGTTTTGTATAACTATTCAAACAACACCTCAAAATTTAGAAGAAAACTTATCAGTGGGAACAGTGAATGGGGAAATTATTTTATCCATGGTTTATAAATCTTCCCCGGTTAATGTTTGTGGACTGAACCTCCCAACAAATCTTGTCGTAAATACTTTAATGGAATTTGACACTATCATGGGCATGGATTGGCAATCTTTGTATAAGGAAAACATCAACTACCAGGAAAGGGAGATTAAATTACACATCCCGAAGCATCCTCTGATTCATTACAAGTTCAAGGACGAAGATGAATCTACTTTAAAATCATCATCTCATGTGTGGATATTTATTCCTTATGAGAATGCATATCTAGCTCAAATTATTGAGATGAAGGATAGAATCATGCTTGAAGACATGACCATCGTGAGGGATTACACTAATGTATTCCCTGAAGAGTTTCCCGATCTTCCTACTGACCGAGAGGTTGAGTTCTCAATTGAACTTATACCTAGATGTCTTCCAATATCAAAGACACCTTACAGAATGGACGCCGTACAACTAGAAGAGCTGAAGAAGCAGTTACAGGAGAATATGGAGAAGGGTTTTATAGGCCCGAGTGCTTTATTGTGGGGTGCTCCAGTCCTCTTCATCAAGAAGAAGGATGGATCAATGCGCCTCTTCATTGATTATCGTGATCTCAATAAAATCACAATAAAGAACAAGTATCCCCTTCCATGGATAGATGACATGTTCGATCAGCTACGTGGGGCTAGTTATTTCTCTAAGGTGGACCTTCTGTCAGTATATCACCAACTAATGATGAGGAAAGAAGATATTCCCAAGAATGACTTTTGAATGAGGTATGGACAATATGAGTTCATAGTGATGCCCTTCGGACTCACTAATGCTCCAGAAATTTTCATGGATTTAATGAATGGGGTCTATAGAGATTACCTCGACAAATTTGTGGTAGTCTTTATTGGTGATATTTTTATATACTCTAAGAGCAAGGAGGAACACGAGGAGCATTTGGAAACTGTGTTAATGACATTGCGAAGGGATATGTTGTATGCAAAGTACAGTTAATGTGAGTTCTGGATGGAGGAAGTATCATTCTTGAGGAATGTTATCACCAGCAAAGGGATATATGTGGACCCTTCCAAGATGAAGGCAATTGAAAAGTGGCCCATACCATCTTATCTAATGGAGATCCGCAACTTTTTGGGTCTATTTGGGCATTATCGACAATTCGAGAAGAACATTTCATGATTTTCAAACCCAATGACCAAGATGACATGGAAGGGAGTAAAGTTTTTCTGGACATAGGAGTGTGAAAACTATTTCAAGGAGTTGAAAAACAGGCTTATCACTAGCCAGTACTGACACTCCCTTCTAGCGGGGAACTCTTTGTGGTGTATAGTGATGGTTCTATGAAGGTATTAGGTTGTGTGATGATGAAAATTGATAAAGTGATATCCTATGCCTCAAGGATTCTGAAAATCCATGAGCCAAACTATCCAACACATGATCTAAAGTTAGCAGTTGTGATCTTTTCCTTGAAAATCTTGCGGGATTATCCCTATGGGGAAATTTTTTAGATATATACGGACCAAGAGATTCTCAAATAGATATTCACATAGAAAGAGCTAAATATGAGCCAATGAAGTTGGATAGTTCTCATCAAGGATTATGAATGCCCAATCTACTGCCATCCCATTAAGGAAAACAAGGTGGTGGATGCTCTAAGTAGAAAGGATCCAACATCTTTATCAATGATGATAATAGAAAAGGATCTGATCTTCTTAGATTTGTAATGTATGGACATGGGAATCATTAAGGGAGGAACATAATCAATCATTTTTCAAATGATTTATCTACCATCCATCATGGAGAACATAAATTTTTTGTAAAGAGAATATGTGGAAATTCAGAAAAGGGTGGAAGCTATTAAAAATGGGAAATCCTCCGATTTCAAAATTGATGAGGAAGGAGTTGTATGATTTGGGACAAAATTATGTGTACCATCTGATCCAGAGATAAATATGGTGATATTGAATGATTCACATAGCTAGACCTTCTCTATTCATCTTGGGAGTACAAAAATGTATCGTGATCTCTGAGAAAACTTTTGGTCGGATAACATGAAGATGGAGATTGCAGAATATATATCAAGGTGCTTGGTATTTCAGCAAGTTAAAGCTGAGAGAAAAAAGACCAATGGAATGATGCAGTAATTTCCTATACCCATGTGGAAATGGGAAAATGTTACTGTGGGCTTTGCCATAGGTCTCCCAAATACGTCGATGGCAAATAATGTGATATGGGTAGTGGTTGACCAAATCACCAAGACCTCCCTTTTCATCTCTTTTCAGGAAGATCTTTCGCTGGAATAACTCCCAAAGTTATATGTGAAGGAAGTGGTGATAATTCATGGTGTTCCACTCTCAATTGCCTCTGACCGTGATCCATGGTTCACATCTAATTTCCAGAGGAGCCTTCAAAATTCATTGAGTACTGAATTATATTTCATCACGACTATCACCCCCAAAATGATGTCCTGTCTGAATGAACTATTCAGATGCTTAATGATATGCTTAGAGCCTACTCTCTAGAATATAATGATGGATGGGATCAGCATCTCCTATTGTATGAGTTCTCATACAACTATAGCTTCTACTCAAGTATTCAAATGGCTCCATATGAAGCTCTGTAGGGAAAGTAATGTAGAACTCCAACCTATTGGGATGAAGTTGGAGAAGGAAAGCTACGTGGACTTGATCTTTTTCAAGATACCACATAGAATATTCAAGTCATCCAGAAACACATCAAAGCTACTCAATGTCGGAAAAAGAGCAATGCTGACAACATTCAAAGGGACTTGGAGTTCGAAATTGGAGATAAATTCCTCCATCGAATATCTCCATGGAAGAGAGTCATGGGATTCTGGATGAAAAGGAAGATAATCCCAAGGTATATTGGCCCCTTTGGGATGCTTGGCCTCATAGGAGTTGTGGCCTATCAGCTTTCACTTCCACCGAATATGGATCGAGTTCATGATGTTTTTCATGTATCACTCTTGAGGATGTACATTCCTGATCCCTCGCATGTACTAAACTCAGAGGTGGTTCATCTGTAAGATGGTCTCTCCTATGAGGAGCAGCCAGTAATGATTCTGGATCAGAGAGATAAGGTTCTACACAGAAAGACAAACCATATTGTCAAAGTTTTGTGTATGAACCATAATTTTGATAAAGCAACATGTGAATTGGAGGAAGAAAAAAAGGAAAAGTACCCACATCTGTTTTTGGCTTAGTATGTAAAACGAAATTTCGAGGGTGAAATTTCTTAAGGGGGGAAGAATGTAACAACCCAAAGTTTTTAAATGTAAATTCCATTCTTATATTTATGTCATAAAATCTCATGAAAGCACAACATAATGAAATACTAAGTGATAAGTGACCTTTAAACATAATTTTGTAACTTCTCTGATTGGAATTTTGAAAATCTAGCATACACGGTTGTGTTCAAGATGTTTTTTGGAGTCTAATAATAATAAAATAATTTTTGGTGAATAGTAACCAACCATACTGAAAAGTAACATACCCTTATGAATAATCATATACCCTAATGAATAGTAACTTCAACTATGGTGGTATAAAAAAAATATTTATGTTGGAATTACGATTTACCTATATTTTAGAATAAGTTAACGAATGTTTTAAAACTGGTTTTGATAATAAATTATTATTTTAATTAAATATTAAAATAATCATATTTAGAAAATTATTTTTGAAAAATTAACTTCATTTTTGGATTCTACATGTAGAAAAATGGTTAGGGAGAATTTTTGGGATTTTACTGAGGTACTTGAAAATTTGATGAATAGTGACATAAGATAATTCACAAAATAAGAAGAATACATTAATTATGAAGTCATGTTGATGTTATTATGATGTAAGCCCATTTGGTTCAGATTCAAATGCAAAATTTACTATTTTTGGTCAAGGAATCATCATTATTCCTTGTCTTGTGGGAAATTATTAAACTATTGAATAAAAAATTCAGAAAACCCTTTCCTTCCCCACTATAAATACCGTATCTCCTTACCTCTTTTCCTCACAACTATCAATCCTTTTTCCTAGAAAAAATTCTTCCCAAATACCTTCCCAATATCCTTCCCCAAATCCATGTATTTTTGGTCTTTCCAAAAGTCCAAAATCAAAGACCTTAAGAGAAGTCTCAAAGAGAGGAGATCAAAGGGTAAGAACCCTCTTTTGTTTTCAAGTGTTTTGTTTTCATTTTCTTTATTTTCTTTTACCGTATTCCCCTTCACATATCCACAAGGAATGAAAGCTCCATGATCTCATATATTATGTATTCTAATCATGTTTATGGAAAATTTCAAGCATCATACTTCTCCTCTTCTCCCTCACGTTCTAGAATTAAAACATCTTCTGTGATGTGTCAAATTACCGACATCATGAATAATGTGTTTCCAAATTCTTTTATCATTTTGTTTCTAGTCATGAAACCATTTATGTTATGGATGAACCAGATTATTATATATGTTATATGTCATATTCAAGGTTCTTTAATCCTCATACACTCATGATATAAAACAATAATACAAAACAAATCAATTATGGTAAAAATTGTTAAAATTAATTCAAGTGTTTATCATTAATGTTTAATGTAATGGTTCTTTTTCACTCTAATTAACCAAATGATTTTTGTAACCATGTAACCTAATGGATGCCCACTAATATTATATAACTTCAATTCTGGAAAACCACTTTCATCTTACAATTTATTTGAACCTAAATACAATTGAAACGATCACTAAAACAAATGAAACAAACGGACCCGAACAATGAAATTGAACGTTGTACTCAATCAAAATGGGTATAAATGAACTTAAAAATGTTATAATGAATATATTAAATTTAGATAATTTTATGGAAATATTGATTAATAAACCTAATTTGACTATTCAGGTCATTAATATTATGTGGGAACACCAACGAACCAATGGTAAGGGATCCTCTCAATTTAACCCTTATTCGAGAATGTTCACGAAGTAAGGACATGTTGTGTGTAATTAGTAATTATGGGGTATTATTTCTCACCTCACCCATACTTCCATATTTATGTATAAGTGATGATAATTCCTTTTCCCCTCTCACTAATCCCCCTTAAGTACTCTTGATTCCATGCCGATAATCCATAAAGAATTCTACGCAAACCGCTTTTATTCCTTCGGGTTGTCTTATCTTCCTTTCTACCAAAATGGGGTTATCTTATATTTTATTGTGCATACTATAAATGTTGTGTAAATGTTCCATGTTTATTTATGAAGACTCTTTTTAATCACTCTCTTTCAGGTATATGCATGCTTTTAAGTGATTCTATCCTCATTACATCCCGATAAGTGAACCCGTTTTAATGTAACTTCCCAAATTTATTCCTATTATCAAGTGTACTATATCCTATGATTTTAAGTCACCATTTTCTTTATAAAATCAGTCTATTTAGTATGAAAACCCTCCTGGTTTACTTCTGGTTTTATAAAAAATTATTATTCCACTTTTTGTTTTAAGAGATATTCGATGTTTTCTTAAACCACACTAAAATGTTTTGACACAAAGATTCCTAAAACCAATTTTTACATGCTACCACTTCAGTTTGTTATCTCTTGTCACGATTTATGCCTTTATAAATTATTACTGTCTATTTATGATTTAATTACTTTATTTCTTGGACGCTTTTATGTTACGTCCCTTTTTTATGATTCATGAAGTGATTGTGTGCCCATATCTTTCCTTGGGTACTCTTATGTTTATGTATGATTGATTATGTGAGATTATTTATGTGGAAAGCATATACATGAATTTTCATTTAAGGGTGAGCCCAAATAGTTTTCAAATGCATTGGGTAATGTTAATGTATCATGATAATATTATGGGAAAATGGTCCGGGTGGTTAGCCTTGGCTGGTGCTACTATAGGAAACGAGATTGGCAGTTAGCCTTGACTCATACTAAAGTCATGTTTAAAGTTTCTTCCAACTCTCTATGTAACTATTCTTATATAATCTCATGTTTATATGATCCCATGATTATTTTATTCCTTGTTTTTATGATCCAATGTTTGTATGTTACGATTCCATATATTCTGTGCTTCCAATATCATTATGTCAAGCCTTCTAACTCATGCTCTTAATGTTTAATCTTATGTTCTTTCCCTTACTGGGATTTTTAGCTCATCTCTTTGTTCATGTGTTTCCCAGGGTACCCTATACAGATGTAAGGGCTCAAATGAATTTAGGAGCTAATTATAAAGATTAAATAAAGAAGTGTTTTTAGCCCCATGTTTTGTGATATATGTACCTAGTCTTCCAAGACACTAGAATTAACGATCTTTGGGTTGTACTCTAATGATGAATTATGGTTAAAATCATGAAATGTTATGTGTGAAAGGATATGGTCTCTATATAATGGATCATATATCTGGATACAATTTTCATTCTTCGACCTTCTTCACCTCATATGGGTGATGGTGGCTCTTCTAAGATGATTCTATATTAAGAAAATGTGGGTGATAATACTAAAATCTCTGAGAAGGTCTATATAGAAGAATGAAAAAATAATATTACTAATCTATGGAAGTTATTTATCTTGTTTAACCTAAATCCACAGGTGTAATGATATTGTAACAACGTCACCTCATAATAATTTAAAACAAGGTTTGTTCAAGTTTAGGTTAATTTTACCACCTACTTGAATGGTTTTATGAAATGATATCACCAATTATAATGAAATAAGAATTAATTATATAATTTTTTATAAATATATAAATAATATTTTTCATGAAAATGAAACTTTTGTATTTGAATCATTAACTAAAAAAACACAATTCATTGGTTTGGAATAACTGAGAAAAGCTAATTTTTTAGTTCATATTATATTATAAAGACTGAAGTACTCATGAAAGGGAATTAAAAATTAAAAAATAATTGTAATTCCTCTATTATAGTAACATTAATGAACATAGAATGATGATATTTAAAAGAATAATTGAAATAAACACTTCTATTCCGAAGTTAGTTCAAAATGATCATGATTACCCACGTTAGCCATTGAAAATAGTTAATAAATAAATATTACAAATTTAGATAATAATTTTATTTATGCTTATAAAAGGTTATCTAAATGAAAAATGTTCTAAAATATGTGACTATGTCATTTATATTTTTCATACATGAGCTTAGTGTACATTTAACTATGTCTAGATACAATTTATGGGGTTCTATGACTTAAACTTAATTTCTAGAGACATATTTTTTAGTAAAATTAATGGTATATTTAATATAGTGCGATTACATCATAATGAATTTATTTGACCATATTAATAGGTTCTGAATATCCATATCAGTTATTTTATTTAAAGGAACATCTATTCAAAAGATAAACAATTTGGAAGCATTTTTCCCAAAAGAGTTACTCAAACCTCAAAAGATTAATTGCCATTATTATTTTAAAATAACAAATTTTATTGAAAATCATTACATAGGGTTTAATTTTTTATAAATAAAAAATATCATTACTCTTACTATACATTCTTGAAATTTTATATGTTCCCTTAATAATTCATTTCTCATTGAAACATATCTAACCTTGTGTGTTTCATATAAGTTAAATAGGCCATGTCTATTCCATTTCAGTTAGGAACATCGATTTATCAATGTTGAAATTTATTTATTCTCTATAAAATGACTTTAAATATGAGAAAATATTTTATTAATGTCATTTTATACTACTTTATCTTGTCCAAAAAGTTTTAATTAAAATTTATACATTTTCATTATCGAACATTTGGATCAATGTGTCAAAAGGATATCTTTTTTACATTTTCTATGTGAACACCTCTTTCATAAATTTTTATCATCTTCTATGATACATATGTTTTAGGTATTAATGTTTATTTAAAATAAAACCATATTCTATATTATTTATAAAATATTTATCTATATTTTTTCAATAAGTTCATGGATGTTTGTTATTTCCAAATTGATTTTTCTAATGCTCTTAAAAATGATTTTCATTCAAATACACATCCTTTGAAATACATTATTCTTGATCAATGATATTCCTATAATATAACCATCCACAGTAATTGGAACACCACAAGATTCCATGGTACACTACTCTTTGAATAATACAATAGTGTGTGGTGTACGCAACTACGAGTTCTAACACACCACCACCAATCATACAAGCCGTTATGAATAATAATACATAATTTTTGAAATTTTATAAATTTTATCTTCCAAAATGGACATCATTTTTTGAATAGGAATTCCGAAATTATCTTAGGGTTTATTTTATGTATTTTTCTGAAACCATTCAATTTTTGATGAACAGTGAAAAACACAGAGTTATAGTTTAAAACTGAATTTTTATTTAAATAATTAATTATTTTTATTTAAATTTATTTTAGGTCAAAATAGGTACATAATAATTATATTTATTCAATGTAATTCATTGGAGTCATTTTGTAATTATATTATATATATGTATATAATTTTATCAAACTTCTCATTGTATCTTACCCACCTCCTAGGAGCATTTGCAAATTTAAATAAAACATAATTTAACCGCTTCTGTGAGTTGAATTTCAAAAATATGAGAGACATGGTTGATATCAGTATGTAAGATGTGGTTCAATAAGATGAATATAATTTTCGGTGAATATTAAGTTTTAACTTTTATTTACCACGGTTAAAATAGATAGGGCAATTAAAAGTAAAAATTATATTATTATTACCCAAACGAATGTCATAATTCTATTGGATAAGTATAATTAAAAAAAACCTTGGAAATTAAATATGAACCTTTTTGCTCCACTTGGATTAGATTAGGATATTTATCATTATTTAATTCAATGAATAGTTAAAAGTGTTAAATTTAATGTTTATAACTAAACCATTTTTAATATAAGGTTATACAAAAGATAAATTAAATTGTAAATATTCATTAGAAATATAATATTATTTCCTAAATAATGGTATTTTATTTATAAATTTTAGACACTAAATAATAAAATTTATTTATGACAAAATGATGAAGTAGTAATTTCTGTATTAATGAAAGATTAAAATAATTGATATTATAAATATCTAAATAAATGAAATTTGAGACTTTATATAAATTCCACTGATTTTATAGGTTAATATGAAATTTTAGGGTTGGTTAGATAATTTTTTATGAAGTAATAATGCTGTAATGAATTTAGAAAAAACAAAATTTCAAATAGTGTAAAAATATACCTAAAAGAGTGTTTAAAACAAATATTATATTATCATTTGATATTATTTTTCTAAAAATCAACAGTTCATCCAATGGTCTTAAATAATATTATATATGTCATTTATGAACCACTTGAGGTTCTCTTAAAAGACTGTAGTATGTCTAGTAACCATATATTATAAAAATACAAAGAGACATGGTAAATGTAAAACTGTTTAACTAAGAGTTAAATCTAAAAGATAATGTAAATATAGTGACCCAAACCTAAATATAACCTATTGTTTGAGTGGTTTTCGACCCATCCACACCATATCCTTCACATAATTCATTATTTATCTATTAGAAACTAAAATATGTTTTATTAAACAATAATATTTCTAGCTTTTTCTAAGGTGCCCCTTACCCCTCTTATAAAAGGGAACTCCCCCTTCTCTCAAATTCACACATTCAATGCCATTTGGCTCAGCCAAACCCTAACCAAATACCCTATAAACTATCCTCCCTTCATCCTATAGGCCTTCCTTTATTCAGAAAGTCAACCTAAAGAGGCCTATTGAGAAAATCAAATGGAAGAAATAGAAGAAGGGGTAAATATTTCATCTCCACTTTCAAGTTCCTTTCTTCTGCCACATATTCATTCTTTGATGTTTCCATTCTAAAATAATAAATTCAGTATCTCCGATATAATTTGATTTTATTATAAATATGGAACAAACATATTCATTATTTTATCCATCCTTTGAATGACCTGTCACCATACGTGCGTATGGACGGCTTACCATCTCCACGTCGTGGTGTAATTGTAATTCAATACATTAATATTTGGATGAGTATAATAATGATTTTTAATTGATTTAAATAATAAATATAACATGTTAACGATTATGTATATATGATATACAATCCAATTATATAATATTTTAATATCAAAAGAATGATATTGTCGCTTGAGCATACGTACAGATTACCGTATCCACAAACACGATGAGATTCATTCCTCATCGTATCCATTCAAGACTAATTTTCATGAGATGATTAAAAATAAAGTTTAAAGACTTAATATATTGTTTCATATTAATAAGATACATCCTATCCATAACAAACATTACTTATGTAACAAAGCATATCAAGGTAAAGGAATCAGTTAATACCAAAAACGATGATAATACTAAGATATTATTAACAAAGAAATGTTAAAAGTTCATATATGATATCATATTAATGTATATAATTCTTGTATAATTTAATAAAAATTATTTTACCATTATAAAATACATTACACTACCCTCGACCAAGGGAAATTACAATGTAAGGATTAATTTCAAAATCAATTTATTATCTGAGTTTGTTTTTACGTAAGTATCTACTGGGTCTTATTTATCATCCATATCCATGTTTCTTAAAAATTTATTCTAAAACATTTTAACTATTTTCTATATAATGGTTTAGATTCATTTATTCCCTTGTTTTAATTTAATGATATGTTTATAAAGGAATCTTTCTGTCATTTTCCTAACAAGGTCCTTTATAACCTTTTCGACAAAATTAAGTTAAGAATGTCTTTTCTTAACTTATATTGAGGGTGAGGCTATCTTCCGCCATTATAACATCGTCGAAGCTTACCTTAAAATATTACAGGAATATTTCCAAAACAAGAGTTTTCTATTAAATTGTTTCATAATATAAAGTGTCATTTCTTTAAAATAGTTTCATTTTATCTATGTCAACTTCCTTTGTTATATTTTCAACTTGTTTGAAGTTGATCTATTATGATACAAATATTCTATATTGTATTTAAGGTTTTGTGATATGATTGACTGTGGATGTGTCATTTTTATACCATTCTTGGTTTATGGATAAATTATTGAAATTTTGTATGCTGGTTTTAATACGAATGTTTATGTTATGTTTAAATCTTTTCATATGATGAATGCATTGGACTTAGTATGCGACAGGTGGAGCCCACTATAGCTACATGATGCATAGGTAGGTCTCATGAGACAAACTAGTGTCTTGGCACAAGGCCTTGAAAAAATATCATTTGTAGTCTTGGAACAAGGCTTTGAAAATGTTGTTATAAAAGTCAGGAATTATGCATTCCATCATTATGAAAGGGAATATTGATATTGCATGTGATTATTCGACTAGTAAAATATCCATGTGAGTATGTAAATGGAATTAACCGATTTTAGATTTTCCATTTTATGTTGATGTTGCATTTTAAAAGGCCTTTGTTTTAGTTTTATACATTTCCTTTAATGTTTATTCTTATTTATGAAAAATTCCACTTTATTGTTATCCTTGGTGATCATCTGAGCTCAACCCTTTCTAGGTTTTATTTTTTCCAAGATGTGATGAAGTATATTATGAATGACCTGCAGGTATATTCAATGGGATCTCAATGTTGTCTATTGAAAAAATGTTGTTTTAGTTGTCCATTTTATGATGTAATGTAAACCTTATGAATGTATCTTGTACTTCCAAGGCTACTAAACCGATCGGTCTTTCGAGACATGATCTTCTATGATCATGCCAATGATACGTAATAATGCACCAACTCTGGGCTTATGGGATGAGGGTGTTACAGTTGGTATCAGAGGAAGTTTAGTACAAACCTTGGAATCTAGATTTAGATTATATCTGATTGGAGCACATTAACCTAAGATAGGCTTTGAGGATTTGTATAGAAGAACTTCCTAGAAATTTGGTATTGTAAATATTTTTTGGGTTTTCCACGCAATACAACCATGTATGGATACGAGCAGGTAGAGGTGGATCTGGCATAGATGTACCTAGGGGTAAACCCGAAAACACCTCTTTGATCTAGACTCGAACAAGAACTGGTTCACGACAATGGACCCTGCTGCACTCTTGGTTACGACACTCCTGGGGGATATTCTTAGGATAATTATCCTTTTCATTACAAACCATTATGAAGGGTTTATGAGTTTATACTTACTCAAAGAAACCATTTTAGTGAATATGGATTATATCAATAAATTGTTCAATTACTGTTAAGTGTTTTACATGTTTGATTTATGTATTGCGATTCATAAACTAATCTTGTTTATGCCATTTTTTAAAAATGGAGCCTAGTGGAAGGAATGGAAATCATATCAATTCATGAACTCCATGTAGGTATTTCCATCCTACTCAGGATGATTATAGTGGAGCTGGTGATGCAACTGGTGCTGACCACCTAATCGCCATACTGGGACAACTCACATAGGTTATGAATAATAACTTTACCAGTATGGAGCACCGTGATCCATATCTTGGAGGATCAATGTAAGATCGCTTCATGAGGAAGGAACCACCAATATTATATGGGGGTACAAATCTATTAGTAGCTGAGAAATGGATAAATTCCTTAGAGAAAATACTCCTTGCCTTGTGAAGTAGCGAAAATGAAAAAGTTTTCATGGATGTTTACCGCCTCACTAAAGATAATGATAAACAATTTTCATTGATTCAAAACAAGAAATTTGATTATGTGTTATCAAATATGGAATGGAAGGAGTTTAAACACATTTTATTAGAAAATTAATTTCCTCAAGACCATCATGTGGATATGGAATGAATATTTTTGAGTAAGAGGCAATAGGATGATGAGAATGTCATAATGTATGAAGATAGCTTTACAAGTTTAGTGAGGCATGGTGCAGATTATATACATAAAATAATACGTAATATTGATCATTCCTTTTATGGGTTAAAACCATTTCTCTATCGAGCAACAGTCTCACAATCTTTCTTGTTGTACGAAGATATTGTCTCATGTGCTATCAAGATAGAAAAATAATTCTTTAAGTCTTATGACATTAAATTAAAGAAAAAGAAGAAGAGATCCACTGAACACTCTAGAAATGGAAATAAGGGGAATAAGGGAAAATTTGAATATCTATACTATAGTAAATGTGGGAAGAAACATGCTGGTTCTTTCCTGAAGGGAATGTGAGTATGTTAAATGTGTGGTGAAAAAGGACACCAGAATCGTGATTGCAAGGGGATGAAAGAGGCTGTAAATGTTTGATTCTATAATTGTATAGAAAGGGGGAATTATGTGAATGAATTTCCTAAGCGTTAGAGGAACATACTTTAGAAAAGGCCTAGGGATCAAAGCTAAACTTAAGATATCACTACTGTAGAGTTTGAAGCCCCGAAAGACGTCATGGCATGTAATTTAATGGTTTCCTCATGTTTAGCCAATGCATTATTTGATTCTATATCATCGCATTGTTTCATATCTTCCTAGTATACTAATAAAATTAGATATTTACAATTTTAGTTAACAAGGGAGTTGTCATTCAAAACTCCCAAGGGAACTATCATTAAAACAATGTTTTTTGAATCAGTTCCCATTAAGGAATATAAATTTTCATTATCTGATGATCTCATCATCATACCCAATATTGAATTTGATACAATACTCAGTAAGTATTGGAATTCAGACCATTAAGAAACAATTTATTGTAAGAAGTAGGAGGTTAGAATTATTTATGACGATGATAAAGAACTCCTTACCTTTTGAGCAGAATTTCCACCACCTAATTCTTATCTAGATCCACCCCCTGTAGCTCAACTAAATTCAATTTTTGGGGAGGAAGAGAATAAAATAACTGCGGGTGGGGAAAATAATGTTGAAATATAGTATGTACCTATTGTGCAATAGTATATTGATGTATTTCCAATGGATTTACAAGGAAATCCTCCAGAATGAGAAATTGAGTTTTCCATTTATTTAATTCCTAGTTCATGGCCTATATTAAAGACCCCTTATAAAATTTCCACTACGGAATTATGTGAACTAAAGAAACAACTAAGGGAATTTATTAAAAATGTATTTATTCTCCCTAGTTTTTCTCCACTGGTATCCCCTTTTCTTTTTGTTAAGAAGAAAGATGGATCTATGAGGTTGTTCATTGATTACAGAGAGATCAATGCTATAACAATAAAGAAAACGTATCCCCTACCATGCATTGAAGATTTATTTGACAAAATTCATGGCACTAAATACTTTTAAATGATTGAACTTTGATCTAGATATCGTCAGTTGTGTCTGAAGAAGGAAGAAAATCTGAAAACAGCATTTTGAACCAGGTATGGGCATTACGAGCTTATAGTAATGCCTTTTGGTTTGACTAATGAACCCTTTGTCTTCATAGATCTAATAAATAGATTTTTCAAGGAATATATTGATGACATTGTAGTGGTATTTGTTGATAATATTTTTGTATTCTATGAAAGCTACAAAGATCATGAAAATAACTTTCACATTTTCCTAGAGACTCTAAGAAGACATGAATTATATGGGATGTTTAGAAAGTGTGAATTTTGGCTTCAGGAGATTTATTTTCTTGGCCATATCATCTTTAAGGATGGAATCTCCATTGATTCTTATAATATAAGAGAAATCCAAGAATTCGCAGCACAGATGAGTATAACTGAGGTACATAGTTTTATTGGTTTAGTAGGTTATTATCGACCTTTCATCTAGAATTTTTCCCAGTTGCCTAACCCATTAATAAAGAACAAACGAAAAAGGGTTAAATATGTTTGGAAAATAGTGTTAAGAATTATTTTAAGAACTGAAGAGAATATTAGTCAATAAATCTATATTGACTCAACCATCAAGGAATAATGGGTTTGTTATTTATAGTGATGCATCAAAGAAAGGAATTTGGTGTGTCCTTATGTAGAATGATAGGGTTATTTCCTATGCATCATGATAGATAAAAATTATGGAGAAAAACTATCCTACTCATGATCTTGAGTTAGCAGCTGTAATCTTTTTTTTGAAGATATGGATACATTATCTCTATACAGAAAAATGTGAGATATATACCGATCACAAGAGTTTGAAGTATATTTTCTCACATAAAGAACTCAACATGAGACAAAAGAGATGGCTTGAACTACTCAAGGATTATGATTTCTTGATACACTACCACCCGAGGAAGGAAAATAAGGTGGAAGATGATTTGAGTATAAAATATCATGGTGTTTTGAACAAGATTAGAGTTGAAAAGGATCCTATATACATGGACCTAGTAAAGATGGATATGGGAATAACCATGGAAGGTAAAACATCAATGATTATTCAAAATGTTTCAAAACCATGTTTACTAGAAAGGATAAAAAGATCTCATGATGATGAGGAGGAGTTTCAAAAAATAGATTAAAGATGTGAATTATGAGAGATTGAGTGAATTCGTATATGAAGATGGAATTTTGAAATTTGGGAAGAGTCTTTGAGTTCCAGATATACCTAATCTAAAAAGAGAATTTTTGGTTGATATTCATATATCTAATTTCACTATACACCCTGGGAGAACCAAAATGTATAGAGATTTGAAGGAACATTTTTGGTGGGACAATGTGAAGAGAGAGATCAATGATTTCGTGTCAAGATGTATGGTTTTTCAACAAGTGAATGCTGGAAGGAAATAGTCTATAGGAGTCATGAAACCTCTTCCCATACCTAAGTGGAAGAAGGATAATATTATGATGGAATTTGTCATGGGACTTCCAAAGACTCCTAGAAGGAATGATGCAATATGGGTCATTTTTGATCGTCATACTAAGTCATCACATGTTATTTCTATAAGAGAGGACTTACCACTTGAATATTTAGCAAGACATTATATTAATGAAGTTTTTAGGCTTCCTAGAGTACCTCTATCAATTTTTTCTGATTGTGACCCCCATTTTACATCATGATTCTGGGAAAGTCTTTAGAATGCCCTAGATAATGAACTTCGGTTGAGCACTACCTACCACTCTCAAACCGATGGACAATCAGAACAGAATATTCAAACCTTAGAAGACATGTTGAGGTAATTTTCTCATGACTTTCAAGGTATGTGGGATCAATATTTACCTTAGGTAGAATTTTCATATAACAATAGCTTCTATACAAGTATTCAGAGGGCACCATATGAAGCGTTATAAAGAATGAGATGTCTCACAACAACCTTTTGGGATGAGGTTAGTGAAAGAAAAATCATAGGCACGGAACTTGTGGAGGAAAAGATGGAAAAGGTGAAGGTATTCCAAACCCACATCAAAGTATCCCAAAGAAGGCAGAAGAGCTATTCCTATAACCGAAGGAAGGATTTAGAATTTTAGGTATAAGATCCTATTTTATTGAAGGTATCTCAATGTAAGGGTGTTATAAATTTCGGTTAGAAGGTAAAATTGAGTCCCAGGTACATTAGACCTTTCAAAATTCTAGAACGAATTGGGGCTTTAGCTTACCGTTTGGAAATTCCAGCAAGTCTCTCCAAATTTCATGATGTATTACACATATGACTATTGGGAAAATACATGTCTGGCCCAATGCATGTACTCATCTATGCGGAATTAGACCTAGAACCCAGTCTGTCTTATTACGAAGATCCTGTCAGGGTTCTTGATATAAGAGAACCAGTGATGAGAAACAGGACGACTCGTCTAGTAAAAGTTCTATGGAGAAACTGTAAAATGGAAGAGGCAACGTGGGAACCCAAGGAACATATGTTGAAGAACCACCTGAGTCTTTTTATGTAGTAATATTCTAGAAATTTTGAAGATGAAATTATATGAAGGAGGGGAGAATGTAACACTCCAAGATTCCATGGTACGCTTCTCTTTGAATAATACAATAGTGTGTATTATAAGCAACTTCGAGTTCTAACACACCAAAACAATCAAACTAGCCGTTATGAATAGTAATACCCACTTGTAAATTTTTATAAATATTTATCTTTCAAAATAGACTTCATTTTTGGATTAGGGATATTGAAATTAGCTTAGTGTGAATTTTTGGAATTTTTCTGAAAACATTCAATTTTTGATGAATAGTGAGAAACACTGAGTTATATTTTAAAACTGAATTTTTTATTTAAATAATTAATTATTTTATTTAAATTTATTTTAGTTCAAAATAGAAACATAATACCTATATATTTTCAATGTAATTCATTGGATTTATTTTGTAAGAATATTAGATATCTAAAATTTTAATTAACATTTCACCGTCTCTTACGCACCTCTTATGTGCATTTGAAAATTTACATAAAACAATATTTTACTACTTTTGTGAGTCGAATTACCAAATTATAAGAGGCACGGTTGAAATCTGAATATAAAAAGTGGTTCAATAAGATGAAAAGAATTTTTGGTGAATAATGACCTTTTACTTTTATTTACCAAGATTAAACGTAAATAGGGTAATTAATGGTAAATTTGATCATATAATTACACTAAAACATGTCCTAATTCTTTTATATAAGTAAAATTATACCAAAAACTACCTTAGGAATAAAATATTATCCTCTTTGATCCATTTGGATTAGATTAGGACATTTATTATTATTTAATTCATAGAAGAGTTAAAAGTTTAAAATTCAATGTTTAATATCTAAAAAAATTTAATATATGGTAATACATAAGATAAATTCAACTATAAGTATTCACTATAAATCTATAAAGCGTTCCTACATAATGAAATTTTATTTATAATTTTTAGACATTAAATAATTAAATTTATTAATAAAAAAATGATGATGAAGTAATTATCATATTAATGAATGATTAAAATAATTGACATTATAAATATTCAAATAAATGTAATTATAGACTTTATATAAATTATACAAATTTTATAGGTTAATATGACATGTTAGGGTTAGTTAAATTAATTTTTTTAAGTAATAATTCTTTTATGAATTTAAAAAAATGAAATACCAAATAGTGAAACAATTGTCATAAAAGAGTCTTTTAAAAAATTATTATATTATTAAATTATATTATATTACTAAAAATATAATGTTCATCCAAAGGTCTTATATAATATTATATATTCCATTAATTAATCACTTTAGGTTCTCTTGAAAGTTTATAGTATATTTATTAACCATATAATACGAAATTACAAAGAGACATGGTGAATGTCAAACTATTTAACTAAGAGTTAAATCTAAAAGATAAAGTTAATATAGTGACCCAAGCCGGTCTAAAACGTATTGTTTGGGTGGTTTTAGACAAATCCCCACCTTATCCTTTAAATAATTCATTTTTTAACCAATATAAATTGAAAATTATTTTATTATAAAATAATATTTCTAGCTTTTCCTATGGATCCCCACACCCCTCTTATAAAAGGGCACTCACCCTTCTCTCTAATTCACACCTTCAATGTCATTTTCCTCGGCCAAACCCTACCCAAATACCCTCAAAACGGTCCTACCTTAATCCTAGAGGCCTTCATTTAGTTGGAAATAAAACATACGGAGCCCTTTTGATTGAATCAAAAGGAAGAACCCGAAGAAGAGGTAAATATTTCATCACCTCTTTCAAGTTCATTTCTTCTTCCACATCCCCTTTCTTTGTTTGTTAAATTCTAAAATAATAACTTCATTATATTTAATATAATTTGATTTTATTATAAATATTGTTCTTCCATATTCATTATTATAATCGTCCTTTGAATGACATGTCTCCATAATTGCGTACGTACGACTTACCATCTCCACGTCGTGGTGTAATTGTTATTCAATACATAATTATTTTGGAAAGTAATAATAATGATGTTTTATTTATATAAATAATATATATAACATGATATTGATTCTATATATATGATATACCATTCAATTATATATTATTTGAATACCAAAAATTGATATTGTCGCTCGTGCGTACGTACGGATTACTGTCTCCACAAACGTGTTGAGATTCATTCCCCATCATATCCATTCAAGACTAATTTTCAATAGATGATTAATAATAATGTTGAAATAATTAATATCATTCTGAATATGAATTAGATACATCCTTTCAATAAGAAAATTTCTTATGTAACAAATCATATAAAGGAAAACGAATTAGTGAACTCCCGAAATGACGATAACACTAAGATACTATTAACAAAGCAATGTTAAAAGATCACATATGATATCATATTAATGTACTTGATTCTTGTATAATTTAAAAAACATTATTTCCCCATTATACATGAGGTTAAACTACCCTCAACCAACGAAATATACAAGGTAAGGGTTAATTTCACAATCTCTTTATTATCCGAGGTTCTTTTTAAGTACGTATCTACTATGACTTCTTTATTATCCCCATCCATGTTTCTTAAAAATATATTACAAAACCTTTTTACTGTTTACTATACTATGGGTTAAAGTCATTTATACCATTTTTTGACTTTTATAAGATGTTTATAAAGGAATCTTTCCATCGTCTTCTTAACAAGGTCATTTATAAACTTTTTGACAAAATTAAGGTAAGAATGTATTTTTTAACTTATACGGCGGGTGCGGCCATTTTCGCAATTATAACATCTGCGAAGCTTCCCTTACAATCTTATAAGAATATTTCCAAATTAAACGTTTTCTTTTAAATGGTTTAAAAATTGAAATAGTAATTTCTTTCAAATAGTTTCATTTCATCTATGTCAGCATCCTTTGATAGATTTTCAACTTGTTTGAAGTTGATTTTTTATGATACAAATCTTCTATTTTGTATTGCAGGTTTTGTGATATGTTTGACTGTGGATATGTAATTTTTATACCATTAATCATTTATGGATAAAGTATTTACATTTCATATGCTAGTTTTAATACGAATGTTTATGTTATGTTTAAACCTTTTCATAGGAGAAATGGATTGGACTTATTATGTGATGGGTGGAGCCCTTCAAAGATCCTCGAGGCATCGGTATGTCTCATGAGACAAAATAGTGTCTTGGAACAAGGCCTTGACAAAATATTATTTGTAGTCTTGGCACAAGGCTTTGACAATGTGGTTATGATAGTCTGACATTATGTATTCCATCATTATAAAAGTTGATATTGATATTGCATGTGATCACTCTCTATGTTTTATTTTTCCTAGGATGCAATGAAGTATATTATGATTGACATGTAGGGATAGTCTACGGGATCTCAGTGTTGCCTATGGAAAAAATGTTGTTGTAGATTTCCATTTTATGTTGTAATGTAAACCTTATGAGTGTATCTATTACATCCAAGGCTACTAAACCGATCGGTATTTCAGGACATTATCTTCTGTGATCATGACAATGATATGTAATGATGCACTTACTCTGGGCTTTTGGGTTCAGGGCATTACAATCATTCACTGTGTTACCTATGAAATGAAAAAATATTTTAAAATAATGTTCCTTCAATACCTTTTTCTTTTCTAACCATCAATTATATATGGTCTTAGATTTGTACACAAAACTATTCTTCTATGAATACCATTTTTTAATTCATTTTAATAATAGTTTCAAACGTAAATTCAATACATAGATTGATCTTGAAACATTATTTAATTAATGATAAACCATTTTTATTTATGGTTTAATGACAATATGTTTTATTACGATGATTAAATAGTATGTACCTAGATTGTTACTTTATTTTATTGGGTACACAATTAATTTCCATGGCATTACCATTTTATGATTACTGATAAAATTATTAATTATTTTCTTATGTGAATCATCTTAAAACTCATTTTATTTATTTGGGTTATTTATACTTTTTTAAATAAAACCCATTTTCCTTCCATGGGTTATTTATTATATTAAATTTAATAATTATCATTTTTAATTTTTTTAAAAAATAATTTTTTGGGTAATATATGATTTTAGGAGTTATTGATTCATGTGAAACTCATAAGTATATATGATGATGGGTGGGGTTCTATGTAACCCTAAAATTTATTTTTTTAATGTTTATATCTAAAAAGATACATTTTGAGGAGTAAATTTTAGTTTCTCATAAGTGTGGCATCTAATGATGTGGATTATTCAAGTAATGTTCTCTATACTAATGTTTGGGCCAATTTTGAAAGATGTTTCACAGTTTCATGATTATTCTAACGGTTGTCCAAAGATATCAGGGATCATATTTATTTCTTAATATTTTTATACTATTATGATTCATCTATTATTTTATACCATGATTTATTATCTATGACTTGTTGGGTATGATAATTCTTATATATATTTATTATACCCATATACTAATCTTATATTCACTTATGATATTCAATTTTGATCCTTTATGTTTAAAATTTTTGAGCATCCTAGATGAGCCTTCTTTTCATTTTCCATGTTTATTAATATTATTTTAACTTATGAGAATTCAAAAAATATATATTGTGGAGAGTTTATTGATAAAAATTAAAAAGTGTTATAAAATGTATTTCTAATGTTTCTAATCTCTAAGTTACAAATCCAATTTTTCTTCAAGATGTGTAACTATGTTTTTGATGTATTGATTTCACAAAATAATAAATGTTATATTTATACAATTTTTATCTTCTGTAACTATAAAAAAGGTACAAAGGTGGATTAACCAAGCATACTATATTTTGATAACGTGGGAATCCTAGTTTATTATATGAAAAATGTAACATATTTTAACCTCTATGTATATTATATTCTCATATCCATTTTATATTCTAATCTTATATATTTTGATCATACCATGTTAATATATTATTAACTCACGTTTCTCCACTCTCAAGACTCATTTTTTATAAAAACAAATTATGTCATGAACAATAATTTATGACCTCATTTTCATTGATATGATTATCATATGTTATTTTTATGTGATTTAATTATATTCCTATACCCATATGTTTATCTTATTCCCACTTATGATATTTAATTTTCATATCTTATGTTAAACCTTTCCCAGAATATGATCTCACCCTCTTCTATTGTTTCTATTCAATAGTAAATTTAATGTTCTCTTACTTATAACTTATCTAGAAGTATATCATGTTTGAGAAATGTTTTCGGAAATATGGAATTTTTATTGTCCAATAATAATATCTTCTTTCTAATCTCTAAAGATGGTAAAATAAAAAGTTATTTTTTGATGTTTAATGTGATATATAATAAATATTAACGTATAAGGACTTAAAATGTATTTAAGATATTATTAAGTTTCCTTATTTTGTATATGTGTGTGATCTTTTTATTTGGGATTAATATATAAAGAACATATGGATAGATATTAGAAGAACCTACCATGAAGCAAATAATATATAAGATGAACAAAATTCATTGGTTGAAATGTAGGTGTCAAAATATAACACATTAATTGATTTATTTTTCTTGTCATGTGATTTCTTACAACCGTTTTTTACACTCATACTAACATTTTTTTGTATTTAGTAAGGGATTAGAGATAAAATTGTGATATTTGGGTGGGGAGAGGAATGATCAATATTGAGTTGATTTTATTTTATTCCAATTTTACGTATACCATCATATTAAAATGAATATAATACATTTAGTTTATATTGGAAATAGTTTGATATTGAATAAACAATGAAAAAAACAAGTTTTATGATGATTACATTCCAAGTATATAACTCCTCTCTAGTAGAATTTCGTTGTATGTCATTCCTGTAAATCTTATTATTCTATTTTTAGTAATATTTCAAGTGATTTTTGGAATTGATTAGATCTCTCTACATATATCGTATTTTAATTATAGGGATAGTAACATTACATTTAAAATCCCAAATCAAAGTAATATTTTTGATTAAAAACAAGGTTGAATATAAACTCTCTATTTAAATTAAATCCATTATATAGATCTTGATAACTAATCTGATGGGTGTTTATCTCAAATGGTTAGGGAAATACTAATATTTGACATATTTATACTTTTTAGTATTATATTTCAGTTTTCAGGAATTATTCCATGGTTTTCTCCCATATCACGAGGCGGAGGTTTCAGTTGAACTCATTCCTAGTGTTTTTACCATGAAAATGACTTCTTATAAAATGCACTTCATTGAATAGATGAATTAAAGAAGAAATAGTAAGAGAATATGGTTATGTATGATATATTCATATGTACATCACAAAGAGGTGTTATAGTTCTGTTTATTTTGATTAATGATATATCAATATGTTTCTACATTGACTGTAATTTACTTGTTAAGAGCGCGCTCAGGAACTAATATCATCTACCCCATAATAACGACTTATTCGACAAATTATGAGGGGCTCAATAATTTTAATATATTAACGTTAGAAATAGATATCATTAATTAAAGGTTAAAATAGAAGATATAACTAATAAAACCTTTTGTATAAGATATGGACACTATGAATTCATATTGATGCCATTTGGTCTAAAAAATTAGTAACACCCTGAAATTCGACAGTTTAAATTTTGTATTAAATAGTGATTATGACACACAACACCAATTGAAAAAATTGAATATATTAACCCAATAAATTAAATTCATCAATAAATATAATATATTTTATATCTTTTAATGCCCAAAACACGATGTTATATTAAATTTCACACATGATTGACCTTCCTTGA
This sequence comes from Viscum album, assembly GCA_963277665.1. NCBI lineage: Eukaryota > Viridiplantae > Streptophyta > Magnoliopsida > Santalales > Viscaceae > Viscum > Viscum album. The sequence continues at coordinate 250,185,293 of OY728139.1, forward strand.
TAGCTTGTGTTACATGCAAGAGTAAACGTCTTCAATAGCTTGCGTTACACGCAAGACAGTGTTTAACCAAAAAAAATGTTTTATTGAAATATTATTATTCAATATAATATGACATAACATAGCTATTATGTTAATTGTTATGAATAATATTACCTAACATATAAAAATTTATGTTTTATTTAAATGTAAAATGAATTCGTTGGTGACTAATTAATGGGAAATTAAAATAAGAACCAATTGAATATAGAAAGAAATATTATTATCAGTATGATGTAAAATTAGTTTTGTCTTAATGAACATAATTAATTAAATTTTCTGGATGATTTTAATTAAAATATATATTATATATTAAATAAAACATTTTTATATTAATCCATTTGGTTTAACAGAAATAAGATAAGAATAGACCCAATTTCACACAAATAAAACCTATTTTTTTAATAAGAAAATTTATGTCATTTTAATTGAAAAGTCATTTTAAATCAGAATGTTGACACATTAATTTATTTATTATGTAAAAATTAACTTGATATTATAAATATAAACATTAAAATTTGGTTATTTTTAATTTTTTAAATTTTCATTAACATATTCTTTTTTAATAACTAATTAATAATACTGAATTTTAGTTCAAAACATTTATTTCTATATTTTATTTATAATGTTGAAATGTATATTAAATTGTTTTTAATGATTAATTAGATCATATTATTATAAATTTATAAATTTTATGTAATTGGAATAAATTTCACTTTGGAATTGATCATAAAAACATAGAAAACATTTGGACATTTTTACTTTAAAACCCCGCATTGTCATCCTGCCTACATGATTAAACATAAATAAATTTCAACCACTAATATTATGGGATTTTGGGAAAATAGACTTATTATCTAGGACCAGAATAATTTTTAATGTATACTAGGAAAAAATATGTTTGTTTCTATAAAATATTAGAGAAAGAGATAAAAATTAATTAAAACAATAAAGGTTAAATATTGAATTATAAGGGACTAAACCAAAATCTTAAGGCCGAAAATAAAATATAAAATTGTAAAATAGATATTTTATGGACATATATCGACCTTATCTTCCATTGGATCTAGTTGTGTCTATCATTGTATCCACTTTATACCTAAAAAACATGATAATAATTCTTTTGTCACAATATTACCAAAATGAAACTCCTCCTCCACTATATAAAGATCTCATCTCCCCCCATTTCCTCACACATCTCAAGGAACTTTGGATCAACCATGCTCTTAAAAAATATATCCTTAACATCCCACCACTAATCCTATAATTCTACACTTCGGTAGAATTTCATCTAAGGAATCCTTTTGGAGCATACCAAAAGATGTTACTCGATTATGTGGTGACATCTTTTCTTGATTTATTTATATTTATTTCCATTATCCAACCCATAAAATGTTATAATTATATTATTGTATTCCAAAAACATTACTGTAACGCCCCAACCCAGGATTTCCAGATTCGATGAATTATTTTAATGCATTGAAATGATTGCAATGATTCATGTTCTGAATGACCAAACTGTTTAGCAATCTTGGAAAATAGATTACAAAAATGATTGTTACATTAAACTTTCTAACATACAACACACAAAAATTATTTTAGAATTCCATTTTCCCCTTAGCTTAACCAAGCATCTCGAACATAAAACACTTCTTAGGATCCTAGGAAAATAAAACACAAGAAAGGGGTGAGCTCAGATGCTCGGTAAGGGTAAATAATTTTGCAGAAGCTATAAACTATTAAGGCAAGATGTGTAATAAAAAATTAGCCTTTTAAATATAAACAGGAAGATAATATAGCAAAAATAAATCATACATTACCATATAAACATGCACATTGATAAACTACTAGTAGAATAATAACATGTAATAACTAATTTCATAATGAGGGAATGTATAGTACCAGACTTTAATTTATGTGTCAAGGTCTCATGTTAGGACCAAGGGGCTAACTGTTACTGGACCATATCCCAGAGTGCCTCTGTAACTAGAATCCATCCCAGAGAGCCTCTGTAACCGGACTCCAACCCAGAGAGGCTCTAAAACAGAACTTCAACTCAGAGAGACTCATTAACTGGAGTCCAACCCGGAGGGTCTGCTATAACCAGACCCCAACCCAGAGGGCTTACATTAACCAATCCCCATCCCAGAACATACTAGTCCAATAAATTTATCGTAATAAAAGGATTAAATATAACATAAACATTCGTAATAAAACTAGCATATGAAATGTGAAAAATATTAAACATAAACCATGAATTGCCTAAAAAGTACTCATCCACAGTCAAAAATATCACAAAACCTTAAATACAATATGGGAGTTTTGTATCATAATGATCAACTCCAAACAAATGTATTAATCATCAAAGTATGTTGACGTAGATGAAATCAAAACTATTTTAGAGAAATATCTCATTCTATTTTAAATCATTTAAGAGTCACACAATTATAAAGAATAAATTTATTTTGAAAATATTCTTATAAGATTGTAAGGGAAGATTCAATGACTTTATAATGTTAGAAAATATCCACACCCTCCGTATATGTACAAAAACATTCTTACCTTATTTTTGTTGAAAAACTTATAACGTACCTTGTTTGGAAAATGTCAGAAAGATTCTTGCATAAACATCTTATAAAAACTCAAACAATGGTATAAATGACTTTAACCAATAGTCTAGTAAATAGTAAAAATGTTTTGAAATAAATTTTTATGAGAACACTTATGTGAATGATAAAGAGGTACATGTAGATACATATGTAAAAATAAACATGGATAATAAAGAGATTGTGAAATTAACCCTTACACGTTGTAATCAACCGAGTCGTATGACCAAAAAGTTATAACCACCAAATAATTCACATAATACCATGAATAAAAAATGAATCATGATAATATATATCAAATTTTAGTATATAATACACCACATGAAATAAGTGGCGAACAATGTAAATCTCATGGAATTAAATGTGAGATAATAAATCCCTTACCTCGTGTCCGACTTAAGTAAAAAATGAGCACCTTATAATTACCAGCTGTCCATGTGTTCAAGATTACATTATCCCTAAAATTATATTCATGATTTAGATATAATATCTTTCATATATATCAAATATATATATGTATTTATAACAATACATATCATTTGGAGATAAGAAATGAAATGAACCATTAATGGAGATGGTAAGCCGTACGTACGCATGAACACTATTTTCATTTCTATTTTTTATTTTAACTGAATGAAAACATAATGATACATTTTTATCTTATTATTTTATTATAATATCATTCAAAATTTCAATAACTTCATCCTTTATATGTCCCACATATGGAAAGAATGAGTCGTATCACTTGCAGGGGGCAGTAGTCCGCACATTCTCAAATGAAATTATCATGTTAACTCAAAATTGAAATCATAAAGTTATGATAAAAATTAAAAATATCGAAGCATAAATAAAACATATATATAATATATATAATATATAAATACAATTTAATCAGAATGGCCACCATAAGAAGTGGTAGGAGATAATTGAACAATCATCTTTTTGTGAGGTGTTAGTTTGCCATCCACAAAAAAAGTATGTTAATTACCCATTAGATAGAAGTGTGTGTAAGTTTAGTTCAATTAATTCTCATAAAAAGATTCCTTGTATATTTATGATAGTATTTTTGTTATATAATAATGTAATGAAAATATATTACGGGTTGGAGATTTAAAATAGTAGAAAAGAATTTAAGAGAAACAGATACCTTTAATTCAAGTAACTTCCTTTGCTTTGAACAAAAAGGAATTTTGAAGTGCCTTCTACATATACTAAAGAATATTAGTGGAAGATAGGGATATTGAGAGCTAATTTGGGAAAGTTTTTTATGAGCCAAGGGGCTTGAGAGGTGTGAGTAAAGGGTTAGAAGTGAGGGATTTTATAAGGTGGAGGATGGGTTCTTTAGGAAAGTGTGAAAATATTATTTTATTATATAATTTTTTTCATTTTATAAAGTTCCAAAATAAATTAAGGTCAAATATAAGATGAATCATGGTCGAAATAAATTCATAAAATAATAATTGGATAGGTTTTGGATGTTATTTTAATATTTATAATCATATTTATTTAAATCATTTATTAATTAGGTAAATTATTCATCATTTTTATGTCATAAATAATTTAATTTATCTAACGTTTAAAAATTATAAAAAAATACCATGATGTAGGAAAACGTTTTAGATTTCAATATAATATTTATAGTCGAAACATAACTTATCAAACCCCATGTAAAAATTAATTTAAAAAATATTTTTTTGCGTCATTTCTGTCATTACTTTATGCTAATTAAATTAAAGTGTCATTTTCACTTTCATGTGGATCCATGAGGTCCCAAAATCGTCCTAAAGATGACCTTGGTTGGTCATTACTCATCCAATAATGTCAGGACGAGTTTCAAGGTAATTTTAAATTATTATTATTATATTCTTTTTACCTTAAATTACCATATTTACCTTTAACCGCGGTAAATAAAGGTCAAAAGTTACTAATCACCAAAAATTATTTTTATCTTATTGAAGAAAATTTTAGTTAATAATAAAAACCATGTATGTCTGATTTTAGAAATTCAATTCACAGAACTGGTAAAATTTCAATTAAATGAAAAAGTCAGTTTTTTAACTACTACTAAGTGGTTTCACTATTCATGAAAAAGTAAAGTTTCTCAGAAAAATACCAAAAATCCCACCTAAGTATATTTGTTATTAAAATTTAAAAAAAGATGTCTATTTTTTCAGAATTACAATCATAGAAGATGAATTATTTAATTTAAAAACAATTCTTGTTCTCAAAACAAATAGTGTTTTTAAAAAACAATATCTATCAAAACATTGACAATTTTTTTGTCCAATTTTAAAGTGAAATTAATTATACAGACCTAAATTGTATTAAATGAAAAAAATATAATCTAATTATACATCAATATAATTCAAATGAATAATTTAACACTATAAATTATTTCTATTAAAAAAAATTTAATTAAAATTTAGTATTTTTCATTAATCACCAAAATATGAAATTTATCAAAAAAATACCAATAAAATATCATAACTAAATATTTATATCCCGATTCTAAATAATAAGTTTATTTTGTCAAATAGAATATATAAAAGTGTCAAATATTGGATTTAAAAAGGGTTTTCATTAAAAACCGTTACAATTTCATTTTTTGAAAAATACTTCTTTAATCTGAAAAATTGAATTTGTTCTTATATAATGTTTAAGAAACACATAATATGGAAGCTAAAATTATATGGAGTATATAAAATTCAAATTGCAGTTAATATTATCCATAACGATTTTTAATGGCTAGTTTGGTAAGCCCTTGTGTGCTTGAACCCAGTGTTGCGTGTAGCGCAAGTTATTAAATTACATTGAAGAGATAACATAATATGAAATCATGGGATGTTACATTCTCCTATCCTTCAATAAATTGCTTCCTCACAGTTTGAGATTATTCTTCTAAAATAAGAGGCTAAAAATTGAAAATACCATTGTGTAAAACCCATATCAAAAAGAGGGTTAATAAAATTTATTCTTAATTAGAGGGAAAGGGAAATGAAAAAGTCACCACCAACTTAGGGATTGGAATAGGAGAACATTGGTGGAAATTATAAACACATTTTTAGAGAAAAAACGTAAATATTTATAGAGAGTGATTGAGGTCATCAATCACAAACAAGTGTAAAATTGAGGTCCTCAAATCAATAAATCTACGATTATTTAGAATATCATCGGTTCAACTAAACCTTAGTTATTAGGATAACACATTTTTGGTTTTAATATCACTTACATAAAGTTTAAGAATTAGTTGCTTCATGGAATAATATATATATATATACACTTGAGAAGTAGAGTTCTTTTCTTTAACTAATTTCTACCAGAAACTCATATTTCACCCCAAAAGATAATAGAACTAAAAAATGTTATATTTATTTATATACCATGAAAAAAAGTAATTTATAATAACCTCGGACTTCCTCTAGGATAGTGGTTGGTCATAATGTCTTGTTGCACTTTGGTTGTGGGTTCTGTTCCTGTATCTTTGTTAAAAGCGACGGGTTATCGCCCGACCTAGAGGTTATACTTTTTCTAAAAATATAGTATTATAATATTCCAAAAATAATATTAATAAACACTATACATAGTTAAACATAATCAATTAAAACCATTAATGATATCTAGAATAATTTTGTCCAAACTCATAGTCTAAAATATATAAGAATGGAAAAAAATGAAGATCTATTTTCCCACATAATAACATATGAATACCTTCATCATGTATTCTTTTGAAACATGGTAACACCCAGAATTACCTTATAACCTTATTTATTACATTCATTCTCCATTATTCCTTATAAAATAGTAGATATATTCTTTATATACATTTTTTAATATTCCATCAATGATGGAGTAAACAAACAATCAATCAATTCTAAGGTAGTAAAAAATATCCAATATAATTTATCTAAATCAACCATCTCATATTTCAAAATGACTACCTCAGTGTCAGGACCATATTATGGTTCATCATTCATTCAACCATATATTTTTCCAAAAAAATTAACCTGCTATTGAGTCACTTTCTTGGTTTCACGCAATCTCAAGTCCTTAATGAAGTATTACTGCAGTACAATCCTTATATAATCCATCATTATTATAGCCAATACATCATTGATACAATACAAAAATTACATAATTCTTTAATATAAACATAAGAACACTAGTAATTACTCTTTATCTATGGTAATATCAAAACTAGATTATTATCCCACAACATCATTTGTGGTATACTCTGATGATTTGTAAATTGATTTTCCTAGTGTCCCAACTCCTTGTAGATGAAGCATTGTACATTTGAATCCTTTTTCTTACCCATGAAATCATGTACATGGTGTCCCTTTTTTCCACACTTATAACAAACTCCCATTCCATTCAAACATTTACCAATGTGATTATTTCCACTATTATCACATATAGAAAAATACTTATTTCCCCTCTTCTCTTTATACATATTTCATTCTTCTATCCTTTACTTCTCTAGTTTAACTTCAAATCCATAGGACATAGAGAATTCTTTACATATTTTGTTAACACATGATATAATTTTTTCATATGATGAGAATATGTATGAGACTATTTACTTTTTAAATGTTGGCTTAATTCCATGAACGATATTATATTTCTTAAACATTTGATCATGTGTATTGCAGGAATTATCATTCCTTATACTAGGTGTCATTTCTAAACAATGGAATACACTCTGTCACTTTATGAATTGAAATTCATAATTCCAAGATTCTAAAATACCTAACGTAAATTGAAAAGTTTATGGATATAAAAATATTTTCTTTGAGGAGGAATAAACACATAAATCCTTCAAAATGTTTTGTAATGAAAATGAGAATTACCCTAAGCATATCCCCTGGGAGTGTCGAAACCAAGAGTGCATCAAGGCCTGTTGTCGTGCACCAGTTCTCGTTCAAGTCTAGCTCAAAGCGGTGTTTTTGTGTTTTACCCCTCGTTACATCGGTGTCAGAGCCGCCTCTACCTACTCGTATCCAGACATGGATGCATTTTCTTGGAAAACAAACAAAATCTATACATAACCAAAATTCATGGTAGTTCTTATATGCAAATCCTCAAAGTCTATCATAGGGTAATGTGCTCTAATCAGATTTTATCTAAATCTACATTCCAAGGTTATTGCTAAACATCCTCTGTTACCAAGTGTAACGCCCCGACCCTAGATTCCTAGAGTCGGTGCATTAATTTAGTACATTGGAATGATTACAAGGAATCATTTCCTGAGTGACCGATCAGTTTTAATGTCTTGTAAAAAAGATTACATACATGAACGTTACATTAGAAATTCTGACATACAAAAAAAATCATTTGGGAATTCCATTGTTCCCTTAGCTTAACCCTACATCTCAAACATAAAACACTTCTTCAGATCCTGGGAAAATAAAAAATAATAATGGGGTGAGATCAGATGATCGGTAAGGATAAATAATTTAGTGGAAGCTATAAAATTTTATAGAATGGTCTGTAATAAAAACAATATCCTTTTAAACATAAAAATGAACATAATATGGAAAAATTAAATCCAACATTTCCATATAAACATTCACATGAATATTCTACTAGTCTAATAATCACATTTAATAACTAATTTCATAATGAGGGAATGTACAGTACTATACTTATGTCAAGGCCTCATGTCAGGACCTAAGGGCTAACTGTAACTGTACCCCAACCCTGAGAGCCTCTGTAACCGAACTCCAACCTGGAGAGCCTCCAAAACCAGACTCTAACCCGGAGAGCCTCTGTAACCGGACTCCAACCCAGAGAGCCTCTTTAACCAGACTCTAAACAGGAGGGTCTGCTGTAATCGGAACCCAATCCGGAAGGCTTACTTTTACCAGTCCCCAACCCAGATCACATTAGTCCAATACATTCATCTTAATAAAAGGATGAAATATAACATAAACATTTGTATTAAAATTAGCATACGAAATGTCAATACTTTAACCATAAACCATGAATGAAATAAAAATATCTCATCCATTATAAAACATATCACCAATCCTTAGATACAATATGGGAGATTTGTATCATAATGATCAACTTCAAGAAAATGTAAAATTTATCAAAGGATGTTGACATAAATGAAATCAAAACTATTTGAGAGAAATATCTCATTCTATTTTGAAATAATTTTAGAGTCACCTAATTATAAAGAAAAAGTTTATTTTGAAAATATACTTATATGATTTTAAGGAATTATTTGATGACGTTATAATGGATAAAAATAGCTACACTCGCCATATATGTAAAAAAACATTATTACCTTACTTTTGTTGAATGTGATATAAAGTACTTTGTTTGGGAAATGACGGAATGATTCCATTATAAAAATCTTATCAATAGTCAAAAAAATGTATAAATGAATTTTACCTATATTTTAGTAAATTGTAAAAATGATTTGAAATACATTTTTATGAAAACACGGATGTGGATGATAAAGAGGTCCTAATAGATACTTATGTAAAAACAACCTCAAATAATAATGAGATTTTGAAATTAACCCTTACACGTTTTAATCAATCGAGTTGTATGGCCAAAATTTAATAAAAACCAAATAACTCATAGAATACCATGAATATAAATAAAATCATGATAATATATTTCAAATTTTTGTACACAATACACATCATGAAATAAGTGGCGTACAATGGATCCCACAGAATTAAAAGTGAGATTAGAAACTCCTTACTTCGTGTCTGTCATGAATTGTTTGTTCCCAGTTCTTCATGAATAATAAAGATAATTTATTTTATACCTGTTTAAGAACCCTTTAAAGTTTATTATTTTTTTTATATCACTTATTTCCATGTTATAAACAATATTTAATCATTTATGTTAATAATGGTCATTTTGTCGATATTTTGTACTTGAGTCAAAAATGAACACGTAATAATTAAAAGTTTTCCATGTGGTCAAGAGTCAATTATCCCCATAATTATATTCATGATTAAGAAATAATATATATAATATATATCATGTATATATATATATATATGTATTTATAACAGTACATAACATTTGTAGATAAGAAATGAAATGCACCGTTCATAGAGACGCTAAGCCGTACGTACACATTAACACAACATTCATTTATATTTCGTATTTTAATTAAATTTAAACATCATGATACATAGTTATATTATAACTCCAGTAAAATATCATATATAATTTCAATAACTCCGTCCTTTATATGTTCCATGTATGGTAAAAATGAGTCATATCACTTTGAGGGGTGGTAGTCCGCACTTCCTCAAATGAAATTATCACGTTTACTCATAATGGAAATCCTAAAGGAATGCTATAAATTATAAATAAAGAATCATAGAAAAAACTTAAACATAATATATATCATATTAAAATATAGTTTTATCTTAATGTCTTCCATAAGAGGTGGTATGAGATAATTGAACAATCATCGTTTCGTGAGGCTTTAGTTTTCCATCCATAGAAACAGTATGCTCCTTACCCATTGGATAGAGGTGTGTGTAAGTGTAGTTTGAATCCTTATCATAACAACATCTTAGTATATTTAGGATATCTTTGATGAAATAAAATAATGGAATGAAAATATTTTAGGAGTAGGAGAAGTAAAATAAAATAAATGAATTTAAGAGAAAATGTTACTGTTAATTTGGGTAACTCTCTTTTGTTTGAACCAAAATGACTTCTTGAAGTTCCTTCTGCCTAAGGAAAGGCTTATAGAAAGAATATACAGATATTGAAGGCTAAGATAGGTAGGGGTTGGACAATCCAAGGGGCTTGAGAGGTGTGAGGAATAGGTTAGATGTGAGGTCTTTTTATAGGGGGGAGGGGTTCTTTAGGAAAGTGTGAAAATATTCTATTATTATATAATGACATTCGGTTTCAAAAAATAAAAAACATATTAGGATCGAATATAATATGAATAATTGTCAAAATAAATTCATCCAATAAAATTTGGATAGGTTTTGATGTTATTTTAATATTTATAATATTATTTATTTAAACCATATATTAATGAGGTAAATACTGCATCATTTATGTGTCATAAATAATTTAATTTGTTAGATGTATAAAAATTATAAACAAAATATCATGATGTAGGAATAATTTCAAGATTTCCCAATAATATTTATAGTTGAAATGATAGCTTATATAACCCTGTGTAAAAGTTAATTTACAAAAAGATATTTGTTTACGTCATTTTTGTCTTCAAATTAAGTTAATTAAAATAAAGTGTCATTATCACTCTTAAGTGGCTCCATGAGGTCCCCAAATCAATAAAAAGATTCCAATGGTCATCTATGCCTCATCCAACAAGGATAGCACAAGTGTTAAGGTAATTTTTTATTATTACAATATTCTTTTTACCTTGAATTACCCTATTTACCTTTAACTGCGGTAAATAAAAGTCCGAAGTTACTACTCACCAATTTTTTTTTATCTTATTGAACCATGTTTTAATTAATAATAAAATAAATTTATGTCGTATTTTCTAGTTTTAATTTATATAAGCGGTAAAATTTTATTAAAATGAAAAATTCATTTTTTTAACTACTACTAAATGGTTTCATTATTCATCAAAAATTGATGTTTCTCAGAAAAATACCAAAAATTCAGCCTAAGGTATATTTGATATTATGAATTCAAAAATTATTACCATTTTACAATATTCAAAACATAGAATTTGCATTAATTAATTTAAAAATAAATCTCATTATCAAAACAAATATCCTGTTTTTAAGAAACAGTATCTATGAAATGATTGACACATTCTTATGTCCAATTTCAAATTGAAATTAAATATAATGACTTAAATTGTATTAAATGATAAAAATATAATCTAATTATACTTCAAAAGAATTAAAATTCATAATTTAACACTATAAATTTTTTCGATTAAAAAGTGGTTTTTAATTAAAAATTAGTATTTTCACTATTCACCAAGATATGAAAGTTATCATAAACATACCAATTTTTTATCAAAACTAAATTTTTATGTCCCTATTCTAAATAAGATGTTTATTTTTTCAAATTGAATATATAAAAGTGTCAAATATTATATTTAAAAAGGGTTCTCTACAAAAAAGCGGTAAAAATTCATTTTCTGAAAAATACTTCCTTTATCTGAAAATTTGAATTTTTTATTATATTATATCTAAGAAACACATAATAGATCTGTTAAAATTATATGGAGTATATAAAATTCAAAATTCAGTTAATACTGTCCATAGCATTTCTTTTGAATGGCTAGTTTGGTAAGTCTTGGTGCACTCGAGCTCGTTGTTGCGTGTAGCGCAAGTTATTGAATTACTTTGAAGAGATAAAATACTATGAAATCTTGGGGTGTTACAGTTATCATCAATATACTTTTATTTTTTATTATATGGTTTCAACCTATACTTATATAGACATCCATCAAATTTTTAGTGAACATATTGTTTCAATGTATGACAGAATATTGCCTCATGAAATGTTGATTGTTTATTTTTTTCATTTACCACCTATCATGGTGAACATTATTATGGACACCATATTTATATATTTTATATATGATATTGATTATTTATTTATAATTATTTATTTCTTTTATAACATAAACTCTTATACATTTCTTTTTGTATAAATATGATAACATAAGTTGTTGAAGAGAGGACTACCGCCTCCTCAAAGCGATGTGATTTGTTCAAACAATACATGGAACATATAAAGGTTTATTTTAACTATAAATATGATAAAAAAACATCTATCAATAATTCATGACATTATTATGGAAACATAATATATAAAATTTTCGTTATTACCCATTCACAAACATAAAAAGTTATAATGTCATTTATGGACATGTGGCCTAGAGCCTCTTCAACATGATATGATTATATTAAAATCTAAATAATTAAATATATAAGTTTATATCATTAAATAATATGGTATTTATGATATAATTAACATTTTATAATGATATTATTCAACTTATCATTATTCAATAACTATTATTGAAAAATTAGAATGTTACTCATGCAAACATACGACATACCATCTCCATGATTGTAATATGGATTGAATTATTAATACAATATTTAATTATTAGTTTCAAAATTATAATTTAAGTATAAATGTAATAATTATTTCATTATTATTATTTGGGATATTATATATAATGACCCCATTGACAACAGTGGACCTACCAATATTGTTTTTGACATAGAAACAAAATTTGGTCAAAACATCCAATGTAAAAATATATAATTAAGTAGTTGTATATTACATGGAAATAAATAAAATAAAATTAATGATAAAGATTAAAATAAATTAAACCAAGTAAATAATTGAAAAAAAATTATTCTACATGATTTTGTTTTATGCTCATGTGAAAGGAAATGAAATGTAAGAGATTTCATCTCAATTTACATTCAATTGGTACTTATTTTTTTGTATGCACCTAGTTTATTTAATATGATTAATATATATCCAATATTCATGATATATAATGAATACTATTAATCTCATGATATTATAATTCTCATTTAATTTTATTACATCATGAGTGTTATGAATTAAAATATTTCAAATTGGTATGAGACACATGAGAATATTTAAAGATTAGTTTCCTCAAGAATAATATTAATAATCTTTATATGGTCTTTACATTCACGGAAATTTTATGAATTTTTTTCAATAAAACATTTATTTACATTTCATCTGCTTATTAATGACCATTTTCATGTATTAGAATAATTCTTCCACTCTTTGAAACAAACTATTTTTACAAAATGCTTTTAAAAAACCTGATTTTATTTCCCTCATTTATCGAAGAGCCTATTATCTTCTAAAATCCATGTTTTAATAATATTTTTTAAAAAATATATTTTAAATTAACTATATTAAATAAATATTTACCCTTTTTCTCTTTTTCCTTTAATTTTAAATGGAATATTCATGTATCTATCCAAATAAGTTGTCTTTCTAAACTTTTTACTGTGTAAAAGGAATGTTCTTTTTACCATGTATGTCATGTAAGGAATCAATTGAAAACATCCAATAGAAGCATAATTTTCATGTTTAAAATTTAAAATTTTAATGAATAAATATATATTTGAAATTTATTTTCAATGAAAAGTTTTTTCAAACAAAATGAATATTTTCCACAATTTGTTTTAATGAAATTTTTATAATATTTTAATTCATCAACAAAAACACATTATTTTAATAAAAATTTGTTATGTTATATTGAAACCATCATTAATATTCCATTAGATAGTAGATGATTTATTTGGATAAGGATAGTACTAACATTAACTTCATTGATTCTTTTTATTCCCCTTCAAGTATTCAATTTCCTATACACACTTGACATTGAATTTCCCCAAAATATCCATATCAATTTTCATGAATATGATTCTTTCCTAGATCATATAACATATTTCATATAGTGTTTACATTGAATGAAATTTTATTATTTGGGGATATATTGATAAATCCAAATTCTTTATTAAATATGGATATTTGATAAGGCACATCATTTATTCGATATTTGTGGAATTATTTGGAAATGTAATAAATATGATGGGGACTATTTAAGGAAATCCCTATGGGTTAGGGACGAGTTAATGAAAGCCCCTCAAATCATCAGTAGTATCCTAGGATGAAAAATTTGGCTAAACAACTTATATGGAGTTTTACCTGATATGTTATAAACCATGTTTTTAAAGGTCTTGATGGTAAAGTTACCATGTAAATTGAAAACATGCTGTCCAATAATCAATAATTTCCCTCATTTTGATTATGTTAATATTCATCAATGAGAATTTTCATTGAATCATTTATTAATATTTTTTTTATTTTCATTGATTAGATGACATGTGTTTTAGTTACATACCTTTCCATAATTATTTTGACTCATCTATTTATTTTAATTGTATATGTGTCTGTTTATTACCCTTCCATATTTTTATTCATTTCCTTCCTAGTTTATTGATTACATGGTCTATTTGTTTAGTTATTTACCCTAATATAATTATTATTCTCATTGATTAATTATTTATTCCACTATAATTTACACTTACATAGCATTGATCTCACCCTGATTATGCTTCCTTTCCCCAGAATTCCATGAATCATAATATGGATGATATGTAGGGATACAATAGATGGAATAATGTTTCCCTCAATGTTATTAATCATATAGATATTTTTTAGAAATAAAATTATTCTCTAATCTGGGTATTATTTTTTAATACAAGAATCATGTATGTATCTAGTTTACCAAGACTATGACACTCAATGTACTTTGGGATTTGATTCCTTGTAAACATGCTAATATAATTGATATTAGACACCGGCTCCAGGATTTTTTGTGTTGGGTCTCTACAGTTGGTATCATTGGACGTTTAGTATCATCCTTAGGAACTATATTTTAGATAAAATAGATTACATTACATAGACCTAATGTAGAATTTTATGATAAGTATATAATAAAATCATAAAGATTCAGTTAGATAGACGTTATGTATTTTTTCTAGCAATAAATCCCTGTATGGATACTAAAAGTTGGAATGGTTATGGAATATATGTACCAAGTAGTAACAACATCAACATGGTGTGCTGGTAATGACTTATTGTAACCTGGTACATGAAAATATACCTTACTAAGCACCTATTTTGACGCTCCATAGGGATACTCTTATGATAATTCACATTTTACTTACATTCAACTATAAAGATTGTTTGACAATGTATAACCAAGGTTAATCCTAAAGTTTTTTATATTGAAGATAAGAAGTGATAGATTAGAAATCCTATCAATGATATTATGGATGAACATTAGACCAAGGAAGAGGCTATTATAAAAGAAAATGGATGAAATATTTTTGTATTGATGTTGTATTCAAAATAGTAGTTAAAATTATATTGGGTGATTAACATAATTTGATGGATGACCCCCATAATTATTTTAATAATTATTTTAATATGGTTATAGAAAATAAAAATATATATTTCCCATGAAAACCAATCAAATCATGTAATATAAAAAGTATTGAACCCTTGACTAAAGGATGATATTGGATTCACACAAACCCACGACATACATAATTTCCTGGTTAATTTTTTATTGTCTTTAGTTATAAAAATTTATATGTTAATTTTAATAATGAGACAATAATATCATTTTTAGGATTATAAAAATATATATTAACCATGTTGGTTTTGAATGTTAGTTGTATATTAATATTTGGACATGTCACTCTTTTATGGGACTTAAGATCTTTTAAATGTTTACTTTACTACTTCATGAATCAATGTCAGATTTTGACTATCCATTTATTGAAGTTAAAGGTGAAGTATAATTTGATCGAAGAACAACCAAGAGATTAATGTTTTCACATGATATTAAAACATATCATGTAAGAAAACTTTCTTATATTCTAAGGAAGGAAAATAAATTCCCAGTATTAGTGAATTCACATATATATAAAATGATATCCTAATACCTTTAATTTAGTTGATCTGATGGTTTCAAAATATTTAATGATTTATGGATTTTAGGCCCTAAAGTCTTTATTTATCATTCAATTTATTTAATTTATTACCTCATTCACTCCCTATAATTATTTAATCAATTGTTGAAATTATTTATTCCCTCTTCCCACTAATGTCCTCCTTAATAAATATCTAGTAAAATGGTAGTCCATGTAACCTTTATACCTCCAATACTCTATTTTATAGAATATGTTTTATGAAACCTTATCATAATGTGGGATTTAAATGTAAGAAATAAAAATACTATTTTAATAAGATAGAGTTTAAATTGTGAGGAAATAATTTTGTTATGGTGTGGATAATGTAACACTCTAAATTCTAAAGTACAACTTTTTATTCAACAGTGTTTATAACATGCAACAAACAGTTCATAAATGGAATATATTAACCAGATTGATTAAAATCATAATGAAATTTAATATATTATATATATTGTCATTCTGACATCACTAAGTTATCTTTCATTTCACTCAAAGTAGAAAATCATTGATAGCTTATGTTATCTGAAAAAGGGACCTTTCTCGATACCTTGTGTTACACAAGAAGACCATGTTTCACCAAATAACAATCTATTATTAAAATATTATTATTTAACATAATATGATATAACATAGATATTATGTTAGCAGTTATGAATATTATTAAATTACTTGTTAAAATTTATTAATTATAAAAATATAAAATGAAATCATTGGTTACAAATTAGTGAGAAACAAAAATTAGAAACAATTCAATAGAAAAATAATTCTTATTTTTTTGTTATCCCAAAGGTCTTTTGTTTTAATAAAAATAATTATTTATAATTATTTAATTATTTTAATGAAATATATATGTTATATTTCAAATCAATTATTTTTATGTTAATCCATTGGGTTTGATATGCTTAAGATAAGAAGAAACCCAATTTCAAACATGAAAACCTATCTTTTTATAAAAGTAATTTTACCACCCTTTGAGGGAGAACCCATTTTAAATTGTAATTTTGACAATTTAGTTGATTTAATATTTCAAAATAATCATCATATTTTAATGAGAAAAATAAAACATAGTTTATGGAAAATTTTTGATTTTTTTCTGAAACATATCATTTTTTAGTGAATAGGTAAAACTACTGAATTTTAGTTCAAAACTAATTTTTCATCTAATTTATTTGTAAGGTTAAATAATACATTTAAATTTTTGTAATGTTTAATTATATAAATTTTTAATATTTAATATAATTTATTTAATAATAATCATTTTCATTTTTAAATTTATTGCTAAAAAATAGAATACTTTTAGAAGTTTTTACTTTAATCCCAAATTGTCATCGGGCCGATGATATTTAATTTAAATCATTTTCTACCTCTTATATGATTGGAATTTGGAGAAACTGAATCCAAATTTATAATTATAATAATTTATAATTTATATTATGAAAAATGTTGTTTTTTACCATAAATATTAGTTAATGTGATTAAAATTAATTACAATGATTAAATATAAATTTATATTAATAAGGGACTAAACATTAACCTTAGGACCCAAAACGAACTTTAAATATATATAATATCTATTTACTGGACATTTATCGACTTTATACTATCATGGATTTAATTGGTTCCATCATTGAATCCTCTTGAATCATGAAAATAGTGGTAGATATTCCTTTTTCAAAATTTAAAAAGAGTTACACTCCTCTACTATGTGATGGCCTCCTCTCCTCCAACTTCCTCACACCTCAGAAGCCTAAATTGCTAAACCAATGTATGTAAAATTATCTCCCCAAAATAACTCCAATAATCCGATGACCCCCCCCCCCACTTTTAATAAATTAATTTAATCAATCCTTTCATTATAAACCAAAAGATGTTTCATAATAAAGAGGTAACATCTTTCCTTAAGCAATATAGTTTTATTTCCTTTCTCCAACCCCTCAAATAATATTATTATATTATTTTATAACAACCAAATTACCAAAAATATACTAGTTTGTTTTTATACTAAATTTTATACCTACCCTTACACACAAATCCATATAATATTTAATGAATATACTTTTATATGTACGATGAACTACTACCTCACAAAACAATGACTATTAATTTTACCATTTCCTACTCTCACAGTGAAAATTATAATGTAAAATAAGTTTATATTTGTTACATATGATATTTATTATGTATTTATACTTCTATAATTATTTTATAACACAAAAACATATACTTCCAATTTTTTATAAATATGATAAAATTGTTTGTGGAAGTGTTGACTACAACATCCTCAAAGTGATGTGATTTGTTTAGAAAATACATGGAATGCATAAAAGATGGTTTTAAATAAAATTAAGTGAAATAAAAAAACCTATATATCATATTTATGACATAAATATTTTTTTATAAATATAATATATATATCATTTTATTTATTACCATTTCACATGATTAAAAAGTGATGACATCGTTCATGGATATGTAAACTACAGCCTCCTCGATATAATGTGATTCGTTTTACATCAAAATAATTATATATATAAGTATATATGATTAAATAATATGGTAATTTTGTTATAATTATCCTTCTATAATGATATTATTCTACCTTCCTTCTTTCTATAACAATCATTGAAAAATGAGAATGTTACTCATGCATACACAAACCCTACTGTCCTCATTTTGGTAACGTTGATTAATTTTGAATAAAAATATTTATTTATTTGTTTTAAAAGTATAATTTCTGTATAAATATAATAATAATTTCCTCATATTTATTTTATAAAGGTTATATAATGATTTGTTCTACCATAGATAACCTACCAATGTTGTTTTTGAAATATAAACCGAATTTGGTCAAAACACCTGACATAAATAGAATTGATTATGTGGTTGTATATAACATGGTTATAAGTATAAAGAAAGTAATTATAAACATGAAAAATATTCAAAATCAAATAAATAATTAACCAAATTTTATTATATATTATTTTAAATGATGTTCAGCTGAACATAAGTACAAGGTAAGGTATTTTGTCACAAAATACATTCCATTGAGACTGATTTGATGGTATGAACCTAGATTATTTTATATGGTGTATATAATTCCCTTCCACATGATATATAGTTAATCTCATTACTCTCATGATATTATAACTTTAATTTAATTTCAGTCTTTAATGAGGCTTATGATTTAAAATGAATCTATGTGGTATGGGATATTATAGAATGATTAAAGATTGTTTTTGTCAAGAAATAAATTAAATGATATTTTAGTGGTATTTAAATTATAGGAAATTATATGACCATTTCTCAATAAAACATATAATTTTCCAATAATATCTTTATTCATGAACTTTTTTATGTATTATGAAAACTTCCAACTCTTTGAAACACAAGGGGTTTTAGAAAATATTTTTATGAAAACCCAACATTTTATATCTCTATATTTGGAGAACCCATTTTCTTATAAAAATATTTTTTTATTATAGTGTTTAAAAAAAATTAAACTGATTTTTTATACACATTATTAACCCTTTTACTTTTACCAATGTCTTCAATGGAATCTTCTAGTCACTTTCCAAAAAAACTCATGTTTCTAACCATTTTACCATGAAAAAGGAATGTTATTTTTAAATTGTATAACATGTATGAGTTTATCTACAACCACTACTTCAATGATTCCATTTCATATTTATATTTTAAATATTAATGATTTTTTTAAATTTATTTTTCAAGTAAAAATTTTTAACGTGTTTTATAAAATAGAAGGATATTTTATTCAATAATATTTATATAAAATATTTTTATAATAATTCCATTCATCAAAAAACAATCCCTTTATATTACTCCACTTTATTATGTTTTATTCATAGCATACTTAATATTACATTGGATGGTTTATGATAGATTTTTTAAAGGATAATATTCATATTAACGTACCCGATTTTTTTAGTCCCCTTGAATTATTAAATTTCCGATGGTCATTTGACATTGAATTACCCCTAAATATCCATATCATTTTCATGGTTTTGATCATGGCATGAACTATATTATATTTTACATAAATTGTTTACATTGAATGTGAATTGATTATTTGTGGAAATGTTAATAAATATTAATTCTATCTTTAATAAGGATTGTAACACCCCGGGTAAATGAAGAATAAGACATATTTCATACTTATTAATATTTTTGAATCAAATGTTAATTTTACTTTAAAGGGGTTGCTATGTTCGATAACATAACTGATAGGCAACAGCGGGTTTCTTTGGAATCTTACGTTGCATACTAATAATATAATATTATTACTTTAAATTGTAGTTAACTTCTAGCCGTTTTATTGGCGGGAATGAATGAAACTAACTACAATATGATTATACATGATTTTTAAATATATTTACATTTATCCAATAAAAACTTAGGGGCTTAAAATATTAATGAATCTAATTTTAAGCATAATTTACCTTAAATGGACGATTTACCGCCTTTTGAGGGCGAAACATCATTAAATATAGTTTTGGTCACTTTAATACATTCTAATTGACCAAATATAATCCTTGTTTAGAATGGGGACATCAAATTTTACTTTGGGTAATTTTTTGGTATTTTTTGATAAAGTTCATTTTTTAATGAATAGTGAAAAATACAGTATTTTAATTCAAATGTTTTTTTTAATATAATTTATTTATATGGTTAGATTATCTTTTTAGTTGGTTTTAATGTTTAATTGAAATATATTTTTACCATTTAATAAAATTTTGTCCATTGAAATTAATTTCACATTGAAATTGGACATAAACAAGTATCAATCTTTTGATAGTTAATGTTTTTTAAAAACACGCTATTTGTTTTGATAATGGGAATTAATTTTAAAATTAATTAATTCCAATTCTATGTTTTGAATTTGGAAAAATATAAATCAATTTTCATTTCTAAATATCAAATAATTCTTAGGCTAAATTTTTGGTATTTTTCTAAAAAACATAAATATTTGTTGAATAGTGACACCACTTAGTGGTAGTTAAAAAACTAACTTTTTCATTTAAATGAAATTTTATCAGTTTTTTGAATTGAATTTTAAAAATCTGACATTCATGCCTGTTATCATGAATTAAAATGTGGATCATTAAGATGAAAATAATTTTTTGGTGAATAGTAAGTTTTGACTTTTATTTATAGCGGTTAATGGTAAATATGGTAATTCAAGGTTAATAGAATATTATAATAAATCAAAATTAGAATAACACTTGTCTTATCCTTATTGTTTGAGTAGTGGCCGACCATGGTAATCCTAAGGTCAATTTTGGTACCCCATGGAGCCACTTATGAACGATAATGACACTTTGGATTAATTAATTTAATGTAAAGGCAAAATTGACAATAACAAATATCTTTTAGTAAATTAATTTTTATATGGTGTTATATAAGTCTTATGTTAGACTATAAATATTAATTGGAAATATAAAACGATTTCCTACATGATATTATTTTTTATATAATTTTTAGACATCGAGTAATTTAAAATATTTATGACACAATAGTGATGCAGTATTTACCTCATTAATAAATGATTTAAATAAATAAGATTGTAATGATTAAAATACTATCCATAACATGTCCAATTATGTTTGGATTATTTTATTTTGACCATGACTCATCTTATATTTGACTATAATGATTTTTGGACCATTATAAACCGAATATCATTATATTATAAAATAATACTTTCACACTTTCCTAAAGAGCCCCTCCTCTCTCTTATAAAAGGATGCCACTTCTAACCAATTCCTCAAACCTCTCAAGCCATTTGGCTTGTTAAAACTCTTCCCAATTAATCTCCCTACATTAATCTCCTCCTCTTCAAATCATTACCTTAGGAAAAAGGCACTTCAAGAAGTCCATTGGTTCAAACCAAAGTGAGTTACCCAAATTAAAGGTAATGATTTCTATTAATTTGTTTCCTTTTATTTTAATTATCCAACCCCTAAACTATTTTTTATTACTTTATTTTGTAATAACACCAGAATCCTAAATATACTAGGGTGTTGTTATGAAAATGATTCAAACTACACTTACACACACCTCCATCTAATTGATGAAGAACATAGTGTTTCTGTGGATGGAAAACTAAGGCCTCTCGAAACGATGATTGTTCAATAAATCTTACAGCCTCTAATGGTGGAAATTATGAAGGAAATATATTTATATATGATATATATTATGTTTATGATTTCCTTATGCTTCTGCACTACCTATTTATAGAATCCCTTTAGGGTTTCCATCGTGGGTAAATACGATAATCTCATTTGAGGAAGTGTGGAATACCACCCCCTCAAAGTGATTTGATTCGTTAATGCGTTATATGGTATGTATAAAGGATGGAGTTAAAAATATTATATATTATATTATACTGGAATTAAAATATACCTATGTATAATTATGTTTTATTTCCATTAAAATAACAAATAGAAATGAAAGTAGCGTTCATGCGTACGTACGGCTTACCGTCTCCATGAACGGTGCATTTCATTTCTTCCCTCTAAATGTTATGTACTATTATAAAAAAAAGTATATACATGATATATATGATATATATGATATCCAAATCATGAATATAATTTGGGATATAATGAAACATTGACCACATGGACAACATGTAAATATAAGGTGTTCATTTTTACTTAAGTTCCAAATATCGACAAAATGAACGTTATTAACATAAATAATTTCATAATGTTTAAAACATGGTAATAAGTGATATAAAAGTAATAATAAACTTGAAAAAGGTTCTTAAGTAATTTGAAATTAACTTTAGATTATTGTTCATGAGATTAAATAACAGTTGAGTCAAGTCGGACGCGAGGTAAGGGACTTCGTCTCAATCTACTTTCATTGAGGAATTTTTAGTTTTATACAAGACATTATTTTATACTGTTTCTAACCCCGTTTGAATTTTCATTTCATTCAAAGGGAATCATTTTATACGAATCGTTTTACTAAACCACAAAATGGAATGCTTTTTTTAACGTAAGCGGTGATAACGACCTTTTCGCCCCCGCGAGTATTATTGGATCCTTGGCTTCCTTAATATGCCAGAATGTTTTTTAAAAGGAAAAATAAATACCATATACTATTTTTACATATTTTGGTATTGAAAATTTTTTTTAGAATGGATTTATTATTTCAATATCTTGAAATGATATTTTATTATTTCAATGTGGAAATGTTATCTTTCTTTTATGCTTATGATATGTGTTATGAACATGTTATGGTTCTTGGGAATTATTTATGTATACGGGTGGTTCCGTGATAAACCTAGGGTGGGTGAGCCCGAGATAGCTCTCCAATGCATTGGGTAACGTGACAGAGGTAAATGAGAATTTTTATCCGAAGAGATTTAGGAAATATACTGTGATGGGTATTTCAATGTAACTCCCTATGTCATTGTGATAGATACAATGTAAGTATGATATGGGTGCCTCAAGTTACCTTTATGATTTATGATTTCTATGTGTCTTTCATAAATCATATTATTTCATGAGGTAAGTAAAAGAGTTCCTGTTTTCTATGTATTTATGAACAAATTATTTCATTCTTTGCTTTATAACCCTTACTTAGCTTTTTAGGCTCATCCCATGTTTTGAAATTTTTTCAAGGACATAAAGATGAATAAGGGAAAGGATGGGATCAAGGAAAATTTATGCTATCTAAAACATGGAACTAGACATGACTCTTTTTTTCAAGAGTTTCTATTTTATGAAAAAAATGTAAACTATGTAGATATGTAATCCTTTTAATCTTTTGAGATGTAATAGTTATGTCCTAATTCCCTAAAACACTAATCCTGAAATGATCCTCAATGTGAATTATTCATTTAATTCAATATTACGTAATGTTTAAGGCCAGGTCCTTATTGTTGGTATGAAAGGATTGTTTAGATAACATTAGGAGTTAGGGTGTTTTTAAATAAATGTCCATAAAGTAATTTATGTTAATATTGAAATCATATAGCATTTACAGATTACCATGTTGCATTGTCTAAAATATTTCTTTGTTCAGAATGGTTTTCCACAGAGGAAAAAGAGAAGCTATGATGGGACGACATCAGGTGGAAGACCACCCTCCAAATAAGCAGCCTAAGATGGTTAGAATCGAAATTGAACAGTTTATTGCAGTGATGGAACAGTTGAATCAGTCGATAAATGGTGGTGGTATCCATGTACGAGATGAGCCAGATCAACCACCGAGGAACATGTCAGAAGTGGATCATTTCATGAGGCAACACCCCCCATCATTCATAGGATCATCTGACCCTGTTCTAGATGAAGGATGGATTAAATCACTTGATAAGGTTTTTAATCTCATGGGGTTTTCATAACATCAAAAGGTTAGTCTTGTTGTTTACCGTTTTGAAGGTAAAGCTGACTAGTGGTGGTCGATGGTGAAAAATATCAGGGATATTGAAGATATTGTTGCTCTTGATTGGGATGAGTTCAAATGTATGTTTCCTAAGAAATATTTTCCTAAGGTGGGTTGTCTTAGGATGGAAAAAAATTTCCTGGAATTGAGGCAGGAGGATTACTCAGTGGCTGCTTATAAAGAAAAATTCACTCGATTGGAAATGTATGCTCCATATTTCATAGGAGATCTTGATAGTAAAATCAACCATTTTTACTCATAATAAAATCCAATGTTTCGAAGAGATTTAGCTTCTCGTGAGTTTAAAAGTTATGAAAAAATTGTTTTTTGTGTAGAGAAGGTGGAAATGGAGTTTGCTGATGATCAGGTATTCTTTGAAAAACAATAGAATAAGAGTACGAGGTGGCATGCGAAATGGAAGAACTATTGAAACAAGTCTCATGGTAAGAAACTTAAGTTTACAGTTTGCAAAAATTGTGGTAAAAATCATGCTGCGGAATGACTTTTAAATTACTGTAAGTGATACCTATGTGGTAAAATGGGACATAAGGCTCTTAATTTCACTGAAAAAAGATTAGGGTAATGGTAAGTCAAAATCTGACTTATATTCAGTAAAATTTTTTCAGTGCAATGAGATAGGTCATTATGAAAATGAGTGTCCAACACAGAACTCAACTGACGGAAAGCAGCCAGACTACAAGTAGAAAGGGGTGGGAAAATCATTTGAAACTACTTCAATAGATGTTGGGCCATCAAATGATGTTGTATTAGGTACACTTTTTGTTTGTTCAGATTATGCCAATGTGTTGTTTGATTTGAGGTCTACACACTCTTTCATTTCTGAGAAGTTTTCTAGTAAATTGGGAATTCCAACTCAAGATATGAATACAGAACATCGGTAAAAACTCCTGGAGGATATGTTGAGACAAAAAAACATAAGAACATTCATGTCATTGTGTGCTGAAAGAATCTACCTGCAAACCTAATTGTTTTGCTTCTAGTATAGTTTGATGTTATTTTGGCCAGCGATTAGCTTTCTGTATATCATGCTAAGATTTATTGTAGAGCTAAAGAGGTTCCTTTTCAGAATAATTTTCAGTTTGTATACAAAAGTAAACCCTTGTTGTTGATAACATATCAGGAAGCTGAGAAACTACTAAAGTATGGAAATGAATGTTACCTTGCACATATTGTTGAAAACAAAGGAACTGTTCAGATTAACGATGTGCCAGAGGTAAACGAGTACCTTGGTGTTATTCCTGATGAGTTACTTGGTATTATACCTGATCGGGAAGTTGAATTTACTATTGACTTAGTTCCTGATGCTAAGACAATTTCAAAACCCCATTATTGAAGCGCTCAAATTGAACATTTAGAGTTAAATAAGCAATTGCATGAGTTATTAGATAAAGGTTTCATTCGACCTAGCACGTTACCATGGGGTGCTTATATCTTTTGTGTTTAAAAGAAAGATATTTCAATGAGACATTGCATTTATTATAAAGCGTTGAATAATATCACTGTTAAGAATAAGTATAATTTGCCTCATATCGATGATTTATTTGATCTTCTCTATGGAGCTCAGTATTTTTCAATGATTGACATGTGGTTTGGTACCATTAGTTGAAATTAAAAGAAGCAGATGTTCTACAGACCACATTACGTACTAGATATATCCATTATGAATTTGTAGTTATTCCGTTTGGGTTAACCAATGATCCTGATGTATTCATGGATCTTGTAGATAGAATTTTCCATGAGTACATGAATAAGTTTGTGGTTGTGTTCATTGATGATATTTTGGTTTATTCGAAAAGTAAATAGGAACATGAATGTCATTTAAGTGTTGTCCTTCAAACTATAAAAGAAAAGAAATTATTTGGGAAATTCAGCAAGTGTGAGTTTTGGTTACAACAAATTTCTTTTATTGGTCACATTGTTTCAAAAAATGGAAAAACTATTGATCCTGCTAAAACAAAAGTTGTTGAAGAATGGCCAAGACCCACAAATATAACCGAGATTCGTAGTTTTCTTGGTTTGGCTGTTTATTACCGGAGATTGTTGAAAATTTTGCACGGTTATCTAGTCCAATGACTATGTTAACTTTAAAAGGTGTTAAGTTCATATGGGCAAAAGAATTTGATGATTTTTTTCAAGAATTGAAAAGAAGATTGGTGAATGCTCTAGTTTTGGCACTACCTTCCATAGATATTGAGTTTGTTATCTATAGTGATGCTTCGTTGAAAGGAATGGGTTGTGTCCTAATGCAAAATGATCAGGTAAATGCTTATGCATCACATCAGTTGAAACCACATGAGATAAATTACCGTACACATGATTTAGAATTAGCTGTCGTTGTTTTTGATTTAAAAATTTGGAGGCATCATTTGTATGGAGTGAAGTGTTAAATATATACTGATCACAAAATTTTGAAGTATATATTCACTCAAAAAGTATTTAATATGAGATAGAGGATATGGTTGGAATTAATCAAGGATTATGATTGCCCGATCCTTTATCATTTGGGGAATGAAAATAAAGTTGCTTATGCTTTGAGTCGAAAAAGTAATTCTTCATTAACCATGTTATGTTTGGAACGAGATCATTTGGTTTTTGATTTGATAATCTTTGGCATAGAAGTTATTATTGCAGGAAATTCTTCTGTTTTGTTTCAGGTGTCAGTGAAATCATCTCTATCAGACAGAATTAAGAAAGCACAGAAAGAGGATACTGAGTTGCAGAAAAAGTAAGAGTTGGTTTAGAAGTGTAATTTGCCTAAATTTATCATTGATAAAGATTGTGTTTTGAGATTTGGGAAGAGATTATCTGTTCGTTGTTATTCACAGTTGAAGATTGAGTTGCTATGTGAAGCTCATCGTTCTCAGTTTTCAGTTCATCCTGGCATTACTAAGATGTATAGAGATCATCGAGAGTATTACTGGTGGGATGGAATGAAAAGAGATATTGTTGATTTTACTGTGAAGTGTTTGACTTTTCAGCAGGTTAAAGCAGAGTGACAATTACTGAAAGAAATTCTTTAGCCTTTACCAGTGCTAGAGTGGAAATGAGAAAATATATCTATGGACTTTGTTGTGGGATTACCAAAGACATCTCGAGGTAATAATGCAATCTGGGTTATAGTTGACTGATTGACTAAATCTACTAATTTCTTTTCTATTAGAGATACATTGTCTCTAGATCAACTTTATCGGTTTTATGTTAAAGAGGTAGTCATGTTGCATGGATTTCCCCTCTCCATTGCATCTGATCGTGATCCCAAATTCACATCTAAATTTCAGAAAGGCCTTCAAAAGTCATTGGGTACTTAATTAAACTACAGTACAAATTTTCATCCACAGTCAGATGGGCAGTTAGAACGAACAATTCAAACCTCGGAGGATATGTTACGTGCTTGATTGATGGATTACCAGGGATGCTAGGACCAACATCATTCTTTGGTTGAATTTTCTTATAATAACAGTTTTCATTCAAGTATACAGATGGCTCCATTTCAGGAATTATATAGAAATTATTGTTGAACTCCAGCATTCTATGATAAATTATGTGAAAGGAAGATGATGGGACCAGAATTGGTAGAAGAGATAGCGAAGAAAGTTTAGGTGATTCAGAAGCACATGAGAACAGATCATAGAAGACATGAATGTTATGCAGGTAACTGGAGGTAGGATCTTTCCTTTGAGATGGTGACCATGTCTTTCTCAAAGTTTTTACATGGAAAAGTGTGATGTGTTTTGGTAAGAAGGGAAAGCTGAGTATGAGGATCATTGAACATTATGAAATTATGGAAAAAGTTAGATCAGTTGCGTACAGAGTGGATTTACCCTCATGTTTATCCCAGGTACACAATGTTTTTCATGTTTTGATGTTGTGAAAGTATATGCCAGATCCATCTCATCTTTTGAGCCAAGAGGTAGTTCAGTTGGAAGAGAATCTCTCTTTTGAAAAACAACCAGTTCAGATTCGTGACCGCATAGAGCAAGTGTTGCGGAATAAGGTAATTCACTAGGTAAAGTCATTGTGTAAAACCCATATGGTTGAAGAGGCAACGTGGGAATCTGAAAATTCTATGAGGGATAAATACCCCCACTTGTTTTGATAAGTGAATAAAAATTGCGAGGACACAATTCCCAAAATGGGGGAAGGATGTAACACCCTATGTAAATGAAGAATAAGATATATTTCATATTTATTAATAATTGTGAATTAAATATTAATTTCACTTTAAAGGGGTTTCTATGCTTGATAGTGTACCCGATACGCAACAGTGGGTTTCTTTGAAATTTTACGCTGCACACTAATAATATAATATTATTTTAAATTATAGTTAACATCTAGCCACTGTTTTTGTGGGAATGAATGAAACTAACTACAATATGATTATAAATTATTGTTAAATGTATTTAAATTTATCAAATAAAAATTTAGAGGCTTAAAATATGAATGAATCTAATTTTAATCATAATTTACATTAAAAGGATGATTTACCGCCTTTTAAGGGAGAACCCTCATTAAATATAGTTTTGGTCACTTTAATAGATTATAATTTAACAAATATTATCCTTCATTATAATGGGGACATCAAATTTCACTTTGGGTAATTTTTTGGTATTTTTTTTGATAAAATTCATTTTTTAAGGAATTATGAAAAATACTGTATTTTAATTCAAATGTGCCTTTTAATGTAATTTATTTATATGGTTAGATTATCTTTTTAGTTTGTTTTAAAGTGAAATTGAAATATATTTTTACCATTTAATCCAATGTTGGTCATTGGAATTAATTTCACATTGAAATTGGACATAAACAAGTATCAATCTTTTGATAGTTAATGTTTCTTAAAAATGCGCTATTTGATTTGATAATGGGAAATAATTTTAAAATTCATTAATTCCACTTCTATGTTATGAATTTTTCAAAATAGACATAAATTTTGAATTCAGAATATCAAATAATTATTAGGCTTATTTTTTGGTATTTTTTTGAAAAATATCAATTTTTGATGTATAATGACACCCCTTAGTAGTAGTTAAAAAAACTGACTTTTTCAATTAAATGAAATTTTACCACTTCTGTGAATTGAATTTCAAAAATCTGACATACATGGTTGTTATCAAGAATTAAAATGTGGTTCATTATGATGAAATTAATTTTTGGTGAATAGTAACTTTTGACTTTTATTTATCGCAGTTAAAGGTAAATAGGGAAATTTTAGGTTAAAAGAATATTATAATAATTCAAAATTATCTTAACAATTGTCCTAACCTTATTGGTTGAGTAGTGGCCGACCATGGGAATCCTTAGGACGATTTTGGGACCCCATGAAGCCAATTATGAAAGATAATGACACTTTGGATTAATTAATTTAATGTAAAGGAAAAATTGACACTAACAAAAATCTTTTAGTAAATTAATTATTATATGGTGTTATATAAGTCCTATTTTAGACTATAAATAATCATTGGAAATATAAAAAAAATTTCTGCATGCTTTTATTTTTTTATAATTTTGAGACATCGAATAAATTATATTATATATGAAACAATAATGATGTATTATTTTCCTCATTAATAAGTGATTTAAATAAATAAGAATATAATGATTAACATATTATCCAAAACACGTTCAATTCAGATTGAATGATTTTATTTCAACCAGGACTCATCTTATCTTTGAGTATAATGAATTTTGGACCATTATAAACCGAATATCATTATATTATAAAATAATACCTTCACACTTTCCTAAAGGGACCCTCCTCTGCCTTATAAAAGGAGGCCACTTCTAACCAATTCCTCGCACCTATAAAGCCATTTGGATCATTCAAAATCTGAAAAATTTATCTCCCTACATACCTCTCCTCCACATAGAATCCTTACCTTAGGCAGAAGTCATTTCAAGAAGTCCTTTGGTTCAAACCAAAGGGAGTTACCCAAATTAAACGTAATGATTTCTCTTAATTTGGTTTCTTTTATTTTACATCTCCAACCTCTAAAATCTTTTTTTCCTTTCTTTTGTAACAAAACTAGTATACTCAATACACTAGGTTGTTTTTTTGAGAAGTTTTCGAACTACACTTAAATTCACCTCCATCTAATGGATGAAGAACATAATGTTTTTGTGGATGGAAAAATAAGGCCTCAGGAAACTATGATTGTTCAATTACATCTTACCGCCTCTCATGGTGGCCATTATGATGGCACTGTATTTATATATGATATATATGATATATATTATTTCATTATTCTTCTTTACTTCCCATTTATAGCACGCCTTTATGGTTTCCATAGTGGGTAATTACGATAATCTCATTTGAGGAAGTGCGGAATACTTCCCCCTCAAAGTGATTTGATTCGTTAATGCCTTATGTAGGATCTATAAAGGATGGTGTTAACAATATTGTATTTTAAATTATACTGGAATTATAATATACCTATTCATAATTATGTTTTATTTCCTTTAAAATAAGAAATACAAATGAAAGTAGCATTCATGCGCACGTACGTCTTACAGTCTCCAGGAACGGAGCATTTCATTTCTTACCTCTAAATGTTATGTAATATTATAAAAACATGTATATACTAGATATATATGATTATTATGATATCCAAATCATGAAGAACATTCTGGATATAATGAACCTTTGACCACATGGAAAAATTATAAATATAAGGTGTTAATTTTTACTCAAGTACCAAATATCTAAAAAATGAAAGTTATTAACATAAATGATTGCATAATGTTTATTACATGGTAATATGTGATATAAAAGGAATAATAAACTTGAAGAAGGTTCTTATGAAAGTATAAATTAACTTTAGTTTATTATTCAGGAGATTAAAGAATGATCGAGTCAAGTCGAACGCGAGGTAAGGAACTTCGTCTCAATCTCCTTTCATTGAGGCATTTTTTTGTTTTATACACGACTTTATTTTATATGATGTATAAACCCCATTTAAATTTACTTTAATTCAAAGAGAATATTTTCATATGAAGCATTTTACTAAACAAAAAAAGGAATTTTTTTTATGTAAGTAGTTACAACGACCGTTCCGCCGCCGCGAGTATTATTTGTGCTTTGGCTTCCTTAATAAGCTGGAATGTTTTTCAAAGGAAAAATAAATATCATATACTATTTTTATGTATTTTTGTATTGAAAATGAATTTGATAATGGATTTATTATTTCAATATCTTGAAATGATATTTTATTATTGCAATGTGTAAAATGTTATCTTTTCATTATTCTTATGTTATGTGTTATGATCATGTTATGGTCCTTGGGATCATTTAAATATATGGGTGGTTTCATGATAAACCTAGGGTGGGTGAGCCCGAGATAGCTCTCCAATGCATTGGGTATCATGACGGAGGTAAAGTGAATGTTTCTCCTAGGAGATTTAGGGAATATAATGTGATGGGAATTCCAAGGTAACTCCTTATGTAGCTGTGATTGCTACAATGTAAGTATGATATTGATGCCACAAGTTACCTTTCAGATTTATGATTTCAATGTGTCTTTCATAAATCTTATGATTTCTTGAGGTAAGTAAAAGAGTTCATGTTTTGTATGTATTTATAAACAAATGTTTTCATTCTTTGTTTTATAACCCTTACTGAGCATTTTATGCTCATCCCTTGTTTTGAAATGTTTTCACAGGACATAAAGATGAATAATGTCAAGGATGGGATCAAGGAAAAGTCATGCTGTCTAAATCATGGAACTAGACATGACTCTTTATTCAAGAGTCTTTATTTTATTAAAAAAATGAAACTATGTAGATATGTATACCTTGTAATATTTTGAGATGTAATAGTTATGTCCTAATTCCCTACAACTCTAAACCTGAAAAGATCCTCAATGTGAATTATTCATTTAATTCAATATTATGTAATGTTTAAGGTCGGGTCCTTATAAGGATAATTGATATGTAATGTTATTTATTTTATATGTGAGGAATTAATTGTACATGAAATAAAGAGTTTGTGGAACGTTTATGAGAATCTCTATGGGTTGGGGACCATTTAATTCAATCTGCTCAATGAATTGTTAGTCTCATGGAATGAATCATTTAGATATTCACCTTTGATGGATTTTTACCTGATATGTTATAAACCGTCTTGTGAATGGTATTCACGGTTAATGTACCATGTACCTAGGTAACATGGTGTCCAAAAATAAAGAATTTCCCACATTTAGTTTCATTTATTATTAATATAAGATATTTTTCATCAATATATCTATTGATACATTTTATTTTTGGGTCCTTTATTAAATGGAATATTTTTTAGATCTATAACATTCTATAATTATTTTTTCTTATCTAGCTATTTCAATTGAACATGTTTCCATTTATTTCCTCTCTATATTATTTATACATTTTCTTCATAGTTTATTGACTACATGATATGTGTGTTCAATTACTTACCAATACATGATTATTATTCCCATTGATTCATTATTTATTTAGTCATACATTAACCTTAATGGGAATTCAATATCACCCTTAATATGTTTCTTTCCCCAAGAATCCAAGAAGTGTACTATGAAAGATATATAGGGACATACTAGATGGAATAATGTTAACCTCTATGTTATTATACACAAAGTTATTTATTTATATAAAAATTCTGTTTTAATTAGTGTATTAATTTTAATAGATGACAAATAAATATATGTGGTTTAAAATACTACTAAACTCTTTGTCTATCAAGATTTGATTCCTTCTCATCATGTGAATGTATTTGATAATATACATTCACAGTATGATTTCTGGGGTTATCTCACTATAATATTCCCATCATATCTTCATGTATATAATAAATAAAGTCTTAGGATACTACCTCAATAAAATTTTGGTTAAATTTATATATGATATGTTTATATTTTCCAAGACAAAGGTAGGACATGAAGATTATTTGAGGTTTATGATGATGACCTTGATAAATGTGATATTATTTTCCAAATTTATAAAGTGTGAATTTAACTATAGAAGGTATCTTTTATGTGTCATGTAATCACAAACTAGGGTATAAATCTGGATAATTAAAATAATAAATTTATTGGAAAATATCTCCGAGTAGAAACTATAACATAAATACTTAGTTTTCATATATTTGATCGTTAATTAATTTTTTTTTTGAAAAATATCTAGTGATTGTAAAATTGAATAACCAAGTTAATTCAAAAGGGATTCAGGTTGCTCTGGATAGTTCAATTTAAAGAGAATTTAATGTATCTCATGAGATGGTTGTTCATTGTATCTCTACTCACACTACCATACTATGGAGAAGGTTTTGTGATATAAAATGATTCACCAACTAATGGATTATGATGTGTTGTAATAAAAAATGATATGGACTTATGTTATACCCCACATCAATTAGTTGAGCCTGATAAATATTATCCTATGCATGATTTGTGGAAAGTGGTGGTAGTATTTAATATAAAGATAATTATTCATTATATTTATAGTCAAATCTTTTAAATAGAAACTAATCATAAGAGAAAAGATTATATATTCATATAAATTATTAGGAACATGCAATAGTGGAAATGGATGGAATTAATCAAAGACTATATATAATCCATACATTACCACCCCGAAAATAAAAATATGGTGGATGAAGCATTGAGTGGAAAAGATCATTCTAATTTATCAATGATGAAGATTCAAAGAGGCTAAAGATGACGACTTTGTAAATATAGTCATTGAAATACTAAGGGAAAGGGGATATGTAAAAAAATTTCAAAATTACTAATCAAACATCTATCCATTGGACAACAAATGAGGTGTAGATGGAAGACCCATAGCTAAATAATAAGGAAAAAATATTACAATTCTCAACTTTTACAATGGTAGAATTATAATATTCTTTAAATGAATACATGTCCCACAAACAACTAAATTGATGAAGGGGATATTTTATGGTACACATAACTCATCATTCTCTACCAATATTGGAATCACAAATGTACATTTATATGTCATGGATAATTTAAAATGGTGTGTCATGAAGGGGTATATTATAGATCGCAAATCCCGATGCTTGGTATGAAATCATGTTATTTAAGTATGAAGAAAGTATAAGGGTATGAGTAAACCATTAATCATACCTATATGTAAATGAATTAACATCAAATTGGATTTCATTATAGTATATATGAAGAGTTCTAAATGAAAAATTATATTTCATTTATACTTGATCACCATACAAAAAAATGCATTTTATTTATATTTTAGAAGATATTTCTCTCAATTAAATATTCTGGATGTATATAAAGGATGTTATATCAATGCTTGAAGAAAAAAATTTCATCATATCATATTGAGATTCATGGTTTACATTAAATTTTGGGGAATTTTTTTAATAATCATTGGATATACAAATGTGATTTTACAATCATTGTCATTCTCATATTTCTCATCAATATGAATGTACCATTTAAACCCTATGGTATATGATGAGATTGTGTTAAATATATTTTATATGATTTTGTGGATCAACCACTTTCCCTCTATAGTTATCATACAAAATAGTTCAAATTTTATGATTCAAATAGCACCATATGAAGATCTTTAGGGGAAAAGGTGTAGAACTCCAATATATTTGGATATTAGTGGAGAGAATAATGTATTTGAACCATATATCTATCTTGATATGTCTTATAATATTCAAACCTTTCAGTGTCTCATTAAAACAACCTAGATATTATATAATATCTATACTCATAATCATTTACTATAATAATGATATTTGGTTAGATATATGGTGATTCATCATATATCACTATATAAGAGGGATATTTTATTCAAAAAGAAGTGGATGTGGATTCCATGATACGTTTTTCATGTTTATATCCTCAAACATATGGTTATGGTATCATATAATTTTTTTCCTTCCATCAAACCTTTCATATGTTCATGATTTTATCTATGGTTTATTTTTTAAGATGTAAATACATACCCCATCACATATATAAACTCATATGTTTTTCCAATAGAACATAATATCTATTTGGTGTAATAATCGTTATAATTCATTGATTACATAGATAAAGGACAATGAAATAAGATGACAATGTAGGATAATGTTCTATAGAGGAATCAAAATTTTATGGAATTAACATAGAAACCCATAATATAATAAGTAATAAGAATCTAGATTTTTTTATCGAAGTAAATAAATTTTTATGGAGAAATTAATTTAATGACGGTATAATGTTACACTTTTTGATTTGATCATATAGAATTATTTAAATAAATAACATGTTGAATAAATTGTTTCGATCATAACTCTAAACTAAAATGATCCATGATAAATTTTATTGATATAATATATCTCAATGAAAAATATAAATTAAAATATTATCAGAATAAAATATGAAGCAACATAAAGAAAAATATAATATTAAAAAACAATAAGTAAAAAAGAAAGGCCACGTACATGAAATCATCATCCTCATGGTTTACAATGAATATCACATCCCCAATTATAAATGTAGAAGATGGAAAAATTGAAATATAATAGACATGTTTAGATAAATTTAATAGAACAAGCTGCATGATTTTAGTGATGAATTCATATATATATATATATATATATGAATGAAGAATGACCATTATATATATATAGTCTTTGGGTATATAGAAATTTGAAATATGGCCATTGGAATAATTTTCATTGAATATTGGGTTATTGAGTATGCATATGTCTAATACATATATGATAGTAGTGTAATTATTTTTAATAAATTCAAAATAGTATAATTCAAAGATAATGAACAGTGAAAAAATATAAAATATTTATTTAGAAATATTTAATTATGAAAATAAATTTTTATGGTTCACATATTATATTTAATATTGTTATTATTATTATTAAAGTCTAATTTTATATATTTATAAGATTCCAAAAAAATTCCAATGGCCATAGATTGAGAAAATATAACTTTTAGAAGAAAAAAATATTTCATTTATTTTGATGCGATTAAAATTATTTAACCTTATATTGTGATATTTCTTAAAATATCCTTTTTAAAGTGTTGTATAGTTTTTATCAAACATATTATACTAACAATGTTTAAATAATCAATATAATGTGGTGTTTCTTTGTATACTAAATATATTATTAAATCAAATTTAATTATTAACTTATATGAAATATTAATAAGAACACTTCATGTCATAAATTTATTAAATATGTATATGTATATTATGATTTCAATTACATACTAAATTGTTTATATTTAAAAATTGAATTAGATTAAATGAAGTTCAAAATTTTAATAAGAACATCAATAATATGAGAAAAAGGAAAATAAATTTTTAGGAATAAAAATATGCTACTGAGGAAAGAATTTAGTAACCAAAATTTTAACATCCTCAGCTCGACCCATTAGATTGGGTAGGGCCATTGTTCTACCAATGTTATGTGACGTCCCTGAGATACCAAAGGATGGAAAATAAATTCCAATTTCAGGAAACAATTGATGGAAAATTTTCCCTTATATAATAACCTATAATATTGAAACTATAGTAACCTAAATGTGAGAATTCTTCATGATATAAATATAACATAAATCCCATTGTAATGATGGTTTGGAAACATAATTAGATTCAAAACATTATTCAACAAACCGAAAATTCTAAAAATATTACGGTGATAAAGACCCAATGACCAAGTGTTTCTAAAACAAACTCTATATCATGACCAACTCAAAGATCTATCCATTAATGAATACATAATATACATGCTCCACTAAGGAATTATTAAATTATCACTTCAACTAGGCTATGTTATTGTTAACATGCATACGTACAAAAGAACATATATATGGGGTATGTATAACAACTTTGTAATAAATCCATCAAATATCACATTAATTTCACTAGTACAGGAACACATTCTGTCAAAATTTTATATCAAAACATGAAAAAAGATTATCAATGCAATTTTTACTAAAATTTCATTAAAAAAATATGTGTACAGAATTTATTCATTATAACAAACCAAATATTGGACTCATATAATGATTCATAAAACCATTATTTGTGGGATCTTAAATATAATGTGAAAAACCATTCTTTACAGTCCCCAATCATTACTTGGTTGCATTCACATGTGTTCCCTAAATTATAATTGATGGCTATTTATGAACCAAATAAACCAATACAATGCAATATGAGCACACAAAATCAATTGGTGTGCCAAATTATCACAACCAAACATTACATTTAAAAAAAATATGTTTATCCTTATTTCAAACACATTATGGATGACACAAATTAGTGTATAGTCTCAAAGCCAATAATATTTAAGGTTTTCTAATAAAATTATCTATTCGTTTTTCATTAAAAAATAAATATAGTTTAATTTAGAAATACAATCCATAATGTTCAATGAGAATGTGTATATATAGGGAATACTACTACATGGAGTCCGAGAACAATGAGAAACCAAGTGGAAGAACATCATTATATTACAGTTCAACTATAAAGTCCTCATAATTTTCCTTCTTTAAGAGAACAAAATAAATCAAGTTAAAATGAGGGGGTTTCTAGGGAAAATTGATTAAACATATGTAAGAGAATTCGTTAAAAATATTACAACTGGTTACCCATCATGGTGCTATATTTCCCTAAAAATGCATAGAAAAATTTTTGATTCAAAAACCTTGATGTTTGGATCATGGAACTAGACCATGATGTGGGGTGCTCAACACAATCATTTTGAGTAGTTGGTGCAAGGACAGTATAACCAACTCTACATCATAGACCATCGCATGTTATATTTTTCTATTCTATATTGGATGACACCCTAGAGAGAGGGACTATGCCTATCCACCATGACCATCACTATGAATTTTGGATTTCCTACTTCCAATATGTGGGAATCCCATCTAGGAAACCTAGACAAATGTTAGGTGCTAGGGAATGATGAAGTACCAGTAGAATAGATTATTCAAACTCCTCATGTGATAGAAATTTTATGACCATGACCATCATCACAACCTATCCCATGAAATTATCAAGCATGTGTTGAAGTATATAATGCTAAAACACCACTTTATTCACCTATCATTCATTCAATTCACCAAAACCCCAAGAATAAGAAACTTATTATGTAAAAATATGATGTAATAATATAATAAATAAAACCAAATGTGTTACATTGACCCAAATAATATGGTTTTCATCCTAGTAAACTAGAGATATGAAGTGTCTATTTGAAAAATCAAAACAGTGGTCCAAAATAAAAGTTTCATTCTTTATAGTATTCAAATTAACCCAACAATGAGGACTAAATAGTAATAAAAGTGTTATGTGATAATATAGATAGAGATTTTGATGCACATAAGGATATAAAAATGACAAAAAACATGATAAATCCTTTACTTCAAGAGTTATGTGAACATAATTGATTCATAAACAAAACCCAACTCACACTCTATCTACATGGAGATAAGAGAAAAACATGAACTACATTGAAATGAGAATCAATAAATACATAATAAAAACCCAGTTCAATATGGTTAAGAATATAAAATGGTCCCACAAAAAAATTACCTTCGATTATATATCTAGGAGTCATACTTCTAACCTCAAGGATACCTAAAAACACTGATACATTCAAAAAGATAAAATATAATGGTGAATACTATTATTGAAAAAAATAAACCCTATTACATGAAATGATGAACTAATTAGGGAAGCATGAAGAATCTATGGATAACATGAATCTAATGAATTCTCTGTGAAAGTCATGAAATCCTTCCTTGTACGTTCTCTGTTCATCACATACTTCCTCTTATACTAAATATTTTATCAATTACCCTTTTTAATAGAATAAGACAACATGTAACCATAGATAACTAAGGTCCTAAAGGTATGTAAATTAGCCACTAAACTAGAAATAATATGATTTCTTAGACTATGAGTTAAATATTGTTGAACATTTGATAATACTAGACCTTGAAAGACACTATCCCCTCATCAAGAACGAAAAGAACCAAATCAAATTTTTATAAAACTAGAATCTTCGAAACATTTTGATTTTAAAGGTAACATGTTCCAAAGACAATGATAATTTATTCCAGCATCTCATAATATACAGATAACACCCACAACATTCCCATTGGATAGTGTTCAATGTTTTCTAAATTTTCTACCATCTAAATATCAAAAATAATTACCCACTAGAAACTATCCCAATATAAGGAAGGACTAGAATTGGATTATGATATAAATTTTTTTGTTTTCATCTTTATACCACCCCATGGAATCTCCCAACCAATTTTTTTTTTAAATTTATAGAAACTGATTTGTAATTAAATAGTTGAACATACTCACACATAGAATCAAAAGTGTAGAATTATATTTATGTGACATAGAACAATAGATTCATCTCATTCCATGTGAACTAAGTGTATTTTATGAATCAAACCAATGAATCATTCATATTTCATCATTTCACTTAACAAAAACAAATATAGTT
The DNA here is from genome assembly GCA_963277665.1 of Viscum album. Classification (NCBI taxonomy): domain Eukaryota; kingdom Viridiplantae; phylum Streptophyta; class Magnoliopsida; order Santalales; family Viscaceae; genus Viscum; species Viscum album. The sequence goes on from OY728139.1 coordinate 250,225,387, forward strand.
GACAGTTTAGACATCCACAACCCATCAACCAAGAAATGTGACACCGGAGTAGAGTGGTCGTAAGGGGTACAAAGCATTAAAATACATGTGAATGTTACATAGGAAACCCATCTATGTTAGGGCAAGATTCCACATGGTGTATAAGAAAATGGGTCACTCATTACTAAATTTGTGGAAAATAACATGCATAAACCTGTTCCGTAGAAAACATCAAAGGTTGTTACATAGATTAAACTACTCTCAATGACCCACAACTTAATGAGACATTCAATATAGATTAGCTGGAAATAGTCAAGGGATAACTCTAAGCTGTCTCATGTTCTCAAACATGATCCATGTAAAAAAAATATCAAAACATGAACAAATCCATTATAATATGTTAGAGTGACTTAATAGGATTATATGTCAAAATTAAATTTCATATGAGGGAACATATCATTAACATTATTATAAAAAACACACATTATGGTATAAATTTCCACATAAACTACGCCATGTCATTACTAATTGAGAATGGTGACCAATCTGGATCCAAGAATATATGGTTATGCCCATGATAAATTGATGCACAACCAATGCGATAAAATTCCAATAAACTGTTATTTTCCTTCCATATATTATTCCCATAATAGAAAAAAAGTTAACCTATATAGAAGGGATTAGGATTGACAATTATAATCGGTCTAACAAGCATAATTACAGCACAAACATAAATAGGGTAACATGAAAAAATGCATCGTAGTAAAAACTCACAAAAACTTCTTCAATAATTTAATAGGAATGTCTAGGATATTATTTTTTAGGCACCAAACCTCTAAAATTAGCAATCCAGTATCTGTTATGGTGTTTTCTCAAACTAATTTCCCAAGTTTAACTATACCAAACGACATATATAAAATATTCAATTTATCTAAACAATGATAAGGTTCACAAGAAATATTTTAATTTAAAAAAAACAATTTTAAGAAATATTTTTAAATACATTATAGAGTTTTAATATCATGAAACTAAATTATTAATAAAAACATATTAAAAAGTTGATCATTTTTTACATCAAAAGAAAAATAGGTTTTTTTACGAAATTATGTTCTAAAAATCCCATTTGAATTGAGTATATTGAATAAGGATCATTATGTTATCTATTGAGAATAAAATTCTAAAAAATAATTAATAAATATTCCAAAAAGTTCCTTTGGTACAACATGTTTTAAATAATGAAATAAATTTCAAAACAAAAACTATCACTGAAATTATTTAAGTTTATGATCTCTTTGTCATCGTATCATGGTAGATTAAACCAAATGACAAAAAAATCATCTAATCATACAAACACAAGAGATAAAAACTTTTGAAATATTTAGTCATCATTCCACATTCATAAAACAATTACTAATATTCTTATCAAATCATGCTCAATAAACCATTTTAATACCAATATTTGATACTTCATGTGCCAATAATCATAATGCTGTTAAATTATTTCCAGTTGAGGTGACAACTAGTGATTGCGACACATATTATACTACCCTATTCCATTATATTATTTTTTATGTTTAATGATTTTATAAAATTCAATTTTTTTCAAAGAATGTATTATCAAAATGATTTAATTCATAATAAATCAAAATAATTTCATCATAATGTAAAAAATAGCAATAGTTTATCCTTTCTAAAATATTCACAATTTTTCATGTTATTATACTAATTATCCAAAACATTATTTAATAACTATATACATAACATGGAATCACATGTTATTCTTTTTAGTGTATTATGAAATTGACTAATGTAATAGTAATTCAATGTTCTAGAATCCTCTTGGTCTAATCATAGGAAATATGATCCAATGGTTCATATAAATAAGTTTAAATCAATACATACCACGTCATAGAAATATTAAAATTATCAAATATTTAAAAAATAAATCTAACATTTTTTAATGGTCTTTAATGTATATGAATGGAAAATGTCATTGGGAATCATTATTTTTAATACCCATTCTATTGTTATTAACATTCCCTTAAAGTATCATATTTTTTAATTTCTATTTAATCTATTATTTAAGAAAAATTGCACTATTAATTTATTTTTTATTTCTAAAATAGTTCCTTATTCCTCTAGAAAATAAAACCACAATGGTGAGATAATCATAAATCAATTAAATAAAGAATCATAAAATAATTACAACAAATAATAAATAAAAAACATAGACCATAACAATATTTTATCGTACATGGAAAATTGTTTTTAAAAAATATATGTTTTATCTATAAGAACAAGAAATCAATTTCAGCAGACAATATTAAAATAATTCAAATTATAAAAGCATAGAAAAAAATTTCATGACAATTATATAATCCTTATACAATTTATCTCTAATAAAGCAAGATACACAACACCCATAGACCAAACCCAAAACGATGGGATACAAACATGCCTAAAAGTTCATAATAAGACTTTCCAATCCCAAACCACCATGGTAACATGAATTTCAACATAAAAATGTTATATACATATTTTTATGCTATACATTTAATCAATTGGAAAACCTTATCTCAAAACCAATCTGCCAAACTAACAAACCATACCAAACTGATATCATTGGGAATATACTAACCCCAACCCATTTTCTAGTTCTAGGATGTGGTTCCACTATCCTTAGGTGACATTCCCTATACACAAATGGATGGAAGTAAATATAATGGTTATAAGAAAATAGGGTAAATAATTTTCCCTTATATAAATACCACTTATAGGTAAAACACAATGATATAAAAGTGAACATTATACATGATACAAATCCCAAAAATTAAAATTAATTAAAGGTCCAATATAATAATCAATTTCACATCAATAAATTACATAATTAATAATTCAAAAAATTCCAAAATATGATAAGTCCCATGTACGAATGTGGAACTACACTATCCTCCAACACTCGAACACATATGAGCTCTATTCACTATTATACACAAAATCAATATGATCTAATGGAGAAATACAAAATATTCACCTTAATTATGCCATGAAAAAAACATATTCTTAGACACCAAGCTTCCTATAATGTAGGGTTATTGTATAGAATCTATAAGAAATAACCAAGACATTCCACATATTCTTATATTATTAGAACAAAATAATATCATTGTTTTATATAAAAATATAAATAAAAATATCAAATCCATTTATTATCAAAATTTCATTTTAGAAAGTATTTTACGCTATTATTTCTAAATGGAATTCAAAATACATAACTCACATTGAAATTTATGATATATATCCTTTGAACATTACTATATTTGGAGTGGAATACCAGTCCATCCCAACTCAAGTCATCACATGGTTATATACCCAAGGTTTCCCTAAAAATCCATTGATATATTTTCCTAATCCAAAAAAGCCTCTTATAATAAAACGTGAAATATATGACCCATGCGATTTCCAAATTCTCATACCAAAACATTTCAATGAAATGAAAAATTATCTTTATCATTATATGAAACAGGTTTTAGGTAAAAATGATGATTTAGAATCTTTGATTCCATAAAATATATAATGTTTTCTATTAATACTTTTAATATTTCTTCCATAAAAAGTTAAATACATTTAATTTTGAAATCCATAATTTTATGATCTAAGAGAAAGTGTTGGGAGAGATATAATCCACCTAAATCATATCTGATCATATTGTAATAATAAGAACAAAGAACCTAATTATACCAAATTTTATCTAGAAACACCTATGAATGTGCTTGTTTTAGGAGCCCAAAATTGAAAGAGAAATAGAGAATGAAGGTTTTTATATATACCAATTGATTTAAATTGTGTAATTAAATAAAATAAAAATATTTCATGTAGTTAAAAACCAATAAACACAATTTCCCTATTTGTTAGTTTCCAAATAAGTTTATTAAAAAACCCTCACTGCCGACACCACACCTTGGACCAAACATTGTACGATCATCTAGGCCATTCTCAGTGACCCATACAAGACACCATCAACCATTACCATGACATGGTGAATTTTTCAAGATATATTGGATTGAACCAAGGAGAGACTGATCATACCCAAACACCATTCTCATCTCTTATCATTTTGGTATGGCAGTTTTCTATAGGTAGTCCTCATAGACACCATATTTAATAAAATAGTAGGAACTAGGAATTAGTATCATCCCTATTTTCTGGCTAACCCCAAAGGCAAATTACCAAACAGTAAGAATCACAACCTTTACCACGGTCTACCACATGACATGGTAAATCCCATAGTATGACACATAATGACCAAATGCCACCTCCTGTAACCAATTTCCCTCCAATTCTTACTGAAGTAAATAAGAAATAACATACTATATAAAAATTTAAAATAATATGTAAATAAATTAAAATAAGGTTGTTACAATGGATAGCTCAAAAATGAGGCACGTGGGGTTATAGATTTTGGTAAATACATAAAATAACATCAAATAACTTAACTAAAAAATATCTTGTATGAGGGGATTTAAAAATCAATCACATTATTCTCCAATTTAGATATAATTATGAAGGGAAAAATTATATCACCATATTGTATTGGTATTTCAAAAAATTCTACTTATAAATAACTTGTAAAAGGAACCCGCATATCAAGAACTATGTATCTCTATGGATGGTTACAAATACAGAGACACCAAATTTCATAAATTAATCATTCTAAATATTAAATGAAATAAGATACATGTAACAACATATAATGAAAATTTTATCTCTATATGGACCCATGATTGGAACACTGATATATAATGAATTATAAAATCTTAGTTGATTTTATTTTAGAAAAGTGGGACAAAAATTTCCCTTTTATAGTAATATTGCAATTGATTAATCATTAATTGCGAAGATACTTAATGAAAATAACCATACCAATTAATATCTAAACCAATTAAGGAAACATTTCATGACCTATTTATTATAAATTGTGTGAAAATGACAGTGGTTCAAACTTCGTCAACATATAGATGGAACTAACCTACTATTAGAATATGAATATTCCATAAAACTATATGTTTGGGATTTCTATTAAAACTATTACTGATGATATGAGTACACCACACATTTAATAAAACTTCCTTTATGTTTTATCGATGATTGTAGTATTCAAAAATTGTTTTGATGATTGAATTCAATAATCCATGTCTAAGTATCTACCAGCACGATACACACCAAGAAAACAAATACTAATAGAGTGGAGAATATAACTATTATTCTCAAATCATATATGACACTAGATGTATATCACAATGAAGATTTGTGATATATTTTTTTTGAAATAAATTTAAACCTTTTTACATTTTTCATTATACACAACACTATATTTACCTTGATTTATATGAAACTACGAGTCCATCTTGTATTACAAGAACTAATGAGCATAACATGAAATACATGATACATGGAATTTAAACCAAATGTAACATATTATTAAAATATTATTATTTAATCTTATAGATACACTAATAGAAAAATGGGAAATGGATTTAAAATTTATATAAAATGAATAATTTTCTGACCAATTAATTAAAAATGAAAATAATAATTATTTTAAAATAGAGGGAATCTTAATAAAATTCATGCGCACAAATATATTTTTCCACACTAAGTTAGATAAATTTTTTATCAAGAATAAATATAATTTATTTTACATATTATATATTCAATAATATATTTTACATTTATCTTAAGTTTTTTATAGACATAAGCTAAAAAAATCAATTTTTGTCTTGAAAAATCATTTTTTTTAATAATGTAGTTTTTTCATATTTTTCACACCTATTTAAAATATAATTATTAATAATAATTTAAGTCTTTTTAGAAAAATTTTCATTTTTTAGATCATAATATCCTAATTAAATTATGGTGAATTTTTTTTATGATTTTATGAATAGTTATGTATTTTGATGAATTGTGAAACATTCATAATTTTAATTGATAACTACCTTTTCATTTAAATTATTTAAAAATTTATTTCACATTTTAATTTGGATTTATATTTTAATATTATTAATTAAATAAAAATTCATTCAATTTGGGCTATTGGAATAATTTCCATATTAATGATTGATATAATAACCTTCTAAACATTTGAGCTTTTCCTCATTGAAAACATACATTCCCATTTTAACTAGAGTATTAATTTTAAATTATATTTGGGAACTAATGAGAATTGAACATGAAAAAATGGATTCTATATTTTATTAAGAATAACTTATATTATCTTATATTTTCATATTAAGTTTTGACAAAAATTAATAATGAAAACATTAAAAATTAATTATTATATTTAAGTTAAAATAATTTTACTAAGGGTTAATCTAAAATGATAATAGTTAAAATGACCTCAAAACATCTCTAATCCCTATTATTCAAGCATATACTGATGATATAATTTTAAATTCATGAAAATCATTCATTTTTGTTCCATTTCAAGTGAAAAACATACGTAAATTTGTTTTCCAAAAAGTACAGGTGTGCCTCTCACCTCACTTGTAATAGGCCACCCATATTCTCTATTGTTAATTTCATAAAACCCATTTTGTTCACTAACAAATTACCCCAATACCATAAAACATCCCAAATATCATCTTATAAGCCTTATGTATAAAATAAATCTACCATAAAAAGTATTTTGGTACAATCTAATGGACGATGTGCAATGAATGGGAAACCTTATTTAACAACTGTCTTTATTTTATTTCATCCTTGACCTCTATAAATTATTACCAATCCATGAAAATATAAATAAATTAGTATATTAAATATACATTTATTTTATTATGTTAAGGTAATTATCTTAAATATTATTTATTTCAATCTAATGGGTTATGAAATCATTGTGCATCTGTTCGAAGACTACCAACTCACAAACCTTTGTCATTAATTTTTTCATTACCACATATCATGGTTGGGAATAATGATAGGCATAAATTAAATATAATTTATTTATAAAATATTTATACAAATTTATTCATTATATAATATATTATTTTTTACCTTCCATACTATAGGGGATACGAAAGCTTCTCTGGTGTGTGTAGGGGACTACCACCTCGTGAAGCGCTATGATTCATTTTTCAATAACAGTTTACATTGAAGATAATAAGGATAAATATATATGGTATAAATGAAATAAATAATATGTTTACTTGATATTTATCATTCTTAAAATTAATTATTTAATTATCTTTATTACCTTTTCACTCACTGAAAGATGATAACGTAGTTTCTGTGCATGTGGACTACCGCCTTCCCAAAGCGTTGTGACAATATTTTAATAACCAAACAACATTGTGGATAATTATAACTATATTGAAATAAATAATATGTTATTTATGATATTATTTTCATTATTTAAATATATTATATTATTGACCACATTTCTATAATAACAATTCAATAACGGAAATGTTTCTCATTCATATATATGACCTACCATCTCAATGATCGTAATATACATCATTTATCATGATTGGTATTAAAAGTAAAATAGATTTATAAATTTGATAAATATTTTATTATTATTATTCTATAGATTATAGAACCCTGATGGAATTAAGATGACAAAATATAATAAATAAAAACATATGCAAAAAAGAATTTATTACCCAATACGTGAGTTTTACATGGAATGTTTTTATAAACGGGCAATAAGAGAACATTATAAAATAATATATGGTATGATATATACATATTTAAAATTATGTAATATATTTATAATAATGTTATATTTATTATATAGATGGTTTTAGTTAGTATTTTGTATGTCAAGACTCACGATAACTGATTTATAGTCTCTGTAATTTTGGGGAGACATGAAAATTCACTACTCGTTTCTTTTGTGTGGTTTATACAATACCCTTTTGACATATTATATAATTAATAATAAAAAATCTAATGATATTTAAATACTATATTAAGTTATTTTTTGTTGGGTATTGTGATTGATATTATTAATAAACCAGTTAGTAATTTATTCTCCCTTTTTACTTTTGTGAGACACATTCCATATTCACCACCATTTTATTTTTTGTGGTGTATATAGTTTCCATTAATATATTTTTTATATTAAAATAATATTTATTTTTATTTACATAATAAGTATTGTATAAATATTTCATAGGTCATAAATTTTAAAACTATCAACATAGTAACATTTCTATGTTATAATCGAAGATTTTATCATGATTGTTTATGATTAAGATCCTAATGATACAATATTTTGATTTATCTATCAAGAATCACATGAAATATCTTATTCTTTGGCTATTACTGAAATTTTCTTATATTAGTTATATTTTTCCACTCTTTGGTTATTAAAATGACAGAAACTGTGTTTTTAATATAAAATTGTCATTATTTCCCTCATTGGTCAAATACACTTTTTCTCCCAATACCCTGTTTTCAAAAAAGATTCAAAAAATGTTTTTAAATTATTTAAATTATTTATTAAAAAGTTTTGGTTCTATTTTTAATATATAAAAAAATAATGGAATTTTTATTATTTTTAAAAAATAATTCCCAATGTTATTTTAACAGATTTATGAGTAGAATCTATAGAGACCCCAAAAATGAAATACATGGACATTAATATACTTTTTTCGGAATACTTAATACATAACAAAAACAGACACACAAGGACCATAATAGTTTAGTGTCTTTGGAAACTCGGAATATAATCTTCTAATCGTGGTGAAAGATCTTCAACATCTTCTGTAAAGATCTTCCCCTTTTGTATTCGTACCTAAAAACATTCGTGAAATCATGGGGAAAAGAAATCATATAATGGGTGAGCTCAAATGCTCAGTAAGGGTAATAATGGGGAAAATAAAACAAATCATATACATTTTAACTTAAAACAAAAATGAACATAAAGTTTAAACATCAAAATCTTGAGAAACGACATAAAACATGGCAGTACGTAAGGCATAGATCATAATGGATCATCAGTCATGATAAAATAGAAAGATAATAAAACATTTAATTTTGGAAAACCATCAAGCACATGATATGATTTATGTAGTAGTCAAGGAATTGTTTTCAGGACCATTACAGTGGACAAAGTCCCTTTCTGAATCGAGTTTACTCCTCGTTCCAGTCCTGTAACACTAAACCTGATTAACTAACAGTTCCATCCATGTCTATCTCATGGAATATAAATCTTTACCCAATGAATTGGAAGGAGATATAGGTCCCACCCATCTCATAATAAAAATCATTCTAACTTGTGACACAAAATAAACATAAATCATTCATCATAACCCAAAGAATAAAATGGGTTTCATAAACTTCATCGCATCATAACATAATCCTTCTAAAACAAATATATATTATTTTATCATGAGAAAAGTGAAACCATGTAAATAATAGATACATTATATTTGAAACATACACATATCAAATAATGTCATCTTAGATGGAAAATGGTATTGATAAAACACTTGAAATGATTTCTTGAGGAAAATATCCTTTCTTCTCCAAATCATTTTCGTTTCACAAAATTCCATGAAATTTGAAAATAAAATTATTATGTTGAAAATAATAATGAAATCTTATAGAGGAATCATTATTAAAATTAGGCATTATGAAACTGTAAAAAACCGTTCATCCAGTATAAGATAAAAAAACATTTTTCTCGTACTTTTGCCAGAAAAGTCAAAAAGTACCTCTTATGGTGAAAAAAAAGAAAGCTTCCTTACACACCATGAAGTAAAAGTGAAAGATGGTTAAAAAGGACTTTAATCATACTTGAAACCATTTTTAGTGAATAAGGAAATTGATGATAAATATAACCCTAGTAAACACTTATGAATAAACAATCTCTGATAAAAATGAGATTGGAAATGTTATCCCTTACCTTATGTCCAATTTCATCCGTATGAGTCTGAGACTACTGTATAGTGAGTTTAAATATATAATTAATTGTAAAATAACCATAATAATATTTATGATATCATATATTAATCACTTTGGACTTTATACTATTCGTTCATTTGTCAATTCCATGTTAAACCAGTGTTTTGGGTAAAATCGATTCATTTATCGTCCCTGTTTTGACTTGTAATTATTAATATGATTAGTTAGAGCATGATTAATTAATTCCAGACTATAAAACATGATTTATATATAATATATATTCATAATATATATATATATATATAATAGATCTATAAATGGAAAGAAATACACTGTTCATGGAGACGGTAGGTCGTACGTACGCATGAACGATGTTTTTCCTTTACTTATTGAATTGAATGGAATTAAGTAGATGAAATACATATATATAAATAAATAAAATAGAATTATTATGTCATATATTTCATTATTACTAATTATATATACTTTTTAATCATTCTTGAATTGTTAACTTGGAAAATGAATCTCATTCCATTGTAGAGACAGTAATCCGTACGTACGCACGAGCGATTATATCATTCCCATATTTATTGAATGGAATTGGAGATGATTATATAATATATTAGAATCAGTATGATGTCATAATAATCATATATAGTTATTCTTTACACCATTATACCCATCCAAGTAAGGTGGTGGTGGAAAAACTGATTACACCACGGCGTAGAGACGGTATTCAGTACGTACGCACGCGCTGTGATTTTGTTTTTTGTAGGATGGATAAAAGGAGAAATTGGGTTGTTTCATATTTATAATAACATATCAGTATATAAGTAATACTGATGTTATTACTTTATAATGAAACAACTAAATAATGGGAAGTATAAGAAGAAAGAAACATGAAAGAGTCGGTAGAAGTGATTACCTCTTCCTCGACACACCTTCTTTAAACTCCTTCTTAGGGCACTAGAGTTGGTCTTTTGAGAAAACCAAAACCACAATGATATAACTAGAGAGGTTTTGAAGTGAAATTGGTAAGTTTTTTCCATTCTTCAAGGCTCAAAAGTTTAATAAGAGAAGAGGGGGGAGGTTCCCTTTTATAAAGTAGTATAGGGGAACCTTTGGAAAGTGTGAAAATATTATTTTATTATAAACATATCTTCTGTTTCAAAATGACCGAAAATAATTAAACATCAAGATTAGATTACTGATGGTCTAAATAAAATCATCCTATCAGAATTGGACATGTTTTGTATAATATTTTCATCATTATAATCATATTTATTTAAATCATTTATTGATGAGGTAAATAATGCATCGTTATTGTGCCATAAATAATTTAATTTATTTGATGTCTAAAAATAAAAAAAACGCCACCATTTAGGAAATATTTTTAGATTTTCAATGAATATTTATAGTCTAAAATATAATTTCTATTACCCCTAATAAAAAGTAATTACAAAAAGATTTTTGTTAAAGTCAATTTTGTCTTTACATTAAATTAATTAATCCAAATTGTCTTATCACTACCATGTGGCTCAATGGGGTCCCAAAATAGACCCAAAGATGCCCACAGTCGTCTCAAAATCATAAAATAAGTTTAGGACATGTGTTAATGTAAATTTTGAATTATTATAATATTCTTTTAACCTTGAATTACCCTATTTACAATTAACTACAGTAAATAAAAGCCAAAAGATACTATTCACTAAAAAGTGTTTTCATTTTATTGAACCATATTTTACTTCTTGATAAAATCCTTGTTTTTCTTATAATTTAAATTAAATTCATAGTTGTGGTAAAATTTCATTTAAATTATGCAGTTAGTTTTTTAACTACCACTAAGTGGTTTCACTGTTTATCAAAAATTAAAGTTTTTCAGAAAAATACAAATAATTCAGCCTAAGCTATATTTGATATTCCGAATGCAAAAATGATGTCTATTTTTCAAATTTAAAATCATATAATTTTCATTATTTAATTTTAAATTTATTTCCCGTTATCAAAACAAATAGCATGTTTTTATAAAACAATAACGATCAAAAGATCGACACATGTTTATGTCCAAATTCAAAGTGAAATTAATTAAAATGACCAAAATTGGATTAAATGGTAAAAATATATTCTAATTACTCTTTAAAACCAATTAAAAATATAATGTAACCATACAAATTATTGTGATGAAAAAAGTTTTTTTAATTAAAATATAGCGTGTTTTTACTATTCATTTAAATTTGAAAGTTATTAGAATAATATGAAAATTTTATCCAAAGAAAATTTTTATATCCTAGTTCTAAAGAATAATTTTATTTTGTTAAGTTAAACCTATAAACATGTAAAAAACTATATTTAAAGTAGGTGTGCCATCAAAAGGAGGAAAAACTAAGTTTTTTGAAAAATACTTATTTTACTAGAAAAAACATTATTTTGTTCTCATACTATGTTCCAAAAAATGTGTATTATGAATAATAATTTTATAAAATTGAGATTTTTGTTAATACTAATCATAATGGATAGTCCATAATAATATGATAACAAGATATCATTGTTTAGTGAAACCCGGTATTGCGTACTACACACGCTATCGAGGAAGGTCATGATTGCGTGCAATGCAAGCCAAGTTAGGGTTGCGTGTAGTGCAAGAAACCTTTGTCATTTCCTATAAAATAATCCAACCATATTTAATTTATACATTTAATATATATATATACACTCATTGTTTCATATAATAACTACGATTAATCGAACATGAAATTGTGTGTAACACGATCCAAGAATAGTATTCCGTATACAGCAAGATAATATGGTGTTGTGTATAGAGCATGATAATCTTGGTGTAATGTACAGTAGAAGATATGAATTAAATTAAAAAGAATATATCTCATAAAATCTCGGGGTTTTACATTCTACTCCCCTTAAGATGATTTTTTCCCTCAAAATTCTTCGGGCTTATAAATTGTTTATTACTTGAGAGTTTCTTTCATAGAAACCCACATCGTAAAAAGGAATACGAAAACTTAATTTTAAAAAAGTGAAGTTTGAAACATAATGGTAACCCAAATTAACTCATAACTGGGTTTCCACATTGAAGATCATAGGTGAAAATGTGGATATGGAGGAGAAATATAACTATCATGTTCTGATAGAGAGTGGTAGAGAACATGGCTATGAAGAATAAAATAATCACAAAGCCATAAATTTGTGATGATCTAAGGTACTATCTGATTCATCAGATATGAGAGTACTAGGACAAAATTTTTGGTTTTCAAGATCAATTCCATAATGTTGATGAACTTTTACATGAGGAGAAATACTTACTTGATTTCAGTTTAATATCGTCGTTGGTCATTCCATGTATAATTTCCACATCATATCTATTTAAAGAAATGAAGTTAAATTTGTCATTCATGATATATTAGCAGATCATGTGATATAATGATAAATCATCCCATCTATTTCTATCATAAAAAGGTTAGCATAAGTTATTAAATAAACATAAGTCGATCAATGGTGAGATTAATCGTATATGATTCCAAAAATTGACTTATAATTCATATATCATACATCTTAATAAAGTAAAACTAGTATTTACTAACCAGGGACTTCCTATAGTCCAGTGGTAGGCAATGAAGTCATGTCGAACATTGATTGTGGGTTCTATTCCCGCAACCTTGTCTGACGTGATGGGTTGTCGTATGTCCTGAAGGTTGTCCCTTTTTCTTTAACTACACTATTATAAAATTCCAGAAATAATATAAAAAATTTTATATCCTTAAACAATACTATATGATGTCCAACATAATCCATTCCAATCTTTAGGCTTATCCAAAATACATATGTCCAATCTCATAGTTTAAAGAAAATTATTACATGAAATGTCACATAACAAGCATGTGAATGCCATCATTTATCCCCCATATATCATAAGATATATCTTGTTGGTCACATTCCAAACATGTCAATACCTTAATCATGTATTATTTTGAAGCATGAATTACCATAGAACCCTAGTGAAAACATGAGTGCTGTCAAAAGTTAACTCTTTCCCCATACCAAAATCCCAAAAATATTATATACTCAAACCATGATATCACTTAGTCCTTATATCAATCATGAGCTCATGAATACTATCAGACAATTTATTTTCTCCTTATCCCATCATTATTTGCATATCATCTGATTTCCAAAATATTTGAATCACTTTTCATGGTTACCGGTATAATATTATTATAGAAAACCACAATGGAACAATACACATATATTTAAATATACTATAAAAGTACCTCAACAACATTATTATTGAATTCCAATACATAAGACATTTAATCCATACTCTTCAATGATTGGCATATAATAGGTCCTTCCCCTATTTAGAAGTAACTTCTTAGGTCAGGGCATTGAGTTGGGTAATGCCCATGTTCTCCGCAGATAAGACATTGGGCTCCATAATAGTCTGTCACTCTATGAGCTTTTTCTCCACATACATAACATCTTCCCATCCATTTGAGGTATTCCACAAGGTTCTTATTCCTTTATTTAGAAATCTCAATATTCCTTTCTCTATGCTCCTCACCATGAAAACATACATAAAATTCCATCTTCCTCTTATTTGATGACTTAGGAATATAAATAATATTCAACTTGTTAATCATATATCGAGATGAATGATTCAGCATAATCACAATATCTTTCTCTCCAGGAGTTACATAATTTCATTAATCATAGTCACCAATTTCTCCATTAGATTCAATGTTAACTGAATTCTTTCTCGTTCCCTCCATTAACTAAGAACATAAACCAAAGTGTTTCAAAAAGTTAAAATAATGAGGAAACACATAATCATAAAAAGTCACTTATGGGATGTCGAACTTATCAAAAATTATGTAATCCATGACACAATAGGTTCACCCTATGTTATTGATGATCATCAACATAATTCTAGGACTCTAACCCATACGTATAATTAACCCTAGGGACATCCCTAGATATACCTTAGAAATATCTCTAGAGATGTCACTAAAGTTTCCGCATCGTAGTTTCCAAAGGTTAACTAAACCTTTCCTCTGATACCAACTGTAGCGGTCTAGAATTACTTCCAGTGGACCATAATTGATACCTATCAGGGAAATCTATGGGAGGATACACCCCTTGGGCAGGACACACCACCATCCCCAATGGCAGAAATTTCCTCATGAAGCCCTTGGGAGGGGAGCCATGCTTCGTCCAACGCTCGCCTGTTAGAGTTCCCAAGGATCAGATAGATTCCTACCTCTTTTACCTCTTATACCAACTATAGAGACCCCAAACGTGACGTACATGGACATTACATTACTTTTTTAAGAATACTTAATACATAACAAAAATAGACACACAAGGACCGTAATAGTTTAGTGTCATTGGAAACTCGGAATATAATCATCTAATCATGGTGAAATATCGTCAACATCTCCCATAAAGATATTCCCCTTTTGTTTTCTTATCTAAAACCATTCTTTAAATCTTGAGGAAAAAAACATATAAAGGGTGAGCTCAAATGCTCATTAAGGGTAATCATTGAGAAAATAAAACAAATCATATACAGTTTAACATAAAAAAATGTGAACATTATGTTTAAACATCAAAATCTTGAGCAATGACATAAAACATGGCAGTATGTAAGCCATAGATCATAATGGATCATCAATCATGATAAAATATAATGGGAATAAAATAAGTAATTGTGGAAAAAAATAAAGCACATGACATGATTTCCATAATAGCTAAGGCATTGTTGCCAAGACCATGTTAGTGGACAAAGACCCTTTCTGAATCGAGTCCACTCCATGTTCCAGACCTGTAACACTATACCAGATTAACTTACCATTCTAGCCTTTTCTATCTCATTAGATATAAATAATTACCAAATTCATTGGAGGGTGATATAGGTCTCACCCATCTCAGAATGTAATCATTCTTACTTGTGCCACAAAATAAACATAAATCATTAATCACAACCCAAAGAATAAAATGGCTTTTATAATCATCATCCCATAATAACATAATCCATATAAAAAAATGGATATCATTTCAAATTGAGAAAAAATGAAAACATTTAAAACATAGAGACATTATATTTGAATCATACACATATTAAATAATGTCATCTTAGATGGAAAATGGTTTTGATAATACACATGAAATAAATTCTTGAGAAAAATATCATTTCATCTTCAAAATAATTTTCTTCTCACAAAATTCCATCAAATTTTATAAGAAAATGAATTTGTGGAAAATAATAATGAAATATTATAGAGGAATATTTTTGAAAATTATGTGTTATGAAACCATAAAAAACTGTTCAACATGTATAAGTTAAAAACATTCTTCTTGTACTTTTACCGAAAAAGTCAAAATCTACCTCATATGGTGAAAAAAGAACGATTCCTTACAAACCATGTAGTAAAAGTAAAGAATGGGTAAAAAGGACTTTAATCATACCATTATTAGAATGCAGGTACATTGATGATAAATATAAACCTAGTAAATTCTTATGAATAAAAAATCTCGGAAAAAATGAGATTGGAAAAGTTATCCCTTACCTCATGTCCAATTTCTTTCTTATGTGTCTGAGACTCCTCTGTAGTGGGTTTAAACATATTATTAATTATCAAAGAACCATAATAATATTTATGATATCATATATGATTCACATACGACATTATATTATCCGTTCATTTGACAATTCCATGTTAAAGCAGCGTCTTGGGTAAAATCGTTTCATTTATTGTCCGTGTTATGACTTGTAATTGTTAATATGATTACTTAGATCATTATTAAATAATTCCAGAATAAAAGAACATGATTTATATAAAATATATATTCATAATATACATATATATAATAGATCGATAAATGGAAATAAATACACCGTTCATGAAGAAAGTATGTCGTACGTACGCATGAACGATGTTTTTTGTTTCCTTAATGAATTGAATGGAATTCAGTAGATGACATACATACATATATACATAAATCCAGTAGCATTATTATGTCATATATTTCATGATTACTTATTATATATACATTATAATCATTCTTGTGTTTTTAACATGGAAAATGAATCTCATCGCGTTGTGAAGACGGTAATCCGTACGTACGTAGGTGCGATGATATCGTTCCCATATTTATTGAATGGAATTTGAGTTCATGATATAAAATCATAGAATTATTATGTTGTTATAATAATTATATATAGTTATTCTTCACAGCATTATACCGATCCATTTAAGGTGGTGGTGAAAAAATTGATTACACCACGACGTCGAGATAGTATTCCATACGTACGCACGCGTGGTTATTTTGTTTTTCATAGCATGGATAGAAGGTGAAATAGGGTTGTTTCATATTTATAATAACATATTAGTATATAATTAATACTGATGTTATTAATTTATAATGAAAGAACAAAATAAGAGGAAGTAGAAGAAGGAAAAAACATGAAAGAGTCGGTAGAAGAGATTACCTCTTCCTCAACGCACCTCCTTTATACTCCTTCTTAGGGAACTAGATTTGTTATTTTGAAAAGACTAGAACATCTATGATATAACCAGAGAGGTTAAGGAGAGGAATTCGTTTGGGTTCGTCAATCTTAAAGGCTCAAAAGGGTGTGAAGAGAAGTGGGAGGAGGTTCCCTTTTATAAGTGAGGAGAGGGGAACCTTTGGAAATTGTTAAAATTTTCTTTTATTATAAGAACATCTTCTCTTACAAAAGGGCCAAATTTCATTAAATATGAAGAAAAGATTACTCAAGGTAGAAATAATATAATCCAATCATAATTGTACATGTTTTGGATAATATTTTAATCATTATAATCTTATTTATTTAAATCATTTATTAATGAGGTAAATAATGCATCATTATTGTGTCATAAATAATTTAATTTATTTGATGTCTAAAATTTAAAAAAACCAACATGTATGAAATATATTTTAGATTTTTAATTAATATTTATAGTCAAAAAGATAATTTATATAACCCCTTATAAAAATTAATTACTAAAATATTTTTGTTAAAGTGAATTTTGTCTTTACATTAAATTAATTAATCCAAATTGTCATTATCCCTACCAAGTGGATCAATGGCGTCCAAAAATCGACCCAAGGATGCCTATGGTTGGAAAATACTCATAAAATAAGGTTAGTACAAGTGTTAATGTAAATTTTGAATTAATATAATATTCTCCTAACCTTGAATTACCCAATTTACCTTTAACCGCAGTAAATGAAAGACAAAAATTAATATTCACCAAAAATTATTTTCATCTTATTGAACCACATTTAACTTTTTGATAAAAACCATGTATGTTGAATTTTTGAAATTCAATTCACAGAAGTGGTAAAATTTCATTTAAATGAAAGCGTCAGTTTTTTAACTACTACTATGTGGTTTCACTATTCATAAAAATTTGTTGTGTTTTGGAAAAACACCAAAAATTTGGCCTAAGATATATTTTATATTCCGAATTCAAAAAATTATTTCTATTTTTTCAAATTCAAGACATATAATTTTCATTAGTTAATATTAAAATTAATTCCCGTTATCAAAACAAATAGCATGTTTTTAAGAAACAATAATTATCAAAAGATCGACACTTGTTTATGTCCAAATTAAATGTGAAATTAATTCCAATGACCAATATTAAATTAAATGGTAAAAATATATTCTAATTAATCATTAAAACCAACTAAAAATATAATGTATCCATAAAAATTATTGTGATGAAAAAAGTTGTTTTTAAATAAAATATAGCTTGTTTTAACTATTCATTAAAATTTGAAAGTTATGAGAATAATATGAAAAATTTTATCCAAAGTAACTTTTTATATCTTGATTCTAATTAATAATTTTATTTTGTTAAATTGATCTTATAACTATTTAAAAAATTATATTTAAAGTGGTTGAGTCATCAAAAGGGGGAAAAATACGTTTTTTGAAAAATACTTATTTTACTCGAAAAAAATTTATTTTGTTCTCCTAACATGTTCCAGAAAATGTGTAAGATTAATAATAATGTTATAAAATTCAGAATGTAGTTAATAATAATCATAAAGGCTGGTCCATAATAATATTAGAACAATATATCGTTGTTTAGTGAAACCTGGTATTGTGAACTACACACGCTATCGAGGAGGGTCGTGATTGTGTGTAATACAAGCCAAGTCAGGGTTGCGTGTAGTGCAAGACTCCTTTGCCGTTTCATATAACAAAATCCAACCATATTTCATTTATACATTGAATATATATATATATATACATTCAATGATGCATATAATAACTACTATCAAACAAACTTAAAATTGTGTGTAACACGATCCAAGAATAGTATTGTGTATACTGCATGATAATACGGTGTTGCGTATAGTGCAAGATAATCTTGGTGTAATGTACAATATAAGATATGAAAGAAATTTAAAAAAATATATCTCATAAAATCTCAGGGTGTTACATTCTACCCCCCTTAAAATGAATTTCACCCTTGATATTCATCGGGGTTATAAGTTGTTTATTACTTGAGAGATTCTTTCATAGAAACCCACATCGTAAAAAGGAATACTAAAATTTAATTTTAAAAAAGTGATGTTTGAATCATAACGATTACCCAAATTAACTCATCACTAGGTTTCCACATTGAAGATCATAGGTGAAAATTTGGATATGCAGTAGAAATCTAACCATCATCTTCTGATAGAGAGTGGTAGAGAACATGGATATGAAGAAGACAATAATCACAAAGCCATAAATTTGTGATGATCTAAGTTACTATCTAATTCATCGGATATGAGAGTACTAGTACAACATTTTTGGTTTTCAAGATCAATTCCCTAATGTTGATGAACATTTAAATGAGGAGAAATACTTACTTGATTTTTGTGTAATATCGTCATTGTCCATTCCATGAATAATTTCCAATTCATCTTTATTTAACGAAATGAAGTTGAATTTTTCATTCATGAAGTATTAGCAGATCATGTGATAGAATGGTAAGTCATCCCATCTATTTCTATCATAAAAGGGTAGCATATGTTATTAAATAAACATAAGTCCATCAATGGTGTGATTAATCGTATATGATTCCAACAATGGACTTATAATTCATCTATCATTCCACTTAATAAATTAAAACTAGTTTTTACTAACCATGGGCTTCACGTAGGCAAGTGGTAGGTAATGAAGGCATGTCGAACTTCAGTTCTGGGTTCGATTCCCGCAACTTTTTCCCACGCGATGGGTTATCGCCCATCCTGTAGGTTATCCCTTTTTCTATAACTACACTATTATAACATTCCTTAAATAATATCAAAAAAAGTTATGTCCTTAAACAGTACTATCTGATGTCCAATATAATCCATTCCAATCTTTAGGCTTATCCAAAATACATATGTACAATCTCATAATATAAAGAAAACTATTTCTGGAAATGTCACATAACAAGAATTTGAATGCCATCATTTATCCCCAATATATCATAACATATATCTTGTTGGTCACATTCCAAACATGTGAATAACTTAATCATGTATTATTTTGAAACATGAATTACCATAGAACCATAGTGAAAACAAGAGTGCTGTCAAAAGTTAACTCTTTCCACATACCAAGATCCCAAAAATTCTATATACTCAAACCATGATATCACTTAGTCCTTATATCAATCATGATCTCATGAATACTATCAAAAAATTTATTTTCTCCTTATCCCTTCATTATGCGCGTATCATATTCTTTAAAAAATATTTGAATCACTTTTCATGGTTACTGGTACCATATTCTTATAGAAAACCACAATGGACAAATACACATATATTTCAATATAATATAAATGTTCCTCAACAACATTATTATTGAATTCCAATACATAATCCCTTCAATCCATCCTCTTTAGTGATTGGAATATAATAGGTCCTTCCACGATTTAGAAGTAACTTCTTAGGTCAGGGCATTGAGTAGGGTAATGCCCATGTTATCCACAGATAGGACATTGGGCTCCATAACAGTCTGTCACTCTATGAGCCTTTTCTCCACATACATAACATCTTCTCCTCCATTTGAGGTATTCCTCAAGGTTATTCATCAGTTATTTAGAAATCTAAATCTTCCTTTCCCTACGATCCTCACCATGAAAACATGCATAAAATTACATCTTCCTCTTATTTGATGACTTACGAATACAACTAATATTCACCTTGTTAATCATATATCGAGTTGAATAATTAAGCATAATCACAATATCTTTCTCTCCAGGGATTACATAATTTCATTGATCATTATCACCAATTTTTCCATTGGAATCAACGTTAACTAATTTCCATCTCGTTCCCTCCATTGACTAAGACCAAAAACAATAGTGTAAGACACAATTAAAATAATGAAGAACTTCATAATCATAAAAAGTCACTTACGGGATGTCTACCTTATAAAAAATTATTTAATACATGACACCTTAGGTTCACCCTAGGTTATTCAGGATCATCAACATAATTGTAGGACTCTAACCTATACGTATACTTAACCTTAGGGACATTCCTATACATACCTTAGAAATATCTCTAGAGATTTCACTAAAGTTTTCAAATCATAGTTTCCAAAGGTTAACTAAACCTTTCCTCTGATACCAACTGTAGCGGTCTGAAATTACTTCCAGTGGACAATAATTTATACCTATCAGGGAACTCTATGGGAGGATACACCACTTGGGAAGGACACACCACCATCCCTAGTGGCAGCAATTTCCTCAAGAAGCCCTTGGGCAGAGAGCCATGCTTCGTCCAATGCTCACCTGTTAGAGTTCCCAAGGATCAGATACATTCCTACCTCTTTTCCCTATGATACCAATTGTAGAGAACCCAATCATGACTTAAATGGACAATACATTACTTTTTTTTTGGAATACTTAATAGATAAAAAAACAGACACACAAGGACTGTTATAGTTTATGGTCTTTGGAAACTCAGAATATAATCTTCTAATCCTGGTGAAAGATCTTCAACATCTCTCATAAATATATTCAGCTCTTGTTTTCTTACCTAAAACAATTCTTTAAATCCTGAGGAAAATAAAAAATATAAAGGGTGATCTAAAATGCTCAGTAAGGGTATGAATGGAGAAAATAAAACAAATCATATACATTTGAACATTAAAAACGTGAACATAATGTTTAAGAATCAAAATCTTGAGCAATGACATAAAACATGACAGTATGTAAGGCATAGATCATAATGGATCATCAACCATGATAAAATAGCATGGGAATAAAACAAGTAATTGTTGAAAACCATAAATCACATGATATGATTTTCATAGGACGCAATTAATTGCTGCCAAGACCATCTTAGTGGACAAAGTCCCTTTCCGAATCGAGTCCACTCCATGTTCCTGTCCTATAACACTGTACCAGATTAACATACCGTTCCAGCCATGTCTATCTCATGACATATAAATCAGTACCCAATCCATTGGAGGGAGATATAGGTCCCATCCATCTCATAATGAAATCATTATTTACTTGTGCCACAAAATAACATAAATCATTAATCATAACCCAAAGAATAAAATGGGTTTCATAAACATCATCCCATCATAACATAATCCATATAAAAAAATGGATATCATTTCAACATGTGAAAAGTGAAACCCGGTAAGTCATAGAGACATTATATTTGAAATATACACATATGAAATAATGTCATCTTATATAGAAAATTGTTTTGATAAAACACTTGAAAGGAATTATTGAAGAAAATATCCTTTCTTCTTCAAAATCATTTTCTTTTCACAAAATTCGATGAAATTTTAAAATAAAAGTATTTTTTATAAAATAATTATGAAATATTATATAGGACTCTTTATGAAAAATAGGTTTTATAAAATAGTAAAAATCTGTTCATCCCGCATAAGTTAAAAAAACATTCTTCTCGTGCTTTTGCTGGAAAAGTCAAAATGTACCCAGTATGGTGAAAAAAAGAAAGATTCCTTACACATCATGTAGTAAAAGTAAAAATGGGTAAAAAGGTAATTAATCATAAATGAAACCATTTTTATAAAACTGGGACATTGATGATAAATATAATCATAGTAAATACTTATGAATAAAGAATCTCGGATAAAAATGAGATTGGAAAAGTTATCCCTTACCTTATGTCTAATTTCTTCCATGTATGTCTGAGACTCCTGTATAGTGGGTTTAAACATATTATTAATTATAATAGAACCATAATAATATTTATGATATCATACTTTATTCACTTATGAAATTATATTATCCGTTCATTTGTCATTTCCATGTTAAAGCAGCATTTTGGGTAAAATCGTTTCATTTATCATCCGTGATTTGAATTGTAATTATTAATATGATTACTTAGATCATTACTAATTAATTACAGAATAAAAAAACCTGATTTATATATAATATATATTCAGAATATACATATATATAATAGATCGATAAATGGAATGAAATACACTGTTCAAGGAGATGGTAGGTCGTACGTATGCATGAACGATGATTTTCGTTTCCTTATTAAATTGAGTGGAATTAAGTAGATGATATACATACATATATACATAAATACATTAGAATTATTATGTCATATATTTCATGATGACTTATTATATATACATTATATTCAATCTTGAATTGTTAAAATGGAAAATGAATCTCATCGTGTTGTTGAGACGATAATCCATACATATGCACGAGCGATGATATCGTTCCCATATTTATTAAATGGAATTGTATTTGATGATATGATATCTTAGAATCATTATGATGTTATAATAATAACATATAGTAATTATTTACACCATTATACCCATCCATGTAAGGTGGTGGTGGAAAAATTGATTACACCACGGCGTGGAGACGGTATTCTGTTCGTACGCACGTGCGGTGATTTTGTTTTTCATAGGTTGGATAGAAGGTGAAATTGGATTGTTTCATATTTTTAATAACATATCAGTATATAAGTAATACTGATTTTATTACTTTATAATTAAACAAATGTGAAGAGGATGTATAATAAGAAAGAAACTTCAAAGAGTCGGTAGAAGAGATTACCTCTTCCTCGACGCACCTCCTTTAAACTCCTTCTTCGGGCACTAGAGTTGTTCTTTTGAGAAGACCAGAACCTATATGATATAACTACATAGGTTGAGAAGAGTAATTTGCAGGGTTTGGTCGAGCTTCAAGGCACAAAATGGTGTGAAGATAAGAGGGAGGAGGTGCCCTTTTATTTGGGAGGAGAGGGGCACATTTGGAATGTGTGAAAATATTATTTTATTATAAAATTATCTTCGGTTTCAAATGGTCCTAAAATAAATAAATATGGAGATAAGATGACTCATGGACGAAATAAAATCATCCAATCAGAATTGAAGATGTTTTGGATAATATTTTAATCATTATAATCTTATTTATTTAAATCATTTATTAATGATGTAAATAATGTGTCATTATTGTGTCATAAATAATTTAATTTATATGATGTCTAAAAATTATAAAAAAAACACCACCATAGAGGAAATATTTTTAGCTTTTCAATTAATATTTATAGTTGAAAAGATAATTTATATAACCCCTTATAAAAATTAATTACTAAAATATTTCTGTTAAAGTCAATTTTGTCTTTACATTAAATTATTTAATCCAAATTGTCATTATCACTACCATGTGGCTCAATGGGATCCCAAAATCGACCCAAGGATGTCCATGTTCGTCCAATACTCATAAAATAATGTTAATACATGTGTTAAGGTAAATTTTTAATGATTATAATATTCTTTTAACCCTGAATTAACCTATTTACCTTTATCCGCATTAAATTAAAGTGAAAAATCACTATTCACCAAAAAAAAATTTCATCTTATTGAACCACATTTTACTTATTTATAACAACAATTAATGTCAGATTTTGGAAATTCAATTCACAGAAGTGGTAAAATTTCATTTAAATGAAAGTTTTTATTTTTTAACTACCACTAAGTGGTTTCACTATTCATCAAAAATTGATGTTTTTCAGAAAAATACCAAAAATTCAACCTAAGTTATATTTGATATTCCGAATTCAAAAATGATGTTTATTTTTCCAAATTCAAAACATAGAATTGTTATTAATTAATTTTAAAAATAATTCCTGTTATCAAAACAAATATCGTGTTTTTATGAAACAAAAACTATCAAAAGATCGACAGTTGTTTATATCCAAATTCAAAGTGAAATTAATTCCAATGACAAAAATTGAATTAAATGGTAAAAATATATTCTAATTAAACTTTAAAAACAATTAAAAAGATAATCTAACCGTATAAATTATTGTAGTGAAAAAAGTTCTTTTTAATTAAAATATAGTGTGGTTTTACTAATCATCAAAATATGAATGTTATCAGAATAATATGAAAATTTTATCCAAAGTAACTTATTATATCATGATTCTAAATAATTATTTTATTTTGTAAAATTTAACTTATAAACATTTCAAAAAATATATTTAATGTGGGTGCACCATCAAATGGCGGAAAAACTACAATTTGAAAAATAATTATTTTACTTGAAAAAAATTTATTTTGTTCTCGTACAATGTTCCAAAAAATGTGTAAGATGAATATTAATGCTATATAATTAAGAATATAGTTAATTATAATAATAACGGCTAGTCCATAAAAATATTACAATAATATATCGTTGTTTAGTGAAACCCAAAATTGCGTACTACACATGCTATTGAGGAAGGTCACGATTGCGTGTAATTCAAGCCAAGTTAGATTTTCATGTAGTGAAAGACTCATTTATTGTTGCATATAATAGAAACCAACCATATTTCATTTATACATTTAATATATATATATACACTCAATGTTGCGTAGAATAACTACTATTAAACGAACATGAAATTGTGTGTAACATGATCCAAGAATAGTATTCTGTTTAATGCAAGCTAATATGGTGTTGCGTATAGTGCAACATAATCTTGGTGTAATGTACAGTAGAATATATGAAAGAAATTAAAAAGAATATATCTCATAAAATCTCGAGGTGTTACATTCTACCCCCTTAAAATGAATTTTTCCCTCAAAATTCATCGGGTTTATAAATGGATTATTAAATGAGAGTTTATTTCATAGAAAACCAAATCGTAAAAAGGAAAACTAAAACATAATTTTAAAAAAGTGAAGTATGAAAAATAACAGTTACCAAAGATAACTCATCATTGGGTTTCCACATATGAGATCATAGGTGAAAATATGGATATGGAGGAGAAATCTAACCATGATGTTCTGATGGAAAGTGGTAGAGAACAAGCATATGAAAAATCCAATAACCACAATGGCATAAATTTGTGATGATCTAAGGTACTATCTAATTCATCAGATATGAGAGTACAAGGAAAACATTTTTGGTTTTCAAGATCATTTCCCTAATTTTGATGAACTTTTGCATGAGGATAAATACTTACTTGATTTTAGTGTAATATCATCGTTGTTCATTCCATGAATAATTCCACTTCATCTCTATTTAATGAATTGAATTTGGGTTTTTCATTCATGAAGTGTTAGCAGATCATGCGATAGAATGATAAGTCATCCCATCTGTTTCTATCATAAAATTGTTAGCATAAGTTACTAAATATTATTAAGTCCATCTATGCTGAGATTAATCGTATATGATTCCAACAATGGAATTATACTTCATCTATCACAACGCATAATAAAATAAAACTAGTTTATACTAACCAAGGACTTCATGTAGGCCTGTGGTAGGCAATAAAGGCCTGTCGCACTTCGGTTGTGGGTTCGATTCCTGCAACATTGTCTGACGTGATGGGTTGACGCCCGTCCGGCAAGTTGTCCCATTTTCTATAACTACACTATTATAACATTCTAGAAATAGTATTGAAAGAAGTTTTATCCTTAAACAATACAATCTGATGTCAAATATAATCCATTCCAATCATTAGGATTCTCAAAAATACATATGTCCAACCTCATAGTATAATGAAAACTATTACTTGAAATGTCACATAAAAAGAATGTGAATGCCATCATTTATCCCCCATATATCATAAGATATATCTTGTTGGTCACATTCCAAACATGTGAATACCTTAATCATGTATTCTTTTGAAACATTAATTACCATAGAACCTTATTGAAAACATGAGTGCTATCAAAAGTTAGCTCTATCCACATACCAAAATCCCTAAAATTCTATTTACTCAATCCATGATATCAGTTAGTCTATATATCAATCATCAGCTCATGAATACTTTCAAACAATTTATTTTCTCCTTATCCCTTCATTATACGCACATCATCCACTTTCCAAAATATTTGAATAACTTTTCATGGTTACCAGTACCATATTCTTATTGAAAACCACAATGGACCAATACACATATTTCAATATACTATAAAAGTACCTCAACAACATTATTATTGAATTCCAATACATAATCCATTCAATCCATCCTCCTCTATGATTGGAATGGAATAGGTCCTTCCTCGATTTAGAAGTAACTTCTTAGGTCAGGGCATTGAGATGGGTAATGCCCTTGTTCTCCGTAGATAAGACACTGGGCTCCATAACAGTCTGACACTCTATGACCCTTTTCTCCACATAGATAACATTTTTCCCTCCATTTGAGGTATTCATCAAGGTTCTTCTTCCATTATTTAGAAATATCAATATTCCACCCTCTACTATCCTCACCATGCGAACATGCATAAAATTCCACCTTCCTCTTATTTCATGACTTAGGAATAGAACTAATGTTCACCTTGTTGATCATATATTGAGATGAATGATTCAGCATAATCACAATATCTTTCTCTCTAGGCATTACATTATTTCATTGACCATAGTCACCAATTTTTCCATTGGAATAAATATTAACTGAATTCTTTCTCATTTCATCCATGGACTAAGACCAGAAACCATTGTGTAAGAAACAGTTAAAATAACGATGAACCACATAATCATAAAAAGTCACTTATGGGATTTCTACCTTATCAAATATTCTTTAATCCATGACACCTTAGGTTCAAAATAGGTTATTCATGATCGTCAAAATAATTCTAGTACTCTAACCTATAAATATACTTAACCTTAGGGACATCCCTTGACATACCTTATAAATATCTCTAAGGATTTCACTAATGATTTAGCAACCTAGTTTCAAAGGTTAACTAAACCTTTTCTCTGATACCAACTATAGTGGTCTGGAATTAATTCTAGTGGACTATAATTGATACCCATAAGGGAACTCTATGGGTGGATACACCCCTTGGTCAGGACACGCCACCATCCCCAATGGCATCCTTTTCCTCATTAATCCCTTGGGTGGAGAGTCATGCTTCGTCCAATGCTCACATGTGAGAGTTACCAAGGATCAGATACATTCCTACCTCCATTTCCTCTGATACCAACATTAGAGACCCCATACTTTATGTACATGGACATTACATTACTTTTTGCGGAATACACCACACATAACAAAAACATACAAACAACGATTGTAATAGTTTAGTGTCATTGGAAACTCAAAATATAATCTTCTAATTGTGGTGAAATATCTTCCACATCTCACATAAATATCTTCCTCTTTCGTTTTATTAACTAGAACCTTTCTTTAACTCATGGGGAGAAGAAAACATATAAAGGGTGAGATTAAATGTGCAGTAAGGGTAAGCATGGATAAAATAAAACAAATCATATACATTTGAACTTAAAAAAACATGATCATAATATTTAAACATCAAAATCATGAGCAATGACATAAAACATGAAAGAAGATAAGGCATATATCATAATGTATAATCACTCATGATAAAATATCATGGGAATATTAAATGTAATTGTGGAAAACCATCAAGCAGATGATATGATTTCCATAGTTGTCAAGGCATTGCTGCCAAGACCATCTTTGTGGACAAAGTCCCTTTCTGAATCGAGTTCACTCCACATTCCAGTCCTATAACACTGTACAGGATTAAATTACCATTCAATCCATGTCTATATCATAAGATATAAATCATTACACAATTAATTATAGGGAGATATAGGTCTCACTCATCTCATAATGAAATAATTCTTATGTGTGCCACAAAATAAACATAAATCATTCATCACAACCCAAAGAATAAAATGGGTTTCATAAAAATCATACAATCATTACATAATCCATATAAATGGATATCATTTCATAATGAGAAAAGTGAAACCATCTAAATTATAGAGACATTATATTTGAAACATACACTTATGAAATAATGTTATCTTATATGGGAAATGGTTTTGATAAAACTCTTGAAATGAAATCTTGAGGAAAATATCCTTTCTTCTTCAAATAATTTTCTTTTCACAAAATTCAATGAAATTTTAAAATAAATGGATTTTTTTGAAAATAATAATGAAATATTAAAGAGTAATCATTATGAAAATTATTTGTTATGAAACCGTAAAAATATGTTCATCCTGTATAAGTTAAAAAAAATTTCTCTTACTTTTGCTGGAAAAGTTAAAAAGTATCTCGTATGGTGAAGAAAACAAAGATTCATTACACACCATGTAGTAAAAGTAAAAAATGGATAAAAAGGACTTTAATCATAAATGAAACCATTTTTAAAAAACAGGTACATTGATGATAAATATAAACCGATTAAAGACTTATGAATAAACAATCTCGGATAAAAATTAGCTTGGAAAAGTTATCCCTTACCTTATGTCCAATTTTTTCCGTATGTGTCCGAGACTCTTGTATAGAGGGTTTAAACATATTATTAATTTTTTCAAAAATATTATAAAATTTATGATATCATATATGATTCACTTACGACTTTATATTATCCGTTCATTTGTCAAATCCATGTTAAAGCAGCGTTTTTGGAAAAATCATTTCATTTTTCGTTCGTGTTTTGACTTGTAATTATTAAGTTGATTACATAGATCATGATTACATAATTCCATATTATAAAACATGATTTATATATAATATATATTCCAAATATACATATATATAATATATCCATAAATGTAATGAAATTCACCATTCATAGAGACGGTAGGCCGTACGTACACATAAACGCTCTTTTTCATTTCCTTATTGAATTGATTGGAATTAAGTAGATGACATACATACATATATACGAAAATACAGTAGCACTATTATGTCATATATTTCATCATTATATATAATATATAATTTAGAATCATTCTTGAATTTTTAACATTGAAAATGAATCTCATCCCATCGTGGTGACGATAATCCGTACGTATGCACGAGCGATGATATCATTCTCATATTTATTGAATGGAATTGGAGTTGATGATATAATATCCTAGAATCAGTATGATGTTATAATAATCATATATAGTAATTCTTTACACCATTATACCCATCCAAGTATGATGGTGGTGGAAAAACTGATTACCCCACGGAGTGGAGACGGTATTCCGTACGTACGCACGTGCGGTGATTTTGTTTTTCATAGGATGGATATGAGGTGATATAGGGTTGTTTCATATTTATAATAACATATCAGTATATAATTAATACTTATGTTATTACTTTATTGTGAAACAACTAAATATGAGGAAGTAGAAGAAGAAAGAAACTTGAAAGAGTTGGTAGAAGAGATTACCGCTTCCCCGACGCACCTCCTTTAAACTCCTTCTTAGGGCACTAGAGATGGTATTTTGAGAAAACCCAAATCTCTATGATATAACTAGAGAGGTTGATAAGAGTAATTTTCAGGGTTTGGCCAAGATTCAAGGCTCAAAAGGGTGTGAAAAGAAGAGGGAGTTGGTTCCCTTTTATAAGGGATGATAGGGGCACCTTTGGAAAGTGTGAAAATATTATTTTATTATAAACTTATCTTCGGTTTCATATGGTCAAAAAATCATTAAAGATGAATATAAGATTACTCATGGTCGAAATAAAATCATCCAATCATAATTGGACATGTTTTGTTTAACATTTTAATCATTATAATCTTATATATTTAAATCATTTATTAATGAGGTAAATAATGCATCACTATTGTGTCATCAATAATTTAATTTATTTGAATTCCAAAAATTATAAAAAAACACCTCCATGTAGGAAATCGTGTTAGATTTTCAATGAATATTTATAGTCGAAAAGATAATTTATATATTCCCTTATAAAAATTAATTACTAAAAGAATTTTGTTAAAGTTAATGTTGTCTTTACATTAAAATAATTAATCCAAATTGCCATTTTATCTACCAAGTGGCTCAATGGGGTCCCAAAATTGACCCATGGATAAAAATGTTCAGACAATACTCATAAAATAATGTTAGGACATGTGTTGAGGTAAATATTTAATTATTATAGTATTCTTTTTACCTTGAATTACCATATTTACCTTTAACCGTAGTAAATAAGAGTAAAAAGTTACTATTCACAAAAAAATTATTTTCATCTTACTGAACCACATTTTACTTCTTGATAACAACTATGTATGTCAGGTTTTTGAAATTCAATTCACAGAAGTGGTAAAATTTCATTCAAATGAAAGGGTCAGTTTTTTAACTACCACTAATAGGTTTCACTATTAAAAAAATTGAAGTTTTTCAGTTTAATACCAAAAATTAAGCATAATCTATATTTTATATTCCAAATTAAAAAATGATGTCTATTCTTCAAAATTAACAACATAGAATTTTCATTTTTTAATTTAAAAATTAATTCCCATTATCAAAACAAATAGCCTGTTTTTAAGAAACAATAAATACCAAAAGATCGACACTTGTTTATGTCAAAAATCAATGTGAAATTAATTCAAATGACCAAAATTGGATTAAATGGTAATAATATAATCTAATTACACTTCAAAACCAATTAAAAATATAATATATACATATAAATTATTGCGATGAAAAATTTGTTTTTAATTAAAATATAGCGTGTTTTTACTATTAATTAAAATATGAAAGTTATAAGTATAATATGAAAATTTTATCCAAAGTAAATTTTTAGAGCCAGATTGTATAGAATAATTTTATCTTGTCAAATTGAACTTATAAACATATCAAAAACTATATTTAATGTGGGTGTGCTATGAAAAGGTGGTGAAACTACATATTTTAAAAAATACTTATTTTACTTGAAAAAAATTTATTTTTTTCTCATACCATGTTCTAGAAAATGTATAAGATGAATAATAATGTTATAAAATTCAGAATTTAGTTAATACTAATCATAATGCCTTGTCCGTAATAATATTATAACAATATATCGTTGTTTAGTGAAACCCGGTATTGCGTACTACACACGCTATTGAGGAAGGTCGTGATTGCGTGTAATGCAAGACAAGCCAGGAGTGCGTGTATTTCAATAATCCATTGTCATTACGTATAACATAATCCATCCATATTTAATTTATACATTGAATATATATATTTTTATTCACTCAATGTTGTGTATAATAACTACTATCAAATGAACTTGAAAATGTGTGTAATACGATCTAAGAATAGTATTGTGTATACTACAAGCTAAAACGGTGTTGAGTATAGTGTAAGATAATCTTGGTGTAATGTAAAAAAGAAGACATGAATGAAATTAAAAAGAATATATCTCATAAAATCTCAAGGTATTACATAATCATTGTTTTAACATGTTAATCATGAACATAATTTTATACAATCTTGTCCATTATTTGAATTTAAGATTAATTTAGAATTTGTAAATTTTATCTTCGAATAAAATTATTTTTAAAATGATTAATGTTTTAAAAAAATTAAAATTTGAAAGGTTATTTTCATCAATAGGTGTTTCAATTGGTTTTTATAAACACTATTATATGTTATCTATGTTATTTTAAATGAAATGGTATTTCAAGAAAAATTATTTTAAGAAGCATCTTTTTAAAATCAGAAAAGGTATTTTCTCAATGAAATATTTTAGATTATTTTTAAATATTCCTTAGTAATTTTTCATGGTTATTTTTAAATAAAAATAATTTTCCTTGAGAAATTTTAAAGGATATCCTTCAAACTCGTTCTCTAAATAAGATAACATCAATTAGTGTTACTTGGGATTTACTAAGGATATGAACCAAGGATATTGTTATTATTCCTTCTCTAAATGGTTTACCAGTACTACATGTTTATAAATCACATTTCTCTTCCATGGGTTATACGATGGTAAAATTATTACGAAACCTTATTCAATTTTCAGGAGATATACTATAAGGAAATTATGAAATTTTTATGAACCCTTTCTCTTTTGCACATGTTATGATTTGATGAAATATTTATGAAACCCATTTCATTTTATGGGTTTTGAAATAATTAATTTTCTTTAGATAATGAGATATAGAAAAATTTGGTTTTCATAATGAGATGGTTGGGACCTATATCTTCCACCATTTCATTCAGTAATGATTTATATCTCATGAGATAGAATGTACATGAATCGAGAGTGAACCTCATTTGATAAGGGACTTTGAATACATTGATGGTCTTAAGAGTAAATCTTTACTAAAATTATGGGCAAGGGAGTAAATCAATTACACTATTCTATCCTTAGAATTATGACTTTACTACCATGGAATTAATTTTCTATGCTAGTTGGAATTCCATAATTTTAAATCTTATGCCTTTGTTATACTCTCTTGGATTGGGTTATTTGGTTCATCATGATTCAAGTATTATGAACTAGAAATATTAATGTCATGTCTTAGGAATATGATCATTCATATATAGGGTATGGTTATCAAATGTTATTCTCATTATATCATACCCTTATGTTCATGGTATTCTTACATATCTCCATTTTCTACATTTTCTTAGCATATGAGCTCACACTATTTTCCCATTCTAAAGGTTATGAAGAATTGTATTCCGTAGAATATAATTCTAAAGAGTACTAAAAATGAATATCAATATGGGAGATATTGAAGATCTTTCACTCCATTATAAGACTATATACCCAGTCTCCAAATACACTAAACTATTATGGTCTTCAAAAATGTGTCTATGTAATTTATGGAATATTAATCTAAAAAGATGTGATACCTATATATGAAAATTTTCGTTAACTATAGTTTGTTATGGGAATATTTTAGTTGAGTTTTAAAAAATATGATGATATATCATTAGTGAGATACCTAGGTATATTTATATTGATTTTTATAGGGATGTATCTAAGGACAAGTCTAAGGATGAGGAAATGTGTAGAAAAATGTCATTGAGTTTTGGTAATGTATATAGTGAGTGGTGTCCAAGAAATTAGATCACTATCTGGATAATGGAAGTGGAAGTGGATCGGAAACATAGGTACCTTGGGGGAATATCTCTAAAACGGGTCCATTTAGCTATACTTGATCATCACCTAGTGCATGACAACGAAACTTAATACATACCTAGTATGACACTCCCAAGGGACATACATTGGAAGCACATAAAGGATTTAAAAACCATCATGATGGATTTAAATATATGATTACTAGAAATGGAATATGATAAACATAAGGTTTCATAGATTAAAAATATGGTTTCATGATTTAGACATTCAATATGTAATTTTATCCCATTATTATATAGTTTCTACTTTAATTAGTATTCCTCACACTATGTTTTTTGGTATTAGATAATGGTAGGAACTAGAAGGAATGGGGATAATGTTGACTTTGATTGAAATTTTTCTAATGAGATTTCAAATGGGATAATGAATGGAGTGAAGGATGATGATATTATTCCTAATAATCTATCTCGAAATATGATTAATAGTGTTCACCTGAACCAACTCTCATACTCACTAAATAATATAATGAGAGAGTCCACTAAGTGTTTTGGTAGAGTATACCATATAATAATACAGATTTAGTTTCATATATATAGAGATTGAGGGTATAATAACTCAATAAAATGTCTCATAGGGATGAAAAAATGTTTTTCTTGTGAAAAAAAAAGACAAAAACAAAGATACATCAGTGAAAAAATGAAATGTTTAGTTATAAAAATGGATGGGAACAAGGGTATCCATAAGGTATCATTAACTTATGAATGTTTTAAATTTGGATAGTATTGTAAATATGAAAATAAACAACTTAATGGAAATTCTTTTGAAGGTATTCACAGAGGTTGTATGAGTAATTGTTTTTCTGTTGACGATGAAAAGACTATGAATTATATATGAGAGAAATGTGGTATTAAAGAATAATATGATGAAGCCTAGTTAATGGTTTGAGAAGGAAGTGTGATGAATTAAGTATTATTGTACTGGAACACTACGATTATTTATTATGAATATTGAAATATATAATTAATTTTTAATATCTGTTTTTTAAGGATTTTTAAATATATGTTAAATTATATTAATGGTCTAGAAGAGTGATTTAATAGAATGGTGATATTTTAATTATGGGAAGACAACCCTTAATATGTTCTATATGTCTAGGTAATGATTTTGGAATTAAGATATTTCTTATATGAATAATTGAATTTGATACTTCTAAATACCCTAATGATTTTTTTGACAAAGTGGTTTATATTATTAATGCTGGTGTTTAAATATTTATGGATTTACAGACTATATCAAATAATATGTATTTTATGTAAGGAGTGATGAAGAATATATGTTAAAAAAAATAATATTTATTTTTATTAACTTTCTTAAATAGATTACATGATGAAGGTATTCACCTTTTAGGAATGTGACAAGTATGAGAAACATTATGGTATACATGGTATAATTGTTATGTTTATTTGGATAAAAATAGTGACATTGTTTATAATTTTTTAATTTTGGAAGAGATATAATGTGAAAAATTTATTTAAGGTTATATTTTGAACTTTGGATGATTTTTAGAGATTATGTTATTACTCCGCCATTTTTTGATTTATCAATATTGGATAAATAGTCCAACCATTATTAACCGGTGATATAAGGAATGACTCGTCATTTATTTATGGATTCTCTTTACTACTTTAGAAATTAAAAAATCACCACATAAAGAAATATATAATGTGTAAATTGTTCAATTCACAAAAAATTGATGAATTAATCCTATGAAATAAAAAATATGAAGTATGTACATTTTTATATGTTCTCTATCTATATGGAAATGGAATTCCCCAACAGTATGAAAATGATCCTGAAAAAAAATGTTTTCCTGGTATCATTATTATAGATGATATAAATTTTCCTATTTATGCCTATTATTTATATTCTATTTTGATCATTAACCTTATCTTGATCACCCACTTTCTTGATATCAATGATCTCTATCACTATCAAAAAATTATTTATGCATTTTTTCATGACCAAATCTATACTTTCCACCTATGTTCCTCAATTTGGGAACCCAATATGTGTTATTCCATATGAATATCACACATATCTTTCACTTTTTTCAAGATTATTTTTTATTATTCATTTTACATAGTGGGTTTCTATGAATTAACTTCCAAATGTTAAACCTTTGATGGTCAGAAATATTTTTTAAGAAAAAAATTCATTTTACGGGGGGTAGAATGTAACACCTAGAGTTATTTTTTTGATTGTTTTAAAATAATGATATTATTTTCATAATTTTTTGTTAAAAGAAACATTGATTTTATCTTTTGTGACAAGGAATAAGGATTTTATCTTCAGTTACACACAACATTAATGTAACTTGTGATACACTCTTTGCTGTGTTTAATCAAAATATATCAAAATATTATGTTACTATTAATTAATTTGATAAATATTTCCTATAAATTAGAATGTTTTTTATAAATATAATTAACTAAATTTATATAATAAAGTTTTTACAAATGTATAGAAAAGAATTATTTTGGGAATAGTTAATAAAATATGAAAATAATAAATATTTTTAAAATAAAGGAAATATTTTTCTAAAAAAAAATTTTATGCTCAGAAAAATTATTTATCATAATAAATTTGATAAATTAATTTATGATAATTAATTTAATGAAATTCATATATTATATATTAAATAAAATTTTGAACATTAAACTTTTGTGTTTTTTAGATAGGAGATAAGAATGAATCTATATTTATTCTTAAAAACAATATTTTCCTATAATGTTTTTTCTCACACCATTAATGAAATAATTCTAAAAATAATTTTTGTCAATATCATAAAATTTATTTTAATTTTTGAAATCATCATTCCAAAATTTCATTACACTGAATATTTTATAATTTTATGAAATTAGAGATAAATATTAAATTTTCGTTAAACGGTTTCCTTTATTTTAATGTTTTTAAAAATTTATGTTATATTTTAAATTGCTGTTTAAATATTATTACCTGGATTATATATATATTAAAATAATTTTTTACATTGGAATCATTTTCATATTCAATTTTGATATAAAAACATTGTAAATTGTTGAGATTTTAGACTTTGAAAACTCGATTTTTCATCCCTTATGCATGATTAATTTTAAATTATGTTTATCCACTCATGTTAATTGAATTTTAATAATCGGATTCCAAATTTAAAATCATAATAATTTATGTTATATAATATGTTCGACATAATGTTTTTCCAAAATTAATAGTGAAAACATTGAAAATTATTTATCGTAGTTGAAGTAAAAAATGTTTTCCCTAGAGGTTATAATAAAAATAAAAGTGTTAAAATTAAGTGAAATTAATCTAATATATATATCTTTTCCATTTTTACACCATATAAAATCTAATTTTATATAATAATCCTTTTTTGATTCTTTTATAATGATAATAATATGCGTACATATTTATTTTTTCAAAAAATTACAAGTGTTCCACTCATATCACTTATAAAAGGTCACCCAATCTACACACTTAATCACATAGTAAACCCCTTTTATTTTGGTAATTACCAAATAAAATAAATTCCGAAATTACTTCCTATAATCTCAAAATCCTTATGATTTGAAAAAATACTACCTAGGATGTATTTTTGTGTAGTCCTTTTGAGGATACCTGAAGAAGAGTTAATGTTCTTCAATATGAATTTTTATTTTATTTCTTCCTACACCTCCTTATGAATATTGTTAAAAGAAGAATATATAATAACATAAATTTGATACACATACTTATATGTGGTTATGTTATGTTCCTGATTTAATATTATATCTATTTCTATCAATTGGGATATGAAATCATCATTTATGTGAATGGTGGACTACCACCTCATGAATTTATGCCATGATTTTTCCATTTCCACATCTCAGGGTTGGGTATGATGACCTAAAAAATGTATGTGTATATTTTATTTACATAATACTTATCCCTCTGGATTCATTCTTTCATATATAACATTCTTTCATTCCATTCCATAGGGGATACAATAAGGTTTCTCATGTCTACGAAGGACTACTGCCTCACGAAGTGATGTGATATATTCTTCACTACAGTTTTAACTTGAATATATTGAGAATATATATATGTCTTATAATTGACATAAATATTATATAAATTACATATTTTTCATCATTAAGAAAAAATGTATCATTTTTTACTATCTTTTCACTCACTAAAAGATGATTATGTCCTTCTTGTACGTGTGGACTACTGTCTTTGTGAATCATTTTGACTCTATATTCTTCCACACCACATGGATGATATGTATAAGTATATATAATGAAATAATATTTTATATATGATATTATAGTCAATTTTTAAATATAATATATTACTTACCTCTATTCTATAATAACTTTGGAAAATTGGAAACATTACATTTGCTTACATACGACCTACATTTTCAATGATCGTAATATAATTAATAAATCATGATTGATATAAAAATTAAAATAGATTTATAAAAATGATTATTATTTCATATATTATGGAAATATTTTCATGTTAGTAGTATTTTAAATAACAAATCATTTCATATTAAAAAACAAAGTAGTTATTACCCAGAACATGACTTTATCATAGAATTGTTAATAAAAAGGTATCAAAGGTACAGATGTAAATCATATATGATATTATATAATTAATTTGGGTTATTTAATAT
Organism: Viscum album; assembly: GCA_963277665.1. Classification (NCBI taxonomy): domain Eukaryota; kingdom Viridiplantae; phylum Streptophyta; class Magnoliopsida; order Santalales; family Viscaceae; genus Viscum; species Viscum album. The sequence continues at coordinate 250,264,295 of OY728139.1, forward strand.
GCGTATAAAAAAATTTATTTATTATACATCAGGTTATTATGAGTATGAAGGAATTTGAGACTAGTATTATGGGATTTCTAGTCTATATTTTATTTCTGAGAGACATATGCCAATTCACAACACTTTTTTTCTGATGTGTATATAATTCCAATTTTACATGTTATATCATGAATTTAAACATATTAATGATATTAAATGTTTCATTTTTTTATTTATATTCTCTTATTATTTAAAAAATTACTAAATTGGTAAGGAATTGTTTCCTTTGTTTTTTACTTTTGTGAGACACATGACATATTCAACCCATATTTATTTTATCTATTGTATATAATACCAACAATTGTACTTTATGACGGAATTAATACTAATTATTGTTATTTAAATATCCTTATTTTTTTATATCATGTGGGTTGCCTTTTTAGGTTACCAAAATGGTAATAAATTTTGGTGGAAATGCCATTGTTTATCATGATTTTTTATGTTTATATTTCTTAAGATAAAATACTATGAGTCATATCTAAATAAATACTTGAATTATATTCTCCTATACTTATTCACTATATTTTCTTGTATGGATTTTTTTGACACACTTGGGTACTTAAAATCATTTATTTTATATTTTTAGTAAAAATTGTCATTATTTCACTCTTCGGTCGAAAACCTGTTTTCTTCGAATACCGTGTCTTATAAGATTGTTATAAAAATAGTTTTTAATCATAATTAAAATTATTTATGAATTAAATTTTTAGCCTTATTTTACTTTTAATTTTTTAAAAGGAATCCTTGTGTCATTTACCAAAAAATTCCAGTTTACATTTTATTGAACATGTTAATGGAATCAATGTTCTAATATATACGCTATGAATGAAATTTTCAGCCAAAATGACCATTATTTTGTTTTGAAACATATTTTATAAATTTTCATATTATTTTCAAATAAAATTAATTTCAAAATGAATTATGTTTAAAAAAAATTTAATGTGGAATCTCTAATTTCCTCAAGAAGTGTTTTAAATGACTTCAACGATTCATTTATATGTTTTAACGGTTATTTTCATAGAAATAGATTTTAAAAATGACTTCTGTTTTAAAAAATGTGTTTTTAAAGTGGAATAAATACTTTAGTAATGATGTTTTTTAATTTATTATTAAATATTCCTTTTTAATCCATCATTGTTATTATCAATGAAAATTTATTTTCCTCAACAATTATTGCAAGTGATATTTCAAAATAATTATCAATCTAAGAAGAATTCATTTGATTCTTCTTGTGATTGAATGGGGATATGATCCAATGATAACATTATTTTTCTTTATCTAAATTTTTTTTCATTTTAAATTTTTTATAAAACCTATTTCTCATATATGGGTTATATCACGATAAACTGCTTATGAAATCCAGTTTTTCACAAGTTATGCTATGATGAAATGATTATAAAACCTATTTTTTCATATGTTATGATATGATGAGATTATTATGAATACCATTCCATTTTTTGGGTTATTATATGATGATTTTTTTGGATATTTTTTAATATATAAATACGGTTATAATTATGAGATGGGTGGGACCTAGATCTCCCTCGAATGAATTTGGTAAAGATTTATATCTAATGAGATTGAAAAGACAAGAACCATGAGTGAACCTAGTCCAGTAAGGTACTTTTTTACTATGATGATAATGAGAGTGAACCATTATTACTATGACTATTTGGGGAGTAAAACTATTAAACTATGATATCCTTATAAATGATCCCTAGTAACATTGTAAATGATTTTTTATTTTTATTTTCATTCAACAATTACGTGTATTATTACAATGTTATTTAATCATGGCTCGTGTTAAATGATTTCCATATGATTCATTTCTTATTTACTTCTTATATTTATTTAATTACAAAAAATTGTGATATTTTATATGAATTTTATGGTTTTAAAATATTATTCTAATGATATCATACCCATGTGATCATGTTATACAAAAGTATCTCCCATGTTTACCCTTATTATACATCTGGGGTCACACTTTCTTATGTTTTATTTCCATATGTTATAAATAATGGTTTTGTGTTGGGAATATTTTTGATTTTTACCAAAGGGGGAGATCTTTATGGATTATTTTGAAGATCATTACCATTATTTGAATATTTTTTACCTAGTATCCAAATACATGAAACTATTATGGTTCATGGGCCTATGTTGGTGTAATGTATTGAATACCCAGCTAATTTTTTTAATTTATATCTATTAAAATTATGGTTCTATATAGGCTCATACTTCTAAATCATCTCAATATCATTTATTCACTACAATATTATTTTAGAAAAAATGAAAATATCAATAGCGTCATCAAGAGTGGAAAAAAGAAATATATTAAAAAATTAATGATGATGAGAAGAATTTTTTTTATTCCTTCTAAAAGAAGAATATTTTCAGATATGCCATCATTACATTGGATAAACACATAATTTAGTTAACAAAGGATATGAAAGTCAATGAAGATATGATTAATTTATTATATATACTACTACCCCTAAAATTGGATGCATAAGCGCAACATCTAATAATCAATGATCTTCAATGATATACTCATGAATAATGTTTACTCATGGAATGTCAAGTTGGGAAAACAACATTTGCATGTTACCTTTGATTTAAATAATCTATTAGAAAAAAAGGTTAATAATATAGAATATTAAACTAATGTGCGTAGAAATTCAATGATTGGATTAAAATGAAATTTATCATAAAGTCAAATGAATTACACAAGGAAAAAATGAATGAACCGATTATGAACATAATTCCTTATATAGCTCATTATGGGGAATGTTTATCATATAATGCTTCTCAATTTCAATTTATTTCTCACCAGAAGCACAATAAACAAAAAATGTTCATACTGATACATAGGATGGTCAAGAATCTATAGTATTTCATTTCCCCATCATTAAAAGGATTCTCATCACCTCTAAAAATGAGATTATCATAATATGAAGAGAATCAATATTAATTTGATCATGAATTCCACATTAGATACCCATTTCATAGTGGTGATGAATTATATATTCCATGATTATTTGTAAAAATCAAGGGTGTGGTCTTATAAGCCATGTAGGATAGTGAATAGAAATTCATGGTGATCCTCGGTACTCAGGCATCATAACTACGGATGTCATATATTTGGATGAAATTTAGGGATAAGAATTTTCATGATCTCATCAGAAACATGAATCTAAACCCATATTATCTAGGTATCAGTCATACCTAATCATAATGGATGTCTAATTAGTAGATATGATTTTTTTCCCACATTGAAATTCAACAAGGAAAATTCATAAAAACATAAAAACTAAAAAAGTCACCTAATCTAGTTAAGTAATGTAATAATTAATATAGTCTTATTTGTCTCCTAATCATCAATACAGTGAGAAAAGTCTTGTATATGACCATTGGTCATTGGTGCAAAATTATGACATATTGAATAATATTTCAACCATTTTGGAATGTATTTATATACTAGATACCCTTCATCTAACTAAAAACTCAGATAATCTCTTATTGGGGCTCTTTCATGCCTTCAAGAGTTTTGGACTAATGTTGTTTCTACAAAGAAATATAATAAGGATAATCGTTCAACTGAATATCAGATAATAATTTAAATTATTTCCCAATACTAGAAATATTCAATATATAGACACATCACAAAATAATTCATATCTAGGATATCATTTGACACTAATATCCATCAAGCCTTAATAAAAAAATGGTTCAATAACTAATCTCATACTAATCCATAGGCTCTGAAACGTGGGCTATAGTGAAGCTAACTTGAATAGTTTTATTATAAAAATTAAAATTAATAATAAGTGAAACAAAATATTTCTTTGAGTGACCAATTTAAAAACATGGTTTGGGGATATCGTGTCTGAATTCGAGATTATTATTATACTCTAAAACATGGATTTCCACACCCTTTCAGGGAGGTCTCATCTTTATTTTCATGAAATAGAACACTCTTAATGTACTTAATTCCTAAAAAATATATTAATGTGAATTTCATGATATTTTATGTTGACTATTCCACTTTTGAGTTCTATTAATCTCAATACATGGATAGGGGATACCAGAACATAGAAGGGAAGTAATCAGTGGTATGAAATGACATATCGATCAATTATCCCATAATATTGGATGTTTATCCATTGAATTATTAAATTAAAATTAGTGAGTATTTTTTTTTCAAATCACATAAATTGTGTCAATAATTCCTAATATGGGATGTCATATAACCATATTGGTTTTATTATACAATTTACTAAAACATATGATCACTTTACTCTCATATGAGGTTCTGGTGGACGTTTTAATTGAATAAAATCCACTGACAATCAATGAGATCACATCACATTATATGTGGATTAATCTGACAACCCACCCTCTAAACCCACATTTAGGTCCAAATGGTATTAATACAATAGAACCAAGGATCTTCAATCAGTTGGATATGAATTTCGAATAAAAAATTGCTTAATGTTTTTCATTTTTTTCTCCCTCGCATAGTGTTATCTATATTATAAAAACCCATCCATTCAAGTGTAATATTTCATTCTAATTGAAGAAAATATCCAACATAATATACAATTCCTCTAGATTCTTACTCATCTTCTAATCCCACCAATGATAAAAAATAAGAGGAGGATGTCAAAGATAGTACTCAAATATTTGAGGATGGTTTCATGACCACCATCAATGAAATAAAATTGTTGAATCCTGTTTCAAACGATGATCCTTGACCTATATTGATCAGTGATAAAATTATTCTTGAATAATATAATATGTGTATAAATTTATCAAAAGAAGATTGAAATGAAATTTCATAGAACTACATGGGTATTCACATAATGGATATACAGGTTTCAACCCATCATATAATTTTTCTTTATGAACATTATATTTATAAAATGGTGGGTAGGAGGATACCTTTGTCCCATCATACCAATAATGATTAAAAATATAATATGATAATATTAAAAATATATTTAGGTGATCCAACAAGAAATATGTATCTCTAATATCATCAAAATCAGTATAAATAATAATAAAATTTTGTTTTGAATGATTTTAAGTATATCAACCTTCAAATACTCAATTATTATTTCCTATCTATTTCCATAGAGTTACTATTCAATCCAAAAAATCTATTTCAGTCAAATTAATTCATGGATGTATATTCAAGATATAACATGATTAGAATGTCCCTTGAAGATGAGGATTCCACTAATATTAGATAAACCCTTATGAGTATATTATTTCCAATTAATTTCCATCATATAAAAATATTTTCCTTCTATAAATATTCCATGTATCAAATTGTGAATTCTATTCTATGGAAAACAATGGGATGTTATATGTATAATTGATTGGTCAGTTCTGAACAACGTTGTGATTATATTACTGATTAGCAAATATTTTTCAATAAATCATGATAACATAGCTTGAATATGAAACCACTAAAAATATTATTTATGGGGTAATAACTAGGAAATTCCTTATCTTTAGGGAATGATATCATGAAATCAATTTCATCATTGAAAAGGACATGAAAATACTCAATTTTCCTCATCCTTGAAACATCACATAGTTGAAATATCTCCCTCGACATATTTCTTATGTACAGTTCATGATATAAATTATCATTGGTAAGTGTTTTCCCTTGACAAGGATAATGACAAAATGGGTTAGTTATCACTAAGATGATGAATTTCAGAAACCATTTCATGTATTACTACATATTTCCCCCATAATTAATTCTGGATACCACAGGTACGATGTGAGACTCTTATCATCCATGTGGTGACCCTAGATAAATTACATGATTCCTTCCTTGCTCTAAAAATTATTTGTGAAAGTTAAACGCTCTATACTATCCCAAAATTACAATGTTGTGTATTGATACCCAATAAAATCATATCAATATGAATTTCCTGATAATAATTTATTTTATTAAATTATTGGATATTATTTATATCACCACGAGTTCTGCATGGTCTCTCTTTCTAATCCTACCAAGTTCATCCTTAGTAACCCATTTTTAATTGTGTATCTACCAAAACATGTTTTATTCTTCGTTATGTTAACATATAATAATCTCATAAAAATATAATGGGTAAATTTGATATCATTTCTTATAGTGCACCAAATCCTTGAAAAATTACAATTCTACACAAAACTCCATGATGATGATGTCCTCGCTATCTATAAAGCATCTTGATCCAGGTAGATATACTATGATGAAACCTCTAGGTGTCAAAATATAATAAAGACGGAGAACTTGGAGTTGAACCAATTTATACTAGGGACTATATTAATATACCTAATAGAATAAGTATTTCCATATTCTTTTTCAAAGTTATTAGTATGATCCAATAATGATTAATAATACCAACCCCCAATTTATGCTATGGAATTTTCCATGTAGACAATAGTGGCATGATAAAGTATAATGAGTATTGAAGAGTTTTTAATCTAGAAAATTAGTGTAGACTATGTTATATATATTTAAGATAAAACACCATTTATAGATTATATAAAAGAGTTATTGGATGAATTATCTTTGGATCCATCACTCTCCCATATACCACATTTAGATAATTCACAATTCTATGTACAGAAAAATGATACTATAACCCAAGATGATTTGATAAAGGATAATATAGTCATTTGTATCACACATAGTTGGGTGTAATTTCTATACAATAATAGTAATATGGTAGAGATAAATGAAGTTAAAATCACACATGATTAATGTGAACCTATATTATCATCAACTAACACAACAATTGGATGGATTTCTCCAATAATTGGGTACCTACAAAACATGATTCACCCAGTGGAATAATCCATGAAGAAATAGAACTAATATATGGCAGTATATTCTATTATATATAATAGTCAATAGTCATAGAAAATAAAATTACCATGAGGGGTTGATAAGCTCCCCCATAGATGATATGAAGTTGTACATACACTTATCATCATGTGGGATTCCTATGTGGATATTTTTGGTGCATACTGGTTAAGAGACAAGCAATTTTATCAAAATAAGAGGTTTGAATACTTTGATCTATCAATGATACATTATATAATGGAATTGACAAATAAGTGAAATAATTTTTGATCCCTAAAAAATGTATTAATCAACAACTCTAATTTATGAAAAACACAAAATACTCCTCGTTATTTTCTTTATGGTGGATTGATATCATTGGCCCATATCCACAATCTATAGATATGCAGTAAAAGTACACCCTTACTAGAACTATTTTCTACTTCATGTGGGAAATGGGGGTATAACTCATGAATTTCAGGAAAAAAATATAATCAATTTCATGATCTAAAATATATTTACAATATTTGGTACTCAAGAAATTATTGATGAGCAAGAGAACTAATTTCTACAATTCCATGTAGAATAGTCTGTATCTAAATTATAAAATATAGAAAAAATAGTCATATCTCTCTCATGTTATAGAAAATGATAACATAGAGTACTATAATAAAATATTATTTGTATCTTTAGGATGATTTTGGGAAAAGATCTCAAATCTTTTCTAGATAAACTATTATATAGACTATTGGATTACCATACTACTATCTATACTACTACTTAGGTGAACATATATTTTCATGTATATTGAAATAAGAAGTTATGTTAATTATGGTCTAATTTCATTCACATAATGTTCAAACCCATAATTAATAGAATAAATATGAGTAGGCTCATATTCATCTTTATGTGTTGGAGATACTCAATGAAAAAAGGTTACACACACTGACGAAGTTTACAATCCCTCGAAATTGGGTTACATGATCATTCAACAAGATGTTTCACACCTGTTATTATTTCAAATAGGGTTTTTTAAATTTTGAATCTTTATAATACCCAAGAATAAAACATTGAAACTATACCTAAAATGTGAGAGACCTTACACCATAGGTGAGCTCTAATCCAATATATCCTAACCCTAAATTTTAGAAAATGGATACCACTTCATGTCGACCAATAATTTATGGTTTCTTATGAAATATTTTTTGTAGTTTTAGTATAGGTTAATGACTCCACCATCAAAATAATAAAAACAACACTAAATTAATTAATATACATGTTGTTAAACTATTCCACATCTATTAAATATTACATGCTCGTATACTACATGGAGTGGACTATTCTATGTGACTATAATCAAGAAATGATTATCCAATATAGGTGACCAATATATATGAGGGTATTATTTCTTTGGGAATTTAATTACAATAGATATTTTTCTGACCCAATATGTAATGGTTCACCTATCCTATAAAATAAATACCCCATGCCTCGTTCATCTAACAATATTATTTATTCTTCTCTTATGACATGACATTTCGTAATTCACATTAGTTTAGATTATTATCTCTTATTGTTTTAATAATGTATTTCCTTCCATTTATTACATCTACATGATTCAGGTTTGTATAGAGATATCCTAAACATGAGCTATGTGTGTCTTGATTTTTATTACCAAAAGACATGTATTGATGCCCACAATTCACCTTTTATAGTCATATGTAGATTTTATTAATATCAAACCCCCTCATTGTGCTTGTACTCCTCACTAATAGTGGTTATTTATATATACGAATCTATTAAATTGTGACATGTTTTCTTCTGTAATTATATGTTTCTTGATCCCTATTATGTAAGGATATTTAATGATACCGTGATCTTATACCTCAATTCCATACATTGATTCTATATTTTTTAAAAGACCTTGGATTATGATTTGAGACTTTCACTTTCCCACATAAATCATTCCCATGTTCATGAAATTGAATGGTAGTGTTATTGGTTGTGGTGGTGTTGATACTTCATTGAAAATGGGTTTCATCCCTTTTAAAACAAGGATATCCATCCAACTCATTGATATTTCCATTACACAAATCCATATATTTATATAGGCCATATGAGAATTACATGAGGTCAGATTCCAATTATAGAAAGGATTCATAGTGTTTCCTAGACATCATGACCCATGTATATCCATAATTCCCATAAATATTATCCCCCTCACCATCCTAGTTTTTTAGTCCCCAAACCATCCATATCAAATTTCATGATTCCTTACATTGTGTTGATTCCATTTTCATCTTATCCTATTATAAAAGTTATGTTTATTTATAGAATACATTTAGGAACATTGTGTTTCTTGAAAACTATAATCATAGGATATAAAGTGACTCACAATATTTTAGATTTAGGTCTAACTACAAATCCCACTAACGTTGATTCTATTTCTCATACTCTTACTAATTATTTTTGGGTTTATCCTTATAGCCTGGAATTAAAATGTAAAAAACTCATATTTTAATAATGAAGCAATTCTTTACTGATTAAAATTATTTTAGGAAACACAATTATTTATGAATTTTCAATATTTTTCATATCCAAATGTGTTATCCCTATTAAACTATTTCTTGGTGTTGATTTTTGGGGCCTCACCAATACATGTCTTATTTCCCATTATGTATTAATACTAAGTCTAAGGAATTTAGTATTTTTAGATGATACATATATATTCAAATATAGAAACTTAAAAGTACCTATAATGTGATACTAAAATGCGTGAAATCTTGTTCATTATTGCATGATTTTTAAATTACATAGAATATAATCAATCTCGTATGATCCTTAAACAGATTTGAGTGATCCGAGTTACATGACGTAATCACCCTACATGATATAATAATCCATGTAATGGTTCCTAGAATATAGTTTTGAACTATAATATTATGCTAGGTTAAAATAACCCCATTTCTAAAATTTCCCAACTAGTTTTTGGGCTTCCCAAATTCACATATGTCTTCCTACACAATATTTCATATCCTAAGAATATCTATAGAGAACCTTTCCATTTTACTTCAATACTATAGAAGAAATATTATATATATATATATATATAATAACTATTATTGGATTTATTCATATTATTTGAGCATATATAGTGATGCCTATATAATATATCTCATAGGTATTTGTATGTCCTCATCAACATCCACTCGAATTTGATGTCATATGATAGCCTAAGCATGGTCAGTTTTGGGCAAGAGTATTCTATAATCTTTTTATAATAATATTCTCATATTCCACACTTCATGGTTTAAGCTTTTGGATAACTAAAAATTAATTTTTTATACTGGTAATGAGGGTATTAAACATTAAATGGGCCATTTTTCATAGTAATTATTTATATGTAATTATTTTTTACATTTCAAATAGTTTTATGTTTCATACTGGGGAGAAGGTTTATAACAACATGTTATATCGGAAATATCACCATGGAACTCATAATTCTAATATTGTTTAATTTCCATTGAAAACATAATTGTTCCACTACATCACTTTTTGATTTAAGATCCTCTTGTTATGATTCACATCATTTTTACCCCATATAAAAAATTTATTGGGTGCTCTTAGATCATTATATCCATCTTGGTTAGTATATCACACCTTCCACTCGTATTCTATGAACTATGACCATAATATATATTCAACTACCCTCTAGGATTTTAATATTATCAATATTCTCTTTATTCACATTTATTTTACCTCACCCCGTTTTCTATGTATGCCCCATTTGGTCAAAGAAGTATAAATTAATGTTTTAATCATTATTGGCCGATGTTTTTTAACAACATAATTCATTACTATGTGGTCCTCACCACATGATTAGAATATTAATGACATAATAGTTTATAAAATATGATTATAAACTAAATTACCATTTTCTAAGGTTGTACGTGTTGATGGGTACCCCCAATCTGTCATTCCAGGTAAAAAATCATCTATCATTGACAAAAAAACTCACCCTTATTCTGTTCATAAAATATGTGTACCCTAAAATACCTATATCTTTTATACCAAGAACAATGACTGTAAAAACTGTACATTCCTCCATTGAGCTGGTTTATTTTAGTATTGGGTTTCTCATTCAAATTAGTTTTTATTCTCCCTCTCTATACACATTGTCTCTTTCACTGGTCAAAATCTTACAACCATAATCTTTAGATACACTAAACCAAAGTTTTCTCAATGTAATTATCAACCTTGATTGGTTATACATAAAAGACCATAAACATCCCGAAGGATGTGGAAAAGTACTCTCTAGGTTGAAGGATCACAAAGGGAATCCTAAGAAATGTTTGAGTCTGTGTAAACAAAGCACAAACCTCATATAACATATGAAATATTAGAGAATACTAATAAAAGGTATAGGTCAGAAAACATATATGATTTTAAAACCACAAAGGGGAAACTGAGAAAATTTATATATCCTACTCACTAAGACTCCCCCATTTGTTGAATAGGTAATGTTTTGGTAAAAAAAATATTTAAAGACATATATTGTGAGGGGTACATTATTTGTCTCCATAAAATGATAATGTTTTCATTTTGGGTCAATAAATGGAGGAAAAGATCATATTAACCTTATATCCTATTCATATTGGTCTAACTAGTTCAAATGACATGCTTGAAAGGTTTTATTTAGGGGACTTGAATCCTCTTGAAATTTAGTACCATCATTCTATAGTCCCCATTCATTGTCTTTAAAATACTAGTGAATTTCATAACTCATACGCAAATGATATGTCCTTTGATTGTGCTAAACGTAAATTCACTTCCATATTTATCACACCTATATCCTTTTATGTTTATACACATAGAAGGAAACTAAAATATAGATACATTTATCCCATAGAATCTCACCAACATATGATGATGGTATATGATTCACCATATCAATACCACATATACCTATATGAGGAACATTTTTTAAAAAATATACTGTATTGATTCATATTTAATAATTAGATCAAGAATCTGAATGTTATGATTTACAAAATCAATATTTATTCTCTATTTAAGTGGATATAATTATACAGATATAAATATTTTTTTGTTTCAAATATTATAAATAACTAATAATAAAAATAATTGGGAAAATTGTCGAACTGACCATAGATTCAAATAATACATGTTTTAATTTCATAATAAAAAATTAGTGTAGTATAAAAAAGTGTTAGTCTCTTTCACTCATAACAATACATCACAAATGGAATACCACTATAAGAAGTGATTGAAATATTATAAAAGTTGAATCAAATTTTTTATTATAGATTTTGAAATATTGGTATAGCTCTACCAACATTGTAGCTTTTGAAATTATATCAACAAGAATTACTCTATCCATTAAAAACATTTATCATTACCTTTTTATCAACCACAATTGAAAATTTTTATCCTATGTTACTTTTGGTAGTATCAAACTATTGATGGATTCGGTCCAGTAGGGAAATCTCTTCAATGGATTGATGTTGTCTCACCACTTCAACAACTACAAGCTAAGAACCCAGGATAATTTCTATGATTTTTAGATTAATGGAGAATACCATGGATTCATTTGTTGAAACACACAACTGTAGAACCCTCCATCACGCTTGGGAATTGATCACCACCTTTATTGTAATATCGAGTATATTGTAGTCCTACATAGAATTACATATGGAAAGGAACATATAAAAATGTGATGTAGATATCCAATTGGATTTTGAGGGGTGCTCTATTGAATTAGAATCAATATGATCATCTATACCCATTTCCAAAACCATTATTGAGGTATAACATAATATAGGTCTGCATCATGGTTTATCATAAGGATCAGCGCAAAATATATTACTATGTAACTTAGGAAGGAAGTATCCTAAACATCTCCCAAGTGAACCTGTACCAAAATTATCTATAAATTTGTGAATTATGATTATTTAGGCAAAAATAAAATAATGGTTTGGATTTATATGTATTGACGATGGTCTATTGAACCTAGCATCCAAATCATATTACATTGTTTAAATGAATGAAGAAGGAATTATAGACGATGTGGATGTCCACCATTATTCAATAATGTATTGACCAACTAAACTATTAACAACACATAAAAAGTTCAAAATTTTGTTGTTATCATGGAGTTTCTAATATACAACATTGGAATTATTTGACCATGTCTAAAGAACTAAATCCATCTAGTGGAGCTATAATTCTCAAAGGAGTTTATAGTCAAATATCATCTCCAATTTCATTGTAGAAGGATAAACATGTGATTCAACATAGACCAATTCAATTTATTTAAAAAGTGATGATACCATGATAATACATATTCTTTTAGAAAAATTATATATTTAACAATCACTATTTTTTATGGTTGACTGAATACTAAATATTCATAGAGATATTCACAAATCAAGAACTATATTGGATAATTACTAATACATTTAGGTTGATATTTGACTATGGACTTCGTTGAGATTCACCTATCATCACTTTAGTGTGAGATTTACTTGGGTCTAAAGAACTAAGAAATATCAACTAGATATTTGTTCAATACAATTTAATATTGATAAGTGATAAAATCTAATGAAGATATTTTTTTGTATAAACAACATTTAATATATTATTCTAAAATAAGGAATAGTATTAGAAACCTCTCCATCTAATACATAAGGATATTATCAATCCAAAAAATCCATGGGAAGGGATACTACAAGTTTTAATAGGAATTCTACCAGGGGGTTTGAGGTCACCACTAGGATTTTATCTATTAAGGAATGATATCCATCTTATTTGTACACATCGCCTGAGATGGAACTAGCTCTAATAAAAATATATTTAATTTAATGTATTGGTGATTAAGGAGTCAATTTTAAACCACTAGACTCATAAAGTTGATGAGGAAGGAGTTAGTAGTGGAATTGATGAAATCATGTTGTGTGAAAATGGGAACATATCTTAACCTTTCCAATAAGAACTCATTGCAACCTATTCTTCATTGATTCAATCCCTACCTACCAAAATACCTTTATCATAATAATACAATTTCTCATTTTGAAGGAGGAATATTTTTATTATCACCCCATCAATAAAGAAGTTCCCATCCAATGGGGATGTAATTTCTATTTTAGGATCTTGAATGTAAGCCTCCATAAATTTAGAATGATCCTCTTAATAATTTATAGTGGGTGTATTAAAATTCCCAAAATCAATCAAGATAATTTCATATACATTGAGTTAATTCTACATCACCTCTTAATATTAGTTACTCGTACAAAAATATAATTCCCTATAATATTTTATGAATGCTGTTTTAGTAGATATTAGTTGTGGAATAGATACTACATCCATCTATATAGAAGGGTACATATGCCTCCATTGTTTTATGGGAATGTGTGTAATTCCCCGACCTCAGTTACCTAGAGTCGGTGCATTATTACATAACATTGGCATGATACCAGTAATCATGTCCCGAAAGACAGAGCAGTTTAGTTTTATTCAAAACAAGATATATAAATAAGTTCAACATTAAAACTTGGAAATAAATACAACACTAATGTATTCAATTAGAATGATCCTATCATCCTATATTATGCATGTATGCCACTCATAAATATCTTCTTCATATCCTAGGAAAATGAAACATAAGAAAGGGGTGAGCTCAAATGCTCAGTAATGGTAAGAAATATGGTGGAAGATAACATAAACATTAGTCATGGTGAATAATTGAAAATACATGCCTTTACAAATAATAAACATTAAAAATTTATGGTAGGAATATGAGATGAGGAAATTATTCCAAAAAACATAGTAATGGGTATTCTACTAGTCAAATAACCACATGAATCATCAATAATATTTTCATAATGAGGGAATGTATAATGTTAGACATTATGAAACATCTTATCATGGCCTCGTCCAAGATGTCTAAAAATTATTTAGGCTTTATCCAAAACCATATTTTAAATTGGGAAAGGCATTGGCCAATTTCATGTCTGACTATCTCATGAGAACTACCAATGCACCGAGGAGATATAGCAAGCTCCACATGTCACTTACTGAGTCCAATACATTCCTCATAAGAAAAGTTTGAAACGTAACATAAACATTCATATTAAAACTAGCATATGAAATTTCAATACATTAACCATATTCCCTGAATGGTATAAAAATAACACATCCACAGTCAAATATATCACAAATCCTTCAATAAAATATGGATTATTTTTATCATAATAAATCAACTTCAAAAAAGTTATAATCCATCAAAGGATGTTGACATTGATGAAATGAATATTATTGGAAAGAAATAACTCTTAATATTTTGAAATCATTTAAGAGGCACATAATTATAAATGAAAACATATATTTTGAAAATATTATTATATGATTCTAAGGGAAGCTTCGACGATGATATAATACTGTAAAATAACCGCACCCACCGTATAAGTTAAAAAAACATTCTTAAATTAATTTTGTCAAAAAGGTCATAATGTACCTTGTTTGGAAAACGATAGAACGATTCCTTTAAAATAAAAATATAAGGTCAAATAAGGGTATAAATGAAATTAAACCATAGTATAGTAAATAGTAAATAAAATTTGAATTAATTTTTTAATAAAACATGGAGGTGGATGATAAAGAGGTCCCAAAAGATACTTGCGTATTAATAACCTCAGATAAGTAAAGAGATTGTAGAATTAACCCTTAACTGCTCTCTTTCCTTTGTTGACGGTACGTTAACCTCCTCTATAATATTTTAATTATTGTTATTAAATTATAAAATAACAATATACAAAAATATGATACCATATATGATATTCTTAATATTTCATTGTTAATAATATTTTAGTATTGTCGTCGTTTCCAGTGTTAAATGATTCATTTTCCTTTATATGATTTGTTACATAAGTCGTGTTTGTTATGGATAGGATGTATTTGATTCATATATATAATGATATTAAGTTCTTAAAAATTATTTTTTATCATAAAATAAAAATTATTCTTGAATAATTTTGATGGGGAATGAATCTCATCGCGTTCATAGAGACAGTAATCCATACGTATGCAGGAGTGAAAATATAATTATATTGATGGTGAAATCATATTTAATTGGATTTTATATCATATATAAATAATCATTAATATGTTATATTTAGTATTTACATCAATTATACATCATTATTATACCCATCGAAAAAATAATGTATTAAATAACAACTACACCACGACGTGGAGACGGTAAGCCGTACGTACTCATGTAGGGTGAATTTTTCAATTATAGAATGGATATAATAACATATATGGTTGTACCATATTTATAAAAACATCAAATTATGTTATAGGTACTATATTTGTTATTGTATTATGGATAAAATAAAGAAAGTGGAAGTGGAAGAAGAAAAGAACGTGAAATAGGGTGGTGAAATTATTACCTCTTCTTCGGGTGTTTCCTTTTGATTTGATCAAAAGGGCTCCTTATAATGTCTTTGTGATCTATTTAAGGACTCTAGTATGATGTGAGGGAATTTGGTAGAATAGTTGGGTAGTGTTTGGACAATCGAAATGGGCTTGGAGGTGTGAAATTAGGAGAAGGGAAAGAGCCCTTTTATAAGAGAGGTGAGGGTTAGTTTAGGAAAAGAAAGAAATATTATTTTATAATACAATAATTTTGGGTTTATAATGGCTCCCAAATAATTTATTTAGAGACCAAGGTGGAGATGGGTCGAAAATTATTCAAAAAATAGGTTTTATATAGGTTTAGGTCACCATATTAACATTATTATTTAAATTTAACTCTTAGTTAAATAGTGTATCTTTTACCATGTAATCTCAAATTATTATAATAATTGGATAATAAATATAAAATAAAATGCCAAGAAAACATCATGTGTTTAATTAATAATTTACCATTTATTATATAATTCCTTTTTCAAAACATTATATTTTTAGGAATATTATATTAATTAATAATATAATTTTTCATTAAAAAACTATTTCATGTCAATTTTGATACTATTTGGTATTTTGTTTTTGTTAAAGTCATAAAAGCATGATTACTTAGAATAATATTTATTTAATCAACCCCCACATGTCATTTTAACCTAGAAAATAGTTTAATTCATCAAAATCCTAAAATTAAATTTATTTGGATATTTATAATACCAATTATTTTAATCATTCATTATTAAAATAATTACTGCATCATCATTGTGTAATAAATAAATTTAATTATATAATGTTTAAAAATTCTAAATAAAATAAAATTATTTAGTAAATCTATTTAGATTTCTAATGAATATTTATAGTTGAAGATATAACTTATATAATACCTTGTAAAAAATTTTGTACTAAAAGATATATATTTTGGTCATTTTTTCCTTACATTAAATTAGTTAATATATTGTGTCATTATCACTCTCATGTGGGACATGGGGTCCAAAAATAATCCCATGTATTCCCATGGTCAGACAAGTATCAACCAATTGAAATAGAACACATTTTAGGGTAATTTAATATTTTTTTAATATTTGTTTACCCTTATTTACCAGATTTTCCTCTTTAAGCACTATAAATAAAATATTTAATGAAGTAAATATTCATAATGTATAAAAATAAAAGATACTTATTTACACAATTTGGATCTCCTAATTCAAAATATGGAATCCATTTTCCCAAATTAAAAACATATAAGTCGAAGAAATTAATTTAAAATTAATTCCTGATGTCAAAATAAAAAGTGTGTTTTTAAGAAATAATAAATACCAAAATATTGACACTTTTCTATGTCCATTTTAAATGTGAAATTACATCCAATGACCTAAATTATATTAAATTCTAATAATATAATCTAATGATACTTAAAACCGAATCAAAGTTATAATTTAACACTATAAATTCGTTCAAATTTAAAAGTAGTTCTTAATAAAAATTTACTATTAATCAAAAATTGAACGTTTTCTGAATAGTACAAAAAATTTACCCTAATCCAGTTTTAATATTTCAAATCCAAAAAATAAGTTCATTTTGAATGATAAAATTTATAAAATTAAATAAAGTTGGTATTACAATTCATAATAGCTATTTTTATTGGTTGTTGTGTGTTTGAATTCGAAGTTGTGTACAACACAAGCTATTGTACAATTCAAAGAGAAGCATACCGTGGAAGATTAGGGAGTTACATTCTCCCGACCTTCATATAATTTCATCCTTGAAATTTCTATAATACTACTGCATAAAAAGATTCAGGTGGTTCTTCATTATATGTTCCTCAGTTCCCACAATGCCTCTTCCATCTTATTGTTTCTCCATAGAACATTTATCAGATGAGTCATCGGATTTCTCAACACTTGTTATCTGGTATCAAGAATTCTGATAGGCTCTTCGCAATAAGAAAAAGTAGGTTCCAGTTCTATTTCTTCATAGGTGAGTACATGTGTTGGGTCAGGTATATATTTTCTCAATAGTGAAACGTGGAACACATCATGATATTTGGAGAGACAGGGCGACATTTCCAAATGGTAAGCTACATCCCCAATTCGTTCTAGAATTTCTAAAGGTCCAATATACCTGGGACATAATTTACCCTTCTTACTGAGTTGTATAACTCCCTTCTATGGAGATACCTTCAATAAAACATGATCTTCTACCAGAAATTCCAAATCCTTCCTTCGGTTATCATCATAGCTCTTTTGCATACTTTGAGTTTCTTTGATGTGGGTTTGAATAACCTTTACCTTTTACATTGTTTACTCATCATGTTCCGGTCCTATGAGTTTTCATTCACCAACATCATCCCAACAATTTGGTGTGCGACATCTCATTCCATATAACGCTTCATATAGTTCCATTTGAATACTTGAATAGAAGCAATTGTTATAGAAAAATCCTACTAGAGGTAAATATTGATCCCACATAACTTGAATATCAAGTGAGCAAGATATCAACATGTCTTCTAAGATTTGAATAGCCTTTTTTGGTTGTACACCGGTTTGAGGGTGGTAGGGAGTGCCCAAATGAAGGTCAGTATCTAGGGCCTTCTAATGAATTTTCCAAAATATTGCCGTAAAATGAGGATCAAGATCAGAATCAATTGATAGTGGTATACCATGAAGTCTTAAAACTTCATTAATATATAGTCATTTCAGACATTCAAGTGGTAAATCATCACTTATATCAAGAAAATGGGATGACTTGGTAAGATGATCAACAATAACCAATATTGCATCATTCCTTCTAGGAGTCTTTGGTAGACCCATGACCAAGCCCATCGTAATATCATACCATTTCCACTCAGGCATAGGAAGTGGTTGTATGACTCCTCTAGATTATTTCCTTCATAATTTCACTTGTTGAAAAACCATACATCCTGACACATAATCAGCAATCTCCCTCTTCATGTTGTCCCCAAAAAAGGTTTCCTCAAATCTCTATAAATCTTAGTGCTATGAGGGTTTATAGAGAAATTGAATCTATGAGCATCATCCAACAATTCCCTTTTTAGATCAGGTATATCCGGAACACAATGTCTCTCCCCCAATTTTAAAATTCCATCTTCATATACGACGTCTATCAATCTCCCATCATTCACAGCATTAATTTTCTTTTGAAAATCCTCAGCTTCAGTCTGAGAACTATTTATCCTTTCTAGTAAATATGGTTCAGAAATCATTTTAAAATGTATCGATGTTTCACCATCCATTATTATTCTCATATCCATCTTTACTGGAACCATGAACATGGGATTTCATTCAACTCTCATCTTGTTCAGAACTCCATAATCCTTTCTTCTCAAAGTATCTTCCTCATTATTTTCCATCCTCAGGTGGTATTTTATAGTGCAATCAAAATCATTGAGTAGTTAAAGCCATCAACTTTGCCTCATGTTGAGTTCCTTCTATGTGAAAATATAATTCAAACTCATTTGATCAATATATATATCACTTTTTTTACCATAGAGAGAGTGTCTCCATATCTTCAAAGAAAAGATTATAGCTTCTAACTCATGATCATGATTAGGATAGTTTTTTACATGAATTTTTAGTTGTCGTGATGCATAAGAAATAAATCTATCATTCTTTATGAGGAGACAACCATGATCTTACTTTTAAGTATCACTATAAATAAAAAATCCATCATTCCCTGATGGTAGAGTCAATATAGAATCATTGACTAATGTTATATTTAGTTCTTTAAAAAATTATTCACACTCTTTTATATAAAAAATTTTAACCCATTTACGTGTGATATTGGATAATGGGTTAGCCAATCGGACAAAATTCTAGACAAAACACTGATAATAACTTGCTAAACAAATAAAACATTGTACCAAAGTTATACTAGTCAGGTCTATCCATTCTTGGATTTCTCTTATCGTAGAAGGATCAACATAGATTCCATCATTAGAGAAAATATGGCTAAGAAATGAAATCTCATATATACAGAATTCACACTTGATAAACATCCCAAATAATTCATTTCTTCTAAGGGTTTTCAGAAAGGTGCACTTGTTATGTTAATGATCTTCGTATATTATAGTATATACCAAGATATAATCAATAAATACCACTAAAAAGTCATCAATATATTCCTGGAAAACTCTGTTCATTAGATCCATGAAGTTATAGGGTGCATAAGTCAGTCCAAAAGGAATTACATTAAACATGTAATGGTCGTAACTGGTTTAAATGATATTATGTCAATGTCTTCCTTCTTCACACACAACTGACGATATCCATATCAAAGTTCAATCATGGAAATATATTGAGCTCTATGAATTTGGTCAAATAAATCATCAATGTGAGGTAGGGGATACTAGTTCTTTATTATTATATCATTGATCTATATGTAGTCAGTGAAAAACCTCATAGATACATATTTCTTCTAGACAAAAACAACATGGTATTCCCAGGGAGAAACACTATGGTGAATAAATACTTTATTACTCAACTTCTATAGTGGTTTATTTAGTTCCACTAATTCCATAGTGGCCATTCTATATGGGGTCTGCGATATGGGCCTTGAAATAGAAATTAAGTCAATGGAAAATTAAATTTTCTATTCTAGAGGATTTTTAGGAAAATACTCTGGAAACACATCAACATATTCCTTCACAATAGGAACATCCTCTTTTTTAACATTCCTTCCCCCACCGATAGTTATTTTATTCTCTTCCTTCCCAATAATTGAATTTAGTTAAGCTATTGGGGGTGGATCCGGATAAGAATAAGTTTGTGACGTTTCTACTCTAATGTTAAGGTACTCTTTATCATCATCCAAAATTGTAACCTCCTTCTTCTTAAAATAAATTTTCTCATCATAGTCTGAAAGAAAATTCATGGCAAGGATTGTATCAAATTTAGTCATGGGTATGATGATGATATCAGTAGATAAATACCATTTGTATGCCTAAATGGGGACTGATTCACCGTACATTGTTGTAATGATTATTCCCTTAAGAGTTTTGATTATTAACTCTCTTGTTATATCAAATTGGAAATATCTAATTTTCCTTTAAAACTATGAAGATATGAAATAGTGGGAAGATCCAGAATCAAATAAAGCATTGGCTAACCTTGAGGAAATCATTTAATTACCCGCCACCATGTCTTTTAGAGATTCAAACTTGGCAGTAATGATCTCATAAGGTTGTCCTTGATCTCGTGGAATTTTCTAAGGAAATATTCATTAACATGTAGTAAATTTATTTTCATAATGTCCCATCTCACTGTAATTATAGAATTGAACATTGGTAGCTTCATTCTCCCGCTTACAATCACCAACAAGACAAAATTTCTATCCAAATTTGTTGCAGACTCCTTTTCCTTTTAGATAGGCACCAAGGTGCTTCCTTCAACAATTATCGCAAGGTGGAAATTCAAATCTTACCTTATTCCATGTTTCCTTATTTCCATTCCCATAGTGTTCAGAAGATCTCTCCTTATCATTCTTTTCTTTAAATATGTAAGACATGGAGAATTCATTTTCTATCTTGATAGCACATAAAACAATATCTTCATATGATGAGAAGGATTGCGATACTAATGCTCAACAGAGAAATGGTTATAACCCAACAAAGAAATGATAAATATTTCTTCTTGGATTACATATATAATCTACATCATGTGTTGCTAACCTTGTAATTTTAGCTTTATACTTTGTTACATTCTCATCCTCCTTTTGCCTCAAACTTAGAAATTGCCTTTCTATGTCCTCTAATGGTCACGAGGAAATTATTTTTCTAAGAAAAGTAATTTAAACTCCCTCAATTCTGTACATGATACTTATTCATCCTCCTTTGTGTTTTAAATTAATGACCACCATTGATCTACATCTCCGGTGTGGCGATAAAATGCCCTGACATCTTTTTCCCTTTCACTACTCCCAAAGCAAGAAATATTTTCTCTAAGGAACTTATCCATTGTTTAGCTACAAATGGATTTGTAGCCCCATTGAATGATTCTGATTATTTCCTCATGAAGCAGTCTAACATTGATCCCCCACGTTGTGGATTAGGGTGCTCCATATGGGTAAGGTTATTATTCATAACCTCAGTGAGTTGTCCCAGTATATTGATAAGCTGGTAAGCACCAATTGCATCACTAGCTCTAATATAAATATCATGAGTAAGACGTAAATACCTACATGGATTACGTGCATTTATACAGTTTTCATTCCTTCCACTAGGCGTTATTTCTAAACAACGTCATTCACTAGATTAGATTATGAATCAAAATACATGATTCAAAACTTGTGAAACACATAACACAAATTGATTAGTTTATGGAAATAATCCATAATCATAAAAATGTTATCATTGAGGAGGTATATACTCATAAAACCTTCCTAATGGTTTGTAAAGAAAATTATAATTATCATAATAATATCCTCTAAGAGTGTCATAACGAAGAGTACATCAAGGCCTATTTTCGTGCAGTTGTTCCCGTTGGAGTCTACCTCAAATATGTTTTTTCAGGTTTTACCTCTATGCACATCTATACCAGAGCCATCCCTACCTTTTCATATCCATACATGAATGTATTTCTTGGAAAACTCACAAAATCTCTAAATTACTAAAATTCTAGAAATTTCATCTATACAAATCCTCAATGTCTATCTTAGGGTAATTTTCTCTAATCATAGTTTATCTAAATCTAATTTCAATGTTTTTACTAAACCTCCTCGATACCAACTATAACACACCGACCCCATTTACCCAAAGTTGGTGAATTATTATATAACATTGGCATGATACAATTAATCATGTCCTGAAAGACAAAACAGTTTCGTATTATTGGAAACAAGATACATACAGAAGTTCAACATTAGAACTTGAAAAGAAATAAAACACTAATTTATTCCATTATAAACATCCAGGACTCCTAGATTATGCCTAACAGTCACTCATAACTAACATTATCATATCCTAGGAAAATGAAACATAAGAATGTGGACGACTCAAACACTCAGTAAGGGTAAGTAATACAATAGACGATAACATAAACATTAGGCATGGTGAATAATTGAAAACATATGACATTACAAATAATAAACATTAACAATTTATGGTAGGAATTTGAGATGAGTAAATATTTCCATAAAAAATAGTCATGGGTATACTACTATTCTAATAACCACATGAACCATCAATAATATTTTCATAATGAGGGAATCTATAATGCCAGACATTCTGAAACATCGTTTCAAGGCCTTATCCTAGACATCTAAAAATGATTTAGGCCTTATCCAAAACCATATATCAAATTTGGAAAGGCCTTGGCCAATTACATGTCTAACTGATTCAAGAGACCTATCGATGCACTAAAGATATATAGAGGGCTCCACTCATCACTTACTAAGTCCAATACATTCTGCATATGAAAAGGTTGAAACATAACATAAAAATTTGTATTAAAACTAGAATATGAAATGTCAATAACATAACCATATACCATTAATGGTATAAAAATACCGCATCCATGGTCAAATATATCACAAAACCTTCTGTAAAATATGAAATATTTTTATTATAATATATCAACTTCAAACAAGATTAAAATCCATCAATGGATATTGAAATAGATGAAATCAAAACTATTTGAAAGAAACAAATATTTCTATTTTGAAATATTATAAGAGTCACATAATTATAAAAGAAAAAATATATTTTGAAAATATTCTTATAATATTTTATGGGAATCTTCGTTGATGTTATAACAGTGGAAAATAGCCACACCTATTGTATATATTATAAAACATTGTTACGTAAATTTTTTCGAAAAGGTAAAAAAGATCCTTGACTGGAAAACGACGAAAAGATTCACTTCAAAACATGTAATGTAAAATAAGGGTATAAATGACTTTAATCCATAGTATAATTAATAGTAAAAATGTTTTGAATTAATTTTTTAAGAAAAAAAGGATGTGGATGATAAAGAGGTCCCAGTAGATACTTATGTAATAACAACCTCAGATAAGTAAAGAGATAATAGATTTAACCCTTACCTTGTTCTTTTCCATAGTCGAGGTTATGTTATCCTCATGTATAACAGTTAAATCATTATTATGAAAATATACAAGAACCATATATATAAATATGATATCATATATGATCTTATAATATTGCTTTGTTAATAATATTTTTGCATTATCATCGTTTCGGGTGTTAACTGATTCGTTTTCATCTATATGTTTTATTACATAAGTCTTGTTTGTTATGGATAGGATGTATTTTATTCATATTATGAATTATATTAAGTTCATAAACATTATTTTTAATCATTAAATGAAAATTATTCTTTAACGATTATGATAGGGAATGAATCTAATTGTGTTCGTAGAGATTATAATCCGTACGTTTTCACGATCGACAATATCATTATATTGATGGTGAAATCATAGGAAATTGGATGGTATATCATATATACAGAATAATTAAGATGTTATATTTATTATTTACATAAATTACACGTCATTATTTTACCCATCCAAATAACAATGTATTGAATTACAACTACACCACGACGTGGATACGGCAAGCCGTACGTACGGAGGTATGGTAACTTTTTCATTTATAGGTTGGATAAAATAAAGAATATGGTTGTACCATATTTATAACAACATAATTTTATTTTGTAGGTACTTGAATTATTATTTTATATTGGAAACAACAATGAAAGAGGAAGTGGAAGAAGAAAAAAACTTGAAATAGGGTCGTGAAATTAGTAACTCTTCTTCGGGTGTTTCCTTTTAAGTTGATCAAAAGGGCTCTATATGCTGGCTTTATGATCAAATTAAGGAATCTAGGTTAATTGTATTGAATTTTGGAGTTTAATTGGGTAGGTCTTGGCTGAGAAAAATTGATTTGGAGGTGTGAAATTAAGATAAGGGGAAGTACCCTTTTATAAGAGAGGTGAGGGTCACTTTAGGAAAAGTTTAAAATGTTATTTTATAATAAACACATTTTCGGTTTTTAATGGCTCAAAATTGATTTATTTAGATTATAAGGTGGGTATGGGTCGAAAAAATCTCAAAAAATAGGTTTTATATTTGTTTAGGATTCCATATTAACCCTATATTTTAGATTTACCTCTTAGTTAAATAGTTTAACTTTTACCATGTATTATAGTATTATTATAATAATTGGATAATAAACATACTATAAAATGAAAAATTAACTTAAAATGGTTAATTAATGATATAATTATAATTATATAAGTATTTTGGCCAAACATTATATTTTTTGGAATTTTATATCAATTAATAATATAATATATCTTTTGAAAAACTCTTTTATGTCATTTTTGATGCTATTTTCTATTTTGTTTTTATTAAAGTCATAAGGGAATGATTAATTCAAATAAAATTTATTTAATAAACCCTAAAATGTCATATTCACATAAAAATTATTTTAATTAATAAAAAGTCTCAAATTACATTTATTTTGATATTTATAATATCAATTATTTAAATATTTCAATAATAAGGTAATTACTTCATCATCAATGTGTCATATGTAAATTTAATTATTTAATGTATAAAAATCCTAAATAAAATATCATTATATAGGAAATATATTCATATTTATAATGAATATTTTTATTCTAGTGATAACTTATATAACCCCATGTAAAATTGGTATTACTAAAAGATATATGTTTTGGTCATTTTTGTCTTACATTAAATTAATTAATATAAAGTGTCATTATCACTCTCAAGTGGATCCATGGGGTACCAAAATAGACCCAAGGATACCCATGGTAGGACATGTATCAACCAACAGAAATAAGACACTTTTTAGAGTAATTTAATAATATTATTATATTTTTGTAACCTTATTTACTAGATTTACCCCTTTAACCACGGTAAATAAAATATTTACTGAAGTAAATAATCATAATGTCTAAAAATTAAAGTTACCTATTTATAAAATTTGGACCACCAAATTCCAAATATGGAATCCATTTATCCAAATTCTAAACAAAAAAGTGGCAGAAATTAATTTAAAATTAATTCTCATTGTCAAAACAAAAAGCATGTTTTTAATAAATAATAACGATCAAATGATTGACACATGTTTATGTCCAGTTTAAATGTGAAATTGTATCCAAGGATGTAAATTATATTAAAAAATAAAAATATAATCTAATGAAACATAAAAACCATACAAATTTAGAATTTAACACTATAAATTATTTTGATTAAAAAAGTTGTTTTTTATTAAATTTACTATTCATAAAAAATTGAATGTTTTCATAAAAGTGCCAAAAATTTACCCTAAGACAATTTTGATATTATGAATCAAAAAATGAATTCCATTTTTAAGGATAAAATTTATAAAATTTTAAAAAGTGGGTATTACTATTTATAACAGCTAGTTTGATTGGTTGTGGTGTGTTTGACGTTAGTGTTACGTAAAACACAAGTTATTGTATTACTTAAAGAGAAGCGTACCATAGAAGTTTGTGATAATACAAAGTGCTCCACAAAAGGATTTATAGGAATGTTCCTCTTACAATCTATTCCAATATCTACCACCTTATTAGACCTCTTTACACCTTTAGTCATTTTGAACCCTTTAACTGATGCACAGGGTCTTCCAACTACCCACTAGTGTATGACCAAATTAAAATTTAAACATATTTGATCGCAATAATAATGGTGGAATAAATAGAATTCGGTTGATCGTATTACTGCATCCTCTCATATTAGAATGTAAAATAATTTGTATGATACAATGGGGTGTTTTTAGACAAATACACATTATGGGGGAGAAAATCACTTATTTTACACAGATTAGAATTTGTCCCAAATCTGTACTATGCATACCCTCTATATGTGGTCTCTGCATTAATTATATCTACCAACAAACCCTCTTTCAATGATACTTCATAATCAAACATGTGGTGTATTATATATGAATAATCTTTGACAACAATAGATAGAATTCTATATGGAAAAAAGATGAACCAATAATACTTCCTTAACATATTACTCATGCCTCGATGATTATGTGGGGAGTATTTTAAAATCTACATATGATATAATGATAATTCTAGAACCATGAATCCAAAATAAGTAAACTATAAGAATTTTTACATATACGTATGGTTTTAAACTATTGGTATGTGACTAGAAACCATTGGGATAACATACAACAATGGTTTCTCGAACCATTGGGCAGTGAGTCATTAATAAATACATATACAAATTGTTTTAATAAAATTATTTGTATAAGGTTCTTTAATCTATATATACCAATGGTATTTGTAACAAATTTAATAAAATCCTATGAAAACAGTTACCAACACATTTCTATAGTCTCCCAAACCATTAAATTATGAATAACACCTCTACTCTCTATGTAATATATATACCATCCAAGAAAATGAAAATATGTTTTCATGAATCATAATAATTGATTAAATTTTCCCATATAGTATATATTTTACATTTTACTTGTTGATAAATTAAACAAAATCATAGAACATATGTAAAATCAGTTTTAATCATTAAAAAATCTACCACATGTTTGTCTTGTTATTATTAGGTTTTAAATATAGAGTAACAATATCATCCACATCAACACCATTTCAATCATTATCTTCACTCACATCCAATCCTAGCTCACTATTATTATCATCATCATCCCTCAGAATAATATCTCCCTAATCACTACTATGATAATCAGCTTCATCATTTTATGCATCATATAAAGATCACAATATTGACATAAAAGATACAAAAAAAATTTCTTCTGATGGTGGTGATGGACATTAGGCTATCATATCTTTCAATAACTACTCAATGAGAATTTTAACTTTATCATGAACTAATATAACAATTTGAATCATCATCCACTTTTTCATGAGCCTCATCAAATTGTGTTCAACTAGAGAAAATATAGGCACATTATATGGCCTATGACAACCAATACTTTACATATATTTTTATTACATAATATTTGATTCACAATTATTACAACATATAACAAAACCATGGAAGGACCGTATAGGTATAGTGCCTTTAGAAACTGGGAAACATAAACAAATGGTTCATAAATCATCTAAATTATCTCCCTTTTATTTTATCATATCTAGTGTCCCTTTTGGCATATCTTACTTAATATCCTTCTTCCCGACCTGGGGAAAAGAAAACATACAAAAGGGTGAGCTCAAATGCTCAATAAGGGTAAACAAAAGAAATTTCAATCACATCATATTCATAAGAATATATCATTTTGGAAATCTTAACCTGAAAAAGAGATCATTCTTTCATAACATGGGATAAGTCATATTAGTGAAATGTAATCCCAATAATCTTGACAGTAAACATTTGTCATTTTGGCATACACACATAATCATATAGAATCATTTCTTAGTAGTCAAGACTCATTTCCAAGACTATCTTAGCGGACGAAGTCCATTTCTGAACTGATTTCACTCCTCGTTTCAGTGCTGTATCACTGAACCGGATTAACCTGTCGATCCAGCCATGTCTATCTCATGAGATATAAATCTTTACCTAATTCATTTTAGGGAGATATAGGTTCCACCCATCTCATAATGATACCATTCTTATGTGTGCCACAAGATCATAAATCATACATCATAGAATAACCCATGCAATACAAATGTGATTCATAAACATCATAACATAATCCATATAAGATAAAAGGACATCATAAAAATAATTCCATCATAACATAATCAAATCAAAGTAATAATAGGGATATAACTAGAACCCTATATTATCTTAGATGGAAAATAATTTTGATAAAGTTCTTGAACTTCATTCTTGTGGAAAATATTATTTCTACTGAAAAAATATTTTTCCTTTATTAACATGTCATACAATTTTAAACAAAAATAAGATGATTCAAAATAAACGTGAAAACATGTAAAGAAATCTTCATGGAAATAATTTTCTTAAAATTCATTCAGGCCATATAATTTAAAAAAATATTCTTCTCATAACATGGCCGGAAAAGTAAAAAAGAACCTCATACTAAAATGACAAAAGATTCATTTCATATCATTTACTAAAAACTCACCAAGGTGTAAAATTGCATTTAAACAATTGTTGGAGGATAGAAATAATATTACATATTGACGAATCATGGATTTGGATGATAAAATTCCCCAGTATATTCTAAAGTATAAACAATATTGGATAAAAATGAGATTGTGAGATTTTCCCTTACCTCAGGTCTGATTTCCTTTGTATGTGTCTGAACCTCATGTATAATGATTTAAATAATGTTATTTAATTATTCCAGAATCTTAATCATTGTTATGATATCATATATGGTCATATTATTATCTTCTTATTAGTAATATTTCATTGCTACTTGTTATTCGGGTGTTTATTTATTTTTGTTCTTATGCGTGTTTTGTCGAATAAATTCTTATTATTCTTTTTAGGTTATAGAGACCTCATATACAGAATGGTATTAGTGTAATATATATCATATTTATTCATTAAATTCATTCAATTCATTTATATAATCATTATGCAATGAAGATCAGGTAGTATGAGTCACATCACATCGTGGAGACGGTAGGTCGTACGTACGCAAGAGCGATGATATCAATCCCATGATCATGGAATTGTATTGAAGTGTATGTATAATATTTCAGAATCAATATAATTTTAAAATAATCATATATAGTTATAATTTACACCATTATACCCATCTATGTAAGGTGCTGGTGGAAAACAGATTACACCACAGTGTGGAGACGGTATTCCGTACGTACGCACGCGCAGTGATTTCATTTTCCGAAGGATGGATAAAAGGTGAAATAGGGTTGTTTCATATTTATAATAACATATCAGTATATGATTGATAATGATGTTATTACTTCATAATGAAACAACTAATGAATAATAAGTAGTATAAGAAATAAAGTTGAAAGAATCAGTAACGGACATTACCTCTTCTTTGAAGCGCCTCTTCTTAACCTCTTCTTAGGGAACTAAAGATGGTCTCTGAAGAAGACCAGGTCCTCTAGTATGTTTTTAGGGAAGTGAAGAAGAGACATTGACAGGGTTTTTCCGAGCATGAAGGCTCAATGTGGTGTGAGGAGGAGAGGGAGGAGGTTCCCTTTTATAAGGGAGGAGAGGGGGACCTTTGGAAAAACTAAAAATATTATTTTATTATAAAGTCATATTCTGTTATTAATAGCCCCAATTTAATTTATATCTAATATAAGGTGGTTATGGGTCTAAATCCTCTCATACAATATAATTTAGACAAGTTTAGGTTTCTATTTTTACCTTATCATTTAAATTTAACTTTAAGTTAAATAATTTAACTTTTACCGTGTCTTCTTGTTTTCTTACACTATATGGTTAATAGACATACTATAACAAGCCAAAATAACCCCAAGTGGTTCATTATTAATATATATATCTTTATAAAAGTCATTTTGAGGATCTTTAGATTTTTTGGAATTAAATAACAATTAATAATATAATATTTGTTTTAAACACTGTTTTATGTCAATTTTGACACTATTTGGTAAATTATTTTTGTGAGAATAATAAAAGCATTAATATTTCTAAAAAAGTTAAATAAATAAATATTAACATTCCATATTAACCTATAAAATTAGTTTAAATAATAAAAAGACTCAAATTACATTTATTTGGGTATTTTTAATATCAATTTTGTTAATATTTCATTGATAAGGTAATTACTGCATCATCATTGTGTCATAAATAAATTAAATTATTTATTGTCTAAAAATTATAAATAAAGTACCATTATTTTTTAAATCTTTTTATCATTATAATGAATATTTATAGTCGAAATTATCTTATGTATAACCCTATATAAAAAATGTTTTAGTTATTACTCTTTGATTTTAGCTATTTTAACTCTTCATTAAATAAAATAATAATAAATGTCCAAATCTAATCCAAGTGGAACTAAATGGTCATATTTTATTCCTAAGGTTGGTTTTGGTATAATTAACCTTATCTAATATAATTAAGACATGTTTTAGGGTAATAATAATATCAATTTTACCCTGAATTACCTTATTTATTTTTAACCGTGGTAAATAAATGTAAAAAGTTACTATTCACCAAAAATTATTTTTATCTTATTGAACCACATTTTACTCCTTGATATTAACTGTTTCTCTCGGTTTTATGAAATTCCACCCACAGAAGCAGTAAAATTATGTTATATGTAAATTTTCTAATTCTCTTAAGAGGTGGTTAAAAGATGGTGAAAACTTCAATCAAATTTTTATATATCTAAACTTTTTATGAAACTAACTAATTACATTGAACATATATAGGTATTAAGAATCAATTTTCACCAAAAATACATTTAAATAAAATACATATTTTTTAAATAAAATGCCTATTTTTAAATAGTAACCCAGTGTTTTCTCAATTCATCAAAATTTGAAATTTTCAGAAAAATACCAAAATTTCACCCTAGGCTAATTTCGGTATTCCGAATACAAAAATTAAGTACATTTTGAATGATAAAATTTATAAAATTTCAAAAATTTGGTATTACTATTCATAACAGGTAGTTTTAATAATATTTTAATAGTATATCGTTGTTTAGTGAAACTCGGTATTGTGTACAACGCAAGCTATCAAGGAAGGTCGTGATTGCATGTAAAGCAAGACAAGCTAGTGTTTTGTGTAGTTAATTATTCCTTTGATGATGTATATAACATAAAAAAATATTTCTCATAAAAATCTCGGTTGTTACATTGCTGAATACCTTGGAAAGATGATCTTATTCCTTGATTTAAATTAGACTCTCACTTGGTGATAATAACATAATATATGTCTTAAATGATCATTTTTCATTACATTTCTATATTAATCCACATCAAGGGACTCCATGGAATGTAATTGAGAATTTATATAATATATTTAATTATAAAATTGTTATCAAAATTTAAAATAGTCATATCAATACCTTTGATATTTTCTTAGGTTTATTTATTTTAGGATTCCCAAATATGTTTTTCCTAATCAATCAAAAAAATAACTTGAGGCACATAACCATAAATTTTCAATACCACCAACTAAAAATGACATTGAATGTAAGAAAATATTATTTAATAAAATTGTATTAATAAATAAAATTAACTCATTCTAGAATGTATTTAACAAAAAACCCAAATATCAATTAAATGAATCATATTATCCCCATCAAATCAGACCGAATAGTTTGTCGAAACAAAAAAAACATGTAATGCCTTGGTCAAGGTATATTTAGTTTAATTATATTAATTTTTTATTGTTTCATGTTAAATTGGATGTATTAAATTTAGTTCTAATAATTTTTTTTATATTATTATTTTTTATACTTGGATTGGTAATTTTTAGTTGGAGTGTGTATTTTTTTAGTATAATATTTCACCTTATATCAAATTCAACTTCTTCTTGGATAAATTATGAATAAAACATATCAATATGGTTTAGATTGGGTTAATATAATCTTTTCATGTTTGGTCCATTTTAGATAATGTTAGTTTGGATTGGTTTATTTGTATTTATTTATATTTAAGTTTATTTTATATTTTTTTGTTAATGTAGTATTTTGGACGAGTGATTAAATTTGATCTTGCTTGGTTTAGTTTAATTTTAGTCATTCTGCTTTCATTCTATTTCATTTAATTTCATGTAGTTCTATTTAATACAATATGAGTTAAATTTTTTGCATACTTATTATTGAAATTCATTAGAGTTAAGTTTTGTTTATAATTATTTTGATTCAGTTTAATTATTTTTATGTCTTGTTTTTAGGTCATGTAATGTATATTTTTTCAACAATTATTTAATTAGGATAAACATGATATGATTGAAAGTGTTTTTGTTACAGATGATGTTTTCTATGATATGTGATTTTATAATTTAAAATTATATCAATGGTTTTGAAAATTTCATTCTAAAGTTCATGTTTTATATAACATCCCAAGTAAACAAATAATAATACATTTTCCATCATTATAAATATTTGTGAATTAAATATTAATTTTACTTCAATGGGGTTGTTAAGCTCGATGGAGAACCCAAGACACAACACCGAGTTTCTTTGAAATCTTACATTGCTCACTAGTAATATATTATTAATATTTTAAATTGTAGTTTATTCCTAGCCATTGAATTGGTGGGAATGAAGATAACTAACTACAATATTATTATACATGTTTGTTAAATGTTTTTACATTTATCCAATAAATTTTAGAGGCTTAAAATGTGAATTAATATAATTCTAAGAATAAATACTCTAATATTATTTAAAAGGTTGATTTACCACTTTTTGATGGAGAACCCTTTTTAAATATAGTTTTGGTCAATTTTATATGTTCTATTTGAACAAATAAATTTCTTCTTTAGAATCAGGGCATCAAAATTTACTTTGGGTAATTTTTTGGTATTTTTCTGATAAAATTCATTTTTTATGAATAGTGAAAAATATTGTATTTTTATTCAAAAGTGGCTTCAAATGTAATATATTTAAATTGTAATATTATCTTTTTAATTGGTTTTAAAGGGTATTTATATTATGTTTTTCCCATTTAATCCAATGTTCATCATTGTAATTAATTTCACATTGATGTTGGACATAAACAAGCTTCAATGTTTTGATATTTATTGTTTCTTAAAAACACGCAATCTGTTTTGATAATGGAAATTAATTTTAAATTAATTAATGAAATATCTATGTTTTGAATTTGTTTAAATTGACATAATTTTTTAATTATAAATATCAAATATATATTAGGCTGAATTTTTAGTGGTTTTATGAAAAACATTAATTATTGATTAATAGTGAAACCACTTAGTAGTAGTTAAAAACTGACATTTTCATTTAAATGAAATTTTACGTCCTCTGTGGATTGAATTTAAAAAATCCAAAAAACATGATTATTATTAATAAGTAAAATTTTGTTCAATAAGATAAAAAATATTTTTTGGTGAATAGTAACTTTTGAATTTTATTTACCGCAGTTAAAGGTAAATAGGGTAATTCAAGGTAAAAAGAATATTATAATAATACAAAATTACCTTAACACTTGAACTAACATTATTGGTTGAGTTAGTTACGACCATTGGAATATTTGTGTTTATTTTAAGACCCCATGGTGCCATTTGGAAGTGATAATGACACTATTTTAATTAACATAATGTAAATGCAAAAATGACAGAAACAAATATCTTTTAGTAGATAAATTTTTACATGGGGTTATATAGGTTATCTATTCGAATATAAATATTTTTTGAAATATATAAAAAGACTTCCTTAATTATGGTATTTTTTTATAATTTTTAGACATCAAATTAATCCAATTATTTATGATACAATAATGATGTAGTATTTACTTCATTAATAAATGATATAAATAATTAAGATTATAAATATTAAAAAATATCCAAAACTTTTGAAAATCTTATTGGATGATTTTATTTCGATGATTAGTCACTTTATCATCATTTTTAATAAGTTTTGGGGCTTTATAAACCGGAGATAGGTTTATAAAAATAACATTTGCAAGCTTTCCTAAAGAACCCCTCCTCCCCATTATAAAAATCCCTCACTTCTAACCCATTCCTCACAACTCAAAAGCCCATTGCCTCGTCCAAACCCTACCTAAATAATCTCTCAAGATCACTCTCTTCCTCCTATAATCCTTACCTTAGGCATATGGCACATCAAGAGGTACCTTTCATTCAAACCAAATAGAGTTACCCAAATTAAAGGTAACAGTTTCTCATAACTTATTATCTTTTATTTTACTTATACATCCCATAATATATTTTTATTACTTTCAGTTATAAAAAAATCAGTATACTATATATACTATGATGTTTTTATGTGAAGAATTTGAACTACGCAGACACACACCTTCATCTAATGGGTTAATAACTTACTGTTTATGTGAATGGAAAACTAACACCTCACGAAACGATGATTGTTTGATTATCTCCTACCGCATCTCATGGTGGTAATTAAGATGAAACTATATTTATATATGATATATATTATGTTTAGGTTTTCTTTATTATTCTGTATTTTTCTTTTATATCATATCGTTATGGTTTCCATTATAGGTAAACATGATAATTTCATTTGAGGAAGTGCAGACTACCGCCCCATCAAAGTGATATGACTCATTAATGACATTTGTGGGACATATAAAGTATGGATTTAATTATATTATATATGATATTAAACTGTAATTATAAAATATTTATGTATCTTTTTTTTAATTCCATTAAATGAAGAAATAGAAATGAAAGTAGTGTTCAAGTGTACGTACGACTTACTGTCTCCATGAACAGTGTATTTCATTTCTTACATTTAAATGTTATGTACTATTGTAAATACATGTATATATGGATATATATATGATATATATGAAATCTAAATCATGAATATCATTATGGGTATAATGAACTTTTGACCATAAGAACAACATGTAATTATAAGAAATCCAATTATTACTCAAGTACCAAATATTGAAAAAACAAACATTATTAACTGAAATGATTACATAATGTTTATAAAATTGTAATGATTGATATAAAAGGAATAACAAAATTGAAAAATTTTCTTAAGAAATTTTAAATTAACATTAGTTTATTATTCAGGAGATTAAAGAACGAATGAGTCAAGTCAGACACGTGGTAAGGGATTTCATCTCAATCTACATTCGTTGAGGCATGTTTTGTTTTAATACAGGATATTATTTAATATGCTGTATAAACACCTTTAAATTTTCATTTCATTCAAAGGGAATCTATTTCTATAAATAGTTTTTCTAATTGACAAAAAAAATCTTTTTCAATGTAAATGGTGACAACAGCCTTTCCGCCGCCACGAGTATTTTGATCTTTGGATTCCTTAACAAGTCGTAATGTTTTTAAAAGGAAAATAAAATTTCATATACTCATTTATATATTTTGTATTGATAATGGATTTCATAATGGTTTTTTATGTCAGTATATTTAATTGATATATTGTGATTGAAATGTAGAAATGTTATCTTTCTTTTATGTTTGGTTTAAGTGTTATGAATATGCAATGGTTCTTGAGAATTGTTTCTAATACGGGTGGTTCCTTGATAAACCTAGGGTGGGTGAGCCCGAGATAGATCTCCAATGAATTGGATAATGTGATGGAGGTAAACATGAATGTTTCTCCAAATAGGTTTAAGGAATATATTGTGATGGGTATTCCAAATATAACTCCCTAAATATTTGTGATATCTACAATGTAATTATGACATGAATGCCAAAGGTTAACTTTATTATTTATGTTTTCAATGTGTTCTTCATAAATATTATTTTTTAATGAGTTATGTTATAGAACATATGTTTTGTATGCAACGGTGAACTAATGTTTTCTTTCATTGTTTTTTAACCCTTACTGAGATTTTTATGCTCATCCCATGTTTTGAAATGTTTTTTACTAAACCTAAAGATGAATACGGTTAAGGATGTGATCAAGGAAAAGTCATACTATCAAAATCATGGGACTAGACATGACTCTTTTTTCCGGAGTTTTTATTTTATGAAAAAAATGTAAACTGAGTAGAAGTTTCTACTATGTAATTTTTGAGATGAAATGTAATAGTTATGGTCTTATTTTCTAAAACTCTAAACCTAATAATATCCTAAATGTGAATTATTCATTTAATTAAAGATTATGTAATGTTTAAGGCCAAGTCCTTATAGTTGGTATCAGAGGTCGGTTTAGATAACTTTAGATGTTAGGGTATTGATAAATTAATACCCATAAATTTATTTATGTTAATACTGAAATGATATAGCAATTACATATTACCATGTTGCTTCGCCTAAGATATTTTTGTTTTCAGAATGGTTTTCCTTAGCGGAAATAGGGAAGCTATGTTGGGATGACATCAGGTGGAAGACAACCATCCAAATCAGAAACCTAAGATGGTTGGAATCAGAATTGAACTGTTTTTTGTAGTAATGGAACAACTGACTCAGGCTATAAAAGGTAGTGGTATCCATGCACAAGATCATCTTGATCAATAACAGAGGAACATGTCAATAATGAATCATTTCATGAGGAAACATCCCTTATCATTCAGAGGATCATCTGACCCTGTGCTAGTAGAAGGGTGTATTAAAGAACCGGAGATAATTTATGATATCATGGGGTGTCCAGAACATCAAAATGTCAGTCTTTTTGTATTCTGTTTTGAAGGTGAAGCTGATCAGTGGTGGTCAATGGTGAAACATATCAGGGATAGTTATAGTATTGATGCTCTTGGTTGGAATGAATTCAAAGGTATGTTTCTTGAGAAATATTTTCCTAAGTTGGTTCGTCTTAGGATAGAAAAACAATTCCTATAATAAAGGTAAGAGGATGAATCAGTGGATGCTTATGAATATAAATTCACTCGACTGGAAAGGTATGCTGTGAATTTCATATGATATCCTGATAGTAAAATAAACCGTTTTTACTCAGGATTAAAGCAAAAGTATCGAAGTGTTTTAGATTCTTGTGAGTTCAAAAGTTATGAAAAACTTGTTTGTTGTGTGGAGAAGGTGGAAATAGAGTTTTTCGATGATCATGTTTTCTTTGAAAAACAACAACATAATAGGTCGAGGTGGAAGACAAATGAGAAGAACTCTTCAAAAAAGTCTGACGGTAGGAAACATAAGTTTTTAGTTTGTGAAAATTGTAGTAAAAACCATGCTGGGGAATGTCTTTTTAATTCTATTAAGTGTTAATGATGTGGTAAAATGGAACATAAGGCTTGTAATTGCACTAAAAAATATCAGGTTAATGTTAAGAAAAAATCTGATTTATAGTTAGTAAAATTATTTAAGGGCAATAAGAAGGGTCATTATGGAAATGAGGGTCCAACGAAGAACTAAACTGAGGGAAAACCGCTAGACTACAAGCAGAAAGGAGTGATTAAGTAATATGAAACTACTTCAGGAGATGTTGGGCCATCAAATTAAGTAGTATCATGTACACTATTTTTTTGTTCAGATTAGGCCAATGTGTTATTTTAATCAGGGTCTACACACTCATTCATTTCTAAGAAGTTTTCTAGTAAATTGGGAATTCCATATCAAGATATGAATCATGAACATATGGTAAAAACATCAGGATGAAATTTTGTGACAAAAAGAAAGTATGAGAACCTTTATGTACTTTTGTGTGGAATGAATCAACATACAAACCTTGTTGTTTTCCTCTAATAGATTTTGATGTTTTTTTGGGTGTGGATTTTTTTCTGTTTATCATCCTATGATTGACTGCAGAGCTAAACAGGATTTATTTGATAAATATTTTCAGTTTGTGTACAATAATGAACCCATAATTTTTATAATATATCAGGAAGCTGAGGAACTAGTAAAAGATTGAAATGAATGTTACATTGCACAAATTTTTGAAAAAAAGGAACTGTTCAGATTAATGATGTGGTAGTAGTAAATTAGTACCTTGATGTTTTTACATGTGAATTGCCTAGTATTATACCTGATAGAGAAGTTGAATTTTTGTTTAATTAGTTCCTGATGCTAAGAAAATTTCAAAACCCCCTTGTCAAATGGCTCAAATTTAACTTTTAGAGTTAAATAAGCAATTGCAGGAGTTATTAGATAGAGGTTTTATTCAACCTATCACATCACCATGGGGTTTTCCTATCTTGTTTGTTAAAAATAATGATGGTTCAATGAGACTTCTAATTTTTAATAGAGTATTGAATAACATCACTGTATAGAATAAGTATCCTTTACCATATATCGATGATTTGTTTGTTCAGCTATAGGGAGTTCAGTATTATTCGAAGATTGATTTGAGGTCAGGGTACCATCAGTTGAATGTAAATGAAGCAGAAATTCCAAAGACCACATTTCATATTAGATATGTTCATTATGAATTTATAGTTATGCCTTTTGGGTTAAACAATTCACATTATTTATTCATGGATCTTATGAATTGAATTTTCCGTGACTACATGGATAAGTTTGTGGTTGTGTTCATTGATGATATTTTGGTTTTTTATAAATGAAAAAGAGGAGCATGAAAGTAATTTAAGGATTGTCTTGAAAACCTTAAAATAAAAGAAATTTAATGGGAAATTCAGGAAGTGTGAGTTCTGGTTACAATAAATTTCTTTCCTTGGTCACATTGTTTAAAAAAATGGCATAACTGTTGATCCTACTAAAACCAAATTTGTTGAATAATATATAAGACATAAAAATATAATCGATATTCATAGTTTTCTTGGTTGTCCAGGTTATGACTGGAGGTTTTTTGAGAATTTTGAACGGTTATCTAGTCTGGTGACTAATGTAACATGAAAAGGTGTTAAAGTTTTTTGAAAAATAGAATGTAATGATTGTTTTTAGGAATTGAAAAGAATATTGGTCAATGATCTATTTTTTTAACTACCTTCCAGAAATGGTGAGTTAGTTATTTACATTAATGCTTCTTTGAAATGACATGTATGTGTCCTTCTACAAAATGATCAGGAAATTTCTTTTTCTTCAAGTCATTTGAATCCTCATGAATTAAATTACCATACACATGAATTGATATTAGCTGCTATTGATTTTGCTTTAAAAATTTGGATGCATCATTTGTATGGAGTAAAATGTATGGTATATACTGACCACAAAATTTTGAGGTATATATTCACTCAAAATGAATTGAACATGAGATATAGGAGATGGCTCGTATTAATTATGGGTTATGATTGCACGATCCTTTACCATCTTGTAAAATAAAAAAAAATTGGTTCATGCTTTGAGTTGAAAATGTAATGCTTTATTAACCATGCAACATTTGGAACAAGATCCTTCAGTTTTGATTTGATAAATTTTGGAATAGAAGTTATTGGTGGAAAAAATATCTTCTATTTTGTTTCAGGTGTTAGTTAAATCATATCTATCAGACAGAATTATGCAAGCGCAGAACAAAGACAGTGAGTTACAGAAAGAGGTAGAGTTGGTTCAGAATGGTATGTTTCCTAAATTTTATGTTGATAATGATTGTTTTTGAGGTTTTGGGAAGAGATTATGTGTGCCTTGTGATTCACAGTTGAAGAATGAGTTGTTATGCTAAGCTCATAGTTCTTCGTTTTCAATTCATCCTAGTAGTAAAATGATGTACAGAGATCTTCGTGAGTATTACTAGTTGGCTGGAATGAAAAGAGATATTACGAATTTTACTGTGATGTGTTTTAATTGAAAATAGGTTAAAGAAGAGAGGCAATTACTAAAAGGGATACTTCAGTCTTTACCGGTGCCGGATTGGAAATGGTAAAATATATCCATGGACTTCATTGTGGTATTACCGAAGACATCTCGAGGTAATAATTCAATAAGGGTTATTATTGATCGATTGACTAAATCTTCTCATTTTCTTCTAATTCGAGATACTTTGTATGTTAATGAGATTTTCTGGTTACATGGTGTTCCCCTCTCAATTGTATCGGATCAGGATCCCAGGTTTACTTCTAACTTTTGGAAATGGATTCAGAAGTCGTTGGTTACTGAATTAAAGTTTAGTACAACATTTCATCTGTAATTAGATGGGAAGTCAAAACGAACAATTCAGACCATGGAGGATATGTTACGTTAATGTTCACTGGATTACCAGGGAATTTGGGCCCAACATATTTCCCTGGATGATGTTTATTATAATAATATTTTTCATTCCTGTATACAGATGGCTCCATTTGAGGTATTATATGGAAAGTAGAGTTGAACTCCAGCTTTGTGGGATGAAGTAGGTGAAATGAAGATGATGAGACCATAAATGGTAGAAGAGATGGAAAAAAAGGTTTAGTTTATTCAAAAGAACATGAGAACATCTTAGAGATGGAAGAAAATTTGTGGGGATAATTGGAAGAATGATCTTTCTTTTGAGGTAGTTGATCAGGTCGTTCTGAAAGTGTGTCCATGGAACAGTGTGATTCATTTTGGTAAGAAGGGAATGTTGAGTATGAGGTTCATTGGACCCTATAAAATCCCGGAGAAAGTTGGATCAGTTGCATAAAAAGTGTATTTACCTCCAAATTTATCCCAAGTACACAATGTTTTTCATGTTTCAATGTTAATAATGTATATGCTAGATCAATATCATGTTTTATTTCTATAGGTAGTTTAGTTGAAAGAGAATATCTCTTTTGAGGAACAACCAGTCCAGAGTCTTGACCATATGCAGGTAGTGTTGCGAATTAGGTAATTCACCAGGTAAAGGATTTGTGGGAAACCCATATGGTTGAAGAGGCAACATGGTAATCTAAAATTGCTATTGGGGATAAATACCCCCACTTATCTGATAAGTGAATAAAATTCTGAGGGCACAATTCCCAAAATGGGGGAAGGATGTAACATCCCAAGTAAAAAAATAATAATAAATTTTCCATAATTATTCATATTTGTGAATTGAATATTAATTTTACTTTAAAGGGGTTTCAATGCTCTATGGTGTACCAGATACACAACAATGGGTTTATTTGAAATCTTACGTTGCACACTAATAATAAAATATTATTATTATAAATTGTAGTTAAGGCCTAGCCGTTGTATTGGTGGGAATGAATATAACTATCTAAAATGTGATTATACATGTTTGTTAAATGTTTTTAAATTTATACAATAAAAGTTATAGGCTTAACATGTTAATTAATCAAGTTTTAAGAATAAATACTCTAATTATTTTACAAGGTCAATTTACCACCATTTGATGGTGAACCCTATTTAAATATAGTTTTGGTCACTTTTATATATTATATTTGACCAAATAAAATTGTTCTTTAGAATCGGGAAATCAAAATTTATTTTGGGTAAATTGTTGGTATTTTTCTGATAAAATTCATTTTCTTATGAATAGTGAAAAATACAATATTTTAATTCAAAAGTTCCTTCTAATATAATTTATTTATATGGTTATATTATCTTTTTAATTGGTTTTAAAGTATAATTATATTATGTTTTTACCATTTTGTTTAATTTTGTCCATTATAATTAATTTTACTTTGAAATCAGACATAAACAAGAATCAATCTTTTGAAAGTTATTGTTTCTTAATAACACGCTATTTGTTTTGATAAAGGGAATTAATTTTAAATTAATTAATGAAACTTTTAGGTTTAGAATTTGGTAAAATATACATCATTTTTTCATTCTGAATATCAAATTTATCTTATGCTTAAATTTTGGTAGTTTTCTGAAAAACATAAATTTTAGATGAATAGTGAAACCACTAAGTAGTAGTTAAAAATTGACATTTTTATTTAAATAAAATTTTACCACTTCTGTGGTTTGAATTACGAAAATCCGACAAAAATTATTATTATTAGTAAGTAGAATTTGCTTCAATAATATGTGAATAATTTTTGGTGAATAATAATGTCTGACTTTTATTTACCGCGATTAAAGGTAAATAGGCTAATTCAAGGTAAAAAAATATTATAATAATACAAAATTACCCTAACACTTGTCCTCATATTATTGGTTGAGTCAATTACAACCATTTACATATTTGGTTCACTTTTGAGACCCCATTGAGCCACTTGGGACTGATAATGACACTTTATTTTAATTAACATAATGTAAATGAAAAAATGACATAAACAAATAGTTTTTTGTAAATCAATTTTTAAATGGGGTAATCTAAGATATCGTTTCAATAATAAATATTATTTGGAATGATAAAATGATATCATACATTATTGTAGTTTTTTTATAATTTTTATATATTAAATAAATTATATTATATGTGACACAATAATAATGCAGTATTTATCTCATTCACAAATGATTTAAATAAATAAGATTATAAATATTTAAAAAATATCCAAAACTTGTCAAATTATAATTGTGTGATTTTATTTCCACAATTATTCATCTTATATTAATCTTTAATCAGGTTTGGATGTTTAGAAACTGAAGAAATGTTTATAATAAAATAATATTTTCAAAAATTCCAAAAGAGCCCCTCCTCCACGCTTATAAAATCGTCACTTAGAACCCATTCCTCACACCTCTCAAGCACCTTGTCTCATTCAAACCCTACCCAAATAATCTCTCAAGATCCCTCTCCTACTCCTATAAGCCTTACCTTAGGTATAAGGCACTTCAAGAAGACTTTTTGGTTCAAACCAGAGAGAGTTACAAATATTAATGTTAACAGTTTCACTTAACTTATTTTATTTTATTTTACTTCATCAACCCGTAAAACCTTTTTATTCCTTTTTTATAACATAATAAGTATCCTAAATATAGTTGGATGTTTTTATTAGATGTATTCAAACTAAACTTACACACACCTACATCTAATGGTTGAAGAATATACTATTTCTGTGAATGGGTAACTAATGCCTCATGAAACAATGATTATTCGATTATCTCCTACCACCTCTAATCATAGCCATTAAGATTAAATTATATTTATATATGATATATATAATTTTTATGTTTTCTTTATGCTTATATAATTTTCTTTTATATCATAATTTTATTGTTTCCATTATAGGTA
The DNA here is from genome assembly GCA_963277665.1 of Viscum album. Classification (NCBI taxonomy): domain Eukaryota; kingdom Viridiplantae; phylum Streptophyta; class Magnoliopsida; order Santalales; family Viscaceae; genus Viscum; species Viscum album. The sequence goes on from OY728139.1 coordinate 250,308,232, forward strand.
AACACGATAATTTCATTTGAAGAAGTGTGGACTACCACCCCCTCAAAGAGATATGACTCGTTAATGTCATATGTGCAACATATAAAGGATGGATTTAATGATATTATATTTGATATTATACTTGAATTATAATATATTTTTTTATAATTATGTTTTAATTCCATTAAAACACAAAATATAAATGAAAGTAGCATTCATGCATACGTACGACTTTCCATCTCCATGAATTGGGAATTTCATTTATTACCTCCAAATATTATGTACAATTATAAATAAAAGTATATACAAGATATATATGATATATATGATATATAAATCACGAATATCATGTTGGATATAATGAACCTTTGACCATGTGAACTACTTACAATTATAAGAGGTCCATTTTTGACTGAATTACCAAATATCGACAAACCAAAAGTTATTAAATTAAATGATTACATAATGTTTATGACATGGTAATAAGTGAAATAAAAGGAATAATAAACATGAAAAAGGTTCTTAATCAAGTATAAATTAACTTTAGTTTATTATTCTTGATATTAATGAACGAATTAATCATGTCTGACATGGGGTAATGGACTTCGTCTCAATCTCCTTTCATTGAGACATATTTTGTTTTAATTCATGAAATTATTTTATACATTGTATAAAAACCTTTGACTTTTCATTTACATCAAAGGGAATATTTTTCTACAAATCATTTTACTGAATGAAAAAAAATGTTTCTTTTTTAATGTAAGAGGTGACAATGACCATTCCTCCACCGTGAGTATTATTTGATCTTTGTCTTCCTTAACAAGATGTAATGTTTTTAAAAGGAAAATAAAATTAAATTTACTATTTTATTTATTTTTGTATTGAAATTGGTTTTAAAAATGTATTTTTGTTATTTCAATATATTTAAATGATATATTTTGATTGAAATGTTGAAATGTTATCTTTTATTTATGATTGTTTTATTTTTTACGAATATGTTATGGTTCTTGGGTATTATTACATATATGGGTGGTTTTTTGATACACCTCGGGTGGGTGAGCCCATGATAGCTCTCCAATGAATTGGGTAACATGGTGGAGGTAAACTTGAATGTTTCTTCTGAGAGATTTAGGGAATATATTGTGATGGGTATTCCAAATGTAACTCTCTACGTATCTGTGATAGATACAATGTATGTATTATTTGAATTCCACAAGTTACATTCATGATTTATGTTTTCTATGTGTTATTCATAAATCATATGTTTTCATGAGGTATGTTAAAGAGCTTATGTTATGTATGCAATGATGAACTAATGTTTTATTTCTTTTTTATAACCTTTACTGAGGTTTTTATGCTCATCCAATTATTTTTAATGTTTTTCACATGACCTAAAGATGAATAGGTTGAAGGATGGGGTCAAAGAAAAGTCATGCTCTCTAAAACATGGGACTACACATGACCCTTTTTTTCCAGAGTTTTTATTTTGTGAAAAATGATAACTAAGTAAAAGTGTCTACCTTGTAATTTTTGAGATGTAATTTAATAGTTATTGCCTAATTATCTAAATCTCTAAACATGAAAAAATTCTCAATGAGAATTATTCATTTAATTCAATATAATGTAATGTTTAAGGCCATGTCCTTATATTTTAAAATTGTGTAATTAATATTTAAGTATTTAGGAGAAAATATCCAATGACATGGTTTTGATAAAAAAATAATTTTAGAATTTTTTTATGTGAATGACTTTATTAAATAAATGTATACAATTTTAGCTATCATGGGGTTAAGATTTTTGGATTCAGTGAATAACCATGTAATTTTTTGTTTAAAAAATTAATTGGTCTCATAAGTATATTTCATCCTAATGCTAAATTTCAAATGATTTGAAAAAAAATGATTCCAATTTATAAATAGAAATTTTATAAATTGTAAAAATCTATCGATTGGTTTTTTAATTATTTTTATATGAATTCCTTAATAATTTATAAACAAAAATTATAGTTTTGATAATGTTTTTTTCTTTATTTTTTCTGTTGTTTTCTATTTAGTCCGGTTTTGTTCATTTCAATTATTTAGGTTCATATAAGTTGATCCAATGTCACACAAAATAAATAATTTTTTGTTTTATAATGATGTTTTTTGTATTTTTTTTTTTGATTAATTATTAATTTTAGATTAGTTAGATTTAGAAAAACTGGATATCTTTTTCTTCAATATATATTTATATAATTCAAATTCATTAAACTTTATTTGGTTTAGTTAATTATAGTTTTTTAGGTTTGGTTATATTTGATTATATTCAGTTTTGGTACTACTAACCTATGTTCATAGTAGTTCTGATGCATCTATATTGGATTGGATGATTGTATATTTGATTTTTATTTAAATATATTTACATTGGTTAAAAATAGGTCCTGTAAAGTATTTTTTCTTCATCTTGATTAAATTAATTTTGATATTGTTTGGTTGGTTAATTTTTTATTATTTTGATGGTATCACATAAATGAAATTCAATTTTATTTTATTTCATATGGTTTCACATTGATTTATTATAGTAAAGTTAGATTTTATAGTAAGATAGTTGTGGACATATTTTCATTTCATCCAGTTTAATCCCAGTTGGTACTTTTTTTATCTATTCATTTATTTTTTCGTGAATTCCACTCAATTAGATTCAATTAATTTTATTAAATTCAGTTTTATTCAGATTTATTAAATAATGTTTCAGCCAATTTGGTTTGGAGGTGTCGAATTCTATTTTAGGGTGGGCTTCATTGACAATTATTAGTTTAGTTTTAGTTATATATGTATTATTTTGGTTTATTTGGATAAATTTGATCTAAAATCAACATACTAAAACTAAATTCAATTGAATCAAATTTAACTAAAATAAATTAAACATGATATATGGATACCAAAAGTTGTTGAATTTTCAATTACATTACAAATAATTATTATGTGAAATAAATTTTAATTGAAAAAAAACAATCTAAAATGAACCAACAATAAGAAAATGGAAACATACCAAGACAACTGAATTTATCTTAACCGAAAATATTTAAAATTTATCTAATGTGTAAAAACATTGATTGAATAGAGAAATCACGAACCAATATAAAAAAAACAATATAAATAGTACATGAATAACTAGAAAGATTATTCTGATTACCATTTTAACGGAAATATTATTTACAAAACTATATTAAATCAAACCAAAACAATATTGGAGTAGTAATATATTTCAATATGGTATTATGTTTCATTTAATTTACTAATGTCCAAAAATGTCTACATTGTTCGGTTTTATTTTTCTCACTTCATTTTTTACCATAATACATTGATATTTTATGAAATATTTGATTTCAATTAATTTTAATATCTTTGATAGATTGTGTTATACGCGACACCATGTTTTAGTGGACCAAAATATAAAATTTATATATTTATTTATACATGGCCATAATAACATATATTTTAAATTTGATGGTTTAAATTTTAAAAAATAAATTTTAAAAAATACGTGTTTTCTAATTGAATAAAATAAATTCATTTTTTATCAAATGATTATAAATGAAAATAAAAAATATTAAAATTTAAAAAATTTTTTTTTCTAGAAAACTATTTTTTTTGCAAAAAAAGTATTTTGATTTGAAAAAATTAAATTAATCACAATTGGTGAATAATTTTAGTTAAATTTATATATATTATATTCAATCATATTTTTTGATCATTCATCTATTTTTTTCTAGTATGATATTTGAATAAATATATTTTTATGTATACATTTTATATAAAAATTAGATTTCTAACGTTTTAGGACACATTTTAATTTTTCCTCTATATTACTAAATATATTTTATTAATTTTTTTTTTGGAATTATTATTTCAAAATTACTTTAGAGGTTATTATTTATATTTTTCTTTAAAGATTAATTTTTTTTTGTGAATAGTGAATTATAATGATTTTTATTAAAAACTCTATTTTCATTTAAAGTATTTACTTGATTTAATTATATTTTATAATGGATTAAAAAGTAAAATTAGTTCAAATATATTATTATTAATAAAATTTCAGTAATTTTATTCAATTTTATAATGCTTTATGATATATAAAATTTTATACTTAAAGAAACATTTTCTTTGGAAAATCACTTCTTTCTCACATGTTTCGAATAAATTATAAATTCATTTCTTCCATTTATATTAATTGATTTTGGTAAAATGGATTCCATATTTTTATTCCTCAAAATTAATATTATTTAACAATTTCAACATATTTATTTCTATAAATATAAGTGATAACATTTAAAATTAATTACTGTTGTTATGGTTAAAAGAGGCTTCCCAAGGGTTAAAAAATATAACAGAATATATAATAAAACATGTCTAAATCCTATTTTATTTAAATGTTTAACTATAATTTTATTAACATGTATAATATAAAATAATTTTTAATCCTTTTTCTGGGAAATTAATTTATCATTTTTTATTATTTTGGGAAATTTCCATGTAGTTTCAAAGTGTGTACATTTAGCTAGTTATTAAAAGGAATATAATACACTCTCCTCTCCAAACTACAAATTACTTATTTCAGAAAATAAATTTCATCATAATCTACTTACATACCTCCCAACATCCTAGAGACCATAGTTTTATTAGGAAACCCTCCTTAGAAGTCTTTATGGATAAATCTAAAGACGTTCTTCGAAGAAGAGGTATAACTCTCAACCATACAATATCATGTTATTTATTATCCCACATAATTCAATTAATATTAAACTATTATGATATAATTAAATTATTACCCAGAAAATAATTATATTTTATTATATTATATTGATATCCTACATTCATTTCATATTCCTTAAAATGGGCAATGAAACTGTCGATCATGTGCACGATGGACAACTCCCTGATGAACCGATGTAATTATTTTTCCGTAACTTTTTATCACATCTAGATATAATGAATGATCGTACATATGGATATTATATCTATAAAATAATTATACTTATATAATGACAATATCGCATATAGATTATTATATTACAATACATTGAAAAACATTAACATTAATCTTTTGTATGTGTGGACTACCACCTCCATGAAGTGATGTGATATAGTTTTAATTTTATTTTAAAATGTATGAAAATAAGGATAGAGTTATTGAATAAATGTGATATATATGAAATTTATATTATTCTATAAAGGTGAAGTATTATTTACCTTTCCTTCATTCCATCCATTGAAAAAATGGAAATAATAATCATGTGAACATATGTCCTACCATATCCATGAATTGTTTTATTTATTTCCTATATATGAATTCAATGGATCACTATAAATAATCGTATGGTTAATAGATATAAAATAAATATCATTCTTTACATCCTGAATATTTTTGATACATGATCATATTAAAAGGACTGAACATACCAATCCAAAACATACATGAAAAAACAATGCAATAACAAACCAAAATGATATTTTAACACATATATTTATAATAAATGTATAAATAAGAGAATAAGTACATAATATATAGTACGGTATATATACATGTGGATGTTTATGTAATATATTTAAGATAAACCAATATTTTTTATACAATATTTTTGAACATGTTAGAAGGATGTCGAGACATAATATAATTGATTTGTAACCACTCTTTTTTTTGGGAGACAAATTAAATATTCCCCACTAATTCCTTTTTTGGTGTATATAACAAAAATTTTAAATGTAACATTATTAATATCATACATTTAATAATATTTTGAATTAAATTTTATTTTATTCGTTAATCTGTATTATGATTCCAATGTTACCAAAGTTGAATGGTATTTTTCTCTCCCTTTTAATTCTGTGGACACATGCCATATACCCAAAATGAGTTTTTTTTAGGTTTATAGACTACCCATGAATATGTTTTATGATTTTTATTAAAAAAAATTATCGGATAAAAATATCAATATATGGGTTTTTCTTTTATGTATATTACGATTCATATATGACTAAATAAGAAAGGTTTTTATTTGAAAATCACATTATTTATCAGGATTGTTTATGATTATGTTTTTGATGAGGAAATATTGAGATCTATCTATCAATAAAAGAATGATGTTTATTCTCATATTTTTATTTATAGATACAACATGTTTTCCTTTCATTTTCATCTCTTTCGATACCCAATTTATCAGAATAATGTTTTTAAATACAATTGAATTTATATCTTTGATAGAGATCCCTATTTTTATAAATCCATGATTTCTAGAAATATTATCAAGAATATTTTACTATGATTATTTAAATTCATTTTATCCCATTATAGAATGTTTCTTTAAAAAGTATAATGAATCTTCCAATAATTTTCAATACACGGTACTTTTTTACTCTTCTTACTGAAATTTGAATGAAATATTGATTTTAATGCATGAATAATGAATGATATTTCTTACATTAATTAATTCTCAATTATTTAATGCATTCTGTATATATTTATATAATTTTTTTAAATAAAATTTTATCCCTAAAATTTGTGATGATTTTAGATTTTAAATAAATGATTTTAAATTTTAAAAGGTTATTTTCCTCATGAAATGTTTCATGTGATCATTAAAAATCATTTTTTATCTATGATTACATATGTTTTTAGAATACCTCACTAGATTCCACTTAGCGGCGACTCGAGATGGTTGCCAAAATACCTAAAACATGCCTCAATGAATGACATATGTTGATGACTAGTAATGAGGGACTATAGTGTGCCCATGGGAGACTATTACCTCTTTTATAATGGTAGAATGTACCCAGTAAAAAATAATCCTTAGAAACATACAATACATGATTGTACTAGTATCCCACCATAATGGAAGTAGTATGAATAGGTAGATAGATGTGGAACAATAACAATAAAACATGTCTGAGTAATAAATAATATGTGTAATATGTGTTATAAACAATTAAAAAGTAATTATGATGCTATGTCATGATGTTTTGGCCCCTCTTTAATGTATTGACCACTTTTCTTCTTTCCTCCCCTCTTTTCACCAGTGGTCGAACCCTATTCCCCCCATAAAAGCTCTACTCCTTCTAAAACTATGGATCAAGGTACCTACTCCATCTGGTATCCATTTTTACCACTATCATATCTCTTATGAAGCTATAGATAAGATCTTCAATCCTCTCCATTCTATTTGATGCTACTCTTCTTCTCTATTGTTCTATCTATGTATAAACTCATTTCCCCCATTTTTGGGAAATTTGATTATTTCTATGATATATTACATTCCAACTCAAATAAAATACCGATGTGGGATGACGAAATTACTATGAGGAAAAGGTAAGTGTTTTAGCTTCTTTCCCATCATTTTTCACATTTTATATCTTCTATTGTTGTTACAAATGATGTACCCTTCTTATGAATACTCAAAAATGAAAATAAATTAATTTGAGATCTTATTCATGTTTGATGAGTCCCTAAAAATAGGCTAATCAACCACAAGGTTTGATCTCCTTCAATATTACCACTTGAGTAGGTGTTCTCCATATTTAAGATTTAATTTCCATAGTTATAAATAGGATAGACATCTCTAAAGCTGTATTAACATATAATTAATGTAGTTGGGTAATTAATTTAGTGGAATTGATAATGATTCAATGTTTAGGCCTTACCATCATTCAATAAACGAGATCATTGAACTACTTTAATTGGAAAAGAGACTAGGAAATGTGCCTTATGGCTTATGAAATAAATGGATATCTCTAGGAAATGTATTAATCAATATTACGTAATTTTATAACTCATAGTCTATTAAATGGAATATATTTTATAACTAAGTCATATCCATGTCAATTTAATGGGAGATACAATTGGTTTTGAATTAAGCACCCATTTAATGGGCATAATGTTCCTTACAGTTAGAATTTATTAATACTTTTTATCCTCACTAAGGGAGAGACTAGATATTCGTAGGATAGACTAACTATTTATTTTATGGTATACATCTAGAAGAGTGAAACTAGTTTTCTAGGGGATTCCCCTTAGATGGTCTCAATGGACGATGATTATACCATTACATGAGAGATAATCGGCCCCCTACATGTGATACTAATGATCGAATTGGGGGTTAGTTCATTTTGTTTCTCACATGATTTGTGGAGTGATAATTGGGACTTTATTCATGGTTCACCTTAAATGGATGCCTTAGAATTATACCTATAGTAAGACCTTAGTTTTATACTTGGAATTATTTTAGAATTACCTTAGATAACACAGGGTGAATAAAAATATTTTATAAATTGGTTTAATTGAATTAGAACTAAAGTAATTGTTTTTAATTGATTAAAGATCCTATAGTTTTGGAAACATATAGAAATTTAGCATATTACCGATCGAAATCTTGGGGAGAGTGAATCTTATTAAAAATTATTTTACTAACCTTTTCTTTTCATGATTCATTATTTTAGACTCACCGACTTAGGATGAAGATGGTAGATTTGGACGTATTCCCTCTTAGAACCCAATGAAGTGATTTATTTATTTATTTATTATATCTGACATTTATTATTTATTTCACACTATTCATTTTATAATCCATGAGATTGATCGATCTAGAAACCCATGGTGTTTGAATATAGGGATTGTATCCTGCACCCAACAAGGGATACCTTTTGTACCAGAGTATCATTAATAGTTGTAGGTTTGAAAAAAGGGAAGGGGACAATTTCTGGTGTCTGATTTACATTATTAGTATAGAGTATGGGGGATAGAGGACTAATCTTATGCATGTTATGCTAGTGTAATAATTTTTTACATTATTGGTTTATTTTTATAGAATTTGGTATGAGAATGTATCCCTTGTTCCCACATACTCTATTTTATATAGCTATATTACCATGATAATAATATTTTATCTCATTAATATTCATCTACCTCTTGTTTTTTATTTATATTACATGTTTTGAAATTGTTATTCAACTACTAGCTGTTGTTGTTACTATTTCGGATATAGTAGATTATAGTTCTGGTCATACAGAGTATTCCACTAGTGTTTCTTATTCATTATATCTTTATATGATCTCATCTTTTTTTTTCATGTATGTTTTTATGAGAGTGTTTCAATTGAGCTTTAGTGGTCGACTCATATTTGGATATGGAGAGCCCTTTTGGGAGAAAATGACCAAATGTTCAGGGATTTATGCTTGTTTAAATTAATGGATTCTAGGTAAAAATGGGACTAAGTGATAATATGGTTTATTTGTAAGTTGAGAATCATTAAAAGATATTTATAGAGATAAATAACAAAAGGGATGAAAACTCAACTATATAAAATTTACACTTCATGTAATTGTTAGTGTATTTTAATAAAATAAAACCAAGGTAATAGGAATTTCGGTGAATACCATTAAAATAATTTACATGATGTGTAATCAGGATACAAGACATGTAAATTGACGAAATTCAGTTTTATACATGTTTTTTATAATAGTTCACTATATTTTTTAATATATAATTTCCTATCAAACTAGAGAATTATCTAGGTGATTTTAGAGTTAAACATCCCTTCTCGATGTCCTGTTCATTTGAGAAATCCATGGTAGGTAATTTAGGTTGGTTTCTTCCATTTCTCCTTTAATTATCAAACTTTAGTGTTTAAATCCTTATTACAATTTCATTGTGGGTTTTTATCTTGAATAGTTTTGGTCTAAGAACCTCTTTTAAATAATCTACACCTTCATCCTCATGGGTGTGGGCTGTTTGAAGCATTGTTCGATTGTCGGTTAATTATAGGGGTTCCAAATCTCAACCCTATGGTTTGATTATTGTAATTTTTTTGAAATATCCTGATTGGGTCCTCGTTCCATATGTGAAAATTAATTAAATAATTGAATGAGATTATCTATTGAATTCCTTTAGTGTAAAATGTATTTTTAATCAGATAATGTCTTTAAGTATATTTTTCATGACATGTGAGCTAGGGTGATTTTTGTTATAGAATCCCTAAATTTTGGCTTCTTTCTTATTGATATTTTTTTTAATCAATTTTGAATTAAATTTCTTGTGGATTATGAAAGGGTAATGGGAATTTTCATAATTAACCATTGGGTATTGTGATGTGATATTGTAATATTAATGTTATATGACATAAATTATTTTCAATGATGAGATTCTTTTTTAACAGACTAGGCCTAGGAAGTGGCGCATGTATATGTTCTAATTCTAATCGTGATAAGTCTTGAACCTATCCCATGATGTCATTATTATAAGAATAGACTATGCTTAGTACCATGCGTTAATGATTATAGTTCATTATCCTGAATTGTTATGACCATACCATTGGTATATAGTTGTGGTTGTAAAATTAAAAATACATGCTCATAGATATTCTGATATGTCACTGAGTCAAGTTGTTTACCTTTGTTATATGGTTTTATTTGTCATAGTCATAAGACGTTATTTTAGATATTCCATTAAGGAGACGATTTAGTTTATGTTTTTATTTTATCAATTTTTGAATTAATGAATACACATGTTTCATGCTTTATTACATTCAATTCCTAATAGACTGCTTTTTTAGAAATAGTGGTGTCGAACTATTTTTTTTACTCTAACAATATTAGGCTTCCATTATTCACATGTGTAGATTTCATGGATGCAAGTTTGGACAAGGAAAAATTACATTTCAATTTATTTATTGTTTTATATTGGTATAGATATTAGAGACGAGACTGACATGGGATTCATGACCCTATACATTGAGTATTTCATTTGTTTCTTCAAGCCTTTTGTTGTATTCTCCTATCATATAATTAAATTAACATCCAGTACATCAATATATTGTTCCTTATAATTGTTTGGGATTATCTATTTGGTTTTTATTGTTGAATTCTATATTGCATTTACATATATCATTTCCATTTATTTATGAATTAATTCTTTTGTTGTGATAGTTTAAACCCAGGGGTCTAGTCTCCCAACTATACAACTCATATCCCCAGTGGTAGTTAGTAGCATATGGTGTATAGGGAGGCACACATGAGGTCTTCTACCCAACACATTCAAGACTTGTGAGAGAGTTTCAAATTTAGGGACATTAAAAATTCATATCATAGGATAATTTTTTCTTTTCTTAGGAGTTTCTAATTGGGGAGAGGTGGAAAGGTGACTAAAATGTGTCAGAAACTGGTAATGATCTTTTTTAATGAGAGTAGCCAACCCATGTATGTGGGTAAATCCAAGAACCTAGGGATTTAATTTTCTGTTAATTTGTATGATTGTTATAGTTGATGTTAGTTTACCATGGGTGATTCATATGTTTTGTGAGGCTATTGTATTACGATGTTACTGTTTCACAATTTTTGTACTCATGGACCACTATGGAATGATATGAAAATACATGAATCATTATAAGCACATAGGAATATATTGAAATGAATTTTATTGACAGGGGAATACCTATATTTTCTTATGATATATGAATTCCAATAGAACTGTGATTTGGGAAATCAGTTTGAAAATAAAAATGAAATGAGTTTTCATTCCTTTCTAAAAAACATTTAATCCTTGTCTAGAGAGACCCATATTTTTTGGTTTTCTCTTATATTCACATGTTGTGATGACCTTATTGCTAGCCGGTTCTCTATGGTGTGTGTTTTTCTTTAATAGAAAGTGAATCCTCTTCATGTTTATCATTAACATCAGGAGTGTGAAAATTGTAATTCTCCTAACACAGTGGGACAAGAGATTCCCATAGATTCTAAGGATCATATGTATGTTCAGCTTCAAAACAGTGTCCTGATGGTCATTCCATCCAAGAAAATGGAGACTATTTGTATGTTTCGTTCAATGTTGTAGGTGAGAATGGAGTTTTAGATTTAGTTCCCACCTAGGTTTTTTTGGGATTTGCAATTACAAATAATCTACTTATTGATTCTGGTACTCTAGAAAATCAAAAATAATGAAATGAAACCCACAAATAGATGGGAGAAACATGATGGGTATATTCTTCGGGGATTTTCCCAGCATTGGAGGGTTATTTTAGAGGATTCTATGAATAAAGAAAATCTATATTGGAAGTACATAGAGATAATGTTCCTGAGACATTTCTCTCTCAAAACCTTATAGGATGAGTAATATTGTGACTTCATGCATCTTACTTCAGAGGATTTTTCAGTGGTAGACTATACATGATATTTTGCTGACCTACATCATTTTGGGCCATCATTAGAATCTACTGAGATATCTTGTGTGAGATGTGTCTAAAATGGTATTCATTATGAGACCAGGTTGTATGAAAAAATTTTCCATTTAAATGACTTTCAATATGTGATGAATCAGACACTCATCCAACAAGGTAATCTAAAAGTGGCCCCGAGTAGTGACTAGGTTATTTTAGCAGAGAAATATATCAGTTACTCTTAAATTTTTAAGAAGCTCCATTGTAATAGTTTCCACCATGGAAGTATTGGGAAGGTCAGGTTAGTGGATTAATATCTCAACATCATGTTTTATTCTAGTGCTATTAGTGTGGGATGATTGGTCTAAAGAGACCATAGTGTCTATACACAATAGTTGAGTGGTGTTTTTGTGGTAGAAAAATTCTTCTTCATAGATTCAGTGTGAACTTTCTATAGTAGAATAGTGGTAGAGGATCATGAAATGAACTGATGTCAGGAAGGGTCACAACTACTCCTCCACAGGATGGTAGTAATAGTTCCATATGTCATGCAGTCTGAGGTAGGAGATGTGGTACCCCAATGCATGTGAAATAATACCACGAAATGGATGTATATAATGTTTTTTCGGCTGCTAGACACAAAATTTGGAAAATTTAGTTTCATGTTATGTACAACACTCCGACTAAAGTGAATGTAGGACCATCTACCTTAAGAGGTATGATTCTTATATCATCTACCTTAGAAGTGTTTTGTTAGATACTATGGAATCACATTATTTTCTATATAGTATTTTTCAAAAAGGATTAGGATTCGATGTGTAAGTAATTTATGGTGCTTTAACTACTGATACACCATTGGGAGTGTGATCTAAAGATATAAAATGTCACAAGGAGTGTTCTTTAGATATTAGTGGTTACTTATTCTTTAGGGAATCGTTCATTCAAAAAATTATAGGATTTGAAATGATTCATTGTATGTATTGGATAGTTCTATACTATGATCTTATTACAAGTTACAAGATGAGAGTTACCTTTTTAACTCTATAAGGAAGTAACTATACACATTATGGTGAGCGGGATCTACATGTTGGTCAGGTGAGACTAATTCAGTGAATATTGGATTTTCTCACTGCGATATTCACATTATGGAGATAATGGTGAAATGTAGTAGGATTATTTCACTCCATTGGTAGATTTTTTCAAGATGTTTTCTCTAATGAGTTTCATGGATTCTCTCCCAATAGAGGGATTGAGTTCATGATCAAGTTGGTGTTGGGGGCACATCCAATTTATATCCTGACATACAAAATAGAACCATAAGAGCTTCAAAATTTAATGGTTCAATTATATAATATTGAAAATAATGTCTTCATATAATTATGTACATCTCTTTGGAGTCCTCTAGTTCTCTTTTCTAAAAAAGATAACGAAACATTACACTTATGTGTGGATTATTAGAGGTTCAACCAGATTACTGTCAAGATCTTTTGAACTCTTCCATGTATTGATGATCTTTTTGATCAATTGAGAGGTGAAAGAATATTTTACAAAATTTTAGTGAGATCATGATATCATCATTTAAGAGCATTAATATTAGACATACCTCAAACAACATTTAGTATAATGAATGATTTGTATAATTTTTTCATGAAGTCATTTCGGTTGACTAATGCACCCATGTTATTCATGAGGATAATGAAATGGATCTTTTATACATTTATGCATTATCTTTTTGTGGTATTAATCAATGATATCATTGTGAACTCATACTGAGAATATGCTCATTCCAATTATCTTTACAATGTTTTAAGTACATTAAGAGAAAATCATCATTATGCCAAAATAACTATATGAACATTACAGAAAAATTTATTTCAATTTTATGGGACCCTTTAATATAAAGGTAAGAGTGTCAGGTGAACCATAAAAAGTTGTAGCTATGGTATCTTTGAAAAACCCCAATACAATATTTGAAATTATGAACATAATTGGATTAATAGGTAGTTACCAGTGTTTTATCTAAGATTTCTCATATTTTTAATCCCCAATGTCATGGATAAATAGGAAATGGTTGAAGTTAATTTGGAATAATTTTTTAGAAAGATAATTTCAAGAGCTAAAGGTTAAAATGCCTTCATCACCTATCCTTACTTTACCTATGTTCGGTAAAGCTTATACCGTGTACTATGAAACATCTTTAATTCGAATCAGACTAGGTTTAATGTATGAAGATCATGTGGTTTTTTATGGCTCTAGGAAACTGAGACTGTATGAGAGGAATTACTTTACTCGCAATATGATCTTACTAGAAGTTGTACATTCCCTAATATTTTTGAGGAATTATCTCATGGGTGTGATGGTTGTGTTATAAATGAATCAAAATAACCTTATGAACATCTTTTCTTAGAAATTATATAACCTTTTACAGATGACGTGAGTTAAGTATCTATAGTGATTAAACATCAAATTGTCTTGTACACTAAAAAAGGGAAATGTTTTCATCGAAGATTCGAGTTGGAATAGATAAACACAGATTGTATGGGATTCTGGTGATGAGTGGTGAATAATAGACCTTTTATAGACTTGTATATTGATGTCCAAGAATCTCAGGGACAAGTATCTCTGACTTTGACATATGTTATACACATAATTTTGGACTAGATTAAAATTGATTAGTTTTCTGATCTAGATGGAGGAGCTTGAAGAGAGAAAATATTTTATAGGGATACAACATTGGTACGGCCTCTTAACAATTTAAATTTTCTTTTTTTGTTCAGTATGGGTTCATATGGGTTTTCGTAAGGATATGATGAGGGATTTTCATGACTCTATATGGGTGGTTAATTCTAATGTATCGTGATCTATATAGACAATACTGGTGGTCAAGAATAAAGAATAAGGTGATAAGCATTAGGGATAGATACATCACTTTTCAGCAGGTGAAAGTTGAGAATATGTGGACATCTAGGATTTTACAGTCTTTACCCATCCCAGAGTGAAAATGTGATGATTTCATGATGGAGTTTGTAATATGATTAGCCAAGACGGCATGTAAGAATGGCTCTTTTGGGTTGTAATGGATGAACAAATTTTTCTATCCCGATTATTAATTATTTGGGAAACTATCACACTTGGAGATATGAGAAATCATTAAGTGCATGAGGTGGTTTAGTTTCACGATGTTTTGAGGAGTTTCATATTAGACAGAGATCCTCATTTCATATCACATTTCTGATATGTTATTCAGAAATTCCATGGATCATAAGTTATTTTATGCACAAAAAATAATCAATGGACTAGTATTTAATCTATGTATACTTTTCAGGTTATGAAGGTTATGTTGAGAGACCATGTTTTTTATTTTTGTGGTTTATGTGATAAACATATGAAACTCATAGATTATTAATAATATAATAGCTTACAATCATCAAATCAAATGAATCCCATTGATGATTTTTATGGAAGTTCATGTCCTTCACCTCATTGTTGGATGGAGGTAGGTGAGTAAGCACTTATTGGACCTAGGTTCATGTCAGAAACAACTCCACAGGTTCAGTTGATCAGATAATGGTTGGTGACTATACTAAGAATAAATAAATCATATATTGACCATCAGATATGACATATGGAATTCATGGATGGACATCATTTTATCTTTCCAATGTCACATATGTTGGGTAAATACTATTTCAGGAAATAGTAAAAACAAGAGGATAGGTTTGTTGGGAGATTTAAAATAGTGGAAAGGGTTTATTTTATGGTGTATTGTCTTGCCCTTCCACATTCCTATAGTCCCATGCATGAAATTTTCATCATGGTGCAACTATGGATATATCATCTAGACCCTTTTCATGCGATAGATGTAATAGACGTCGATCAGTGTATTGATGCATCCATTGAGGAGAATTGTATATATGTTATGAGTAATAGTGAGAAAAATATTTGGGATTGGATTATAAAATTGATTCAAGAGTGGTGGAATAATGGGTGATTTTAGGAGGAGGCATGAGCGATGGAGAGATATATGTAAACATATTGGCTAGAATTTTTTTTATGTTACCATGCAGTGACTCTTATAGCTACTTAGTGAAAACCAATTATTAGTTGGATAGGTTGTCAGATCGCATATTTTTTAGTTATGTTTACCTATAAGTTTTTATTTTTATCCTTAATGGCTAATCCCTATTTAGAGATAGAGTTTATTTGTTTTAGAAAATGACATGTAGTTCGGGGATGTATTGTTGTTTACATTTATGGAGTCCAGATATAAATGGGACTAAGTGTCAGTATGGATTCTAGTAAGTTGAGAATCCTTAAAGGAGGTTTGGAGAGTTAAAGTGAAAATTGTATGAAAAATCAACTTCAAAACATTTATGTTTCATGTAACGGGATTCGACATCATGTTAATCTTCAAGGGTTTTAATAAAACAAATCCAAGGTGATATTTTTATTTGTTAATACCATTAAAAATATTTACACAATGTGTAATCATGTTACACAACATGTAAGTGTTTGACCTACAATTTGAAACATGATATGTGGATGAAATTCATTCTATTATTTTTCAGGTCATATATTCTAAAACATATGGATTTATCCAAGTGATATTGGAATCCCAACATCCCATTGGGACATCCTACCTATGTGAGAAATTTTTGGTAAGTTATTTTTGATAGGTTTCTTCATTGTATACTTTCATTATAAAACTGTTGTGTTGTAATAATGTGACCAATTGCATTTTTTGTTTTTATATTGATTAGTTTTGATCTAAAAACATATCTTCAATCATCTTCACCTTCTTACTCATGGGTATTGGCCTTTATAAGCATTTTTGGATTATCATTTAACGTTGGGTTGAAAAATCTTAACCTCATGGTTTGATTATTGTCAAGTTTATGAAAAATTATGATTGGGCCCTCATTCATTGAACCCTAATTAATTAAATAATTGAATAATATTATCCATTTAATTACTTTGGTTTCAAATGTATTTTTAATTGACTAATGGAATAATTTATGTATAGCATAGCACGTGACCTATGGTAATTTCTTGTAATATTATCCCTAAATATGGTCTTATTTATTATTTATATAATTTTTTTCAATCTTGAATTAAATTTAATTTTTCATATGAAAGTGGAATGGAAGCTTCATAATTAACCACTGAGGATTGGGATGAGATATTTGGATATCCATGTTATATGACATGAATTGCTTTCCTTACTGCGATACTTATATAACGAGATAGTCCTTGGCACCTGCACACTTATATGCTATAATGGTATTAGTGATATAGATCGGCCTAGTCCCATTATGTAATCCTTATAGAGAGTGGGATATGTAGAGTTCCATGCTGTAATGATTATTGGGATTTCATATATATTTTTTTCAAGATACCATGAGTATATGGTAGTGGTTAGCGTGGTCTTAAGACAAGCTCAATGATATTCTTTCATGGAACTGAAGTAGGTTGTTTACCTTGGTTATATGGTTGTGGTTGGTATGGTCGTAAGACATGCTCTGAGATATTACATCATGAAGATGAAGCAAGCTATGGTTTTATTTTATTAATTTTTTAATTAATTAATACACTTGTTTATCTCTTTATTACATAAACATCCTATCATCCCAGTTTTTTTAGAAATAGTGGTGTCAGCCTACTCATTTATACTCTCAACCTATTCAGGCATCCATTTGAGACACGAGAAAATTTGGGGGATGTAGTTTTGGACAAAGGAAAAATATTTTTTTTCTTACTTATTGTTTGTTTTTGGGATAAGGTTTGGAGATGGTACCGACATAGGGTTCGAGATTAAATACATTGAGTATTTTATTTGAGTTTTCTATTGTTTTATTTAATTATTATTTAATTTCATTTATTTACATTCCATAACATCATTACATTCTTCCTTTGTATTTATTGGATTACCCATTTATGTTTTTGTGTTTTCTTTCACATTGTCTTTACTCTGATTATTTATGTACATTCATGAATTGTTTCTTATAAAATGATTTTTAATTATGTGGAGTATAGTCTCCCCACTATACTATTCACACACCCACTACTAGTCATTTTCCTCTATTGTATGCGGAGGATAGCTCGAGGTCTCATAATGAACCCTTTCCATCCACGTGAATGTGTGTCCTATTGGAGGATGTATCAATCAGGTATTGTTCAAATTTGATATATGAGTTAATACTCTCTACACTAACACAACATAGGACCTCACTACTAGTCAGAAGCCTTTGGAGTTCAAGGAGGCACAATTGAGGTCTTATGTCCACCATCTTGTGGAATTTTAAGTTGAATTTGGGGTAGGATGCTACCTTTTTATGTTAATTGAAATATATTGGGGATATTATCTAATGATCCCATGAATATTGTTTATTTGGATGTTTTATTTTTATTCTAAAAATATGTTTATTGAACCCATTTCTTTAATATATCTTATTTAATAATTAAATGATGACTTTTTTATGAATCCCACTTCATTTACATTGGTTATAATATGATGATTTTTTACATAACCCATTTATTTTAATGGATTTTCATATGATGATTGATATATGACCTTGTGGAATAAAATTTATGGATTATGTGACATGTGGGACCTATGTTTCCAAACAATTCCTTAGCTTAATATTGATATATCCGAATTAAATAAGTTATGCGCGAACTAAATTTCATGTTGATAATGTTATGAGTGGAACTAGATTTATCTTCATAAGTTTATGAGTGGAACTAGTTTCATATATATATATAGTTATGTGTGGACAAGGTTTGATATCTATAATTTCATGTATGGAACTAGTTTAATGTCCATATGGTTATTTGTAGACATACTTTTATGGCCATAATATTATGAATATACTTGGATTTTCATGTCTATAATGTTATGATAGGGCTTTAATTCATGTTCATAACTTAACGATTAAACCTGTTTCTATTTATACATATTCACAATTTTATAATCTTATGTTATATCACATTGCTATTTTTGTTGATGATATGATGCCTTATTTTATTTTAATTATTTGTGATTCATGTCTTATGAACATCCTAGATTTAGGTTTTGACACAGGTTTATGATATTTGATAGAATTGGCAATAAAATTTTTATGTTTTGTTTAAGAACTAATTCCCTTATTCTTATATTTTTCTTTTATATTATCATTGATTGGTATATCACATGATTACCCATAATGATAATCTTATCTCTGTATTCCATATTTTTCCTTTCCCCAGGTCATGATGAAAAATTTAATGTAGAAACATTCAATGAAGACTATTAAATGGAGTGATATCTATGGGTGATTTTGAATATTATTCATCAAATAAGATAAATATATATCTACAATCCAATGAAACTAACCCTATAAATTCTTCAAGAATGTATTTTTAAAATTTATAGAATATTCGTCTAAAAAGATGTACTTTTTTATGAAATAACATGGGTTATTATAGTTGATATTGATGCAATGTTTATTATGCCTTTATATATTAGGGTTAGGAAACATTAGTGAGATCACAAGGTATACTAATATTATATGTATAAGGATATGATTAAGGATAATAAAAAGTAATGGAAAATGTCTTGGAATATTATTGATTGATATAGGGAGTGGTTTCTAATAAAATACATAACTTTTAGATACTAAAAGTGGTTGTGGATCTGGAATAGTTGTACAAAGTGGAAATTACTCTAAAATGGATAATTGGGATCTAACAAGGTCATCACATGATTAATGATAATTGGAATTTTTGAGCACCTGGCCAAACACTATCGGGGGATATTCTTGGGAAATTATTAAACTCCCTATAAACCATCATGATGGATTTGAATATAGGAAAATTATGATTGACATAGTTTAATCCAAATATGTAATATATATATAATTATTTTTAACAATTTAGATATACTATAAATTATTTTTCATCATTATATGGTTTCACACTATGAATTTTGTTTATCACGCTATTCATTTTGGTTTTAGTCAATGGTTAGAACTCGGAGGGATCATAGAAATAATGAATGTAAAATACATGAAAATGATAATGCTAATGAGGAACCAATTGGATTAGAATATAAGATGTCACATTTTGTGACTATTCTCACCCAAATATCTCAATTTAAAATTAGTATCGTTAGTAATTTTTAAATTTATAATTTACCATGGAATGAGAAACATGCCATTGATACTTTTATGTGACAGCATCCAACCACCTTCTATAATAATATTGATCTACTGGTTACTGAGAAATTTATTTTTGTGATGGAGAATGGATTTTCTATTCTTAAGTACTAGATGTATGGAATGTTTTTCCGATAAGTTTCTCATTTGGAAGGAGAATAAGATAAATGGTGGAATATTATTAAAATTAAAAAGAAATAAGTTTAAATTAAATCTATGGAATGAGATGAGTTTAAGGAAATATTTTTTCAGTATGAATTTCCCTAGTATTCTATGTATTAAATAAGAAAGGAATTCCTTCATCTTATAGAGATGTAAGATTAATCCATTAGTACATATGAAGAAACTTTTTTGAAGACTTCCATGCAATGACTCCGGTTCAATCCTCAATCCTAAAAAAAATTAATCAATTATTTTGTGCTTTGAAACCATGTATTCTAAATAAATAATCCACAAGGGACATTGGAATTTATGAATTGTTATTTTTATGTGAATTGAATGTGGAAATGAAATACGAAAACCCTAATGGTTTTGGTGATAGGAAAATTAAATTAGAGGTTTATGGAATATCTAGTGGTATTTCCAATTGTTGGAAGAAAGAGTTTCAACCACATAAATTCCAAAAGTGAGAGAAGGATTACATAGGTGAATACATAAAAGGAACATGAAAATTTATCAAATGTGGGATTCTTGGAAACTAGACAACAGACTATCCATGTAATGTGATGAATCCACTCAAATAATGGAATCAATAGAGGGTTCAACAAGATACAAAACCCATACATAAATGTTATAGATTCATTTAGTTTGTGAAATCTCTAAATCAAATACCTAATCTAAGGGATAATGACTATAATTATCCATAATAACCTTGTATAATATATGAAAAAGATAATGTTTATGAAATCACAATAGTTGACTTGAATCATAAAAACTAGGGTACACTAATCCTCCAGTCTAGTGTTTCTAATTTCTTTTTGAGTTTGTATGAAAGATCTAATGGCCGTGACCATATCGATCAATTACATTTCCAAATATTAGTGTTTGGGATGTCATGGACACCATCAATGAGTCAGGGGGAAACTGTTTCGATGGAAGGGTGTCACCTATCAGTGCCACCAATCTGTATCACTGATCAGTGCCACCGTGGGGTGTTAGGGTTCTTTCCCTAGTTTTCTCGTAAGGCATAATTTAAGTATTCATACCATTTTAATGTTTTTGAGGCCATTTTAAGCCATTAATTGATGTTTTAAATCCAATAATGGTGGGGAGACCATTAACTTTGCAAAATGCATGGCTTTCCCTATTTTCCAACCTCATGTGTTTTCTAATTATGCCCATGTTACAAGTTTTTCATCCATTAAAAGAAATATATTAATTGAAAACCATTATGTCATCACCAATATAGAGAATTATTAAATCTCAATAAATTATGATGTGTGAAACTACCCGACCATGTGGTAAAACCAAAATACACTTTTAATGAACATCGAGATAGGACATCTCGTAACTCTAGGATCTGGTTTTTATCACTAAAAAAAATCTTTCCTCGGTCAATTTTATTCCCTCTTGGTGAACTTGGAGTCCCTATTCTAGAGAATATTCCATGAGATATCTCATATTTAGTTTTTCATGGAGTTTTCTGAAAGTCACTTCAAGCCGAATTCTTGGTGGAGAGAGAGAACATCAATCGTTGATCATCCAAGTTGGGTTTTTTCCTTCATATCACATTACTGTGTATCATGTGGGGTGGATATGATGACGATACTTCTAGAAATAGATGTAACTAACCGTAAAGAAAATAATAAACGGAAATTTAGTGGTTGAGGGGATAATAAAGTAGACTATGTTACAATGTTATACCTTTTTTTTTTGTGTTATTAATTGTATGGGATTTTTTTACAGAAAATTGAGGCTATTGGATATTATTTCTTGTGAACTAATGAACCTCCATTTTTCAGAAAAATTTTGTTATTTAATAGTTGTAACATGGAAAATGGATAATCATGAAAACTTGGTTGATTAAATAGATGACCAGTGAATGAAATACACTTGTTTAATCACCCTAGTTAACCAAACTGAAGAAGGAAAATTATATATCATGTTAGGTAAATTTGAAAACATTCTTGTTTTATTCTATTGGTATGCATGGTTGCTATGTTTGATGCCTTGTGGGGTAATGTCGATGTGAATGGAATCTCTAGTTGGGAAGTCATTGGTTTATGAATCTATGTCTGTGTGGAGCCTGTATATTGGGGCTTGGTTTGGTTCCAGTACATCAATGGATCTCAATGACCCCTTTTGATGTAGTTACTTAATAAGGGAACCATTTGTGAATGCCTAAATGTTATATGATATATTTATTTATAGTAGTTTTTTGGCTTCTGGTTAGGCCTGATAGTTTACCTGTAGTGAAGATTTAATTAAATGTAAATCACTTGGACAGGTTAAATGATAACTGGTACAATGGGATATTGTTTTCCTGAAGTGGGTTGTGTTCTATTTGTGGTTGTTGTGTACATGTTCGTGTTGGGATATCTGTAATAATGGCTATGTGTGGCTGGTTTTCTGTTTTAGGACCCATAGGATAAGTTGATTGCTTGTTTACTTATATGTATAAAATACAGTTCTCATGTGTTGGAACTAGAAAAAGTGTCCATTTAATTCATCGGATGCTTCGATACATGATCGTAGAGCGTAGCTCATTCCGTATGCTTCGATTTTACTAGTTGTGGAGCCCGAACAGAGTTACGGATCAGAAAATAATGACGTTTGAAGTCAGGGTACTGGAAATGGCCATCAAGCATGATTTTGGGGAAAAGAAAGGATTTGTACACAAGAATTCAAATCATGCATGCAAGAATGGTTGATTTGTGTGCAAGAATGGAATCTTGTGTGCAATAGTAAAATCTTGCGTGAAAAATGTCATGCAAAACTTTTACGCATCCAATGAGATGTCATATTCTACCCAAAACACCTGAAAAATGTCTAAGGATGGTGTGTGCAAGTTTTGAGAGGTGCACGCAAGATTTGAATATGTGAAAAAGATTTTTATGTGTCCAATGTGATGTCAAATTCCCCTTTACATGCACACTTACTGTAGGGTGCACGTAAGAGCACTTCCGTTCCTAGAATCTTACACGCAACCACTCTCAGGATTCCTTATAAATTCATGTGCATCCCCCACCCCTTGAGAGAGGTATCCATAGGTCATTCGTTTCTCTGTAGTGCATAAGACTGCCTCTTCCACGCCCGAGTGGATGAATAAATCCCCCATGTGAGATCTTTCACAACATGTCCCATATGTGTCCACTTTCACGTGGTCCCACAACATTTTGATCACCACATGTCATATTTTCTACTCAAGTCATGTACACACCAGAATCCATGATTTCCCTTAAAACATCAAATCTTGTACGCAAAACATCTAATATTCCACGCAAAAAATCCAATCTTGCGCGCAAGACTTCAATCATTCACACAACAGTACCAAGGTGCCAAATCTTCTGCACACCAATTCCACATAGTCCAATCCTACGTGAAATAGTACCAAGGTGTCAAATATTCCATCATCGACCCCACGAAATATGGAGAGTTGTGTCGTGATGTTTTCAGGACGGGACGCTAACATTTTCTATTGTGCCCTTATGTGCATCCACCTTCCACCTATGGAATACCATGACTTGAGATATTCTTCTACACAACAAGAAACTCCTTCAATTGACATAATCCTCTTGTTTTATTTCATATGTCCTGAGTCATGATTCTAATCATCGATTCCATCAGTACCATGAGTTAAACCATTCCTCAAATAACTCACCCAAACCCTATCAATTGGATCATATTCCAGGTTTTACCAGAAAGGGTCTCTCTTTTATACATCCCAACACCATTCATTTCTAGGTGACATATGCCTAATAGTCTTATATACATGACTAAAAACTTTTGTACTCCCTACGATACCAATATAGGATTCCTATTACTCCAAACAAGTGGTGTCTTATGCACTAATCATAAGATTCCAACAGTCCTCTCTACATGACTATAAATTTTAGCATTAACTATCATTCAATTATAGGATGCCTATCGTTCTAAAAAAGTGATGCCTTATGTGAAAAACATAAGATTCCTCTTTCCATGATTATAGTGGCATAATTTCACAAGCGTTGGAATCCGTTCGAGCATTCCACCAATAAACCCCATGATTTGTGTGTACATCATTCAGATATTCATCCCCTTCAATGTCTAAAATGACCCACTAATGGACAAGTCCCATGCCACATCGGCTCACCTAAATCACTAGGCAATACCCCGTAAGACTTTGGATAACACTTCGAGTCAAGTCCTATGTTTCTAACATGGTTATCATTAGAGCCACATATGTTTGTCCCCATTTTAGGCTAACGTGATATGGATGATGTGTTTTGAACATGATCAACAATTTTCCTTCAACACTATGCCAACCTCATTTCATTATGAATGTCGGGCATATGACTTACAATTTTCATCTCCCTATGTTCGAATTGATTACAACTCCCATAGATGTTATCCCACTTGTGCACTAGCTCATAGGGGTTGGCCCTAATTATATAACTCAACCCACCAGTGAGATGGGATTCCCTCATAGCCAGACATGAGGAAGACATTATAGGGAGATTCCATGCATAATCCCCATGCACCATTGCCTCTCCATAGTGGCACCGGAGAAGCATCCTTTCGTAAGCCCTATGAACCATTGCTGCTCCATAGCCGCACCCGTGAAACTTCCTTCTGTAAGCCCCATGCACCATTTCTACTCCATAACGACACCTGGGTAGCATCCTTGCGTATTCCCCTTTCACTATTACGTCACCTGGGAAATTTCCCTTTGTATGCCCCATCCACCATTACCACTCCATAGCGGCACCCATGCATCTTCTTTGTGTAAGCCCCATTCACCATTGTCGCTCCATAGAAGCACCTGTTCTGCTTCTATGTGTAAGCCCCATTCACCATTGCCTATCCATAGCAGAACTCATGCAGCTTCTTTGCATACGCCACATCCACCACTGCTTCTCTGTATTGGAACCAGTGTATCTTCCTTGCGTAAGCCCCATTCACCATTTTTTCTCCATAGCGGCACCTGGGTAGCTTCCTTGTGTAAAACCCATTCACCATTACCACTCCATAGTGGCACCCGAGAAGCTTCCTTGCGTGAGCCGAATTCACCATTTCTGTTCCATAGGGACACCCAGGAAGCTTCCCTGCATAATCCTCATTCACCATTACCACTTCCTAGCGGCACCTAGGTAGTTTGCTTGTGTATGTTCCATCCACCATCGACGCTCTATAGTGGCACCCCGGAAGCATCCTTTTGTAATCCCCACCCACCAATTTTGCTCAATAGAAGCTCTCATGCAGCTTTCTTGTGTATTCCCCATCCACCATTGTCTCTCCATAGTGCCGGCCAGGCAGCTTCCTTGCGTAAGCACCATTCACCGTCACCACTCTGTAGTGGCACCAGGGAAGCCTAGAGTGTAAGCCCCAAACAACATTCTCTGTACCCCCTAGAGTGTATGTCCCACACACCAACCTAAACTATGTGGACATTGGTCCTTGCCAATGAAATTTATGTAGGAATCCTTCGTAAGATTCAAGCCCAACACCCATTGGTCCTAACCACCTTCATATCAGTTCCCACTCCATAAGAAGTATGTGTACTTTGATCCATGCCATGGAATGGTATGTAGGAATCCTCACTGAGGTTCAAGCCCAACAACCACTGGTCCCAACTATATTCATGTCGTCACACCAACACCCATCCCAAACTATGTAGACTTTGATATTTTCCAAGGCACGGTACATAGGATGCCTCCCTAAGGTTCAAGCACAACACACATCGGTCTTGACCCCAATTACAACACTTAACCAACACCATCTAGAACTATATGGGAATTGATCCTTATCTTTTAGATAGGGTATGAAGGAAGCCTCCCTGAGGTTCATCCCCATTCAGCGGTAAGCAGTTGTCAGTCCCCTAATCAACGATAAGCCATTGAAGTCCTCATTCGATGGTAATCCATATTTAGATGAACTATGTGGACTTTGATTCCCTGCCATGGGGATATGTAAGAAGCCTACCTAAGGTTCAAGCCCATCACCCATGTTTCATCCCAATCTCTCCCTTGAGCCTATGTGTTTTGGGATGTTCATGACCCAACCTGGAGGTTCTATTTCCTCCGGATCCCATCTATGTGTACATCCTCATGGGTCGCCTCCTCAGTTTCCCCATCATCCCACCGAACAACATAGACATTGATTCCCTACCACGAGGATACATAAGAAGTATCATCAGGGCTCAAGCCCAATATAATCGGTGTCCTCACATAGGTCCCATCTCATTCTCTCACCACTTCATTCAACTCTCCATCATCAATATTGATTGTTACCAGGGATTTCACATCCCGGTGGGATCATGTCATTCACCTCCTCACTGCTCTTTATAGTACTTGGGCCGCTTTCCATGCGTAAACCCCATCCTCTATCAGGGTAGTTTTTCTTTCCGTAGACCCCAATTGATCACTCATTCAATCAATGTGGGTTTTGATTTCATTCGTCTACATAGGGTACATTTGAAACATCCATGAGGTTCAATTTTAGGCAATGGTAAACATTGGTGTTCCCCCATTCTGGGGTTCACACTCCCTGATCCACCCTTAGTGGTGTCCGGATCAGCCTTCATAGTGTGGCATATTCCCTTTATGGGACACACCATCCTAGGTCTACTCTTATTGAGTGTTCTGATCCATCCACCTGGTAAACACTCCTCTAACTCTCTCTTATGGATGTACCAATCTGACATGTCTCTATGGGACGCTCTGATCACCCTAATTCTATCTCTACAAGATGTAAAACTCGTGGACTATCTCCAATTAAGCATGACATGCCTACGGAAAACCTTGGAAGACACACATTTGGCGTAACCATATCCGAAATATGTTAAACTCATTGAATACCCACTATAAAACATGGGAAGAAAAGAAAAACCTCATAGACAGACCTTTGTTATAAGATAACCAATGACTAATGTGAGATACCTTGGGTTCTTCCCCTTGAGATTCCCTATTTTGGGGAAGAATATAGGTTCCCCAATATCAACCCTTCCAGAGATGCCCTGACATTCCTGATGTTTTCATCTACAGCGACCGAAGGTTACTGCCATGTCAAGACCCCATAGAATTCCCTGAAGGAATTAGTGTAATTAACCAGAGTCCAAATAGATATGTCCCTGGGAATGAGATTCATGAACCACGACTTAATCTTTAAGGGAGATTCAGACTAGGTAACATGTTTCGAGGAGGAATCCATGGAAGGAGGAACTGAAATCCCATCATCCCATTTCAATCAATGAGAAAACATCCCTGAATAAGTGACAGATGTTTCCCACCTTTGGAAGGTGGGAATGCAGCGCAACAGATGCGCTTCCTCCACAGACAGATGCACGCTCCCTAGAGAAAGGTTCTGAAATATCGTGTTTCTTATAATCACCCCACCGAGGTTGAGAACTTTGTTATAAACACCCCTTTTTTAGGGGGGATGGTGTTTTCCCAAAATTCTTATGAGTTTTTTATTATTAGCTACTTTTTTCTCCCTCTCCTAGGTATCCAAAGACTCTCTGGGCAGGCTGTAATGGACTAAGGTTCATTATAGACTATGAATTATCGGGAAGGGTGTGTTGTGGTGGTTGGACAAGGTGTGTACATAAATGGTTGTTTCCCTGGTGTATTTGGGTTAAGGCCCAGGTTTTTCAGGCTTGGTAGTGGTTTTGGTGGCTAATGTTTCTGTGAGTATGGTTATGTGTGGTTCTGGTGGCCTAGGTGTCTGTGGGCAGGATGCATCATTATGGTGGCCTAGGTGTCTATGGGAGGGATGTATGGTTGTTGTGGCCCATAAGATTGTTATTGGGGTGGCAGTGGTACTGCAATGGAACATGTGGGGGAGGTTTGATCTGTAGGGTGTCCTAAATTACTAGTGGTAAAGTGGTGCGAGGTAAGTAAATATCGATGGGTTAATACTATTAATTTACCAGACATGTGTTATTTGGGGATTGTTCCTTAGTAAGGCTAGGTGGATTGTTTCCTTGCTATGTGTTTTGGTTACCTATTTTCTCATGGGGAATTAGAATTCCTCCCCACATGTGCATGATTTTTTTTGGTTTTCCCTACAATGTATACCTGTATTCTAAACCTACATATAAAAAAATGCTTTCTGGTTTCCTAGGGGACTTTGAGGACCATCCTAGAACAAACTATCTCAGACGTTGGGAATGTTTTTGTTGCTGTTTTTCATTTCTTTTGGTACTTCCTTCTATAGTTTCTTGTACTTCTATCATTTTATATTGAACATTCATATGGGAATTGAATTTTTATTTACTTGTACTTTCAATCCTTGGAGATGTTTGGGTTTACCATCCTTTCCCCCAATCATGTTCTAAAAAAAGCGTAATTCCTTCCATATTATGTGATATTTTTTACCAATGGTGCTAGACGCCACTTCGGGGTCTATTGAAGGCGGGACTCACGGGTCATTATCTATTTTTCAAATTGAAGAAGGAAGGGTTTGGTAGTTTAATGTCCCTTCCCTCATCTTGGTGAAGGTAGGTCATGAATGAATGGTATCAAAATTGATGGTTGAGAGATAAGATAGAGTTCGGGTTTAGGAAAATTGAGGATTTCTTGGGATGGTAGGTAAATAGTGTAAGGAAATTTTGGTGTATTAAATTGGATAGCGAAGACTGGCTAAAACATGAGATTATAACCCCCCCCATGATCCTACATAAGGACTCTAGACATACTAAATGACCAGGTGATTCTACACTAATTGTATAGTAGAGAACCAATGAAAGGTAAAATAATCATAATGAATTTTGTTCTTGTGTGTCTTGGGTTTTTTTTGGAATTTAAAATAAATAAATCTTTTAATAAAAAATTAAAAGGAATATTCTACACTACATGGGAATAGGCATTCCTTGTTTACCTTGCATATATGGCACCCAAACGATGTCCACGATTAGTGAGGGTGACTAGAAACCAACATGATGATTTGGATGACCATTGGAGGGATGGTTGAGAGGGGGATGATGACCAGTGGAAGATGACTCTTTGTGCCTTTTAGTAGCATGTCTTCAGAAAGTACTAGAGTAGTGTCTCAGACAGAGAGACATAGAGCTGTCTTGAGGAGTTGTTGATAACATTTATCTTGACCCAGACTCCATTAGAGGGTCGATTAATTCTAGGTGTGATCTAGATTCATGGAGAGGAGAATTAGTGGTGGATTCTCTATGTCGGGGAGAATAAAGAAGTTGTGGTTTTGTGGACTGACTTTGAGAAGGAGTTCTGAGCAGAATTCATTTCTTCCACAATGAAGGATAACAAGAGGAAAGAGATTCTCTCCCTCTGGATATGGAGTATTCTGGTAATGTATTTGTTGATAATGTTCAAGGATATCCTTCATTTCACTCTAGATCTCTTCCCGGATGAGGATTCACGGGAAAAGCCCTTAGAGGAAGCTCTCTGACTTTCTCTCTAGTATGTTGTTACCCCCTTCACTCTATCAACGTACATAGAGGTCTAGAAATAGGTTGATGTGGATGTGAGGATGCACATGCTGGTAGGTGTGTCGTGAGAGGGGAGACAGTTGGGATCGTCAAAGTTGAAGGTTGTTAGTACCATGCCTCCACTATTAGGGCCTTTCTAGTTTCAGCTGACTGGAGCAGGCCCCAACAGTTCAAATTTTGATCTCCATGTCCTCACCCTTTCCCCACAAGACTAGGACCAAGGTGGTTTATCTATGGAAGTTGTGGGAATATTTTTAATCTATTCCCAGACTGAGTGCAGTACATTGAGGGTGGGAAGGATCATCTCCCACATTTTCATCCCAAAATGTCAGCCTGACCTTTTTAGAAGTAGTGGCAGCAGGGGTTGTGAGCCCCCGCTCCATTGAGGGAGGACTGAGCCAGATGGGGCCTACCTTAGAGCGCTCTTTGGGGACCTCAACTTGGGAATGGTCTAAGAAGCGGCCGACAACCGAGGGGTAGAGGAGCTAGGCAAGTGAAGTTTCACACCATATTGGAAACAATTCATGTAGGTCCAGATTTTGTTAGAATTATAACCAGCTTCTTTAGTACTATTTCATGTTCCTTATTTGATTCAAGATGTTCACACTCCTTTATTTCACCCGGTCTATACCATTCCTTAGTCATAGACAAAGAAATATTGTCCATTCCCCTGGTGTTGAGTATGCCAATTAGAGGTCAGACCAGCCTATGTGATGTTTTTCAAGGATGATTACTAATATTGGGGCCGCATCAGTATAGTGGGGATCCATTACTAATGCAAATTAATTTATACTATGGAATTTTTGGAATCAAGTAGTTGTTCTCCATGTACATTGTTATCAACTTATTTCAGGGAAGAGTCGTGTTCACAGATATGGGCGGCCAGTGTGCAGATTTCATTGGCATGGGGGGTTTCCAAGGGGTAGCCAGCATGTGAATCCCATTTTTTCCTTTTATGTCAAGCTGTCAGTGGAATTAGATGATACAGAGATGGTGGATGTTCTGCGGATTATCAGTGAGTTCCTAGAATTCTTCCCTATAGAGGTTGTCTCTCTACCCCCTCAACGTGATTTTATGTTTGGGATAGACATACAATATAGTGCCCATCATATTTTGATGGCTCCCTATCATATGGCACTTTCTGAGTTGCAGGAGTTATGGATCCATGTAGATGACCTGATAAATATGGGATTTATCTAGCCAAGTGTATCTCCATGGGGTGCTATAGTCTTGTTCGCGAAGAAGGATGACATTGGTTTTAGGCTGTGTATAGACCACCAATGGCTAAATCAGGTAATGTTCAAGAACAATTACCCCCATTCGAGAATCGAAGGCCTTTTGACCAATTTAAGGGAGGATGTTGGTTATCAATGATTGACCTATATTCTGGATATCACTAGTTGATGGTGAAGGATGGGGACATCTTGAAGACTGCTTTCAGGTGTAGATATTGGAACTTTGAGTTTGTGGTCGTAATGTTCAGCATTACAAATGCACCAACTATGTTCCTGGGTCTCATTAAACCCAATTGTCATGAATATGTTGACCGGTTCATAGTAATGTTCATCAACACCATCCTCATCTACTCATGGTCAGAATAAGATCATGTCAATCATCTAAGGACAGTTTAGAGGTCCTCCGACACCACCAGCTATACGAGATGTTATCCAAGATATATTTTTGGACATGGGAGGTACAATTCCTTAGACACGTGGTCACCCAGCAAGGAATAACAGTCTACTAGTTAAAGGATGATGTAGTTGTTTCTTGGGAAACCACCAAGAACGTCGATGTGGTTCGTAGTTTCCTAGGGCTGGAATGTTAATAGCAAAGGTTCATACAAGGATTCTCTAGAGTATCATTTCCTTTAATGACCTTGAATAAAAAATACCAAGATTTCATATTGAGTGAGAAGTGTTAGCAAAATTTTAGTTGTCTGAAGGGGAAGATGGTCAATGCCCCAGTGATGAGCTTTCTACAATATGGGGTAACATTTGCAGTGTTCTGTGATGCTTACAGTCAAGGCTTGGGGTGTGTCGTGCTGCAGAAGCAGGTAGTGATCTCTTATAGGTAATGGAAATTACATATTCAAGAACGTAACTATGACACCAGTGACATGGAGCTTGCATCAATTGGGGTTGCACTAAAGATTTGGTGACATTACCTTGTCGTGGAACTCTTCATGGTCTTCACAGATCCCAAGAACGTGAGGTATGTCTTCTCCCAATGATACCTAAACTTGTGGAAGTGTGGGTGGATTGAGTTTCATTAGTAATACGATATAGAGATCTCTTACACGTCATGAATGGGGAACGTGGTGGCAGACTCATTGAGTAGGAATTCACCAAATCATGTGGTTTGAGAGTCAGCAAGTATTTAGAAAGCAATAGAGAAGTTGGATGCATTACATCTTACCATGAGAGTGGAGGATGGTAGAGGCTATCTATTTTACATGACAGTATAGACTTGCATGGTACAACGGATGGAGGAGTACAGGTGGGGAGACTCAGAGACCGAAGTGATGCATGATCATGTTAGTTGGGGAAATGCTTTAGATTGATGGTCAGAATCAGATGTTGTTTTCTGGGAAGATATTTTTCTCGATGGTAACTCAAGAGAGAGTTCTTGATGAGGTCCATAACTCACCCCTGGAGGTACACAGAGAAGTTTCCATGATGTAACAAGTCTTGTGGGTGCAGTTTTGGTGGCCCAGAGTGAAGCAGGAAGTGTCCTGGTTTTTGGAAAAGTTCCTTTTGTGTCAGTAGGTGAAGGATGAAAATTGTGTTCTGGGATGTCTGTTGCATCCCTTAGATGTTCTTGAGTGGATGTGGGATGATGTATCAATTGGTTTCATCACAGTAATAAATAGAGATGAGGGAGGCTCTGATTCTATCTGGGAAGTGGTGGACTGGTTGACAAAATCAGCTCACTTCTTAGCAATTAAAGAGTTGAGCGCAGTGGACTCATTAGCATAGAAGTATGAGGGTGAAGTTGTGTGGTTGAACAAGATTCATAGAACCATCATTTTGGATTAGGGTAAACACTTTAATTCATGGGTCTAGAAGCGATTATAGCGTGATTATTGCACCCACCTGTACCATAGCACTACTTTCCACCCTCAGACGGATGAGACGCAAGGGAGTACCATCCAGACATTGTTATATATGTTGTGAGAATGTGTTTTGGACTTCGATGAATCATGGGTACGATAATTTCTTCTAGTAGAGTTTTCTTACAACAATATCAATCAGTATATAATTCGTATGGAACAATTCAAAGCCTTATATGGGAGACCCTGTCATTCACCCATGTGATGGACATTGGTTGGGGAGGCAAGTTTTCGTGGCGCGGGGGTGGTGGAGAGCACAACTGGGAAGGTTATTATTTTGTGAGAGGATAAAGGAGGCCCAAGATTGGAATAATTCATATTTTGATCCTAGGAGGAGACACTAGGATTTCGATTTTGGAGACCACGTGTTCTTAATGGTCTTCTCGTGACGTGGGGAGTGGAGGTTAGGCAGGGGGAATATGCTTTCCCCCTAGGTTCATCGGATCCTTCGAGGTGTTAGGGCGAGTCAGCCAGGTGGAATATCAGCTTGCATTAGCACTACCACTATATAGGATCCACAACATCTTTCATGTAACTTAGCTCCGTTAATAACTACACATTCACTCCCATGTCCACGACTTGGGAGATTTGGATATCAAGGACGATACGAAAATCATGGAACGACTATTGTGGATCGAGGATCATGAGGAGGCGGTGCATCTTGGATGAACCAATCCTTTTGTTCGTGTTTGGTGGAGGCATGGTGGCCTTGAAGAGAGTACCTTGGTATGGGAGGCACAAATTCATGCTCAGTACCCCAGGCTATTTTAAATTTTGATCTTATGATTTCTTTGTGATTTGTTGTGATGTAATGCTTGACCTTGTTTGTTATAAGCTGGTTTGTGTCCCTTGTACTCTAAATGCATGTGAAAATTCTTAACTATGGGACAGGAGAGACATAATCTCTAATCCTGATGCATTAATATGGATGCGATTAAACCCATGTGATTGAGTCAGTGCCACCCAATACAGATAATATCTTGACATGGAGAAAGGGACTCCCTAATCAATATGTCTGGATGGTGTGGATTTTGTTCTTGTGTGGAAACATAGTGTTTTCATACATGTTTAGGAAATACATGTGATATTCTTAGCCCTAGATGTAGATGTTTTTTATGGATTTTGAACAAATCAAGGGTGGTTTGTCGCTAAGAGATATCTTCTGAGTTTGTTGTTCGGACCCCTCTCTTTTCATTGTGTTTAGTCATGATTCTCGAGAATGAGAATACATTGAGTGGTATCTGATGTAATATTTCATACTCTATTAGTCCATTATGTAACATCCCCAAATGATAAAGGGATAAATGACTAAATGATATGACTCATGTCAACAAGGTGCACCTTCCTTTTCGGGAGCCTACCTGATTAGAACTCCATAGTTAAGCATGCTTGGCATGGAGTAGTGATCAGGATGGGTGACCTCCTGGAAAGTTTCTCAGGATGTGTGTGAGTGAGGACAAAGCACACTGGAAAGGACATGTGTTGGCCCGTGGGGACTATCATTAGTCAGATGACCCGTTCAGGCATGTGGGTGGACCCTGGGGTGGCCCCCACGTGTCTGCGGGGACAACTGGGGGTACCTGGTGGTCAAGGACCCGACGGCCATGTTAAGGTGGGGTGTATGTGCTGTCACTGGGGCCCTGTTGTCACATTTGGTATCAAAGGTGGTACCCAGCCTTAAGTGCGCGGTGCACTGCCTGGGTTGAGATGTAGGGACCACAACGAGGGTGTTGTGCCCTAAAGGGGGGGTGATTGTAACATCCCCAAATGATAAAGGGTTAAATGACTAAATGATATGACTCATGTCAACAAGGTGCACCTTCCTTTTCGGGAGGCTACCTGATTAGAACTCCATAGTTAAGCGTGCTTGGCATGGAGTAGTGATCAGGATGGGTGACCTCCTGGGAAGTTTCTCAGGATGTGTGTGACTGAGGTCAAAGCACACTGGAAAGGACATGTGTTGGCCTGTGGGGACTA
The DNA here is from genome assembly GCA_963277665.1 of Viscum album. Lineage (NCBI taxonomy): Eukaryota > Viridiplantae > Streptophyta > Magnoliopsida > Santalales > Viscaceae > Viscum > Viscum album. The sequence continues at coordinate 250,343,265 of OY728139.1, forward strand.
TCATTAGTCAGATGACCCGTTCAGGCATGTGGGTGGACCCTGGGGTGGGCCCCATGTGTCTGCGGGGGCAACTGGGGGTACCTGGTGGGCAAAGACCCAACGGCCATGTTAAGGCGGGGTATATGTGCTGTCACTGGGGCCCTATTGTCACACATTACATTCAAAAAATTTAGTGATTGTGCTATCCTAGACACCATGAGTGAGTTAGAAGGGCATTACTGTCTACGGCAGGGTTTCACTAATCGGTGCCACTATGGGTGTTGTGATTCTTTCCCCAGTTTTACCATAAGCCCTATTTTAAGTATTCATATCATTTTAATGTGGTTTCAGTCCATTTTTAAGCACATAAATGATGTTTGGAATCCAATAAGGGTGGGGGACCCTTTACTTACCAAACCGGGTGGCATTCCCTATTTTCCTCCCTCCCTTGTTTTCCAGTTATGCCCCGGTTACATGTATATATACCTTTAAAGGAAATCTACTTACAAACGACTATTTTCTGCACCATCTCTAAGGAGATTTATTAAATCTCAATAAATTACAATGTGTGAAAATTCCTAGCTATGTGGTCAAAAAATGATCCTATTTAAAAACACTTCGAGATTGAACATCCTGTAACTCTAGGATCGGTTTTTTGTCACACTGAAATCTTTATTATCAGTATCTTTAATTCCATCTTGTTTCTCTTGGAGTCCCTCTTTAGGAGACGAATCTATGAGAGCCCTCATGTTCAGTTATTATTATAGTTTATTGCATGTTGAATCAACCCCAATTCTTGGCCAGAGAGAAAACATCAATCCTTCATCATACAAGTTAGGGTTTTTCCTTCTTTACTCTTTTCTATGCATCATGAAGGGTGGGTATGATGATGATCCTCTAAGGAATAGATGAAACCAACTTTTACGTATATAATAAAATGACATTTAATGTATGAATAAATGGAAATGTTGATTATTTTGATGTCTTATACCATTGTTTGTGGGTTGCGAATTTTATGGACTTATGTCGACTAAAAATCCTGGTTGTTAGTGTTCTTTTCTAGCGCACTAATAAAGCTCTATTTTTCTGGTCAATCTATTTATTGAATGGTTGTAACATGGAATATGTTTAATCACATAAAAATGGTTGATTAAATCAATTCTTGATGAATGAGAATCCCTTGTTTGGTTACCGTGGTTAACCAAATAGAAGAAGGAACTTTATAAATATTTTTGGATAAATAAGAAAACGTCCTTGTTCTGTTATAGTGGTATGTATGGTTTCTCTATTTTATGCTATGTCGGGTGACGTGGGTGGGAATGGAATCTCTTGTTGGGAAGCCATCAATTTGGGAATTTTAGGCCGTGTGGGGCCTATATATTGGGGCTTGGTTTGGTTTCAGTACTCAGAGGGATCTCAAGGATCCCATTTTATGTTTTTACTTAACAAGAAAATAGTTGTGAATCCTTAGATGTTTGATTGGATGTTTTCTTTTTGTTTCTGTTTTGGATTGTGGTTATAATTGAACGTTTCCTGGTAGTGAATAATTATATAAATGAAAATCACTTGAACATATTAAATGAGAACTACTACAATGGGAAATTTATTTCTAGATGTGGGTTGTGTTCTATTCATGGTTGTTGTGTACTTGTGCATGTAAGGATAGCCTCAAGATTGGTTGTGTATGGGATGCATGTCTATTTCAAGACCCTTAATGATGGAAATAATGCTTGTTTACTTATATGTATAAAATTTATTTCTTGTGTTTCTTATACTCACCCCACCCATAATGAGCACTTCATATCGAAGACCCCAATTTTCTTGGGGAGGGTGTATTTTCAAACATTCCTATGAGTGGTTAATTGTTAGCTTCTTTTTTTCTCCCTCTACCAGGTATCCCAAGACTCTCTAGGTGGGCTGTGATAGCCTAAGGATCATTATGGCCCAAGACTCATGAAACATGGTGTGTTTTGGTGGTTAGCCTAGGTGTGTCCAGGAAGGTTTGTTTCCCAAGTGTCGTCTGGATGAGGCCAAGGTGTTATTGGGTGTGGTAGTGGTTGTGGTGGCCTATGTGTCTGTATTTGTTGTTATGTGTGGTTGTGGAGGACCAGTTTTCTATAGGCGGTATGCGTGGTTTTGGTGGCCCTGTTTTCTGTGGGTGGGATTTGTTGTTGTAGTGGCCCATAAGGTTGTTGTTGGGGTGGAAGTGGTACTATAGTGGAACCTATTGGGGAGGTCTAACATGTAGGACATCCTAAGTAACTAGTGGGAAAGTAGATAGGGTACCCAAATATTGATATACTATTACTATTAATTTACCTAACATGTGTTTATTGGGGAGTGATCCTTGGTGAGTCTGGGTGGATAGTTTCCTTGCTAGGTGTTTTGGTTTCTTCTTTTCTAATGGGGAATTAGAATTACTCCCAAATTATGAACACAAGTTTTTCGTTCTCCCTATTAAGAATACCTGTATACTCACCCTATGTATATAAAACTGCCTTTGGGTTTCTAGGGGGACCTTGAGGTCCATGATGGACTGTAATAGCTCAGATGTAGGGAAATTTTTTTTTTCTTATTTTCTTTTCTTTTAGTACAACCTTTTAGAGTTTCTTTTACTTTTATAAGTTTATATTGAACATGTATATGTTAATGGATTTTTTGATTTAATTTTACTTTCAATTCTTGGTGTTTTTTGTGTTTACCATCTTATCTCCTATAAATAGGGTAATTCCATCAATATTACATGATATTTTATACCGTTGGTGCTAGTCGCTAATCCAGGGCCTATTAAAGGTAGGACTCAGGTGGTCCTTATCTAACATTCAACTTGAAGAATGAATGGTCTGGTAGTTTTTGGTCCCATCCCTTATATAGGTGAAGATGGGTCACGACAAATGAGCCCAACGAAAATTTTATTGTTCGTCCTTCATGAAATTTTGATGTGATACTAAGAATTAATTATATATCTCTATAGAATCTAAAATAATGATATCCCATTTTATTTTTTGAATGAACTTATGATCATATATAAGTGTAAGGATGAACTCAATCATCTAATGGAAATGATTTTTGTTTTTATGATGAGATATTTCTTAAAGAATAAAGGGTGAATTAGTTTTTAGATGTACATATAATTTACTAGGTAATTTATTTTATAAATGATTAGAGTATATACATCGTGGAATGAAATGTTATAAGGCTTTAAATTATTTCACGACTATGGATAAGTTGATCATGTAAGGATATGGGATCAAATCATTCTAATTATTGTGATTCAATTTTGGCTTGAAATATTTTTGAGGATCCTTAACATTTAGTATTTGTGGAATGTGTTAAGATTAAATATGGGATTTATTTTTGATGTTTTAGAACCTATTAATTTTTAGTTTACCATATTTGATAATTTTTTTTAACCATTTTGGTTTTTGTAAATATATTAGGGGGAATACCGTTATATCCTTTTATAAATCTTAAAATATATTAAATGATAAAACTAGATCACCAAGAATAAAAAAACTAATATTGAATATTCAATTCATGGAGTATGATATGTGGGGGGTGGGGGTAATTGATTGAACAATATCCAAAGGATTATATTAGGTTTGAGAAATGTAATTAAATAAAGTGATTATATTTTCTCATGATAAATAATAAAAATTATGAAAAGAATATTGAGACAAAAATCTTATCATATTACATTTGTTTCTGATGAATTTATTGTATTTTTATCCAATCTTTTGTATACAATTGTTTATTCATTAACATTCTCATGATCATTAATATTCATGTGATTAATGATCTACAAAAAATATTTAGTTGTGTGTATATATATTATCTTTCCCATAATGTTTTTCTTTTTGGAATCTAAGTTAAGTTTTATTCTAGATGACTTTATTTTTGTTTCAATATATTTTGGATGATTGTTTATTTTATAATATTATATAGTGGGATTCCCCAAAAAGAATTTTGAAATGTTAAGTCCTCAATTCATGAGAAAATTTTCATATGGAGAGGAAACAATTTATTAATGGGGGTATATTGTTACATTTGAATATCATATGAAATATTTTTTTTCTAATAAACATTATTTATTTGATATTCTACATTACACACTACTCTGAGATTAAAAAAACCATAATATTCTCTTAATATTATCATTTTAACCTCTCTATTTTAAAATTGATGCTAAATTAGAGGGTATAAATTAGTATAAATAAATTGTGAAAAATATGTGGTATATACATGAATAAATTAAATTAATTTCTATCCAATTGATCAGAAATGAAAACAAAAAACATTTGAAAGTGAAAAATAGTTTTTCAAAAATGTTGTTTTTGAGCACGAAGAGTTTTTATGTAAAATAATTAAATTAGAGTCTATCTGTAAATTATTTTAATTAAATAAATAAAATATATTTTTAATAACAAATGTTATCATTCATACAAGGTTTTCTCTGTACATGGAATACAAATAAATACTTTTTTAGGTTTTAAAAAATGTACTTTTATAAAAATAGTATAATTTCTTATTTTGTGCTTATTGTTTTTCAATTTTATAAAATTAAATTTAAAAAATGATTATAAATTATTAAATAATAATGTAAAAATTATATTAGAGTGAATTATTTATAATTTTTTGAAAATATTGTTTTGTTAATGAATAATGGAAAATATTACTTTTTATTGAAAAAACCATTTTCATTTAAAGTATTTAAAAAGTTAAATTATATATTAAAATCGTATTAAATGTAAATTATGTAAAATTATGTTAATAAAAATAAAATTTAGTTGATTTTATTCTTTTTTTTTATTTTTTTATAATATAATTTTCACATAAAATTATATAGATACACACTTTAACATCTTAGAAAAAGTTCACTAAATATTCTAAAAAGGGCTTTTTCCTCAGCTCTATTTTGGGGTACCATTTATCAGATCATTTCATAGTGTTGATAAAGGAGTGGCCATTCTCAATGCTTGAAATATAACTGATAAAGGCCCATCCTACTACAATGTGTTCCTTGTATAATAACACACTACAACGAATCCATGTAAGTTGTATACAAATTAAATAATTTAATTAAAATAAATTTTACATGACAAATAAATAAATATACATTTCAAACAATGTTTTTTATAATTACATTTACAATTACAATCCCTGAAAATTGTAGAAATAAATGTTTCATTGTTTTTTCCACACACGATATCCTATCAAAAAAGTCCACACATGGTATGAGTTGCTGAAAAAATAATCCCATCCCTAGAAAACAAATCCACCATTATAAGAAAAAAATAATATGTTAGTAAAAAAATATAAACTAAATATTAATATGAAAGAATAAATTAATAAAATTTGAATTTTAAATAAAATGACACACTTTGGGTTATACCAGTCAGAAAATATGTAGTATTGAGTTTTAGTTCATTCTTAGTCATTAAAAATGAGTTATAGATCATTTTTCTAGTGTATTTCAGAAATCCAAATGTATTTTCTCAGTTTTTAGTTTTTCACTTTTTTTACTAAAATTAATTTCAATTTTATATAAAGAAAAACTTTGAGTAATACCTGTCACACCATGTGTTAGATTAAGGTGAATCTAATTACTACACAACCAAAATTACTTATGGATTGTTTTCCAAAAGTATAAAAAAAATTAAATGTGTTTATTCGATTTTCAGTATGTTAGTTTTAATTTTTACTAAAATGTCATTTCACTATAAAAATACACAAACTGATCCATATAGGTCACATAGTGTGTTGGTTTGAAATTAGACATATTCATACACATAAAAAATGACTTATTAATCTCTTCATTAAATTATTAACATAATCACACTGTGCCTTCTTGGTTTTCAGTATATGACACATATTTTGATGGAAAATTTTAATTTTAAATAGATATCAAATACTTTGATTTCAATAAGCCAAATCATAACTCATATTGATGTGAATTTATTTAATGAAATAAAAAATGACACATTGATCAATGCCCTAAAGTATAAAAAAAATCCACATGCCTTTTTGTATATTCCAGTACATCACATGTTCTTTTTGTTAAAAATTACTGTCAATTTTATATTAAAAGACACATTTGGTGTCATACCAGTCACACTATTTGTAGGATTGAGGTATGGTTGATTCTTACACATAAAATATGACTTCTGTATAGTTTACCTAAATTATAAAAATAATATGTATAATTATTCATTTTTTTAGTATTCTAACTATTATTTTTATGAAAATTAATTTAATTTTCAATTTAAAAGATACACATGGAGTTATACGATTCACAATGTTCTTCATATTGACATTATATTGATTCTAAAACATCATAGAAGATATAGGAATCATTTTATTAAATTATCAAAACAGTCCCAATGTATTTTCCTAGTTTTCAATACATCATTTTTTATTTTTAATAATATAAACATTAATTTTAAATAAATTGACATAGATAGAATTATACCGATCTCACCATTCATTATATGGAGGTGTGGATGATTCCTACACATCAAAAATGTCATATGAATAATTTTAGTAAAGTATCAAAATTATCAGAATTTGGTTACTTGATTTTGAGAATGCCACCTTTTGTTTTTATAAAATTTAATTTAAATTTTAAAACACGAACTTTGAGTCATATTAGTTGCATCATGTATCAGTTTGACTTGATAATTTTTTATAATATAAAAACTGGGTTATGAAACATTTTCCTAAATTATCAAGATAATTAGAGTGTCTTTTCATGGTTTTTAATGACTAAAATTTTTTGAACTAAAATATAAATTTTAAGATGATAGTGGAAATTTTGAGTCATACCCATCACAATGTGTGTTGGATTTACCTATAGTTTATTTCTTCACATCATTAATTACATATGGATTCTTTTCATGAATTATAAAAATAATAAAAATATGTTTAATCTATTTTTAGTATGTCTCTTATTCATTTTACAAAAAATAATGTCAATTTTTATTAAAAAGACACAGTTGGAGTTATACCAGTCACAGTGTGAAATAATTTGATGTGATGTGGATTCATAAATGTAAGAAATCTATTATGGATCATGTTTATAATGTATGAAAACAATATGATTTCATTATCTTAGTTTTCATTATGTTATTTTTCTTTTAACAAAAAATGATATCAATTTTAAATAAATAGACATATGTGAAATTATACTGGTCACAACACATTTAATATTGAGTTGAAACCAATACCCATGAGACAAAAATGACTTGTATATCATTTTCATTAAGTATCAAAACAATATTTTTTTTTTAGTTTTGATATGTCACATTTTTTTTATTAAAATTTCATTTGAAACTGAAGACACACACTTTGAGTCATATCAGTCATGTCGTGGGTCAATTTAATGTGAGACTATAACATTGTAATAACAATTAACATATAAATTGTTTTTCAAAATTATCTAGAAAATTGAAATGTATTTTCCTGGTTTTTAGTGTGTGAAATATTTTAAACTGACATTTCATTTTTCAACTGATAACAGGCATTTTAGATCATATAGGCCACACCATGTATCAGATTGAGGTGAAGTTGATTCCTACTAATCAAAAATTACATATTGATCATTTTACTAAAGTATAAAATTAACCAGAATGAATTTTCTTGGTCTTTATTATATCACTTTTCCTTTTCAATAAATCAGTGTCACTTTCAAATAAAAAGACACAGTAAGAGTTATATTGATCAAACCATGCACCATATTGAGGTGGGTTCATTACTACAAGTCATAAATAAATTATCAATTTCATTCCTAATGCATAAAAGAATTTGATTTTATATTCTTAGTTTTGATTATGTCACTTGTTATTTGAGAAAAATGCAATTTAAACCCAGAAATATGCACTTAGGGTCATATTGGACATATAATTTGTTGTTTTGATGTGATACTTCTTCCTAAAATTCCTTACTAACTTATAAATCATTTTCAAAATTATTTAGTCAATATGAGAATTTTGGTTGGTCATTAGTGTGGGACACATGCTTTGAACAAGAATGTAATTTTTAAACTGATAATGGGCACTTTTAGTCATACCCTTCGCACAATGTATCAAATTGAGGAGAGGCTGATTAGAACTGATAAAAAATTACATATGGATAATTTTAATAAAGTATAAAAACAATCTGAATGCGTTTTTTCTTTTTTCAGTATGTCACATTTTCATGTTAATAAAATTAATATAAATTTTAAATAATAATAAAAACCATGTCTCATTCAGTTCACACCATGCATCAGATTGAGATGTAGTTGATTTCTATATGTCAAAAATGAATTTTGAATCATTTCCAAAATTATCAAATCAATGCGACTATGTTTTATTTTATTAGTATTACACTTGTTATTTTTATTAAAATTAATTCTAATTATAAATAAAAAGGCACACTTAGAGTCGTACTGATCACACCATGTGTCATATTGAGGTTTGGTTGATTTCTACATGCCACACCTATCTTTGGGATCAATTACCAGATGTATCAAAATAGTATGAATGTATTTGGTTGATTTTGATTATGTCACTTGATTTTGGTCACACCATGTGTCATATTGAGGTTTAGATGTTTTCTACATGCCACAATTGACTTTGGGATCATTTACTAGATATATAAAAACAAAATTAGATTTATTTTTAATTAAATCAATTTCAATTTTCTAAAGTGTAAATGGAGTCATGTTTTCCCTTACTTTGGTAAGTTTCCATAAAATTATTTCTTCAATTAAACACATTTGTTCTATCAATATGTGGTGGATTATGGATAATATATGAAACCATCTTAGTGACTATGGTTAGTTTCTAGGGGATTCCGGTTGGGGACATTAAATCTAGCACTGCATGAGATGTATCCCATGATTTTATCACTTTTAATTAAATAATTTTTTTTTCATTCCATAAAGTTTAACTTGAGACTTAAAACTCAATGATTCATTGGATTCAAACCTTTCATATTCTTAGTTATTTCTTTTTTTTCATTTTCTTATTTTACTGTGTATAAAATGTAGATTTCTCTATCTTCGCTGGAGTTTTGTTCCTATTTTTCCTTGTGTGTGTTTTTAGGAAATGATCCTACTGGTGTCAATATAGTAGAATAATTACCTGTGTTTTTTAATTCATACATAGTTACATGTTGGATCATTAATGGATAAATGTTTAATCATGGGAGTTCCTTATTTTTAATTTTTTCATTCATTTTTCGGCTCCTTTGTTACTATCTAAAGAAGTTAAGAACATGTCATTATTCCATTGGAAAAAGGTGAGTCTGTGAGTAACTGTTACCAATGACACAATATTATCAATGAGTTACTGTTTCACATTAGTCATTCTTATACTTGATATAAAACAACAGTGACTCTGTTTTTTGTTAATATTTTGTCTTTGCTTAATTTTTTTGCACTTCTAAACAACTACACTATGTGAAATTAAATGTAAATGGATCATTATACATTTCTGGAAGCTTTTTATTGGGCATATTCTTCTTGTTTCTATTAAGGTGTTTATCATTCCTAGTTTCTTTTTGGTTGAAAATTTTTTGGATTCAATTTAGAATTTTCTGACACTCACTATACTATTTAATTATATTTTAGATACTAATTTTTGTACTTTATTGAAAATTGTTTTTATATTACTTAAATTTTAATGCATGTAAACATGTTGTAAAATATTATTATGGAAACCATTCTGTTTGAATTTCATGGAGACCCATAATCATTTCATTAATTTACCTTAATGAAAATTTGTTTTTATCTTTAAAAGTTAAATTATTGTATTCTCTACCATTATGTTTAGGTTTTTGGGACTATTTTTGGTTTTAAGTGTGGGAGAGGGGGTCAAATTATGTTGTCCAAATCCTTACTTTAATAGAGGCCCATAAAATCTCTCTACCATCACACTTATTGATAAAAAAAATTCCAAAATGTTTCCAAATTTATTTCAAATTTTTAGTTTCTTAGGGATTTCTTCTACACTTCAAATGAGTCTTCCTAAAGACAGTACCACAGAGATAGTTTACATTTTTTATGAGTTTGAATATTTTGAGGATGAATGAATTCTAAAGGATTATTCTTAATGATTTTATTAATTTTATATTTTAGGAAAAAAAAATTCCGAGAGATATGGTATGAATGTTTTTTAAATTTAGATCATAACATTAGGAACATGAAGTTAGATCCTTTTACTAGGGGACTCACTTTTTAATTATTAAATTTTTAATCACATTAGTGATCCAATTTAAATTGTTTTCATATAAATATTTTGAAACTGGAGGAAAATGGGCATTTGGGGACCAATGGTGAGCCTAAGAGACTATAGGCACTGGGAGTGTTTTTGTTAACTAAAGCCTTTTTTTAATTGAATAAGTGCTATAAACAGTATTTTGCATAAGAAATATGGGAGGAAAAAATAAAATAATGTGCCTTGTGTCAAAAATGAGTTCATTAAGGTATGGGTAATAATGAACTGCAGCTGTAGAAGGGGATAATTGATTTTTAAGGAACATTTTAGGTCGAATCAATAAGGTGATTAAAAAAATAGTAATAATAATTTAATTTATCCTTTTCGTAACCTAGGATTAATTAAATGTAAAAAAGTTCCTTTTGTTATGTTCATAACTCAACTTAATTTTTAACAATTTTTCACACTGGTTCATATAAATTGAAGTTGAATAGAATTAATTTATTTGGAACATTCATATATTAGGTAGGACGTACGAAAAAGTGTATGGTTATTTTCTCTCTTAATCTCCTAGTGAGTATTTTGATTTGGGAATGACTCCATTTCAACTATTCTTATGAAAATAATATCTTTAATTATATTGATTCCTCTGCATTAAAACTATGTAACATGCCTCATTTTGGGAAGAGTGATTACAAATAATTTTTTGATTTACTAATGATAATAATGCATGAAATTTATTGAGGATAAACAATAATTAGTTATGGGGGAATTTTATGTGGCCTCAAATTAGAATAAATTTCCACATCTCTAGTCTATATTTTTAATATTGAATTGAATTATTTCGGGTGGTTTGATATTAAATTTTACTTTTATAATTTTATAATTTAGATCATTAATTAATAAATTTATGTAATAAATTTTGTAATTTAACCCGTTAAAATTATCACTTTCCTATTTATTTATTTTGAGGATATTTATTTACTCATTTTAATTTTATCTTATGTTTGTTGTAATAATTATAGGTTTTAAACAACTTTTTATTAATCAATTATTCCATTTAGTTTTAACCTATATAATTTACATGAAAGTTTAATTAATAATTTTTTTCTTTACTTAAATTAAATATATTTAGGAATCATATTTGTAAATTTTATTTCAAAGATTAATTTATATCTTTTAATTATATTTTTTTAAATTAATTAAGAAATTTAATTTTTAAATGTTTAAATGTTATAGTCATTAAATGTATGTTAGTTTTTAAATTATAGTTTAATTTTAGATCTATGTTTTGAATATTTAATTAATCAACTGTTTTAATTATCTGTTTTACTTTGAGTGTAATTTATTAAATTAATTTTTTAGGTTTATATATTTTAATTTCTTTAATTTTTAATTTTTATTAATTTTGGATGTTTTTGTATGTAATAATTTTTTATGTTTGCAGGTAAATTTTAAGCCACTACCAACTGATTCACCGATGGAAAATTTCAAATGGTGTCACATCGTTTAACATTTTTTCCATAAGATGCAAACATAATGGATTGGTTTTGATAAACCATCACTATACAATGGTTATTCAAACTCGCCATTGCAACATCCTTCCATCCACCCTGTATCTCAGCATTGTAGTGAAATGGTGTCTCCCACTCACAGGTTCACCAACCTTCCCATGCCGCATGTGCCACTATTACACTTATCTTTCACAGTCATCATTGAATCTATAATGGTGAATCATTCACACTGGTTGTTCTCCATTCACTAGGTTCACACCCATTATTCAGTATCCTCCTGACACATCGTTTCCCCTATGACTCACCATCGATTTTCCTCACATTGTTGGATCCTCACACTCACTGTTCTTCCAGACCATTTGTTCTCCACCTGTTCCACTATTCATAACACTCACACCACCACACCATATAGTTGTATTATTATTTCCCTTAGAAATTTTATTGAATCATTTTCCTCTATCTCTAATTAAATTGTTTGATTAACATATCTTCAGTTATATTTTTTTGTTAAAAATTCATTTTTCATAATTCTGTTTATATCAAAATATTATTCCTTTAAAGACTCCAAAAAATAAAATAAAATAATTAAATTATAAATACAAATAGGATAACCTTCTTTTTAGAATTAGAATAATATACTATTTTATCATGCTGTAATTATAATGACTCTTCACATATTCAACCCATAAATACATAAATTATAATAATGATTACACCTTATTACATTTCAATAATATTTTTTGATTCGATTTTAAAATAATTAGGTAAAACAGTTATACAATAATGTGGGAACATTCACATAGTATAATTTTTTTCTCAAATAACACAACATTATATTTACACACAAGTTTCATTCAAGCCACTTTTTCTTCATTTCGGTTAATTGATAGCAGTATAAATATTGACTTCGCTAAAATTTATACTTATAATTAGATCCTATTCAAAAAAAATTAAAAATGTGTATTAAGAAAATGGAATCATGTAACATGATATAAAAAAATGTATCCTGTTAATCCTGGGAAAAAACATGAAAGTCGATGAGGATGTTTATGTTTTTTCATTATAATCCATTATGTACAGAAATAAAAAACATCTATATGTGAAAATAAAAATTTATTCAATGAAATAATTTTCAATGCATTAGAAACCATAGAAATGACATTGAATATATCCCCTAGAACATGGGAACTGAAGAAAAAACTCCTTTGAAAAAACTACCTTTCGCTATTAAGAATTCCATACCACATGAAATAAAAAGATTTCTATAAAAACCGCATTCTTATAATCATAATATATTTAACATGGATAATGTTATTCATAACCAGTTTTCACTCATGTTTATCCCATTTCAAAAAAATAAAATAAATCATAGTCAATTCCATTGGTGTAACCTCCCTAGTTATCTCACTCATTTTTCTCCTTGAAAGACTAAATCGATACCCATTTCTTTAGGGAGTTTTATCAGGCACAATATTCTTCATGAGATTTATTATGTGAAACCTTTATCATATAAAATACTCAACATCTACATAAACAGTTAAAAATGTCTATTCTTTCACATTTTCATCCTAAAACCCCTCGTACGACTCATTTGAACCAATAATCACGAGGCCTTCCATTTTATCATAACCATATGAAAATTATCCTCTTAAAAACAAAAAAAATTTAAAAATTCACTAATGTGTATAGATAGAATATTCTTTGAGAAATTTTTTTAAATTTTTAAATAATATTTTTAACAAATAACAGCTATCATGGTGGGAAAAAGCAGTCAAGATTTGTTGGTTAAAACCCCTTCTTTTGTACTGTTGAATAAAAGACTAAATTAACCCAAATGCCAAACATTGAAAATATTTACTTAAAAATATTAATAACAAATGTAAAATATAATAAAAATGAACATTATCAAAATATTAAACATACATAATATATATCATGAATCATTTAAAATAAAATTAATATATAGGAGATAGATTTTAATTTAATTTAAAAAAATATATTGAAACAAAATTCCTTACCTTAAATATTATCTACCTATGAAAATTCTGTAACCTATTGGTAATAAAATATATTTTTTATAATTGGTAAAAACCCATTTTAATTTTCATTAAAATATATTTATTACTTTTTTTATTGATTACCATGATTTATTTGGTTATAAAAATTGATACATTCAATATAAACGTTGTGGGGTCAATCAGTCTATATTTTCCAATCCACTTTTATTCGTTTACCATAGAAAAATTGGGTAAATGTTTATTATATATATGATATAAAATTTTTATCGTATATATAAATTATATAAACTATTGAATCCAACCATGAATGGTGTTCATGGAAATTAGACCACGTAGATTCATGGAGATGGTAGCGCGTACATCTGAATGACTAAGAATTTCATGTTTGTAATTGGTCAAAAAGAAATAAAGTATATTTTATTTTACTTTTATATAATCATAAATATGTTATAATGTTATTATTTAGTTTTTATTTATATAATTTTTATGTTCAGTGTATGGTGAAAATGAAAAATGAATCATAACTCTTGGTGGAGCTGTTATTTAACGTTTATACCCAATTAATGTTTCTAATTTAAAATGGATAGAAATGATAAAAATTAAAGTAATATTTTATTTTTAATTCATCTCTATTAAATCAAAAATATTGTACATATTCATTTTCCAATAATTTTAATCATCAAAATTATTCAATGTATAAAAATGCAACACATTAAATCTTGTAAGTGGTAGTCCACACATACACAGGAGCGATGTTTTCATTTACCATAAGATGAAAAAATGAAAACCATTGTAGCAAATACATAATAAAATTTCAGTATATAGATCATGATGATTATATTATTTCAACATTATTTAAAAAAATATATTTTGTTGTAGAAGATGAAATTAACTTTAAATTGGACAGCGTACAAATTTAACGTCTCCTCATATATCTCACCTTTTATTAAACCTTAATTGTTTTTTGGATTAGACCATTGAGAATAAAATTACCTATAAAATATTGGTAGGTAAGTTATGTAGTGTATTGTGAAGTTATTTTTCCATCTAGTGTGATAAAAATTTGTGAATAAAGGAGGAGACGAGGTTCCATTTAGGAGTTAGGGGAGGGGAACCCCTATATTTGTTTTAACATTTTAAATATTATAAAGACTTACTATTTGAAATGTAGAAAAAATATCAAATTTTAATTATAATGTTATATAGGTAAAAATTAAATCATCCTATAATATGTAAAATATTTTTTTTGGACTTATCAGTTAATTGTTACCAAAAGTAATTTTATTTAACCTTTACTTTGGATACTTATTTCCACCATTTTTACTATTCATAATAATTAAAAATGATACTTAAATCATTAATAAGTTTTAGCCTATTTATTCTTAATATTTAATCCATTTTGAAATAATAATATTTTATATCTTTTGGAAATTACATTTTATATTAATGTATACGACACTTTAAAAGCCAATATTTAGAAGATTTCATTTTTAGTCACTAAAACAAACATTTACTAGAATAAAATATTATGTTTATAAAACGTTAATTATTTAAATTATTTTTAATAATATATATCTTATGTTACATTAAAAAACAAAAAATGGAATTTAATTTAAAATAAATTTATTTAGCAAAAAGAAATGATATTTTTAAAAAAAAATTATGTTTTTCATTATTCACAAAAAAATCATTCTTTTTAAAAAAAATTGAAAAAATTTATTCGGATGCATAATTAATATATTTATCTAAAAAATTATTTCATTTTTATCAAATTAGAATTCTAAAATTATGAATTTTTTATTTTGAACAAAAACATATACTTATTTGAAAAACAATATAGTTTAAAAGAACAATTCCTTTTCATTGGAAATAAATTATAAAATTATTAATAAAATTATGAAAAATATTAATCAATAAAATGAATAATTATAAGTCATATGATTTAATAATTTCTAGTATTACATTTGTTTTTTAATTTCCCCTCTTAGGAAATTACATACTCAAATTTTTTTTCCTCACTTAAACACATGAGGGTATTTTTTCCTTATATAATTTAGTGATTACCATGCTACTTCTCCAATAATGATATTATTCTATAATACTATTAAATAATCCATAAAATTATGTCATTTTAACTCTAACAGTTGAATGAAAATATGAATTTAAATTTTTCCATTAGAGAGACTATCCTTTAACAATACAACTTTAGGGCTCAAAAGAAGAGATGCATCAGGTAAGTACATTCAAAGAAAATAAACATGAAACACATCTTCTACCAGATCTAAACAAATAATTGAAGATACTTTATGAAAAATTAATCGTGCATTTCCACTAATTTTATAAGAAAAAGGAAAAAATGGACTTCATATGCTCTTTCAACCAAAATTCAGAACTCTTTTACATAGAGATACATTAATGAAAACATAGTCTCCTTACACAAAAAAGATACATTTTATCATATGATCTACATAGATAACTTATATTCTCTAAAAGATCCTCATTTTTTTTGCTAAATAATATATACATTCATTATAATTTTTATAGCATTTTTTATTCTAACTAATTTCTTTCACTAAAATAATTTCAGTATGATGGAGTTGAACATAAAATTATATATAATTATCCAAAATCATCCATCTAAATTATGGTATAGAAATTGTTATTTTATAAACATTCCTCCAATGGACGATTTTGTTATTAAATTTCATTAAAATATAACAAGGAATCCTGATGAATTTCATCTGTTATTGATATTTTCATTCTGATAGTACAACATATTGATAGTGAAATGTTTTAATGACGCTTAATTGAGTACACAATAACATCTGATGTCCTTTAAAAATTTAAAGAAAATATGGGATGATGATTAGATACAATATAGAGAGTTCCATGATTTAATATTATTTTATCATTAATTTAATGTTTATAATGTTGATAAAAATTCACAATGTCAGGAATAAGATAAAGTGATCTGATTTGTTAAAATAATCAAAAGTATCCAAAATCATATTACAGTACTATGATATATTTGGTGACCCCACTATAAAATACATTGATATACTATCTTATTTCCATTCAGGAACTATAAAATGTTGAATCATCGTATTTGGTTGTTATTTCTCAGCCTTAATATGTGTATAAGTTAATTATTTCATGGTAAAATCAGAAATAACTTTCTTTATACCATCCCAACATAAATATTCTATATGATAATTTTAAATATTGGTACTTCTAGGATTATTGTAAAATAAAGATATATGAGTTTCACATAAAAATTCCTTTTTCACCATGGAATCCGTTGGGATAAACAAAATCTTTTAATATATAATGAAAAATTCTTTAACAAATAAAACTCATGAAACTTATAGTTCTTGAAAAAGTATACCATTTATTACAAACTATTATATTCCATTATAGAATACAATATTATTTTTGAAAATGATAACAACACTGATACCAGATCCAAAATAGAAGATGTTTCTACACACAAAATTTGAAGGCCAAAATTAATTTAATCATCAAATAATGGATCATATTCATATCATATCATAGCTAATGATTAATTTTATTTTTTACCCAATGAACTTATTGCATTTTTTCATTACATGGATTACATTAAACTGTGAAATTTTAATCCTTAATTAGTTAATCATACCATCTCTGCCTTATTTTCAACTATTTTTTAGTGAAGATATACATTAAAATTTTCTTATCAATATATATTGTGTTTATAACCCTATATAAATGATTCCACTATATTTTAATAGAATAAACTATTATAGATAGTTCAAGGTATTGTGTTGGAAAATTCAGCTCATGTGATTTTAACTGAATGGATTCATTCAGGTCAACCTGATCATTATACATCAAGACAAAACTAATTCTTTTTAAAGAATAATTTCTAAAAAAATCACAATTTCTTTTTAGGAGGGATAAAACTATGGAATTATAAAATATTGTTTTCAATTCCCAAAATAATTTATCACATTCATTTATCTAGATAAATATTACTCATTCTCAAGATAACATCATTAGTTGGATAGAATACCAAGAAAAGTTATCAACAAAAAATTAGTAGAAACACAATAATAAAAGAAAAAATTGAATATTAGTGAAATATATAGGCCTTAGACACTCATAAATAACATTATTTTTATCATGATCAATAGTTTTTCAATCATTATAAGTAATATACCATTTTAAAATATATTTTCATTAATTTTATAATATAATTAATTCTCTATAAAACATCTTTTCTTTCAAATACACATAGGAAACTTTATTATTTAGATCTAAAAATACAATTGATATGTTTTTTAACTCGAATACTATAAAAAAATATCATAATGACCATACCTAGATCTGAATTCTGAATTTGCAATGTCATCTTCCTTCACCATAAAAACATGATACTAAGACCTTAGACCAATCTTCAAAAAATTACATGAGCCTTAGATCTAATTAAATAAGTCATCTATATGATGTAATAGTTACATTTTTACAATAGTGATCTTATAGAGTGCACTATAATCAATTAAAATTCTCACGAATCTATCCTTAATTTTAATAAATTTAATAGGATCACCCTAGTGGGACAATCTGGGGAAGAGTAAACCCTTATCCTATATCTCCTAGAACTATATTTTTTCTTATAAAAAATCAAATTAATCCATTCTATAAGTGGTTTTAAAAATAGATTAATATATGTCACTAAGTCGTTACTAAATTAAAACCTCTTTATCAATAACAAAAATAAAATTCATTAATTAATACATCCATATATTCATTCACTACTACAAATTAATTATTAAAATAGTTGTCTTATTTTCAAAAATATGTTAAATATAACCTCAAATATAATATTTAATCAATTTAAAATATTATTAGTACATTATCAAAGCTATAAATCATTCATATATAACATTTATACTCATCATGAAAATTTAATATACGTTATTTATCTCTATAATCTATCATATCATGATAAACTGAAATCTAATCTATACCCAAATTAACATCAAACTATAAAATAGGAAAGAAAATAAATTATGTCGAAAAACACAGTCCATGTATTATAACAAGAAGACTTATATAAAATATTATTTACTTTATAATACCCCCATGGGTTTTAACATTGATTTCTATCTTCATATATTATTATGGAATTTCTATTTTCTATGAAACATACCAAATATAAAATAATTTGTAGATCCAAAGAAAAACAATATATTAGAATAAAATGATTATAAAATTAATGTAATTGATACCCAATTATTTTATGGTTTATAATATATCATATTAGTAACAAAAAACGATACCACACCTCTCCAATTTTGGTCAGGAAAGACCCTATTTATATTTTTTTGATCTACAGGGTGAATCCGTTATCATTTTTCTTATATTTTCTATGTTAAAATATTTTTACATGAGTTTTTAAGAATTGTATATACTAAATTGTAACATAAAATCACTCATAAATGAATGAAAAAACATAAAATACTCACTTATCAATAAGAGTGTCTAGTCCTTGGCCTTATTTAGAAACTATCTAATATCAGACATCTACTGGAAATAATTTCTTTATGGTTACAAAACATAGGGAATGTTCATATCTTAAATTAATATATAGTACATTGATTGGGTACATGATTCATAAAGAGATAATATTATAAAAAAAATCATCATATGAAAAAATTATACCACTATAATTTATTATTCCATCAATGTACAACCAGAATACATCACACCTTATTCCCTGTAAGTTATACATCTTAATATACTTTGGTTTATTTCAAAACATTAAGCACAAAAATCTATATGATAATCATTATAGAAACCTAACAATATGATATCTTCTTTATTTGGGGTCTCTTACCCTCTATTTAACAAACTCTATTAGGAACCTAATATCTATTATCCTCGATCTCGTATCCCTTTTTGGGTACATTGTGTTTTTGTTACAAATTCATCCAGTATCACAAGGTCTGACACTTATTCATCTAGTACTTATACCAAAATAAAACTACAATAATGATTCGTGGATGACACCTCACTTTTTTAATAACAACCATAAAAAATAAAAACATCACAATTCATCTAATCCCCTTTATAGGACCATCATTTATAAAATAATATTGGGATGAGAAAACAATTAATATTTCTACTTCCTAATTCAACATTGAATTCAATTTCAAGTATTCCTTATATTTAACACTAACACACCGTTGATTATATTATGTTAAATAATATTCATATGGGCATTCCAAAAACTGCAGAATCAAATATCTCTTTAAACCTAACTATAGTCTCAGCTTGATCTATGAATGTTAACTGTATAGATCTGTAACATCATAATGAGTTACATTAACGAATATCCATAAAGATCATCAACCCTTCATCTAATACTTCTTCATAAGAACCACATCTGATTGAATTACGATGTTTATCATATAGGATACATATTTCTTTCTTTCTAGTAAAGTATAATTTGTATACTCTATTTGATGAAATTTTGTGGGAACATCCATCATATGAGTTCTTTGTGAAATTTCAATTTTATGATTCAAAAACCTTTTCCTGATGAATTCATTTAGTAACCTCAATCCAATGACTCATAAACCTATGTTCGATTATATTTTATGGATAACATAATCCAATGAATTAATTTTTTATAATGAATTATTAATCAATCTATCTCCTGGTTTCCCTGATGTTTTTTGGGATGCATTGTACTTCCCTATTTGATAATGATCTATCAAATACGACAATTTTTCATCTTCTACATATGATAATATTACATAAAAACATAATAACCTCATATAAAATACTAAAAATTTTAGTAATGATGATTTTTGATAGATAAATGTAAACAATGAATCTCTTGATTCATATTACATGATACAAACCTATCTAGTGGATGTGTGAAAACATTTCAATAAACAATTGGCTACACAATCCATATGATCATATTAGTTAATTCAACTCTACTATCTATTTCGAATATGATTCATCTTGAAACATCATAAAGATGTATCAACATTGAAAAGTGGTTTATTTATTGAAAATAAAATAAAATATTATGAAATACTTTTACCTTATTACCCAACATTTTCTCAAATCAACAATACCATAAAGCCTATTGGTCTTAAAATCACACCCCTTTGGATCTTGGTTTCATTCAAGGAAACTAAATCATAGAAACACTAAAAACTCATGAAATAGAACCCTTTCCAATAATTATATGGCGATGTAAGGAATATCATTATTTGAATTAAGAATAATTGAATAAAAATATCATCTATACATAAAAATTTGATTAAAAATAATTTCTAAACATCATTTTAAACAAAAAAACATCATAATCACAAACCCAAAACAAACTCCAACATGTAAAAAAATGCTTTTGATATCCACTTATAAAACATTAAAAATTGTTAGTGCATAATAACATCACAAAATAACCCTATTAAAAACTCCCCTTATATATATTATATCACCAGATAGTTATGTCACATATCATTGGATGTTGTTATATTTACCCAATTTGAAAATAATATTTGAAGATAAGATTTGAGAGGGAATATATATCACATTCCTTTTCAAATAAAAGGGTAAGGTGTAAAATAGTAACCAAATATTGGTTGTAAAATGTTTCTTTCCACAATGTTGTATAAAATAAATCATATACTTACTCCTTTATAGGTAGAAACTCCAGCATTTGTTTTTTTATTCCACATGTTCTTAATGAGGCGATATTTA
This sequence comes from Viscum album, assembly GCA_963277665.1. Taxonomy (NCBI): domain Eukaryota; kingdom Viridiplantae; phylum Streptophyta; class Magnoliopsida; order Santalales; family Viscaceae; genus Viscum; species Viscum album. The sequence continues at coordinate 250,364,730 of OY728139.1, forward strand.
ATACCAATGAGCATAGAAATAGAACATTCCAATTATTTATTGGCGAGATTAATATTAAATTGATTATCAGAATCTAAGATAATGTTCAACTTCATATCAACTATATAATATTCAATTTATGTCTTTATCCATATTATATGTGTTTCATATTGGGTAATAGTAACAAAGATAGCTTCTATATTACTAAGATTCGCTAATCATGGTTTCTATGTATTCTAACTTACATGTAATTATCTTAAAAATAATTCTCTATAAGATGTGTATCATTTATCATCGACATGGCCAACATAATTTTAATCACTATAACCAAATAGATCAATATTTTTTGGGATGTCATATTTCAACCTGAAATAAATTTTCTCTTTAATATATTTTTGAATTCAATTTCTATCCTCATGATGGGCCTCAATCAGTGCACATTGATACACAGACCATAGTGAGATAATATACATTAGATAATGTTTTAAATCAATGAGATATAACGAGCCTATAATTTAGTTCATAGATACTTTATATTAATACTATTTCCTTAAACATATTTTTAATAACTTATTCCCCCTGAAATGGTAGTAAAAACAGGCTTTGAAACTTACAAACCAAATCACTTAAATATTTAATGCTCACACATCACATGAGAAAGAAAAATGTAATTTTTTAGATATTTATAATCCCTAATAGGATTTCATTTATCTTTTAATTGTCAACTCAAATAAATCATCCCATTACCGAGTAAAGATTTCACATATTTCATCCTAATTACTTGTTAATACGATATCATCAACATAAAAATAAACATTAGAGAATCCCCTTGAATTTATTATATGTATAGGTTATATTTAACAATTTATTTATAGAAAATATAATTTATCAAGAAACCATCCATGTTATAATTCCAAGACCAGGGAGTATGTTTAAAACATTCATATCCTTATTTAACATCAAAACATTGTTTTTATCTTGACCAATCGAGAGGCAAAACGATTTCCCAATTTAAAAATATTATTTCTATTATCATCTATAAAATGAATATTTTTCATCAATTTAAAGTGTATTATATATCCGTTGGGTAGAAATATAGAGAAAGATTAATATTGTGTCATGTAATTTCTTATTTTTTAAAAATGAAATTCCCATTTCAAATGGATAAATATTGTTTTATTAAAAGATATTTTAGAATACACATGGAATACATTAGTTATTATGGACTATTATACATTATATCATACTATATTTAATTTATCCTTAATCATCATAATATATTTACAATATTGATTTTTATAGTGATAATTATTATTATTATATATAAAATATTATGATAAATCAAATTAATACAAAAAAATTGAAGATATGGCCTTGACTAGTTGTATTTAACCTCTGAATCCAATTTATAATAGCTTTTATAGGAGATGACATCACTAGGATTTTCATTGACCAATACCAAGTCAAAATTCATCATTAAAAGCATGACTGAAGCCATTTATGGGAGAATTTCAAGCTTATCAACAACACGACCCAAACCATTTTTGCTAATCCTCTCAAATTAATGTGTCACCATAGCACACCTTACATGTTTGTCACCAGACTATGTAAAAAGGGCTGATGTATATTGCCCCTAAATGTATGAATTTTTTATATATTTTTTGAATAAAATAATATTTATTTTAACTTATTTATTTTAATGTTATAAATGATTAAATAAGATGTTTTACAAAATCTCTATTTTGATACAATGAAGTAAAAAATTAATTTTTGGGAAATATATATTTTCAATTATGACTCTATTATTGATGAATTCAAGAATTGTTTAATTAAAATTTATTTTAATAAAATATTCTTACTAAAAATATATATTTCAATTTAAATGATAACATAATTTTATAAATCCAGGTGTCATTTTTATATGGTTTAAAAATATTTTATCATCATAAAAACTCATATCATTAAATAAATTTAGTTTTATTATTTCAAATTGTAAATTTTCATTTTTTTAGGATTGTTTTTTGAAAAAATAAATATTATTTCTAAAATATAAATTTGGAAATTATTTAATAGTGAAATTTTCATATTTTTCTTGGATATTCCTATTTCTGATTAATAATTTAATAATTTATAAATGTAATATATGTATGATGAGATCTTAAAAAAATGAAAATTCAGGTAATAAATACTATAAAGAGAATATATATCCAAATAAATTTTCTCTTAGAAATAATATGTTACTGAAGTTATTATATTAATTTTTAAAACACTTAATGAATCTTCTAAAGTCTATAATATATTTTATGGTTTTAAAATTAATTATTTATGATCATGAACCACTCCCTCATCACCAAGGGTATTATTTTAATAATATATGTTTTTATGGTTATAAAATATTGAAAAATAAACTCTTATATAATTGACACCACGGTAAAAAACTACACAGATGTTTTTGCTTTTTGACTATTTGATCATAACGATTCCAAAATCTATGATGAGAAATTAATAAATATTTCCCCTATTATTATATAAAAACCCACCCAAACTCCCATTCCTCATCCCAAAAAAAACTTGGATCTTGATTTTACTATCTATTTATCTCTCTATAGGTCTCCCAAGGTATGTCCATGCCCTTTTGAATCTCCTCCAAATCATTTAGAATTACATTCTTTATATAATATCATTTTATTTAAAAATTTTATGTTGGGATATGTTTTTAGACTTTTATATTATTTTGTTTATTATTTACATGTGATTTGAAACCCTTTTAACCCTCACTGAACCCTTCCATGAATATTTAAGTACACTCGTAATGGTAACAAAAATATCCTGCTATTTTCATTTCTTAAAATTTATATAGTAAATATGCATTCATATTTTCACTAAAGGGTATTTTCTAAGATTATCATATCTTTCATTTATTGGGGACTTCAATGTATGTAACTCACACTCCTTAATCATGGAATCAAATAAGGTGAAATACATCCTTATGTTGTATGGTCTATGTGGTACACGTATTTATGTAGAAGATATGCATGTGATGTGTTGCCATTGGAATATATATAGATTTAAACTAATCAGGAAATTTTTATATCTAATGAGGTTACATGTATGGTAGATTTAAGGTATTCTTAATCACACTGTGTTATGATGCCTTGGAGGTTACCCATTACTTATGTTTATGATATCATATTGTATGTTGTTTCAATATTCTGATGTTTCCTTTATATTAATATCTTATAATGCGATTCAATGATCATGTTTTTCACTTTCAACTCACTAATGTTATATTGATATGACTCTTTAATGATATTTACTTATTTATATAATGATATTCTTGGATTTATCCCATAAATGTACTTATTTCTCACCCAATTATTATGTACATCATATGTCCATCAGAAGAAATTTCAGATGAGGAATGAAATATTAAAGTATTATTTTGGATTGAAAAATAATTATTATATACCCATGTTTCATGTAAAAATTCTATATCGAAAATTTCAAAAATACACTAGCCCTACCTATCTTCAAAGATTGAATTTTGTGTACTTTTTTTGTAATAAATCATGTATTTTGGTGTATTAAAATATGGTTTTCATAGTTTGTATCAGAAGAAAATAGAGTTTTTTCTGTATTATGATTCAAAAACCATTGTGAAAGACATAATAGAATTAATAAACATAAAAAAACATAAGATAATTTTGGTAAATTATTGATTAAGTTACTCCCATGAAAATAAATCCTTTTCTGTAAAATACAAATGTATGTGGCTTTAGAATAGTTTTACAATGGGATAATAATCTCAAAAATGGAACATTGGTCTAGACATGATCATCATCTATTTAACAATAATTAGGCCTTGATACAAAACTATTTTGACACTCCCAAAATAATATTGTTTGGTAAATTCACAACCTCTTTTGAAACAATTATTTCATAAAAAAATTCCCATAATAGTTTTTTTATTGTGAAATAGATCATGGATATAACATAATGAAACCCCAAATTCATAGGTTAGTGAATATATATAATTTTTGAGTTATCCATTAAATGTTAATTGTTTATCATTTATTTGTTTTATTATATAAAAGTGTTCATCCATAATTTTTATTTATTTTAATTAGTGAATGGAAATACAAGATATTGAGTTAATTCGAAATGTGAGTGTGTCACAAACCAATATGGGTCAACCCAGAACTGGTCTTCTGAGTCAGCTCATGAAAACGCCTAAAGGGACATCCAGATCCCCATGGGATGGAAACTAGAAATGTTTATCAAAATGATATAGTTGAGAATGGTTTGGACCATATAAAAAGACAAATAAATAAATATAAACTAAATGTAATAAATAAAAAATATCAGAAAAAAATGTAATAGAATTGGGAATTAAAATATACCACCATCTGATCCCATGGAACACCACCAAACATAGAAAGAAACTTTCTATAAGAGAGATCCAAAACTAAAACACGAAACTAAAAATATAATGTAGGCATGAGCATTGTGATGCTTAGTAGGATTCCCAATGAACAATAATTCCTTGTTCTATTTTCTTTAAATATAATCCCTATCATTATAGATTGGATGCAAGACATAATAAAATAAATTTTTGTCATTGTTTTAAAAATAATGTTCCAATTATATATTTTGAACTAAGGAATTTATATTCCACTATATTTTCAAAATAGTTTTTATGAAGGCATTAATAGTCCAAAATGAAAGGATAAAATTCCAAATAGAAAAATTTGATTTTACAAAGGAGGAAACAACATTAAAGTAACTAAAATGAAAATAATTTTACAAAAAACATATAGTAAACAATCTCCATGGTCAATCCTTATTAGTAACAAGCACAAATGGGTCCCAAGGATCCTTATACCTTGGTGAAACATTGCTTAAAATCCACAACACTCACCATTCTTATGTACGAGAAACTAGTATGGGAAACCCCTATAATCTACTTGTTTCAAATAATCATAGAAATATATTTAGTGTTTTACTCATCAATCCCGATAGATGAAACTGAAATGAACCACTTCATAATCATCAAGCATACCAGTCCTATTCTTCCAACCAAGGTAACAAGGGTCACCCATGTGCTCTATTTCTCATGGAGGTGAGGTAATATCATGAAAATACATATGAATACATTACAATTTTTTCAAAACTAACTCACCCTCCCACACCAAAACGCCTTCATTAAGAAAATCATGTATTTTAAATCACACTACATCACATAAGACTCTTCACTAGGCACATTTCAAAATTCACAAATTTAACATACACATCATGTTTCAAAAATAGTTAGGAATGCATTAAGATGGTTTTTTCACATTTATGAATCATTTTTAAAGTGCCAAATGGGCATCATTACATCACGAAGAATGAATTCACTTTAGAAAACATGCTCACCCAACACATTCTAGTTCCAAATATATATGAAATTTAAATTAATAATCAATGATATCACACCTTTTTGACAACTTAAAACCATGTATATAACCATGAAACCCATTTAAGAATGGAAAATCACTATTTAACCTTGAATTCACACTAAAGACCATAAACATTTCCTAACATACCAAATTGTTGAAATTCACCTTTTTTAAATCATAGTAGAATACAAATTTATTTAAATTAATATTCACAACTAATATATGTAGAAAACATTATTAGAAATGCCTTCAACACACCGAAAACCATTTTAGAAAATACTTTAAATATTTTACTATTTTTTTTAATTCAAAAAAATATTGGGATCATATTTTAATGATAAATTCACATGACAACACCTAATGAGAACATGTAAAACAGAGGAAAATACAATATTAAAAATCACCATCACTTTTCATTAGATTAATATACTATTTAATATTAAAAACCTTTTTTAATGAACTCAATAAATTAAATAATTCAATATAAATGCATAGGAATAGGGGACCTGCCTTATGGTGGAACTATATAAACATTCATCTCATGAACCTTTTTAACAAGAAGATGCTTCTCCCTCACTAATAATATTCTTTTTCACACATATATATATATATATATATTGAAACCTAGCCACTATGCAACAATATGCATGGCTGTGAACATGTGAAAGGGGATCCTAACACATATTCTAGTTTTTATATACCAGTCACCACTCACCTACATATGCATTTTCACACACACACACACACACACACACATATATATATATATATATGGGAACACCCGGCCTCCTATATGTATATTCACTTCAATAGAATATTGTACCTGTAATGGGGGAACCCACATATATATATACTTATCTATGCACATGAAGGTGATTCAATATATAACTGGCGACTCGAAAACACAAAGTAGAGACCAAAACACCGTAATTAAAATTCCAGGAACCCATAAACCTCAAAAGACCTTAATCATGTTGGTATAAAAAAAATAAAGTGTAAAACCTCACCTTAGATGGTGGTTGTGAACAAAATTGAAGCGAAACCACCTCATCTTTGGAGGAGGTTGTTAGTACTCATAGTAACATCACATAGAAGACCATTTGTACAACCGTAATGAAAATAGAAATTGAAATTTTTTCAATCCTTCAAATGATATACTTTGATGTACTCTATAGTGTGATAGAGAGAATAAATCACAACTATAAATAAGAAAAATTTGGAATAGAGGATAATACACCACTTATTCATTGATATAAAATGATGAAATCTGGGATGTTGATCAACCCGAGATGGAGTCACAGAAAAGGGGTCATGCGTTGTTGGGAGTGTAACAAGATAGAGCAGGCCATCGATCAGGGACACGGTTGCCGGAGGAGGGTCAACGGTGTCACAGTCACTAGAGGAGGGACTTCGATGGGGTCATAGTCACCGGAGGAGGGGCCGACCTACTAGGGGTACACGAGAAGTATATGGTATGTAGGGGAGGATAGGGTTGCATATGGTAGGTGAGGGAATGAGGGCAGAGGGAAGAAAGAAATAATACCTAAATGAACAAATAATAATAATAATAATAAAGATTTAATTGTCATATTAACAACTATAACAATAATATTAATAATATCATAATTATTAATAACAATATTATTATTTTTAATGAAATATTAATTTTATTTTTTATTATTCTATTGTTCATATTTTATCTATTTTACATTTAATTATTAATTTAATTTTTTTAATTTTGAACACAATATAGGTCACACGGTTACCTGGGTGAAGCCTCACGATTTCTAACCCAAGCTCTAGCCATTTTCTAGATGTTGACAATCCAAAAAAGAACTCAATTTTCAGTAGACAAAATAAAAAACATAAACCAAGGTTTATTCTAAACCCCTATAAGGATAACTAATGTGAAAAAAATTAACAAAAAAATAATCTAAAAAATTTCGTTATGAAATTTCTTCCCACAATAATGATTTCCTCCCAAGTAAATCTATACAAAGGAATAACATAGAAACTGATACCCCTTCATAGTCCAAGGGGATTCTAAATTTAAAAAAATGATAATATGATAGAACAATAACAATAATGTAAAATACTTGAAAATCAATCTCAAGAGAATCAAAGTAGAACCATCAATATTTTCCACCATCCCCCAAAAGTGAAAAAACCTCTAATTGATCAATCAAAGAAAAAGAGCTGTCCACGACGCACAATCCAATCTTTTAAGTCAAAAAACCAAGATATCACTAAATAAGACTCGTGGTTCCCGTCTAAAATGGGAAATATGAGTAAAACCAAAACTTGATAAATACTCTATTGTTTTTAATTCAAAAAAACTATTAGGTGCAGTTTGATCGCAAGTTGACACCTATTTCCATGTTGAAACCATGGACATAACTAAATTAATGACAACAGTATGACCAAACAGACTACCCACCATAAGATGAAAACCAACACCCAAAGCAGTGCTACAGAACCAACACAGGGAGGCCCGAACCGACCCCTGACCATTAGAAATAGGATACATTAATTCATTTTAGTGTAATTTCAGAAAGACACTTGATGGGTCTCTCTACCATAAAGATTAACTAGCTTAACTGATTAACATGAAATGATACAGAAAACCCAACATGGGTATCATGAGATCATCTGGCACAACCTAATATTCCACTGAAAGAGACCTAATTAATGAAACTCTAATCCAAACGGATGACACTAGGTGGTTCCCTACTGCCATGGGCATCACCATCCTTAGTTTATCCCAAAACCAAAATTGGGTTTGATTCATATGGCTAGGACACAACATAGACACCATGTAGATTCTCACATCTAGTGATAGACAAACACTAGAAATTATAAAAAGGATGGGAACACCTCTTTATAATAGTAGAGAAACACTTCTATGCATGCGTGTTACACAATAGAAGTGAGGAACAAGAACCTCTTTCCAAAAAACAGGACCAATAATAAGATCATCCTCACCTGAACCTCAAACAGACTTTACATTCCACACAAGGGATGTATTTTTTTCCTTGATACATTACACCAATGGGATTTTGAACTATGTGACTGGTTTACATTGAAACCCATGGCTAGATCTCTGATTATTGAGGTATTTCCTGCTTCGCAGTCAGACATTGAAAACCATCGAACAAAACATAATCATTTGGTCAACAAGTAACCCTATGGTGATGCCATATATAACCACAAATACATACTAAACTATAAAACTATCATTACTCGAACATATTACTTTACCGAAACAATGGATTAAAATATGCACATGCATCACCCTGTGTCGCTTCTGATGAGAAACATTTAGTGGAAGGTGACATGCAATACACTTTCCATTAAAATAAAGGAATTGTAATTTCCCAAAGGAAATCACACTTCCCCTCATGAAATAGGTTATCATTTGATTGAACAACCTTCACCATTGCAGTCATGTGAGAAAAGAACACCACAAGGCATCTCCAAACAAGAACATTATGATCGATTGAATGAATATAAGAACATGAAACATAAAATCAGTACCAAACCACACATGATTCCTTCAAATGGCCATGACATCATCGTACATAAAGACCTGCCACACAATGAACCATTGTCTGAACAGACTAAAGAAATACCCAAAGTGTAATTACGATTGCAATATGGACTGACATCACCATACTTCTTTCACATTCTTCAATGAAATTACCTTCACCACTTCTAGGTGGGATATTCAGATTTAGTGATGTAAAACATCAACTATGACCATCATATGACTCAAGGAAAGAAAATATTTATTAAAATTATCTCATATATACTATCTTGCTGTGAGAGGATCCCCCTCTCCAAAAAAGAAGAGGTGGACTCAATTCCCAAACCCAAGAAGGAAGTCATTACATTTATCAACAAGAGGGTCTTTGATGCATTCCCATCATACAGTGTGGAAAAATCAATTTAATTTCCTAATGCAACACATAGGCTGACCATGGTTATCTCACATAAGGAGCATTATAGTCGGTTAAATCCCTATTTCTAATTCACCGAATATAGTTCTTTTTGGGTTTTTAATATTTATTTAAAATAATGGTTATTTTAATGGTTTTGGGAAACATCAAAAAAAAATATAATAAAAGGAAAATTTTAATTCTAAATTAAAATAAAGATGAAAACATAATGAAATTATGGAATTATGAACTTGGTCCTAGGGATGGAAAAAATAGGTTTATTAATTAATCAATTTTGGTTTAAATTAAATTTTATAATACATTTTATGAAACCCCATTAATGAATTACATTCATTTGATTTATAGAATTTTTGATTGTAATATGCATCTACCACACCGAACCACACCTCTTCCAATAGTTAAGTAGGGTAGCACCTCAATTGAGAATATTATTTCAAATAAATCCTAGATCCACCATATGTCATTTATTCCATTTAGGAAACCCTACTCCACTGTATTAAGGTTTTTTCTAAGGAATGTGGCGAATAAAGAATGAATCAAAGAAAATGAATGGATTTTGAAATAGTTTCATTGTGGAAGATCCCCACACTAGTGAAATACTACTCTATCCACAAACTAATAAATATGAAACATTTTCAATTCAAGATGTATATCATAGAACACCATTAAACCTCCCACAAGGATAAGCCTCAGATTAGTTAATTCCCATTGAAATGTGAAAATAGATCATGATGGATATAGGGAAGAGAAAGAATTATATATTTATATTGTTAAGACAATGAAATATAGAAATGAAATTAGAAACACATTAATAAAAAAGATAAATGTTTTACATTGGAAAATCAATCTAAAATAAAATGAAATATATTTATAAAATTTGTAAATGTCCTTTAGTGTCATCTTTTTGGTGCCCCTAATGGTGTGGGGATGGAATGGAATGATTGAGAGGTTATATATCCTCTATTTTCATGGGAATAATCTTTCTAGCAAACGTTTTCATGTTTATGACCCATTAAATTGACGAATCACACATTGTCCCCTTCATAAAAGTGGTTACCTATTTTCTTTCACATCTCCTCTCAAAATTTAAGCTCATTTGGACACAAGATTTCGATGTCATTATTTATTAAATGTTAATTTTTATTGATCAAGGTTTCATGATGTTTCATTAAAAACTATAATATCCAAGGGAAACCCCAATTGGAGGTGTGTAGGCCGAGATATGATTCTGTTGTGGTGGTGGGGTACATGTTGTGTACCCGAAAATTTCCCAACCATATGGATTTTTTGGGCCTCTAGATGAATGAATCCAACCCTAGTCAAGATGAAAAATTTTAAGGATATTAAATAAGAATTCTAACAAAAAAATAATAAATCAATTTTAAATTTTATTTTTAAATAAATTTCAAAAATATCTTTGACATTAAAATCTATAAAAAATCTATAATTAAAAACTTTTCAAAATATTTCTCAAAAAACATCATAAATTTAAAACTGATATATATAATCTCAAATTGATTATTTTGAAGGGATAAAAAAATTCAAATTCAAACAAAAAATGTCCTAAATATTAGCTCTATAAATTACCCCCACATAAACCATGTTTGTCCTCAAGCATAAAATCTCTACATTAAATTTAAAAGGGAACCCATGTCACCAATATTAAATTTCCAATGTAATAAAACCAATCAATTTTTTATTACAACTCATATTTTCCAGAATACACATGAATTATCAATTTATTTTCTTATTTATTAATGAAAAAATAAATTCATATATTTTACATTTCCCCTTTCAATAATGATGGAACATCTCCCTTCATTAATTAATGTTCCACAATTCATTATTTTTGAACATGATAATCATGATGTTCCTCAATTTTCTGTCTTTTCTCTCATTGCTAATAGTACAATTTAAATGGAGTTATGCTCATATCTTGAGAACATGTTTCTTATCCATAATCATGCAAAAGAACCAATTTCTCTACTTTGTAAAGTCAAAAGGAACATAAAATCAATAGGACATACAAAATAGGATAAAATGAATCTAAGACATAAGATTGTTATTATTTGATGCCTTAAAAATTACATATCAAGGAGGAGAATTATATCGTAAGTTCAATTCATGATATCAAGAAGTGTAATGAAATTCTCTTCTTTAAAGTCGCAACACCCATATTCATATAACTCAACGTAAAGGATATGACCAAGTAAGAATGATAATTGATTTGTGAACACTCTTGATTTTTTTACTTTTGTACATTTTTTTAGTGTTTTGATTAGATAAAACCTCACATCCATCACATAAACACATAATATCACAAGATTTTCTGTATGGAAAATGGTGATTTATGGTTCTCCCATATCGTAACCCATTTCTCTCATTTTTTTGTTTCTTTGTCATTTTTTCAATTTTATAATTCATTAGTGGAAAACAATGAAGTGAAATAAATGATTCCCAAAACTTTTACATTTCCCACAATATCACCCCCACACTTTTTATATACAATTTATAACATCCCTTACACCATGATTCCTTTCACCCCACAGTTCATCATTAAAATAACATGAAAATATCAAGAGTAGGGTAAGAATGTGTAAAAATGTCTTGAAAAATGGATCATACCTACAAATGTCATTTTTGGTCTCTATGAGCTAAAATAATGATTTCAATAAGGTTTTAATTTAAAGATAAGGGTTTTTCAAAAGAACCCACAATCATATGAAATGTGTTTTTTTTTTAATTTCATAGCATTGAGAAGTTAAAATACATGTTCAGGTAGGTGAAATGTCCCAAGATCACTCAAGAAATATGCTCAAGAATAAATAGGAAGTATATAGTCTATAAATCATCTTGTAAATTAGATATATTATATTGGACAACCACTCACTGCATGATTTATAATGACACATAAACTCCCCTGAATTTCAGAAATTTAAATCCTGAATAATAGTATAGAAATTTCCTTTAAATAAATCAAATAATTATCTTATATCATGTTTCATCATTTCAATATCTATGCATCACTTTAAACATTCAATTACCTATTTTACTCATTTAATCTCAATAAAATTGGAATCTAAAACAAGGAATCAAATGATTTCTATAAAACTCATGTCTATTAAATAAGTCAAGTAAAACAATAATTCATGTGTGGGAATTAAATTCTTATCATTAAATATTGAAAAGATAATGAGAACAATGCTTTGTGCTAAACTAAATCTTAACCAATGAAATTGAAATCCAAAAAGAATGTAATGATAAATCGCGTATAATCCCCCAAGCGAGCCCTGAATTTTAACTATCTATAGTGGAAAGTATCTGTTGTTATCCATTATTTGATGGAGGGTGGATCTTCTCGGACATGAACCACAACATGCTGTTCTTACCAGATTGCAGTTCATTGTTCATATAGAGGAGGACTCCCAAGATAGAGTACACCAGATCCTGCCTCGCAATGTGGTACAATTTTCATGGAGGGATAGGATGAGTTATGAAACCTCCTATTCTTTTCATTTAAATTTGTGAAACCATCATATATTTTAATTCTAGCTTCACGGGGGCCTCAACCAATTGTCTGATTTTGTAAGGTTCAAAAACATTGATCTCTTTATGATGGGGCTCCTCTAGTAGATGTTAAATGTCTTCAGGGAGCTCCATGTGTTCATTTACAAGTGTAACGTTTTCCAGATCATCCTCCAAGGAATAATAAGATTTATCCAATACTGAAAATTCAAAATATTTGGGTGTTATACTCAAATCAGATTCAATAAAATTAAAATAGTTGGAGTTCATGAATGCATCATCTCTTAGTTGTGGTTCAGCATGAATTTTTTTTTCTGGTGTAGAGTGCTTCATGGAGTTTATTTTTATTGGATAGTGGTAAGTAGTAGGGATCCTCCACCTCACATTTTTCTTCAATTTCATGGATATCTTTAGTGAAATATAGGAAAACCAGTGGAACTTTATTATTGGACTTGAATCTTTGAATATTAGTTTGGTTTTAATTGGAAAATTCCATAAAATCTTCATGTGAGATCCATGATGCTATTATCTTTCCTTTTGTTTGATCCTTAGCATTAGAGCATCAACCCTTTATTAGAGAGCCTCCTCTGTGTAATATATTTCTTTCCCTTGAACATGTGAGTAATAATTACCTAAATTGATAAGATGGTTATTTAAAAAATCTTGGGAAATTTTTTTTTTATGATTTTTAATAAAATAAATATTAATAAATTAAAAAATGAATCGAAATAATTGCTCATCTCCTCAGGAAAAGCACCAGTTTAAATGAATGCCAATTGTATGGCGTGGTAAATGCAATTTAATTTCCTTATTTATCATAGAGGCTGACATGGTTCCTCTCACTTGAAGAGTATTGCAGTCAATTCAGTCATTGATTCTAATTCACCTAATCTAGATCATTTTGGTTCTTTAATAATTTATGGAAACAATGGTGATTTTAATAGTTTTGGGAATAAATTAAATTATGTTAATAAAATGGAAAAAATAAATATAAATGAAGATGCAGATGTAGATAGAATTAAATTAGGGCACAAATATCATTGTCCCTACGTTAGATAACATGACCTAATTCATTAATTATTTATTATTTAAATTTCATATTACAAATCATTTTATGAAAAACCATTAATGAATTTAATTCCTTTGATTTATAGGGTTTGTGATTTTTGTATTCATATGTCACAACAAACCACACATTCTCTAATAGTCACGTAGGGTAACACCTCAACAAATAATGTTATTTCTAAAAGACTTAGCTCCATCATATACCATTTCATCCCTTTAATAAACCCCAACTCCCTAGTATAATTTTTTCCGTAGACAAGGGAGGGAAAAATAATGAATTAATTTAATGGAATAGATTTTAAAATGGTATTGTGGTGGATGATCATTGCACCCATTAAATAGACCTCTATCCAGATAAAAATAAATTCAAAACATTTTGAATTGAAGCTCAATCGCAAAGAACTCTACTTAACCTCCCCCAGAGTCAATACTAGGATATGTCACTTCCAATTTCACTATGAACATAGATCACGATGGAGATATGGAATTGAGAGAATGATATAATTAGAGTTTGATGACAAATAAAGATAGTAGAAAAAATGGGGAACACATTAATAAAAAATTGATTTTTTTACATTGGAAAAGAAAAATAAAAATAAATTAAAATAGAGAAATCAAAATCCAAAATGTCCCTTTGCCTATTCATTGGTTCCCCTAAGAGTGTGGGGATGGGAAGGATTGATTTTAGAGTTAGTAGATCCTCTCTATTTATAGGAAGAATATTTCCTCCATATTTGTTTTCATTTTTAACACATTAAATTGACGATTCACAATTGGTTCCCTTCATTTAAGTTGTTCCCTATTCTACTTTTCACCCGCTCTCAAAATTTCATCTCATTTGGCCACCATATATAGATGTTACAAATTATTAATTTACTTATAATTTTTCTGAATGACGGTTCCATGATGATTCTTTCAGATGTATACCATTCAATTGAAACCACAATTGGAGGTGTGTAGGCCGAGATGGTACTCCATTAAAGTGGTGGGGTCCATGTTGTGTGCCTATAAAATTACACAACATTGTTGAATTTGATGGGCCATTAAATTATCGAATAAGCCCCTCGGTCTAATGACAACATTAAAGGAAATTAAATAATAATTTTTTAAAAAATAATGAATCAATATAGAATTATTTTTTTAATTAACTGAACAAAATACCATTGATATAATTTTTTTAAAAATATACAGATTTAAGAAATTTTTAATATTTTTCTATAAATACATCATAAATCTAAAATTGATCCATATAATCTCAAATTGATAATTTTTTAGGATTAAATCAATTGAAATGAATACAATAAATCTGAAAAATACTAGATCTATTATGGTGCCATTGGGGGATCAGTTGTAGCTGCACTTCTAATATACATCATTTTGTTATGGGGGAACACAATTTCTATCAATGAAAAGCTGTAGAACCAATCAAATTGGTTCATTAGCCAAATCATACCAAATTCAACAAAATACTCACAAAATGTGAACCGACTAAAAGGCACCCCAAAATGTTTTTCTGAACAAACCACTAACCAATATCCCACTACTAGCCACAAAAAAACTCAATATTTAAAAATGCATCAAACAAAAGAGATTATAAATCTTGAAACTCCTCCCAAATTTGATTCACAAAACACAAGAATGAATTCCATGAACTACAAATTATCAAACAGGATTGGGGGGCTTCACATTCACCAATGGTACCTCATGGGACTCACTTATGCATGTTCTCATTCCAACCGATGATAAATTCAACTCAATTATATAACTCAAGCATAAGGTCACCCATGAACATACCCAATCTTAAGAAAAATATTCTTTCTAGGTTCCAAAATAAAAATTCAACCCAAATTTTCATCATTCCCATTTCAAATTAAAAATATTTCCAAACCCCCTCATCAATTTATAATACAATTAGCTCTCTCCAAAACACATCCAGTTTCACAAAAACCCCATTTTATCAATAAAAATTCAATTATTACTCTTTTATCTTATTTAATACCAGTTTCTAAAACATTTTGAAACTACTACCCCATTTTCTGAAAATCAATTTTACCATAAATACCAAACATTGATTGAGAAAATCCAATCTAACTGAAATAATTAACATTTTAACCCAAAAATAATTATATGAAAGTCCACTTTTCTAACATTTACTATAAAGTGATTCTAATTTTTTTTTCAACCATTCCCAATCAGAATCATATTTACATTAAAATTATGATTCCTATATTCCAAAACAATGAGACATAGGATGATGAAATATGAAACTAATTCTTATGGGTGGATCCAACATATGGATAAAGACCATATGCTAGTTACACTATAATCATAGAGTGTGTTTTAGGACAATGTTATCATCTCCACATGGCTTTATAATTCATGAGATCTCACCGAGATCGTTGATGCAACTCTCATTTCATTTATTACACTATAGGAAACAACATTGAACAATGAACTCAGATGAAACCCAACTTCCCCTGGTTACTAGAGTCCTTCCACGAGATGTGTTGTCAGACCACCTTACTCTTAAAAATAATGTAAATTATAGATAATCCTAGATCAAGTCTAACTAGACTCTTCCCCATGGAACATGAATCAACAAAGGATAACATCCCTCTGATAACATTTTTTCATGAACCAACCTGGATCAACCTATAATCCATCACCCAAGTCAGCCCATGATAAGGCTCGAAGGGAGTTCCCTAACCGCACAGGATAGAAAATTTTGATGACCTTCAAAATAATATTGTTGGTAATGGTTTGGGTCATAAATAAAAGGCATATGAATAAATATAAACTGACAAAATAAAAAACACCAGCAACTGAAAAATATATTTAACCGGGTGGCTTAACATACCTCCAAGTGACCTAATGGATGACCACTAAATATTGAAACACAATTACTACCACTAAAAAAAATACTAAAACTTATAAGATAATGTATGAATGATCACTGAGATGCTCAATAAGAAGATCAACGAACAAGAGATCCCCATGGAATTACAATTGAAAATGAAACCCAATCCTGCTAGTTTGAATATAAGACATAACAAAATAATTTTTCTACTAATTTCAAATTCATGTCAGAAGTTTACATTTTTTATGAAGCCATTTTTATTCAACTACATTTTAAAAATAGTTTCCATGAATAAATTAACATTCCAAAACGAAATGGAAAATTTGAAAATTAAAAACATGGATTTTACAAAGGAGAGTTGAATCTTGAAGTAACTAAAATAGAAATCATTTCACAAATAACATATCATAAGCGATCACCATGGTCATTAAAAATAGGTAACTATCACAAATGGGCCCCTTATAACCTCATTCTTTAGTGATACGTTGCATATAAACCACAAAAATTTGCATTCTCAAGCATGATCCACTAGTAGGGGACACCTCTATAACCTAATGGTATCTAATCATCATAATAATTTAGTTAGTGTTGTAAACATCAATCCAGTGAGATGACTTTGGGACAAACCACATCTAAACCATCTAGAATACTTTTCTTAGTCATCCCACCGAGATTCCTAGGGTTACACATGTAATCTATTTCAAATGGTGGTAATGTTATATTAAGACAACACATATGAATATATTACTTTCATTATCCAAAACCCATTCAACATCGCACCAATGAACTTAATCCTTAATAATATTCCCCTTTTTACGTCACAAAACATCTCATAAGACTGTTCACTAAGAAAATATCACAAATCACACAATTTACATACACATCACGTTTCTACAATAATGGGTCAATCCTTAATAGTGTTTTTTCACATTCATAAATTATTTTAAGGTTTTGAATGGGAATTATTACTCCACAAAGAAAAACATCACGTTAGAAAAAATTATCACACAAAAAATTCATGTTTTAAAGACAAATAAATTATAATTAAACAAATATCGATTCAGACATTTTTTAAAAACATGAAAACCCAATTAAAACCAATAAACTCATTAAAAAACGAAAATAACTATTCAAACATGAATTCACTCCAAATCCCATACACCTTTCCTAACCTACCAAATCATTGAATTTACTACATTTGAAATCAGAAAATAATCCATATTCATTTAAATCAATATTCATAATTAATATTCAGTCCAAAAATTTTTGAAAATACCTACCACAGACCAATTACAGTTTTAGAAACTACTTTTAGGAATTTTAAATGTTCATCATTATAAAACTACCATGGGATCATATTTTAATGATAAATACATGTGTCTACACTTAAGGAGAGCACGATGAAAAATGTAAAGTCCAACAACAATAATAACCATCACTTTTCATAGAATTCATATAATATTTTATATTATAAACAACTTTTAATGTGCTCAAGATATTGAAGAATTAAATTAAAAGGAATAAGCATAGGGTAC
Source organism: Viscum album (assembly GCA_963277665.1). NCBI lineage: Eukaryota > Viridiplantae > Streptophyta > Magnoliopsida > Santalales > Viscaceae > Viscum > Viscum album. The sequence goes on from OY728139.1 coordinate 250,383,085, forward strand.
CTACCTCAAGGTGGAACCAATATGAACTTTCAGCTATTGGTGATTTCTAACTTGAATTTATTTCTCACCCACTAAGCATATGCACTTTTATATACATATAATGACACTAATCTCCTATGAACACATCTGTATGTCTATGATCTTGTGAATGGGGATCCTTACATATATTATTATATGAATATACTTGTTTCCATTCACCTACATATGCATTTTCATATATAAAAATGGGCCCACCTATCCCTATACATTTATATATACTGACATGAATTATTATACATGTTATGGGGAACCCACCCACCCACCCACACATATATAATTACCTATGAATATAAATGTGAGTTACCTTAGACCCGGTTACTCGAAATCACAAATTAGAGACCAACACACCATAATTAAAATACTAGGTAACCATAAACATCATATGACCATATAATAGAGGGTGAAAATAAAGGAATAAAGTGTATACCATCATTTCAGATGGTAGTGGTGATCAGAATCGAAGAGAAACAACCTCGTCCTCGGTGGTCGTTATCGGGACTCACACTGGCCTGATATAGAAGACCATTTGCACAAACCTAAATCAAATGAAACTGAATTTGGGTCAATCCATCAAACCCCAGGTTCGGAAATACTCTATATAGAAATTGAGAGATGAATTAAAAGAAGGAAATTTGATGAAGGAGATAGAGAAAAACATATCTCGTCAATTTGATGAGAAGTCGTGGTTAAATCCGGGAAGGATCTTGGTAGGGAAGGGAGATGTAGAAAAGGTGTCATGGAAAATAGGGGATGTGTGTGGGAGAGTGAGGTGCTGATCAGGGTCATGGTTTCCGGAGGAGGGTCTAGTAGGGTTGTGGTCATCAAAGGTGGGAGGCTGGTAGGGTCACGGTCGCCAGAGGAGGGGCCGACCAGCAGGGGGAGCAGGATATAGAATGTGGGGGAGGAGAGGGCCATGTGAGGGAGATGTGGGAAGGAGGAAGGAGGAAAAAAAGAGATAAAACATGAAAAAAAATTATTATTATTAATAACCAAAAAATTACTAAGTATATTAAATATGGTAATAAAAAAAAATATTATTCATAATAATAATAAAAATATTTTTATAATTATTACTAAATTTTTAAAATATCTATTATTTAAATTTTCTTATTTTATCATATTTTCATTATATTAATCATGTTATTTTATTTATTTAGAACACCAGTAATGTCTTAGGGTTACATGGGTGAATCCGTATGGATTCCAAACCATGCTATGCCTGTGTGTTAGAAGTCTCTAAGACAAAAAATTAATTATTCAATAAAAAATAAATAATTTTAACCATGATTCAACCCAAACCTAGTCAAGGATACCTGATGCAAAAAAATTAATAGAATAATGTAATTTAAAATGGAAGGGTGTGATATAGTGTAAATTTCATGATGGAAAAGGTGATATTATCACCAATGTGGGAGAAAGAGTTTTGAAATTAATAGAAATAAAGTCACAATTTACTCATGCTTTTAATATAAACCTAAATTAGGAGGAACACCCAAAACCCCCTAAGAAATAAAAAGTTTCAATTGTGACCATTTTTTGAAAAAGGAATCTACCTTCTAAAGGATCATACGATCCCTTAATCATGGAACAATTGATCAACTCCATGTAATGGATCATATTCATCCATAAAATCTCTAAAAAAGAATGTTACAAGATAAATGTTTATCATATGGTGGTAGAAGTAGAAAAATGGGTGTGTTGATAATTAATACAAATCCAAAGGAGGAGATCAAAAAAATGTAGTGGAAAAAATTCCAGAAGAACTTTCTAAATAAAGAGTTTTCCTACATTCATTGGCATAAAATATAGAGGTATTTTATTAGCCATAAAAAGGACAATGTATCCATCAGGGAATTCCAGGTGAACATTAAAATAAATGCACAATTATCCATTGTCTTTTTCATTAACCCTAAATGTATAGTTGACCACATATTTGATAAGATAAATATGATTATATTAAAATAAATAGAGATTCAAGGTGATGATAATTAAAAGTAAAATGTATGGGATCCATCAAATTATAAATAAATATTAGCAAATCTAAAGGGTATCACAGGACTATAGATAGGAACTGCATGATTGATTTTTATTTTATAGTGTGATGAATAAATATCATGTGGGAATGAATGTCCAACATCTTAGTTTTCTAAATTGTGGGAAGAGTCTTCTTGTAATGATTCTGAATAAGTAACAGAAATGATTTAGGTGAGGGAAGGAATGTCACCTAGATAGTAATTTAAGTGGGGAAAACCCCCCAATGTGAGAGAATAAATGAATTATCTTGTTAAAAATCAAATTATTGTCCAATATATCTATAATAGGAATCCTGGAAGTTATGTAAATAAATGCACTAAAATAAAGGTTGTGGAAAAAAAGAATAAAATAACATCCATGTCCTTTGGAGAATGTCTGAAAATATCCCATCACAAATATTGAGATTGAATTAGAAACGAAATTGGTGGTAGGTAGACTAGTTATTCATTCATACATAGTGAACGTACTATTATATTATAATTTTACACAATCTATCATATCACTCATTCTTTATAGAACTATTCAAATAAATTCTCCAGACATTGAAATCGAGTTATAATTAATGACTGATAATAGTTCAATTATTGCATCCTAACCTTATATCTCATCCACTATCAGAATGTGTAGGTTGTATTTCTCATCAGACTTATGATACTCCCTATAGTTGAACTCAGTCATATTTTGGGTAGGAATCTTATTTCCTAATATAGAGGCAAGAAAATTTCAATGAAGAGGAAATCACCCTCCACATAAAAAAACACCTATGATTATATATAAGTTCAAGGAGAAGGATAGTTATCATTTTGTGTCATCATATAGAGAATGGATATTTTTCACTTGTTGGTAATTATATCTATCTAAAATTATGACACATAAAGAAAATATCATCATTTCTTAAATTCTTATTATAAGGGAATTAAATTATCTATTCAATATATAATTTAGTGGTATTCATCTTAGCCGAAAGGTTGAGTCTCAATCAAACATAATCATAAATATTTCCCAATATAAAATGCTTCCAATAGAATAGATACTATTTTATATTAATTGATAATGAATAAACACCAAGGGAATATTTATAAATGCATTATATACTCAATTTTTTTCCCTATATAGTGCCCCAATACATTTTTTTAAGAGGAAGGATGAGTCAATACACCTATATATTGATTATTATGAGCTCAAAAATATCACAAAAGGAAATGGTAACATATACTAAATAATGAATAATTACTTGATCAAATATATTGAGCCCAATATTTCTCTATGTTTGATATTTGGTTAGGATGTTATCTATTAAAGGCAAAGAAGGGGGATATCCCCATGTCTTTTTTCGTATATGGTACAAGCACACCAAGTTCATATTTATTCCATTGGACTCAATATTTATCCTTCTATCATCAAGGACATCATGAATAGTGTCATTAGGTTTTACCATGAAATATATGGTGTAGTATTTATATATGATATTCTTATCCACTACAAAATCAATGAGTATTTGGAGTATCATTTGAATGGGGTAGTATTTATATATATTTATATTCTTAAATAAGAGACTACTCATTTCACCAGTACTCACATTACCCACTAGTGGGAAAATATTTGGGATCTACAATGATGAATACAAATTTTTCTTGGGTTGTGTAAATGAAAAATTGATATCCTATGTCCCCCAATAATTAAATATTATTAAAAATAAAAAACAAATTTATGATTTAGAATAGGTTATATTGATCCTTTAATTTATGATTTCATGATTATATCTCTATGGGGAGATGTTTGACATATATGCAGATCACAGAAACCTCACATATATAGTCACCCAGAAGGAGATCAATTTTCACCAAATAGTTGTGTTTAGAGCAGATCATAGATTATTACTGTATAATACATTAGGATAATATGATCATTAATAGAGTAGAAAATACCATAATTAGATAGAATCTAATAACCCTATCGATGATGAGGATTATAAGGGATCCAATCATCTTGTATGTAGAACAGATGAACATAGGAGTAATAAATGTTTATCCAACCTATATTTATCAAATAACCAATTAGACCTCAATTATTAAAAGGATAAATAAAGCACCAATATATTACAAGGTGTTACCATAAAATGTATTGAATATTATTGAGTTTATCATTACAATTGATATAGTTACATGGCTTAAAAACTAGATATGATTCACATGAAAACTCGATCTGAAAATACAAATTCTAGATAATGCACTTATATAATTGTTTTCTATTCATTTAGGGAACAATAACTTGTATAGAGATCTGAATAAAAACATATTTAAGGTAACATGATTTTTACAATGTATAATTTTTATATTTATTCATGGAATTACATAATGTCATGTTTGAATGATATAAGTTTATGTTTATAATGAAACCATATCCCATATCGCTATATAAATGGAAAACATATCCTTGGATTTTGACATAGGACTCCCTATGAAATATAAAGGAAAAACACTAACTAGGAGTAGTTAATCATCTTATAATGTTTGTTCATTTAATTGAAATTAACAAATATTTCTCTCTTGATATACGCTCCAAGATATAAATAATATAAGTGGTAAGGCTACATAGTGTGAAACTATCCATTATATCTGATTGTGATATGAGGTTTTCATTCATGTTTTGGGGAATCCTTTATCAAGAACTATAAATGGAGCTTAGTTTTAGTATTCATATCTACAACAAATGAATCATCAATCTAGGAGAACCATTCAAACTCGATAAAACATGTTGAGACCGTGTTCAATAGATTACCAAGGATAATGGGATAACCACATTCTCCTAGAAGAGATATCACATAATATTAGTCTCTATTCTAGTATTAAAATGGAACCTTATGAAGATCTATATGGGATGTAGAGTTAGAATCTAACATTCTAGGATGAAGTTGGAGAAAAGAAGTTTATGGGGCTTGATGTTGTCCAAGAGATTATATATAAAGTTCAAACCATTCCATGTCAATTAATATTAGATAAAATTAGACAAAAAATATTTGAATACAATCATATACATGATCTATAGTATGTGATTAGATATAAAGTGTTTCTATATATATTTAAATAGAAAATGTCAAGAGGTTTGGGAAGAACTGAAATCGAAGACCAAGAAACATCACCCATGTGAAATCTTTGATTTCCATAGAGTTGTGGCCAATTGAATAGCACTCCGACCAATCCTACCTCAAGTAAATTATGTTTACATGTATCCCGACTGAGGAACCACCTATAAACCACTAGGATGTCCTAAATAATTTTTTTTCATTGGATAATTAATATTCATACAACTGTCAGCTGGTGAAGACTGTAGATAACTGAGATACACTTCTACGAGACTAGAAAACTCATTTAGTCAAAGTGGTAAAGCAGAACAACACGTTCTATGAAGCAACAATGAAAGTATAATAGGTGGTGAAAAATAAGAAACATAATCTATTTTAGTGTATGAAATGATATATTTAGATTAAAAATTATTAAGGGTGGGAGAATATAAAAGTAAGATGTTTTATAAAGAAAATTTCTATTTCAAATGAATAAATGAATTTTCTAGAAATGAAATTATAGTAAACACATAAAATAATTTTTTTAATAGATAGTAATAAATTATATCCTTTTGGATTTAAGAAAACCATTATGAATCCTAACCAATGTTAATAAACATGTTTTACAGGTATTGTTTTGATTATTGTATATTAATGTATATGATAAATCCACCAGATACAGAAAAGGAAGTGATATTCTCAACTAGAAATACCAAATCCTATAAATAAGATTAATCACTACTTCCATGGGATATATATTAACTGAAATTTCCCTATTACCAAGACATATATAATATTTAGAAAAAAATCATGAGTGAAATAGTTTTCTAAATAAGATCATAATTATCTTCATCACAGCATGAACCAAGTCCAACAAACCACTCTAACAGTTCCACAATCAGACACCTTACCCATAAGACATACATTGGTGTAATAAGAATAGACACACACTGTCACTAAATGTATGAGTTTTTATTTTTTTATTTTAATAAAATAATGATTATATTTATCCCCTTTATTTATACCTCATAAATGATTAAATGATGAGATTTAAAAAAATTATATTTGGATAAGATGAAAACCCAATTATAATCTATGAAATATATAGTTTTGAGAAAGACACACATTTTGATGAATTCATGAATTTTTAAGTAAATTTTAGGTTTAATATAATATTATAAATAAATAATATTTATTGAAATAAAAATTATAATATAATTTCATCGAGCCTAATGTAATTTTTATATCTATTAGAAAAATATTATTGTTTTAAATATTTTTATTTTCATATAAACATAGTAAATTAATTTACAAGTGAAATGTTTTATATTTATAAACTTATCTTGAAAAAATAAATATTATTTTTTAAAAGGTACTTCATGATTAGATGGCAGTGAAATATTTTTAATTTTTTAATGTAGTTGAATTTTGAGGAAAATATTAATTACCATATAAATATACAACATGAATTGTATTATCAAAAAACCCTAAAAGTGATGAAACTATTTCTATAAAGAGTATCCATGAACCAAAGTATTTTTCCCATTTAAAATAATGTTTTTTGATGTCATTTTTAAAAATTTATAATGTATCAATGAATCCTCAATTTCATATATTATATTTTCTGTTTTAAAATTTTTTCTTTCTGAACAAGACTCACTTCTAAATGACCAATGGTATTATTTTACTGATTATGTTACTTATCATTTTAAAATATTTAAAACCACTCTTATTTGGTATAAAAAATTATAAAAAACCTTGCGATATTTATTTTGTATTTATTTTTTATAATATATAGTTCAATTTATTTTTTTAGAAATTAATATATAATTACCCTTTATTTTTCTATAAAAACCCACAAAAATCACATTTTAATTTACTCAAAAAACATTTTAGAACTAATTTACTACTTATATACCTCCCTATTTCCTTCTAATGTTCCTCTAATTTCTTAATAATGTCCCCCAAATCTTTTAGAAGCTTCAAATAAAGGTAAGGGAACTTGTACTTCTTTACTTTACTCATGAACCTTCTTTATATTATGCCTTTTTATTTCCAATTTTCCATTTTGGGATATGTTTCTACACATATATTTTTGAATTTTCCTATGATTTATATGTGATGAGATACACATTTCAAAATAATTAATCCCATCGAAGAATCATTATGTTCCCTCCTTATGTTACTAAAATTATAATTTAATTTTCTATGCTAATCATTTCTGTAGTGAATACGCATTCCCATTTCCCCTTAACATTGTTCACATAGATAAACCTGTCAATCATGGATTGGTTTCTTCCATGTATGTAACCCATAATAATTTATCATTTTATCGAATGTGGGGAATGAAAACCTTATGTTTTAAGATCTTTTTGGAACACTTATGTATATAGAAGATGTGAATGTGATAGGTCGGCCTAGAATTATATATCCTTCTAATGCATTGGGTAATATTTTTATATCATGAGAAAAATTTATAATGTATATGAGGTTATATCTATAAAACTATATTATTATATCTTAGTGGATAGACATTAATTATTTTTATGATTTCCGGATTTATGTTGTTTCCACATTACCATATTTCACATAGGTTATAATCTTGTATCATGATTTGATGATCACTTTTAGGAATATAACATATCTTATGATACCCTAATATACTACTTAAAGCACATGCGCTATTTTATCTTATTATATGATGTAATTATTCCCATACTAATCATTATTGTTCACCCCTTTGTTATGTATGTCTGTAGGTTATCCATAGAATTTTTAAAAGAGAGATAGAATTTTAAGAACATGTTTTGGCGTATTTAAATAATGTTGTTGTATCCATATTACATATAATTATTTTATACACATAATTTCCCAAATGACCCCTAGACTCATGATATTATGTGATTGTATTATGTGAACAACTATTTAATAAATCATGAATTAAGGAGTATTAAAATACGATTTGTCATATTTAAATTCATTATAACATGGAAATGGTCTAATAAAAATTGATGTCTTCTACCATTGAGTTTCTCTTATGGACTACTATTTTCTTATTTTATACCATTTCACATTTTCATTCAGTTTTTTTAATCACAACATTGTTATGATAATTATTTTATCTTATGGTTTGGGTATATATTCCCATGTATCATTTTTCTTAAATCTATTTTAATTCATAAAATTTGGTTTAAATCCACTCTTTGTGCTACATAGATTCTTTTACATTTCATGGATCAACTAGATATTAAAATGAATAATGTGAAACTAACATTGATTTTATTCATGTATGACGATATTTTAATTGATCTTAGTGGATATTTTGGACCTCTACATTCTTCATTTTCCTTGAATGAGATGGATGAAATTGTCTTAGAAATCATTAAATACATAAATCAATATCCACATCCAATATATCTTTTATATGATCAATTATATAAAAAGATTTTTTATATATTATTTCATAGACATATTCATATTTGCTTCCACATAAATCATTAGAGAAATGTAGACCCTTTCTATCATAACATTCCAACACTTTCACATCTATAGAGTAAAAAATTATTCAGGTTACCTTGTTATAAAACATTAATTCGATACCATTAGGAAGCTCTCTAAGGAATTTTATATTAAAATCTATTTAATCAATATTTATAAGATTATCACTTTTTCATTTACATTGTTTGGGATTATATAAACCCTTAAACATTGGACCCATGTTATATATTTAAAATATATCTCATAGAGACTTGTGATAGCTTTCTTCCTAGAGAAACAATGAATTTAAATGCAAACTACCACTATAAAATCATGTCTCTAAATGAATAATTAAGTATCATATTCAATAAGTATGGTTTAGGACATCTCAAATACAATTCCATTCATTCAATCAAAAACTCCATTTTTTGGTGTGTGTGGTACTATAAAATCATGTTGATATTCATTCTTTTCAGAAAATATATTGTCTTATAATTTATTTATTCAACACCATTATCATTTATAATTTTCTTCATAAAATATCCAAATTCTTTTCTAGTTCTTATCATGAAACTATTTATCATTTTTAGAGCATCTAATTTATTTTTCCAAACTATAAGACACAAAATATGATTAAAAAATTAATAAAAAAATTAATTGCTTATATGATTTTTTTGAACTCTTTCTCATTACCATACATATATATAAATGGATAATGATATAGGGATGATTTTTTTGTCTCTCGACCCTCTTATATAATCATCTTAATATCATCCATTTCAAGAATTCCCAATAATATTAATCACTTAGGGTTTTTTTGTTAGGAACATCACACGTAATTCCGATCTTTGTTAGCCTGATTATATTACTATGAAAATTATTTTATAGACTTGAATGACAAACATAATTATCATCCATCATGCTAAAATAACACAAAACCAAATAATTTGAATCCTAAAATAGATTTTAATTGTTTTTCTTTCCTCTTATTAAAACATTCCAAGTTTTAATACTTTTACCAATAAAACCATATTTTTTAAAAATAATATTTTTCCTTCATTATGATGTTATAAAAAAGTCTTCAAATTATGTTTCATTCTATCAATAAATAAATTATTTTTGGCTCTCAACCTTTATTTTCTAATAATATCATATCCAATAACATTGATTCTGAGTGATTCATCATTTCCAAATTTTACTATCCTTTATTTGCACGCTTTAAAATAATATAGAAAATTACAATATCTATATATAAGTGAATAAAAATACAATTTAATATGTAGTTTTATTATAAATTTATTATTTTTAGAGTAGTTTCAAAATTAATAGTATTCTCTATCAATTTTTCATCTATTTCTTGAAGCTTTGGAAATTTATCATATAAACATTTTTGTGATTTTCAAATTACAAGACACCATTTAGCAAGAGTACCACGATGATAAAATCTTTTAAAAATATTTTCTAGTGGATGAAAATATTCTATATTTTAAATCAGATCTATCGTGTTTTCTTCATTGAGTGGGTTGAATCCCCTTCAAAAACAACCCCAAATACATTATAGATAAAATTTAGTTTATTTATTGAACCATCATGTTTTTTAATTAATATTAAATTCTCTATAATTCTAAAAATGTCTATATAAATAAAATATTTATATATAACATGTTATTTGTCTATAACTACAGACATGTTTTTCATCATATTTTTGTCCATCAGCCATGGCTCGTTGTTATGATACAAAATTTTAATTGACTCCTATAATCTTCATCACTAGATTATAGTTATTATCATCCATTATAGAGTATCTATTTGTAATAGTTTTTTATGAAAACAATGATTCTTTATAAATTTCATAATTTATAAATTTTCATTTTTTTGAATTCATACATTGTCATCGTGAATTGAACAATATTATAAACAATTTTAACCTTATCATTATCTTACTATTATGATATCTATTAACCCTTATGAGGTTTACACAAGTTAAAACTTTCACTGACTTCTAAAACTGAATTTTAATGTTTTTTGTTCATTGATCAGCTTCACTATATTATGTTGAACAAGATCAAATTATTCTCATCCACAATTATATTTTCTCCCAAGTTGATGTTGATGTTTTTTTATTCATCATATAAGTTATTTAAATCACTGATATCTATTATCAAAAATATTTTTTAATAGATGACTATTAATTTCTTTTCAATATTTATTATTTCTATAATATTGTGTAGTCTTTTTCTCCTTAAAAAATAATTTAATGACATTTATAAAATTATATATCATTAATCAATTCTATATAAGACTCATATTTTTCTTATTTATAGTTTATTCTTTTCATATTAGAAAAACATCATTATTAAAATTTAAAAAATGTAAATTTCTATCTCCATCAACACTGGCATATTTCATATGATGGTTCACAATGATCATCTTTATCACCCATCAGAAAAAGATAATCTTTTTATATTAAGATAATTTTTTATCCACTCTATTTTAATAGTAGTTTGATTTTTCTTCCCTGAACTTTAAATGTTATACTAAATTTCCTTCTTCTTATTAACTATATTAATTTTAATTTATATTTTGAATTTTTTCAATGTAATTTTCAATGGTTCCACTTTTTTTGTATTTCAATGGTAAATTTCATTTATTCTTACTTATTCATAATTTATCATTTCTAGAAAACAACTACTCATGCATATATTTTTTTTAAATACATTATATTTAGTTCCAGAGTCACTATATTCTTCCAAAAAAATATCCAATTATATCCACTCTTAGTATCATTGAATTATTTTCATATGGAAATGTTTCTTTATTCATGATCAATTATTCTATTCTCATTTAAAAATTTTCTATTTTACATTGAAAATAATATATCATGAGAGAGTTTTATAAACTATATCTTCTAATGATTATACATCAGAATCATATATATCATTAAGAATTCCATGAATATTTTTATTAATATCCAAATATTCCAATTAATTACCAAAACATGTTATGGATCAAATAATTTCATTGTTCCTTAAAATGAACATTCCATAATATTCTCCATCTCCTCTTTTGAGATCATTATACATAAATATATAAATATTTAGCTTTAATTTATTCAAATTTTCATTCGCTTGATAATTTTTTTTTTCATATTTTCAATGATAAAATTAGTTGTTCATATTCCTTTAAAAAACATAAATTCACTTTTGTAGAGTGATGAGAGTATAGTATTTCAATCTCACCAATAATTATACACATTCTTATTATATTAATCTATTAAATGAGAACCCAATTTTGGATTACTTAAAGCAATATTAATATCTTCATGAACATTATATAAAATTATAATAGATGGGGGTATATTCTATTCTTCAATATATTATTGTTATTCCCTTAGAATATATAAATCCCCTTATAATTAAATATATTTAGAGAATCATTTAGATATTTATTCTTTAAAAATCATCAATAAAAAAATTCAACTAAAGAGCATTCACTCTAATAAAATTTCTAAAACCCATCAGGAACGTGTGATCACAATGAGGTTAGGCATGAATTATAGATTTTATCATTTTATGTGTATTACATTGAAAAATATGTCATCTATAGTTAAAGAAAATTGACTCTGAAAAATTTTAAATAAATAACACACACAAGAATGTAATAATTTACAAGGATCAATAATTAATAAATCTAACTACTCATTAGAAAGGTTTGGAAATAATAAAACACCAAATAACATCCTGAAAAACAATAATTCCAGTTTTGGAAAGTATGGAATCTCAATTACCTATATAAAAATTTATTCCTCATTTAGTGAATTTTATAATTTTAGAGATAATATGATAAAAAACTCAATTAAAAAACCAAACCTTCAACGATAGGCTTCAACAAGTTTTCCATGTTATTCGTGTATACTTCTCACATTCATTAATCTAATTTATTACTCTTCTACTTCAGATTCTTGAATAGAAGAAAGAAAAAATGTTTTACCTCTATCTATATTGGTATTTTAATGATAAAACACTCTATTATGTATATAATTCTTTTCAAATGAGTGATTTTTAGACACCCTAATTTGAATCGATGGAATTTCTTTTATGGTCTTAGTAAGGATCATAAAATAAATTCAAAGGTGTTTATAGATATTGTTGTAGGATTGTACATATATCTTTTCATGATTAAATTATAATGAATATTTTTGGAAAATAATTAAAAGAAATTTAAATGATGAAATGTTGGATCTAATTGAATATGGACTTATATAGGATTCACTCACTCATAGATATCGGGTACCTACCAATCGGCACCATGAAGGGAAAATCCGTAGTGTTTAAAATACCCCATAGATAGATGATGGTAAAATACAAATATAACCCATCAAGAAATAATACAATGCCAATTTTATGTTGGAACACTGACTTATTAATTGTGGATTTCCATTAGCAGTGGTTTATGGGTACCCTATTAATAATCTGGTGGATCCTATCAGGTATTAAATTGTGTCAAAAATTCTGGTCCGATGTAACATTTATTGATTATCAAACATCCATAAATGTGATATTAATTATATTCAACGATCATAAAATATTCAAGAATCTTTTTATCCATTTTTACATATATAAAATGATGTATTTGGAATATTAGGTGTAAAACAAATTACTACAACACATCTTTGTTTCGTGGATTGTGTGTAGAAATCTAAAAATGAAAATCTATCTATTTAACTCTATCCTCATTGATCCAATATTCAATTATATATTATTCTAAATGGATATTATCCAACATAATCTCTGAATATATTATCCAATTTATTAGGAAAACTTGTGTGATACTATTGAGTGTAATTAAAATGGGGGTTTTAAAATAAAACCAATCACTTCTTGTAATGGTCTTCAACAAGATCTCCCTCAATAACAGTGAGGGATGAGTTCCATTGATATCGAACAAGAACTAGAGGGTTCTTATAAAAAATTATTATTAGGGAAGGGTTTATTAAACACCAAAAAGACAAAGGGGATATCATATTTACCTCTAAACTCATGTGGTGGATATTTAGGTGACAAAACATAGCTATTATCAAACTCATTATCAAATTGAATTTTCAAACATGTTATTTCTTAAATTAGTGATATCTTTTGATTTTACATTTCTGAATTCATGAAACAATCTTCCACTCCCATTAATGAGTAATCTATTTCAAGGAAAACAAAACAATAAAACATACACATTAACACAAAAACATACAATATTCAATAAAAAATAAGATTGGATACATCCTTGGTATGCTTTGGAATAAACTCTAATACAAAAAACATTATCTAGAAAACAATTATTTTTTGTGGAATACACTAAGTAAGATATTACATTACACTCATATAGCACTATGTTCAATACAATAGTGTTTGCACTTCTTTAAGAACAATTTATGTAAAAAAAATTATTTCAGATGATAAGAAACACGTTACTATGTTCCCTTAACAAAATTGAAAAAGAAGGTTTTTTAAAACAAATATTTACTTTCGCTCCCATCACATGGAATGAAATTTCATGACATCACAATGACACTTAGCCCAATTTTCCGGTCTAATTTAATAGTATGATTAATCAGTCCAATAATAACACTGTTTGAATAACATATAAAAAATTCTAAACAATTTATGTCCAAGTCTATAAATACCAATTATATTTCTAGTTTGATAATTCAGCATAATGTTATGATCAGTTGAATACGATCATCCATCTTCTCTATTATTCTTATGTTTGAAAATAATTCATAGGTATTTATGATCTAGAAACATATTATCTATACAATATTTTGGCACTTTTCCTTATCTATTATACAGTTTTCTGATGTCATGTATGTAAAAAATTACTTCATCTATTTTTATGCAAACTAAAATGGTTTATGTGAGATTTTGAAAATGTTTCCTACCCAATCAAATTTCCTGAAATGGAAATTATACTTGAATTTTTTGTATAACATCAATTCTTCAATGCTACTAAAATATTATATAAACATATATAATATTCAAATAGATTCATATTTCTTTATAATATCCTAAAAAAATCAATCCAATTCATATTTATTCATTATGATGAAGAAAAATAGTCTTCAATATGTTTCTCTACAGCACATGGAAAACATACAAGAGTAAATTTTCTTCACATAATGATCCTCCAAACCAAATTCCAAATAATATTTCCCTCTTGAAATCACTTCCGCAATTTCTCCAACCATACTTTCAATATCCTCTTTGACCACACTCTGGAATCTACGTCAACAATCCATTCACGATACAACAGGAAAAATATTTTGTGGATTGTTTAAATGATTATTATTTACATAAAAATGATGACCTTGTATCAAATAATGTTTATTAGGGTATGATTCTATCAGATGGAGTAGTTTCTAATTAAATTATATATTTATTTTTAATTCTATTATGATGGCTTTAGAACCAAATGTTAAAAGTCAAAACCATTCTTATTTTTCTCTTGACCCACGTGATAATAAATCAGAGGATTGATTATCTCTTAACACACATGATATAGAAAATAATGTTCCAACATGGAAAAGAATAAAAAATTAATCTTAAAGAAAATGGTTGACTATATTTTTTTTATTTATATTTGATTTTATTCTTCACATTGGTCATAAAAACCATATCTTATTCTCTCTATATACAGCTAAAAAAATTTCTTTCAATTAGACAAAAAAACCAACCAAAAAAATAATTATGACCCCAATTTTTATATGATGATTGATGTCGGTATGACTATAATAATTGTTGGAATTTCACCTCCCATGGACTGGTTCACATAGATTTAACATCAGAATATTAATCATTTTTCTGATTATAATTCGCACAATTTATTTTTCTAAATATTCTCATCTTATTGATTGTTGATATGATTGACAATTATAATCTTCATAACTTCATGTTATTATCAAACATCATATCCAACAATAAATTTTTCATTTGGTGATCTCACACCTCTTAGCTCATTCCAGAAAGAATCACCTACACAATCATTTATTCCTTAAAAACATATATTTTTATCAAAATCTCATAATGACATTGAACATATTTGAGATTATTTTCAGAAGCTTTTTACATATATAGTTAAGTATCTCATACATCCCATCCTTTCAAGTGGCATATTATTTCCAACCAAACCCCAATAATATTAGCATCACATATTCTCTCCATTTCCATTAAAAGGATTCCACCATGAGATTTTTTAGATAAATTTTGATTTATGAAAACCAGAAGATTTACTAATCCCCATTATATTTTCATCATATTCATGAATATTCTGATATAACTTTTTCATTACAATATTCCATTTATTACAAACCCAATTTGATTTTGATGAATAATTTTTCCCAAAAAAAACATCCCAAGCCGATGGAATTTCATGATCATTGTGAGTCTAATATTATGAATAATATGCTCAATCTAATTTTCATCCATTTCAAAGTGAATTAATTTATTTTCAAGCTTATCATCTTTGTAAAAAAAAATACAACAGAAACATCATCTATATTCAAAAAAATCTTCTTAGCATGGTCTTAATAATCTATCCCTTTGGTTTATGTTTTCAACCAAAGTTTATAAATCAAAAACCATTGCAAACATAATATTTGTATTAATAATCAATAATTCAAAGCCTGTATGAGTAAACTCATTATAGGAAAATTGAATCATAGAAAAAAAACCTTATTGTCCAAAAATAGTGACTCATGAAACATCCCAGGAGTTTTTTCAAAGCATCCTTCATATATTTATTTTCTTTAACAACATTCCTATAAAAAAAGTAAATACAATCAATCTAACAAATATATAGGATAGTTCACACACAATAAATGATGGATTCATATCTTAACCAAAACTACCCATTTTTACATGATTACTTAATTGGATTATCTTATAATAATTAACAAGTTAATGAAATAATTATCCTCTTTGAAAACACTATCTTAATACAATATTTAAGATGGTACCCAAACACACACCTCAACCTTTATGAGAAATAGGTTCGATGCCTATGTTCATCCCCAATTTAGAAAAAGATTCTTTTGGTAATGGTTTTGATAAAATATCATTAACTTTTTCATATATATAAACATACTCTATCTTCAATTCATTCTTCTACACATGTTATTTGATAGTTTTTTTATATCAATATGTATTGTACTAAAATGTTCTACTAGAGTTATGGTAAGGTTGATTTCACATTGATTATGTTAACCCAAAATCCTGGATAACTTGAATTCAATATGTAAATCAGCTAACTGAGTCATCATCCAAATATGTTGGGTCATATCTTGAGTGGTAGAAACATACATAGATTAATCTATGTTTTGATTTACTGAGTTATTTATCTTATTAAACCAACAAAAAAAATTTTTTACATAAAAAATATACCAGAATTGGGTATTCTAATTTTATAATTTCCATCCCAATCAATATCTTGATACCCAAACAAGTCAATAATTTCTGAGCTATCATATTTCATTCTTTTAGATCACGCTAAAAAATTGAACATAAGGTGATAACTAAAAAATTATGGGCTCCTGAGACATTAAAATATAAAAAACATTCAATAACCTTTAAAAAACATTGGGGTCAACATTCTTTTCTTATCCGTCTTCTGTCAACATTATTCCCATTGAAATAGGTGGTGAAACTTGATTTTAAATTTCTATTCCCAAATTCATAATAATCTTCTTAGAATATATTTCTTGTGAAATAAAAATGTTTTTATATATTTATTAAATTTTTATCATAATAAAGTATTTAATTCTCCTGCCATGAACATCTCAATCATATTTTTCATTTCTTTAGAAAATATTTCACTTCTACTTTCACCATTCACATAAAAAATTATTTCATTAACATAAACAATTACAATGTTAGAAAACTACTTACTTTCTTCGATATATTGATTTCTATAATATTTTCTTTCCTTAAAAATAATCAAACATAATAATGTATCCAATTATGAATAGCATGCCCCATTGATTATTTCATCCCACAATATGATTTATTTATAATTTACATAAAGCATTCATTCTTCCCAACTAAAATTCCACATCTTATTTAATGTAAAATAATTTATCCACATAACCATTCAAAAATTATTACTTCACAGTGGTTTTAAAATATTTTTAACATAGTTATGAGGCAATAGAAAGAATGATTCTAATTTTTTCTAACCACGATAACAAAGAAAAAATGTTTCATCAAATATGATACCTTTAATTTTTGAGTAACAATTGTATACTAATCATGCATAGTTTATTGTCACTTCACCACCTTCATTCCATTTTTTATAAAAACCCTAATTTATCACCAAATAATTTTAGTTATCTGGCCTAGGATTAAGTTACTATGTACCATTATTTTCAATATGATCAAGATCTTTATTAATATCAAAAACCCATTCTGGATTCTCAAAAGTTCATTCACATCTTTTAGCTCAAAAATTGAATATAACGAAGTATGTGAATTTTTTATTCTAATTTGAAACCATTGATGTCGATCAAAAGAACTATTTTGACCTTCCACATGATTCCACAATGTATGTGAGATTTTTGAGATTCTTCATCATCACATGAAATAGCGAATTCAGATTCTTATTCTTGAGTATGATTATCAATTTTATTATCCTTAATAGTATGGACTCCATAAATTCTTTCACCATATTTATCATTCTTATCGACATCAATCTGTTTATCATCCTCATATTTTTAGTAAATTTAATTTCAATAAAGTAACCAAATATTCCTGAATCCACATATAAACATCAATATCCTCTTATATCTATATTATATCTAAGAAATAATCTATCTTCACTTCTAATCTCAAAAATTACAAGGGTAACACCGTTGTACTATTTGATGAATAAACTCTAGAGAACACTTTAGTGTTTTGAAAATTTATTTTTTTCTATAAATTATTTCGTATGGAGTCATGTATAATGTTTTTCTATAGAAAAATTCGTTTTGAATATTAATATTTCTGGTTATTTTCTTCCCTAAAAAATTTAAAAAAGAGACCATGTTCAAGTATTATAGTTCTTAACATTTCTTTGATAATGATATTATTCCTTTTAGAAACACCATTTTTTTAGGACTGTATAGCGTAATAAACTCATAGTGAATTCCATGATTCTCATGATAACATTCAAAATATTTAATTTTGTATTCACTAACATTTTCAGTTATTTACATCTTCCCTAAATAATCACACTCCTAATTATCCTTCCTCCAAAAAAATTTAAAACCTTCCAGAGAGTATAACTTTTGTTTCATATAAAAAACAAAATTAATGTGTATAAACTCATCAAAAAAACTAATTACGTACATATCTATGTGATTTTATTGTTTTATCACTAGCCCATATATTTGAGAATGAATAAGCTCTAGGGGTCATTTTGAAAAAATATTAAATTTCATATCCATAGAGTTTGTTGTCTTTCCCATTAGAAGATCTTGTTACAAAAATATATTTTTATTAACTATTTAGGAATACCCTGGATGCTATCTCACATTAATAATTTTCAAATGTTTATCTGAATCATTTGTCTCGGTCTATTATTTAACAACTGAATCTCTTCCACCATGCCCATGTATAAATAGGATTGGGATTTGACAACTTAGAACACATTTTCTTTTGTTTTTTGGAATCTGGTAACAATTTTTTATATTCATAACTTTTCACAATAAATACATATTCACTGAAAATAGCTTTTTGCCTTGATCACTATGTAGTTAAACACATAGAATGTTGGGATTCAGCCTAGAAAAAAATCATTTTTGGATTTTAACTTTTCTTCCCCATTGATGGTTGATCCATCACCATTGATTCTTAGTGATTCATTATGGAAAAATGTCAATTTTTCTTCTCTTTCATCTTTATAATTATTGAAAAATTAAAACTACCATCATATTAGATGAACACATAGTATCTATAATTTATGTTTGGTCTCATTTTGTTGCTTCGAGATTTGTTTTTATAGAAATAGATTCCCTTTATCATTCATAACATTCATCTTCTGGAAAGTTTTAACAAAAAAAATTTACAGGTAACAAAAGATATATAAAATTTTTCATGTTCTCTAGTATTTTACACCTTTCATTAATAGTTTTCAAGGGTTGGAACCTATTATTTATTTTCAAAACAACTGTCTCTAGTTTCATCAAAACATTATCCCTATACTTCCTTCTTTGAGAGGATCAACTCCTCCTCAAACACTGACTTCTATAATTATTAGAATAGAAGTAATGTGGTTGATTAAACCCTTATAAATTTTATGTGCATCAGAATGAACCACAATACCAACAGTGTCCACATAAATTGTTTTGTCCTTTGAATCTTTCATTCTGAATAGAGTAGTGAGCTTTTTTTTCTTAAACCTTCTAATCTCTACTTTATTGAACACGATCCCTTATATTCTTATATATAATAATCTTCTCCAACACAGTATTCCTTTCATCATTTTAAAAACAAGAATCAATAGATACTTTGTTGAACTCAGGTTTTATAGAATCTTTTAACTTCCCGACGTTGTTGATCATGGGCAAATACAAAAATTTCGTAGCTTTCTACTTATGAAGAATAAATTTTTATTTCTTCCCATCATTTGAAGATAATTTTTTATTTTTCCCAGGATTATATATTAAAAATATTTCACCATCAATATATATATAATTATTAAAACATTAAATTATATTTTTATCATTACAATGTTAGTTTGTAAAATTTCCAACCTTACTTTATTTTTCATCCTCTGTACATAGAGATGATCATAGTGATTATTTTCATTCTAAATAGATTCATAAAAAATAATCAATATCTCCATCGAACATACCTTCATGAAAAATATCTTGATTGTCTGTTGATAATTTAAAAAATTTTAGTTTTCTAATTTTTTTCTTAAGCATCACAATCTTTCTCAAACATGATTTTAATTCTTCATTCATAAGAAATTCAAATTGTGTTTTTTATTCTTAGGAAACGATTCTTCCAAAATGATAATTTTTAATATTTTAAATAAATATAGTAAAAAAATACTCAATAGAATTTTGGTTTCATATTCACTATGATATTAATCATTATCTTTAGATAAGAAACTTCTTTCTGATTTGGATAATTTTATACCTTTATATTAAAATATTCTTTATCCTGTTCTCCATGTTTGTTCCATGATCTCCTCCACCATGTATCATCTTCCCCACAACCCTCCTCTATAATTATTTGATCAAAATTAGATGCAAAATTCCGAAAAACACCAATTTCAAAACATTTCAGGGGAATTTTCCCTTATATTTACCTATAAATCGTTTTTAAATTTTATGAAAACATGGATAAAAAAATCATCATGATTTTAACATATATGATTTTTAGAATTAGAATCACAAAATTATTCTTAAAAGTCAATCCAATTTGATTTTTTCATCATGTAATCATTGAAATAAATTTCTTTATCAACTTTTTTTTTCCTCTCATAAAATTTATAGTTCTCATTTCATATGTTTTGAGTGTGCCATGAAAATCATTCATATGTAATGTTTCTGGATCCTTATCATCTATTGAGGAAACATTAAAATAAATATTTTCAAGAAGATATATCATTATCAATCCACAAATAGTATAATATTCTATCCTTTTATGAAGACATATTCTTTTGATGAAAATTTAATTCATAGAGCTAAACAAGTCACTAAAATATTCATATTCACCCATGTTGAGATCATCATTAACTACCAAAAAATAGAAAAAGGGAAGTGACTCGTTTTATTAGCGCTAAGTAGAAAACACTGCTAAATGCGATGCCTTTATTAGTGCTCGATAAAAGCGCGGATACATGTATCCTTTATCAGTAATAGATTTAGTGCTGATAAATGTTTTTCATAATTTATATAAAATTATTATCTGAATTTTCAAAGATAATGTTTATTAGTATACATTAACTAATAAACACAAGTTTATAATTAATATATATTTTTTATGATATTTTAATAACATATATAATGATTAAAAAAAAGGATTGCTAAGATTATAAATAAATAAATATCAATATATTTCTAAATAATTATAAGATTATAAGAAATTTCATTTAGTAAAGAATATATTTATTAGATTTATTTAATTTATTAGATGTATTATATTTATTAGATTTATTATATTTATTATATTTATTAGATGTAATAGATGTATTAGATGTATTAGATTTATTGGATTTATTATAGATTTTATTATTTTTATTTATTTGATTTATTGAATTAATTAATTAGAATTTTTAGCATTTTTATATTTATTAGATTGTTTGATTTATTACATTCATTATAATTATTATATATTTAATATATTTATTTTACTTATAATTAATATATAAAATATCTTTTTAAATATATATATATATTATTAAATATATATGTATTTCCAATGAATTTGGTCAATAAATATATTAATCATGTGTGGATATGTTATGTATCATGATGATCCTTTATACATTACATCCTTTCTTATTATTCATCTTCTCCATTGATGGATCACTTTTTATTATGTATATTTACTATGTATATGATTAATTCATGTTACCCATTTATTATATTATACTGTAAAAAAAGATATAAATTACATTAAATATATTTAAATAATAAATATTCTTATAATATTTATAATTAATAAATTTTAATTATATATAAATACATTTTCGGTATATTTATTTTTAATTATAATTACAACTATATATATACTTAATAAGATATAAAATTACAATAATCAAATTTATTATAATTTTATTAATATATATATTTATAATTATTTATAAATATATTCCAAAATATTTATTTATTATTATAATTACATTTATAAATAACTATATATATGTAAATAATTATAATGTTATAATAAATATATTTATTATTCTACTTATTTGTTATAAGATAATTCAATAAATATATTAATAAATATATTCAAATTTATATAAATAAATAAAAAAAATTTTAATTATAATTCCTAAATAAATTTAGATATATTTAAATATTTAAAAAATTATAATAAATATATTATTTATATATATTTATATATAGATATTTATAAAAAATATAAATAGTTTCAAATATAATTCTAAATAAATGGAGATATATTTATATAATTAAAAAATTTATATTTAATCATTTTATATATACTAATAGAAATATATATATATTTTTTTAATTCTATAAATAAATAAATATATATATATATATATAATTAAAAATATCAATAATGATTTATTTATTAAAAATTTTAATTAAAAATAAATAAATAAACATGTATTAGTTATATATATATATATATTTAAATAATTATTAATTTATAAATAATATATCTATTATTTTCATATATAATAATATATATAATTAAATAAATTTATTTATAAATATATGTAAATATTGATAAACAAATAGAAATATTTAAATGCTTTGTTATTAATCAATACCTATATATTTAAATAATTATAAAATTATAATAAATATATTTAATATATATATTAATAAAAGTATAAAAATTAGAAACAATAATTTCTTTTAATAGTATAATAATTTAAATATATATATATATATATATTCATTTACAATTATAATTATAAATAAATACATATTCATATAATTATTAATAAATATATATTCATAAAATAAAAAATAAATACATAATCATATAAATAATTATAAAATAAGAAGAAATACAGTCATATATATCTATAATCTTACCAAAACAAGTGTTGCCAGATGCCAATGGTCCTGACCAATTATTAAAAAAATGAAATGGTAACAAGTTCATGATGAGAAGAATGAGAACATATAGGGTAATTCCCCTAAACATCATGGAAACATCATAAAATTCTATAATCATGATCTGAGCAATGATCAATGTTTTTAGCATCAATGGCTTCCCGATATAACTATATGGTCTACTGACTAAAAAGCATGGGGTACTTCTCCTTAAGCACCAACAACTCTAGCGTGATCTTAGAAGATCTAGAAGAACCACCTTGTCAACGCCCATGAGTCCCATCCACTTGGTGTATATACATAATCTCATAAATATATATAATTAATATGTTTGTTATATATATTCTATGATTATAATTATAATGAATATTTATTACTAATTTATAATTATTTAAATTATAATTTTATAATTATTTATATTACAATTTTATAAATATAAATATTTATTTATTTTTATAATTTATAATAAAATAATTAATTATTTATCATATATATAAATTTATAAATATATATATTAATATAAATTAATTATTAACATAATATATTTATCAATTTTTTATCAGCGCTGATAAAGATGGGCCATTATCAGTGATAAACACGCACTCATAAATGGTATCAGTATTAGTGCAATAAATTTAGCGCTAATGGAGGAAACTTTTATCAGTTCGTTTTTAGTACTAACACATGTCATTATTTAGTAATGCTAGAACAACTCTAATAAAGTTACATTTTATCAGTTCTTTCTAGTTTAGTCGTGATAAAATATTCCTTTTTCAATGATTTTAGCTAGTGCTGATAAATGGTTGATAGGGTATTATAAAAAAACCCTAATAGTATCGTTCATTCTCACACCCTCAGGCTCTTGCGAAAGCTTACCCATGAACTACTAACCACTATTCATCCCCAAACCGAGATCCACCACATCTGACCCCTCCTCTACCACTTCCTCTTCTGCCTCAACGAACTCATCCTCCACCCTGATCCCACCTCTATCCTGAACCCTCATCATCTGATCCTCATCCTCTACAATCCCAATTCCATGTGTGCATCTCCTTCACCGTTTGGCTCTGGTATACTGGAGTAATCCTTCTCCGCACACATTTCAACCACGACACGCCTCTCCTCCACTATGGATGTACCTCCACCACATGCTAAACCTCACCTCTGTGGTGAGTGTTATCTTTTTTATCATCCATTTTTCATGTAATTATTGTTTTATTTTATGGTGATGATTTAAATTTAATGGGATAAATTCCCTACTGAAAAACGTGGTCATTGGTGGTCCATCATTTTACACTAAATGAGTTGTATGTTTGATGTCCTTATTTCCACTATTACTACACTCTTATTAAAATATGTTTTGAAATGACATAAAATTTTTTTGTGAATTATATATATTTTACAATTTGTAGTGTTATATTTGGTAATCCTGATAGAACCTATGTGATGGTATTTTTCATTATAGCATGTTTCCAAAATAGTATTTTTTTCAGAATTTGATGATGAAACTTATTAATTTTGATTGATTATTTTTTGCTTAATAAAATCTTTGGAATGGGTCACCCAAATATGAAATGGTTTTATAAAAATGGGAAAAAATTATTTTTACTGTAATTATAATGTTCTAGATTTGATTCATCCATACATAAAATGTTTTTGTTTTTAATCTTTTTTAATGGGTTGTAAAAAATGTGGAATTTTATACACATCTAGATAAGAAATTACTTTTGGAATGTGGTATTTTAAGAGAATTTGAAGGCATATGTGGAGGAGTTAGTCAAAATTGTGCATTATTGATTTTAAAATATGAAAATTTAGATATATATAGCATTCAAATTGATTTAAATGTATTTAGATTGTAATTATTATATTTATCTTTCAGAACATATCTTGTTGAGAGAGTGATGAGAGTTGTGAAAGATTGGTTCATAAGTGTAGTGAATCATTTTTTATATCAAATGGTTTACTAATTAATATTGTTTGTGATTAAAATTAAATTTTGATCCTATGGTTTGGGTATAATCAATGTTTATTCATGTTTAATGTGTCTATGGAAAGGTTTTCGATATTAATATTGCATTTATATATTTGGTGTTATTGATGGGGTAATAGTGTGGATAGGCCTTCTTATGGCTTTTAGAAAAGTTTCATATTAATAAGATGATTTTAAATTTTTTGTTAGTAGATTAGAAAATAGTTGGATTTTATATGGAGGTTCAATAATCAATGGACATCAGTTTATTTTTCTATCTTTTGTATGAATAATCAGTATGATGTTAATAGTGGCCATAGAGTCCCTGTGATTCATTTGAGTCAAGAACGTGGTTTTATTGGATCTTCTAGTAAAGGGGCATTGTATTTTATTTTTAAAATGGATTGATGGTATACTGTGTGGGTGTTAGATCACTTTTGATAATTGTATTACTTAGATATATAGGATTCATGTGTTAATTGCTTGATCCGAGACAATACTATACTCGGAAAGCACTCCATTACAATAAATATTTAGCAGTGTACATTCTATATGGTATTAAATAAGGGCCTCCATATTATATCCTTCATTTTGATGTATTTTTATATAAATTTTCTATTATATTGAACCCTCAAAATACTATGTTATATTGTATTATATAAATGTCTACGGTGGATAGACCATTTTTGAGATATTATATACACTTTTATATTCTAAATATTTTAGATATCTTCAATTATTTTTAATCATTGGATGAAATTGAAATAATATTTTTTTTCAATTGTGTTTAACAACATTGAAAAATAATTGTAATATAGAAAATGTATCTTAGATCAAACATTTTATGTTTCTAATATTATTTATAACATAAATATTCTTGAGTCATATTATTGCTCTATAATTGAAATCATCACATTTCACTCAAACCTAAATGAATTATATGTCAATAAAACAAAATTAAATTTCAATTAAAATGATTATTTGGTGGTGATGTAATGGATGGGTTGACTAAGTGGGAATGAGTAAGATGAAATTAAAATCATGATTGATTCAAAATGACTTAAAGAATAATTTATATTATGAAAATTGGTTATCCTATAGATTCAATTATGTAATGAAATTTTATATAAAACACATTATCGTTTAAAGTTTAATTTTAACATGCTTTCCTTGGTGGATTTTAATATTCATTAAAATAAATTATTTAAACATAAATATTATTATAAAAACACTAATCTATAATTAAAATTATTATTTCCTAAATATTAAATCATAAATTTTTAATTAATTCGAATGTATGGGTATTTTTTCAATTCATTGACCATACATGGGTCTTCTATCACCAAGAAATAATTATATAAAAATATTTTTTTGTGTGTAAAAGAATGTGGATTCATTGTATTTGAGAAGTGTAGTGGTGGCAGTTCTCTCTATTTAGTAGTGTGGTTCATGACTTCATATTTTTTAGGTGTATTAATAAAGGAAGGAAAAAATAGTAATTCATGAGAGATACATATTCATTGTTTTGGGGTGTACAACCAATCGATTTTGTGTGAGCTAAGGATCATTGGGATAATGCAGTGTTTGTAGTAAACTGGATCACAAGTGTTTCCTAGTTGTGAGTGTGGTCACTGACTATGAAACATAATCGGGTGTGACTCTAAGGTTGTGGTACATGATATTTGATATAACTGAACAATGGAAGCTTGTATAAGGGATATGCAATGGTGGGGATCACAATATCAAATTCTTTTTAAAAATATTATTATTACTCCAATATTTGGAATAATGTGATGGAATAATAAAACACTAATTGATTTGGGATAAATCAAGGTTTTTTATAATTATCTTTTAGAAATTGTCTTTATTGGGATCTTTGTTTTTGTGAAAATGATTAAGTAGATATTTTAAAATGATTAAAGTTCTTTAAAATGTTTCTTAGATGGATGAATCTCATTTGATATGGTAAATATTGTTAGGTCATGAAGTTGTCTTTAATGATTTAAAAAAAGTAATTGTGTTTTTTTTTTGAAAGAGTGTTTGGAACTGATTGATTTATTTAAAAAACGGAGTGTTATTTTAATGAGGATTTTTATAAATGGTTGGTTTTTTAAAGGGATTGAAAATGTTATTTCTTAAATAGTTTATAAAGTAAATATGAACTATATTCTCTACCTAATGTTTTATTTTTTGATTATTATAGAATTAAGAAAACCATTACAATATATTAATATTATTTTATTTATTTTGTTAAATACTAATATCACTGAATCAAATAGGATGGGTATGAATAAAGACTGGATGTATGCCAATTTTTTGAAATGAGATTATGATGATAGAGTGAAATATTTCATCTTGTTTTCAAAAGATCATACATATGAACTTTGTTAAATCCTTTTTCAATATTTATGCTATTTTTATTCAAGACAAGTAGTCTAGATCAGTTGGAAGAACAACTGATCTATCAGGAAATAGATCAATGATATAAATGATTTAATAAACATGGGGAAAAGGTGAATGTAGCTAGTGGATAAGAAAATTTTTTGTTTAATGGATCATATGATATGATTATAATTTTGCATAATAAAGAAGTCAATATTGAGGATGTGATTACGTATGTGAATTGTTATGAAGATCATATTGACGAAATGTCATGGAATTTTGAAGATGAACTTCTTGATTTCCCAAAATTTTTTAACCAGTTAATGAGTTATTCAAAGATTCAGTTTATTCGTTTCACTAAATATACAAAATTATTAGCTGTAATGATGTTGTTTAATTTTATAGCAAGAAACTGATGGAGTGACACAAGTTTTATAGAATTACTTTATCTATTGAATGACATTCTCCCATATGATAAAGTGCACCTGAGACAAATATAATATTCTAAATGAATGATATGTTTGAGGGGTATGATCCTTGAATGAATAGAAGCCTACTTGAATTAATGTATACGATTTCACAAGGACAAAATGTTACATAGAGAATGCCTAATGTGTGGTGCCTCTTGATACAAGAAATATGAATTCAGTCATACAAAATTTTTATGGTAATTTTCAATGTTTCTATGGTTTAGGATCCTATAAGGATGTGAGGAGACCATAGATAAATTGATAAGGCATGGAGATAGAAGAAATTAATATGGGTAACTATGTCATCTGGAAGACTCTCCCCAGTGGAAGAGAACCAATCATGAGTATGCTGGTTTAGGAAATGTGCTTAGAAAACTTCATCTTGCATTATCTACAGATGGAGTGAATCCTTTTGGTTTTGAAAGCAGTACTCACAGTACATGATTGTTTAGGTTGGTAAATTATAACATGCCACTATGGTTATGTATAAAACAAAAAAACATCATTTTATCAATGCTTATATCTGGACCAAAACAACTGGGTAATGTTATTGATGTTTATTTGGGTCCATTGATCATGTTTTTGAAAATATTGCGGGATTTCGGTGTTACATTGTATGATTCATAATGAAATGAAGATTTCATGTTGAGATCCATGTAGTATGGGATGATAAATTGCATTCCTACAGATGGTAAATTTTATGGATATCTCAGTAAAGTAAGTAATGGGTTTCCCATCTATGAACAACTTACACAGTTTATTAGGATTAAACATTCATTTTAAAAAATGTTTTTAGGACATCATAGATTTCTTGCCTGAAAAAATAAGTACCTATATTGGAAGAGATGATTTGATGGACCATCAGAAGAACATACAAAATTGTCTCCTTTAAATTGTGATCTACTGTGTGAGAATGTAAAATATTTCGACACTACTTGTGATAACCGTTTTCAAAAAACCTGTAGAAAACCAGTTGGAAGAATAAATCAGTTTTTTTAATTACCATAGTGGAATTTTATATACATGAGACACTTTCTAAAAATTATAAATGTTGAAAAATTGAATGTGAATATGTCATCAAAAGGTTTCTAAATTCTCCTGAAAAAATAATGTATTTAAATAAGTCGAGGATGAAAATGGTTGACATGGGAATACAAGAAGATTTGGTTCTAGTGGAGGGGGAAAATTGATTTTTTCTTCATCTATCTGCTTACACTCTTTCTAGGAAAGATAGATATCAGTTTTGAAACATTTTGAATGATATAAAGGTTCCAGAGGGGTATTCATGGGATATTAATGAAATTATTTCCATGACTGATTTAAAGTTAAAGGGTCTAAAATCACATGACTACCACATTTTGAGGCAAGATGTTATTCCTATATAATTACATTTCATTTTTATAACGAATGTCTATTATACACTAACAAATCTCTATTTCATTTCTACGCTATATACAACAATGTTGTTGACCCTCCAAAATTTCCGTGTATAGAAAGAGAAATTATCATCATATTATGTGAATTAGAAATGCTATTCCTAAAAAAATTCATTGATATGGTGGTTCATTTGATGGTTCACATGGTGAGATAGATTCTACTATGTGGTCCTATATTATATAGATGGGTGTACCCCATTGAACGGTATTTGAATTTTTTGAAAGAGAATGTAAAAAATAAAATCCAACCAGAGGGTTTTATTATAGAGAGATATATTGTTGAAGAAGATATTGAATTCTATACCGAATAACTATCTGGTCTAGAATGTATTGATCTACCGAAATCTTGTCATACTAGGGGGATTTTGGGTTAGGGAATTTTTATAAGAGATGTTGCCACAATCAATATTACTAATCAGGAGTAGGACCACCTTTCTGTTTTTCATAATATTGTGGAGGATGAAAAATATATTGAAACCAACAATAAAATTCATAGGAATTTGAAATAATAATAGGCTGAAAAATAGATATCAAATACAGATAAGTTATACTTTATTGGATGGTTTTGGGACCATATATTTCAGGAGTGAGATTATAATCAATACTGAATTTCAGAACGACGTTGATGGCTTGTCGGGGGAACGAGTGTTTATATATTATCTTATAATGCTTATTTAATTAATGGTTATACATTATATACTAATTAACATGATAATTAAATTACCATGAATAATTGTGTAGTTACACTTGTGGATGATGCGATGCATGTTTTAGGACCTAAGGACAGAAATCCAATTTATGAAAATATGTCATACTTTGTCATTGTCGAACAAATATGAGAGTTGGATTATACGAAAATTCATGTTAAATTTTTTCAATTCATGTGGGTTGACAACAAAAGTTCTATTAAAATAGATGAGTTAGGATTAATGAAAGGTTATTTATCCAGGAAGGGTTTAAAGACAAAAAATTTATAATGGCATCATAGGCATTACATGTATTTTTATGTTCCAGATCCCTAAAATCGAAACATAACAATTTTTTTTGTTATCCAGCAAAACCACTGAAGGTTGAGATGAAAATTATACGAAGGATGAAGTTTTATTGGGACATCTCAATCATTTCATTGTAGTCCCAATGTAGACGTTTTTAAGTCATAGGAGACCACAATGAAGTGATTTGGATAGTTGATAGAGGAGACAAATCCCTTCAACCATTAAAAAACGATCTCAATAACAAGGTTATATTTTTTTTAATATTCACCTTGTACCTTATGTAATTTTTTTTCACTGAATACTTTTATGTAATCTAAATTAAATATTGAACCACTTATGTAGATAATGAATTCATGATGTGAAGTTGATCCCAATCCCAAGGAAAAATAGTCTCTTTAACTGATGCTGCTCACAGTACAGACGACCAACAAGTTTCTCAACCGGTTGATACTGCTTCCCCAAATGTGGAAGTACAACCACAATCTATAAATGGAAATTCTAGAACAACAGAGGAAAAGATGGATGATTATGTAAAAGAGGAAATTCCAGTCAAGAAAACACTGGCGGTGGAGATAAAATAGGAACTCCCAAGATAGATAGTGCTAGAAAAAATCCATAAAGAAATAGAAAAAGGCGTCAAATACATGGCCAGATAGAATAAAAGGGGCCAACGTGTTAACCACAACAAGTCCATGTTTAATAGTCACATTGGAATTTTCACTCAACAATGTCTACTGATTGATGTAATGTCATGGGACCATTTTTTCACCACTCATAGGAAATTAATGTGAGGAGTTATTACTGTAATAGTATGATAACCTTTCTTAAATTTCCTAAAAAAAATAATGAAACACTTAATTACACTTAAAAATCACAATTGGAGTTAATCTAGAGTGGATGCATTACACATGGACTATGTATCAATGGTTGTTATAAGGATTCAGTGAAGTTTTCACATTATTTTATTGAAATGTTATATTAAACATGCTGATGGGAAAATAAACCTACACCCACCTCTCATTTATGAACATTTTATAACCCAAGGTGAGTGATATGAATTTATTATTCATAGAGTAGATAAGAATTTTCATGTACATTGTGTTTTATAATGTATTGTTTGATGATACATGTATTCCTAACATTGATGGACTGTTTTTAATTTATGAAATATCTACTGAGTTTTGAAATTAAGGAATGAGCAGGAAAACCAACGTACCTCTACTATAATGAAATAATGTGGTTTTATTCACTTGAAAACAATTTGGTACATATTTTAAATATTCTATAATAATTTTTTGTGAATTAAAAATCCCCATTAATATGTTCCTATGTTTATATGCATACTAATGAATCCAAATCCAATATAACATCCATCCCATACCATGATATATGGAAGTATGCATGTGTATATAATGTTGGGATACTAATAGATTCAATTACAAAAAACATGTGTGGGAAACATGTGTAAGTATGACATAATAAATATTTTTTATTTAAATTAATTTTACATAACAAGTATTACTTAGTTTACTATATTTTCTATATGGAATATTCAAAAGAATCAGAAACACCCAAACCATATGGGGATATATTTTCGGTGGCATTTAAGAAGAAAGAAATGTGTAGCTATGTTAGATGTGCGGGTTTTGGACTGACACCCCGAACATTTTTTGCAAAAGAAAACAAGATGACGATCAAAGTGAATAAATTAAAATGATGAGAGAAAGAATAGTTATCATTGACGAACATATGAAATTAAAGAGATAATTCATGAAAAATATGATATCGGTGGGGGGGGGAGAAACAGATCAAGAAAAACCAACACATGAAGATCCTACCCCACCCCCACTTTCTTTGGGTGAGCCATTCCCCTAAAAAAACATGTGTTATTAGAGGTAATAAATGTTCTAATAATATTTTCAGTTAATTATAAATTAGATTGGAAGTATTTACATTCCTGTACTGATATTTTACATGGTGTAAATGACTTTGATTTATATCTATGGACACCCATGAGCCAATCGCCGAGATACTTATTCCAATTGATGATAAATATATTCCAACGGTTAATCAAGCACTTGGAACATTCATCGCATTTTCATCACATAATGTAAAAAAACATCTCAACTATGAGGTATTAATTTCAATTTTAATTTTCCAGATAAACCTTTATCATTTAATTAAAAATGGTCAAGACTAGTAGATGTTTTTATAAACAGTAACAGTGAAGGTGGTGAAATAATGAACAACTAAAAATCATCTCAAGGATCATCCTTCTGATCAAAATGATCTACCAAAATCACCTAAACCATCTCATTCAATATCCACAATTATTATCATTGTATAATCATGTGAATACAAAGTTGAAAGACAATAGGGTTCACACTATTTATTTTGATGAAAATATATACAATGGGGAAGATCTAGATTTCATTAGTGTTGAGAATTTATGGGAAATCCCAAAGCATGATTGGCTAGGCGGATCAGTTTAAAATGTATACATGAGTTATGTTTTCATGATTTGTTATTCCAAAAGCTAATATACTATAATAATTATAACTAATTAATTTTCATATTTTTCACAGTCATATAAATGAAAAATATTTTGAAGGACATCCACATGAACAAAAATTTGGGATAATTAGTCATTACATCACGTCTGTAAAAAAAATATAGAATCAATGAACAAGGGAGATATAATGGTACACCTTGTCAAATAATTTTATAGAAAAAATATGTATAAATAATCTTTTAATACCATCAATGTAGGGGTAAAACTGTACCATTTAATATTATCAAATATATTTTAGTTCCATTCATTACTTATTCCTTTATCTGGTTTAGGTAGCATTGGATGCTTACTGTGGTCAATTTAGATACACCAAATATTTATTTATTTGATTCATTTCATGGATATCGAACAAACAGATCAAAAACGAGGACGTTTGTTAATTTGTAATACATTATATCAATCTTTTTAGAAATATACATATAGTTATAAAATTTATATTATATTTTATGGAGAATTATTTTATAATAGTGCAGTGCACTAATATCTTATATATAATGGAATGAGGCCAGGGGAAAAAGACATGAAGCATCATAAATACTAAGACTATATGAATTTAAGGTATATATATTATGATTTCACAATCAAAACACATAATGAAATTACTTATTTTTTCATGGATTCTCTAGTATAAGAAACAAAAAAATGATCGAGCATGTGGTTATTATGTTTTTAAATTAATGAAAGAGATCATATTCAATGGATAATCCAGCATTCCTGAAGAAGTATTTTTGAATATAATTACTATTTCATTTAAATTATTTAATAATCATTTGTGTATTTATATTTTATCAGCACTACAATGATTGTAAAAAATAATAATATTCACAAGATGGAATATATTTATTTAGAAATTAATTGGAAGCATGCCTAATGGATGATTTTACAGAAATAACATAAATATGTGATCGGTATGACACGATGTGTCTATTTTTGTTTATAATTGTAAGTATTGTTTTATTAAAAAAGAGAAAGTGTCATAATGAAAACTCAAAAAACACATTAAGATTGTATTTATAAATTAGGATAATGAAAAATAGGTCATTTGTGACGTGTAAGAATAAACCTCACATAAATACAAAACAGGGTGTGAATGTTATAACTGTAAGTGTATATTTTTATATCAAATTAACCCTATATTTTGCAAAAATACCATGAAACATAATTAATACCAAGAAAAACATTCAAATATTTTTTGATATATTAAGAAAATTAAGAATCAGTCATTTTATATGTGTAGGAATCAACCATACCTCACTCCAACAAATGATTTTACTGATATGACTAAAATTGTCTGTTATCAGTTTAAAATTGACATTTTAGTTCAAAAATCATCACTCACAAAAAAACAAGAAAACTCAATCCAATTTTATTCATAATTTACGAAACTGATTCATATGATTTTTGTAATTATTATAAATCTATCTCATGTCAAACTGATACACGATGTGACCAATATGACTCAAAATGCATGTTTCGAATTTGAAATGATATTTTAGTAGTGAAACAAAATTAGCATACTAAAAACTGAGAAAACACAGTAGTATTGTTTTGATAGTTTACAAAAATTATCCATAGCTCATTTTTGATGTGTAGGAATCAACCACACCTAAATACTAATCATAGTGTGACTTTTATGACATTAAGTGTGTATTTTGGTAATAAATTAACAATAAATTTAAAAAAACAACTAGAAACATACTCAGAACTAAGACAACTAATTCTAATTGTTTTTTTAAACTAGGAAAATGATATATATATATATATATCATTTTTATGTGTAAGAATCAACGCCACAAAAAATTCAACAAATGGTGCAACTGACATGAATAAAAGTGTTTGTTATCAGTTTAAAATCAACATTTTAGCTCAAAACACATTAGTCACTGAAAACTAAGAAAAGTCACTCAGATTGATTTTATAATTTAGGGAATTTTTTATTTAAAATTACTTTTGATGGTATGAAGCCATCTCATGTCAAACGGATGCACGATGTGACCGGTACAACTCAAAATGCGTGCTTCACGTTTGAAATGATATATTTTTTAAAAAACATATCTTACATACTAAAGACATGTAAAACACATTTATATTGTGTTTATATTTTGTTAAAATGATCTATAAGTAATTTTTGATGTTTAGTAATCAACTGATCCTCAATCCGACTCACATTTTGATCGGTATGACTTAAAGTGTCTCCTTTTATTGAAAATTGTAACTAATTTTAGTAAAAAACACATCTAGCATACTAAAAACAAATACAAAACATTTAGAATGATTTTATAATTTAGAAAATATATCCATGAGTCATTTTTGATGTGTATTAATTAACCCCACCTCCATAAAATGCATGATGTGATTGGTATAAATCGAAATGTGGCATTTTATTTAAAATTCACATTAATTTATGTAAATTGAACAAGTGATATACTGAAAAACTAGAAATATCATTTGGATTGTCTTTTTATTTTAAAAATGATAATTGAGTCATTTAAGATATGTATAAATCATCTTCTCCTCAATCAGACGTATAGTGTGACCGGTACGACTAAAAGTTTCTTTTATCAGTTTATAATTTACAATTTAGCTCAAAACATGTCACTCACTAAAAAAAGAAAACACAATACGATTTCCATTATAATTTAGTGTACTAATTCATATGTTCTTTTTGATTTGTATAATGTAGTCTCACA
The DNA here is from genome assembly GCA_963277665.1 of Viscum album. Taxonomy (NCBI): domain Eukaryota; kingdom Viridiplantae; phylum Streptophyta; class Magnoliopsida; order Santalales; family Viscaceae; genus Viscum; species Viscum album. The sequence continues at coordinate 250,419,004 of OY728139.1, forward strand.
TTAAATCATCACACTATGTGACCAGTATGACTCAAAAAGAATGTCTCTAGTTTGAAATGATATTTTAGTAAACAAACACAATTCCCATTCTAAAAATCAATAAAATGAATTTTTATTTTTTCAATACCTTATAAAAATGTTCCATGAGTCATTTTTGACATGTAGGAATCAACTACAGCTCAATCCATTGAACAATGTGACCAGTATAAATCCAAATGTGTTGTTATTTTAAATTGAAATTAATTTAAGTAAAATGAACATGTTTTAGACTGAAAACTAAGAAAAATATTCTAGAATTAATTGATAGATTATAAAAATGATAGATGAGTAATTTGTTTTGTGTCAGAATCAACCGCACCTAAATATGATGCACGATGTGACCAATATTAATAAAACTGACCATTATCAGTATAAATGTAACATTTTAGCCCCAAATTTTTCACTCTCTAAAAACCAAGAAAACTCCCTCTGATTGTCTTCATAATTTAGGAGATTTATTTATAATTATTTTTTGATATTCATGAATCAGTCTCACCTCAATCCAATAGATGATGAGATCTATATGAATCAAAATGGGTGTTTCTGTTTTGAAATGAAAATCTTGTAAAAAAACACAACTGTAATACTAAAAACTGAGAAAACCTATTCGGATTGGATCAATACTTTAGAAAAATGAACCATGAGTCATTTGTGATGTGTAGGAATCAACCAAACCAATATTTTTAGAATAATGTGACAAGTATAAATCAAATTATTTCAATTAAATTTGATATTTATTTTAGTAAAAAATAAGGGGCATAATCAAAACCATGCAAACCCAACCATATTATTTTGATAATTTAGCACAACGATCCAAAACTAATTTATAACATGTAGGAATCAACCCCACCTCAAAAAATGAACAATGTGACCCATATAACTCAAAATGAGTCTTTTTTATAAAAAATTTACAGGTTATTAATGTATTTTTTCATATTAATGTTTAATTTATTTATGTACAGTATTTCCAACATTATATTTGTTTTCTTATATAGTTGGAACCTTTTTCAAGTGTTGGGATTATTTGTTTGGAAACTAATTCCATGGGTTGAATTTTTTTAGAGGGGATCAAGGATTTCAATGTATGAAATATTAATGAGTTTAACTTTTTGTTGGATAATTTTAATTGTAATTATGTAAATCATTGTTCAAAATGTATATAGCATTGTTTTCCAAAACCTTGGGTGTTCTTATTAGTTTTTGTGTGTACTATACATGTGCTAAATTTTATAGGTGGTGTGTGTGTTTTGTGTAGGTGTAGGTACTTCTGGTGGGTGTATTATTATATAAACAAAACATTACAGGTTTCTAGAATTTTATCAATGCTATTTTGAGTGCTAATAAAGGCACACTTTATCTTTTCTATTTTGAGCATAGATAAAGGAACCATTTATCCGCACTAATTAAATTAATGATAAAGAGGTCTTTTAACAGTTCTAGAAATTGTGCCAATAAATGGAGACTTTATCAGTGTCTTTTTTGGACAATTAATGGGGACCCACTTGTCTTTACTAAGATTAATAGTGCTTTTCTAGCGATGTTTAAAGCTTTTTATAGTGCTGATAAACACATTATCTATAGTAGTGATGTTTAAGAATCCATATTTGTAACATTCCTTATTTAAATCTAATTTCCATCAAAAATAATTTCCATTTTATCGTAGATACATTTAGTAGTGTAAACAATCATCACTCTTAAAAAATAAATTTTATAAAGTGATGAGAGTAACAAATTATTAGCCTTTTGATCATTCTCATGATTCTTCCTGTCCAAAAATTTAAGAGGAAGTTTATCATCAATAGGATGAAATCCATCTATTAAAGCTTCAAGAACATCCTATCCAATCGACACACGATAATTGAAATATTATTTATTTTCTATTATAATAGTTATTGCCATCATATTCTAGGTTCTCCTTAATGTTCTCACAATTTTGATTATCCTTCATAAATTATTTTTCAATACTACAAAAATGTGTAAATTAGGGGATTATTTGGCACTAATAACACTTTTACGTTTCTATCCATGATCAAGTATCATTGATAGAGAGTGGGAGTGAATTAGTGACATCTATTTATATTAGGTTTCCTTATTTATGAAACAACCTTCGGCTTCTATGAAATAGTTATCACAATCATAGAAAACAAAAAATAACACATCCATCGTAAAATAATAATTTACAGGATTACTACATAAAAGAGAAGATAAATCCTTGTCATGGATTGGAATAAATCTAACAGCACTCAATCCAATAGAAATAAAATCATTTTTGGGGAATAAAATGAGTTGGATATTTCCTTAACATTATATTGTACTTTGTTCAATACAAAAATGTGTGTTATCCTTTTAGTATAAATTATTTAAATTAACTTATATAACTTGTTATGAAACGTGTTACTGTGTTGTATTAACATATTTCCCAAATATGTTTTTCAAATAAATTCTTCACATTCCCACCTATCAGTGAGAATGAACATCCTAGAATTCGTAATGATACTCAGTGAAATATTATAGTTTGATTCCACAATCTAATTTTTAGTCTAATAATAACTCAAAAACAATACCACTGAAAAAATATTTAACGTCTTTTGTATGAGTTTGAAAATACCAATCTATATCTATGTCTAATAAATTATCGAAATATGATAATTTGCTATATATGATTAGCTTTATTCTCAATTAATCTTTATTCCAAAAAACATTCTCAGGTGTTCTTGATCTAAAAAATTATTCTCTATATAATTTTCATAAATATAACATATATATTCAACAGTACTTTGATATCAGGAAGGTACAAATTACTTATTCTATTTATAGGGCACCCAAAATGGTTTCGGTGGGACTCTGGAAATATTTCCCGCTGAACCAAATTTCATGAAACATAAAATTTCAATGAATTTTGGGTTCATCATGACTCCTCTAATTCTTTTCCTCTATTCTATAATCTTCTCATATATTCTCACAAAATTAGGTCACATCATACTTTCTTCACAAACATTTTCACTATATTAATTCCCACATACAATATATTAATTATGATGAAGACAATATATTATTTAATACATTTATCTACACCATATTAAAAACAAATGAGAATTCATTTTCTTCTCGTAATGATTCTCAGAAAAGAATACCCATTCTTATATACCAATTGAAAACACACAGAAAATTACTCTATCCATCATTTAAATATCATCCTTGAAATCTATTCTACAACTACTTCAACCATCCATTCAAGATACTACATGAAAATATATTGTTTCTGGTTAAAACAATTCTTGTTTTCTTTAAACTGATCATCTACCATCCAATGATGTTTATCGATGTTTGTCGGTGTTTGGTTGTTGGGTTTCTACTTCAATGTAATAATATTTTTAATTTCCAGTTCGATGGATCTTAAAAAATGGTAAATTACAAAATATTTCTTTATTCTATATTAACCCACATCATAAAATATCAAAAGATTTCATTTATCTTTAAAAAATAATTAATGAAGAGAAATATACAAGATGGAAAAAATAAAAAAAATAATCTTGAGTAAAATATTTGACTATATTACAGATTTATCTATGATTTTATTCTTCACATCAGACACAAAAAGAATTTACTCTTCTATACTTTTACTGGTCCCAAAACACCCAATTTAATTTCTTTTGTTTGGTCCAAAAAATATCACCCACAAAAATTTCACCTATTATATACATATGATTATTAGTGTTTGTATGACTCCGATAATCAGGGGCACCCCACATCCGATAGACTGATTCTAGAAACATCATCAGTAATTTATTTCCTTTTTTTATTACAATTTGAAAAAATTATGTTTCCAATGATATTATACTAATGGGTTATTTTTATTAATGAAAACTAGAATATTCATTACATTACTTCTAGATCAAACTTCCCAGACAACAGAAATTTCTATATCTGGTGATTTCACCTGAAAAAACTGATACATGAATGCTTTGACAACATGTACATTTCATTATTCACAAACTTCATCTTGTATCATAAGATCCTTAGGAATCAGAATATGTTTGAGATTAGATTCATCATCATATAAATTATATTTAAATGTATTTATGACTTCCAATCATTTATAATGCCATCTTGTTTCCATCAATGCCTCAATAATATTGGCAATACATATTATACATCGTTCCTTCACTTTTATTTCATCAAAAAAAATTAGTTAAATTATGATTTATGATAAATCCAATTTCCACAAAAAAAATCATCATGTTTTCATTGTATTCAAGAATACTCTAATACAATTTCCTCCTTTTGTGCTTCTACTTATTCTGGACCCAAGGTGAGTCTAATAAACATTTTCTTGCAAAAAACATCATCCTAAGACAATGGGATTTCTTAATAATTATGATTCCTATATTCTGAATATGATGGTTAGGATAATTAATTGATTTTACAATATTCATTGATTTTGTTTTCCCCTTATCTTCTCTGAAATCAAAATATAACATCTAATCTTTCATCTTCAAAAAAACATCTATCCAAATTTATTCCAACACTATTGAGCCCAAATATTTTATGTTTATATAGTTTACTTCTATTTTACATAGTTGAATATCTATACGTTATCATTTGTCTATGGAACACCTAGTAAAAATAATCTATGTTTCTCACAAAAAAATTGGTCACAAGAATCTACTGCCATTCAATAAGTGGAGGATGTAATGGAAATGACTTTTAAAGAAATTATAATGTCCTTAATGATGTATAAAATTACAAAGAAACTACAAGTTGATAAAGAGGCCATCAAATCCAATGTTGTAGTGAAAATAATGTCCCTCAATGGTACGTATGATGATTCATTCAAAGGTAATGTTAAATCCTATTCTTAGCATTCATAAAACATAGAATTCCAAAAACATGAATAATATATTCAAGAAGAATAAATTTTATTATCAATCCATGATGGTATATTCAATTGTGAAACCAAAATCAGAAAACTATGAATGTATAAAAATAGGTTACATCATGTCTTAATTCCCCATCCAATAAAATAAGATTAATGAAAAAAACTTGTATGAATATATTCAAAGTTAGAATGTGGAATTGAATTGACCACAATATATACACAACACCCCCAAAATATTTGAGTAACTCAATATCTATAAGAAATATGACACATGTTGATGAATACATAGAGGTTAGTATTGTATGACAATGGGTATTTGTATGAGTAATGGATCTATTTTATTTCACATTAACACTTTGTTTTTGACCTATTGTGAGTGAATATGGAGGCCATGAGAGTTATAGTGGGTATAAAGGTCTTATTCGGAGCTTAGATTTGACTTTTGTAGAAACAAAAAGATAGGATGCATGGTTAATAGAAATCATGCAACCCAAGACACATGGTTTGGATCAACTGTGTGAGAGATGGATAGATTGATACACGAATCCACATAGTTTGAGGAAACTATTCCTCTATGGGTGGACACCCATGAGAGTCAAATTTTGTTTTTAGAAGAGGTTCATATCATAGTGTTTGAGTGGTTAGTTAATCCTTGAGCATGATACCATTAGAGTTTCCCCTAGAAGTAGGGATGGGAGCATAGTTTGGAAAATCGTGGAACCAAACCATGCAACCTGGTGTTTTTGGGTGAATTTTTCATTTTCAATTAATGATTTTAACTGTAATTCCAAACTCATATATTTCATAGTTTCCACCAATGGTTGTCTTTTCTTCTCGCATTGGTGAGGATCTTCAATCCTAATATATGATATGATGTAATGTTTTTCTCTAATGCTCATTTCAACATACATTCATCACATTGGATCCATGATGGTACATTATTCAATTCTCTTTTTTATTTATTAAATTGTATTAATAATTATAGAGTTATTTCGGTGCATGATAATATGGCCATTTTTCATGTGTTTATTTTTTTCTTCAATATTATTCTGAGATGTATCGAATCAGAGGTCCATACTATATGAGTTTTCAACCAGGGACCCATGGTAGGTGGTATGTACATTTTACCTTATGGTTTAGGGTTTTATAAACCAAATAATCATTTTTCCACACATTTTAATTTATAGAGGTTCCTTAAAAATTATTTAAATTCTCAAATTGAAGGAATTGGAAGCTATTAGGTTCCCCCTTGAGTATCATTTATTTGTTGGATGTTGTTATCCCCAGCCTATTCTACTAATAGGGTATCCCATCGTATATTCCCTTTTTTGTTCCACATTTTTAGGTGCATTTGAGGTCATAAATTATAGTGCATTCCTTAATATTTAATTTAATGAATAGTTTACGGTTGTTAGAACCATGTTTAATAGTTCAATTCAGAATGAATGTAATCATTTCGATTGAATTTTCAATAGATGTCTATTTCCAACATTTCATGTTATAGACTATGAATAAAATTTATAAACCAATAATTTAGAAAATGTTTAATCATTTGGAAGAGATCATTTATTGAGAATGATTAATTATTTGGTTTAAGAATTGACATTTTAGTTGAATCCTTATATGAGCTTGTTGGATCATGATTCCATAGTTTTCATGGGAATTTTACCCATAAATAGTTTTTTTAGTGGTGGATTCGTTGGACCTATTTAATTATTAGAACATGATTCCATAAGATACCTTCCACCATGCTACCATTTCGATATAGACTACATGTACTCATGTTGGGAATGGTATGCTTCCACGCCCCGTGTACTCTAACCAATTCAATACCGAGTTATCAACAAGGTGCTCATAGGACACGACATGGATGCATTGGTCATTTATAACATTGATCTTTACCTCCATGGAATGAAACATTTGAAGACAAGACATATCCATTTTGAACACTATTTACTAAACAATGTGGCTTTGATGGATGTTAAACACTTGATTTAAAGGCAAGGACATTATAGATATTCTAGAATGTTTTCGAGATTGCACTAGTATAGGTATTAGAATAAAATGGAGAGAACATAATGTATCTCTCATATTTATTTGTGATTATAACTTCCCATATTTATTGGAGCGTGAATATTTTTAAAGGGATCCTTGATTGGATAGATAATACCACATTTATTTTATAACATTATATTCTTTACTTTTGTACATATGATTAAATACACATATCTTTTGTTTATATCACAGGAACTGGATTTGTTATAGAAACTGTTTGTGGTGGGAAACTGAGTGTTATTTCAAACCCTATTTAGGATACTATTGGGTACCTATATGGACATCATGGACACATTTAGGGATCGGTGAAGGATACCATAGTATGATTCTTGATTTCTTCTATGATTAAGAGAAAATAATAATAACACCGATATATTCTCATGATTATATATGGGATAAATTCATTGGGAATTTTTTATATTTAGATACATGTAGTATATTGGATTCTTGTATACATGTATTTTATCTTTAGAGATACATGAAATGATCATAATATTGTATATGACTTATTTTGAACAACTTAATATTACATTCTTCAAATTGATTATCATGTGGTTGTTGATCGATTATTTTTCATCCTCCAAAACATGATTATAATAGTTTTTTATATAATTATTCAATTTAACATGAGGTAATATTCTCCTAGTAGACACAACATAGGCCCTGATTGATAGGTTCTAGCCTTTGGTTTATGTGGAGGCAGGCTTGAGGCCATGTGACCCACCAGCTCGGTGAACCACTTAGTGGAACCCAGGTGGAGATGCTACAATGTTCTAACATAGCATTTTATTTTCTAGATTTACTATTTTTGAGAAAATAGAATAACATAAGGAAGGTAATAAAATTTTTTAATGATATATGTCTAAGAGTAGTTATCCAACAAATAAGAAAAATCTATATTTCATGGAACATAAATTTCAATATTATGATTTTTTTCTTATTATAGTTTTTTACTCCATCCTTGTGAGATAAAAATGAATTGTGATTTTATTATTATTAGGATTGATTAATTTACATCACCCTGCTATGATGATATGTGTGTATGACATCTCATTCCTCATTTTAGGAACATTACAAGGATCAAATTCAGTTCATTATTCTTATCCATATTAGCTGAATTTATGGATTATCGGACATTATGATGTGTTTTTTATGTGATATATCAGTGGATTAATAGAATATTTATGATGGTAATTGGGAAACATAGTTGTTAAATATATTTTATTCCATAATATAAATATTTATTCCCAATATTTTCTACAGTAGACACCCTATGTAGTCAACAATGCCACATTGAGTCATAGACCATTAGTCGCATGGACTAAAATATCGTATGGTATAGATTATGTGGATTCCACACTATGGTTTATAATGTGTATAGAGCCTTATATATTGGATGTGGGGATAAATTTGGTTTATCTAAATAATTTTTTTTAAATAAATGGTAAATTTGTTTCCTCTGGAAATGGGGTGACCTCATTGACTTAAGTTTCAAACATTCCAATCGGTTTCTAATGGGTTTGTTCGTAGAAACAGAAACATACAATGAATCTATATCCATTTGTACCTACATTCCAAAGGTAGGTTCTCATTAGTTATGGATTGATGAGGCTTAAAAATTTTAATTGGTCGAGAGAATGGGAGGTCAGACTCATTATACCTTTTTTGAGGGGAATTATTGTCTACTCCGAGACTCTCTTTATAGATTTATGTTATTTTTGTGAATCCTTATAACATTACCAAGTATGAAAATGATATTTCCTTTATATCTGACAATAAATTATTGATATATAGGATATTTAGAGAATCTTTTATATTTATTCGAGGTTATTCATCGATAAAGACTTCTATATTTGTTTAGAGATTCATAGTGAATGGTGTCCTTTGACAATTTATATATAAATATCTTGGTCATTATGATAACCATACTGGTTTTAAAGCCACTTAGTGGGGAACTGGAAGCTTATTTTCATTCAGAAGGAGATGGATTATTTCAGAGTTGGGATTGTACCAGTAGAAGGGCTACCTATGTATCCTTGTTTAGAAAAGGAATCAGAACCCACATTGTCCGAGTAAATAAGTATGAGGTTTATGCATGATTGATGGCTCAAAGAAAGATGTAATGATTTACTTTTACACTATAAGCTGATGTGAGTCATGCTCTATGTGAGAAACAACAGGTATTGGTGAAACCAGACAATTGTGCCATGAATGATTCAATCATAAGAAATGATTTGGGGCTTATGTATGGATGACTGCACAAAATAGATGAAGATTGGGTTTTACATCAGGGAAGAATCCCAGGAACAAGGTCCATAAAGGTATATGTTATTTATGGAGATTTGGATACTTAACTTTGGACTTAATCTTGAGAAGGATACCAAAATAAGAGAAGACATGTGATTAGGTTTTATTCATTAGAAGGAAGCCCAAATCAAATGTAAATGAAGACTGGTTGAGGGAAATTATGACTGAGGACTACTCCTGAAAAGGAAGCCATGGTTAAGGGGATTTGGTAACATGGGGCTTACTCTTGAGGAGGTTTCCTAGATTTGGGAACTTTGAAGACTGGGAATTACTCTTGAAAAGGAGGACCAGGATAACGAAATTATGGTTTTGGATTACTTATAAGGAGGATGCCCAAATTTGGGAAATTATGATTGAAGCTTACGCATAAGGAGGATGCCCAGGTTAGGGGACTTGTGGCTTACTCCTGAGGAGGATGCCCAAATTAAGAGAACATGGATTGGGGTTTACTCCTGAAAAGGAGGCCCAAATTAAGGATTCTCTCATCTAAAATTATGAGGTTGAAATAATGAAATCTCTAACCTTGGTGACATAAAGATATGTAAATCACATGGTTTTGAGAGATGATCCACAGGATTCCTTTGAGATAAGGAAGCCATTAACGGAGCAATGCCTAAAGAAACAGATTTAAAGAGGGGTTTGAAGGCTAGATCATGAATTGGAGAGGTGGATAGGCATAAGAGAGGTGAAATAGGTAAGAGAAGCTCCCAAATAGAAGTGGGCACATAGGTCCAACATGGGCGCACATGTTATGGTCACACAAGTATACTTGCGCGATGGTAAACCATTAGTGTAATACATGGGAATGACTTGGCTCAATCCCTTAGTACTACCCCTAGTGGCTTCCAGAAGAGTGGAACACAAGTTCTGTTGAATGGGTAAGGCGAAATGCATGTGTTGCCATTTCCCTTTAAGGGCTGGCCATTTAGGCGTGCAAGTGTTGATGAGTTTCAACACTCAGGACTTACTCCCCCTCTTTAGATCTTCTGTTCTATGTATGAAATTACCTTAGAAGTGTTCGTAAGCTTTGAGAAGAGACTAGGGCATCGGGAGCTCAAAGCTATGTTTCTAGAATTTTTCACCCTCAAATGGGGGGCCCACCAGGGGTATTTATATGCTAGGGAAGACGCTGGGGGAAAAATAAAAGAGGGCGTACAATTCACTTATGCGACCACTAGGTGGCGCGCAAGTATACTTGTGTGACCAATGTGAAACTTGAGCAACCCAAGTGAAAATGAATCTTTGTTCATGCCTTTGTCAATTTTTCATGTTTCTTAAAAGGATGAATCATTTTGGGTTTTAGTGATTTCCCTATTCTATCGTTTAGACTCTGTGACGGAAAGGACCATCAACAAAAGTCAACCCCTCAGAGTTGGATCTGAAAGAATGTGGATGCAACTCTGAGGTGAAAGGGAAAACCAAGGAATTCCGGCATGCAAGTGTTGACCAAGCTAATGGGGGTGCACAAGTGGAGTCGCACAGGCCTCATCACACAGGGGTGTGGACATTCCAATATATAGGTGGTCATTCCTCCTGCAAAGCACTGAATCCGAACGATTTCAAACTCTCGTCGCACATGTTTCCTTCACCACACATGTTACTCTATTTTCCGTTGCTTCCTTTTGTGTCGCACTGCTATAGTGGTATTTGGACTTACGCGGTGATACATGCGCCCCAATACTTGCGCGACACACTGATACTTGCGCACCAACATTGGGACTTGTGTGTCTTAATTCCTTTGCCATTTTTTCACTTTTCTTCACAAGTTTTATGAAAATAAACTTATTTAAGAGTTAATTATTCAACTTTTGTGCAGATAAAATGGCTCCCAAGAGAATCGGAATGGTTGATGAACTAGCTAGCCGGCTAATTGATGATATGATGAGCATCGTTGGCCATGATTATTATACTATCTGCAACAGTACTATTTAATATTTGGCTAAGTATCTGAATATGTATCATCTTGACTTCCCACAGTTAATTTATCTACCTCTTTATGGTTATGGTCATATGTGAGAAGTCACCATTCCATAGGCAACGAATTATCTCCCAATTTCTTGGTTTCTGAATTACCCCAATTTTTCTTCAGCAAATATCTCACGTGGAGGAGAATTTGAAAATACCGGAACATTGGAGAAGGCCTGCATAATACATCATAGTCCTTGTGTGCCAGATCTGAAACCTCACAAGCCCGAGCTGCAACCAAATTTTTATCCTTCAATATTCTGAAATTCTCAGATAGATCAATCCAAATGTTGGAATAGGGGTTTGGATTTCCATCATGGAGGAGGTGTGAAGACAACATGGATGTGGGCATACTGGGTGTGACAAACCTTCACAGAGATTGTCGAGGATTTAAAAGGAGCTGCAATATATGAAGCCTTCTGGGCTGGGCAAACATATATTTACACAAATGATGACTTTGTGCCGGAGATAGTCAGCCATTAGAGTCCAGAAACCAATTCATTCCATCTGACTAATGGAGAAGTAAGCATATGTCTTTGGGATGTCCAAAAGATCTCAGAGGCTCTAATTTTTGTTCATATGTATGATGAATTCATCCCCCCCCCCTAAGGAGACTAGGAATGATTCGGAGAACACCCGTTCTTCGGCCCGGAAATTGTTGAAAATATTTGACAAGATCTAGAGTTCAGAGACCACCTCAACTCATTCTAGAAAGGATATTCATCCATAAGATTCGATGAATATGTTTCTTTCCAAGAAGCAGGAGAAGGAGCCAATGGAGAAGGGATCGAAGGGGAAGGGACCCAAGGAGAAGGGGCCCACCTGCACTCATCCTACCACCTTCCCCAAAACAGAGAAGAGGGGTGCTCTTGTCACATTCTGGCCGACTCTAGAAGTATGATAATTTGAGAAGTGGGGATACAAAGTGAATAAGATAATCCCAATGAATACTCATCTAGTGGACTTCTTTGCCTTGTGGTTCGGTGTTTATCTTTTCCCGGTCTGGGACCCTAAGGGAGGCGTCAGGACAGGGACCTTCGTTGTTGCAGCCATGATGGATGAGGGGAAAATGGTTGGGTTGGATACCCCCATTTTAGAAAAGATTCATAGGAGCATACTCCATGTCTTCATGGGTATGTCTCCTTTGATACTAGTGGGGCCATTCCATGTTTTGTGGGGATGGATCGTCACTCACTTCAGGGTGTATAATGTACAGAATGGAGTTCAGGTTCCTGGAGGTTCTTTCAGGACTTCAGAGCAGGAATTCTCTAGAATTGCTCCACTAGTTCATAATTCCTATGAAATGAAGGTGAGGCTGAGCATGTATAGGGAATTCAATTTCTTTCGGTATGTAAACCCGCCAACCGGGTGGTTTGTTCATGATGGAACAACCATCCGGGAATTAAGGGCATACATGCTGGCCTGCAGAGATGGTGTACTGGTCACCAGGATTGAAGGAGAGATTATATGTGAGGGTTATGCTCCATATAGATTTTAACGTCAATTTATGTGTTTACAGTAGACTGTTGTATCTCCCCCTTTGCATGTCCGGTCCGAGTAACATCTGATGGATTCCTGACAACTATGGTTGCTGGAATCAAGGGAGAAAACCAGGGCAATATTTGATCTACCAGTTGATAATTATATGAGTAACATGACCACAATGTATGCCAAAAACTAGATAGCATCATACCCTAGAGGGGTGTTTAATCATCCGGTTTATCAGGTGGGGAATGGTAAATGAACCGTAGTGAAAGAAACCCTTCATCTGAAAGGTGATTATTCTACACCACCTGGATTTGATTCACGAGGTTCTTCACCTAGGACCAAATCGTCAGATTCCCAAGATGGGGATGATGAGGCACAACATGTGGAAATGAGAACTCTCGCCATATATAATCCCCCTGTCAGAATCAAGAGACCAACTCCATCGATTCCCAGTGAGTTACTTAAATGGGGATATTAAATCCCCATTACTTTATTGAGCAACAAGTATTATTATCTTATCCTTTATCTGTAGCTGCAGGAGCTGAGAAGAAGCTGAAATCTAAGATTGTAGGACCTTCCTCGCAGCCTTCTGGTACACATACTAAATATCTATGACCATAGGCTGTCCCAAAATGGCAGATTTTATACTACAATGATGAAACATCCTGGCAGGATTTGTGCGTGGGGATACACTTCCCTGGATTAGGGAATCTTCTGGATTCTACAGATATCTGTTACAAGGAGAACCCCGATGAAGTGTGGGCTTACATCAGAGATCTAGAAATGCTCATATATTCCATCGATGATTCCATTCCTATCACCAAGAGGGTGAAGGAAATGATAGATCGTCGCCCCACTTAGAGGACTGGTGGTTCCAGATATGATGAGTGGCATGATTATGTGGCTCCTGAAGATGTATGTCTCTTTCCTTATATTCATTGTAACTTGATTCCAGTTAAATCATTGTTACTCAAGGAAATTATTCTCTTCATCCTGCAGCATGCAAAGAAAGGAACCGCTGAGGTTCCATGTTTAATAGTCACATTGGAATTTTCACTCAACAATGTCTACTGATTGATGTAATGTCATGGGACCATTTTTTCACCACTCATAGGAAATTAATGTGAGGAGTTATTACTGTAATAGTATGATAACCTTTCTTTAATTTCCTAAAAAAATAATGAAACACTTAATTACACTTAAAAATCACAATTGGAGTTAATCTAGAGTGGATGCATTACACATGGACTATGTATCAATGGTTGTTATAAGGATTCAGTGAAGTTTTCACATTATTTTATTGAAATGTTATATTAAACATGCTGATGGGAAAATAAACCTACACCCACCTCTCATTTATGAACATTTTATAACCCAAGGTGAGTGATATGAATTTATTATTCATAGAGTAGATAAGAATTTTCATGTACATTGTGTTTTATAATGTATTGTTTGATGATACATGTATTCCTAACATTGATGGACTGTTTTTAATTTATGAAATATCTACTGAGTTTTGAAATTAAGGAATGAGAAGGAAAACCAACGTACCTCTACTATAATGAAATAATGTGGTTTGCTTCACTTGAAAACAATTTGGTACATATTTTAAATATTCTATAATAATTTTTTGTGAATTAAAAATCCCCATTAATATGTTCCTATGTTTATATGCATACTAATGAATCCAAATCCAATATAACATCCATCCCATACCATGATATATGGAAGTATGCACGTGTATATAATGTTGGGATACTAATAGATTCAATTACAAAAAACATGTGTGGGAAACATGTGTAAGTATGACATAATAAATATTTTTTATTTAAATTAATTTTACATAACAAGTATTACTTAGTTTACTATATTTTCTATATGGCATATTCAAAAGAATCAGAAACACCCAAACCATATGGGGATATATTTTCGGTGGCATTTAAGAAGAAAGAAATGTGTAGCTATGTTAGATGTGCGGGTTTTGGACTGACACCCCAAACATTTTTTGCAAAAGAAAACAAGATGACGATCAAAGTGAATAAATTAAAATGATGAGAGAAAGAATAGTTATCCTTGACGAACATATGAAATTACAGAGGTAATTCATGAAAAATATGATATCGGTGGGGGGGGAGAAACAGATCAAGAAAAACCAACACATGAAGATCCTACCCCACCCCCACTTTCTTTGGGTGAGCCATTCCCCTAAAAAACATGTGTTATTAGAGGTAATAAATGTTCTAATATTATTTTCAGTTAATTGTAAATTAGATTGGAAGTATTTACATTCCTGTACTGATATTTTACATGGTGTAAATGACTTTGATTTATATCTATGGACACCCATGAGCCAATCGCCGAGATACTTATTCCAATTGATGATAAATATATTCCAACGGTTAATCAAGCACTTGGAACATTCATCGCATTTTCATCACATAATGTAAAAAAAACATCTCAACTATGAGGTATTAATTTTAATTTTAATTTTCCAGATAAACCTTTATCATTTAATTAAAAATGGTCAAGACTAGTAGATGTTTTTATAAACAGTAACAGTGAAGGTGGTGAAATAAAGAACAACTAAAAATCATCTCAAGGATCATCATACTGATCAAAATGATCTACCAAAATCACCTAAACCATCTCATTCAATATCCACAATTATTATCATTGTATAATCATGTGAATACAAAGTTGAAAGACAATAGGGTTCACACTATTTATTTTGATGAAAATATATACAATGGGGAAGATCTAGATTTCATTAGTGTTGAGAATTTATGGGAAATCCCAAAGCATGATTGGCTAGGCGGATCAGTTTAAAATGTATACATGAGTTATGTTTTCATGATTTGTTATTCCAAAAGCTAATATACTATAATAATTATAACTAATTACTTTTCATATTTTTCACAGTCATATAAATGAAAAATATTTTGAAGGACATCCACATGAACAAAAATTTGGGATAATTAGTCATTACATCACGTCTGTAAAAAAAATATAGAATCAATGAACAAGGGAGATATAATGGTACACCTTGTCAAATAATTTTATAGAAAAAATATGTATAAATAATCTTTTAATACCATCAATGTAGGGGTAAAACTGTACCATTTAATATTATCAAATATATTTTAGTTCCATTCATTACTTATTCCTTTATCTGGTTTAGGTAGCATTGGATGCTTACTGTGGTCAATTTAGATACACCAAATATTTATTTATTTGATTCATTTCATGGATATCGAACAAACAGATCAAAAACGAGGACGTTTGTTAATTTTTAATACATTATATCAATCTTTTTAGAAATAAACATATAGTTATAAAATTTATATTATATTTTATGGAGAATTATTTTATAATAGTGCAGTGCACTAATATCTTATATATAATGGAATGAGGCCAGGGGAAAAAGACATGAAGCATCATAAATACTAAGACTATATTAATTTAAGGTATATATATTATGATTTCACAATCAAAACACATAATGAAATTACTTATTTTTTCATGGATTCTCTAGTATAAGAAACTAAAAAATGATCGAGCATGTGGTTATTATGTTTTTAAATTAATGAAAGAGATCATATTCAATGGATAATCCAGCATTCCTGAAGAAGTATTTTTGAATATAATTACTATTTCATTTAAATTATTTAATAATCATTTGTGTATTTATATTTTATCAGCACTACAATGATTGTAAAAAATAATAATATTCACAAGATGGAATATATTTATTTAGAAATTAATTGGAAGCATGCCTAATGGATGATTTTACAGAAATAACATAAATATGTGATCGGTATGACACGATGTGTCTATTTTTGTTTATAATTGTAAGTATTGTTTTATTAAAAAAGAGAAAGTGTCATAATGAAAACTCAAAAAACACATTAAGATTGTATTTATAAATTAGGATAATGAAAAATAGGTCATTTGTGACGTGTAAGAATAAACCTCACATAAATACAAAACAGGGTGTGAATGTTATAACTGTAAGTGTATATTTTTATATCAAATTAACCCTATATTTTGCAAAAATACCATGTAACATAATTAATACCAAGAAAAACATTCAAATATTTTTTGATATATTAAGAAAATTAAGAATCAGTCATTTTATATGTGTAGGAATCAACCATACCTCACTCCAACAAATGATTTTACTGATATGACTAAAATTGTCTGTTATCAGTTTAAAATTGACATTTTAGTTCAAAAATCTTCACTCACAAAAAAACAAGAAAACTCAATCCAATTTTATTCATAATTTACGAAACTGATTCATATGATTTTTGTAATTATTATAAATCTATCTCATGTCAAACTGATACACGATGTGATTAATATGACTCAAAATGCATGTTTCGAATTTGAAATGATATTTTAGTAGTGAAACAAAATTAACATACTAAAAACTGAGAAAACATAGTAGTATTGTTTTGATAGTTTACAAAAATTATCCATAGCTCATTTTTTATGTGTAGGAATCAACCACACCTAAATACTACTCATAGTGTGACTTTTATGACATTAAGTGTGTATTTTGGTAATAAATTAACAATAAATTTAAAAAAACAACTAGAAACATACTCAGAACTGAGACAACTAATTCTAATTGTTTTTTTAAACTAGGAAAATGATATATATATATATATATATATATCATTTTTATGTGTAAGAATCAACGCCACAAAAAATTCAACAAATGGTGCGACTGACATGAATAAAAGTGTTTGTTATCAGTTTAAAATCAACATTTTAGCTCAAAACACATTAGTCACTGAAAACTAAGAAAAGTCACTCAGACTGATTTTATAATTTAGGGAATTTTTTTTTAAAATTACTTTTGATGGTATGAAGCCATCTCATGTCAAACGGATGCACGATGTGACCGGTACAACTCAAAATGCGTGCTTCAAGTTTGAAATGATATATTTTTTAAAAAACATATCTTACATACTAAAAACATGTAAAACACATTTATATTGTGTTTATATTTTGTTAAAATGATCTATAAGTAATTTTTGATGTTTAGTAATCAACTGATCCTCAATACGACTCACATTTTGATCGGTATGACTTAAAGTGTCTCCTTTTATTGAAAATTGTAACTAATTTTAGTAAAAAACACATCTAGCATACTAAAAACAAATACAAAACATTTAGAATGATTTGATAATTTAGAAAATATATCCATGAGTCATTTTTGATGTGTATTAATTAACCCCACCTCCATAAAATGCATGATGTGATTGGTATAAATCGAAATGTGGCATTTTATTTAAAATTCACATTAATTTATGTAAATTGAACAAGTGATATACTGAAAAACTAGAAAAATCATTTGGATTGTTTTTTTATTTTAAAAATGATAATTGAGTCATTTGAGATATGTATAAATCATATGCTCCTCAATCAGACGTATAGTGTGACCGGTACGACTAAAAGTTTCTTTTATCAGTTTACAATTTACAATTTAGCTCAAAACATGTCACTCACTAAAAAAAGAAAACACAATACGATTTCCATTATAATTTAGTGTACTAATTCATATGTTCATTTTGATTTGTATAATGTAGTCTCACATTAAATCATCACACTATGTGACCAGAATGACTCAAAAAGAATGTCTCTAGTTTGAAATGATATTTTAGTAAACAAACACAATTCCCATTCTAAAAATCAATAAAATGAATTTTTATTTTTTCAATACCTTATAAAAATGTTCCATGAGTCATTTTTGACATGTAGGAATCAACTACAGCTCAATCCATTGAACAATGTGACCAGTATAAATCCAAATGTGTTGTTATTTTAAATTGAAATTAATTTAAGTAAAATGAACATGTTTTAGACTGAAAACTAAGAAAAATATTCTAGAATTAATTGATAGATTATAAAAATGATAGATGAGTAATTTGTTTTGTGTCAGAATCAACCGCACCTAAATATGATGCACGATGTGACCAATATTAATAAAACTGACCATTATCAGTATAAATGTAACATTTTAGCCCCAAATTTTTCACTCTCTAAAAACCAAGAAAACTCCCTCTGATTGTCTTCATAATTTAGGAGATTTATTTATAATTATTTTTTGATATTCATGAATCAGTCTCACCTCAATCCAATAGATGATGAGATCTATATGAATCAAAATGGGTGTTTCTGTTTTGAAATGAAAATCTAGTAAAAAAACACAACTGTAATACTAAAAACTGAGAAAACCTATTCGGATTGGATCAATACTTTAGAAAAATGAACCACGAGTCATTTGTGATGTGTAGGAATCAACCAAACCAATATTTTTAGAATAATGTGACAAGTATAAATCAAATTATTTCAATTAAATTTGATATTTATTTTAGTAAAAAATAAGGGGCATAATCAAAACCATGCAAACCCAACCATATTATTTTGATAATTTAGCACAACGATCCAAAACTAATTTATAACATGTAGGAATCAACCCCACCTCAAAAAAATGAACAATGTGACCCATATAACTCAAAATGAGTCTTTTTTATAAAAAATTTACAGGTTATTAATGTATTTTTTCATATTAATGTTTAATTTATTTATGTACAGTATTTCCAACATTATATTTGTTTTCTTATATAGTTGGAACCTTTTTCAAGTGTTGGGATTATTTGTTTGGAAACTAATTCCATGGGTTGAATTTTTTTAGAGGGGATCAAGGATTTCAATGTATGAAATATTAATGAGTTTAACTTTTTGTTGGATAATTTTAATTGTAATTATGTAAAACATTGTTCAAAATGTATATAGCATTGTTTTCCAAAACCTTGGGTGTTCTTATTAGTTTTTGTGTGTACTATACATGTGCTAAATTTTATAGGTGGTGTGTGGGTTTTGTGTAGGTGTAGGTACTTCTGGTGGGTGTATTATTATATAAACAAAACATTACAGGTTTCTACAATTTTATCAATGCTATTTTGAGTGCTAATAAAGGCACACTTTATCTTTTCTATTTTGAGCATAGATAAAGGAACCATTTATCCGCACTAATTAAATTAATGATAAAGAGGTCTTTTAACAGTTCTAGAAATTGTGCCAATAAATGGAGACTTTATCAGTGTCTTTTTTGGACAATTAATGGGGACCCACTTGTCTTTACTAAGATTAATAGTGCTTTTCTAGTGATGTTTAAAGCTTTTTATAGTGCTGATAAATACATTATCTATAGTAGTGATGTTTAAGAATCCATATTTGTAACATTCCTTATTTAAATCTAATTTCCATCAAAAATAATTTCCATATTATCGTAGATACATTTAGTAGTGTAAACAATCATCACTCTTAAAAAATAAATTTTATAAAGTGATGAGAGTTTCAAATTATTAGCCTTTCGATCATTCTCATGATTCTTCTTGTCCAAAAATTTAAGAGGAATTTTATCATCAATAGGATGAAATCCATCTATTAAAGCTTCAAGAACATCTTATCCAATCGACACACGATAATTGAAATATTATTTATTTTCTATTATAATAGTTATTTCCATCATATTCTAGGTTCTCCTTAATGTTCTCACAATTTTGGTTATCCTTCATAAATTATTTTTCAATACTACAAAAATGTGTAAATTAGGGGATTATTTGGCACTAATAACACTTTTACGTTTCTATCCATGATCAAGTATCATTGATAGAGAGTGGGAGTGAATTAGTGACATCTATTTATATTACGTTTCCTTCTTTATGAAACAACCTTCGGCTTCTATGAAATAGTTATCACAATCATAGAAAACAAAAAATAACACATCCATCGTAAAATAATAATTTACAGGATTACTACATAAAAGAGAAGATAAATCCTTGGCATGGATTGGAATAAATCTAACAGCACTCAATCCAATAGAAATAAAATCATTTTTGGGGAATAAAATGAGTTGGATATTTCCTTAACATTATATTGTACTTTGTTCAATACAAAAATGTGTGTTATCCTTTTAGTATAAATTATTTAAATTAACTTATATAACTTGTTATGAAACGTGTTACTGTGTTGTATTAACATCTTTCCCGAATATGTTTTTCAAATAAATTCTTCACATTCCCACCTATCAGTGAGAATGAACATCCTAGAATTCGTAATGATACTCAGTGAAATATTATAGTTTGATTCCACAATCTAATTTTTAGTCTGATAATAACTCAAAAACAATACCACTGAAAAAATATTTAACGTCTTTTGTATGAGTTTGAAAATCCCAATCTATATCTATGTCTAATAAATTATCGAAATATGATAATTTGCTATATATGATTAGCTTTATTCTCAATTAATCTTTATTCCAAAAAACATTCTCAGGTGTTCTTGATCTAAAAAATTATTCTCTCTATAATTTTCATAAATATAACATATATATTCAACAGTACTTTGATATCAGGAAGGTACAAATTACTTATTCTATTTATAGGGCACCCAAAATGGTTTCGGTGGGACTCTGGAAATATTTCCCGCTGAACCAAATTTCATGAAACATAAAATCTCAATGAATTTTGGGTTCATCATGACTCCTCTAATTCTTTTCCTCTATTCTATAATCTTCTCATATATTCTCACAAAATTAGGTCACATCATACTTTCTTCACAAACATTTTCACTATATTAATTCCCACATACAATATATTAATTATGATGAAGACAATATATTATTTAATACATTTATCTACACCATATTAAAAACAAATGAGAATACATTTTCTTCTCGTAATGATTCTCAGAAAAGAATACCCATTCTTATATACCAATTGAAAACACATAGAAAATTACTCTATCCATCATTTAAATATCATCCTTGAAATCTATTCTACAACTACTTCAACCATCCATTCAAGATACTACATGAAAATATATTGTTTCTGGTTAAAACAATTCTTGTTTTCTTTAAACTGATCATCTACCATCCAATGATGTTTATCGATGTTTTCCGGTGTTTGGTGGTTGGTTTTCTACTTCAATGTAATAATATTTTTAATTTCCAGTTTGATGGATCTTAAAAAATGGTACATTACAAAATATTTCTTTATTATATATTAACCCACATCATAAAATATCAAAAGATTTCATTTATCTTTAACAAATAATTAATGAAGAGAAATATACAAGATCGAAAAAATAAAAAAAAAATCTTGAGTAAAATATTTGACTATATTACAGATTGATCTATGATTTTATTCTTCACATCAGACACAAAAAGAATTTACTCTTCTATACTTTTACTGGTCCCAAAACACCCAATTTAATTTCTTTTGTTTGGTCCAAAAAATATCACCCACAAAAATTTCACCTATGATATACATATGATTATTAGTGTTTGTATGACTCCGATAATCAGGGGCACCCCACATCCGATAGACTGATTCTAGAAACATCATCAGTAATTTATTTCCTTTTTTTATTACAATTTGAAAAAATTATGTTTCCAATGATATTATACTAATGGGTTATTTTTATTAATGAAAACTAGAATATTCATTACATTACTTCTAGATCAAACTTCCCAGACAACAGAAATTTCTATATCTGGTGATTTCACCTGAAAAAACTGATACATGAATGCTTTGACAACATGGACATTTCATTATTCACAAACTTCATCTTGTATCATAAGATCCTTAGGAATCAGAATATGTTTGAGATTAGATTCATCATCATATGAATTATATTTAAATGTATTTATGACTTCCAATCATTTATAATGCCATCTTGTTTCCATCAATGCCTCAATAATATTGGTAATACATATTATACACCGTTCCTTCACTTTTATTTCATCAAAAAAAATTAGTTAAATTATGATTTATGATAAATCCAATTTCCACAAAAAAAATCATCATGTTTTCATTGTATTCAAGAATACTCTAATACAATTTCCTCCTTTTGTGCTTCTACTTATTCTGGACCCAAGGTGAGTCTAATAAACATTTTCTTGCAAAAAACATCATCCTAAGCCAATGGGATTTCTTAATAATTATGATTCCTATATTCTGAATATGATGGTTAGGATAATTAATTGATTTTACAATATTCATTGATTTTGTTTTCCCCTTATCTTCTCTGAAATCAAAATATAACATCTAATCTTTCATCTTCAAAAAAACATCTATCCAAATTTATTCCAACACTATTGAGCCCAAATATTTTATGTTTATATAGTTTACTTCTATTTTACATAGTTGAATATCTATACGTTATCATTTGTCTATGGAACACCTAGTAAAAATAATCTATGTTTCTCACAAAAAAATTGGTCACAAGAATCTACTGCCATTCAATAAGTGGAGGATGTAATGGAAATGAATTTTAAAGAAATTATAATGTCCTTAATGATGTATAAAATTACAAAGAAACTACAAGTTGATAAAGAGGCCATCAAATCCAATGTTGTAGTGAAAATAATGTCCCTCAATGGTACGTATGATGATTCATTCAAAGGTAATGTTAAATCCTATTCTTAGCATTCATAAAACATAGAATTCCAAAAACATGAATAATATATTCAAGAAGAATAAATTTTATTATCAATCCATGATGGTATATTCAATTGTGAAACCAAAATCAGAAAACTATGAATGTATAAAAATATGTTACATCATGTCTTAATTCCCCATCCAATAAAATAAGATTAATGAAAAAAACTTGTATGAATATATTCAAAGTTAGAATGTGGAATTGAATTGACCACAATATATACACAACACCCCCAAAATATTTGAGTAACTCAATATCTATAAGAAATATGACACATGTTGAGGAATACATAGAGGTTAGTATTGTATGACTATGGGTATTTGTATGAGTAATGGATCTATTTTATTTCACATTAACACTTTGTTTTTGACCTATTGTGAGTGAATATGGAGGCCATGAGAGTTATAGTGGGTATAAAGGTCTTATTCGGAGCTTAGATTTGACTTTTGTAGAAACAAAAAGATAGGATGCATGGTTAATAGAAATCATGCAACCCAAGACACATGGTTTCGATCAACTGTGTGAGAGATGGATAGATTGATACAAGAATCCACATAGTTTGAGGAAACTATTCTTCTATGGGTGGACACCCATGAGAGTCAAATTTTGTTTTTAGACGAGGTTCATATCATAGTTTTTGAGTGGTTAGTTAATCCTTGAGCATGATACCATGAGAGTTTCCCCTAGAAGTAGGGATGGGAGCATAGTTTGGAAAATCGTGGAACCAAACCATGCAACCTGGTGTTTTTAGGTGAATTTTTCATTTTCAATTAATGATTTTAACTGTAATTCCAAACTCATATATTTCATAGTTTCCACCAATGGTTGTCTTTTCTTCTCGCATTGGTGAGGATCTTCAATCCTAATATATGATATGATGTAATGTTTTTCTCTAATGCTCATTTCAACTTACATTCATCACATTGGATCCATGATGGTACATTATTCAATTCTCTTTTTTATTTATTAAATTGTATTAATAATTATAGAGTTATTTCGGTGCATGATAATATGGCCATTTTTCATGTGTTTATTTTTTTCTTCAATATTTTTCTGAGATGTATCGAATCAGAGGTCCATACTATATGAGTTTTCAACCAGGGACCCATGGTAGGTGGTATGTACATTTTACCTTATGGTTTAGGGTTTTATAAACCAAATAATCATTTTTCCACACATTTTAATTTATATAGGTTCCTTAAAAATTATTTAAATTCTCAAATTGAAGGAATTGGAAGCTATTAGGTTCCCCCTTGAGTATCATTTATTTGTTGGATGTTGTTATCCCCAGCCTATTCTACTAATAGGGTATCCCATCGTATATTCCCTTTTTTGTTCCACATTTTTAGGTGCATTTGAGGTCATAAATTATAGTGCATTCCTTAATATTTAATTTAATGAATATTTTATGGTTGTTAGAACCATGTTTAATAGTTCAATTCAGAATGAATGTAATCATTTCGATTGAATTGTCAATAGATGTCTATTTCCTACATTTCATGTTATAGACTATGAATAAAATATATAAACCAATAATTTAGAAAATGTTTAATCATTTGGAAGAGATCATTTATTGAGAATGATTAATTATTTGGTTTAAGAATTGACATTTTAGTTGAATCCTTATATGAGCTTGTTGGATCATGATTCCATAGTTTTCATGGGAATTTTACCCATAAATAGATTTTTTAGTGGTGGATTCGTTGGACCTATTTAATTATTAGAACATGATTCCATAGGATACCTTCCACCATGCTACCATTTCGATATAGACTACATGTACTCATGTTGGGAATGGTATGCTTCCACGCCCCATGTACTCTAACCAATTCAATACCGAGTTATCAACAAGGTGCTCATAGGACACGACATGGATGCATTGGTCATTTATAACATTGATCTTTACCTCCATGGAATGAAACATTTGAAGACAAGACATATCCATTTTGAACACTATTTACTAAACAATGTGGCTTTGATGGATGTTAAACACTTGATTTAATGGCAAGGACATTATAGATATTCTAGAATGTTTTCGAGATTGCACTAGTATAGGTATTAGAATAAAATGGAGAGAACATAATGTATCTCTCATATTTATTTGTGATTATAACTTCCCATATTTATTGGAGCGTGAATATTTTTAAATCGATCCTTGATTGGATAGATAATACCACATTTATTTTATAACATTATATTCTTTACTTTTGTACATATGATTAAATACACATATCTTTTGTTTATATCACAGGAACTGGATTTGTTATAGAAACTGTTTGTGGTGGGAAACTGAGTGTTATTTCAAACCCTATTTAGGATACTATTGGGTACCTATATGGACATCATGGACACATTTAGGGATCGGTGAAGGATACCATAGTATGATTCTTGATTTGTTCTATGATTAAGAGAAAATAATCATAACACCGATATATTCTCATGATTATATATGGGATAAATTCATTGGGAATTTTTTATATTTAGATACATGTAGTATATTGGATTCTTGTATACATGTATTTTATCTTTAGAGATACATGAAATGATCATAATATTGTATATGACTTATTTTGAACAACTTAATATTACATTCTTCAAATTGATTATCATGTGGTTGTTGATCGATTATTTTTCATCCTCCAAAACATGATTATAATAGTTTTTTATATAATTATTCAATTTAACATGAGGTAATATTCTCCTATTAGACACAACATAGGCCCTGATTGATAGGTTCTAGCCTTTGGTTTATGTGGAGGCATGCTTGAGGCCATGTGACCCACCAGCTCGGTGAACCACTTAGTGGAACCCAGGTGGAGATGCTACAATGTTCTAACATAGCATTTTATTTTCTAGATTTACTATTTTTGAGAAAATATAGTAACATAAGGAAGGTAATGGAATTTTTTAATGATATATGTCTAAGAGTAGTTATCCAACAAATAAGAAAAATCTATATTTCATGGAACATAAATTTCAATATTATGATTTTTTTCTTATTATAGTTTTTTACTCCATCCTTGTGAGATAAAAATGAATTGTGATTTTATTATTATTAGGATTGATTAATTTACATCACCCTGCTATGATGATATGTGTGTATGACATCTCATTCCTCATTTTAGGAACATTACAAGGATCAAATTCAGTTCATTATTCTTATCCATATTAGCTGAATTTATGGATTATCGGACATTATGATGTGTTTTTTATGTGATATATCAGTGGATTAATAGAATATTTATGATTGTAATTGGGAAACATAGTTGTTAAATAGATTTTATTCCATAATATAAATATTTATTCCCAATATTTTCTACAGTAGACACCCTAAGTAGTCAACAATGCCACATTGAGTCATAGACCATTAGTCGCATGGACTAAAATATCGTATGGTATAGATTATGTGGATTCCACGCTATGGTTTATAATGTGTATAGAGCCTTATATATTGGATGTGGGGATAAATTTGGTTTATCTAAATAATTTTTTTTAAATAAATGGTAAATTTGTTTCCTCTGGAAATGGGGTGACCTCATTGACTTAAGTTTCAAACATTCCAATCGGTTTCTAATGGGTTTGTTCGTAGAAACGGAAACATACAATGAATCTATATCCATTTGTACCTACATTCCAAAGGTAGGTTCTCATTAGTTATGGATTGATGAGGCTTAAAAATTTTAATTGGTCGAGAGAATGCGAGGTCAGACTCATTATACCTTTTTTGAGGGGAATTATTGTCTACTCCGAGACTCTCTTTATAGATTTATGTTATTTTTGTGAATCCTTATAACATTACCAAGTATGAAAATGATCTTTCCTTTATATCTGACAATAAATTATTGATATATAGGATATTTAGAGAATCTTTTATATTTATTCGAGGTTATTCATCGATAAAGACTTCTATATTTGTTTAGAGATTCATAGTGAATTGTGTCCTTTGACAATTTATATATAAATATCTTTGTCATTATGATAACCATACTGGTTTTAAAGCCACTTAGTGGGGAACTGGAAGCTTATTTTCATTCAGAAGGAGATGGATTATTTCAGAGTTGGGATTGTACCAGCAGAAGGGCTACCTATGTATCCTTGTTTAGAAAAGGAATCAGAACCCACATTGTCCGAGTAAATAAGTATGAGGTTTATGCATGATTGATGGCTCAAAGAAAGATGTAATGATTTACTTTTACACTATAATCTGATGTGTGTCATGCTCTATGTTAGAAACAAGAGGTATTGGTGAAACCAGACAATTGTGCCATGAATGATTCAATCATAAGAAATGATTTGGGGCTTATGTATGGATGACTGCACAAAATAGATGAAGATTGGGTTTTACATCAGGGAAGAATCCCAGGAACAAGGTCCATAAAGGTATATGTTCTTTATGGAGATTTGGATACTTAACTTTGGACTTAATCTTGAGAAGGATACCAAAATAAGAGAAGACATGTGATTAGGTTTTATTCATTAGAAGGAAGCACAAATCAAATGTAAATGAAGACTGGTTGAGGGAAATTATGACTGAGGACTACTCCTGAAAAGGAAGCCATGGTTAAGGGGATTTGGTAACATGGGGCTTACTCTTGAGGAGGTTTCCTAGATTTGGGAACATTGAAGACTGGGAATTACTCTTGAAAAGGAGGACCAGGATAACGAAATTATGGTTTGGGATTACTTATAATGAGGATGCCCAAATTTGGGAAATTATGATTGAAGCTAACGCATAAGGAGGATGCCTAGGTTAGGGGAATTGTGGCTTACTCCTGAGGAGGATGCCCAAATTAAGAGAACATGGATTGGGGTTTACTCCTGAAAAGGAGGCCCAAATTAAGGATTCTCTCATCTAAAAGTATGAGGTTGAAAGAATGAAATCTCTAACCTTGGTGACATAAAGATATGTAAATCACTTGGTTTTGAGAGATGATCCACATGATTCCTTTGAGATAAGGAAGCCAATAACGGAGCAATGCCTAAAGAAACAGATTTAAAGAGGGGTTTGAAGGCTAGATCATGAATTGGAGAGGTGGATAGGCATAAGAGAGGTGAAATAGGTAGGAGAAGCACCCAAATAGAAGTGGGCACATAGGTCCAACATGGGCGCACATGTTATGGTCACACAAGTATACTTGCGCGATGGTCAACCATTAGTGTAATACATGGGAATGACTTGGCTCAATCCCTTAGTACTACCCCTAGTGGCTTCCAGAAGAGTGGCACACAAGTTCTGTTGAAGGGGTAAGGCGAAATGCAAGTGTTGCCATTTCCCTTTAAGGGCTGGCCATTTAGGCGTGCAAGTGTTGATGAGTTTCAACACTCAGGACTTACTCCCCCTCTTTAGATCTTCTGTTCTATGCAAGAAATTACCTTAGAAGTGTTCGTAAGCTTTGAGAAGAGACTAGGGCATCGGGAGCTCAAAGCTATGTTTCTAGAATTTTTCACCCTCAAATGGGGGGCCCACCAGGGGTATTTATATGCTAGGGAAGACGCTGGGGGAAAAATAAAAGAGGGCGTACAATTCACTTATGCAACCACTAGGTGGCGCGCAAGTATACTTGTGTGACCAATGTGAAACTTGCGCAACCCAAGTGAAAATGAATCTTTGTTCATGCCTTTTTCAATTTTTCATGTTTCTTAAAAGGATGAATCATTTTGGGTTTTAGTGATTTCCCTATTCATTCGTTTAGACTCTGTGACGGAAAGGACCATCAACAAAAGTCAACCCCTCAGTGTTGGATCTGAAAGAATGTGGATGCAACTCTGAGGTGAAAGGGAAAACCAAGGAATTCCGGCATGCAAGTGTTGACCACACTAATGGGGGTGCACAAGTGGAGTCGCACAGGCCTCATCACACAGGGGTGTGGACTTTCCAATATATAGGTGGTCATTCCTCCTGCAAAGCACTGAATACGAACGATTTCAAACTCTCGTCGCACATGTTTCCTTCACCACACATGTTACTCTATTTTCCGTTGCTTCCTTTTGTGTCGCACTGCTATAGTGGTATTTGGACTTACGCGGTGATACATGCACCCCAATACTTGCGCGACACACTGATACTTGCGCACCAACATTGGGACTTGTGTGTCTTAATTCCTTTGCCATTTTTTCACTTTTCTTCACATGTTTTATGAAAATAAACTTATTTAAGAGTTAATTATTCAACTTTTGTGCAGATAAAATGGCTCCCAAGAGAATCGGAATGGTTGATGAACTAGCTAGCCGGCTAATTGATGATATGATGAGCATCGTTGGCCATGATTATTATACTATCTGCAACAGTACTATTTAATATTTGGCTAAGTATCTGAAGATGTATCATCTTGACTTCCCACAGTTAATTTATCTACCTCTTTATGGTTATGGTCATATGTGAGAAGTCACCATTCCATAGGCAACGAATTATCTCCCAATGTCTTGGTTTCTGAATTACCCCAATTTTTCTTCAGCAAATATCTCACGTGGAGGAGAAATTGAAAATACCGGAACATTGGAGAAGGCCTGCATAATACATCATAGTCCTTGTGTGCCAGATCTGAAACCTCACAAGCCCGAGCTGCAACCAAATTTTTATCCTTCAATATTCTGAAATTCTCAGATAGATCAATCCAAATGTTGGAATAGGGGTTTGGATTTCCATCATGGAGGAGGTGTGAAGACAACATGGATGTGGGCATACTGGGTGTGACAAACCTTCACAGAGATTGTCGAGGATTTAAAAGGAGCTGCAATATATGAAGCCTTCTGGGCCGGGCAAATATATATTTACACAAATGATGACTTTGTGCCGGAGATAGTCAGCCATTAGAGTCCAGAAACCAATTCATTCCATCTGACTAATGGAGAAGTAAGCATCTGTCTTTGGGATGTCCAAAAGATCTCAGAGGCTCTAATTTTTGTTCATATGTATGATGAATTCATCCCCCCCCCTAAGGAGACTAGGAATGATTCGGAGAACACCCGTGCTTCGGCTCGGAAATTGTTGAAAATATTTGACAAGATCTAGAGTTCAGAGACCACCTCAACTCATTCTAGAAAGGATATTCATCCATAAGAGTCGATGAATATGTTTCTTTCCAAGAAGCAGGAGAAGGAGCCAATCGAGAAGGGATCGAAGGGGAAGGGACCCAAGGAGAAGGGGCCCACCTGCACTCATCCTACCACCTTCCCCAAAACAGAGAAGAGGGGTGCTCTTGTCACATTCTGGCCGACTCTATAAGTATGATAGTTTGAGAAGTGGGGATACAAAGTGAATAAGATAATCCCAATGAATACTCATCTAGTGGGCTTCTTTGCCTTGTGGTTCAGTGTTTATCTTTTCCCGGTCTGGGACCCTAAGGGAGGCGTCAGGACAGGGACCTTCGTTGTTGCAGCCATGATGGATGAGGGGAAAATGGTTGGGTTGGATACCCCCATTTTAGAAAAGATTCATAGGAGCATACTCCATGTCTTCATGGGTATGTCTCCTTTGATACTAGTGGGGCCATTCCATGTTTTGTGGGGATGGATCGTCACTCACTTCAGGGTGTATAATGTACAGAATGGAGTTCAGGTTCCTGGAGGTTCTTTCAGGCCTTCAGAGCAGGAATTCTCTAGAATTGCTCCACTAGTTCATAATTCCTATGAAATGAAGGTGAGGCTGAGCATGTATAAGGAATTCAATTTCTTTCAGTATGTAAACCCGCCAACCGGGTGGTTTGTTCATGATGGAACAACCATCCTGGAATTAAGGGCATACATGCTGGCCTGCAGAGATGGTGTACTGGTCACCAGGATTGAAGGAGAGATTATATGTGAGGGTTATGCTCCATATAGATTTTAACGTCAATTTATGTGTTTACAGCAGACTGTTGTATCTCCCCCTTTGCATGTCCGGTCCGAGTAACATCTGATGGATTCCTGACAACTATGGTTGCTGGAATCAAGGGAGAAAACCAGGGCAATATTTGATCTACCAGTTGATAATTCTATGAGTAACATGACCACAATGTATGCCAAAAACTAGATAGCATCATACCCTAGAGGGGTGTTTAATCATCCGGTTTATCAGGTGGGGAATGGTAAATGAACCGTAGTGAAATAAACCCTTCATCTGAAAGGTGATTATTCTACACCACCTGGATTTGATTCACGAGGTTCTTCACCTAGGGCCAAATCGTCAGATTCCCAAGATGGGGATGATGAGGCACAACATGTGGCAATGAGAACTCTCGCCATATATAATCCCCCTGTCAGAATCAAGATACCAACTCCATCGATTCCCAGTGAGTTACTTAAATGGGGATATTAAATCCCCATTACTTTATTGAGCAACAAGTATTATTATCTTATCCTTTATCTGTAGCTGCAGGAGCTGAGAAGAAGCTGAAATCTAAGATTGTAGGACCTTCCTCGCAGCCTTCTGGTACACATAATAAATATCTATGACCATAGGCTGTCCCAAAATGGCAGATTTTATACTACAATGATGAAACATCCTGGCAGGATTTGTGCGTGGGGATACACTTCCCTGGATTAGGGAATCTTCTGGATTCTACAGATATCTGTTACAAGGAGAACCCCGATGAAGTGTGGGCTTACATCAGAGATCTAGAAATGCTCATATATTCCATCGATGATTCCATTCCTATCACCAAGAGGGTGAAGGAAATGATAGATCGTCGCCCCACTTAGAGGACTGGTGGTTCCAGATATGATGAGTGGCATGATTATGTGGCTCCTGAAGATGTATGTCTCTTTCCTTATATTCATTGTAACTTGATTCCAGTTAAATCATTGTTACTCAAGGAAATTATTCTCTTCATCCTGCAGCATGCAAAGAAAGGAACCGCTGAGGTTCCTTCACCACATTATAGCCCTGGTGGTACTGCCATTGGGGCTAATGAATCCCCTCACGAGTCGGGCGAGATATCTCCAGGACAACAAGCTATGGATGAGGAGTTGGACATTGCTTTCCATTCTCCAATTAATTTACTTATAAAAGAGACTGTTGACACTCCCAAAAAACCAAAGAGAAAACGACATCGATAGAAGAAGACTACAACTAAACGATTCATCAGTAGTGGTAAGTCCTTCAGATATTCATGAGTCTTAAACCATGAAAAGGATACTCATACTTTTTTGGATTGCATTGGCTTCCTGAATTTCCCTTATGAGGGAGAGGATTGATCCACCTTTGAGGACCACAGAGGGTACTAGTGAACAATCAGAAGTTCTGGCTGACTTGGCTGCTCTTGGAGAAGAGCCAACGTCTGTTCCCAGTATCCCTCCTACTACTATTGCAAAAATAGAAGAGCATGCTTATGGTAAGTTAACAATTTTTCATAAAATGTTTGAATGAAACATCAACTAACACCCATTCTCTATGATACTTTAGGTTCAAGCCTTGCTCTAGATCTATTGGAAGCCATTGCAAGTGATGCCACTATTTTATCTGATGAATCTGTCTAGGGTCAGAGGCCGCATAATAGAGGTCGCCAAGAAGAAATATCGAATACTCCCACTTGTGAGATTAACCAGGATTATGAGATTACATTGGATGAAATGATGGAACATGGCACATATTTTGAAGATCTTTTAGATCATGTTAAATTACCATATAATTTAGATGATTATGCACATGAGTGTTATCCTTCATCCAATTCAAAATAACTTCTTATTACATCTCTGATCATGATCAATTGAAATGTACAGTTCTATATGAGCAAGTAACTGAACTGCCAATGCCTAGAAAGGGTACAGAAAACCCTACAATTGTAGAGACATTATCTCAAGTGGACCATAACATGGCAGAGCTTCCTGAAACTTGTCTTGAAAATCCTGTTGAAGCTAGGAAAGATGGGGACGATCCTTCTCAAGTTACTGATCTACGTTTGGGTAAGAGATAACAATTTTTTATGACTGTACTTAATTTTCATGACATCCATTCAACTTTTTTTACCCTTTGAAACTAACCAAGTCTTTAAATTGATTATACAGGGCCCTCAATTTCAATGGCTAGATCTGGAGGTGAAGCCTCATCCTCCGCCCCAACGAGAATAAAGAGTGAAGAAACACGGTTCAGGGGGGAAGGAGAAGAACATGGAACTTACCTAAGTGAATTAATCTAGGATTATATTCCCCCCAATGACATTGATGTTTAGTTGGACCCGGAAGTACAAAATGTGCTCCAACATTCATGACGCAAGTCATGGCAGAACATATGGAAGATCTTATCTGAAGTTCCGTTAGAAGAGATATCATTGAAAATACCACGATTTTCATCCTTGTTTGTCATGTTGGGACTTGGAAGTTTTGGATATCATGAGATCAATTCCACAGTTAAACAAGTCATCTTAAGGGGGGCCAGGAGTAAAAGTGCCATCAATATTTGACCAGGGTGATGTTGTCAGTCAACATCAACGAATTTGAGGCAGCAGTGTCCTGAGCTGAGGCTGATCATGCTGCCAAGTTGATAGAGATGAAGCATAAGATCAATGAGAAATTCATCCAGAAGATTTACCTTTAGAAACAGTTATATTTTGTTACTGGGGAACGTGACCTGCTTAACAATTCATTGGAAGGAGTTCAAATGAATGGTATGGAAGCTATTACAGATGCTAAGAAAGGACTCCATGAAGCTGAAAAGAGTGAAGCTGGTCAAGTGCATGAGCTCCAAATGGCAGCTAATGAATCTAAAGAAGTTATAAATCAAATAACGATTTATGTTAAAACCGTTTTGTAATTCTAGGAAAAGAGAAGGGACTCCAATATGTGGATGTCCTTCTAACTCTTGTATCAAATGAAAAACACTTTCATCTTCGATCATTTGTGCATGCCTTATTTTGCTACATGCTTTAAATTTTACCTAAGCCAATGTTCTTAGTAAGCATAGTTTGATTTTTTCTAGGATTATTATAAATAACCCTTCGAGCATTGAAACTCTTTATTTCTCCATATTACCTAAAATCATGAAAAATTTATGTTTAGTGAGCTGGAACATGACTTCTGTTCAGAGTTCCATTTTCTTTTGTGAGAAGTTTAATGTAATGCACATTGGACATAAAAAGGATAATGTTTTAGTTAGAAATAGCATCGACCAAATGGATTAACATTTACTCAATTCCATGATAATTTATCTGAAAACATTTTACCATGTTCAAGTATGAGGGAAAATATGTAAACGATGACTAACAAAATTTTGAATCGGAGGAATGATATGAAAAATTGCTAAAAGGCATTATAAGTAGGAGTTCCCACGAATGATGTTACCCTTATTTACCAAACACATTAGGGGGTTGAATTAACCAGGTCTACCTAAGGGCATTGGATACATAGTCAAATAATAACATCTTTTTTCTGACAAGTCCATTATGTAGACTACTTATCCAAGGCCGCCTAAGGGCACGTGTTGCATAGTCAGGAAAAAGAACTCTCAGAAATTTACATCTCTATGACTAAAAATCCAGTGGAAGTTTATGGGGATTCAAATTTTCCAAAGAATATAGTTTTCTGTATGGAGAGAGGTACTTGAATATGGAGATGATATTTCCAAACAAGATTTTCTAAGAACTGGATGAATGTTACTCTTATGAAGGTCTAACCCAAATGTTGGGAAAGGAAATATAAACCAAAGAATTGAATACTTTCAAATCATGAAAAATAGTATGGGCCAAATATGTTAAGGATGACTATTTTTGTGGATCCCTGCATATTGTTGTTATGAAAACTAAGGACAGAAGATTTTTTCTTCCCTTGAATGAATTTACCATTATTTAACAAAACCGTTAGGGGGTTGAATTATGCAGGGCAACCTAAAGGAATTGGCTGCATAGTTAAATAATAGTATAGTTTGGCTGACAAGTCTTTTATGTAGACTGTTTATGCAAGGCCACCTAAGGGCACATGCAACATACTCTAGAAAAAGAACTCTAAAAAATTGGACATTTTTTTACCATAAGTCAAGAAAATTTTTATGGGGATATGGATGTATTTAATGTTAGGAGTATGACACATTAAAATGGGTATTGTCCAATCATGAAAGAGATACATAGAACAATTCTAACCATAACCTTGTTGTGACAGGGTCCTGAATTGAGATGGTGGACTTCACTACATATCCCATAAGGATGAGAATCAGGCCATATGTAGTTCTTGAAATACAGTTTAACATCATGTGAGACGAAATTATGGGAAATCATAGTTTTAGGGTCATAGAACTCGGACCAAAATAATGAATACACAGTTTGTGTTTTCACAGTGACTTTTTAGCCAATGGATTGAATGTAAAATTATGGGTTAGGCCCAATGACTTAGGGCTACATTCGAGTGATGCTTGAATATTCCTACATATCCCATAAAAATGGGAATCAAGCCTCACGTAGTTCTAGAAATACCCTTTGTACAGATTTGGTGCGTACAAGTGAAGGGTCAAGGGTACATTAGTCCAATGCTTGATTGACCCAATAAAAAGGTACGGGTAATGACATGTATGCACATAGACTTTAGAATAAAACATGATTGGAGATCAATATAAATAATTATTCTCTCTCTGGTGAGGGTATCAAATAATGTTTTAGTTTATAGTCATACATGACAAAATTTTTGTACATTTTAACATCATGTTGCAAGGACAAAGGTGAACCATTGTGAAGAGATTGATTCTGGGGGTGGCTTCACGAATCTACATCATATGAGATTGATGTGAACCGATGTGAATAGATTGGTTTTGGGCGTGACCCTCATAAGGTTGCCTACGTACCCAGCCTAGAAGGATAGGATCAATGTTTGTGTAGTTCAATTAAAGAATAAATTAGTAATCTAGTTGTTTTTTGAGAACAACGACCTAAAAATGGTTTTGGGACTTAAACATGGTTAGCGGCCCAGAGAGAGTTTTATGGTTGAAGTTTACTCTAAGATCACGTGAGTCTTACTCGGTGTCGAAAACAAGAGGTAGAAACAATATTAATGATGCATTGTTTAACATCATGTAGGACTTAGGAAGGGACTATGAAATTTAATGTCTTGTAGTGAGGAATATTGGTGCTGCACAGTTTAGTGACATGTAGCAGGGGAAAAATACACTTTAATGTCATATAGGACGAATTAAGGGACCTTGTTTAGTTTTATGTCATGTAGGACAAATGAGCAGTATAGTTTAGCATCATGTAGCTAAGATGATGGGGACAACACAGTTTAATGTCATGTTAGACAAAAGGGGGACTGTGCAGTTTAATGTCATGCAGTAAGGAAAAAATAGGGCATAGTTTAACGTCATGTTGGAAGTATTAAGGATTTTTTCATAGTTTAATGTCTTGTTGAATGCAAGGGACATCTGTAATGTTTAGCATCATGTAGCTAGGATGTCACAGTTTAATGTCATGTAGGAAAAAAGGGGGACTGTTTAATTTAATGTCATGCAATAAGGACAAAAGAGGACACAATTTAATGTCATGTTGGACGTATTATGGATTTTTTCACAGTTTAATGTCTTGCGAGATGTAAGGGACTTCTGTACAGTTTAGCGTCATGTAGATAGGATGTCACAGTTTAACTTCATGTTGGACGATGGTGCGAATAGTTTAAGGTCATATGCATAGACCGGTGATAGTTCAGTTTAACGTTATGCGGGAAATAAGGGACTATGTCGTTTAAAGACTTGCAGCAAGGACAACCCAGTTTAACGTCATGTTGGACAAAATGGGTGAAAATAGTTTAAGGTCATATGATTGGATTGTTGATGCTGCAGTTTAATGTCTTCCTGGACAATAAATTATTTGTGTTACACAAAATACTTCTTCAGAAATCTAGCATTGGTTGGAGTAGTGATGAGTTCTCCATCCATTGATATTAATGAATATGCTCCATTAGAGTAGACCTTATGTATTGTATAAGGTACTTCGCATATTGTCTCCAGCTTTGGAGGTTTCCTTCCTGGTATCATTGGAGTTCTGAGAACCAATACCTATTCTCCCTGAACGAATGAACGAAGATGAACATTTTTTTTGAAAGCTCGTGCTATTCGATTTTCATAGATTTCCAAGTGGTGCAAGGTGCATGAACTTTTCTCGTCTAATTGTTCCAATTAATCCAATCTATTTTGAGATTGTTCATCTGTAGATGACTGATCAGAAATGGATACTCTAAGTGAGGGTAATTGAACCTCAACGGGCAAGACTACTTCTGTTCAATATACCAATGAATATGGAGTTGACCGTGTTGGAATGAGGGTGTTGGTTCGATAAGCCCATAAAGCATGAAAGATTTTATCATGCCATGATTTATTATCTTTATCCACCATCTTTTGCAGTATGTTTGAAAGAGTCTGGTTGAAAGATTCTATCTGGCCATTGGCCAACGCATGATACCAAGAGGAATGATTGGATTTGATTTTGTATTCTTGATACAACTTCCTCACCTCGTATGAATAGCTATTGGTGCCATTGTCCATCAATGTGGTATGAGGGACACCAAATCTGGTAATGATGTTAGACTTGATGAAGATAACATTTCATTTAGAACTGGCTTCTTTAAGGGGTATTTCCTCTACCCATTTGGAAAAGATGTTAGTAGTAGTAATAATATACTTCAACTGCTTGGCTGTAGCTGAAGGATAATATCCCACTACATCCATTCCCCATGTGGAAAATGGAAATAGTATTTAGTTGTATGAAGAAACTCTGGGGGTTGGTGAATGAAGCTGGAATGTACTTGGAAATAATGATACTTCTTTGTGAAATCAACACAATCATGTATCATTGAAGTCCAAAAGTATCCAAGCCTTCAAATTTGATCAGATAGTCTGTGTCCAAACCGATGGGCACCATAGATTCCTGCATGCACTTCTACCATTGCATCCATTGTATCTCCACCATCAACGCCTCTAAAGAGAACTCCATCAAAATTACGCCTGTAGATATTTTTCTCTAGGTGATCTGGGCTATCATAAAGAGTAAAATTGACCAC
Source organism: Viscum album (assembly GCA_963277665.1). Lineage (NCBI taxonomy): Eukaryota > Viridiplantae > Streptophyta > Magnoliopsida > Santalales > Viscaceae > Viscum > Viscum album. The sequence continues at coordinate 250,457,201 of OY728139.1, forward strand.
ACGTCTCCAGACATGTTCTTTCTGAGCTCTATCAGGTGGAAGTGTTCCGTTTTGAAGGTATTCCATGATAAGTGTCATTCATCCTGTAGTATGACCATATGGTTCACGAATGGACTAATTTCATTGATTTCATCTCTTCTGATTTGAACAACAGGTGAAATTGTATGACGGTGTGCAATACTGATGGTTATCTTGTCCAGATTTGGATCTTCCAGAGCTATGGCAATATTATCCAGTGCACCATCTTGGGCATTTTGCGATCTCGGGACATAAGAAAATGTCGGTTCTGAAGGAAATTCCGCCATTAACTCTCTGATGTAATCATAAAAATGGATTAACTCTTCTTTTCTGATTGCATAATCCCCATTGACTTGTTTGATTACCAGATCTGAATCTCCTTTCACCATTAAGTGATTCACTTGTTCTTGAAGCGCCAACTCCAAGCCTGCAATGAGATCTTGGTATTCCACATCATTATTTGTACCGCCACCCAAAAATGAGATGGAATAGGTTAATACTACCTTTTCTGGATAAATGAGCACAATTCCTAACCCAACTATGTTGAATTTAGGATTTTCCACATTCCTCCCTATTGGACTTCGGGAAGCACGATCAAAGTACATCTCCCATGTTTGAAGACTTTCTTTAATAGAAAAGACTTCAACATTATAAAGTTAAATACCTGAAGATGTATCTTCCATTAAAATATGTTCAACAAGGAAATCAGCCAGAGCTTGGCCCTTTATTGCCTTTTGAGACACATATTGAATATCAAAATTGCTACAAAATAACTGACCTCCTTTCCAGACATCCTGTAAGCATTGGACTACTAAGGATGAATTTGAGCGGGTTATTGAGAGATAAAAATTGGACTTCATGATGTTGAAGGTACTGTCTAATATTTAGATCTGCAATGATTAATGTTGAGAACCACTTCTCAATATTTCACTATCAGTTTTCTGCTTCAATCATAGTCCGACATAGATATTAGAGGATGTTTTCATTCCCAGCATCATTCTTATGAGCAAAAAAGGCACCCAATGATTACTCTAAAGCTATCACTTAGTGGATAAGTGTTCATACTTCAACAGGTGGAAGTAACACTGGTGGACTCAAGAGATACCTCTTGTGAATATTTAATGATTCTTGACATTCTTTAGTCCCCTTTTAAGTGACTCCCTTCTTCATCAATTTGGTGAAGGGTAAACTTTTTCCTGCCAAATTGGAGATGAAATGCCGAATACCGGCTAAGATTCCTTGAAGTCCTCTAAATTATTTCAAATTTCGAGGAGGTTACATACCAAGGATTGACTTTTTATTCACATTATTGACTTCGATACGATGATGGCGTACAAAAATGCAATGAAATTTCCCCGAGGTTACCCCAAAAGCACATTTTAAGGGGTTCATCTTTAAATTATATTGCCGATGTTTGTGGAATATGATTTCAAAATTATCCAAGTTATTAGATCGTTGTTTGTATTTAACCACCAAATCGTCCACATAACATTCAACAAACATCCCTAAAAAGGGTTTGAAGATACGATGCATGGAATGCTGATATGTTGCGCCTGCAATCTTCTGGCCAAAGGGCATTACCCGATAGCAAAACACACCCTAAGGATCTCTGAAAGCATTGTATTTCTCATCTTCTAGAGCCATTTGTATTTGATTATATCCTAAATATTAATCCATTAAGGAAAGTTCTTAATTTCCAGCTTTTTAATCAATTAATAATTCTATAATTGGAACTATAAAATCATCCTTAGGACAATGCCGATTAAGATCTCTAAATTCAATGAAAACACTAATTTGTACATTCTTCTTTTTCACAGGGAGAATATTAGCCAACCATTTGTGATATTTAAATTCTCTGATGAAGTTAGCTTTGATAAGGTTATCCACTTTAGCCTCAATTTTTGAAGCATATGTTGGGTGTATTTTTCTAGCAGGTTGTTTGAATCCACGATGTTCCTCTGGAAAACCCAAATGATGGGTGGCAACATCGGGATCATGCCCTGGAATCTCTGTATAGTATCAAGAAATATATCTTGATTATTCTTTAAAAGAGAAATATACATAACTTGCTCTTCAAGAGTCATTTCCAAACTAATTAATGTGGGGGGTGGATATTCTTTTGTACCCATATTTATTTCTCTGAGTTCATCCATGGTGGTAGAGATTCCCTCTTCAAATACTGGAGGAACATCTCTAAGATCTTCCTCTTCTTCTTCAACAAGTGTTATTTCTTCTATATCTACTTGCATAGTAGATGAAGATTCAAAATTTCCATGATCAGAAGAGATGTTAAAATTGGAACATTTTGAAGATGAAGCATCCATTTTCGACCTGATTGATGATGAAGGGTATTCCTTGGGTAATAAAGAGGAGACGATGGATTGAGAATCAACATCATCGTTTACCTCTGATATTGCTATAAATTCATCTAGTCTGGTTGAGGAAGTATAGACATTCTGGATTTCAGAGGATGAAATGAAGACATATTTATTTGAGCTTTCATCATTGCTTGGTGGATCACCACTTTCTCCCATGTTGTCTGGCTTGATTGTCGTAATTGACATTATTGATGTTTCTATAAGAGTATTTTTATTTGGGTCTCTCTAGTCAATTTGACTGATAGGAAATACAGAATCTGTACTCACATGTGTGAATGGGTTTACTAGAATCTTTTCCAAACCATATAGAGCATTAACATTGGTAATCTCCCATTTGTGGATTTCTCCATTCCCTTCATGTGATAGAATTCTGCCTCAAGGTATTGATATTCACATGTCATGAACGGGGAATTATCACTATAAAATTTCCCAATTTTAACATTGAAACAATATTTGAGACATTGATGGTATGATGAAGGGATAGTCGCATGTTGATGTAGCCATGGTCTTCCAAGAAAGATGTTGATGGCTGAGTCTTGATCAACAACCATGAAATATGAATTGGATATAGGATCTCCAAACTGAGTTTTGAGTGTAATTATTCCCAATGGTTCTTGTTCATTTTTATCATATCCTTGTAACATCAAAGTAGAAGGAGATAAATCATATTCTTTGAGGCCCAATCGACGAAGTGTACGAATAGGGATGAGGTTTACTCCTGAACCATTATCAATGGAAATTTTTCAAACATCTACACCATTAACCTTTCTAGAGAAGTAAAAAGGTATAATATGTCCATGCACGACATAATCTTCATCTTCATTAGTTAAATATATCATTGCATGGCATTCTGCAAGATTATTCTCTACATGGTAGACTTTAGCTGCAGCAATTTCAGTTTCAAATTATCAAGGACTTGAAAAAGCCTCGATGAGTGCCTCCCGAAGATCCTTTGATAAATTCTAAGCATACAGAATTGATAACTTGGATGGTATTTGGGCCATGTGATTCAATGCATCATACTTTTGATCCAAAGATCTGTGTTTCCTAGCTGGAATATGTTGTTTCGTAGGTGCCTTAGAAGTCGATGTTTTGGAAGTTGATGCATCTTGTATCGGGGTAGGAGTTGGTTATACTCCTAGATTTGGAATATTAGACTGATTATGTCTATTTACTTGCTAAGAAGAAGAAGATGGAACTTCCATCTGATGTTCCAGAATAATTGTGCCAGGACTGAGTTCGCTATTGGTGGAAAAATATACTTGTTCTTGTTGAGCCCGTTAAAGGGATCAGCCACAAGTTTCTGCTGCATACACAGTTCTAGTAGGGGTAGAATTGGAATAGTGTCTTTTGAAAGATCCACGTCTTCCCCGATACCCTGATCCTTTGGAACTCCCTATGATTCCCCTATTTGATATAGGAAATTCAGGATAATAAAAATTGAAACCGCGACTACCATATGGATTTATTAAGTGAATCAAGTTAACAGATCCAAAGATCAACTCTTTGTCGGATGAAGACTCTACCTGATTAGAAAGTTTAAGCTGTGCCGTTTGGTGGGACGGTGCCATTTGCTTTGAAGTAGATGACATAAAATCTTCCAGAGTCAAAGACAACTTGGGCTTTGACACGATTTCATCTTCTTCTGATTGATCTGCTTTCTCTAAATTAAGCTGTTTCTTTGAGACTTTTCTCAATGATGAATATGGTTTTACTGTGGCATTCATAGTAGAAGACACAATTGGTTTCATCAATTGTGTTTGCAAAATGGAATGAGTTTGGTTGATCATTTTTATAACCATCTAGTCATCATATTTTTTCACATTTTTGTTTTTTACTTTTTTCCATTCGCCCTCTTCCTCTGGATCTATAGAAGTAACACATGCTAACTGACCTGAAGAACCTTTCAATTTGACTTGTCCTGAGTCAACCATTTTTTGCAGAAGGTCCTTGAAGACAAAACAGAACTAAATGGGATGAACCAACATCTAATTAAATGGGGAATAGTTGGGATGGTCTTCATCTCCTTCCTTGATCGGCGTCTTGGGCCTTGGAAATTGAACCAAATTATTTTCCATTGCTTAAATTATGTATCCAGGAACTTATTCATTTAGGAAAGACTAAACATTTCATTTCAAATACTCATATTATTTTCGTCTTTGATCTCTTTGATCATCTTGACGAAACGGCCTCTTTTGTTGATGCTCAGGAGGTAGAGCCCTTCCGAAAGATGAAGGCTTTGAAGTAGAAGCAAGTACATGTGCTTCTTTAAGCATAACTGTAGTAGTCTATGCTCTACCCATTCCCCTTCATAGATCTGATGGTATTACATGAGTTTTATCCTTGGTCTTTATTAGAGAATCTTCAATATGTTGAGAAATTGATGTAAGGTCTTGAAACCCTCCTGTGTATTTCAAAAGGATCAACAGTGTGCATCGTTCATCATGGAAATTTGCCACACAGATTGGCAACAATTCTTCATGGTGGAGTTCTAAGCTTAGGGAATATGTTAACCCCTTCTATAGGGCAATAAAATCCAAAACCATTTCTTTTTATCATTGCTTACAGTTTTTAGGATAAAAAACTGTTGTCTTTTGAAATGTTGAGTTGAATTGATGAAGGAATCTTTGGCGGAGATCCTCCCATCTAGTAATTAACCGGGATTGAAAGCTTGTGTACCAGAAAAAGGTAGTCCCTTGTAATGATTGTAAAAAACACCTGAGCTTACCTGCTTCTTGTTGCTGAGGGGTTACCATCATAGGATCACAACGAGAAACAAAATGTGTTAAGTGTTACTCTGGGAGTCCCGAACCATTAATGATTGGGATTGTGGTACTAGAAAATGTTTATGGGGGAGGTATTGCATCAACCCATTCAGGGTAAGCTCTCTTTTCTGGTTGAATTTGAGCATGGATTCCTTCTATAGCTTCCAAATGAGCTGTAAATGACTCAATAGTAGTTATTAACTTTTTAGAAACATCCAGTTGAGCTTGGACTTGAATCGGTGCAATAACTGGAGCTTGGATAGATATGGTGGCTGGTATTGCAACTGATGGTATCAATGCCGATTGTTTTAGCACATGACCCATAGGATTAGACCTATGATGGTGTACTGGTAGAGGAGGATATTCTTGATCCATCTCAGTAACTGCATCAAATTACCTTGGCTAACTAACTCCAACTTGTTTAGGAGGAAGCCTACCTTGAAGTAATTCTGTGTTCAACCTCCTAAATTCCATCATTTCTTCCTCTTGTTGTGCAAATATTTCATCTAGTGAGAGTTATTTCCCTTCTCAGAGGAAGGGTATGTAACCTGATTCTTTCCTTTCCACTTATTGGACTCCTTTTGTAGAGGGGGAAGTGGGTTTCAGGAAGGATTACCTAGATTCTAGGTAATCCTTTGATTTCTTGTACTCACACCTTCTTCATTTGTGTCTGTGTGTACAACCTCTTGAGCAGGAGTCCCCTCATCTGATTCCTCTGACTGATCCTCATATGGGGGATCAACAACAACAACATTGATGAGATTGATTGATGCCTAATGCAATACATCCCTTCTTTCAGCATTTCAGCAATATTGTCTTCTTCCATGTCCTTTATGATACATTTCCTTTTGTTGATTTTATTCCTTCGAAACTTCTTGACAAACCATTATGTGGATGGAATATCCTGATAACTTGGATCTTCTTTCTTCTTGTGGCTTCTTCCCTAATCAAGAGAAGACTGAATTTCTCTAAGAGAGATTGAGGATTTGAAAAAGTCCCCAGTCTGTGGACTTGGGCTGTTCCTGCTATATTTTCTCAACTCCTTGAATCCTATTTGATGATTCTGAGAGTTGGATTAAAAGAGTCCCCATTCTGGAAAGCTAGGGTTTTTCTTGAGTTTCTATATCTGAGAATTTCTTGAAATCTCTCCTAATCTTATGCAATTTAGTCCAGAAATTGGTTAGATGCATCAACTTACATCCACTCTCATCACCATTCTCAAAAGGCAGTTGGATGATTTCTGATACTTCTATCACTTGATGATGTGCACGCTCCATGCGAGAGGCATGTTCAATATTCGTGTTTTCTTGATGCAGGAGTAACTCAACAACTTGTTCTCTGTATTCATTATTTTGAGATGAACGAGTAGAGGAATGTTCTTGATCAAGCCTTTTATTAGAAACCAAACCAATTGGCTGTGTTTGGCCATGGGCAATAAAATTGCATGAGACCATTTTTGGCGGGCGTTGTTGACTGGAGAGTATAGTGAAATTTAGTTCTCCATGAAAACCCCATCCCCTGATATGAATACTAGACAAGGCATTGGATATTAACTGGCGCAATATTCTTAGTGCGCCATGGCATGGACGCTGAAGGGCTCTCTGCAATTTTTCAGCCTTCAGATATCAAGAAACTGAGAGAGGTTCCAAATCAATTTGGCATTATAACCCTTCTATTATCTTGAAATGATTTTTATGTTCATCATAAGATAATAATTTATTTTTCAACTGACAAATAGTTTTCCTTATGTTAAGACAAATATCATGAATTCCATCTTCTGTCAACATCTCTGGAATGTCATACTGAGAATCAGCCGAAGGCCAAAACATAACTAGCACTTCTCCATTCTCCAGTTGTTTTCTCATATTAAGTACATCCTCTTTATCATTAAATGGAGATTCTTCTACCTGATTGGACCAGAGATGGTTCTTCCTTGTTTCTTCGTTGGATTCAAAAATATTGGTAGAGAATTCACTGATCAAACTAGAATTTTAATGACCCATGGGTGGTTCGAAGAATGACCTACACCCCAGGATATCTTCTGATTGAGAAATTGTTTCACCTGATAGTGGTAATGTATCAGGGATGACTGGCTTCACATTTTCAAGTGCCTCAATATAAGATAGCTTTCTTATCACAACATTGTCCGTGGGAGAATTTTCCAGGAAATGTGCATTAGTACTACAGAGAGGACTTTCACAGCTAAATTCATCATCATGGGGAAGACCACTAGGGTGGGTTATAGCGAAAGATAGAACAATCTACTCCTTGATCTTATGGCCACAGTGAGGGTTCTTATGGCTCTCATCTGAAGATGAAACTTCGAGATCAATCTAATTATCACGAAGCAAGACTTCATGATGAAGTGTCTGATGAAGACCTTCGGAATTAAAGTTCCCACTATTGGGAAATGAGTGAGTAGAATCTTTAATTCCCATAGATAATGGTCTGAGGGCTTTATGAACTCCAGCATCGAGCAAGGCATTATTACAGATTGGCTCTTGATTTCTTGACTGTGTTGGGTGGGTCTTCTTCTTAGATGCCTTATTACTCACTTTAGGAAACACTTGTTGACGAAAGTGGTTATTATGGGTAGGTGTATGTGCCTGCCCAGGAAAAATGATTAGGTTAGAATGATTATATACACTAAAATCAGGTGTATGTGCCTGACTTGGATGTTTGTATGATATGGGGTAGTACTCCCCACAACCCTCTTGGACTGGAACAGAGGTGTGTGTCTGTTTCAGAGTGAACTATTTATGTGTCACTCCACTGGTAGGGATAGATTTTCATTTCTTCCCCTGTGATATAGCTGAAGCTGTTATAATATCCTAGCAGGCATTGAGAATATGAGCAGGGATTTGCTTCTGCTCTTTCACCATTTACAGAATATGCTTGGTGACTTCAGTTCCTGAACGGGAATATACGTCCATTCCATGCTTGGAGTAGGTGTGTGTTCCGACTCCTATCCTCCTTTTCCTATCAGTGAATTCTGACAGTACTCATATGTGGGGGAAGAGAGTTGAGTCTGCCTCCTGTTTGTCATCAGATATTTCCTTCTGTCTTCTCCGAATGCTACCAAACGAGACTGTTGGTAGGATTGATCAATACTTGCAGGTGTATATGCCCACTGATTGCACTCTGCCGAATGTGGTAGATGAGCTTCCTTCAATACTGACAGACGAGGCTGCTGGCAGGATTGATGAGGGTAAGCAGGTGTATGTGCCTATTTACCAGTTTTCAACACATTGGCTTGGCGGGATTCATCATATGTAGTTAGAAGAGCCTTCTGACAAGCTGATGATTTATAAACAGGGGTATGTTCCTATATATATTACTCCGCAAGAATTTCATGGTGGGATTGGCGTGCTACTTCCAGACGAGTCTGCTAGATACCAGAATTAAAACGGACGGGTGTTTGTGCCCGCTCATTGCATGCCACCATGTTAGATTGGTGGACGTATTCAGAGATGGAAGAGATGAGAACATTCTCACTATTGACTGGATTTCACCTCTCGTGATTCTTCATGCCTGCTCGGGTTTGAGGAACCTGATCCGAACGCTTGGAGACGATACCCTCATCTTGTTGAGGCACACTATCGTACGAGTCTAGAGGCGATTGTTGATGGGAGCCCTCGAGAAGGACTCTTGTAACCTTGAATTAAGGCCTTGAGGGACCTTCTAATTCACCTCCCCATAATATGGGAGTGAATGGTGATTGTGTTCAAGGGATAACGGCCCAAAATGGTTAGAGACATTCGTTTTGACCACCTACTTCTTGATCACTGGTTGTCGCTATCCAGATGACCAGGGTAAATTATTGACTTGGAGGACTTCTCGAGCATCCTACAGAGTCGGAATAGTACCATTTTGATGATACTCCTTATCCAGCACATTTGATACCCAGTGTTGAAGATACTAAGTAGGTGATGTCATCCTCAGATCGGATGATGATCCAGAAAGAGTAGCAGTAGAGGCATTCACAACAGAAGTATTCACAGGCGTGAACTTAAGAGAATCCATTTCTATAACGCAAAAGATATTGGAAAAAAGTGCCTGATTGATATAACATACATAATCAGGATATTTCCAGACACTTCATCTTTTGGATGAGTACATATGTAATTGATTGTTTTGTTGGTCCTATCATTGGGTTATAAATAGGGGCCTAAAAAAGATGTAAAACATCATTTTAACATGGTTAAGGATTCTCTTCGGGTTCATAATTTTTCGTGTCCTCTGGAAACGGGGATGACCTCATTGATTTAAGATTCAAACATTCCAATATGTCCCTAATGGGTTTGTTCATAGAACCGGATACATCCAATGATTCTATATCCATTCAGACCTACATTCCAAAGGTAGGTTCTCATTAGTTATAGACTGAGGAGGATTATGAATTTTTATTGGTCAAGAGGATGGGAGGTCGGACTCATCACACATTTTTTAGGGGAATTATTGTCTACTTTGGTACTCTCATTATAGATTTAAGTTATGTTCATGAATCTTTATTACATTACCATGTATGAAAATGAGCTTTCCTTTAGATCTGAAAATCAATGATTGATATATAAGAGATTTAGATAATATTTTATATGTATATTAGGTTCTTCATCGATAGATAATCATCTATATTTGTTTATATATTCTTAGTCAATTTTATCCTTTGAAACATTATATAGAAATATCTTGGTCATTAGGATAACGATACTGGTTTTAAAGCCACTCAGAGGGGAACTTGAAGTTAATTGTCATTCAGAAGGACATGGATTATTTTAGAGTTGGGATCGTACCTACAGATGGGTTACATACATATACTTGTTTAGAAAAGGTATCAGCACCCACATAGTTCAAGTAAAGAAGTATGAGTTTTAAACATGATTGATGGCTCAAAGAAAGATGTCATGATTTACTTTTACATTCTATGCTCAAGTGAGTCATGCTCAGTGTGAGAAACAAGAGGTATTGGTGAAACCATAAAATTGTGACACGAAATATGAAATCATATGAAATGATGTGGGGCTTATGTATGGATGACTACCCAAAATAGATTTGTATTGGGTTTTACTTCAGGGAAGAAACCCAGGAACAAGGTCCATAGTGGTATATGTGCTTTAAGGAGATTTGGATACATATCATAGGTCATAATCCTGAGAAGGATTCCCAAATTAGAGAAGACTTATGAGTAGGTATTATTCCTAAGAAGTAAGCCCAAATCAAAATTAAATAAGACTGCTTAAGGGGAATTATGACTGAGGCCTACTCCTGAAAGGAATCCATGGTTAAGTGAATTTTGGAACATGGGGCTTACTCCTGAAGAGGATGCCCATAATTGGGATGTATGAAGACTGGTGATTACACTTGAAAAGGAGGCCCATGTTAAGGAAAATTTGGTTGGGGCCTACTCCTGAGGTGGATGCCCAGATTTGGGAAATTATGACTCAGACTTACTCTTAAGGAGGATCCCCAGGTTAGGGGACTTGGGGCGTACTCTTGAGGAGGATACCCAAATTAATAGAACATGGATTGGGGATTACTCCTGAAAAGGAGGACCAAATTATGGATTCTCTCATCATAAAAAATGAGGTTGAATGAATGAAATCTCTAAACATAGTGACATAAAGATATGTAAATAACTATTTTTTGAGATATGTTCCACAGAATTTGTTTTAGATAAGGAATCCAACAAGGGATCCATTCAAAAAGAAATGGATTTAAAGAGTGTGTTGAAGGCTAGATCATGAATATGATAGGTGGATTGGCATAAGAGATGTGAAATAGGTAGGAGACGCACACAAAAAAAGTGGGCGGGAAGGTCCTGTATGGGTGTGCACGTTGTGGTCGCTCAAGTATACTTGCGCGACACATGGGTACTTGCGCGAGGTCAACCCTTAGGGTAATACTTGGGAGAGACTTGGCTCAAGCCCTTAGTACTATTCCTAGATGCATCCATAAGAGTGGCATGAATGTTCTGTTGATAGGGTAAGGCGGCGCCCAAGTGTGGCCATTTCCCTTAAGGGTTGTCCATTTAGGCGCGCAAGTTTTGATGTGTTTCAACACTTAGGGCTTACTCCCCCTCTTTAGATCTTCCGTTCTAGGTATGAAATTACCTTAGAAGTGATCAGAAGTTAGAGAAGAGACTAGGGCATTGGGATATCAAATCTATATTTTTGGAATTTTTCGTCCTCAAATGGTGGGCCCAGCAGGGGTATTTATAGTCCAGGGAAGACCCTGGGAAAAAAATCAACGAAGGCGCGCAAGTCACCTGCACGACCACTAGGCGGCGTGCAAGTATACTTGTGCGACCTTGGTGAAACTTGCACGACCCAAGTGAAAATGAATATTTGTTCATACCTTTGTCAATTTTTGATGTTTCTTCAAAAGATAAATCATTTTGGGTTAAGGTATTTCCATTTTAATTGGTTTAGACTCTGTGACAGAAAAGAGCACCAACAAATGTAAAAGAAATTTAAATTTTATAAATAGGGAACTTCACCTAGATATGCCATTAGATTGGGTAGTAGGAAGATTCTTTTGTTCTACTTATTATTATTCCTTTATAAACCATTATTAGATTTAGGAGAAGGTAGAGGTATAATGACCCAACCTTAAACATTAAATAATCTTTAATTAGGTTAATAATACACATTGAGAATTTATTCAGGTTTATCATTATATAATGAAAAAATAACATCTAAGTAACAACTTGAATATTACAAGTAGAATCTTCTACACACTATCCATTAAAAAAACTCTAAAACAAGAAACATGTTTAGTTCCATGTTTTAGATAGAACGACTTCTCCGTAATCCAATCCGTGACCATATTCATCATTCGGTTCTGTGAAAAACATTTCATAAACATTGGATGGGCATAAAAATCTTAGTAAGGGACACAAAAATAAGGAAAGTAGTTATTTTTTGAAAAAACAATTAAACCATGAATACATTAATCTAAAGTTTTAAATTTCACCTTAAAGAAGTAGAAAAAATACGCCAATAAATATTATCTCATTGCATTCACTTTTTATAACCTTAATATTACCATATAGCCCATATAAATCAACATATAGCATGTTGTGTAACCTGGGACATAAACACACATAAATGGAATAACCATACGGTCAACTTCCACACATATCACAAATAGAATTTCCATACGACTAAATTCCATACCTAATGCATTGGAGGTTATAAAAAACCACTCATCCTTGGTTTATCATAGTACCTCCCTTCATTTGGTTTAACACATAACCACTAATCATTGGATTATCACGTAACCACCCGTCAAATGTCAAAATACTATAATATATTCATTAAACATAAAACATTACAAATATCAATTTTTCAATAATAAAATTTAATTTACAATCAGAAGAAATAATTATGTGATATTGAATTAATCAATCCATTTTAATATCAATTTTCACTATGAAAACACTAAAAATTGAATAATGTAATATTTTTGTTTTAAAAAAATTAAGGCTTATAAAGGATTCTAAATAAAAATTACGGCGACAGAGAGGTCATTGTAGTCGCAGACGTTAAAAACATTACTTTGGTCATTTAGTAGGCTACTTCATTGAAAGATGATTCTATTTGAAATAAAATAAATGTCAAAATGGTTTTTTATACACTGTTTAAAATAAAAAGGTGTATATTATCAAAATATGCCTCAATGAAAGGAGATTGAGACGAAGTCCCTTACCACATTTTCAAAATGACTTGTTAATTCTTTAATTTTCCAGGATAATAAAATTAATTTAATTTATACTTTCATTAGTGCCCTTTTATAGATTATTATTTCTTTTATATCACTTATTACAACATTATAATAATTACCTAATTATTTAAGTTAAGGTCAGATGTTTTGTCGATATTGGGTACTTGAGTCAAAAATGATCTTGTTATAATCACAATATGTCAATGTGGTCAAAATTACATTATGTTCAAAATATAATTCATATATATCACATATATCCAGTATATATGTATTTATAATATTTTATATCATTTCATGAAAATAAATGAAATGGACTGTTTATGGAGACAGTAAGTCGTACATACGCATGAATACAAGTTTCATTTATATTTTATATTAAAAGAATGAAAACATAATTACACATATGTATATTATAATTTTAGTGTAATATCATATTTTATATATTTTACATATGTTCATTAACACTAGCCTTTATATGTTCCATGTATGGCATGAATGTGTCATATGACATCGAGGTGGGGGTAGTCTGCACTTCCTCAAAAGAAATTATCGTGTTTAACCAACATGAGAAGCATAAAGGTATGTTGTAAAAAAATACATAATAATACAGAAAATATAAACATAATATATATCATTTATAAATAAAGTTCCATCATAATTTCCACCATGACAGGTGTTAGGAGAAAAATAAAACGATCATCTTTTTGTTAGGTAGTAGTTCACCGTTTAGAGAAATAGTATGTTTTTATCCATTAGATAAGGGTGTGTTTATGTGTAATTTGAATCCTTATCATGAAAAAATACTAATAAATTCAATATACTAATTTTTTTATGAAATCAATGAATATAAATATAACAGGGAGTGGGGAAGTAAAATAAAAGTAACGAACTTGAGAGAGGACGTTACCTCTGAATCATGTAACTTTTTTATTTGAGCCTAATGGATTTCATTAATTAACATAAGCCGGAGGACATGATTCGTGGAAGAATAGAGGGACGTTTGGAGATTAATTTATCATAAGTTGGATGATCAATGAGGCTTGACAGGTGTTATTAAGGGGTTAGAGTTGGTATGATTTTATAAAATGGAGGAGAAGTACTTTAAGAATGTCTCGAAAGATTAGTTTATTTTTAACTAAAATTAGATTTTCAAAATGTAAAAAACTAATTTAATTTTTAAATGAGGATATAATTGTTCAAAAAATCTTAAACAATAGGTTTAGACCAGTTTTGGTTTCATATTTAACCATATCATTTAACTTTAACCCTTAGTTAACTAATTTAACTCTTACCATGTCTTCTTATGTATTAATAATATATGGTTAATATAAGTACAAAAAAATTCCAATAGATCCTGAAGTGGATTATTAATGTCATTTAAAACATTATCTATACTATTTTTCCGAATCATGGATTTTTATGAATATTATATAATTTAATAAAAAATTATTATTTCTAAAACACATTTATGTTACTTTTATACTATTCATATCATAACTTCTTTAAAATTCCATAAAAACATGATTATTTAGAAAAAACCTAATTAATTAACAAAATAAAAAGTCATAATAATCCATAAATTTGTTTATGGAATAAAAAGTTGCAAATTATTTTATTTTAACAATTATAATCACATTTATTTAAATTATTCATTCATAAGGTAATCACTACATCACCATTGTGTCATAAATAATTTTTTTTATTTAATATAAAAATTGTATAAATAAAATATCACGATGTATTAAATATTTTGATATGTATAATGACTATTTATAGTCTAAACAATATCTCTTATATAACCCCATATAATTTGTTTTACTTGAAGATACATGTTTATGTTACATTTTTCTTTACATTAAATTAATTTTTATAAAATGTCATTTTCACATCCATGTGGCTACATCGGGTCCCAGAATAGAACCATGTATGTGCATGGTCATAAATTTCTTATCCAATAGGATTTGGAAACGTTTTAGGGGAATTTAATATTATTATAATATTAATTTTTACCCTTATTACCAGATTTACCCTCCAACCATGGTAAATAAAATAATTACTAAAATTACCATTCATAACTTATAAGAATATAAGTTACCTATTTACAAAATTAGGACCTCCTAATGAAAAATATGGAATCAATTTTTACATATTAAATATATATATGTGGTAGAAATTAATTTAAAATTAATTCCCAATGTCAAAACCCAAAAGTGGTGTTTTAAGAAGTCATATATATCAAAAGATTGACATGTGTTTATGTCTAATTAATAAGATAAATGTATTACAATGACCAAAATTAGATTAAAAGATAATAATATAATCCAATTACTCTTTAAAATGAATTAAAATTATAATCTCTTAATATAAATAAATTTGATTAAATGGCGGTTTTGACATAAAATGCAGTATTTTTCACTATTTATTAAAATTGACCATTAATAGAAAAATACCTAAAGTTCATCCAAAGTAAATTTTGTTTTCCCAATTATAAATATGATATTTATTTGGTCGAATCGTTATTATAAAAGTGAAAAAAAACTTGATTTTTAATGGTTCTCTATCAATAGGTGGTAAAACTACCTTACAAAATAATTAATGAATTTATACTTAAAATGGGATTCATTCTCATTTTAAGCCTCTAAATTTTATTGGAAAATTTTAAAAACATTTAAAAATGGTTAATCATAATATGGTTAGTTCTTTTCATTACCAGCTATACAACTAATATGTGTTAACTACCATTTTAAAATAAAATTATATTATAATTATTTTTTTCAATATGACTCAACCTTATGTGAAACATAATATTTAGTAGAAACCCATTATTGTTTGTTGGGTACGCCATCAAACATATCACCCCCTTTAACGTAAAATTAATATTTAATTCACAAATATTAATAAATATGATATTTTCATGTTATTTATTTACATGGGATGTTACATCCTTCCCCTCTTTTGTTAATTGCATCTTTTCAATTTTAATTACATATCAAATATTTAGGGGTATTTAACCTTCATTGAGTTTTTAGATTCCCATGTTACTTATTAAACCATATGGTTTTTCCACAAAACCAAAACCTAATGAATTACCTTATTTCAGAAAACATACTCTTTTCGGTCATGAATCTTGACCGGTTATTTCTCATAAGAAACATTCTATTCCAACTGAACTACCTCTCAACTCCGAACATGAGATGGATCCAGAATATACTTCTTCAACATTGAAACATGAAAAAAATTATGTACATTGGATAATCATGGAGGTCAATCAACTTTGTATGAAACTGATTCAACATTCTCATAGACTTTATAGGGTCCAATGAACCTTGTACTCAGAGTCCCCTTCTTACCAAAATTCATCACACTTTTCTTTGGAGAAACATTAATAAACACATGATCACCTACCATTAAAAAAGATCATTCCTCTAGTTATACATATAACATTTCTACCTTATCTATGATGTTCTCATGTGATTTTGAATCAACTGAACAATATCTACCATCTCTTCTACCAATATTGTTTTCATCAAATTTATTTCACCAACATACCACCAAAAAGTTAGAGTTCGACACCACCTTCTATATAATTCCTAAAATGGATCCATCTGTATACTATAATGAAAACTGTTATTATTAAAAAACTCAACAAACAAATGATTTTGGTCCCAAATTATTTGAAAATCCATTGAAAAAGCACAAGTCATATATTCCAATGTATAAATTGTTCATTCTGACTACCCATATGATTGAGGTTGAAACGTTGTACTGAAATTTAGTTCAGTACCCAACGACGTCTTATGGCCTTTTTAAAAGATAGAAGTGAACCTCTTTTCTTGATCACATACAATTGATAGGGGAAATCCAGGCAATTGAACTATCTTATTAACATACAACTGAGAAAGTTGATCTACAGACAATGTATCTCGAATAGGAATGAAATTAGAAGATTTAGTCAATCGATCAACAATAACCTAAATTGAATTTTTACCTCGAGATATCTATGGTAATCCCAATATAAAGTCCATGGATATATTGTCCCATTACTAATCTGGCACCAGTAATATCTGATGTATCCTATTAGGTAACTGCCTCTCTATTTTAACATGTTGACTAGTCAAAAACGTCCTATTAATGCTAGAAAAATCACTTTTCATTCCATCCCAACAATAATACTCTCAAAGATCAATGTACAACTTAGTGCTACTAGGATGAACTGAAAATAGGGAACTATGAGATTCACATAAAAACACTTTCTTCAACTATGAATCACAAGGAACACATAATCTCTTAAGAAATATCAAAACACAATCTTTATCAATGTGAACGTTAGTCAAAATACCATTCTAAAACAAATATACATTTTTCAGAAACTCATTGTCTTCCGTCTTCCCATTTTTAATTCTGTCTGATAGATATAATTTCACTTACACCTAAAATAAAATAGGGGGATCTAATTAGCCAACTACTTAAATTCTAATGTTAATAAAATAACTAATCAATGTATCTTCTTCCAAATGTAACACATTTAATGTTGAATTACTTTTTCAACTCAAAGCATCAACACCACTATTTTCTTTTCTTGTATGGTAATAGATCATGCAATCAAAATCCTCTATTAATTCTAGATATCTTTTATATCTCATTTTTATTTTCTTATGAGTTAATATGTACTTAAAAAATTATTGATAAGTATATATTTCACAATTTACACCATAAAATTAATCCTCCAAAATTTTAATGAAAAAACTATGATATCTAATGTGAGATCATATGTAGGATAATTTCACTCATGAGTTTTAAAATGATGTGAAGAATAATCAATTACATGATCATTCTGTGTTAGGACACAACCAATTCCTTTCAATCAAGAATCATAATAGATCACAAATTAACCATTTTTTGGAAGGCAGTTCCAAAACAAGAGAATTCACCAATCTTCATTTAAATTCATGAAAATGTTCTTCACATTCTTTTTTTCCAGATGAAATTAACACCTTTTCGAGTTTACTTAGAATGTGGGAAAGATAATAGTGAAAAGGATTCAAAAAATCTTTTGTAATATCCTTAAAAACCTTAAAAACTATGGATCTCTTTGATATTGGTAGCACTTCTCCACACCTAAAAATCATTTGTATTAGAAGGGTCAATGATTATACCATCGTTAGAAACAATATGGCCAATGAATGAAATTTCCTACAACCAAAACTGACAGTTGCTTAATTTACCTTATAATTTCTCTTCCTTTATGGTTTTTAAAACAAACCTTAAATGACGTTCATGTTTCTCGTTAATTTTGGAATATAACAAAATATCTTCAATAAACAAAACCACAAACTTATCAAAGAAATCGGGGAAAATTAAATTCATAAGATCCCTGAATATAAAAGGTGCATTGTTTAACCCAAAACGCATAACTACAAATTCATAATGTCCATATCTAGTATGAAATGTGGTCTTCAGGATGTTTGCTTCCATTACATTAAAATGATGGTACCCCAACCTCATTTCAATCTTCAAAAAATATTGAGATCTCTAGAGTTGATGAAACAAATCATCAATATGTGGAAAAATATACTTGTTCTTAAAAGTGATATTAATCAATGATCTATTGTCAATGCAATGTATTATTGAACCATATTTCTTTTTAATAAACAAAACTAGAGAACCCCATTATGATGTTCTAGGATGAATGAAACTTTTATCAAACTACTCCTGCAACTATTTCCTTAACACTAAAAGATCAATTTGAGCTATTTGATAAGGGGGTTTTGAAATTGTATTATCATCTGGAACTAAGTCAATAATAAATTCAACATCCTAATCATGTATAATACAAGTTAAATCATTAGGAAAAACATCAATAAACTCATTTAATAGTGGAACATCATTAATCTGAATGGTTCATTTTCTTTCAAAAATATGTGCAAGGTAAATATATTTTCATATTTCACTAGTTAATCAACTTCAAGATATGATATTTGAGATAAGGGTACATTCTTATACACAAACTGAAATTTTTTATAAAAAGAATCCTCTTTATCTCTATTGTCAATCTTAGCATGATAAACAGAAAGTCAATCCATAACCAAAATAACATCAAAGTCTACTAGAGGAAAAACAATAAGGTTTGTAGGTATATTTTTTCCACACATATGTACAGGAAGGTGATTATAATTTCTTTCTATCTCAACATATACATCAGTTGTATTCACCACAAGTTCAGGATTCATATCTTTAGATGGACATCCCTATTTACAAGAATATTTTGTAGATACATAATAATATATGGACCCTAAATCAAACAGCACATTGGCATAATCTGAAAAAACAAACAACTTACATGGTACCACATAATTTGATGGACCCACATCAACCTTTTTAGTAGCCAAATATTTCTCCACACCCTTTTTATTTTGATATTTCTTGTTCCCACACTGGGTAATCAACATTGGACACACATTGGGATAATTCCGAGACTAATTGAAGCTAAAACATTGTATCACTATATTTTAATTACCTACATGATCATTTTTCTTCCATTTAAGAGAAATATAACATGTCTTACCACATCATAAGAATTTTTCATATTTTGAGAGACATTCTTCTGGATGCTTTTTAGCTTACTTCTCACAAGATGGAAATGTAATTTTCTTTCCTCTAGACTACTTTGACGAATAAATTTTTTTTCCTGCCGACATGACATATTCTTTTTCATGCTCTCAGGGAATACGAGATCATTAGAAAAATCCCTTTCTATTTTCTCAGCACATCTGATAAGTTTATCATATATTTTGAATGCATTAGAGGCTAATGCCTTTCTATATTGAAACTTATATCCAATATAAAACAAATTTATCTTACTATTATGATCTCAAAAGAAATTTAGAGAATACATTCCCCTTCAACTGAACTTTTCTTCATAAGAATCCATTGTGTCACCCTACTACCTCAGTTCCAAGAATTTTTTCCCATCTTATGTCAAACATAATTAAGAAAATATTTCTCAAGAAACATACTTTTTCATTCTTCACAACAATGAGAAATAATCTATTCACTATCCCTGATATTTTTAACCATCGAACACCACTGATCGACTTGTACATCTAAATACTAAACGTAAAGTCCAACCTTTAGATTTTCTTTAAACCCAATGACATTGAAAATCTTTTCTAGCTAATTGATCCACTCATTACCTTTCACAGCGTAAGATGATATTCTAAATTAAGGGGGATGCTGCCTCAGGAAATGCTCCACTACAAACATGTTCCTCTATGGTTGATTTAGTAGATCTCATGGATGGAAATCACCACCATTTATAACTGGATTCAACTGAGCCATCACTACAACAAATTTTTATGTTCTGATTCTGACCATATCAATATTCTAATTTGGAAGGATATTCTCTTATTTATGCATTCCCAAAATAACTTCCAGGTTTTTTCCATGGAAAACCATTCCAAAAAATCATATATTTGATGAAGAAACATAGTAAATAATCAAATTCTATATCATTTCATTTTGACTATAATGTAAAAATCATTTATGGATATTCTAATATCAAAATTATAACTCTGAATGTTATCTAAAACAACCTCTGATACAAACTATAAGGTCCCATAAACACACACTAGTTAGTCATGGATTAGTTTAATAATTTACATTAAGGATATTTTCAGGTTTAGGTTTTTGGAGAATTAGAACATAACTAATACAAAACAACTTGAATATTACAAGTATAAAATTCTACCACTCTCCATTTTATTCATAAAAAATATATCTAAAAAATAAAATTGTTTAGATACATGTTTTAGAAAACATTACATTTAATTGATCCCATCATTGACCCTATTCATCTTTATGTCTTATGAAAAAAAACATGGTATGAGCAGAAAAATATCAATAAGGGATATATAAAGAAGGATAGATGTTAGTTTTTCAAAACAACTTTTAAACCATGAATACATTAAAAAAAGTAATGATTTTCATCGTAAGGAAGTAGAAAAAACACTTCATGGAATATAAACTCCATTCTTACCATTTTTGTAACCAATAGATTAACATATATCCCCTCGAAATCAACATATATCATATAAGCTAACTTGGGACATAAACATACTTGAATTGAACACCAATATGGTTGACTTCCACACATATCACTAAATTGAATATCCATACGACCAACATCCATACACAATGCATTGGAGGTTTTAATGTAACCACCCATCCATGGTTTATCATGGAACAAACCAATATTTTGTTTATCACAAAACCACATGTCATTAGTTTATCACCTAACCAACGATCAAATGTCCAAGTACCATTATATAATTATAAAACATTAAATATTAAAAATATATATATTTCACTAATATCATTTAATTTTCTTTCAAAATAAATCATTTCAAGATATTGAAATAATGAATCATTTTCAAAAAAAATTTAAATAGAAAAACAACCAAAAATGTATTATGTTATTTCATTACCGTTTAAAAACATTAACAATAATAGAGGAGTCCAAATAATGATTATGGAGGTGGAAAGGACATTGTCACCGCAAACTTTAAAAACATTATTTGTTTATATTAAGTAAAATGATGCATTGAAACAGGGTTCCATTTTAATTAAATTAAAAGTCAAAGGGGATTAGACGGAGGAGCATCTAATCCTCTCCTCCGTCGATGACCTAACTTGAATGTCGACGGACTCTGCACCCCCTCCTGATCGAAGGGGGGAGATTCGCGGTACCTCCCACAGAGGAAGAGAATCTCAAATGCTATTATTCCGTCCTTCCTGAGAATTCATATCTCACCGAAGGTCCCAAATATTTTTCAAGAGGCTCCTCAACATTCCTTTCTACTGGAGGAAATTAATGGCACTTATGATCCTTGCTAACTCACAACGGTGGCCTGATTCCATCTCTAGCGACCCTATGTTCAATCCTTTGATCGCTTTGTCTCCGAGTTGTAGAATCTAAAAGAGCAGGAGGTAATCATCTTACTTGATCGATGACACATCATGATTTGTTTTTGTTCGGAGGAAGAACTGATCTACACCTGGTCCAAGGCCCCTCGAAGATGCAACAGATCATCATTCTATTTGTTTCGAAAGAATTTTGATTTCCATATGCAGTGTAATCCTTTGATGTGTGCAACCTGGGTAAGTCTACCAGGTATTCCACTTTCCTTCCATAACCCCTCTATTTTGTGTGCAATTGGTAATTTTAATGGATGGTTTTTCTGCTCTTATTGGCGTACTATGGTGGTTTTTAACACAATTTTTCTTAGAATTTGTGTCGAAGTCGATGCTGCAAGGAATCCAGTATGAAGCATATGGATCACTAATGATAAGGAATTTTGATGTAAGCAGGAGGTGGTTTCTGAATCATGGATGCACTACTATGTGTCTTATAGCCGATGTGGTCACTTGGCGTTGAATTTCCTCAGTAGGGGGATGAAGGGATTCTTACAATAGAAGGTAATGAGTCACGGTGGAGGGGGTGTTGCTGCTACTCTATATAGGACCTCGTGAATGAGGAACACTGAAGATGGTTTGGCATCGATATGGGATGAGATAAGAGATAAGTTGGGATGTGTGGAGGATGTTGGGTGTGCTCGAGGTGGATACTTTGATGAGCAGTGCACTCAGGTGGGGGATCCCAGAAGTGCAGGTGCAGTTGTGGAAGTTCCTGTGGTTCCAGTGTTTGTGAGAGGGATGGGATGAGATTTATATAGCAATACAGTTGGTGGGGGGACCATGATCTTCATCATCTGGTATGATGGAGATGCATGACTCCCATGTTATTGCTGAAGAATCATGGAAATATGCTTCTGGGTTTTTAGTGCAAAGGAATCCCTTGCAGAAGGCGGGAAGTGAGCCACGAGATCCAACAGTTGAGAAAGTATTTAACCACATAATGTGTCATCATGGAATTGGGAATTCAGGTACAGTGGGTTCATTGACATGCAGTCCCTTCATGACAGAACATGTGGAAGGATGTATCCAAGAGAAGGATGAGGTTTATGGACGCATGATGATCTTGGTTTCCACATGAAACAGATTCCTGGAACTGGACAATGAGGTAGTTGTCCTTGAAGAGGAGATTGCTGCAAGGCAAGATGATGATCTCTTGCAGGTTGCTGATTCTCCAATGGATGTTGTAACATGTGAACATGTACAGAACCTAGTGGATCACCCTCAATGCCCCAACAAAATTGACTATTTCACTCATTCTCAGCAAGATTTTGGTTCGGAGGGGGGCTTTCGAGAGGTGAAAATCATAGGAAAGTGGGGTGACATCTCAGATAGTGAGAAGGAAAAAGATGATGGTATGGTCCAACCATACATTAGTGATGTTTTTCAAGGTGATAGGATGAAGGTGCATTGGGTTGAAGACAATAGGACTGGTCCACCACGTCGGTGACCGAAGAAGGATTATTATTATCTTCCAAGGCTGGTGTCTAACAGAGCTTCTATTGGGAAGGCAAGCTGGGATATGCAATATTTGATGGAGTTTTTAGCCATGGAGATGTTGAATCTGAGAATAAGATATTCCAAAGTTCATAAGTACTATGAATGCCCTGAATGGGAGACATATAAAGCAGGGTAAATATTCCATAATGGGGGTGGTGATGGGTTTGGTTTCTATGATATGTAGATGTTGTTCTGCCTTGTTGTACCCGCTTAATGCTTTTTCTTTTATTAATAAATGGTCATAGTCTTTCTTCTGAAAAATAGTTTCTGGTAAAAGTCGAAGGGGTTTATTATACATCGTGTAAAAGTAGGAGGTGTATATTTTTAAAATATTCACCAACAAAAGCAGATGGAGAAGAATTACCTTTCATCGTGTCTCAATAGACTCGTTATTTTCTTAATTTCCTGGATAACAAACATAAGATAATTTCTAGTTTCTTTAAAACCATTTTCAATTTTATTATTCCGTTTTTTAGTTATTACCAAATTATAAAAATTTCATAATTATTTATGATAATATCAGTTGTTAGGTCGATATTTGATACTTGAGTAAAAAATGATCTTGTTATATTCAAAATTTGTCCATGTGCTCAGAATTCCATTATCTATAGAATATATATCAATTATATAACAAATATCTAGTATATATGTGTTTATAATATTCCATAAAATTTTGAGATAAGAAATGAAATGCACCGTTCTTGGAGACAGTAAGTCGTACATATGCATAAACGCTACTTTTATTTCTACTTCAAATTTAATGAAATGAACAAATAATGATATATATGTATATTATATTTCAAATATAGTATCATATTTTATATATATTACATAAGTTCAATAATTCCATCCTTTATGTGTTCCATGTATGGCATGAACTAGTGATATCACTTTGAGGTGGAGGTAGTCCGCACTTCCTCAAATTAAATTATCAGGTTTACACATAATGAAAAGAATAAACTTTTATTATAAAAATATTATATAACCATAAATACAATATAAAAATAATATATATATATATATATATATTATATAAATACAGTGTCTTTATAATATCCACCATGAGGGGGGTAGGGGAAAATCGAACAATCATCATTTCGTGAGGCAGTAGTTTTCCATACACTGAAAGAGTATGTTCATATCCATTAGATAGAGGTGTGTGTAAGTGTAGTTAAAATTATTCTCATAAAAAAATCCTATAATATTTAAGATAAATTTATTTATTTAATTAAATAATATTAATATAATAAGGAGGGGAGAACAAAAATAAAAGAAATGATCTTGAGAGAGAGGATTCTATCTCTAAATAAGGTAACATCTTTTTATTTGGGACTAAATGATTTCATGTGTTTCCTTATTCTTAAGGAATGTCTTCAAAGAGGAAGATTAGTATGTTGGGAGATTATTGGATAATAGTTAGGAAGAGACTAGGGAATTTAGAGGTGTGTGTAAGGGGTTAGAGTTGGTGGACTTTTATAAGAGGGAGGATGGGTACTTTTGGAATGTCTTGAGTGTTTCTTTTATCAAAAACTAAATTACGATTTTCAAGTCATACACAACTCAATTAATTAAAAGATAAGATAAGTACTATTCTAAATCCTCTCATACAATAGGCTTTATACAATTATTTGTTTCAAATTTAACCTTATCATTTATCTTTAACCCTTAGTTAACTAATTTTACTCTTGCCATGTCTTCTTGTGTATTCATACTCTATGGTTAATATAGGTACCATAAAATAAAAACATAACTTAATGTGGTTCATTAGTGAAATTTATAACATTATCTATGTCATTTGGCTAAGTCATCGAGATTTTGGACTATTATACCATTTTCTAAAATAGTATTTGTTTTAACAACTCATTCATGTCAATTTTTATACTATTCATATCATGATTTTTTTAAAATCAATAACCACATTATTCTATTAAAAAAAATTCATTAATTAAAATATAAAAATTTATAATCAAACATAAAATTAATGGAATGCATAAAAATCTTGAAAAAAAATTATTTTCTTATTTATAATCTCATTTATTTAAATCATTAATTAGTAAGGTAATCACGACATCACCATTGTGTAATAAATGAATTTATTTATTTAATCTCTAAAATAATAAATAAAAACACCATTATGTAGGAAATATTTTTATATTTGTAATTAATATTTATATTTGAAAATATATCTTATATAACACCATATAAAAATTGTTTTACTAGAATATACCTGTTTAGGTTACATTTTTCATTACATTAAATTAATTTTCACAAAATTTACTTTTTACATCTAAGTGGCTTTGTGGGGTCCCAAAATCGACCAAAGGATTCCCATGTTTGGAAATATATTATCCAATATGATTAGGTCACGTTTGCGGGTTATTTAATATTATTATAATATTATTTTTTACCATTATTTTTCAGATTTACCCTTTAACCATGGTAGATAAAATAATTTCTGAAATTACTATGCATAATGTCTAAAATAAAAGGTAACTATATACAAAATTTTGACCTCTTAATTCCCAATAAGGAATCAATTTTTAAAAATTCAAAATACATAGGTGGAAGAAATTAATTTAAAATTAATTTTCATTGTCAAAACCGAAAAGCAGGTTTTCAAGGGGAAATAACTATCAAAAGATTGTCATGTGTTTATGTATAATTAAAATTTTAAATTACTTACAAGGACCAAAATTGGATCAAACGATAAAAATATAACCAAATTACTCTTTAAAACCAATTAAAAGGATAATATAACTATATAAATATATTATATTAAAATAATGTTTTGACATACAATGAAATATCATTCATTATTCATTAAAAATTATCTTCATCCGAAAAATACCAAAATTTCAGCCAATGTAAATATTGATGTCACGATTCTAAATAATAAGTTTATTTTCCTAAATGTCACATATAAAAGTGAAAATAACTAGATTTAATAGGTCTTATATATAATAAGTTAGTAAAACTACCTTTTATTAATATTAGAGTATTTATGATTAAAATTGTATTAATTTTCATTTTAAGCCTCTAACTTTTTTGGATAGTTATAAAAAAAATTAAAAAAAATTTAATCATACTATGGTTAGTTCTGTATATTCTGTCCAATAAAATGAATAGGAATTAAAGACCATTTAAAAATAATATTATATTAATATAATTTTTTTCAGAATGACTCAGCCTTGTATGCAACATAAGATTTAAGGGAAACCCACTATTTTTTGATGGGAACTCCATCGAACATAGAATCACCTTTAATGTAAAATTAATATTTAATTAAAATATATTTATAAATATGAAAATTCATATTCATTATTTACCTCTAATGTTACAAGAGGGGTGTGGATTATTTAAAGGAATTCGTTGTCTTGCCCAATGCACTTTTTTGTGATATTTTCATTATCAAAATTTTTTATGCATCTGTTTGGAAATTTAGAGACACACCACAATGATAAAATCAAGTCTTAGGCCAAGTGGCTGGTGACAACCATGCTCATTAGGGGGTGGACATGTTCTACTAGTAGATCTTCCTATAGTGTTGGCTAAGGCACTGATAGTAGTAATGGACATGGTTGTCAAGCTGTAGTTCTATTAGAGTTTCACACACTTTATTATGACAATTCATGGATACCTATAACATTCCTCGTATGTGGAAGAGATGATGTGGGTGTCCCACCTATAGAATTCACCATCATTTTAAGGGGATGGTGGTAAATAGGCTTCTAAGATGTGGATAGACACTAATTTGTCAATATCTAGGCATCTTGAGACACCTCGTGATATGAGATTTATTCTCAAGACATATATTCATCAGGAAGAAACTAACCACTAGTGGGATGTTTTGAATCATGATGACATGCACCGAGATATGGTTTAGAGGTATTTAAAAATTCGGTTTTATTAAAACTTTTTTCCTAAGACCCTGAGATCTAAAAGGTTCAGTGAGTTTAATATTGTCTAGATCATGGAATGATGACAATTATGGAGTATTTGGAACAATTTACATAGCTTCCAAATTTTCTGTTGGTTTATCATATTGATGAGCTGAAATGGGACATAAATTTTGAGTATGGTCTCAAGAATATTGTTTAATCGTAGTTCAATGTGAATCTTTTAACATATATTACATGTGTCTATAATAGGGCACTTACAATTGAGTAGAACCTCATGGAAGCGAAGGGTGTAGAGTAGGGGCATTCAATCCCTCTACCAAGTGGTTCATCATCATGTGGAAGGAAGCATCATTTTGAGGCTTCCCATGAGGGGAGTACCAACCATGTTATTAGCACTTATAGTTATATATTTTTTCATCTTTGTAGAATATGGGGACACATGAGCCCATATGATATAGACATAGTAGTGTTTTTATCTTGTGGAAAGTTGGGCCACATACAACATTTTTAAATGAGATTCCTTCCAAAAATTAATGGAAGGGAATAGAAACTGACTCCATATTTATGAGAGAGTTTCATATATCCACATTAGGAAGATAGTTAGAGTAGCATCAGTCATTCAGGGCAAGGTATTGTTCATGGACAAGGTAACCATTCACCAATTTTACCTAGATAGCAGATTGGGCCAACTACTGGTTGTGAGGTTGTTTCACAGGGCTGCGGTTCAGGCCGGATATATTTTTTATAGCCTACACATGAGGAGAAGAGCATCAGACCATCTATGTTGGGAGGTATGATCTTATTTTTCCCTATAATACCATCTTCTATTTTTTAATACAAGGGAATAACAATGTTTCATATATATATATCCATTGTAGAGATCATTGGGACTGTTCTTCCATTTCTAGAGGTTTTATGACACTTGATACTCCATTAGGGATCATAATGGTAAGAGTGTGATGGTGTAGGCAGTCCCCCATTGATTATGGTGGGTGTCACATCATATAGGATATTTTTCCCCAAGATAACCTGGTTTGACATCATACTCAAGATGGAATGGCTAGTTTCTTATCATTCCCATAATGATTTTTATCTCTGAAGGGTGACCTTCACATCACAAGAGTGGAGATTTTTTGTTCCCAAGGTTGACTGGGATGTATAGGAAATCCAAGAGGAAGTAAAGCATCCTGGGATGGGTGGGATGATAGCACGGATTTCTAGTTTATATCTGGATGACCATGGAACACATCAATTAGATTTTTCTATAGTTGTTGATCATTTTAGTCATGTATTCATATAATACATTTTCATTTTACCTCATAAAATAGAGGCATAATTTTCTATCTCGCAATAGCTAAGAGCTACCCCACAATCCATTAGTCCATATTGGATGGCTACAATAGAGTCTCACGAGCTCAAGGGGAAGATATATGATGTGAAGGAAATGAATATTATTTGACATTGTACTTTTTGTGTGGTTTTATGGTCCTTTATATGAAAATTGTGGATGAGAACATTATACCGTAAGTGGATTTTTGTAAACTAAACCAGTTTGAGGTTAAGAACCAGTGTCCTCTTTCATGGATAAAGGACCTCTTCAACTAACACTTAAGATCTTGAGTATTCTCAAAGATTGAGTTGAGTTTGTGTTATACCCATGTACATGTTGAAAATGTTGATGTACATCCACGAATTTTTATAACAGGTATAATATATATGAGTATATGGTAATTTTGTTCAGTCTAACAAATGTCTCAGAAATTTTCATGGTGCTGATGAACTAATTTACATATCCTTATCAACATTCATTATGGGTGGTATTCATTTACAATATATAAGTTTATTAACAAAATCGGCATGACCATGCCAAACATCTTGAGAATATTTTTGATACCATAATTTATCATCTATTATATGCTATGATAAAAATGTGAAATTTTTTGATAGATAAAATTCACTTCATGATTCTTATTATCAAAGATATAGGAGAACTAATTAACCAATATAAAGTGAGAGATGTAGTTTTGTGGGAGATTTGGAAGAATGTATTTGGTATACAATGTTTCTTTGGGGTAAATTGATATTATATTTGTCTCATATATGTCTTCTTAATCTTATTAGAAACGTGTAGATTCTTTACTAATAATGTTTTGAAGATTTTATGGGAAGATACCTATGAGATTTCCTTTTAATAGGTGAATGGGAGAATGGAATTAGAATAGTTATTGATTATGTGAGAGATAGAAAGGATATACAAAGAGTATTTTAATGCATCATGTATTTATCTTGGATTAGTTACGATGAAGGAGGAGTGTGTGGTATTTTACAAGTCTGGATAAAAGATACCATAGAATAGGAATTACCCGATGCATGATCATGATTTTTCTACGAAAGTTTATGCCTTCTATTATTGGAGACATTATATTCTGGGAGATCATTTTGTGGTTTTTACGGAAAAAAAATTCTACTGTATATTATTATGTAGCATGATTGGAATTTTAGGGAATACATATGGTCTAAGTACAAAAAATATTTTGACTTCAACAAATCCAATACACCTAGAACGGAAAATGCAGTTGCTAATGCACTCACCATGATTCCACAGATATATGCAGTTCAAGAGGGAAGTAGTGAGTAGCATCTTATGGCCTCATTTCCAATGATACACTTGGATGTTTAAGATGGTAAATGTTAGACCCTTCTCTTAACATTAATTATAAAATCTACACTTCCTGATTAAAATATTGATGGGGTAGTTATCTGATTTAGAGTGACTAGTCCTAAGGGATATTGGGGTAATTGAGGATCTACCTCTTTGATGGACTATTGGAAATGATGTTATTCTGTGTATTAATGGTCATTTTTAGGTTCTAGCAGAAATAAATTACAAGAATATGGAAATATTTTATCCCTTGTGTTCGGATGTATTAAAATATTACCACGATGTAATGGGATTTTCATTTTTAGTGTTAATATATTGGGATAAAATGTGAGTTATATAAGTTTATCATGAGGTGTTTCACTTATCAGTATATGATGGATGAACATAAGTTTATTAATGGGATTTTATTAATGTCATTCATTCCCATGTAGAAATGTGATGATCTTGTAATGGGTTTCATTACTAGGATGCCAAGGTCACCAAAAGGTAGTGATATTGTTTGGGTAATTATTAATAGGTCTATGAAAGTTACTCATTTCCTTTAAATCAGGAATAACTTCTCATTGGATGACCAGGGGAAATTTTATATCAATGGGATTGTTCACAATCATGGGGTCCCTCATGATATCATTTTAAAAAGGGATTGTAGTTTACATCTATTTTCTAGAAGGTTCTAGAGAGGGAGTTGGGTATAATGGTTTTTTGGAGTACCACATTCCACACTCATACTGATTAAATGTAAGAGAACGTGATTTATTTTCATGAGGATAGTATTTGATAATGAATCATTGGTTTTGGGGGTTCCTACGGGAGGCATATACCCCTGATTTTTTTCACTTACAATAATAGATATATGGTGATTTTAGAGATGTCACCTTATGAGTATTTTCAATGTAAGGCATTATAATCAACCCAATGATGTTTATAAGAAGGATACAAACCATTAATGGGACTACATCACATACATGATACATTAGAGTAGGTCTAATTGATTCATAAATGAATTTATATTTCATTGTGGAATGGGAAATATTATTTTGATCATTATTGATGTCCCCTAGATTTCAAGGTTAGGGATACATTATTTTTATATATCTCACCAAGGTTATCACACATACTTATTAGGATATTGGGTAATATGTTACAATGATATGTCAAGCCCTCTTAGAATCTAGTGAGTTTCATGCCTCAATATTATTAGTTTCAATTACCTATGAGATACGGATCCATGGATAATGTCTTACATGCGTCCCACATGTGTCATTATCAACCATACCCATCTCACTCTCCATAGATAGACAAGGATGAGTTATAGGGTTTTGATTCCTTCATGAAGAATCCTATTCATGTTGTTGATATGAGAATAAATGTTTACAGAGTTTGTTCAGTTCATCTAGTATTGGTGCTACACTAGAACGAATATTTGTAGGAAGTGACTTGGGAGTAGGAATCTGACAAATGATGTC
This sequence comes from Viscum album, assembly GCA_963277665.1. Classification (NCBI taxonomy): domain Eukaryota; kingdom Viridiplantae; phylum Streptophyta; class Magnoliopsida; order Santalales; family Viscaceae; genus Viscum; species Viscum album. Next base: position 250,488,581 of record OY728139.1, read on the forward strand.
TCTCACTTGATTTATTCTAAGGAGATTTGAGACCTCCCTTGGTAGATTAATTTTGGGACGAACTGATTTAAAGGGAAAGGTATTAAAATCCCATGGGCTCTATATAAGGCACAACTATTTTTAATTTCAATTTTTCTCTTTGGTTTTGACGTAATGTTTTTTACTATTAAGTTCATGAGATTTTTGTGGGCGTCTGGGGCTGGTTCAAATCCTAGATCCAGACATTTGGAAAAGAATAAAATAGATCCACTTCAGGGTTTGGATAATCCATGAAACCCAATATGCATGGTTTGGAGTAACTACATGGGAGATGGACTGGGGTTTTCTAGAGGCATCCCAGTTTGAGGAAACCATGTAGCCAGGGGTTCATTCCCATGAGATTCACAATGATTTTTTTAGTAAAGGCATGGTGTATAATTTTTAAAAGCATATAATAACCATGTTATTGAAATAGTACGAGGTTCCCAATTAACATAGAAAATGTCACCAAGTAGTCTCATTGTTAGTGCATGGTTTTTTCAACTATGTGGGAAATAGTGTGGCCAAAACAGGAGACCAAGTGTTATTCTATAAATTTACCAATTTTACCTTAATTATTTTAAATTTTAAAACCAACAGTTATATTTCTGATTTTCCTAAAATTTCAGTCTTCTATTATCCTTTTTATGATCATCTTCATGCCTAAGATATGCTATGGTGTAATGTTCTGATCTGACACCCAATCTTACATCTGTTAATCTTGTTGTATATGTTTTGGTAATTTATTCAATACTCTTGTTTCATTATTTTTTTGTCTTTGTATTGGAATAATTATTTTTGTGTAAGATAGTATACCTTATTTTAAATATTATTTTTTGTTAATTAATTTTCATTTGATTTGGATGGAATCAAAGGTCAATAGTGTTTGAGTGTTCTACAATGGATATATGGGTGATGATCTATACATTTTCCTCAAGGTTTATGTGTTTTATAATAAATATTGTCTGTTTTACGCATTTTGGACATTCCCATGATTCTTGAAAAACATAATTAAATGTTTAAATGGTTGGAATTATAACCATTTGGGTTTCCCCTTGAGTACCAATTTGTGGTTGGAGGTTGTTACCCCAACATAGGCCTCCCATGGGTGTTACATTGTATCCTCCATTTTTGAACCACCACATTGGGTATTTGTGAGATTGAAAATTTTATTGGGATCATTAATGTGAATACAATAATAGTTTTTATGCTTTTCAGCACCGTGTTCACCTATTCATTTGTAAATGAATGGAATAAATTAGATTAAATTGATACTATAAGGGGTTTTCCTATTTTTTATGTGATATAATATGTTTAAAACTAATAAATTGAATATTTATAAAATCATGAATTATTTGTAATAACTCATTAATTGTGAATGATGAATTATTTTTTTAATGAATTGAAATGGTAGTGTTTTCGTTGTATGAGATCTTTAGATAGTGTTTTGATAGATTTCATGGACATTTTCTCCATGGATCATGTTTATGGTAGTGGATTTCATGGATCTATTTTATAATTGGATCCTAATTCCATCAGATACCATGCACATTTCTTCCCCTTAGATCCATATTAATTGGAAACACATAGGAAATGGTCAGTTAAAATTATCTTTAAACTCCAAAAAAGATGTTACAGCTATTCCAAAAAGATCCTCCTAGCAATCGATGTAGATCAACTCATCTTCTATACCTTAGATCTAACCCTTATTGGTCTGCAAAATTCAAATACATGAGATGGACATTTTGGAATATTTTTATTATATAGCTTTCCCAGGGTGGATGTTATACACTTGATTACACTAAAATGCTATTACAGATATTTTGGAATGTTTTACAGATTACCCTTATATGGGTACCAAGTTATTGTAAATGGAATGGATTTTACCTACATTGTTTTTTGTGATTATATATGACATTATTTATGTGATCATGAATATTTTGTAGGAGCCTTGGTAGGAAAGAATATTCCAATTAACATGTATTACTTTAAATTTTTTATAGATTGACCTATGATATCTTGCACACTAGTTTTAATTATATCTCACAAACTAGATATTTTATAGGCACTATTGGTGGAAGCCCAATGAGTGTTATCCCTCACAGTGTTTGGTCCTTTTTTGGGTACATGGACATAATTTATGTATGTAGGTAAAAATATTATAGAGAACACGAAATCTAGTGCTGGATTTGGGCAATTCTTAGGAGCATGGGAGAGAAAGACTGAGCAATTATTCTCAAAAGAGTTGGGAAATTTCTTTTAGTGTTTTTCACCTTATGATAAATTTATTTTACTAGATGTTTTTATACCTATTTTTCATCTTTTAGAGATATGACATGATTATAATGTTGTATATAATTACTTTTATACTATTTATTAATACATAAATATGGTTAATTATCTTTTGTCTGCTGTTTAGTAATTTATTTTCTTCTTCTCTATGATTGTTATAGTTATTACCATTGTGATAAACTCTTACTAGAGATTATAGTCTCCCCAAAATCACACCATAGGAACTCGGTGATAGTTTGAAGCCTCAGGAATATATGGAGACATTACTGTGGTCATGTAACCCACCAGCTTGAGGAATCATTTAGTGGAACTTGATTCAATGGGTTATGAATACCCCTATTCCTAATTCATCCTCATTCTCTTCATATCCCAATTATTCTACAACCTATTCTTATTGTTTCTCCCCATGCATCCTTATATTTGAATAAAGAAAATTAACTCTTCATTTACATAAAAATGTTATTATAAACATTAATAATTATATAATTAAGCTGATATGAAATACTAGTAAGTGGTTAATGAAAAAGAACATATATAAAATAATAGGAACAAGTCATCATGGAAAAAGAAACAGTTATCCATTATAGTCAAGATCCAACAAGATGTAGATAAACAAGAACAAATTTTCAAATACGTTTAAATTTATATTAAAAAATTTACCCCGGTTTAAAATAATCAAAATATAATTTTGTCCCCAAAATTATATGGAAAAAAATAAGGTGGTATTTGATTCCCAAATCAGCCTATCACCTTGAAATGACCAATGAAAAAACATTTATTAATCATTTTTTATAGATAAATATTTCAATTAATAATAAATAATTTTAAATTTCATTTATGAATAATATTTCATGAATTAATGATACCATAGATCAAAATAAATTCACCTTAATTAAAATATTTCCAATAATAAATCTCATTCTAAAGAAATATCGATCCACAACTTTTTCTTAGCTAAATTAGGAAGATCCAAGTTCATTTTTCAACCAAAACATTTATTTATTTGAATTTGAAAGAATTGTATCAACAAATAAAAACCCAAAATTACCTACTGTATCTTGACAAGTATTACAAAAGATACTTGAATGGAGACCTCTCTGAGATTAATAAATTTAATAAATGAGCAGGATGTCATATCACTATCAGTGGAATCTATAACTGTAAGAAAATAATTCAAGGTACAATATGTTTTTCTAAAATCAACTACAATTTTTTTAAAAAAAATCATGAAAAAGTTTTTTATGAATTATTTAATTTTTGGATTATGATTTTAAAAGTTCATTAAATTATTTCAATTTAAAATTTATTAATAGAAAAGGATACCACTTGTTTAATATGAATCATTTTTAAAATGATCATATAATAAATATAAAATCTATCACTAGCTAAACAATCAAATTCTTCGGTACATATTTTATTTAGTCATCGCTTTAGAAAATATGCTTTAGTTATTGTAGCACATAGGTAGTTTATAAATACGCCCATAGAAATATAGTATATAGATAACTAGTTTTTTATAGGATAAAATGAAATGGTTTTGGAAGAATACTGACATTGTTAGTAAGAAAAATACCCTTTTAAATCTAATAAAGGGAATTTATTATTCTAAATATATTTATTTAATTTATATTTATTTATTCAATTATTATCAAATTTAAATTTAAATATATAAATTTTATTTATTTGAATATTGATGAAATTATACAATTCACTTGGTTTTAATTATTATATCATAAGAATGAAGCCCACAAATCCTTCATCATGTTTTAAAAAAATTAAATTAGAAAATGGATTTAAAATTATTTCATTTAAATGTTATCATTGAAAAGAATTAGACAAAAAATAATTTGATGATATATTTTATTCTCAAGGCTATAATGGTTATTATTTACCTCCATTAATCCCTCATCAAAATTGGGTAATGGAGTGGTGAAATCGAATTATCCATGAAAACAATCAAGCTCCTTTTTATGAATTTAATTATCCCAAATTAAATTAGTGTGAGGATTTTAATACTATGTTTCTATAATTAATTGTGTTATCAAAAGACTGTTTTTCATAAAAATCCATTATATATACTGGAATAATAAAAATACAAAGGTTAATGTTTTTAACAGTTTTGTCAGAAAATGTTTTATTATCAATAATAACTAATATATTATAATATTTGATTGATAATTTGATGAAGTTGTATTTATTAGGTACTAAAACTTATATAAGGCATACCATGTCACCCAAAAAGGACTAGAATGTTTGTAGAATCAATAAATGTAGTTTTTTAAGAAATCCTTCTGAATCTTTTATCTAAATTTTATTGAAAATACTATTTCATGAAGAACCTTTTAAATCTAAATATTTCGATGGAGAATATGAATTACCTTAAAATTTATTATCTAATTTTTTGAATTGTATAATGTAAATACACCTAAAAATTTCATTAGAGATCTTCATTTTTGGAATTTATACTAGAAGATTGGTCATAAGTGAGGTTGAACATTTATCCTTTTTCTGACACATAAAACCATAAAATCTGTAAGGCTACATTAATATTGATAACCTGGTTCTGTCTATGATAAATTAAGTAAGTAATTTCACTCAAATTATTATATGTAATCTTATGGAATGATCAAATGATCATCCAATCATAGGCCCTAAATGGGGTTTATGAAACATTAAGATGAGATTAGTAATAAAACATGAAATAAAGCCCATACAGTAGTTATCTTCATATCAATGAAGATAGAATATAAAATGGTGGAACCTCTTCACCCGTCACTCAGTTATAACCCATTATAATGTTGTTTTATTCACCTCCAACCTAAATTTCATTCACTTTCAAATAGATTTCAAAATATTCCTTTTAAATTGATATATTGATTATTTTTTAGAAAAGACATGTTGGTGTTAAAATACTATTTAATAAATCATGTCTTCAAATTATCCTAATATATTTATTGTTTAAAAAATCCATGTGGGACTTAAATAAATGTATTTATAATTTAATTTGATCAGTTGCATTCAAAATATGAAAAGTAAATTCATCAATTTTCATAAATAACATTGGAAATTATATTTTACTCTATCAATATTTTTATGATCATCAATTCATATTAACAAATGAATATATAGGTTTTGAAATTTATTATTTAATGAAAAAAAACATTAAAAGAGGTTTGAGGGTGAACTAAAATTCATCATTAGTTTTCAAAACTATGAAATAAATTATGTTTTTAATCCAAGGTTAATACACCAAAAAACTATTAAAATAATTCATCATGGGTCACATTATGAAAATTAGTACACCCATGAGTAAAAAATTTAAGTTAATGTTTGATAAATTTGGAAATTTATGTAACGGTGAGATTAATACAAGATTTATTTGTAATATATGTTCTCTTACTACAACCTAACTTTACATAATGTTTTGTGTTTTTCTTTATTCAGTTTTTCAATCAAATAGAGAATAATATCATATTGAATCTCTGTATATTATCTTTTATATAAAAGGAACTAAAAATCATGTATTTTATCCAATGTAATTTCTTTATAATTAACTAGTTTTTCCAATGGTAATTTATAAGTCTGACTAAATATGAAAAATAAAAATGGATATTTATGCATACATGTAAAATTTGTCACCTCAAGGAGTATTAATAATTATAAATCTCTTTCCCTTTATAAATCCTTACCAAAATATATTTGTCCTTGTAGTTTTTGTACCCAAAAAATTTAGATGAAACATAACCTCTCGGGATTTAGGCTCGCATATAACCATATCCTTGTTAAGTGAATGGAAAGTAGTTCTATTAATACCAATGAAAATCCAATCCATCAATTTCTCATAAATAACATTAATAGTGTGAACAATTTCAATATAGATAATATCCAAAATAATTATATATTAATGTATTTATTAGGATGGAATATCAAATCACAGATATTTTTACCAGTACCCTTTTTCTTAATTGATTAAATTTTATTAAAGGTGAGTTAGGAATGACCTTCTTGTGTTTCTCTTGATTTTTCTATAGTTAAATAGATTAAATATTCAAAATTTTATTGTATAATATTTCTTTATTTTCCTTTTATTTATTATCTATCATATATGATTTATTTATCCCATTTTTACTATCATTTTATGGGTATCGTTATATAAAAATATTGTTTTTTTCTTAATAGAGAATTTTATATTTAAAATTATTATTAAATTACCAAAAATTATTTTTTTTACATTTAGAAAATTAATTAAAATGTACTTTTTTAAACTAAATTTTAAAATTAAATATTCTATTAATCCGATATTAAAAAATGTATAATAAATTATGGTTATGATATACATATTTTTCAAAAAATGGTTTCTTTTTTTTCTCTAAATGGAAGATTAATTATGAAGTAAATTTTCTTATGTATGCTTCTGTCATTAAACTTTTTTCTTGACATGTCTTTTAAAAAATATAAATTATAGGAATCTATTTCGATATGTTTATCTTTTAATAGGACTTCTTCAAGCACATTCAATAATGGAAAAAATTAATCTTCAAGGGAATGATCTTCTTGGAAAATTTATGTTACAGTTAAATTCAATTATTTTTGTTTCTTATTTTTCTTCATTCATTTGTATTTGTTTTAAATTTGGGGCAGAAGCCTCATTTATTATAAATCAAATAAAACACCTCTTTAACCGGGTAGAGGGAGACTCAACACCTAGCCTAAAGGCCCCATGGTCATTTAGCCCATTACCTGGCCCATAAGCCCAATTTTTTGTCCCAAGGTCCATTCTATTAATAATACTACTACGGCAGATGCACTGCTACAGTACCCACCACTACTACAGTACCCTACTTTCACTACAGTGACCTACCACAGCTACAATTCCCACTGTTGATATAGTGCCACCACTACTACAGTGCGCTTCAACACCCAATGGGTTTTGAACCCCCATTTATCATATCAATTCTATTTTTTATCACTCTCTTTTATTTCCTTCATATCTTTTCATAACATCCTTAAAAAGGATACCTCTATCTATCAATCCTATTAAAGATGTGTTGATATTTTAAGCGGTGATATAAAAAATATTTTTTATTGAAAACCCCTTTTATATCATTATGTATATTTTAATTTAATGTTTTTGTTAATCTATTTATTTTTCATTTAAGATTGTCATGAAGGACAATAAGGTTCATAAAAGAAATTATTTTTTAACAAATCAGAATAGTTTCTGAAATATCATCAGTTTTCATTAAAGATGTATTTTTCATTAAAATAAATTAAAATTTGTTATTTTATAAATTATTCATCCAAGTATGAGTTTTTTATGTATGTTTAAAATGTTTTAAATTTATTAATAATATTTAATATTTCTAATCTAATAATCAATTTGAATACCTCAATCTCATAAATTATAAATTATTTATTTATTATCCTTATCTCTAAATTTATTTTTAACACATATTTTTGGGTTAATAGTTTGTGATAATGAATAAGTGAGAATTTTGTACCTCTCCCTCTCTCTCTCTTATGGGGTTTTATGATCTAAAAATTTATATTCATTATTAAATGAATCCATTTTATTGAATTTTATAATTTTTTAGTTTGAATCCATATCATGAACTTATTTGACTTTATGATAATACAAAAATAAATTCAAAGGCATATACCTAAACTTTTTAAAGGACTATAAATATAACTTTTTCATGATTAATATCCATAGAATCATGTGGGAATATAAATTAACATCATTATAATGATAAAAGGAAGGATCCAGTTGAATTTGGAACTATGAATGCTATACCTACCAGTTGGTGCACATATGAAAGTATCCCTAGTTTGTAGAGAACACAGTAGTAAATTGATGGAGTTCCATTGTCCCATTCATGGTAATGTTAGAAGATATCTTATCTAAAAATCACCAAACATCAAAATATGGTATGAGAACCATCTCTTTAGTGGAAAATTTATAGTTGTAGTGGTCTATAGGTTGTGCACTAACTCAAGGAGTATACCATGTATTTGATGGAATCAAGAATGATAGTCTAAGATAACATTTATTTATGGCTAAAAATACATAAATATTGTATTATTTATCTTAGATACCACATTAAAAATCTATAATATTTAGAGACTATTTTAAGGTAATAAATCGAGGAACTTGACATCATAACAGTGAAACAATTACCAATAATGTTTCTTTGAACCATGATTAATGCTTATAACTCATATATTGAAGCTCTAGTGGATTCCCTCAATGTTCAATGATAGAATCTATAATTATCTTTCATTTTCAAAGGATCTTATCCAACATCATATCTAAAAATATAATCATAATTTTAATGAATCCCTACAAAAGATTAGGTAATGGAATTTTAATGGTTTTTTAAAAAATAATCTACATATTATATCCATATTTTTCAACGGTTTCTCACTCCTAGTAAGCGAGGGAAGAGTTATTTACAGCTGGAGAAGCTCAATAAGGTGATCAAAATACATAATTGATAGGTATAGGATTCTTGATCATTTAAATGATCAAGGTTGTAATAATATTGAACATTAAACTTGATGGTTGGAGACATATGGGATAAAACTGAGACATTTATGATCTTATTATTAAATTTTATTTTCCCACATTTACTTTTTCGCATTCAATCATTCATAATTATTATGAATTATTACAAAAACAATATATTCTCATTTATGTTATTATTATTCCTTTAATCTACATTGATATTTACTTTATATATTTATTTTATGAATCAACTAATTTATCCAATTGGTACCTTTTCTTTTCCATATTATTTGGATTTCAATTTAAATTTAATGTTTTCTATTAATTTTTAAAGGAAATAAACCCCTCTATATTTATATAAAATGATAAACAAAAATCATTAAATGGGTTTTTTGTTTTAAAAAAATATACTTGTTTTCCAAAATGAGTTCGGATTTTATTTTTAAATATTATTTATTTTTAAGATTGATATTTTTATGATGTAAACTAAATCTTTTTCAGAGTCACATGTTTTTGGTGGCATAAATTACTCCTATAAGAAAAATCATGTGTGACACATTCATAGTATTATTAGGTACATTGTTTGGAATATTGTTATGTATAAGTATATTACAACTAATGAATCTAAAAATATGTGCACTACCAATGAAGTTATGAAAAAAATTTATAATATAAATGGTCGGAATTTTTTTACATAACAGCCTTGATTGAAATTAGTTTAATCATGTTGCAAAATGAAAAAGGACTTATGAAATATATATTCCATGAAATCAAAAATGAGTTTATGAATAAAGTTGAACATATATTATTATATACGTGTAAACATGTATTTCAATACATATCTAACAATTATAATGAATCCATAAATTGTATTTTTATATGGCAGGAAAAATATGGTCATTTTTGAAATTCTCTTGATGATAATATTCCAACAAAAAACCTAGTGAAAATTTACTATGGGTCTTATGAAATAATTATGCACTTAAAGTCCCATATATTTAAGGAATTAATGATGTGATTAAAATGGTTTTGAAGAACATATCATATCCCAAATTAATTATGAAATTATTTTTAAATAATAATATAATAAGGGAGGGATAAATTATTTGATTTAATGAAAATAATTTTCTACATTGATACCAATGATTATTCATCCAAAGGTGACTTCTAAGACTTTTATGAACTCTCCAAAGACAAAATAGCTATCATAGAAATAATAACTTCTCAAAATTGATCCAAGAATGTATAAAAAATGTAGAATTTTAAGTGAAATTATTTTTGTATTTTAAAATAGATCACATCATTCACCAATTACACGTATATAACGATAATATTTAAAAAAATATACATGATAATATGGATATCAAAGTTAAAAAGATGGTTGAAATTGATGACTCCATCAAATCAACACACAAAATTTCTTCAAGTGACTAATAACCAAAGTGCCTTATGGATCATGTTGATAAATACATCATGGTTATTATGCCTTAATTTTCACTACTATTCCTCTTACCCTGCTAATTCCTCTCTATCCATTTATTATTATTTCTTATAAAGTAAACTTAATTTTGATTGTCTAAAACATAGTGATGATCAAATCAATATTTTTATAGATAAATTTTTTTCCTTATACATATAACATGAAATTAAATACTAGAGAGTGATTAATGGAAAGGTAAGTGGTAAAAAAACATGTCCTAAAATAACAAATAAGAATTATATGTTAATGTGAACATTCAAATTCATGTTAATAATCCGTAATCTATCATAAAATCCCACAATGTTTATATTTAGAAATTCCATTATGGGAAAAATAACCTAAAGAATTTTTTACTATTTCAATTATATGGAAATGAATTTGTTTTTCATGGTTTATTATATCATATTGAAACAATGAAAAATAGTTTATAAACTATTTATAACTAACGTCTTATCAGAAGGTAAATTTTTCAATTGATACGAAAGAATTAGAAATTTGATATATGAATGTGATTGCAAGAATGCACCTTGTTAGAAATAAAAATAAATTCATTTGAACAATATTTACCAAATAAAATCTCATTATAAATAAATATGTATACAAATATTGTTATTGGATATCATAAGTGGACCAAATTTCCTTCGGGTTCCAAAACTACTATTTATTATATTTTTTATGAAATCTGTCTTCTTAGAAAAACCCATAAAATAATATTGTATCGATATTGTGGTTTCTTAGAACACATGTGTAGACTCCACTCTGAATTCAATCAAATTGATAAAATTTAATACATTCATGTCACCATTTTTGATAACTCCAATTGTAAGATAATTAGCGAAGATTCCATCATTTTATCTAAATAAGCTATTATTAAATATGTTTATTTAAATAGAATAAAACACAATTTTCTAATCCTTAGTCAAATATTTGAAATAATTATTAAAAGTACATCCAAATTACTTATTTTAATATTTTTACTCAAAAGGATAAATATTATTTACCTTGTTATGTTTTAAAACTGTTTATTAAATCAATTTAAAATCATCGACTAGATAAAATTTAGAATTTCTAAATTATCAAGTTATCCATTGGATTATTTTGAATGGATCCTTTAGTAAATTTAGAACATAAACACTTTTAATTATGAACTATTATAAACTAGTATAAGATTTACCCAAATTTTACTTCAAATATTATGTGGTTTGTGAAGCATCAAAATACAGTAATAAATGAAAATCCACTTTTAAATATTAATAATTGAAAAATTCTTCTAAATCCAAAGAATTAATTCATATTTTTTTTATTAAAACCATCTCAAATTGAAATTATAGACGGTAAAATATATAAATTTTAAAAATATTGTTGACATTATAATATTCTCATGTGATTATGTATTATCAGATAAAAGTTTCAATGACTTAATCAGGTTTTTAAAAATTTGAAAATGTTATTTTTGAATTAAATAAATTCAATGTGATCATGTGTGATAAATTATAAAAAAAATTAATTATTTATTTCCCTCTCCAGGATATGAAATTATTTTTATACTTATACACCTAAACATAATGGGTTAATTGAGGGGTGAAATAAAACTATCCATGAAATCCCTAAAATTATTTTAAATGATTTTCAATTATGAAAATACAATTTGGAGGAGGCCACGAATACTACATGATTTATTATTAAAATTATTATCCTAAAACCATTTCACCGAAATATGCATTGTAATCTTTGTAATAAAAAAAACCAAAAGTCATATTTTTTTACAATTTTTGATAAAAATTATTTATTTTTAACACACAATATAACCATGGGAAAGAAGATTTAAAATATATTGAAGACGTATTTATTGGATACTCTAAATCATGTAAAAATTTATAGTTTTTTAAGGGGAATTATATTTTTTAACAATAAATATAGTTTGTTTTTAATTAATATTTTCCAAAAAGTATTTTTTGAAGTAATGTTTTTTAAATAATAATTTAAATATAATGAAGTTGAATTTCTAAAAATAATCACCATCAAATTACACACATAAAGATATTAAAAATTATAATGATAAAGAAACTAAAAAATAATTGGATACTTTTATGTGGGAACAGATACTAGAATATTAGTCTCAAATGCGGTTGATCACCTTCCCATTGTCTCTCATATAGACCCCAAAATCATCCAAATTACCCCAGTGATAAAAATTGGGTTCTTTCTATAAAATAAGAACTAAATGATTTCACTCATGAAAATTTATGGTCTCTTAGGGAAAGGCCAAAAGATCATACCATCATAGACAATAAATTAGTTTTTATGAATAATTCAGATGATATTGGTAATATAACTTGTATTAAATCTCATATAGTAGCTAAAGGGTATAACTAAGAAGAAGGAATTGACCCTTGAAAAAAAAATTCACCAATCTCTGAGTACGAAACCATTATAATATTAATTTAATTCAGAAATCACCTCAATTTAAAATACATTAACATGGATCTCAATAGAATATTTTTATATATATTTAATAATTAAAATGTTTTATTATAAAAATCACCTTGTTTTTTATATATTTTTTATCATATGTTTTAAAAATTCATAAATCACTTTATTATTTAAAAAATCCATCATGATTTGTATGATTATATTTCTAATATTTTTATATAAAAATATCATTAAAATGGAGGAATCCGATTAAACACATTTTAAAAAACACATCACAAATGATTTGTGACTCATTAAAAATTATATTGATGATTTGATTTTCATCCCAACAAATGAAACTATTTGATTGAATTTTCTGATATAATGAAAAAGTAATTCAGAATGTGCATTATGGGTCAACTAAATTTCATTCTCCATTGTCATATTTCTGAATAAAATGATGGTATTTTTTAAAACATATTCTTTTACACTAATGAAATATTAAAATGATTTAATACAGATCATGTTACAGAAATTATTACATTCATGAGTATAAATTGTAGGTTAACATTGGATGATATAGGCATACCAGTTGACACTAATATTTAACATTCCATAATAGGTATTGTATAATCTCTTGACTATGACTTGAACAAAAATCATGAAAATCATTTTTCATTTTGGTTGTTTTAAATCTAATAAAAATAATATAATATTATATATGTAATTTTTTTAATAATAAGAAAAAACTGCTTTTTTATACAAAAGAAACATATTTTGAATTTAATAGTTTTTTCATTACTGATTTTGTGAATTATAACGTGATAGGAAAATAAAATTTTAGAATTTTCACCTATATGGATAATACCTCATCTCAGGGAGTAGTAAAAAGTTGAATTTTTTTTCTCCTTCCATAGCTGAAGTGATATAAATTTTCACTGGGAGTAGTCATTTACGAATAATATTGTTAAGAGACACTCTCATATGCATCAAATTTATATATAAACATGTACATATTATATGCAAGAAATCTAGATATAATAATATCTATAAAAATTCTATATACTAATCTTACACTAAAATCCATAACTATAAGAAAATTTCTTAAGGGAATACTCCCCAAAGTGTAATATCTTATAAAAATGTGTTCAGAATAAATACCAACTTGCTGATATTTTCACTAATCCCCATTACCTTGAACGTTTTGATTCTGTCAAGGGTGATTTAGGAATGCTTCAATTGTGATTCTCTTCAATTGAACATTAATAATATTGGTTTTTTTTAAAAAATGACTTAATATTCATTTAAATATTCTATCTTGTATTTTATACATTTATCAAACGTTAACTATCATTTATGATAGATTCCTTTATCAAATTATTATTTATTTTCATAAAATATGCCTTTATTTTTTTAATGAAATTTAAAATAAAACCAAATTTTATTCTCTTATTTTAAAAAAATAAAATTATTCATACTAAAATAAGATTATTTATATATTTTTTATTATTTAAACTAAATAATATTACTACTACACTTTTAAAATAGGTTTCCAAATTTTTATGAGTAATTATGTATATTCTATACTTATTTTTCAACAACATATTTCTTCAAAATACAATTAATGGAAGACTAGTTATGATTAATAAAAGTTATGTATTTAAATGTCTCCTAATAATTTTTTATAATCTTAATATTGGAGAAAGTTATTGAAATATTTGGTTTTCGACAAAGGGGGGATAGTTCATTAAATATATTTTGTTTTCCTGAATGACTGAGTTCCTATTAAAATTTATTAAATTTTTTTTATTTTCATAATCAGTTATCAGTGGAGGATTTTTTGAAATTTGTGTCAAATTGTTTACACACATGAAGAAAATTTAATATATTTTTATAAGATCATAATTTTGAATATATTGATTTTTTAATCTTAAAATTCAATATCAATATATTTAAATTTTAATTTACATGTCATATATTTATTTGTTAATATTTAGTGGTCATAAATAATAGTTATATTGTTATACCTCTCCCTCTCATAATATATTCATGATCAAAATAATTATTATGTGTATAAGTAGTTTTCATTTCAGTGATTTTTATTATAATTAATTTTTATCTAATATATATCATTGGTAGTCATAATGAAGATCTTAAACCCAATTAAAATGTAGGTTTTTGTTTTTATTTGATGGAATAGATATATATCATTTCATTCATAATGTCTTTGGAATCATGATGCAATATCATTATATGTAAATTTAAGGAATCAAGGAAGGATCTTGTTAATGATGGAGCTTTACATGATACATTGGCATTTGAGTTATTTGATGACATAATCCTTGGTGTGTAGATGAGACACAAATCATCCAATTTAAATTATTGAAGCTCCCTCAAATAGAAGTCGTTCACCATCTAGTTGGTGGAGGCTGTCGTGCATCTAGTGGAATTGACGCTAGTAGTTTAAGATCGAATTTATTGAAAATAAAAAAGATATAAATGTTATTTTTTTGGATCCAATAAATCCACAAAATTATAGAATATTACCCTCATTTTTGGGTAATATAAAAGGTGGTCATTAAAATCATTAAAAAAAACCTTGTACCAATAATACTTCTCAGATCCATGTATTGTGATTGGAAATCCAATGATTAAACGCTGAATGTTTCACTCCAACCTCAAAAAAACAATGAACATTTATACATCATTCTTAATCTATTTCCTCTAATATTATCTTTCTATATCTCCTTACAATTTATAAAAATCATTATAATAAATTAGGGAGAAAATTTCAATTAGGTTTCAAAAATTGAACCTCTATCATCAGATCACCTTCATCATTGGGTTCTTAGTCTATAAAAGTGATTATCATGTTACATTTCAAAAAAGAAGCTCAACAAGGATATTATAAATCATTATTTTAAGGGATGTATTTCTTGATCACTTGTATGCTCAAGGGACTCGTCATATTTACCTCTCATCTTGAGGGGTGGAGAAATAGCAGGTCACACATAGATATTATTTAAATCCTTTTCAGATTGTGTTTTATCTCTATTTATTTTATCAAATTGTATCATTCTTCGTCAATATTTATAACTAAAAAAATTATACTATCATTTACACTTTTTATATTTTATAAATCTAATTGTTTATTAACATTATAATTTGTATTGAATTTATAATTTAATTTATTAGTCAATTTATCCCATTATCATTTCAATATCATATCGATTTAAATTAACATTTTATGTATGACTAAATTATTAAAAGTTAATTAACACCCCTTATTTACCATCTACTACAACAAACAGAAACTACTATATAATTTTTTTATAAACCTTCCCATCTTATAACTTATTAGCCTATTGGTTATCCATCCATTACCTAATTTCCAAATTACTCTTTCTAGTACCCTTTTTATGGTATCCATTATGATGTATATATGTTTTAATATAAATTCTTCTAGTATCACTATGTTCAATATCACTCTATATGATAGTTCTATATCTAGTAATTCATCAAAAATAAAAAAACTCACATCCATCGTGCCCACTACATCAATTATTAAACAAAATTCACATTGTAAAAAACAACTATATAGAACCTCAGTATACTTTTCAAAGACACTATTTCTTCAGAAAATAGTCCAAGAGCACAAACAACAATTTGAATCTTACCACTAAAAATTTTAATTACCACTTCATTCATCTTTTAGATGACCACATTTAAAACACTAATTAAATTGAAATAAATGATATTATAATATATTTTTCAGAAATCATGGTTTTAATGAAATATTGAAACTTTCCTCAGATATCAACTAGATTTGGGATTGTTGAATATAAATCACTACATTGTTATAATGAATGACTTTATAGAATCTTTATAGATTTTTTCAACCCATTATATGAAACTTCCATATAATTACTCAATCAGATAGACCTACAATGTTCATCCAAAAGGCTTAATATTTATCTCAGTCTAGAAATTTATTTATGGTATTCTTTGCCTAATGACTATCCTTAAGAACATTTTTATAATGTCCTCATTTGGAATCTACTATATGATGTCTTAGAAACATATATATAATGACTACATTAAGAGAAAATATTTAGATGAATAATAAATATAGAAAAAATGATATCATTAGGAATCCTCATTTTTATGACTAATGATCTTATACTTAATAAGTTCTTATTCTCCCAATTTGATGGTATCTTAAATTTTTATCAGTAACATTCAAACTTCTTGATATTATTACGTTCTATCTATTAATAAAATTTAGGAAATTCAATCCATAATGTACCTATAAAAACATTCATAAAAATATTTGATTCCACCCTATAACTGGTCACTTCAATCCATTTTTTATCTTTTCACATATTTTGAATACATTTACTAGAAATTTCAAAAGGAAGGATCAATATTTTCTTGTATATCATGTGTTGATAATACAAAAGCACCATTACATCTTTTTTTGTTATTAACAGAAAAATTATATGACTAATAACACTTCCAGGCCTCTATGTGTCCGATGTTATTGAAGATTCATATATTGTGTATCTAACTTTGGATATACATTAACATAATAACCCTATTTATTATAACTAATACATATCATAATTGGGAGAATATATATTTTCTAATTACTATTATGATTAAAACACCTTTCCATATTGTCATGAGCCCAAAGACAAATATTACCACATAAATAAAACATATTATTCCAACCAAAAATTAATTAAAGTGTATTTTAAAACATTAAGAACATTTTTGGGGCTTAACTTCATATTTATAGGTTTAATTCTTCTATATTTATTTCCACCTTCATATATTTCTATTTTGGTCATAAAAAATTTGCATAATAATTGAAAAAATCAATCATAAATGTATCATCCAAACAATAAACATACTCATAATATTTAAATTCTTGAGAGTAACTATCTATTAATAATTTTTTTATTCCAATGTAAAATATATTAATTATAAGTTCATGGTCCCAAAAAAATTATTGGGGCATACCGAGCCATTAAGTTTAAATATTCCTCATAACTATCCAGTGATTTTTATTTTTTCAATTTATTTATAGATATTTTAATTCTATTTTAAGAAAAATAATATTTTGAAAATTCTTCAAAAGTGGCCATTAAGATATTTTGACTCCAGGGAGTTATTATCATATTTTTTCCTATGTATTTTTATTTAGTGACCACCATCTATCAACATCACGTTAAAAAAGATAAATAGTATGAGTTATCTTTTGATATTCCATAAATCCCAAAAAACCAATTATATTTTCAAAATGCATTGATCGATCCTTTATATTTCATTGAGTTTTAAAATCCATTGTACTATAGTGGGTAATATATAATGAAATTCTACCCTATAGTCATGTTTCTCGATAGAGAATTTAGTTTTGCTCTATCATGAGTAACACAATTAATATATGTATAAATTTGAGAAAATTCTACACCAAAAATACATACTCTATCCCTTCTAGGTTAACGATTTTGAAGGTAATTTCACTTTGATACCTTTTTAATTCAATTAACATATTTCAAATATGGAAAACAATTATGTAAAAATAAAAATTAAGTGAAGAATTATCGAAATACTTAAAAAATTTCTCATGAAAATATAAACATAAATTAATGGTTATTGAAAGTGAGTTTCAACATTCTTCTAACCAAAAATTATATATAATCATATTCTATGATTCCTTTTATACTGACCCTTTTCTTTTTAACACAAAATTATATGATTTCTATAATGTGTTTTACCTTATTATTTTTTGATAATATCTTTAGTTTATTATATGGTTTAATTATGTGAAAAATTAAATAATAAAGTTGAAACATTCACACATTCTATATTTTATTCGACAAAAATTGTTCATTATATGTACATACAAGTTTCATCTAAAAACTTTTCCTAAATTAAGTTATGAAATCATTGAAACAAAATTACTTTGATAAAATTCATACTCATCATTATATCCATTAAAAAACATTTCCAAACATGGGATGATAAATAATTGAGGATAAGGGGTACAAAAATAATGAAAACCCATAAATGAAACATAATTCCTAAATTACGATGAAAAAAATTACATTTTTCATAATAAAATATTGAGATCATAAATTAAATATATGTAAATGTTAAAATAAATATTTATTCAATAAATAATTAAGGAACTATTATAATGAATAGAATCAATTGAAGGTATTCCATTGAATGTGGTCATGAAAACATTCATTCAATAAAACATTTACCTCTAAACCACCCCTACCACATGGACTAAATATTTTTCCATGAGAAACCTTTTATTAAAAGAATAATATCAGTATCATAGATCATCGTATCCATATCCCGTGTTCAATTATTCATAACATAGGATAAAATAAATAAATCCTAGTTAATTTCATATAAGTAACCTACCCATTTATCTCCCTCATTTTAATCCTTCAGAGACTAAATCATTACCCAAATCATTGGAGTTCTATATAATGAACACCCATAATAATAAGCTATATCATGCTCAATTTTTTATCATCTATAATTTCCAGTCACTATATCATGAATATAAAAATTAGTATATTTCACATTTTCAACATTAAACCCATTTAATACTCATTTTAAATCATAATAAAAAAACCATTCCATTCTCTAAAAACATAATGTGAAATATTATTTTTTAAACACTATTAAATGTGAAAATTTAAAAAAAGAGTGGGAATATGACATAATTTAAAAAAATATTTTAACTTTTATTTGAAGATTTATAAGGAATAATGTTTATGTTGGTGAGAATGGTTTTAAAATATATTTGTAAAGATATTCCATTTTGAATTTTATAGAAAAATTAAATTAACACATATGGGAAAAATGAATAGATTAATTTTAAAATCCTTGTAAGATATATAAAATATAGAAACAATTCCCTTTAATAACCTTTTAATCATAAATAATATCATTCTTGAAATTTTTTAAATAACACTTATATGGAGTAGAATGATTTGAAAACATTTACAAATTTTTTTTTAGAATGTAACCAATTACCTTCAGTCTCATAAATATTAGTACATTATCTAACTCATAAATAATAAGGTTGTATTAGTTCTATAATTTCATACGAACGTTTCTCATGTTCATTACATTAACATTGTTCCTTTGGTTTCCTTTAATACCATGGTTTATTTAGTCACATAAATGGTTATGTTCACATTAAATATTTCGTGGTCGTTTGGTATATAACCTCAAATACACATCAATATGTTGACCATGGTCAAAGGGGATATATTTATATTATATAAAAATTTATAAATATAAAATTTTTTCATACATATATAATATATACACTTATAAATAAAACCAGGAAAGGAGGTCATTAAAAATAATCACTTTCCTTTCTAGGAGATGATAATTTATATGTGAACATGGGAAATGCTTCCATTTTTTAATACAAGAAAAAAATAAATTATTTAATAAATTACATAAATAAAATCCTAAATAGTTTATAATTTATATATATATTCATTATATCTATAATTATGACAGTCATTATAAGGTGAAAATGAAAAAAAGAATCACAACACTTTGTGGAGGTGTTATTCAATAAGTACACATGAGTGATCATATAAATATCCAATATATAGAAAGGGTAATAAGGTAAATAAAATATTTCATTTCAAAAACAATTATTATGTAAAATATATCATATATATTAATGTTTTCATTATTTTAACAATTCTTACAACCTGATTATGAAATATTAAATACGTAGCTTAATTGAGGTGGTAGTCAACACATAGGCATGATTAATGTTTTTATTTCCCATAATATTATAAAGGAGAAAAAAACAATGTAAAAATTCATAATAAAATTTTAGTATATCTATGGTACTGAAGGTATTATTTTATTATGGAATAATGTGATTTTAAGGAAATAGTAGAAGAAATAAACTAGAAGCGGGTCTATTTTGACATATAACTTCTCCTCAGATACCGGTCTTATGATTACCCCATAATCCAATAAGGATTAGAATTTTGTGAATATAATGATCTATTTTAGGTGGGGAGTGATTATTGGTAGGGTTTTGTCTAGGCATTTCCAATATAGATTTCGAAAAATGTGTGAGGTTAGGAGGAGAAGAGGTTCCCTTTTATATGTGAGGGGAATGTAACACATGTAATTTTTCTAAACATTTTAAAATTTTAAAGACACAATTATTGAATTTAGCCTACTAAATTTCAAATTTCTAATATAAGATGGTATAGTTTTATTTTCAATCATTTAATATAAATTAAGATATAAATATTTACCCTTATCACATAGTTTTTACCTTAATTAAACTAATTTTCCTTTTCTCATGGTAACATGTTTTTACCATGAATACTATTCAAAATGAAAAAAACATTGAATTAATTTATAAATATAAACAACCTAAATAAAAATATTTAAACAAATTTTCAGTATAGAATTTTTAAAATATCGTGAAATTACTTTTAATATAATTGTGAAAAAGTCCATAAAAATAATTTTTTTAAATGTATTTTAAGCCCGAAAATGAACTCAAACCTGAATAAAATATAATTATTTTTCATAAAAAATTATTTAGATTATGCAAGATAAAATAAATCTTATTATAATTTAAATTCAATTCTGAAATATAATCACAGTTTTAAAATACACGATTTAATGAAATGAAATTATAGGTTTGAAAAAAATGCACTTCTCACCGTTCACCAAATAAAGAATCTTTTTATAAAAATAAAAAATAACAAACCTGAGAAATATTTTATATCTTGAATTAAAAAAATTATTACTTTTTTATGAAATTGATTTTTTATAATCATTAAATTTATCTTTAATAATAAACGATGTAATTAAAGG
This sequence comes from Viscum album, assembly GCA_963277665.1. Classification (NCBI taxonomy): domain Eukaryota; kingdom Viridiplantae; phylum Streptophyta; class Magnoliopsida; order Santalales; family Viscaceae; genus Viscum; species Viscum album. Next base: position 250,510,180 of record OY728139.1, read on the forward strand.
AAAATATAATTCAATTAAATAAAACTATTTGTTTCTGGACTGAAAACATCTTCCAAATTATTTTTAAAACTTGATCAATATAAATTGAAAAAATTAATAATTAAATATCAATATATTCATCTTTATGTGATTTACTAGGTTTTCATAGTAATCCTTTGAAGAACAATGTAGCGTGTATGGAGAAGAACTGGTGGTTAGATTAACATCCAATGAAATTGACAATAATTCCACCCCTAGATGAATAGTTTTTTTATAATAATGAGGATTCTATGTTATTATATTGAAATATTTCCTCTTAAAGAAAAAAAATAGAAGTGGTAAATATCATATATTTAAATATTCACATTTTAAATAATATGATTTTCATGTGCTTGTTTGACAAATAACTGCTATAGATTCATCCATTATCATCTTTATTATTTGTTAGTTATATGTAAAAGCACTAATAAAGTCCTCCTTTATTAGTAATATAAAATGATATAAAAAAGGGTGACTCTATTAGTGCTAAAAAAACTGAAAGGGGGGCATTTATTAGGGTTTTTGTAGCACTAATAAAGGGAATATTTAATAAAAAAATTATATTTCTTTAAAAATATTATAATAATTAAGAATTTTATGTATATTGACATAAATATCATATTTTTTTTAAAATATCATTTCGATATAGCTATATATGCATTTACATTTAGATTATAAGATATATAGAGTGAAATGGCGTATAAAATAAAAAAAATATTAAATATGATTTCGTAATTTTTATAATTTAGTAGTTAGTTAATTAAATTTAGAGACATGACCCAGGCCAGGGCTCAGGCTACAATAACTCTATTCCCACTTACATAGCCCTAGGGGTGTTTTCAAGCGTCGATGGGTGAACAAACTCGGGGAGACCATTCCATATGTACTTGTAAACATGCACATCCTCAACTCAATGAAAAAGTGTAGATGAAAATAAAAAAAAGATACAACACTTCAATAAATGGGGAAAACATGAATTGAACACTAGTTAGTACATGTATAGAAATTTAAACTGAAAGGTAATGGTGAATAATAAACACCCATCCAGAAAAGTGTCATAACCTAAAAACAACTAGAAAACTAAAACCGCAAAGATAGCCCTACTCCTAAATCCCAAGCAATAACCGTTGTATGCAATCAAAGCTCCCCATATCCCAATGATCATCGGATGTCATGATATACCAGTATATCATATTTATATCTAAAGACACATATAGGAAAGACCCATATTGGGGTGAAAATAAAATTTCTCAGTAGGACGCCCTAAAATGGCAATGGATGAGCAGAAAGAGATACAACTGAAGAGGAATGTAATAAATAAAATAAAGTTTAATGAAATTTTATAACTCAACCCAAAAATATAGTGACAAAAAACTCATCCAAACACAAGTCTATTGAAATGGAGAGAAGATTAAATTCACATCGAGTCTTTGCTACCTATAACATGAGTCTAAACTCGTCTAACCATGATTAGCTAGATAGAGAAAGCACGCTGAACACCCTGCGCATCTTCATATATCTTAGATGGAGAGTATCCAAAAACCCAATGAGTGTGTACAGAAATTATATATATATTCTCTGTCAAAGACTCTCAAACAAGATATTAAGGGGATATTCACCTCAATGTTCATCCCAAGAAGAAGTGTTCCCAATAGTTCAAAAAGTGTCTATTAATGATGCCACTCATTCCACACGTTTATCCTCAACACACAAGTCAATGGGAAAAAATCACCACACCTTGATACTATCCAATTTGGGAAGCATTGAATCAGCCAAATGGTTTAATTTTGTGTTATAAGAACATGTATTAATGGGGAAAGTGTCCATGTTTCTCATGAATCTAAAGGTACCTCAATCCCCGTCTCTCCGCTGATCCACATAGTTGGATGATGAAAAATATAAGTATAGTACCCTTTCCCTAGTACGTTAGAAGAAATTTTACTCTAGTAGTATCCATAGTGTACCCACACCTTAGTGTTTCATGTTGAATACAATATAGTTATTTGTGAATTGAGAAATTCCGATTCAAGGGGATAAGAACTAGAAGTTGACATGGTCCCACTTCCAAGCCCTGCTCTAGGGTAAAACATTGGAGGGTATAGATTGATAATATTATCGAGAAATGCCACAGTCTAGTGATAATAATGGGTTAGACTATATCTATCATTGGGGAATGACACTTCCCAGCCCTGCAAGTTGGTATGCCCATAACTACCATCATAGTATGCCACTACCAAGCCCGACAAGAGGGTAATCCCAAAAATGCCATCTGGGAATGCCACTGCCCAACCCAACATGAGGGTAATCCCGGAACCTCCATCATGGAAATCCACCACCCATCCCAACTGGAGGGTAATCATAGTACTACTTTGGTAATTCTACATTATTACTGTAATCGTTGGGGGTTTCCTAAATATGCATCATGCCTAGAATTTCTCACATCATATCTCGAAAACCACTATAGAGGTAACAATCACCTTCTACAAAAAAATTAAATAGGATAGGCTACTCGTGGTCTATAATCAGAGTCCAAAATATAGAGATATGTGACATTGATGATTCGAAATGTGTTACACAAAAAATTGGGTCCAACACAATGTGAGAGTCTGTCTTGTCATATAGTCATGTACCTATCCGTTCTCAAGTATTAAAGGTAGCACTGGTAACTCTATGCCTATCACTACACACCCATAGTACATGAATCATATATCTAAAAGTCTAGTGAGAACACAATTCTCATCATTGATATAAAAGGGAGACACAAATTACTAACATACCTTGCCAGATGGCTATAGATAACCAAACAGATCACCCAGTTGTGATCCTTGCAGGAAAGTGCATAGGGTGGTCCATTCATTCACCCAAATCAGAGACCTGGTGAAAAGATACATCTATCAGCATTTTACAAGAATGATTCTTCATATAGCCCACTCCTCAATACTGATATAAACAATTTGAACTGCTCAATTAAAACCCACATGATAAAACACATGATATTGACAATTCATTCATCTAAAATGGATACTCGGTAAAATGTCACATTTCACCACAAATTCCCAAATAGGGGCTCATGGTTCCTATACATTTATTTTATTTTAAGTGATAAAAATATTTCTTGAGACATCTGCCTCAAATTAAAAGTTGTGACACCACTAACGGCACATCGATCCAACTTCGTATGTAGGATTTAGGACCCATTTAAAAATACTATATAGAAATATTAATTATAGTTTTATTATTATATGTAGGAGTTTCATGCTACCACAACATGATCCTAAACTATAAAATTCTAAAAGATGCCTCAAAATGTACATCTAAAAATAAGGATGAAATCACCATAGATGACACGTAAAATGGATACTCGATTTAGAATATATGGGGGTTTAAAGTTATCCTGACCTAAAGGCATGCATGGCCCAACCTGTTCTTGCTGGTCTAGCCTACTCCATCCAAATAGTTCTAACCTGTTCGACCCACTATATTGTTATCCCGATCTAGCTACCACATCCCTCCAGTCTCACAAGTCCATGCTCTTCCACTCAATACTCCACCACTATGTTCACCGATTGTGTCGCCTCGCTGGTTCCTGTGAGCTTGAGATCCACCACCCATTTCTCTGTAGTCATTCTTACATCCCTGCTTCCTCTCCATCTCCCACAGCCACAACCTCCTTCCATGGTCAGACCACCACGTGTTGTGGTCTATTTCCACAGTCCCCCAAGCTCATTCTGGTTCTCTAAAAACAACAATTATACCAGAATTTGGATCCTCAGGTTCCAGTCTGCATAGAAGTATACTCATCTCAAATATTTGGGGAGGTTTTGACGTGACCAAATTTAGTATTCGTTTCCGTATTCTATCTTACATCCTTTGGTTCCTGAAAATCAAAAATATCGTAGAACATGATTCCAAGTATCATGACCATATCCATGATCTACTCTACGTTTGAATGTTGTTTCATCACGTCAAAAAGATTATTGGTGAATAACATGAAAAACGTTTATAGAAACCAATGAAAAAATGATCCAAAAATAGATCAGTTTATGGATGTGTTGGTATGGCCATCAATGATATTAACAAAATAAGAGAAAACAATAATGAATCAATTTTTGAACTTCAAAAATTAAATCACATTTGAATAATATGAAACAAAAATCCTACTTGGTTTTTGGATCTGTCGTTGTATACGACGTGCACAGATCTCCATGGATCTGCAATATCATCATGCTCTACTAAGGATTCAACATTTATTCAACTAAAGGGGATAGTAAGAGTTCCAACAACCATGGGAGTAAATTATTATAACCCTTTATCATTTTTTTAAAAACCTATTTGTATAAGTTAACAAGTCTCCCTCTAATGCTCACAGAATCTGAACAACCCACGCCCTCTCAAATTATGTCGTTCTTAAAAAAAACATATTATGAAACCAACTATAGTCTGAAATTTCTAATCCATGTCCCCATGAAAAAGTAATTTCATAAAAAATCTGAAATAAAATAAAATAATTTATTTATTTTATGTTAGGTTATGTCCTCTGGGACATTTCCTGTATATGGAACTTTCCGAAAAAAGCTATAACCCTCCTTGGGTAAACGCCATACTCTGGACCCAAACATGGCCTATGATTTTAGATATGAGTCACCATTTGAGTGATAATCCATTTCCACTAAATCCATAGTATGAAATATACATAATATTTTTATAAAACTAAATTGGGGTCCATCGCACCTCATAATTGCAATTCGTCTCTACGTCTAACTCTGGAAATATATATATAAACATTACAAAGTATTATAAGGAATCGACTGGGTCTGTATATCACTCGCTCCAGCATGATTTTTGTCACCCAAATGAAATCTATGGAAACAATATGGATACTAAGCCCACTACAAGCTCTACCGCTCCTAGGAAAACTCTGACATATTTCTGTTCTACCACAACACATGAACCAAGGGGTTGGTCTATCCTTATAAGCTCATTCCCTGATTGTGACGTGTGTAAGATCATGCATGTATCTCTTGAGGAACAACATTTGTACAATTTCTGGCACCCACTCTAGCTGTGTGGGGGGGGGGAGGAGGTAGGTAATGTTAGTAGGATACCTTTCCAACCATATGTACAATCTCGAACAACTCGATGAACATCGAGGATGACCATCCACTCTGACTGAAAACCAAGACAAAATCTCTCAACATAACCTCTAGCACCTGGATTTTGTGCACGATCATCCTATCTTCCAAGGGTGAAAGGTTGTACTCATCCATAGTTGGGACCCAAATACCTCTTGTATGAATCTCCACAATCATTACGTAAACCAATCATCACAATTGGAGACAAACGACGGGGGAACATCGTGAAGGGGGATGATCTCTCATAAGTAAAACTTCCCCAAACTCGCAACTAAACACTACTCCCTAATAGAAAGTCATTTCACTAATATTGAGAGTCGGTCTACTATCACCCAGATAGAATCATGGACCTCCACTATTCTTGGATGCCCTGTGTTGATCTCCATGGCTATGTCGTCCCATTTCCACTCTAATATTTCTAAAGGTTACAACAACTGACCAGAACATGATGCTCATACCTCACCTGCTGATAGGTCAGGAATCATGAGATAAAACTAGACATGATTCATCTCATGTAGGACAAAAAATGTCTTTGTGTATCCCTAGACATCTTTGGTACACTGGGGTGTACAACTAAAGGAGATGTGTGTATCTCTCGCATCACCCCATCCTATAACGCAATAGGAACGAATGGTTTCCCATGGATAAGTGCCTCATGATTTCTTCCTTCAAAATATCCATTTGTTGCATCACATATGGATATCTGAGTCACAAAGGATCTCAAAGTTTATGTATCATAGGTGAAACTCTCTAACACCATTGAGAGTCAGAAATCAACACCATCTACTGAAGAAAAATTATACCTTCCAGCTCAACCAGTGTCAGCTACAGGAATGTTAACGACTCTGAAACATTCCAAAATAAGTGGGCCTTGTTCTTCATGCTGAGGGAATATACTAAAAAAATTACATTGAAAGAGTAAAGAATATATCGAAGTCGTAATCCTATAGGAATTTCAACCGGCTTCGTCACCTCAGGTTCAGGTCTCTCTATGTTAATACCTTCTTGAGACTCTAGTGATCTGAAAATACCACATAGAGCTATACCAAAAGGTAGTATATCTATATCCTATGGGATATTTATACTTATGTCAGCAAAAAGTTGTGAGTCCCGTAGTTATGTACATGGGGTATCCATCACCTCAACATGTTCTTGATACATATTTTATAAGGGTTGACGATGAGCACACAAAGGTACTAAAGAGCATGGAATGTGAGTAAACTCATCCAACCGAAAGAATCTAGTATCATAAATCATGAGGTATACCCTGCATGTATTTTACTCTCATGGAAGGAGATTAACACCAAATAAAACACTCTTCCACATCCACTAGAGTCATTACAATCATAATAAGGCCACATACTAAAATCTACAAGAAATTCATGGACCAACTCTGACACTCCACTTCACAACCCCTTCATGAACGCACAAGTATAAGGTAATCATCCTCCCCACATTGATACTATCCACATTGGGAAACACCGACTTGGCCACATGATTTTTCTCACATAAAAAACCCATCTTAATGGGGGAATGACCCCTCTTACATGTGCATTCAATGATACATTGATCAGAACCAACACAGGGTTCCTACGATCCCTCGTATCACTTAGTTAAATCATTAAACAAGATGTAGGGAGAAATGTGTACCTAACACATTTTGAATCATTTTCAAATTCTAAAATAATATGATACACATAGAATACCTCTTATAATCTCGGGCATTTCATTACCGTAGTAATCCATATCATGTAGCTGCCCGCGGCCCCAACCGCCAGCTCCCTAATCATGATGTGGGCCACCCGGTTGTGGTGGAAGGACCTTGTAGAATCGTTCAAAATCCTCAGATCCTATTGATCCTCTAAAAACAAATCCTCTTAGGGGACTACCTTTAATGTGCTTGGGAGATCCCTAATCATGGGATGTTCCATGTCGTGGTGGTCCATCTACCATATCTCTTAAAAGCAATTCACACCAGGTTAGGTAGTCACATGCCATGTAACCTCTCCCTTCACAAGCATATTCCCTTCCATACCTGGGCTATCTTGGTGATCTACACTATCCCTATCAATGTTTATGTATATAATCATCAAAATTATTCTTTACTTGAGTCCATGTCAACAAATTTTAGCTAACATCAGCAAACATCCCATATTTTTTGTGCACACATCCAATACAAGCTAACGGACACCCCTATAACAAAAATATCATTGAATTCTGATGATGTGTATGATGAATGGGTAGTAGTTATAATTGAATAGCTACTGGAAGTCATCCCATGAGAGTGATAACTCATCATGCATCTGAATAACCAAGAACCACCATCGTCCAATAACATCATGGAAATGTATGGAAATCAAATACACCATATGATCGTTTAGTGTCCGAACAAACCTAAAAAGGCAGACCCCAAATATGTCGGGACTAACTATTGCTCTATAGGTGGAGGTTCTGCAACCTACCCACCTTGATGATGGGGATCATAAGATGAATGCTGGTCTAAGGCCGCATCTCTCACACGAATATCATCATCAAAATGAGGTAGTATCTTGGTTGGCTGTAATCGTGGAGGGATATGGAAACTTATCAAGGAGTATTGCAATCAAATGTTCAAACATACAAACACAAACACACACAAACATCTGTCTACCATAATGGGGATACAACTCAAGAATGACTGTCAAGGACTCAATACATTATGACAAATGTACCAAATCTCCCTAAAAAAAATGTCTAAGCATGTCAATTATGATAGTAGGTAATTAGGATCCCGATGAATCGATACATGGACCATTGCACAATAACTAGACTCCCCTTATAGAGAGCCTCTCTCGATAAAAAATGACATTGTTTCCAAAAATCCCAACCAATATTCATTATAGGTAATGTTCGAACAACGTCTCAAGGAACAAACCACCTCCAATTCCATATTATCATGACCCCATCCATATTGAGATCAATCCACAACTACCCCAAGCTCGCCCCCATAGGCCAAAAGTTGAATCAAGTTCCAAAGGATGAACAAACATTGGGAGGCCTTTACCTAAGAACCTTTAAAAACATATATATCCAACTCAATGAAAATGTGCCGAGGAAAAGGGAAAAAATATAAAACACTCCTAAAAAAGGAAACCTTACATTCATCGATCTATAATCAGTACAAGTATAGAAATGTAAACTAAAAGGGAAAGGGGAAAAATAAATGCCGAACTAGAAAATTGACACTGCCTGAGAACAATTATAAAAATAAAAAATCTATGAGAGCCTCTCTTATGTATCACATGCTACTACCGTCATTAATGTCCTAGAACCCCATATATCAATGGACCTCTGAAGTCATGATCAGCCTGTACAACATCTGAATATGGCTAGATACATGTAGGGAAGATACATGCAGGGGAATGTATAAATATATATAGTGGGAATCCTTGAAAAGGTTAAAGGGACTTGTAAAAGATACAAATCAAGTGGAAAATAGGTGATAGAACAAGCTATAGTGATAGAGTACAGCTCAACCAAAAAAGGGTGTGAATGAAAACTAATTCAAATCCAAGGATCTGTAAATAGTTAGAATATAAACTTCCCATTGAGTCTTCTCTCACTATAGTATGAGAGAAAATGCATCCATCCTTATGATACATGACTTGGAAAGCATGTGGAATTCCCATCATGTCATACCCTCTCTTGGAAGGAGAGTATCCAAAATCCATGGAGTGGTTACTGAAATAAGATATATATATATATATATATATATATATATTGATAGTCATGAATCCAAAATGAGAGAGTAAGGAGATCTCCATCTAATTGTTCAACTCATGAATAAGAGTCACCAACAGATTTATAAGTATCCATGAATGATACCAAATATCCCACATGTTTGTACTGAACATGCACGTCCATGGGAATGAAACCACTACACCTTGATACATTCTGTTTTGGGTGGTACTGACTCACCCACATGGTTTTAGGTTGCATCACAAGGACATGTCTCAGTGTGGAAGGGTCCCTCTTTCTCATGAGTCCAAAAGTATGTTAAACCATGACTATACACTGATCTGCATTTCCGCATGGTGAAAAATCAAAGTAGAGGTCATGCACCCTAGTAAACTAGGGGGATTACACTCTAGTAGTATCCATAGAGGATCATCACCCTACTTCATTAGAGGGATTCCACTTTAGTCTTTAGGGATTTTCTCCCTAGTTCATCATATAGATCAACACCTAGGAGCTGATGGTTACCCACTGCCCATCCCAAACATAGGTTAACACACCCGAGGGTATTTCCCAATGAGATCATCTAAGAACCCCACAACCAACTCCTACATTAGGGAAATCCCAAAACATTTATTGGTTAATGAAACTGCCCAACATAGCTGGAGGGTAATCCCCTAACTACCATTGGGGAATCCCACTTCCCAGTGCAGTTGAATGGTATTCCTGGAACTGTAATAGCGGAAAACCACAGCCTAGCCCAGTTGGAGGGTATGTGTGATATTGGTCTACTAATATTGTATGATTGTTGATGTGATTGGGTATCCCCTCAAAATGTATCATTCATGTAACATATCACATAATTTCTCTGAATCCACTATGGAGGGATCCATAATGTTCTACATGACCAAACACTAAGGATAGTCTACTCATGCACCAAAATCCGAGTAAAAAAGATGGATATATGAAAGGTAAAAGATTAAGAATGTGGTACACAGTGCATGTGGGGACCAAAAAATGAGCAACCCAATATCATCACTAGGCCATTTAGTTAGACATACTCAGGTATTAAACTATGCACCGGTACACCTAGCCCTTTCACTACACTCCCAGAGTACATGGCACATCTGACTGAAAGGCTGAAAAGTGTGTGATTCTTGTCTTTAGTCTAAAAGGGAGAAAAAATAACATTACATGATTTTATTCTTAGATATTTCTGGATGACCAAGTAGATCACACAATTTCAATCCTTGGTAAAAATTTCACATGAACGACTATTCATTTTCTCGAATCGGACACCCAACGAAGATGATGCATCTCTCATCATCGTACATGATTGTTTCCTTGTGGGGTCCGCACCATAATTATATGTTAAAATATACCATTCACACCATTGAAATCCTTATCAAAAAAACACAAGGGGTCAAGTATTCATTTATCCAAAATAGTGACTTGGTGAAAAATTCACAAATCACCGTAAACTTCCAACTATGCATCATGGGTACATCACCTCAATTTAGAATTATGCAACCAAAATAAGTCATCAAACTTTTTACTAAAATTTAGTGTTGTAACTCCACTAATAGTGAGTCAATAGGACATCATATACATGAGTTAATATTGATACAAAAATTGCCAATAACATAATTATGTAATTCTTATTACATGTAGTAGTTTCCCACAAGTGGGCCACAAGCCCAAAAAATAAAATTCCTATATTGGACTCAAAATATCATTCCTGGAAATAATATAATGTCACCATAGAATGCTTATTAAATTGAATCCTAGTTTAGAAGAAATGAGTGTTTAAAGCTACCTTGGCTGGAAGGATAGGCTAACCCTTCCTATTGTGGCAGGTTCAGACCACTCTAGATAGTTTTTTCTGGCTGGTCCAACCCGCTCCACATGAGGCCAGGGCCACCAGCATAGCCCAACCTATCCACTAGTTCCACACTCATTATCCTTGCCCTTTGCCTCTATCCACCCCGGCCATGCCACCTCACTAAATCCCATGCATTCGTGCTTTGCCTCCCAGTGCTCCATTGCTATCCACACCGCCAAGCCGACTATTGTAGTTGCCACTGCCTTACATGGTAGGATCTACGCATTCTAGTGGTCCCTTCTGTTGATCAATGAGACCACTCTGGTGCTCCAAAAATGGGAACAAGCATAGATCCAAGATCCACTGGTCATTATCTACAAAGACCTATGAATTATTTGAAGATTCGTTGATGTTTCAAAATGATGAAATGTAGGCATCACTTCCGATCACAACCACGCCTCAGTTGGTGCCCAAAACTCCAAACCATCATAGATCCTAGATCCTTGGATCATTCCCTTACTATATCTATTCTCCACATGATGTTTGGAAGTGCTTTTAATTTTTTTTAAAAAAACTTCACTGAATAACATGAAGAACAAGTAATCAAAATGAATAGTAGGTTATCTAAAAATTGATCGGTAGATGATGGTGTTATTATGGACATTAACATTGATAAAAAAAGATAAAAAATATATAAAAAAATCAAATTTTCACAACCGAAATCTTCCATAGGAGATGAATAATACGAAGGAAGAAACCTACCTAAGCTGTCATTCGGTCATTTAGTTCTCCACGCTCTGATCTTATCGTATCTTCAATCAAAAAGTTATTCTCCAATGATTTGGCATCAATTCGTTGATAGGGGAGAGGAAGAGATCCACCATCCATGGGAGGAAATGAGCCAAATCCTAATTCACATCGTTAAAAACCAATTTGTAAAACTAAAAATGTTTTTCCCCAATGGTATTGGGATACAAACAAATCTCACCCTCTTAATTAGATCATTAATAATAAAACACCATATTAAAAATCCAATAGAGGTATCAAATTTCCAATACATGTCCCTATTCAAAAGTTATTTGAACTGATTCCCAAAATAAAAAAAAATTATTTATTTTATTTACTGCAACTTCCTTCAGGACCTTATCTATAGAAGGGAAGCACTAAAAAATGTTATAACCCACCTATGATAAACACCACCCTCTGGAATGAAATGTGGCCAAGTATTTCTGAACTCATCTACCATTTGAGAGATATCACATTTCTTGAACATATATCATGTTAAATATACATACTATTTTTACGAAATTAATTATGGGAACACTGGGTCTCAGAAGCGCACACTATTTCAGTTCCTAGATTGTTAAATATATATATACAAGTATTCCAAAGTATTAAAAGGAAAAAACAAGGTATATACATATAAAATAGATGAAATAATAATTAAATTAATTAATTAATGGGCTATGATAAGTTCAAAATATAACATAAATATAAAATGGACATTACATTTGATTTGAGTGTGTGTTTGGGATGTACCACATATCAAATAGATACATGTAATGATGTCGACACAATAGTGACTCATGGGAACCCCAAATCAAATTGTAGAAAACAAAAAATTGAAAATTCCCTCTAGAACATTGTTTTTAGTCAGGGTGTCCAAATATTTTAACATTCGATGAAATTTTAGCTTATTTTAAAGGGGTATTATTATCTTTTTTGGTGGAGAGTGAAAGTATAGCTAGATTTTACATTAATATTGTTATTATGTTTGAAATGTTTTTATCATTTGTTCAGGTAGTTTTATTTTTTATTAAATATGTTCATAGTTTCATATACTTACTTATAAAATATTAAATTTTCAAATTCAAATTTAAATATAATTATATAAAATTTTATTTATATATATATAAAGAAATTGAAAATACATATTTATTAATAATTTTATTTAATGTGACATTTTATCTATTTTTGAAAATATAAAAATGTATGAATATATATATATATATAATGTTTATATTTACATTTTTGTGTGTACTAATAAACACACACACACACATTAACATTCAAATATATATAAATGAATATTTATTTATAATATATTTTAATATATATAAATATATATATCAGACATTTATAAACATATAAATATATATATATATATATGGAATATAATATAAAAAATGCATGTAAGAATGGTAACGGAATCAATTCACATAATGGAAGTCCATGAGTCAAGTATAAATACATATAACTTTTTGGGGGACCATTATAGCATCATGGAATGGGGTGGCGAATGAAATGAACATTGGGGAGGGGAAATATCAAAGAAATATGTCATTTAAGCATTGTGAAAGGGAGTTGTGTGGTGTGAAAACAATTTTTTTCATGTTTTAAAAAAAGTACTACAAATGGAACTAATAAACTATAGATTTAGCAATGCTAAAAAAGTACAGATTAAGGGTTTCTTTAAAATAGTTTTTTAGCACTGCTAAAGACACCCATCATCAGTTCGATTTTAGTACTGATATTAGTTGGCCTTTAACATGGATCGTAATATTTGTTCTTTTTATGCACTGATAAAACACTTTTTTCTAGCATTGTTAAAGGACTAATTTGTAGCAGTGAAGAGACAACTGAAATATTCTAAATATGTAATCACATTTTTCTGAACCATTTATAACATATCACAAGGAAAGAACCCAACATGAAAAAGATATGGAAATTTTAGTGGAAGAGGGGTATCCTAAGAAATTAACAAATATTAAACTCTCCAGATAATTGGATTCCAAAAGATTTTCCAATATAATGATTATAATCTATACTCTAAAACTGAGAAGGATTTGAAAATTGAAATCATGGAAAATGAACAATCTAGGAATGGGTAATAAGAGTGGAACTATGAAATAGAATAAAATTAAATTCTTAGAATTGATGTAATAAGTATCAGTTGATGATTAAATCTGACATGGTAATGGAAAAAGACAATATTATTTATGATAAAAAATTACTAATGAAGAAATTGAGATGATTATAAAAGATTGTTATGATATAAGAAAATCATTGGTTGCTGAGAAAAATATCCTAATATGAAATTTTTTATCATGATTATATATTTGTAAATATTAAAATTAGTTAAGATATGTTAACATAAAAAAATAGAAGAATAGTTTTTTCCATTAATAATATTAATTATATTCCCTATAAAAAACAACTATATCAATTGCAAATATTATATTAATAAAATTTGATGACTAACTTAATGAAATCTCAAATTAAAAGGTATCATTTGGCCTATAAACTATTTTTACAGTAAATATATTTTCATATATATTTCTTTCTCTAAAAAATATAAGATCATAGATAGATAATTGAAAATGTTGAGGTATCCACCACTACAGCAATGATGGGTTGAAATATGATAAAAAAACAACAACTTAAAAGATGCCCAGCTAATGGAGAAGGTAAAAAATAAGGACCAATCATTTCTCCCATTATTGTACTTCAAGGGAATAAAATTAGGTTGTTTTGATATTATGGAAGTATTCATAGGTTCATGAACACAGTTTTGGTCTTCTTATATGAATATTAAATTTTTTTGTAAAGGGAATCCTATTCTAGGGGATATTAAATCCATTTTAGTTAGATTTATACTTAATTAGGATCAAAATATAATTATCTAAAAATGGTATTAATTCATAGATATACTATTTTGGAAATGAAATAATAATGTTCATAAAATAAAATTATTATAATGAATACAAATGTGTCATTATCCAAGATAAATTGTGAAAATAAAACTAAAAAAACATGAGAAGAATTAAGAAGAGTATACAGGTGAATTACACATGGGTAATAGGAAAAATTAAAATTCAATTTAAAAAACTCCACGAAGGATATAAATAATTCCAAAAAAACGTTAAATTTCATAAATTTTGTAGGATTGGTAAAGACTATGATCTTTGGAATGAAATTAAGGGGTTTAAATTTTGTTTTACTAAATATGAATAAAATGAATGTATTGATCTAATAAATGAAAATTGTGTTGGTTTGGGGTAACAATTTGAGTGGATTGATGTAAAATTTAAGGGAATTATCTGAATTTAACTAATTAATATATGATCATTTATCCAAAATAATTATAAATGAAAAAAAAATTAGAAAAAAAATAACAAATATGTTATAAAGGCAGACATAAAATCTAACATGACGATGTAAAAATTAATTTGTGGTTATATATAAATTATAACCCAAGAATCCAGGAGGTGTTATGTGGAAGGTACATATCAGTTAGTTAAAATTTAATAAATTGATAAATTATATTACCAACCATAGAAGAGTTTTTGATGAAATTATAATTAACACTGATAAGTTCACACGCTTTTATTTTTGATGTGAAGAAAGTGATTCCATTTAAAGAAGTTTATAAAAAAATTAGAAAGATATATTACCAATTATAGACAATATTTAACTCACCATATAAGTATAATCTAAAATTTGATATCAATAATCTTATTTTACATGGAGTAATTTCTTGCTGAATAAAATCGAAAGTCTATCTCTTTCGGGTATAAGATTTCAGTATACCGCAAGAAGATAATTTTTAATGTAAATATAAAATTTAGGAAATGTGCTGGAAATATATAGTTCAAAAGATATCTATGAATATTATATCATCCTTATTTTTTAATAATAATTAAAATATGTTGGGGGATAAAAATATTTAATTAATAATATCAAAATGAATAGATTATGAGATGTTTTTATGAATAATTTTTTAATTAAACATACTATTATTTTTAAATGATATTTTTATGTTGTTTAGATGAGTTCATGATTTGATGTTGGAAAAACACATGTAAAATTATTTTATAGAAAAAAATAAACCTATAAAAATATTTGTACAACTGAAAAGATTTTTTTTAATAGTACTCTAATTTTATAATATACAACATTATTTCCAATTCACTTCCCTCTTGTTTTTTAAATAGATCATTAATCATGTAGACATAGAGAAGAATAATTTATAATTAATTACATTAATAGAGTTGATACCACCCTATCGTACTTATATTTTTATTTATTTTCATTAATTAGAGAGAGAAAATAAAAATAAAATAGTTTTTTGATATAAAATTTAATATTTATATTGATAATAAATTAAAAGAGGGAACCCAAATGGTGTGTTTGTGTATTTTTTAATACAAATTAATCCAATAATCATGATTTTAATATTTTTTTGAATAATATAAAATTTTAAGAACATTGATGGTCCCAATCATATGTTATGAATACTAATTTATTAAGTGTGAGGAAATAAATTAATAAAATCATTACATGTTTAGATGACTAGATTAAAAAATTCTTGGAATTCTAATGTTGGATGTACCCTATATTCTTTATTTTCAATTCTAATAGATGACAATAAAGAAATGATAAAGATAATATGAGGATCTTCCCATTATATTTTTATTATGAATTTTCTATATTTATTACAGGTTGAAAATTTATGTTGATTTATTATTTTTTTGTGGGATTTTAGGATTTCCATTTAGTTATAAGAAAAATATTTGATTTTATATCAATATTTAAATGAAAAATATTTAATAGAAATGATTAGTAAATATGGATAATGATGATGTAGATTGTACAACATGGAGTATGTATATACACTATATAATCATAGTGTAAAATAAATTTAAAAGGTTGGTTTATTCTCAGACTTTAGTATTATCACATGTTGATATATGTTATATAGATTATTGATATTTTTACATATTCTGACTCTTTGAATATGATATATGTTGGATGAGCTTAGAGAAGAATATATGAATTTTGGTATTTTGATGAAGATAAATACCTTTGAATATCATTAATGAATGATATAATATATATGGCTATATCTCCTAGATGATGTCTTGATGAATATATATAGTCTTTTTCAAAATAGATAGAACAATACATGGAATATAGTGAATGAACAATCATTACTACTTTCTTTTGATGATGTTTTGAGTTCTAAATGATTTCAAATTGTGATGTTGTGATTTTGAATGTTTTGATAAATTCATATTTATTTTGTTTTCATAAGATATATAATGGTTAGAGAAGACCTAAGAGTATTTTATGTTATTTTTATATGGTTCTAGAAATTCTAAAAGTTGTAGATATTGTAAAAATTATAATGGAAAAAATTATACCATTATATATATGAGTTACTCTAACTGATTCATAAGGGTTATCATAGGAAATATATAAGGGAAATTTGAGTTTTAAATTTTAAAAATATTTATCAATCTAAACCATGAAATATAAGGGTTCCTCTATATGGTACATAAATGTCTATATTAAAGGGTTTCCTGAACAAATTTAATGGATAATACATAAGTGGTTATATATAATGGTGTCATGAAAATTAATGTGTAGAGTTTCACTATATAGAAATTAATTATATTCCCATATAAGGATATTTTATCATGAAGACAAAATCCTATTGATTTTGAAGGTATTGTGGATATCCTAATTCATGTATGGAATTAAAGATGTTGAGTTCATTCATTAGAAAATTAGGATAATCGATATTGTTGTGGTGGACATCTGATGAATATTTGAAAATGATTATTTCCAAAACAAAATAAGGATACCACAATATAGTTCACAAGGAAGAGAATTTTTTGAGATTGGGATTACAAAATAAGAGATACCCAACGTCGTAATTATGTCACTACATTGTAACAGAAAAAAATAGTTAACCAATAATATCTTCTTACCTAGCATTTCACGAGGCATGAAGCACATTTTTGATCACCAGGGGGTGGTGAAATGCACATGGGTATCATATAATAAGATGTTTGAATGATTTCAACCTCTGATATAAAAATGATGAAATTAAAATAAAATAAAATCAAAAAAAATATACCATAAAATACATCATATTTTAGAACTACAAAACCATAATAGTCACATCCAATAACTTGATAACAATGTCATAAATAACAAACATAATACCCTCAAAATGGAACCTGGAAATGACCTATGTATCTATCCCTATATAGACATAACTCACCACTATCGAAAAAAACATGAAGGAAACGTGATCGTTGAGGGTCATCCTCTATATAAAACTAGTCATGTTAATTATATCCTTCAAAAAAGATGGTTACAAATGACTAAAGATAAAATAAGGATATGACCAGTAATTCTTTGTATGATATGACTAGTGAATTAATATTATTCCAATCCACATGCATCAACTATATTTTGTTTAAAATTTATTTCTAAAACATTTAATAAAGAAATATATCCCCATATAAAATCGTCCTCTATTTTTATTTTCAATAATATATCATATTTATAAATACATATAAAATAATATAACATATATCCATGAGTAAAAATAATGTTATTAAAATAGGATTCAATTATCAATATAGATATCTAGTATGAAAATGGGAATACCAAATAAACAAGCATGTAATGTATCCTCAATGAACCAATGAGATAATTACAACATTAGGGTACACACAACTAATACAACAAGCAGTATCCAACACTAGAGAAATAAATATTCTAAGAACCTTAGTCCCATGGAATGGATACCCTTTAGAAAACATATAATCATATTCAAATCACATAGTGATATCTTACTCGATCATGGATTTTATATGCCTTGGTTTCCCCCATATATTATGTTTTTTACAATTTATTGTTGCACAAAAATTACATTAAGAATAATACATCATGTTTTTTAAAATATTTTTCAAGGGAAAAAATAAATTTTATTTCCATTACAACATTTTTATAAATATTTTTTATAGTGGTTCCACACCACGTCCATGATTAAAAAATATTACACCTTTCAAAATAGTTATTAATTACTTTTTCTGGCAGATGTTTTTCCAATGATTATGTTTTCAATGAAAACAGTTATCAAATATAATTTACATTTCCAAAAAGAAAAAATATCAAATAAATATCCAATTTCCAAAATTACACCAATGGATGGAATAATGATACATTGGTCACCCAAGGATAAATCATGTGATAAACACACCAACCTAATGATTAATGAAACCCTCATTACATTGAAATAGATGATGGGAAATGAAGAGATCTAGTCCTCAAGATCCTCGATTTATAAAAAATATCCTCAATAACTATCCATATCCTTCGATATAATAGTAAAATCCCAAATTGGGTTCCATTAGATCACGTTTAACAGTGATAAATGGATTATTTATGGAACAAAGGAGAAAAATTAGAGAAAAATTGAACATACACCAATGAAATCCACAAAAATAAAACAAGTATTGCAATGGAAACAAGGGGAGAAGCTACTAGAGAATCACAGATGTGAAATCCCATGTTAATGTTGTATTAGGTGGTGATTAGAGTTTAAAAAAAGGTATTCAGGGTGACATTAACTATTAATAATTTAATATTAGGTAACATGGTTAGTCCACACTGATAGATCAACCATATAGTAGAAAATGTTCCTTGAATACCAAGTCACATGGTTTCATGGGATAATATTCAATGTTTTAAAAACCACCCTCCATAACTATAAAATCCTCTAGAACCAATCTAAAATATCATTATGGTTTATTTATCGAAGTCACATAATAAGATAAAAAATGATCAAAATATAGTAATTTCCACTAGAACCCACAAAGAAATAACATATGGTTACAGCATGATTAATACTAATCATGTGCCTAAACCGTGTTCCTAGCATGTTTTTCCATAAAAATCTATATATTATTTTTATAAAACCCAAAATCCTCTAAATACTCAAAAGAGATAATAATTCTCAAATTAAACATATCATTGGTATAATGTGTGTTATATTTCTCCCCATCATAAAATATTTTTCCCAAAAAAATCCCAGGTTGTAGTACTTGAATAGATAAATGTAAATTTTTTTATCATCAAGGCATCACACTCAAATGTCTCATGGTATTCATTAATAGAAGTCCATAACATTTAGAAAAATGAGATCTTCTTTCCATTTATCGCATTATAATTTCAATAAAAATATCTAAACTAGTTGTTTATTCACTAGGTTATTAGGATCAATTTCAACTCCCTTCTACTCGATCATGTGGGGTAAATTCAGATGATAAATTATTTTTTGGGAAATATGGATCGCATGATGGATATAATTCAAAAGACTAGGAAATTATAATTGATATGAAACCTGCTTGTTTCACTCCACAATATCAAATGGGCTATCATAATGACATGATAACATTTCCTTCCTCCTAATGAAAATATGTCCCTAATGAAATGAAAATCCTAAAAAATACGATCAATTACCTCAGACTTCAATAATTGATGATGATGAACAACATATGCCGTTTAATTAATATGATCCATTGATGGAGTACTCTTAGTCAATTAAATGATATAAATTTAATTTTGAATAATGATTTGACTAACCACGGTCAATTCTCTAATGTATTCCCATCAAAGAGGTGAACTAAAATGAATTTCATATATTTCCTAAAATGGAGGTATTCTTATAAAATCCTAATGAAAATTATTAAATGAAAATTCAATTATGGTGATATTTTTCTCTCAAGATAAACATAATTCAGGAACACATAGTTGAATCATGTCTTCAAGAATCATGATTTCTCACTCATTATAGGAATTCCATTATGGATGATATTTCATACTCAAATTAAACCAAGAACCCATCAATACCTAAAATAAAAAAAAGATATAAAAAAGGTTCCCAATCTAAGACAATATTATAAATAACATAATCATTCCTAGAAATTTCATGGACATACAGGTTTCCAAGATCCTCTTACTTCATTGATAAATTGATATGAAGAAAAATCAATGATTTTTTTGAGTTGATCTATAATCACCCATATCACATCCCAATCACTAGGAGTTTGAATTAGACTAATCATAATGTTCCTGGATTTCTCATCCAATTTTTATAACAGCTTCGGTAATGTTTTTAGAAATATATAAGGCTCTTAATTATCTACCATGATTCTATAATAAAAAATAAGGATAAAATTGTAATCGACCGCCTCATTCACTGATACTTATATGGAAATACCAATTAATGATACATATTCATAGATTTAGTGTGTGAAATCCAATTATATTATATTCTATCATCGATCAATTCATGTATAAATTTAATTAGAAACGTCATCCTACCTTAATTTTGTATCACACCATAATGATTCCTAAACCAATAACCAAAGGTCCCCCAACATAAATGATCCTTCTAATGAACATACCCTCCATATCGTCAGACTATCCAAGTCATATCGGATTATACATTTATGATATATACCATAAAAAATCTAGGAATACATATAGTTTATATCTACATTCATCCAAGACAATCTCGGAAAATAAACCCATCATGCACCACACTTCAACTAATTCATTCTCTACATAAGTCAGAGATATTTTTTTGAAAGTATTTTTTCTCATGTATCCCTTTCTAGGGGTGTATAAAATATCAAAAAAAATTACCTGATGTTATTCAGATATTTATTTTGTCACATGTTTAGATCAATTTGATTAAAAAAATATCTTGACTCTTACGGTATGAATAAACTATAAAAAATTTCTCACTAAAGAGGTTATGGAGCCATGCATTTATAGTTTGCATCACTACATCCAACTAATTATCATTTAGATGATATTAATTATAATTATGTCATAAATAATGAGAGACATAAGCTACTATATATATCCCTTATATTATCAAACAACACAAACCTATACCTGCGGTTTCACAATAAAAACCATTACTGAAAGTCGACTTCAAAATAGTAAAGACAAAATTTGAATTCAATCACATCTTTCAACTCCTCATTAAATATATGGCACTAATATTCCAAATAAAACATAACAAAATTATGGACTTACTTTACCATAAGGATATTTAATATTGAAAAATTCCACAAAAAGATTCTATAATATGTTGTTAATCACAATAAACTTTGTATCACAAACACAGTTTCAAAATACTCCCAAAACCTCACCTCTTGAATCTTTTCAACATCCCCTAAGACACAACCCTCTAAAATTACATATCCTAAAAATCTGAACCCTTGAAACTTTAAATTACAATCAGATAGATTTAAATTTTGATATTATTATTTTGATATTCAAATAATGATACTCAAATGCTGAGTGTAATAATGTTTCCTGTCAAATATTAAATGATATCATCCACAAAAAGAACCATGTATAAGTCCAATAATTTATAAAATATTAAATTTATTAAATAAATAAATAAAATGAGATCATTACACGTAAAATGTTTCTTGTTTAGATACTCATAACACATGTATATACTTTTAAATTATATCGTATTAATGTCTTCCTCTCATACCATAAGTTAATGGTATCATAATCTCAAATCAATTATTAAAAACCATTGAGATCCCGTGAGAAGATCGAAAAGTTCATCAATCACAGGGATGTGGTACTTATTCATCACTATCACCCAGTTTTGATTCATTGTAATTTTTTCTGATTCTTTCACTGGGGCGTGCACATCCGTCTATGAGGACGCACAGATGTTACCCTGTATTCCCTCTTTCCAAAGGCGGGCATAATCTTCTCCTTCTTTAGGTAAGTTTGCTTCTTGATCGAAACAGGATGATGGGATTTCAGTTCTTCCATCCATGAATTATTCCTCAGAACTCATCACCTAGTCCGGGTCTCCCTCATAGATTTAATACATTGTTCGTGAATCTCATCCCCAGTGCCATTTCTTCATGGACGCTGGTTAATTAAAATAATTCTTTTAGGACATTCCATGGGGTCTTGACATGGTAGCGACCTTCGGTCAGAGTAGATGACAACATCATGCATGTTGAGGCATCTCTGGGTGCAATGACATTGGGGAACCTGTATTCTTCTTCATAGGGGGAATCTCAAGGGTGCAGTACCCGAGGCATCCCACGTCAGATGTTATGCCAAAGGCATGTCATCCGAGGTTTTCCTCAGGCATATCATGATTACCACGAGGTAGACCGTGAGTTTAATATCTTATGGAGATAAAATGATGGTGATCATAACGTCCCATAGTGACGTATCAGAGGTGGTGTGTCCCGTAGAGGCGAGATGTCACACAGTGTAAGCTGATCTAGACACCACTGAGGATGGATCATGGAGTGTGCACCCCAAAATATGGAAACACCAAGGTTTTCCATTGGTTGGGATTGAATCTCATGGAGGTTTCCTACGTACCCTTTATAGAGAATAGGGATCAATACCCACGTAGTTTAGAGGTTTTATGAATCGGGGTGTAAATATAGGACAACGTCCTAGAGACATGCTGGGGATTACGTGTGGATAGCGGCCCACGTACTTCTAGGAGTAGCGAAGAGGTGGATGGAATGATCCCACCGGGATGTGGTGGCCTGGGTGAGAATCAAGATGGATGATGGATGAATGAATGAATTATAATGGGAATGAAATGGGACCATTGCACATACGATAGTGAAGTTTGGCTTGAGCCTCGAAGAGACCTCCAATGTATCCCTGTGTCAGGGAATCAATGTCCGCGTAGTTTGGGATGGTGCCGGTGAACCGACGTGAAGGTTGACCTTGGTCCGATGGGTGATGGGCTTGAACCTCATGAGGTTTCCTACGTACCATGCCTTGTCATAGATCAAATTCCATGTAGTTTGGGATGGAGTGTTGGAGGACTGATGTAAAGGGGGGCCTTGGTCAAGGTGGATGGTGGGAGAGAACCTTAGGGAGGCTTCCTACATACCATGACATGACATGGATCAAAGACCACATAGTTCAAAATGGTGTGGGAATCACACTCTAGTCTGGCCAAGGTGGTGTGTGAACCGACGTGAATGAGGTCGGAACGACTGGGTGGTGGGCATGAACCTCGTGAGGCTTCCTACGTACCATGCCTTGAAATGGCTCAAAGAACACATATTTCAGAAGGGATGTGGGTGTTGGAGAACCGGCGTGAAGAAGGACCATGGTCCGATGGTTGACGATCTTGAACCCCAGGGAGTCTTCCTACATACCACGCCATGACATGGGTCAAAGTCCATGTAGATTGGGAGGTGGCAGTGTCGGTGAACCTATGTGAAGGTGGACCTTGGTCCGATGGTTGATGGGCATGAACCTCACGAGGCATCCTATGTACCATTCCTTGACATGGATCAAATACCTCGTAGTTAAAAGGGCTTCGTCAGTGAACAGACGTGAAGGTGAACCCGGGAGTCCACTGGTGGTGGGCTTGAACCTCATGGAGGCTTCCTACGTACCATGCCTTGACATGGATCAATGTCCATATAGTTAGGGATAGTCACAATGGCTTACCGCTGGACTGGAATGTAGTTTAACATCATGTGGGACGAGGGTGAACCCTGACTTGAATAAATGACGGGCGGTGGGCGTGAACCTCATGGAGGCTTCCTACTTTCAATTTCATGAAAATGATTAAAGACCTCATTGTTCATAGGGTTGTACAGTTTAATGTCATGCGTGACAACATACAGTTTAACGTCATGATGGACGAGGGGATAGAGTTTAACGTCATGCTGGACGGGGGAATGTCCATGGTTGATTCTTACTCTAAGACCACGTGATCCATGATAGGTGTGAGAAACAAGAGGCAGCAGAGACATGAATATCACGTCATGAATGGTGCGTCCATGAGATGAAAAGAGGGGCTTACGTGTAAGGCGGCCCATGGTGTCGGGACTTACTCCAGGATGGAGGCCCAAGGAAAAGGACGATGATAGTTTCAGGCCTGAGCCTTGAAGAGGATTCCTATGTATCCCCGTGGCAGGGAATCAAAGTCCACGTAGTTCTTCTGATGACAGCTTACCGTCGATTGGGGGTTTCAATAGCCTACCGCTGGATTGGGTCATAACGGCTTACCACTGTATAACGATGTGAATAGCTTATAGCTAAATGGTGTCGCAACGACTTACTGCTTGATGAGGGTGTCAACGGCTTTCCAGTGAATGGGGTCGCAACGGCTTACCGCTGGAAGAGGATGTCAATGGCTTGCCACCAAATAGGGTCGCAATGGCTTACCGCTGGATTGGGTCACAACGGCTTACCGCTGGATAGGACCACAATGGATTACCGCTGATTGGGATCAAAACAATGGATGAGGCTTATGTGAGGAAGCTGCCTGGGTGCCGCTATGGAGCGACAATGGTGAACGTGGATTACGCGAGAGAGCTACATAGGTGCCACTATTTGGCGGTAATGGTGAATGGGGCTTACACAAGGAAGTTCTTCGGGTGATTCTATGGAGAGGCAATGGTGAATGGTGCTTACGCTAGGAAGCTGCCTAGGTGGCACTATGGAGCGGAAATGGTGATCGGGGCTTACACGAGAGAGCTACCTAGGTTCCACTATGGAGTATCAATGGTGAATGGGTCTTACACGAAGAAGCTGCCTGAGTGCCGCTATGGAGCGGCAATGGTGAATGGGGCTTACACATGGAAGTTGCCCGGGTGCCGCTAAGGAGCGCCAAAGGTGAATGGGGCTTACGCATGGAAGCTTCCTGGGTGACACTATGGAGAGGTACTGGTGAATGGGGATTATGCGTGGAAGCTGCCCTGGTGCCGCTATGGAGCAGCAATGGTTAATGGGGCATACATGAAGAAGTTGTCCGAGTGCTGCTATGGAGTGATAATTGTTAATGGGGATTACGCATGGAAGCTGCCCGAGTGTCGCTAAGGAGTGGCAATAATGAATGGGGCTTACGCATGGAAGCTGCCCGGGTCCTACTATGGAGCGACACTAGTGAATGTGGCATACATGTGGAAGCTTCCCAGGTTCCACTAAAGAGAGACTATGGTGAATGGGGCTAACGCATGGAAGCTTCCCCTAATGTCTTCCTCATGTCTCGCCATGAGGGAATCCGAACTCACTGGTGGGCTTAGTTTTATGATTCTACACTTATGAGCTAGTGCACAAGAGGGATAACACCAATGTGTGTTGTAATTATTCCACTGTAATCATGGTGTTATGCGTATTATTCTTGGATAATAAGGCATATCTTGTTTTGTGAAAAAGTAATCCTATGATTGGCACATAGGGTGTACTACAGTTTATAGTCATGTATAGAGGACTGTCGGCATCTCATGCTTAGATCATGATGTATCTCTTGTTTAGTGAAAGAGTCATCCTATGATTGGAATATAGGGAACACTACAGTTTATAGTCATGTAGATACGACTATTGGCATCTTATGCTAGGAGCATAAGGAATCTCTCGTATAGGGCAAGAGGCATCCTATGTTTGGAACATAGGGATTAATACAGTTTATAGTCATGTAGATAAGACTATTGGAATCTCATACATGGAGTATAAGGCATCTCTTGTTTAGTTCAAGAGGCATCCTATGTTTGGAACATAGGGATTACTACATTTTATAGTCATGTAGACAGGACTGTTGGCATCTTATGCTAGGAGCATAAGGCATCTCTCGTATAAAGAAAGGGGCATCCTATGTATGGAACATAGGGATTACTATAGTTTAAAGTCGTGTAGATAAGACTATTGGCATATTAGAATAGGATCATAATGCAAATCTCGTATAGGGCAAGAGGCATCCTATATTTGGAACATAGGGATTACTACAATTTAAATTCAAGTAGATAAGACCATTGACATATTATACTAGGAGCATAAGGTATCTCTTGTATAGGGAAAGAGGCATCCTATGTTTGGAACATTGGGATTACTACAGTTTAAAGTCATGTAAAAAGGACTGTTGTGATAAGGCGTCATGAAATGGATAGTGTTGGGACTTATTCAAGGGAGACCCTTTCTGGTTCAACCTGGCATAGAGGTTATGTGATAGGGTTTGGAGGAGTTTCTTGACGAATGGTTCAACTCAAGGTTCTCGGGGAATTGATGATGGGAATATCAACAAATTCCATGAGAATGAAAAAATGAAGAATATGTCGAATCAAGGTTTTTCATGGTGTGTGGAGGAGTATCTAAAATCATGATATTCCATATGTGGAAGGTGGGTGCGCATAAGG
Organism: Viscum album; assembly: GCA_963277665.1. Taxonomy (NCBI): domain Eukaryota; kingdom Viridiplantae; phylum Streptophyta; class Magnoliopsida; order Santalales; family Viscaceae; genus Viscum; species Viscum album. The sequence continues at coordinate 250,536,891 of OY728139.1, forward strand.
GTGCAATGGAAAATCCCAAAGTCCCGGCCCGAAAATATCACAGTGCGACTCTCCATTTTTTATGGGGTTCTGTGGCGGTAGTGAAGGGAAAGGCCAAGAGGGCTATGACCACAGGCCGACACTGACCCTGAGTGGGGGTGCGGGGGCACAGGCTCTGCGGTATGGACCGATGGGCGTGAAGGTAGGAGCCTTGAAAAGGATTGGTCTTCGAGAAGTAGTTTCGTGGAGCAAAGGGACTCGGGGAGCATGCGTTCTCGTGGAGCATGAGCCTCTTGAGAAGCTAGGGAGGCTCATAGAGCAAAGTCTCGCGGAGTAGCATCATGGAGCATTAGCTCGCGGAGCATGGACTCACAGAGGATGGTCTCACAGAGCAGCATCACAGAGCATTGGCTCGCAGTGAAAGGACTCACGGAGTCCTGCTGGCGGAGCATGGCCGCGCAGAGCCACAAAGTGGTGCTCCATGGACCGGGATATCGGCCGCCCAAGGGGCGACGTGGCAGTGGCCATTTGGAGGGGGGGGGGGGTGAGCAGGGTATTTATAGGCAAGGGGTGCCACGAAGCAGAGTTAGCATGGTACGAAGACGGAGCTTCCTCCGCGGCGGATCAAAAACGTCAAAGGAGTTCATGGAGAATCCCACATCATGTGCTTCGCAACATGTCTTCGCGGTGAGTCGCGAATGTCAAACAGGTTTGTGGAGATTCCCGCCTCATTGCTTCAGGGCAACGCTCTGCAATCGCGGAGGGGGCTTCTCGAATGGGCTTTGCGAACCCATTTTCCAGCCAAACAACAAATTTCCACAACTCTTAATCCTTAAAACCATTCGGGCCCTACGACCTACCAAATTGAAGATTGCGAAATGGACTATGATCTTGGATCATGTATGGAATAATTTGGAAAATTTTGGGGATGCATTTTCTGGGGTCTACAGTAATAAACCCAAAGTCAAATACTCCCATTCATATTCTATGAAATGGAAACTAGTGATTACCAAGGTAAAACACAAAGAATATTAAATCCATTCCCCCCTGATCCACAAGATAAAATATTAATTCTATCAATTCAGTAGGTTACATTTTATATAATGTTAATGAGAAGTGCCTTTTCCATTGAAAAATATTTGTGGTAAATTTAATATCCCTCTGAGGAAAAATTCTGATGTAAGTTTCTAAAAAAACACAAGGATAATCAATCACCGCCAAAGGAAGAGGGATATTGAGATGTAAATCAAAAATAAGAATCAATTTTCTGATAAATTTCATGAGTTTGTTTCATCATTAAGTAAAATGAATCCTTATCACTCGAATTTTGAATCCCACTCACCATGAAAAACATGAGTATATGCATTGGAAGAAAGATACTGAACTTAATAATTATATCGTTCGATATGGGAGTTATAGCTAATAATATAAACCATTATGATGATTAGATAAATTATGTCAAGATTAATAAATTGAAATCCCCATAAGTTTTATGTTCATTAGTCATCAGTGAAATTTAGGATATCTAAAACCATACATTAAATTGTTTATTATAGGAGTTGAATGAGTCATCATTAATGGAAAATGATAGCATATCAACCCTAATACATCAATGATCATGAATGATATAATGGAATGAGTTATAACAGTATAAAAATGGTCATTACATTAGATGATGAAACAAAACAAAAAAAAACTCTCATGGCATCCAATATTACATCTAAATCCCCAAGAGTACACTTTTCTGCATAGATACAACCATCATGACTTTTACCTTACTCCACTTATAGATCCTTACCCTTTCCTTGAGGGTGGGATGCCACTCCTTTTTCATTATCATATATAATATAGTATCCTTATATAATGGTGGATCTATCTCTATATCCCCAAAAATATAATTTTTTATTAATCCAATTTATGGAAAAGTGGGAAACCATAGTTCAAAATACATATATACCACTATGTGCAGAAAGAGATCAAAAATTGATTAAACACTAGAATAAGATTATTCAAATCATACCCCAAATAAAATTACCATTATAGAATAACATCCATGGAATCTAGATCATCATTGATCTGATCTTCATGGTCAGTATCCATTCTGTCTATTTCCTGTATGAATTCATTCATGTTGAATTTCTATTGGTTGAATCCCATGAGCCATAATTCAGGCTTGTTTTTCTAATGAGGAATTTTTATCATCATTGGAATCAACTCTCAAAATTATTTTATTTATTTTTTCAATTTCATTTTTTTAGAAACTGAACTGGGAAAATTTTTTATGCATTTCTTCCATGGAATAGAGGAAGATCTTCAAATTATCTATATCCTCTTCTTCCACCATTTCTATTTTACCACATTGTTCTCTACATTTCCCATTATATAGTGCTTTTATTTCTATGTTTCCAACCTTCTTTGTTGACCTTGACTCCTTTGGTTTAGGAATGTGTGAATAATATTTTCATCCCTTTGGATTTTCCATTTTACCACTATACACTTCCCTGTTTCTCGATTTCCATTTTCCATTTCTTCATTGTAGGGATGTGAAGACATTTCCCTTTAAATTTTTCCATAAAATGAAATGAGAAATCTTTGTAACTATCATCTCCAGAATAATCATCCTCTTGAGTCTATGTTGGTTCTTGAACACCAATGCCTTCAAAATGGTTTCCCAGTTCAACCAGCATGCCTTCATTGAGGGGGATATGCATGATTGGAGACAAAACCATTATAATTTATCCCCCAAGGTGGTATTCTTCCTTGAACTCAAAAAATTCATATTTGATGAGGATATTTTAATAAGAGTAATTAGGTCGATGGTCCCCAAAACAATCACCTCATCCAAAAATCTTTCCTAGTTTTGATTCAATAGAATCCAATAAAGACTTTCCCTCCAATGAATTTCTAAATTTCTCTGCCTCTACACTATTGTCAACCACAGAGACAAAACTACTATGGGCCCCTACAGGGATTGGTGAATTTTCCTTCTCAACTAGAGGAACATTTACAGAGAAATTTAGTTATATAGTGATACAAGTACACTTTACAGGGATATACTCTTCATTGACACTCAGATATTGAAACCAATTAAGTATAACCATGTCATATTTCAGTCAATTAAACACATCTTCCTCCATGAAATATTTACTTGACCTACTAGCATCAAACTATATAGAAGACGATGGATCAGTTATCCCCTAATCCTCCTCTAGTTCCATTTTACTAGTAACCCCATTGCATCACAATCCAACAATGTCCTTCCTCATATCCAATTCATCATATTCTATGGCCTTGCATAGTCTCACTATTCAAAACTCCATAAGATTGGGAGGAGCAGTTCAGGAGAAACTAGAGAAGATACGAAATATCTAAAATCATCATGACCTATCAAAAACAACCAGAATAGTAAGGGATCCATGAATTGTAACATATATTTTGATGCAAGATATTCTCTCACTCAATGTAAATGGAGATGGATTCTAGTGGGCCTTCTATATATCAACTTGAACAAAGATCATTGGCATGACTTGATGGAAAATGGACTTGGAGCGGGAATCCGAATAATTGTAGTGGCCTATTATATTGCCTATTAGTTAGAGGATTGACATGTTATGGAATGGAAAGTAAGTCCATAATGGGATATCAAGAGTTCTATACTTGGAGGGTCATGCCTCAAATGAAAATCAAAAGTCTATCAGAAGAGAGAAAACCTAAATCCCTCCCAATGCACGGAGAACATTCCTAATATTAAACTATGTCTTGTTCATTTGTGAAATTGATTTGTATGTGTCTTGCATATAAAAGGAAAAAAATCCCCAAATCATATAAATTACTAGAAAATTAAACACACCAGTAGAAGTAATCAATATAGGGGTGATTCATTCTAAATCTAGCTATCAAAGAGAGATCCAGTAATGCTGAAGCCTCCATGAAATCTGGAGGATAAATAAGTTCTGAGAGAACTCCATTCGCATAGGATTTTACATTCCAGATTATTTTTATCACATGGAAATAAGAGAGATAGATAGGGGATGGATATATGAAAGTGGAGAATACAGGTAAACATGAAGGGAGAAAATGTGAAAGAGAATTGTCAACTCCCCTCCCTAGTCGACATGTTTTGAACAGGGGAGGTGGAGGTGCGACCGTCACCTTTTTCTCTCTCACAACAGAATTTAAAATGAAAATATTCCCCACATTTATGAAACACCATAGATTATTTGTTACAATAAATTTTGGGTTTTCTCTTTCAAGCTACTAGTAATTTATCCCATACCCCTTTCTAGTTGTCTATTCCCCACTCTTTCCACCAATTCAGCATTAAACATCCCTCATCATACCATTCCATGAATATTTCCTTTGGAATATGCTTTGTAAATAAGTGGACCAACATAATAAATTTATTTGAATACTCAAGAGCATATGGATCTCCATTATTCAATGAAAAAACCCGCATACCTTCACCACTCTAAGTGTATAATGATAGAAATATATGATAACATATATGATGATAGTTCTTGAGGTAATATCTTCATATATCTTGGATTCCATAAGATATTCCAACCACTTTCATCCCATCTGTTCAAATATATATGTGGTGAAAACATCATTAAAGTGTTCCAGATTTTTCAACAACTGTAGAATCCACTAATTACCCTCCAAAAATTCTTCAAATTCATTATGTCCATTTTGACCACAAAAGATTAGTAGATTCATAATAGTGAATTATGAATCATGGTCCTCTCATTTTTTTGGTTCAACATTGGAGACATGTACTATAGACTAGATCATTTAGACTATCATTTTCACCCACTCTATGTCTACCTCAAGTTCTTCTTATATGGACTATATTATTTATCCCCCCCAATAATTCATAGTTATTTGTATTAAAGTAAACATATTCTATATAAAATGATTATTATAACAATTTTGAAGGTAATGTGAATTATTTATTAAAAATAAAGTTTAAAAAAATTAATATATAATAGATAAACTAAAACTAGAACAATTTAAAACCCTATACTTCCCTTGGTAACAAAAGGTTTGTCATGAAACTATGTTTTACATGAACACTCCAAAACTACTTCTTGAGTCTTGATATTCTAGTAATTATTTTTTCAATAACCTCTAAACATAAAATGGTGATAAATAATAACATGATTAGGATTCACTAATAACGTTATGGTATAGTATACACCATCTTGATTCAACTAATAATATAAACATACATGACTTTCCACATGTCTTGATGCTTGTTATTTATTTCCATTAGTTGAAAAAACACCTAAAAAATTAAAATGAAAGGGTAGGAATATTTTTTCAGTTAATATATATATGATCAGATATAAATAGTTATCATATTGAAGAATATATATAAAAAAGAAATCATATGTCAGAAAAAACCCATAAAGGTTTTATCATATATCATGATGACTAGGTATAGATGAAAAAATAGAAGACCACAAACATGGAACCCAAAAAATTCCATGGGTATATATCCATATGACCATAATTCACAACTATTACAACCTATCAGAAAGAAACATGGTATATGAGAGTCAAAATTTAAAAAACACACTTCCTTGTACTTGTTTCCTATTAAAGTAATGTTACAAGTGTCAAAATGAAAAGGCAGGGTGTTAAAAATCAATATCAGTAGGATTAGACTAAATAATATATATATTTTCATTACACATCAATCGACTAGTTCTTATGTAAAAAAATTTCATAAAAAATTTCATAAGAATTCATTTTCCCATATAAAATCATCCAATTATTTTTAGTTAAAAACATTTCATATTCGAAGGCACAAAGTAATATTAGAAGAAATATATCCATGACGAATAATTAGATGAAAAAAATGTTTTATGTTTCGATGACCATATTAAGTAAGATTATTATAATATCAAGTAAACAAGTATGCAACATATCCTAAAAGAACAAAAAGCGGTAATCATACCACTATATTGTACAAAACTAAGACAACAAACACTATAATGAATAAGTGTAATATATTATCTTGGAACCTTAGTCCTGTGAAAAATATTCCCTTTATAAAGGATGGAATCATGTCCTCCAACCATGGTGATAACTAACTCCACAAGGGAATGTATATTTCAATATTTTATATATACCCCATGTTTTTCACAGTGTTCTATTATATCCCAATTACATTAATGAAAACTAAATTATGTTTAATAAATAATTATTGAATAAAAATATCATATCTTATACCAAATTCGTAAATGATTTCTTATAATAATATCGATCCACTAACATCATTGAAAATAATTTCTCATACCAAAACCATTTTTGAGTCCTTTTACCAAACACACCATGTGAAAAAAATCTAGTTTAATAATAAAACCTATTTTGAACACATTTTACATTTCCACCAAAGATAAAAATACCATATAAATATCTAAATAATGAAATTAAATATGATGGAAAGCACATAGACAATAGGATTACTTTGTGATAGATTATAACATAGAGACACATAACTCAAGATTGATGAAAGATAAATTTCATTCTAAACCGGTGATTGTAAAAAAGTGGTATGCTCCTCACTGTCTTATATCAACAAACTAAATCTTGAATTCCCCATAAATGAACTTCTATATATAATAACTACACCAATTAGGTTCTAATGGATTAAGGTAGAGACATATTGTAACTCCTTGAAACAATTTGATATATTTCATTTTAAATGAATTCAATATCTTTGATAGCATATGATACATGAAAATAAAAGCCTCAATTATAACATGAAAACAATACATTTTAATAAAACTATAAAAATGATAATTTTATAATTTAATAGAAAAAAAACTCTATTTTTCCCTGATTAATATATATTTTTAACATAATTTTTCAAAATAAGACTATAAGGAATTTTTTAAATTTTCATATTGAAAAAAGTTTGTATGATTAATTTAAAATATAGTATTTAATTATTATTATTTTAATTTATAATTATAATAGTTATTGTAATGAAAAATATTATTTACTATTAATTTTATTGAATGAATTGTATGAACATTTGGAGGTAAAAAATAAATATTGTTTTATAAAAAAAAGTTCATTTTATTGATAACTTCTGTTGTTTAAAACAACATAATTTCAATACATATTAATTAATCAAAATATAATTTTGATTATGAATGATTTGTATTCAATTTATTGGTTATATATTTAAATATTTTAATTTTAATACAAATATTAATTATTACTATCGATACAGTCAAAATAATATCATCATATGCTTGAAAATTGAATTTCGTGAAAAATAGTTTTTTGAAGCGTATTGAAAATTTATTTTAAAATAAAATTTTCAAATAATTTTATTGGAATTTAATAAAATGGATTAAATATATATAATAAAAATAATAAATATTAGTTAATAAGTTCAAAATAATTATTTATCGAAATGTATTTGAATATAAATTAAAAATTAATAATGCCTTTTATGGTTAAAATGAAGTAGTACATATTACATACGCTTGTGTTAAAAATAATTTTTCACACACAATAAATTGTTATTTCAAAAATTTGATTTAATATTTAGTATAATTTTCTAAAAATTATAAAATAAGGTTTTTTTGAATTTAACTCTTAAAAGAAAAATTACCTAGGTAAAAAAAATCCAAGTTTCCAGGGTGAAAACAAAAATGATGTAATTATATAAACCCAGTAAAAAACGAATAAAAATATATCTAATTATATGGCTAATTTTTATCAAGATGATATATTCTAAAAAAATAATTATCAATTTTGGATGCACTTGAGGTGAGATTTTGTCCTATTTTTGAATAATTTTTTCTATTTAAAAAACAATTCCACTACTCCTCTATTATAAAGGGGAACTCCCTCCCCTCACATATTCACACCACTAAAACCACTTTGTTCAAAAAAAACTATCAGAAATATATCTCAAATATCAATACAAAAATTATTGATTGTTGGGTATTCCCAAAAGAACAACCCTCAAGACTTTAAGAGTATATCAAATAGTGGTTTCTCTCAGAGAAGGTAATCATCATAATGAATAAAATTCACATTATTTCCTCTACAAAAGATTTTAGATATATATTTGAAACAATTTAATAACACAACTATAATGAATAATATAATAAGTTATTATGTTAATATAATAACCTATATAAATAATTTCTTCCATCAAATGGGAAATGAAATAGTCAACTGTGTTTACGATAGACTACCACCTCGCGAAATTATATAAATAAATTTCCATAGACACCTCCCAAAGTGGTATATAATGATTGATTTATTATAAATATATATTATTTATAAAGTATAATTATTCTTATGGAATTATAATATCAAATATACATTCTAACATTTAATCCCATTTAAAAGATGATAACGTCGATCATGTGTACATCATAATACCGCACCATGAAACGATGTGATTTGACTATCAGTTGTTATTTAAATAGAAGGTAGTAAAAATACATTTAATATATATATTTGATATATATGACATGTAATTTATTATGTAAAATTAATATATCACCTAATTCCTTACCCTTCAACCCATTATGAAATTATATTATCACTCGAGCATACGTATGGCCAACTATCTCCAGAAATGGATATGATTAATTATCCATGACAAACCTTCAATATTGATTCTAATAATGAATATATTGAGTAAATTTAAAATTTGTGACATTTTTGTCACTATATGGAAGATGGATCTATATATAATGAACAATTACCAAAACATTTTGAGAAAATAAGGCAATTAACACCCAAAACAATTAAAATAATGTGATATTATTAAAACTATATAGTAAAATATTATAAGAGGGTCGTATATGATATTATAATTATTAATATAGTAATTTTAAAAATTAATAACATTAATAAACTCAATATATATTAGTGAAATTCATGTTCAACTAATGGGAAACAAGAGGTATGGAATTTCGTCTCAATTTACATTCTATTGAAAAATATTTGTTAATATGCACCTATTCTATCATATCTGTTGTATATAATTTTGTTTTGATGTATAAAACATGAATAAATATTTATTAATAATGATTAATGATTCATTTCATGATCATTCATCAAGGATTTATAGTAAAAAATAATCCAAAGTTGTAAAAGTTACTATAGAATCTCACATTCTTTTTTTTGATTGTTAATTTTCTCTTGAAATAATAAAATTGTTATGATCCCTGTTCTGTTACATTTATCTTAAATATCCATATTATTTTATGATTTATATTATTATTTTCTAAAACATAAATCATATTTTACATATATTTTTTTACATTGAATATCATTTGATTAACTAGGGAAATATTGATATATCTATATCCTTTACTCAATATGAATATTTTTTATTAGAAATATCAATTAATGTGTTATATTAATTTTCAATATATGATGAATTTTTAATAAAAGTAGTTATTGGTGGGTCATGGGATTATATATCTACTTAGTGCATTGATAGGTCTCATTAGCCAAATAATATTGCCAAAATAAGTGAGTTTTTACCTACAGTTTTATACAATCTTGTGAATGGTCATGAAAGTTGATGTATCATGACTTCTAAAATAATTAATTACAATAATTATGAATTTTTTTATTTTTGAATTAATTCATTATTATTATCCATGAGTGTTTTTATTGATAATATATCTATATGCATTTCATTTTGTTTATTTATTAAAAGGATTTGTGTTCAGTAATATGACTCTCTATATTGATATGCCTTATTTAATTTTCATTTTATTGATTAAATGTAATTTTTTTCAGCTACTTACCTTGAAATATTATTTATGATTCATTTACTCTTGATATATTCTGTTATATGTGACCCTTATTGAGAATTTTATCTCACCGTTATTTTTCATCCATTCCCTAAGATATAAAGACGAATCACTGGAATGAGTTTCTAGGTTGCTAATATTTTCTCTCATTATGTTTTATATATTATTCCTAATTTAAAAAGTCTATCAGATAGGTATCTTGTTCTAAAAAACTAAATAAATTATTGGTCTTTTGGGATTTTTCCCTTGAATCAATGTCGATGAATTGAAGTAGACACTGGATTTGGGTAACTATTGTCAAGTTCATTTAATTTTTTATCAGAGGATGTTTAATAAATTATTTGTGAACTTGGTTTAGTAAAACATATATTATGGAATATAACATTACAAATATAAGTTAATGAAATTTATAGTTTTTAGAAAATATCATGAATGTTTTTTTATGTAGTAGATTTTTTGGTTTACCTTGTAATATATATTTATCTTAATTATACATATAAAAGTTGTTCAAGAAATAATTTAGATAGTGGTAATAACTTTGAAAAGGTCCAGTTATGATTAGTTCGATAATTACCTAATACTTGATAATGAGTCTTATTGTGCATATAGTTTGAAACTACCGACCAATATGGTTTGGTTTATTCACATATTATTAATGAAACATTATAATTCTTATGATAATATCCAAAAACAAACCATGTTTATGTTTCTATGATCAGAAATCCATTTTTTTCAATTTATATTAACACTTAGATGTGATTTATAAATACTCATTTTAATTTAACATTCATAATTTATGATCTAATGTAGTTTATAACATTGTTTAGATATTTAAGCTAGAAGAAAAAATGGTATCAATACTCATGGAAAATATATCAATTTTCCGGATGATAAATCTAATACTTTTATTATTGGAACTGAAAAAATGTTACTATAATTGGGATGCATAATCAGGAATGAAAAATTATTCCTTCACTAATTTAGAGACTTTTTGTTTTATAGAATGATTCCTTTATATTGGATATCTACTATTTAAAATGCCCAAATCATTCATTGGATCTATTAATTATGTGGTATTTGAAAAATGGATTAAGACACCTGAGAAGATATAAATGGATATGGGATGAAATAAAAAGGAAAAGGTTATAATTTTAGTATATTGTATCAATGATGATGATGATTAGTGGCGATCATTGATCTAGAATAATTTGGAGTGAGTGGATATAAACCATATAGATTGTAAATATTTTAAAGAAACATTTTTTAATAAATATTTCTTATATGTGGAATGGATTAAAATTAATGTAATGTGACTCTATTTAAAGAAAAAGTAAAAATAATGTGTTGTTGAGTGTTATGATATATTTAAAATGATATCTATCTTATCTATGGATTTAGTATACAAAAAACAAATCATGATATATTATTTCTCTAAAGGGATTCAGATGCATCTATAAAAGGAAATGGTCAGTAATTTTTTTCAAATAATGAAATAGTTTTATGGTCCATAAAAATAGAGAAAGAAATTTCTAGATCCTATTTATTTTTTGGAAATTAATAAAATAATATGTTGAATAAGAATAGAGAAAAATGGAATTATTCTAATATTAAGTGAAAAAAATCAATTTCCTTCTTCTAAAAACTATAGAAAAAATCATCCTGGATAATTATTAAAGTGTATGATAATTTTTGATATGTTTAGAGATATGGGTCACTAGGATAAATAATGAAAATGGAATAAATAAAACAATTTTATATTGTGTATTAACTATAATTTAATGGGGAATTATTCAATCCAATGTCCCAAGTATCCAGGGAACATACTAAAGAAGAGACAAATGAAAGATTTACAACATCATGCAATCACTATAGTAGATGTGGAATTACCCAAGGACATGGTTGAAGAAGATTTAACCATAGACTAAAATTTAGTAAATGTACTATTTGATTATGTATCAATCTGAATCATTATTATCTTCCATTATTTCTATGCAAATTATATATTTCCAAATCACATTAAGAACGGTGTTATCCGTCAAAAATCATAGTCGAATTTTCACTCCATCCCAGATATGTTAGGAAGTCCCCATTATGATACATAAACATGATTTATATGTATAAATTACTATTAAAAATGTGGTTAACATTAATATTATCCTTAGTATGTATTTTATATCAACATGTGATTCAAACATTTATTACCAAGAAAAGAAAGATACAATATGTGATGATGTTATCAAATTCTATATCATTATAGAAGTGACTTCATTATCTAATTCATGAATAGATCCATCCCCAAAAGATCATCTAAATGGTATTCATATGGATTTAATGGAAAAAATATGGATTGAGAAGTTAATCTTAAAATAATGTTTTTATCTATTGTACAAGAATATATTGATTTATTTATTAAGGAATTACCTAGAAAACTACCAGCTTATGGGGTTGAGATTTCAATTGATTTAATCCTAGATCCATAACCCTTATCAATGAAACCATATAGAATCAATAATCTAGAATTATTGTTTTTGAAGAACAAAATAAAGGAGTTTTGGGAATCTATATTTATTCAACCTCCATGCTAATCATTTTTTATATTTTGAAAACCTGTTTAAGGGTTACCATTACCCATTACAAAATATCACCACATCCATTTCACTACATCCAAACAACCATTACAATTCAAAATTCAAAATTCAAAATTCAAAATTCACAATCAGTGGGATAGGCCCTCATGCTGCGCTCTTGCATCGAACCGCCAACCTGTCCTCTCACCTGTCCGCACATCAACCAGTGATTCACGCCTAGATCTGGGATCCCCACGCGACACCACTCCTGGCAGGACGACGACGGGACCATTATCCTTCGATGATGGAGAAACACACTCAAACCACCATCATCAATTAGAAAATCATAAAAACAAAAAAATATCACTATCCATGGCCTTCCTCAAATGAACAAGCCAAGAAATTCATCCACGTCAAATGGAACATGGAAAATATTCACCAACCTTCGTCGTCTCAGAAACAAATCCATCTGGCCCATCCAAAACATCACCACAAACAAATTCACTGCTTCACCGAAGAAATCAATACCATAGAGAAACCAAAACAGCGGCACAAACATGCATCACCCCACTATAACATGAGATGGTCAAACCATGACAGAACTTGACATTAGAAAATCCACAAAATCAAAAGGGTATTCATCAAAAAAAACCATACCTCACTGAAGAAACACCACTTTCAAAACCCCACCCTCCAAATCCTACACGAACAAGGGATTACAATGATTAGGATATTATCGTAATTCCATTTGGATTGACTAATTCACCATCTATTTGTATAGATGCAATTAACAATGTGTTTATGAAATACCTTGAAATTTTATTCTTGTATTTATTTATTATATATTGGTGTATTATATAAGATATAATGACGATGAGAATCACTAGTATATCATTATTGAGAGTTATAGAAGAAAAGAGTTGTATTTCAAATTTAGAATCTATGATTTCTATATTCAAGAAGATACTTTTCATCTCCATATTGTTTTTAATGATGTATTTTTAGTTGTATGTAAAATGAAAAATGTAGTCAACTAATGGAATACCCCAAAGAAAATAATTAAGGTATATAGTTTCATCGGATTGGAAAGTTACTGTTAGTGATTCATCGCTAATTTTCACTAATTTCCAAACCCATTAACTATGATTAATCAAAAAGGGATTATGTCCATATAGGAAAATTAATGTGATTAATTAATTGAAAAACTGAATTTGGTATTGGGCAGTTCTATAATTCTGAATCAACCTTCATAAAATGAATTGTTTATAATATATAGTGATGCATCAAAGAAAGAACATAATTTTAACCTTATTAAAAATGATAATGTGGTTATGTATGCATAAAAAAAATTAATGTCTCATAAATAGAAATATACAAACCATGATAATGAGTTTGTAGATATAATCTTTGTGTTGATGATATGTAGTAATTGCCTCTATAGTGAATGATATGAGGTATACAAGAAGAAAAAAATCATATATTAATTATTTTTATAGAATGTGTTATATTTGAGGAAAATGGAATGTCTTGAAATACTATATAATTATTACTTGTCAATAAACTACCTCATGAGGAACGAAAATATGCTAGCTAACGGTTCAAGAATGAAGTACCATAGTGGTCTGATCCAAATGACGAATTTAAGGGATCCTATGTTTAAGGATATTATAAATATAGATATATAAATTATTATGGAATTAGAGGCACGAATACATTTTAAAATTATTATAAAAAAATAATTATTTAAAATAAATTATACATATGATGTTGAAAATTGTTGATAGAAAATTAATGAATTGGGTGATGGGAAATTAGAAAAATTATCTAGTGAAATTTGAGTTATAAAATTTAGAAGTAGAACATGCGTTCATTTTATATCGAAGTGAAAATGGAATTGTTTGATAATGTTCGTAGATATAATTTTTCTATATACCATGGAAGAACCATTATGTATAGGTATTTGAGGGAACCTTTCCGGTGGGATAACATGAAGAGGGAAGGGGTTATTTCATATTATGTGTCTATATGGTTTTTTTAAACAAGTTAATGCTAACAGATAATATCCTAGAGGATTCATCCTATATCTTCCTATTCATGTGTGGTAATTTTACTCCATTACTATGTAATTTTTCATGATAATACAAAATAATATTAGAATGAATAAAGTAATATGGGTTATTATTTATCTCTTAATAATATCTACACATTTCTTTCCAATATGAAAATATTTACCTTTTGAGAACCTCACATAGATCAAGATTAATTATGTAGTAAGACATCATGGTACAACTATTTTTATTGAGACTATTTACTATCCATATTTTAGCAAAACATTATTGAAGAGTGTTTAGAAGGATCTTGATAATGGGATTCATTTGATAACATCATAACATCCTCAAACTGAGAAAATGTCCAAAAGGATTATTAAAATACTGAAGAACATTTTATGGTTATTCTCACTCGACACTCATGTTTTTGGGATTAATATTTACCCTTGGTAGAGTTTTTCTATAAAATTATTATCCATTTAAGTATTCAAATGGATAAATATGAATTATTATATGGAAATAGATTGCATACTCCAATATGTTTAGATGAAATTATTGAATTTAATCATTATGTATGAAAACATGTTTAAGAGATAACAATATTGACAATGTCTATTTAAGGTCTTATTAAATAAGATTAATATATGAAAAAGAGTTATTTTAAAAATTGTTTGAATGATTTATAAATTCAAATTGCAGACTATGTTTAAATGAAATTATATCAATTTAAGAGAATTATAAGGCTTGGTAGGAGGGTAAATATGATCCCTAGGTACATCAGAACTGATTAAAATTCCAAAATAATAGGAGTTGTGGTTTATCGATTAGAAAATAAACCAAGAATATCTAATATAAATGATGGGTTCCATGTATAATTATTAAATAATTACATTCCAAATGAGACACATT
Source organism: Viscum album (assembly GCA_963277665.1). NCBI lineage: Eukaryota > Viridiplantae > Streptophyta > Magnoliopsida > Santalales > Viscaceae > Viscum > Viscum album. The sequence continues at coordinate 250,552,197 of OY728139.1, forward strand.
TTATCACCTATGATGAAATTTAATTTGATCATGAAATATCTTATTCTAAAGAGCACATGTAGATCCACGATATCAAAGATTAAGCGTCAAGAAATTAGATGACTTGACTAGTAAATATACTTAGTGGAATTCATAAAATAGAGAATGAAATGTGGGAACCAAAGGAAGTTATAACGAATAAATACACTTTTTTATAATTTATTATCTATGAAATTTTATGGATAAAATATACATAGGTAGAAATAATGTAACACCCTGAGACTTTATGGTATATTTCCTTGTAAATAAATTCAAACTCATTGATATATTGAGATACATGAAACTAGAATCCTTAATTATAGTAAGTAAACATTATATTTTAATAAAAATTTAAAAAAATAAAAATTTTTATAGTTCATGGATCATAGATTTTAATTTTTTAGGATGAATATTAATTTTGAACATAATTATTAAAAATAAAACTATAATAAATTTTGGAAAATTTCCCTTTGTAATAAGAATTTTTGAATAATTGAAACTAAAATATTTAAATATTCCTACATTAATATATAATCAATATTATCTATATAATTAGAATTTTATTTCATAAAAATTTTACAAAAAATTTATAATATCAATTGGAGGTAAAACAATATATTTTTTAGAAAAATGATTTTTTTTATAAAATAGGGTCTTCTTAAAAAATAATAACCTATATCAATCATAATTAATTAAAATAATAATTAATGATAAATTATTTATATTATATTTATATATAATACAACAAACTATATGAATTTCAATCCATTTAATTATAATTTCTGTCGATATAATTATAATTAAATTATCTTTTTCTTTGAAAATAATTTTCTTGAAAACACGTTTTTTCAAAAGTAATTGTGTCTTTATATTAAGATAAATTTTTTATACATCCATGAGTTTAATTTAATAAAACTTATTAAATATTTTGATATAGAATAATTAATAATATGGTAAATCTTCAAATTATTTTTTTCCTTAATTTTTTGAAAGGTTATTAAAAATCAATTACATTAATTAAGGTCAAAATGATGTTATGAATGTTACATGAAATTATGTTATAACCTATTTTCAACACACGTAAAATTTTAATATGATAAATTTCATTTAATATTTATAATCATTGGTTGTGAATATTCTAATTATGGTTATTTTAAATTTTTTACTAAATTGTATATTTACTAGGTAAAGAAAAATATACAAGTTACTATGGTGAAAATAAAATTGTTAAATTAAGTAAACATTAATACAATTTAATAAAATCATTAGAATAGGTTTTAATTAATATAATCTAGGTTTTGACTGACCATAACATCACTTATCCTTATTTATCAATTATTTAGGTACATTGTGGTGAGGGTGACTTCCAATTATTGAATAGTTTTGGGCATTTACAAAAATGCCATTCCTTATTAATTATTAAATGAAACTCCCTCCCCCAACTTATTCAAAAATATCAATCCCTTTGGATCAACCAAACCCTGAATATATATTTAACCTATATCATTATTCACATTATATATGTTTTGGCCTTCCAAAAAGTACTACCCTAATTTTAATAAAAATAAATCCAAAGGTGGTTTCTATAAGAGAAGGTAATCATCTTAACAAACATCAATAATATTTTCCACTTTTACAGCATTAAATTATTTAATAAGATATAAAATATAATTAAACTACTATCTGTTATATAAAATGAATTTATTTAGTTAATGAAATAAATTATATTTATCTCCTCTTCATCAAATAGGAAACGAAACCATAAATCATATGTGTGGTGGACAACCACATCAAAATCATATATAATTCATCTTCCAAAAAACCCTTTCATGGTTGAGTATAATAATGGATTTAATGTATATTTAGACTATATATGAAATTAAAATATGTGTAAAAGTAAAATATTACTTATTACTTATTTCTTTATATTTTGTTTAAATGATGATAATGTCTCTCAAGTGTGTGAAGAACAACCACCTCATGAGGCGATGTGATTTCTTCATCACATACACTATTCATAGAAGGTAATAATGATACATTTAAGGAATAAATCTGATATATATAACATTAAATTGATTATAAAAAATTAATATATAACCCACTTCATTACCCTTCCTCTCATTAAGGAATGATATGGACACTCGTGTGTACATATGGTATACCATCTCCATGAAGTGATGAAATTAATTTTTCATTTTAAAACAAAAAAATGGAATTTTAAAATAAATCTACTGAAAACACATTATATTTATAAAAGTTAAATAATCATATAGATGTTTGTCCTATAAACAATGCATGATGGCATGAATTTTTATAACAAATCAAGCATGAGAAAACAATGATATTATCAAATTAAACAATGAAAATAATAAAATATTATCATCAAATAGGTGGTAAAATATTATAAAAGGGTCATATTTAATATAAAAATATTAATATGGATCTAGAATAAATTAATAACATGATTTAACAAAATTACATTTGTGGTTAAATCACGTTCAACCATTGGGAATCAAGAGGTAAGGGATTTAATATCAATTTCTATTTGATTAAAAAATATTTGTTAATTTTCTCATATTAATATTTAGGTCATGTATAAACTTCCATTTTGATGTATTTAATGTGAATCAATATGTAATCAAGATGATTTTTTTTCATGTTTATTATTAAAGAGGTTACAATTTAATTGTTACAAAAGAGGTAAAAATTATTATACAATCTCACTTTATTTTGTGATTGTAAACATTATCTTGAAACAATCACATTAATATGATATTGTTTCATTGTAAATTACATTTTTTAAATATAAATATTCTTGTCTGATTGACATGATTAATAATTTATATTTATACCATATTTTCATATGTTGTTACCTTTTAAATGAATATGATTAGATGGAAAAATATTGGTAAATATGTAACATTTACCTAATATGAACAATTATTGAATGGTGGGTACTAAAATTATATATACCCTTGATACATCACCACATCTTATACCGTAAATCAGTCGGCCAAATTATTTAGGTTTTTACCCGTAGTTTTAAACTATGTTGTGAATGGTGTTTGTAATATAAGTATCATTATTTTTGAGATCAAGACATCCAAAAATTAATAATTTAGATAATTTATTATTCAATTATTAGTGTTATCTATTATATTTTTACATTTATATTATAATTGGATGCATTTCGTTCATGAATAATTGATTAAATAGAGTGTGTTTTCATTTATTTACCTTTTAATAATGTTTTTTTCTCATTTAGTACTCAATTAATTAATTAAATTTAATGTGTTTTCATTTTTTTATGTTTACATATTTATTATTCTTCAAGTCCTCGTAATGGATTCCAATATATTTAACCTATACTAAGCATTTAATCCCACCCTTATTTTTCCCTTTCCACAAGATATGAATATGTATTATTTTATAGTGTTTCAAGGATGTTTATCTTTATCTTTCATTATGATTTATATTTTATCTACAATGTTAAGTGTCTTTCCATTTGTATTTGGTCCCCAAAAACTACAAAATTAATCAGATATTTAGAATATGGAATGATTATCTTTGACAATGTAATAAATTAGACACTATATTTGGGTAATTAGAGGTAGGGTATTTGCATATATCAAAGATACATCAAGGGGAAAGATGATAAAATGAGTGAAAACACGAACATAACATGATGATATTCACCCAGAATAATAATTTATCAACTATTAAATAATTTAAGAAGATTATAGGGCATCATAGAGTGGCTGGTTTGAGATAATGAAGGATTATGAGGTTATTGGATTTAGAAATTATTATGTGCCTTGGTGAAATTTTCCATTTGAAGAATTTTAATTCAAGTTACATGGTTGGGATATAAGGATAGGAAAACCAAGAATTAACCATTTGAAATCCACTACCCCTAGAAATAATGCTTCATGGTCTCTTAGAAATATCTATATTGTTTTAAAAATCCTTTCTAATGACATGTGATTTCGTCATGAACAAATCCCAAATATCAATAATGTTATACTAGGAATGTCATATTGTTAGAAAATAATGTTTAAATAATGTTAATTTCCACTATAAAATGTCATGCCATATCACATTGTTACTTCACTGATACTATTAAACATGTTTCAAAATAATATACATTCATTGTTTTTTCATTGAATATTAAAATTTTATCTCCATACTCTTTAAATTCACCATAACTTCAAAAAAGGTAAACCACTATCAAAATATTCAATCCTATGAAATATAGGTAATCACATGTATGTTATCATATATTATTAGAATTACTGGATTCCTATTATTTTAGAAGATATAAATAAATTAACCATGAAAATTGAGATTTATTATGAGGAATAAAGTATTAGAATAATGAGAAGTTATAGATGGATATTTGTTTAACTATTATCTATTATATTACAATTATTTTGGAATACTTAAAGGATAAATATCTTGTAACAAATCATGGTTGTATCACAACTAGGTCTATATTTATCTAATATTACTAGGTAATTTTTATGTTCTAGAATGAGGATCATGGTGGATATATGGGATATTATCGATGTTTTTTCATACTCTTATCCATGAAAATTGTTATGTAGGGATGATGTTGAGTGTATAAAAAAATAAAAAGTAGAATAGTAAAATGTCGATGTGAGAGAATCATTATTTCTAGGAAAAATATATATATTTTGTCCAAGAATGGTTAGATCAAATACTGTATATGATAGAGATTATCTATGTGTAGATGAAGAATGAGAGGATATTGAGACAATGAGATCAAATTATATAATAATTCATAACTATCAGATAGTTTTTAAAAGCGATATTTCTAACCTATGATATCTTGACATTATAATGTCTGATGTTTACAATATCATTATACCATAAGGATGGTGGTATCCACTTAATTATTTCTTCATATTCAATATGGATTTAATATTCAATAATTCTATGAGAGAGATATAACTACACTAATGATCATATTTTGATTGAAGTAACCAACAATTTTTATTATTTTTTTTAGGAATGATTTATTTTAGAGCCTAAAAATAATAATTTGGTGCATCCATATAAGTCTAGTCATGGCCGACTATTGTAAAAGATCAAATAATATACCATGTAAAGATATTCTACTTGATAAATAAAATAAAATAAGTGTCTTTGTGATAACATCCACAATACATAGTGGATTTTATCATCTATATTAGTGTACCTAATTACAAAATAATGGTATACATTGTTTCTTTTCATTACTACCTAATGTATTTTCATGTAAACTGATGAAGATAAAATAGGGTGATAAAAATTAATAAAGAAGGGTAGAAGTATTGAGGTGAATTTATTAATTAGTAAAATTCTCCCACACTGATTCACCCCAAATAACTATCGTTACACTGATCCTAGAAGGGAAAAATTTAGTTTTTGTCTCAAATTTTTGGGTTAGAAACCTATCTCACAATTCCTTATATTTTTTTATTTTGGGTTTTAAGAATATAATCATTTACATAAATATAATTCATGTAACTTATATATGTTATGTATTTATATATCTGTGAATGTAGTTGAATTTTAATTTTACGTATGTTACAAAAATTAGGAGCCTCATAAAATGATATACACCAGTATGATTTGACTGTATTAATTATATATATAATATATGATAAATAATAACATGAACATAATCATTTATAAATAAATGTAATTAATTGGATAATAAGTGATGGTTTTATAAATATAATTATGATATTCATTTAGAAGTGGACACTTATCATTGAATTAATCATCCAACTATGATGTTTTATGTAATATATGGGTTCATATTGGTTATCATTTGTTGGAAAACAAAGATATAGGTATCCTTAATAGGATTACGTTCCCATAAATATTGTAAACATTTTGGGAACACTTATTTGGGAACTCTTAATGTATAATATATTGATAGAACAATGTTTGGATAATCTATATAGTGAATTTTGGAAATGTGTTTTCCTTTAATCTACGAATGATTCATTTATGTTATGACATATATAATGGCCATCCTAAAAGGATATGATACGATGCAAATTCTTAAAAGGATAATTACTGTGTAGAATATTTATCCTCTGATACTAATAGATATGATGAAATTAAAATGTTTTATCATTTTATTAGGAAAAACAAAATAATAAAAATATTTATTATTAGTTGTTCAAAAATGATAATAATCTCATGAATATATATATTTTTGATAAATTGAAATCTTCAATTCAAAACATGACAACTAGATAAATATTATTGAAATGAATTTTTAATAAAATAATATTTAAAGAATATTATAAAACCCTATAATAGTTTAGAAGTAAAATAAATAATTAAATTTTTTATGTATCCCCTTACTGAGTATCCAAAAGTTGAAGTTTCTCAAATGTAGGATTGTGTTTCTTATATGTTTCATATAATTATTTATATAAAGTTTCATGGTTATTGTTTACATGCATGCTGAATGACGGAACCTTTGTAACTTCAAATTTAGTCAATATGATTGGGTATGTTATGACATATAGGTAATGTGGGTCCCATTTAGGGTTTTATTTAGATACCAAATTCATTTTGAAATTATTTTCAAAAAATTATAACATAATATGAATGAGTTTAATAAAAATTCAACCTCTATCTTCATTATTTTTAGGATATATGAGTATTTTATGGTAGTTTTAAGCTTTAGTGATATGCGTGTTATAGAGTTCTACTAAAACTCTAATCTGGTTTCTTGTTCCAACGCTCCTCCATAGGTCGGTCTGGTGCGATGGTTTTGTTGGAGGCTTTTTGATGTGTAGGTCGTGCAGGCACCCATGGTCTTAGAGGCACATGATGTGTTGGTTTCTCCCCGTATTTTAGGTTTTAGATGATGGTGCTTACAATTCATAGTGTTTGCTACGGTTTGATTACCTCGTGAGGCTGATCCTGGATCCATTTCAGGAGATGGAGTTTATCGGCTCAACCTATGATGCAGTTGTTCGTTCTGTTAGTAGATCTGTCATTTAATTTTCATTTTAGAAGCTGAAAATGTTGAGTGTGGCTGCTTGAAGTGTAGTAATGGTTGTTTGAATTATGAATTTCGAATGGTGATTGGGGCTATTTTTGAGTTTTGAACTCTATCTGTATGGTATGTGGTGGAATGATGGTTCTGTCTTTTGTTGGACTTTTGTGTTTTATAAGTGGTTCCCACTCAACCACAAGTGATTTTTTATTAGAAAATATAAAAAAGGATTCTAGGTAAAAGGTGTTCTCTACTTTAGAATTGTTTCATGTTTTCTACATATATTCATGAAGTGTAATGATATTTGTCATCTAAAAAAATATCATTGATTTATCCCTACACAACAATCATCATGGAAAAAAATAGTTTGTGATTATATGTGTCGATTTTGGTGATTGGGGTCTCAAATAGATAAAACAATTCACTCAGTAGTAGAAATGGGTTTTTTGTTGGATGACCCACCATGTACCACATATAGTTTCATAGATTTTCTTTATAATAATGGTGAATATTTCATATTAGATCTCCATAAATTTGGTTTACACAACACATGTAATTACAACCATCACACATTGAAACCATCCAAACACTACCCTTATTAATGAGAAAATGTGAGGGGGTTGGTTACGTTGTTGATTATTCCATTGATTGAGGTTTAACAAAGAAATTTTTATCCTATCATATAATGAGTATAACATAATGAACCTTCTATCAGATAGTATTTGGATGTTTACTGATATACCTAGACAATGAATATATTATGTACTTTTATATTTGGAAGAGGGTTATGTGATGTTTCCCTATATATAGGTGAATGAAATGTTATTGGGTAATATTTTGGTCATTATATACTCCCTAAATCAAAAATAAATAATTTTGATATATGGGATTAAAAAACATAGTGTTTCATGGTCACTTTTTATCATTGTCAATGGGATTATATGATCACACCAATTTTGTATGATACAATTGGGTGAAAGGTGTATTAAACTAAATTTTTTTGATAGATATTGAATAAATTACTTAATATACCATCCAAAAATGAGTCCAATAGATTTGACATAATTTAGACTACAATAACCTTATGATATGTTCCTTGGACACCCAAATTTGAGAATACATGCCAAGGGATTTAATAAATCATGGGTGGTGATTGTCCTTAAAATGACTAATAATGTAATAGACAAGAAAGAAAAATAAAACGAAAATAATGAATGGTATAAATACTATATAAAATCAAGAATAATATCTAGAGTCACGATAATAGAACAACAACAAAAAATATATATAAAAAACCCCTATGACTGTAATGGAAGCCAATGCACTGATGTGGCACAATCATATACTCTCCATAAAAACAACTTCGTGGTCTGACTTCACAAAAAAAATAAAACAACATCATGGTGCTCTGCTATAAATGAATATGGCCATACCCTTACCCGTATCATGGTAAATAACATTTGTTTCTGTAAAAAGGTGATTATTCATGCAGTGTGTACATCAATTAACTAGGAATAACCTGATATTTCGAAAAAATGACTCTAAATCATGAATAGATTATGGGAATTGTAACGTCTTACAGATACCTTGTATCTGTTTTAATTATTATGTCTAATTATTTCGAAACCCGGCGTCGAGATGAAACATCCTTCTGAGGCTTGGAGATCCTGGAATGGTGGTTTGAACTTTTTTATGTTAAGTGAGTTATATTGTGTTTGTGGTTGCATCAGTTTCCAAATGGAATCCCAGATTAAATGTCTGAGGGTACTATTGCATCTGGAACGATGACATTTCTTCTAAATGAGACTAACTTTGATAGGAATGGGTCGAGGGGAAACATTAATTTTTGGAAATATTTAGTTAAATAAAGTAAAATAAAATAATTTTAAAATATTATTTTATTTTATTTGGAAACGTTTTTTGTAGAACAATGACATGGTAGCTATTTCAATAGTTAAATAAACAACATAATTACTCTAAAACAGGACAGATGACTCGTTAATGCCCTATCATGGCTGAATGCTGAAATAAATTCCCTCTTTCTAATGGGTTAATCAAATGTTGATCATTGGTATAAAATTGAGAGAAACTTTAATGAATTGATGGATCATTGGAGAGAAATCTCGACAACAAACGATGATGAATATAAAGTGCAAACTTCTACGCCGACAGAGTTGAAGGGTCTCAGTGAATACTGTAGCACAATCCCATCATCAGTGATCAATCCATCCCTGAGGTTGGGGTTATGTTTTAATTATTTTTTTCTTTTTTTTTCTTTGAATTCAACGATGAATGTGGATCCACCAACAAACTAGTTGACTTACACATCATCATTATTGAAGGATCGATTTATCATATTCATTCCTAAGAATTTTTTATTATGTTTGATGTTATTAATTTTCCATGTTTAAACTATCAAAATATATCAAATTAACCCTGTAACAAACAATTTCTAAGGACCATTTATCCTTTTTTACATGCTTCTTCTTTGATCCTCTCCACGTTCTTCATGTTTTTCACAGGGATACGAATGATGAATCATTGCGCACACATTCCTCAGCGTAACGATCCCAAACCGGAGATCCGACATCATGCTGAACTAGTGGAGTTGCGACAACGATAGTGGTTGATGAATCAAAAAGGTTATAGAGTTATCATCCTTTGATAATTCTCAATCCATGTGAAACAAAATGTGTTTTTAGGGCCACATGGAAGCCTGAAACAGACAGAATCGACATCATGATGTCAATTCGACCTAAAAAATTGTGTTTCACAATGAACGAGTTTCTAGATAAAGGATTAGAAGATAAAAAATTTGTGCGGAGGAAGAAAAAAAATTCAATAATATTCAGAAGAACACAGAATGTAACCCGAAGAACATGCTTTGTGGGACATTCTCTGTAGAGTATTGGGTTTCAAGAGGCAGATATGTATCACATGGCATGTGACCCCTGTCACATTGCTTATGGGTCCTTCCCCAAAGCTCGGTGTTTACCTAGGGGATACACATACATGTGATGGAGAACATGACCATGTACTCCATCAAACAGCCAGACCATGCTGGTTACGTGGGTTACCCCATTTATCGGTAACAACTGATGGCCCACACAGGTTGAATCCATGTGCATGCACACGAACATGTACACGGAGGGAGCCCGGATATTCAGACACAGAGTTTGGTCCATCCTACACGCCATGTAGTTTCCCCCTTCACATTCAGTGTATATCAAGGATACATGGAATGGTCTCCTTGTCCACCATTTCTTGGAAAAGTTTCATGTGCTTTAGTTCCCCTTTTGCTTGTTCCCCTGAAGTTTAGGAATCATTTCCCTTCATAAGAGTATGATTCATTCAACAATAATTTCCAAGATAGATTCATGTATCCCTCTGGGAGGCCGAAGAGTGAGATCCTCTATCCAGTCTTGACCCCAGGTAGACTAAGGTATTGATGTTACTAATCCATTAGGATGTTGACCCTTTACTTTTCAGGTGAATCTGGATGAGTTGCGGTATTTTCCAAGGACCTGGAAGTGATCCTCATATGTGTGTTGTTATCATTCCACAGTCAAGAGTGTGATCTCCTAGAATTAGTGCATCTATCATCATGGATTTTTTCTGATGAACAATTTTTCTCGGACAGACATCATCAGATATATAAAACTTTTCGATTGAGTAGTCCCAGACGAGTGCTTTGTGGATCCTTTGAACTGAATCAACAATATGCATATGCGGTCATGTGACTTGTCTTTAGACTACGAGTTTGGGTTTCATGTATATTTGGATTGGGTTTCTCTTTCAATTTTTTCAACAGACATACATTGGGTAGATATGATTGTACCATTTCTTATTGTATTTTTTGTTGCTTTCAGGGTCCTCGACTGAGTACTGTTATACTCACCCTTGTATGGTATTTTCCAACACATGCCATGTCTTGTGCATATGAGCAACCTTTTGACGGAGTCCAGGGAGGACCAGGACCGGACAGAGCTTTCTGAGTTCCTTACAGGACGAGGTATTTATACAGCTAAAGGCGATGGTCCTAATACATCTTTGTAAAAAAGGTTGGACATTGATTTTTTCATACTCTTTTTTTGTGGGATTTTATTCTAGCCTAGTTTTGCATTCCGTGCATTACTTCTATTGTACTCTATTGGTTGGGTTTATCTGTATGATTGAATTTTGTTCCCTATTGGATATTTTACATATCATAATTTGTGGGATTATATATGTATGCATATGTATAGGTACATAGGAAATTCATCCTATGTTAGTGATATTCATGCTCAGTACAAGTCACCAGTACGTGGCCTATTTGAGTCGGTCTTGGCGAGTCGTGACGTAGGAACTAGTAGGAAGGGAAATGCAGAGTGGTATTAGAGGTGGTCAGTTCGTCCATATTACCCAGAGTCTATATGATTTGATTTTGGGAAATAGTGATAAGTGTTTCGAGCATAGGTTTTAGGCTGGAGACTCTACTGTTTGTGTGGGCGACTGATGTATCCATACAACATGACTCTAATAATCTTCTATTCGACTGGTATATGAAAATACTAGTTGTAGGGAAATAAAATAATGGTACATGTGTCATATATTAATGGGTTTTGTTTTCCATGTATTTGGTGTCATCTATCTAGATATACCTATTGACCATGCATCATATTGTTTCATTACAATATTCCTCAGTGACGCATACCCGCTTGAATTCAGGAGCTTGATCACAAGGATGACCCCCTCAGTGATGGGGCTTCAATAAAGCAACATGTTCTCCATTCAATACCTCTATGTGGTTCCCCAGCTATGCCACAACTAGAAAATAGTTTTATGGTAGCTTGAGTACTAAAATATGAGGGGTGAAGCTGGAGAACACTCAATGAGTTTTAGAGATAGAGAACCATTAGGTTTCATGGTGTTCCTGAACTATAGGCCGCTGAGGGATAGCTTGAGGTGGTGACTAGAGTTTTCCATCTAGTGAGGATATAAACAGTCCATATGGTGATACTAAGAGATATCTTTCTTCAATATTCAACAAGATGGTGGTAGAGTCAGAACACACAAAATCATGATGAGGAGATTATTTCATGGAAAGAGTTTGAGAGAATATTTAGGGACGAGTTCTCTTTGGTTTAACTAAGGGAATTTTGTATCCATAAGCTTCGTCAACTTCAGTAGGGAAACATTATGGTGTCTGACTACTCATCAAGGTTCACCAACCTTGCTAGGTGCTCGATGGATATGGTTAGGGATCAGTTCATCAGAACTCAGTTCTTTGAGTGAGGTATATAATAGGACATGTGATTAATTGTCGCGCCATTATGAATTTGTACTTATGATGGATTTATCTAGTGGGCCTTGGTGATCAAGAAATTTCTTGCAAAAAGGAGGTAGACACCGACAGTTAGCAGCATGCATACAAGTGCAAAGACCTCGACAGCAGGGAGATGAGGTCAGGTACATGGATTGAGAAGTGGGAGATGTCAAAGGAGGACCTAGGATATGGGTTTTACAGTCAATGAATATCAATATGGACCCCGTAAGTATAGGGAGAGGAGATGCTACACTTGCGATGGTATGGGACATATCCTGAAAGATAATCCGACCTATAGATTTTCTAATGGGGAGGTGTTTGATGTACCACCATGGAAGAGGTAGAGAGTGTACTAGATAGACCTTCTACGTGGAGGATGTGGTAGAGGAGCAGGGAGAGATACATGTGGTGGAAGATGCTTCAATCCACTCACACCACCATCCCAAGGAGGTACACACCAAGCATAGGGAGCTAGGGGACGAGGGCATGGTCATCTACATGAAATCAAGGCATATGAGGCCAGGAATCTTGGAATGATTCAAGGTATGATATATGTCTTCTCTACCTTAGTTTTCAAATTTTTTGACCTATGTTCCATTCATTTCTTCCTAGCCAAATGCCTTTTTCGAAAACATGATATTTTAATAGAGTCGTTGAATTGAACCTTATTCTTAAAGACACCTATGGTAAGGGAATCAATGATCACACACCTTTCTAAACATTGTGATCTTACCCACGGAGCTGATTGTTTTGGTCAGAATCAAATGGTGGAAGCCACGATGCCCTACAAAATCGTTCTCAATATGGATTGATTATCTTTGGTCCATGCCCAGATTGACTTCTTTTGGAGAAGAGTGCGGTGTATCCACAGTGACGAGATGAGGTGTTCCTATGTCAGGGAAAAATAAACCGAGGTCGTAGAAGATGGGATCACGCATAAGAGGGTCCAATCGATCAATAATGAATTGGATAGCATTGCCCTCGTGGTAGTAGATGTTGTGAGATTCCAATTCCCAAAAGTTGTGGTGTAGTACGAGAACGTCTTTCCCAAAGATGCTCTAGAACTACCCCCCACTGGGAGATAAAATTTTGCATCGACTTACACCTTGGGAGGACACCAATATCCTTAATAGCATAACAAATGGCTCCCATAGAGCTGTGTGAATTGAGGGTGTAGCTTTAGGATTTGAAGAGTAAGGGGTTAGTGAGGCCTAGTGTTTCAGCCTAGGTAGCCCTATTTTTTCCAAGACGTAATATTGGATTTTGATGTTTTGCGTGGACTAATGACACCTAAACCATGTAATGGTAAAGAACCAGTATCCACAACCAAGGATAAATGGCCACATGGATTATATTAGAGGGACACAATGGTTCTCGCGGTTTTACCTTCGATCAAGTTACCACCAGTTACAGGTAGGTAAGGTATTATGATATATAGATTACGACATTCAGATGCCGCTATGGTCACTATGATTATTTGGTGAGGCCTTTCAGCAAGATGAACACCCCTAAATTGTTCATTGGACATATGAACTAGATCTTCCAGCCTTATTTTTTCTGGTTCGTTGTAGTCTACATTGATGACATCCTTTTGTACACAACATTAGAGGAGGTGCATGCTAGTCACCTAAGGATGGTTCGAGACGTACTCTAAGATCACCAACATTATGGGAAGCTCTAGAAGTGGCCGTTCATGATATAGGAGGTCCACTTTTGTGGATATGTTATCTCAATGGATAGAGTAGCAGTGGACCCACCCAAGGATGAGGTAGTGTAAGCATAGAGGCCACCTGAGAGCATGGAAGAGGTGCAAAGTTTTGTTAGGTTGGCAGGCTATTACTAGAGATTCATTCCTAATTTCTCTTGGATATCATCACCAATGATAGCCTTGACCAGGAAGGGGAAACCCTTTATGTTGATGGAGAAGTTAAAGTAGGGTTTCAAGTTTTTGAGATTCATTTTGATGAGTTCCCCAATGTTCAGATTGTCGAAGGAGAGTGTCATGTAAGCAGTTTTCTATGACACATCCGAGACTAGGCATGGCTATGTCATGATGCAGAGAAATGAAATGATTACTTGTGGTTCGCATTAGATTAATAAACATTATTAGAAATTTTCAACCCATGATCTTGAATTAGTAGCGGAAGTCGTCACATTGAGTATGCGGGGTCACTACATTATGGGTGAGTGGTTTATCAACTACTCTAGCCATAAGAGTCTAAATTTAATCTTCTCGTAGAAGAATATGAATTTGAGAAAACATATATGGATAGATTTCCCCCAAGAGTATGAATTTGAGATAGTCTATACTCCTGGGAAGGGGAACATTGTGGCAGATTCTATCAGTATGAGATCGAGTTCAAAGCTGCTAAATGTGGTGAAAGAGTAGTTGGCCTCGATACATTTATCCTTCATGAGCAGAGAGGATGCATATTACATTCATTATATGTCTATCATCCCTCTACACATAAAACAGTTTATGGAGGAACAACTAGGGTATGTAGATTGTGAGACCATACATGCTCAGTTATCCACATGATATTCTCCTGATGGATATTCTCAAGGTGTGGAGCACATCATTATTTTCAATGGATGCACTATTGTAACAGCGGTGTTGCTAGAAGTGGTCCTGAAGGAGATTCATACAAACACTTTGGTAGTACAACCTAGCATGGGGATGATGATCCAGGATCTACAACGACAATTTTGCTTGTAAAGCATGAAAAAGGAAGTAGTAGAGTTTGTTTCTTGTTGCCTTATGTGCTAGTAGGTGAAGGTTGAACATCAGGTTCATGTAGTGTTTGCTAAACCATGGAAGAGAAATAGGGGATGTGGTATGGGATATCAATGGACTTTGTGATGGGCTTACCACAGATTTCCATGGGTCACAATTCTATATGGATGCTCATTGTCCGAATCACCATGTCATCCCACTACCTAGCTATTAGAGACTATAGTTATGTAGTGTGTCTGGGACACCTTTACATTCATGAGATTGTTAGGATTCATGGAATCCCTTAAACTACTATCTTATATGTCAATGATCGTTTCACATCCCATTTGTGGAAGTGACTATGGGAGTGTTTTGGGATTCTGCTACACTTGAGTTGGACGTCCCATACCTAGACTGATGGTCAGAAAGAGAATACCATTCAGGTTCCAAAGGATATGTTGCGAGCATGTATCATAGACTTTTCTCGTAGTTGGGAGTACTACCTACCACTAGTTGGGTTTCATACAATAACATCTACCACTCCACCACTGGTATGGAATCGTTCAAGGATTTATATGGGAGACCCTGTCAGTCACCGCTCTGTTGGACCGATCATAGAGAGTCATCACATATGGGTCAAAAGAAAGTGTGACATACCAATAAGAGGGTGCAGATCATCTGGGAGAAGATGAAAACTGCACAAAGATGGCATAAGTCTTTTTCTTATAGGAAATGGTGAACTCTTGTGTTCGAATAATGAGATAATTTCTTCCTTGAAATCTCACCTCAATGAGGGTTATATTGAATTTTCAGGGGCCGAAACCAATCTGTGAGGTTCATCAGATATTTCGAGGTACATCACCGAGTTAGAGAGGTGGCATACCTCTTAACTCTTTTGTTGTAGTTGCACCAGGTTCATGATGTCTTCCATGTGTTTCAGTTTAGGTGTTACGTGCATGAACCATCCCATGTCATAGACTGGGGCGATCTAGACATTGGGTATGGTGAAAACATTTCTAAGTACCTAGTATATACTGAGGATATACAAGATTTTCTATTTGTTTCCTATTTATTCACTTGGTGTTCATCTAGTGGCATCACGAGAACCTTTAGGAGAGCATGTGGGGGAAGGAGGATCTGATCTGTGCCCAATAACCACTTATTTTTTGAGTATCCCTTGTTTTGGATTTTTGGGGACATAAAGTCCCAATGTGGGGAGAATTTAATGTCTCATATTTTCCATGTATTAATTTTAAATTTTATATGAAATTATTTTGAGATCGATTGTGGAGACGACACATCATCCCGAGGCACGGGGTACCCATAATGGTGGTTTGAAATTTTTGTATGTTAAGTGGGTTTGTTTCGGTGCGGATGTGCGTCGGGTTACGCTGTTCCGCCAGGACGCGTTCGCGCGTGCACCCGTCAATCCGAGGGGATGGGCGCGCGGCTTGTGGTCCCGCAGTCCCGCTTTCCAAGGGCGGGCGGCATCCGTCCCTTATTCAGGGGCGTCTGCTCCTTGATCGAAACCGGGATGATGGGATGTCGGCTCCTCCTTCCTTGGACGTCTCCTCGGAACTTGTCGCCTAATCCGGGTCTCCCTCATAGAATTAAGAATGTTCGTGAATCTCGTTCCCGGCGCCATATCTTCATGGACACCGGTTAATTACGCTGCTTCCGCCCGGACGTTCCAAGGAGTCTGGTCGGGGCAGCAACCTGCGGTGAGAAGGCCGGGTGGCTCTGGGTGCTGGGGGCGTGTCGTAACACTGCGGCTCTGCACATCTGTCTTCCGTCCCTAATAGGGCTTCTCGAAGGCATGATGGCCTGAGGCATCCCGTACTGGGTGCGGGGAACTGCGTCACCTGAGGTTTTCCTCAGCTTCCCGTGTTTAACACGGGGTATGCCGCGAGTTTAACGTCCATCGGGGACGGCATCGGACCGATCAACACGAAAAGTGGATCAGATGACAGAACCCCTTGCGGGGAACCTCCGACGCTGGGGCCAGCACATGGGCGGCTTCCCAAGTAACGTGGAGTGGAGTGAAGTGGCATGACCCCACCGGGATGTGGCGGCCCGGGTAAGGATCAGGATGGATGATGGAGTAAAGAGCTTGGACCCCAGAGGGGCTTCCTACGTACCGCGCGTTAACACGGATCAAAGTCAACGTAGTTCGGGCATACAGTTTAACGTCATGCTGGACGTCGGCAAGCCGACTCACGAAGAGGTCGAGGCCGCCGGGCGGAGGATTGAACCGAACCACCTCGCACAGAGGGGGATGGAACGGCCGGGTGGATCACAGTTTCACGTCATGCTGGACGATAAAAGGGGAAATGGAAAAGGGGGGCTGTGGGGAGGCACCGCGGAGATACACACGGGCAGTCTCCCACAGGGGCGGATTCATAGGTGAATCAACGCAAGCGTGGACCCTGGAGGGGTCCACTGATGGACGAACCGACGTAAATACGACCGGGACGACCAGGTGGTGGGCTTGGACCTCAGGGAGGCTTCCTACGTACCCTGTATAGAAGACAGGGATCAAAGTCCACGTAGTTCATTCTGTCAGGACTTACGCACTTGGGGCAGCCCGGATGCTGCAAAACTCAGTTGGAAGGACTTGGACCGAAAGCGGAAGACACCTCGATCCCAGTCAGACCCTCTACTGGCTTCGGCAGTGGGGAGGCGCAATGGAGATACACATGTGCAGCCTCCCACGAGAAACTAGGGGTTTGTAATACCCTACCCCCGTAGGGAAAAGCCACTCCCATTAAATCGTCCCAAAAGGGGGACAATCCCGACATCCCTGCAGAGACGAGCGGGTGGGGGCCACGTCCAAACCGGGGGAGACCCTGCGTGCAGAGCACGGGATCGGGTTGCGGACGGTTTAGCGTCTTGCCAGACGAAGTACAGTTTAACGTCATGTGTTGAGGACGAAGCGGACGGTTTAACGTCTTGCCGGACGAAGTACAGTTTAACGTCATGTGTTGAGGACGAGGCACTTGGCAGTTTAACGTCTTGCAGCGCGGACGATGGGGGCTAGGCAGTTTAACGTCGTGCAGCTTGGACGGATGTGCAGTTTAACGTCATGCTGGGCATAGGTTGCCGGACGAAGCACTTGGCAGTTTAATGTCTTGCAGCGCGGACGATATACAGTTTAACGTCGTGCAGGACGTATGGGCAGTTTAACGTCATGCTGGACGAATGCACAGTTTAACGTCATGCTGGACGAATGCACAGTTTAACGTCATGCTGGACGATGATTGCCGCCGATGGGTCCGCGTCACTTCGCACGAGCCTGGAAGGCTGCACGGGAAGACAGCGCACGGTTCGGGCGCCCAGGATGAGGATCATCGGGCGCCACGCAGACGGGTACCCTCAGGGGGTCAAGGGGGACGACCCTGGCAGATTGCGCGCAAAAAGGAAGCTTTGCGCGCAATACTGCGGGCCGGCGCGCAATCGGGGCGGCTGGCGCGCAATTGGGCCAGCGCCTTGCGCGCGGATGCTTGAGATTGCTCACACCGGGCTTCAGATAGCGCGCGGGGGCAACGGCTCATTCTTTAACGAATGGCCACTTGAAAGAAGGGGGGGTGCGCGCAATCAGGCCGGATTGCGCGCACCCCGGGGGCAATTGCACGCAAGCGGGTGCTTTTGCGCGCAAAGGCCTTAGGGTGATTTTTTATTCAAATGAAAGGAGCCAGCGGGGATTGCGCGCGAAGGCGGACCCCGAGGCTTTCTTGCGCGAAAGAAAGGAGGTTACCTGAAGTTCGTCATTGCGCGCGGAAGGGGTTGAATTGCGCGCACGAGAGACGTTTCAACTTCCAGCAAACTTTAAAATGTTGGGGGTCGCCTTGTATTTATAGGCAACCCCGGGCGCGGAATCCAGGGTGCGAGCGCGAAATTCTCCTCGCGGGCGCGGAATCGGGCGCGGCGCGCAGGGGAGTCGCGCGGACCCGCGGCGCGCAAAATTGCGCGCCGGACCGGCGCATTGCGCGCATCCCGGGGGGTTTGCGCGCGGAACATCACCTTTGCGCGCGGGCCTCTGAAATTCCGCGCAAGGCCTCCGGGCCCTCCGAAACGTTCTTCCGACTCCAAATATCACTTCGCTTTCCGCATCCGGAGCTTCGTTTGGGAACAACGGACTTTTCCGGCGTCTACAAAAGCCCCCCCTCGGAATCTGATCGGCGAGAGGTCGCAACGATCGGGTTCCGAGGGAGACGCCGGAATGCCGAAGTCCTGGGCGGCGCGGGACTTAGGCGCGCAAAAAAGGGGCGCCGGTCGCGAAATTCGCCGCTGCGGTCGCGCAAAGCGCTTTCCGCGCAGCGCGGGCCCGGCCTCGCCTATAAATAGGGGCGCTGGGTTTCTGGAGAAAAGAGGGAGGTCATTCCTAAGAAAGGAGACCTCAGACCTAATCAATGTACCATCCCCCCAACCTGTTCCAACACACGAGCGGGACAATGCTAGGGGCGTTGAGATTTTATCCGAACATAGGGAAATGAGAAAAGGTGAATCGTGTGTCCCGAATCCAGACATCCACAACGGTCGGCCTTCCAGGAAATGCCCAAGACGGTAGGCGGACAGTGGATCGACCATAACAACTGCAATAGACGGACCGAAAAAGGCCATCATTCATATTGCAGGAGGCGGACCACATGTCATCATGAATACCGCTTTGGGGTTCCTTCAGACACAAGGGTGGAAAATCCAGATCAACAGGGCATGCGAAGCGTGGGGCGAAGTGACGATTTGTTCGGACAGAATCCAACGCTCTCAAAATTGCGCCACCGTGGGGAAAACGTATTAGGTGGATGCACTAATCTGGCCGTGAGTCACCTCAATTCTCAGACAGCACCTCTCTGACGAGGAAACTGTCGCTTCCCATCCTTGCGATGGGGCATCCCGAGCTGAATCGGGGAGAATATCACAACTGCACCACTCTACCCGAAGTCAGGCCAGACGGCCGGCGACGAGGAGGGGGGGGGACTTATCGATCCCTGAGGCTGGACCCGAGTCGAAATGCCCGGGCGTTCCTACGTACTCCATCAGGCTGGAGATCAAGCCACACGTAGTTCTGTGAGTGCAGTTTAACGTCATGCAGGACGTAGGACCCCATTTGGGGTAGATCTTAGTTTAGGGTCTTAGAGCTCGGACCATAAGGGCTGGATCTTAGTTTAAGGTCTTAGAGCTCGGACCATAAAGGTGGAGGATCTTAGTTTAAGGTCTTAGAGCTCGGACCATAGGGCTAGAGGATCTTAGTTTAAGGTCTTAGAGCTCGGACCATAAGGGCTAGAGGATCTTAGTTTAAGGTCTTAGAGCTCGGACCATAAGGGCTAGAGGATCTTAGTTTAAGGTCTTAGAGCTCTGACCATAAGGGCTAGATCTTAGTTTAAGGTCTTAGAGCTCGGACCATAAGGGGGGATCTTAGTTTAAGGTCTTAGAGCTCGGACCATAAGGAGAGATCTTAGTTTAAGGTCTTAGAGCTCGGACCAGAAGGGGAGATCTTAGTTTAAGGTCTTAGAGCTCGGACCATAAGGAGAGATCTTAGTTTAAGGTCTTAGAGCTCGGACCAGAAGGGGAGATCTTAGTTTAAGGTCTTAGAGCTCGGACCATAAGGAGAGATCTTAGTTTAAGGTCTTAGAGCTCGGACCATAAGGAGAGATCTTAGTTTAAGGTCTTAGAGCTCGGACCAGAAGGGCTCAAAGCACGCCACATCGTGGTCATATCCCCTGGATATGCGAAGATGCACTGAGAGATAGTGTCAAGAGTGTCGAGGTTTCGCCTGGTCAGAATGGGAGGTGGAAAATGTGAATCATGCGGCCATTCACTCAAGGACTGGGGGCACCGGTGTAACGATATGGGAGTACTGCCGACCGTGGCGGAAAAGCAGCATCAATATCGCACTAACCGTTGGTGGAATGAGGCAGCAAACGAGCATCGACCGCTCAATCGCAGGATTCATATCGATTTGCTGCCCGAGGCCATTGGGGGTACCGGCCCGAGTCGGTGGGAGAGCACTGAGGCATTGTGTCCGAACCGTTCACGGGGGCTCCACCCAGGGCGTAGACGATGGGTCCGAATGAAAGGGAGCACGAAGCCTGAAAAGTGGAGGAAACCTGACCAAGCGGATCCTGACCCTCCTGGCAATAAACCAGAGTACTCTTGACACCGGTGGACCACGGCAAGGGGTCGGGGAACACGCCTTGAGGGTGACCTGAAGGCGGCGGATTTCCCAGAGAAGGGGGAATCTCTAAGAGGTGGGGGGCTGGACCCGAAGTTTCAAACATCCGGGCGTTCCTACGTATCCCATAAGGATGGGAATCAAGCCGCACGTAGTTCTTGAAGCGCGGTGCAACACAATCGGGCACCAGCGCGGGGAAGAGTGCGGGTCTGACCCTCGCACACATAAGGAGCGGCATTTGATATTTCTTGTTTGTCCTTAAAGATGAATGGTTTTTCTTTGTGCGGCGACATGCCTGTGATTGAGAAATCTCTGGCGTCGCCGCAATAATCAAGCCACGGAAGGCATTGATGAATGGCGTGGTCATTAACCAGCGCCCAACATGAGTGTCCCCTGAGGAGGACATCACGATGCAGTGCCGTTTTTTTTTCGTCGGGCGGCCAAGACGATCACAGTTTACGGTCGTGTGGTAGGACCAGACAACACAGTTTAAGGTCGTGTGGTTCGGACCATGGAGGAATCCGCTTATTGCGGTACGGCGGACACGGCGGGGGTGGGAACATACCCAGCCCTGCGGTCACGCACGATTCCAGGAGAAGAGTCTTGGGATAGGGGTCTGCATATGTCCATCACCCGAGGGGCAGAGATGCTAGCCTCCAGATATACTGGGCCCAGAACGCAATTGTTCGGGCGACTCCCTCCTCCTTATGGGGACGAGGGTCCAGCTACGCATGGCCCTTAGGGAGGATATCTGCATATATCCTTGGTGCTCAGATCATGGGAGCCTCGAACGACATCATTACCCTGGTTGGTCTGCCTAACGTGTAGAGGCGTACCGGAGGTCAGTATGAAGAGAGTGTCAAGATTCCACTACAACGCACAAAGGCGGAGTGTGATGAGGACTGCGCAACCAATGTTCAGAGCCTGAGAGAGCTGACATGGCGATCAAGGACGTTGCTGACGCATTCGCAACACAACATCCGATCGCGTCAGCCTAAGACGGGGCAAGCAAACGAGCATCAACCGCTCAATCGCAGGATTCATATCGATTTGCGGCCCAAGACCCACCGGTAAATCGACCCGGAGCGGTGGGAGAGCACTGAGGCATCGTACCCAAACCGCTAACGAGGATCCCTTTGAGTGAAGGCTCGAACAAGAGGAAGCGCGGGGCCTGACAAGCAACACAGGACTTGTCGGGATTGAATCTGACACTACGAGTCATAGACCGAAGCACCCAAAACATGTTAACAGATCTCCGGAAAGGGTCGGAGGACTCACCCTGAGAGCAACCGAAGGGGGGCAGATCCCCGTGATCAACCAAGAGACGGGGCTGGACCTGAGACACAAGCGTCCAGGCGGTCCTACGTATCCCATAAGGATGGGAATCAAGCCATACGTAGTTCTGGAAAGGCAGTTTAACGTCATGCAGGACGATGAGGGGTGTGAGGTAGTCCCACACACGGGGGAGGCGTACGGCGCGGCCAGTAGACCGACATGAATGAGGACATAATCCCCCGCTCACGCGATACGCCTCGCACAAAAAGGAGGGGAACTGGGGCCAGAGGCCCAACGCGGGATAGGGATTCCCGGGAAATGGGGCTGGGCCAGAAACATAATGTCCAGGCGGTCCTACGTATCCCATAAGGATGGGAATCAAGCCATACGTAGTTCTTGAAGTGCAGTTTAACGTCATGCAGGACGATGAGGAAAAAAGAAGGGGGGAGCAGAAGGCATCCCCAAACGTGGAGGGGGGCGTACAGCGTGACGAGCAAACCGACGTGAATGAGGGCATAGCCCCGCACTCACACCATACGCCGCACACCCGGGGGCAACTGGGCCAAGGGCCCGAGATGGGATGAAAATTCCCGAAGGATGGGGCTGGGCCTGAAACACGAGGGTTCAGGCGGTCCTACGTATCCCATAAGGATGGGAATCAAGCCGCACGTAGTTCTTAAGTGGCAGTTTTACGTCATGCAGGACGAATGCTGAACAGTTTAACGTCTTGTAGCTCGGACGTAGTGCAGTTTAGCGTCATGCGGGACGAAGCACTTGGCAGTTTAACGTCTTGCAGCGCGGACGAATGCTGAACAGTTTTAACGTCTTGTAGCCTGGACGAATGCAGTTTAACGTCATGCAGGACGTGGTGACACTCAGGCAAAGTATTGCTTGAGGAACCTAGCGTTGGTGGGAGGAGTGACACGCTCACCATCCATAGTCGCTAGGGAGTACGCGCCATTGGGATAGACCTTGTGGACAACAAAAGGTCCCTCCCACTTGGGCTCCAACTTGGGCGGCTTCCTGCCGGGGATCATCGGTGCTCTTAGGGCTAGCACTAGATCACCCTGCAGGAAGGAGCGGAGGCGAACCTTCTTATTGAAAGCTCGAGCCATCCTGCTTTGATGCCTCTCCAAGTTGTGCAAAGCGCGAAGTCTATTCTCATCCAGTGCTTCCAACTCGACTAGACGGGCTTCAGCAACTATGTCCGGCTCTTGCTGGTCGTAGACCGCAGTGCGCAAGGACGGTAACTGGATCTCGATGGGCAGGACGGCCTCAGCTCCATACACCAGGGAATAAGGGGTCATCTGGGTGGAATTGCGAGTCGTCGTCCGATAAGCCCAGAGGGCGTTGGGGAGCTTGTCCGGCCAACTCTTCTTGTTCTGACCAACCATCTTTTGCAGAATGTTAGAGAGGGTTTTGTTAAACGCCTCGATCTGTCCATTCGCCTGCGCATGATAGCGAGATGTATGGTTCGATCGGATGTTATACTTGGCGTACAACTTCTTCAACTCGGCTGCTCGGAAATTGGTTCCGTTATCCGTGAGGATAGCGTGAGGCACTCCAAATCGATAGATGATGTTGGAGGTCACGAAGTCAGCGATCGAACAGGATTTGACCTCTCTGAGCGGAATCGCTTCTGCCCATTTGGAGAAGAAGTCCGTGGCGGTCAGAATGAACCGGCACTGGCGAGCTGTCGCCGGCGGGTAAGGTCCCACAACGTCCAGTCCCCAGACTGCAAAGGGCCAGGAATACCTTGTGGTATGGAGAGGCTCCGGCGGCCGATGCACAAAGTTCGCATGAACCTGGCACGCATGGCACCTCCTGGCGTACTCGATGCAGTCATCGATCATAGAGGGCCAGAAGTATCCCAACCTCCGAATCTGGTGGGACAGCTTCGGCCCAGTCTGGTGGGCACCACACGAACCAGCATGAACCTCTTGCATGACTCGTGGGATCTCGACTCCCTGAAGGCAACGGAGGAGAACACCATCAAACCCGCGCTTGTAGAGGATCTGCTCCAGACCGGGACTGCTCTGGAGGACAAACTGCGATGCGCGGCGTCGAACTCGCTCGCGCTCGGCCCGCTCTGACGGAAGAATGCCATGTTGGAGGTACTCAACCAAAGGCATCCTCCAATCAGGGGCTGATCCGACTGCTATATCTGGGGTACTCGGGGCTCCGGGCATAGGGGCAACCGTGGTGAGATTACTTACCAACGGGCCGCGATCTTCTTCCGGGATAACGGGAGCGATGAGCCTGCGGCGCGTCACGCAGACGATCAGGTTGTCCTGTTCAGGCTCCGCAAGTGACGCAGCAAGGCTGGCCAAAGCATCTGCTCGACCGTTCTGTGACCGGGGAACATGGACAATTTCCGGCCGAGAAGGGAACCGGGCCATCAGAAGAAGGGTGCACTCCAACAATGGCACAAGTTCCGGCTTCCTGACAACGTAGTCGCCATTGATCTGCTTAACGACCAGCTCGGAGTCCCCTTTCACACACAGATGGGGCACGTCGATCTCGAGAGCTAACTCGAGGCCGGTGATGAGGGCATGGTATTCCGCCTCATTGTTGGTACAGCCCTCTGACAACAGGAAAGAGTATGGCAGCACGGCTCGCTCCGGGGTAATGAAGACGATGCCCAAGCCCACTCTATTGAGCTTAGGATTATCGAGTCTTCTACCGGTGGGGCTCCGGGAGGCACCGTCAAAGTGCATCTGCCAGCATGGATCGGCTCGATCAACCGAGAGAATGGTCTCATCAGGAAAGCCTAGATCCAGCGGCTGATCCGCGGAGGTCGGGTGAGCGGCCAGAAAGTCTGCCAACGCTTGCCCTTTGATGGCCTTCTGAGACACATACCTGATGTCGAACTGCTGGAGAATCACAGCCCACCGCGCTAGACGGCCAGTCAACATAGGTCGGCTCAGGATATATTTCAACGGGTCTACCCGAGAAACCAACTGTACCTCATGGTGCTGCAAGTAGTGCCGTAATTTCTGTACGGCAAATACGAGCGCCAGACAGCTCTTCTCGATGGGGGAATACCTAACCTCCGCATCGAGGAGCATGCGACTGAGGTAATAGAGGCTATTCTCTGTTCCCTCGTTGTTCTTCTGGGCGAGAAGGGCACCCAGGGACCGTTCCAGGGCGGTCACATAAAGGACCAGCGGCTTTCCGGATACGGGCGGCATCAGGACCGGAGGTTGAAGCAGGTACTGCTTGATTTCCTCGAAAGCGGTCTGACACTCTTTATCCCATACATAGGTGGCACCTTTCTTCATAAGCCGAGAAAAGGGCTTACACTTGCCGGCCAGATTCGCGATGAATCGGCGTATATAGGCTAAGTGGCCTTGGAACCCTTGCAGTTCCCGGACGGTACCCGGGGGAGGCATCTGGCTAATCGCCCTGATTTTCTCTGGGTCGATCTCAATACCCCGGTATCTTACCACAAATCCAAGGAACTTTCCGGAGGTGACCCCAAAGGCACACTTCAACGGGTTCATCTTCAGGCAGCGAGACCGGAGGAAGCTGAACACTTTCTCAAGATCTTTGAGATGGTCCTGACGCTGGCGCGATTTGACAACCAAGTCGTCGACGTAGCATTCCACCAGTGTGCCGAGGATTGGATTGAATATGCGGTGCATCGCCCGTTGATAGGTGGCACCTGCATTCTTCAGGCCGAAAGGCATGACCCGGTAGCAAAAGGTACCTTGGGGGGCCCTGAAGGCAGTGAACTCCTCATCCTCAGGGGCCATCCGAATCTGGTTGTATCCGGAGTATCCATCCATGAAGGAGAGGGCTTGGAACCCTGCCGTGGCATCAATCAACAGCTCTGTCACTGGAAGGGGAAAATCATCCTTCGGACAGTGGCGGTTGAGATCGCGGAAGTCGATGCAGACTCTAATCTGCCCGTTCTTCTTCCTGACCGGCACAATGTTGGCCAGCCATTTGGGGTACTGAACTTCCCTCACGAAGTTGGCTTTGATAAGCTTGTCAACTTCGGCCTCAACCATGGCACCATGGGATGGGTGCATCTTCCTGGGAGGCTGCTTGAACCCGCGATGGTTTGCCGGGAGACCAAGGCGGTGGACGGCTACCTGAGGATCTAGCCCCGGCATCTCGTCATAGCCCCAAGCGAACACATCACGGTGCTGCCTGAGAAAGTCCACGTACTGCTGCCGCTCCTCAGAGGGCATGGCGGCACTAACCAACGTGGGTCTTGGATCGGCCTCGGTTCCAAGGTTCACCTGTATTAACTCATCGACCGTGGCGGGGACGCCCTCCTCAAAGGCTGGGGGTGCGTCTTCCATACCCTCTCCACTCGGGGAGGGATCATCCACGGGAGAGACTGCGTTGGAAACTGCATTGGGGCTACCAGGTCCTGCTGGGCCACTGGTGCTGGCGCGGGCGGTCGCGGTCATCTCATCAGGAGACTCGCGGACCGTCAAGACCATGGCGACGTCCAACCGGTGAATCGGGAGGACGTAAGCGTCATCCAGACCTGCCCAGGGATCGCTCACAACAGCGACAGGCTCAACCTCACCTGCCAGGATCTGCTTATCATTGCTCTTGTAATAGTCCGCGTCCAGATAGCGGGCTTCACATGAGGCAAAAGGAGAGGCATCTCCTTGAAGCACGCCTACTCGATCATTAAGGGAGTATTTGAGGCATTGGTGGTATGACGAGGGAACCGCCGCATGAAGGTGGAGCCATGGCCTGCCCATCAATGCGTTATACGCAGTGTCCTGAGAGACTACCATGAATTCGGTGTTGGCAACCAAGTCACCGAACTGGGTCTTCAAACGTATCTTGCCGACCGGGGTTTGCTCGGT
This sequence comes from Viscum album, assembly GCA_963277665.1. Lineage (NCBI taxonomy): Eukaryota > Viridiplantae > Streptophyta > Magnoliopsida > Santalales > Viscaceae > Viscum > Viscum album. The sequence goes on from OY728139.1 coordinate 250,579,536, forward strand.
GCGGTCGTACCCCTGGATCCTGAGGTCGGAGGGAATCAAGTCATCCTCAGACAACCCCAATCTCCGGAGCGTCCGAGTTGGAATCAGGTTAATCCCGGACCCCGTGTCGACAAGACAACGCCGGACTTCAAGGCCATTGAACTGGCCAGTGACATACAGCGGACGAATGTGTCCCTGTATAGGAGGGTCTTCATCCTTACCAGAGAACGAGATAACTGCCTGACATTCGGCGTCCTCGATCGTTTCGGCGTGAAAGGCCTTTGCAGCCGCAACCTCTGTCTCAAACTGGAGGGGGCTCTTCAGGGCTTCAGCGAGTGCCTCGCGCATCTCAGATGACATGCGCAGAGCCTCAAGGATGGAGAGCCTTGCTGGGATGTCGGCCAAGTGCTTCAGGACATCATACTTTTTGGCCAAGCGCGAGCTCCTGGTTGCAGGAGGTTGCTCTGCGGTTGGTGGCATGACGGGCCTTACCGGTTGGATCGGCGGCCGACTGGTACTTGGCGCATCTCGCTGTTCACTGGTCGCAGTCCGGGAAATGGTCACCGTACTGGAGTCAGGAGGCCGGGATGGACTTGTGGCAGGGCGGAGCTGGTCGCGACGCGGCTGAGGCGGTTCTGCCTGGTCCCACACCACAAACAGTGGCGGAGGCGAATCCGTCATCCCCGGATGGGGAGCCTGCGCACGTTGAGCTCGATCTTGAGCCTGCTGCCTAGTCTCAGTGGCGTGCACGGCCTGGCCGGAGGTACCGACGGCTGTGCCCCGGCGACTCCTGCTGCTGCGGTTCTTCCGACGGTGGCGACGACCGGGGACACTAGGAAGGTCCACCTGGTGTTCTTCAACGTCGGGAACCGAAAAGGGATTTACCAGCTCGACGGTGTTAACCGAAGCGTACCCAATACCGTCATCGGACGAGTCATCCATCACCGGGCGGATCCGAGGAGGGACCCCCATCTCCGGGGGCATGAAATCGCCGAGAGTACGGGATAGTGGCGGAACTGGCGGGGCGCGTTCTTCCTTCTTGCGCTGCCGCCGTTTTCTCTTCTTGGAGGAGGCAGGCTGGGACGACGACACCGAAGCAGCACCCGCAGATTCTGGGGGCTCAGGCTGATTCAAGCGCGCACGGATGATTCCCTGGGCGCGAATGGTCGTCTTGCGGGCCATCCAGTTATTGTACTTCTGGGATCCGCGGTTGGAGACCAGCTGCCATTCGTCCTCGTTGCCACTATCGTCATCTGATCCCACGAATACGCCCGCCACTTGTGCTGGAGCTGGGCCCAACCTGATTACATTGTTGTTAATCTGGTCTTGGAGCCAGTCCTTGAACACATAGCACCGCTGGATGGTGTGCCCCAGGGCTCGATGGTAGGGGCAGTAGCGGCGGTTATCCGTGAGATGTGCCTCCTCTGGCTTCCAACACTCAGGCAGTCGCACAATCCTCTGCTCCAGGGCGCTCCGGAAATAACCGGGGACCTGATCCTCATGGAATGAGTACGTCAGGTGTCGCGGGCCCCTGGGAGCGCGGTCTTGACGAGGGGCTGGAGGGGCCTGCCGAGGAGGTGGACCCTGATTATCTCGCCTAGGTTGTGGCGGTACATTACGCGGAGGGGCCGGCCGGTTCTGAGGCTGCCGTTGCTGGGCCGGGAACTGAGCCCGTGGAGGCGGATTCCTGTGAGGCTGCGGAGCTGGCCTCACCGGCAGCAGCTCCAACGGCCTGGGAGCCTCTATCTGGGCCACAGCAGCGGGCTCATCCCTGCTGGCTCTCCTTGCAGGAATCATAGGAGGCAGCGGGCGTGCCTGGCTGGCCTGTTGCAGGGCTTCCTCAAGACGTTGAGCTTTGTCTGAGAAGTCCCTGAACCCTCCGGGGTAGTTCTGAGTAATCAGGGAAGGGACCAGCTCGGTCTTGACGTCCCCGACGCACATTGTCAGCAACTGCTCCTGAGTCAATGGCATGTCAAGGGAATACGTGAGACCCTTCCATCGGGCGACGAAGTCCGCGACTCGCTCATCAGGCCTCTGCTTGCACTTGAAGAGGTCTGCGATACTCGTCTTCCGGGTCGTGGAACTGAACTGGTAGAGGAACTGTCTACGGAGGTCCTCCCAGCTGGTTACCGACCCGACGGGGAGCTGGCTGTACCAGACAAATGCTGGCCCTTCCAGTGTCTGAACAAAGCAGCGAAGCTTAGCGGCCTCCTGCTGCGCCGGAGTCCCCAACATAGGCCCGCACCTCGAGTTGAAGTGGGCTAAATGCTGTGGCGGATCTCCAGTCCCGTTGAAGGGGGCGAAAGTGGGATTCCCGAATCCCGGAGGCGCCGGCATATCATCCACCCATGCTGGGTAGGGCTTGCCGTCCGGTGGGATCGCCACCTGCCGAGTCTCCAAGGCTTCCAAGCGGGCAATGAGTGCCGCCATCGGATCGTCCGGACATGGGTTCCAGTCCTGGCGAGGATCTCTAACCACGAGCGCATTGCATGGCCCTTCAATCGGGTCGTCGACCGGGTCGTCGAACTCGGCAGCTCGTGGGATGGCGGGCGGAACGGCCCTTGGGGCAGCGGGAGGAATCCGAGCGGGATCTCTCAGGTAGTCACGCCGCTCGGGAGGGTGTGGCGAAACATACCGCGCCCTCTTGCCGTAGGCAATGGCCTCTCTCCTGTCGGCGAACATGGCGTAATCACGGTTGCCCGGGAGAGTCTCATCGAGGGGTGGTTGTTCCGGTCCCTGCTGTCCTGGCCTGGGATCACCGTAGTCAGGCCGCCGTTCTGCAGCGCACTCGGCGAGGAGCTGGTCAACCAGCCTCTTCTGTTCGGCGAGCTGCTGACGTAGCGTAGCCTTCTCGGGATCCTTCTCTGCCCTCCGCATGGAGGCAGATGGGTCGGCGGGCTTTACAGCCTCGCTGTGCTCTTTTCCTTTGCTGACGTTTCGGCTCAACGTCAGTGCTTCAGTGGGTGCGGGGAGCCCCAGGAGGTTCCTCTGATGACGAGTAACTCTCACTGAAGGGTCTGACGACGGCTTGTCTTCGGGGGGGAAGCCCCCGTCGAGAAGTTCCAAGTCGTTCCCCTCTCCCGACAGGTCAGCCATATTGACTGTTCCTGTCCCTGGGGATATACCCTCAGGGCCACCCAGCGAATCGGGCTGTCGGCGGATCACACTGAAGCGTAGGGCAGCGTACTGCCCCCATCCACGGATATACACGTGGGGAGTGGCTTCCTCGATAACTTTGCGGAGTACTTGAAAACACTCGACGCATCGTTGTTGGAGGGCCTCGTGGTGCCCAAATGACCCGGGGTGCCGAACCGCGGGGAGCATGGCCAGGTCAATTTGACGGCACTGCTCACCAATATCCTCCAGGTGCGCTTGACTCCCGGGGTATGGCATTTGTAGGCAGTGAAGACGGGAGTGAGTCTCCCGGAGAGTTCGGCGGAAGCATTCGAACTCATCCGGGGTGAGCGATTCGGGTGCATCAAAGCCTGGTCCTGCGACTGGCCAAAACTTCTCAGGGAAGTGGCCCTCTGCAAGGACGGTCCAGAAGCTCCACGATTCAAACTCGGGACCCAGATCTCCTTGGTCCTCTTCCATGGCTGGGAACGGACGGGGAACTGGTAGTGGTGCCGAGGCGGGCCGTCGGGCCGACGGGCTGGCCGGCGGCGAATACGGCGAGCAGGCCGATTGGCCTCCATATCCCGGGCCTCCCCCTGAGGGTGGCGGTGCCCCAGCTACCACATCACGATAGGATGGGCCGGCGAGCGAACATCCTGCCGTAGCATCGGTGCTCGCCGAGGGTGCACCAGATCGTGGTTCGACCGTCGATCCCCAGAAAAAATCTCCGGCTTCTCTGATCGGGGCGGAAGGCACTTCCGGAGGGGTCGGTACCAACCGCAAGCTTGATCCTTGGGGGTCTACCAGGCCCTCGTTACTCCGGATATACCTTCGGAGAGAAGCGGGGATCACATCGATCTCGCTCTCGGGGAGCACGAGGCTGACGTGCCGCATTCCTACCCCTGCCCTTGACTGGCGGGATTGGGGAAGGGGCTCTGTCGCCGAATCGTACTCCGCCTCTGAGTCAGAGAAGCAAACCGGTCGGATCTCTGTCCGGAATTCCGTAACATTCTTCCCTCGGCGTCGACGCCTTGCCTTCCTGCCCCTGGGTGGTTCTTCGGGGCAGGGCTGACCTCTGTCCTGGCATCCTCCGGCCGCACTGGTGCTGGGGCCAAGAGGACTGGGAACCAAGGTGCGAGGGGCACCGGGACAGATATCAAAGGGGACGCGGGGAGAGATGATTCCGGGCAGGCCTCCGGGCCGGGATCGGAAGGTGGGATGACCCATGCCTCCTGGATCGGCCACACAGAGTAGATCCTGCCGGTGAATAGCGCTACCGCGAGGTGGTCCGCGGTGGCTACTGCCAGTGCCAGCAACCGGGAGAGTCGACCCAACCTGCCTTTGGGGCGGTCGGGGCCTCGATCCAGGTCGGGCATAGGAGTTCCCCCGCTCAGGATGCACAGAGGCCTGGCGACTGGAGCCAGTGGTGGCTCGGGCCAATGCGGCCGCTGTTGCTAGAGCCCCAAGGTGGGCATCCTCTTCCGCTCGTGCCCGACGTTGGCGTCGAGACAGACGAGTCGGGATGAGCGGCGCGGGCAGGTGGAGAGCCTGTTCCTCGACTTGAGGGGCCTGGCGGCGATGTCGTCGTGGCCTGGCGGGAGCCCTTATCGTGGATCCCTGGAGCGGACCTCGGATAGGGTGATCCTGGGCATCTCTCACCTCATCCGCGTAGGGAAGGGAACTGTCAGAGCGCTCCGGGGATAAGCTCCCGAAGCGGTTGGACGTTGAGGTAGGCAGCGGTGCCTCCCTGCGCGGCCCTCGGGGGCGGCGGTGGTGGCGAGGCGCAGCCTCCTCGAGGTCTAGGCGAGCCATTTCCCTAGTGGGGATGACTCCCTCTTCCTCGTATCTCCGCACCAGGGTGTTGATCACCCTTCTCTGGATGACCTCCGAGGGGGAGAGAGGGCGTGGTCGTCCCGCAATTGCGGCTGCTGGGACGGCTGCGGAACGGGCGGGACCGCGCGGAGTAGTCGCGTCGGTATTTCCCCTGTCCCTGCGCCAGTGGGCGGGTGGCGATCGGGCACTGGATCGGGCGACCTGATTTCTGAAAGCAGGGAGAAAGACCCATTAACACTGACAGGAAAAAAGGAATCGACAACCAACCATTAGCGCCACGACGCCTTCTGTGGGGGGAACCCAGGCCCTCGACGTTGCGAGACGGAGTGCCCGATTTCACTTCCCCAGCCCCTGGCGGGTAAGACTGAATGCTTGGCCGGGCAACATGCCGGTCTTCCAACACCTCTGAAAGCCATCGGTCATCATGTCGAGGAGAAGAGATTCACGTCGGGTTCACCATTTTTCTGTTTCGGTGCGGATGTGCGTCGGGTTACGCTGTTCCGCCAGGACGCGTTCGCGCGTGCACCCGTCAACCCGAGGGGATGGGCGCGCGGCTTGTGGTCCCGCAGTCCCGCTTTCCAAGGGCGGGCGGCATCCGTCCCTTATTCAGGGGCGTCTGCTCCTTGATCGAAACCGGGATGATGGGATGTCGGCTCCTCCTTCCTTGGACGTCTCCTCGGAACTTGTCGCCTAATCCGGGTCTCCCTCATAGACTTAAGAATGTTCGTGAATCTCGTTCCCGGCGCCATATCTTCATGGACACCGGTTAATTACGCTGCTTCCGCCCGGACGTTCCAAGGAGTCTGGTCGGGGCAGCAACCTGCGGTGAGAAGGCCGGGTGGCTCTGGGTGCTGGGGGCGTGTCGTAACACTGCGGCTCTGCACATCTGTCTTCCGTCCCTAATAGGGCTTCTCGAAGGCATGATGGCCTGAGGAATCCCGTACTGGGTGCGGGGAACTGCGTCACCTGAGGTTTTCCTCAGCTTCCCGTGTTTAACACGGGGTATGCCGCGAGTTTAACGTCCAGCGGGGACGGCATCGGACCGATCAACACGAAAAGTGGATCAGATGACAGAACCCCTTGCGGGGAACCTCCGACGCTGGGGCCAGCACATGGGCGGCTTCCCAAGTAACGTGGAGTGGAGTGAAGTGGCATGACCCCACCGGGATGTGGCGGCCCGGGTAAGGATCAGGATGGATGATGGAGTAAAGAGCTTGGACCCCAGAGGGGCTTCCTACGTACCGCGCGTTAACACGGATCAAAGTCAACGTAGTTCGGGCATACAGTTTAACGTCATGCTGGACGTCGGCAAGCCGACTCACGAAGAGGTCGAGGCCGCCGGGCGGAGGATTGAACCGAACAACCTCGCACAGAGGGGGATGGAACGGCCGGGTGGATCACAGTTTCACGTCATGCTGGACGATAAAAGGGGAAATGGAAAAGGGGGGCTGTGGGGAGGCACCGCGGAGATACACACGGGCAGTCTCCCACAGGGGCGGATTCATAGGTGAATCAACGCAAGCGTGGACACTGGAGGGGTCCACTGATGGACGAACCGACGTAAATACGACCGGGACGACCAGGTGGTGGGCTTGGACCTCAGGGAGGCTTCCTACGTACCCTGTATAGAAGACAGGGATCAAAGTCCACGTAGTTCATTCTGTCAGGACTTACGCACTTGGGGCAGCCCGGATGCTGCAAAACTCAGTTGGAAGGGACTTGGACCGAAAGCGGAAGACACCTCGATCCCAGTCAGACCCTCTACTGGCTTCGGCAGTGGGGAGGCGCAATGGAGATACACATGTGCAGCCTCCCACGAGAAACTAGGGGTTTGTAATACCCTGCCCCCGTAGGGAAAAGCCACTCCCATTAAATCGTCCCAAAAGGGGGACAATCCCGACATCCCTGCAGAGACGAGCGGGTGGGGGCCACGTCCAACCCGGGGGAGACCCTGCGTGCAGAGCACAGGATCGGGTTGCGGACGGTTTAGTGTCTTGCCAGACGAAGTACAGTTTAACGTCATGTGTTGAGGACGAAGCGGACGGTTTAACGTCTTGCCGGACGAAGTACAGTTTAACGTCATGTGTTGAGGACGAGGCACTTGGCAGTTTAACGTCTTGCAGCGCGGACGATGGGGGCTAGGCAGTTCAACGTCGTGCAGCTTGGACGGATGTGCAGTTTAACGTCATGCTGGGCATAGGTTGCCGGACGAAGCACTTGGCAGTTTAACGTCTTGCAGCGCGGACGATATACAGTTTAACGTCGTGCATGACGTATGGGCAGTTTAACGTCATGCTGGACGAATGCACAGTTTAACGTCATGCTGGACGAATGCACAGTTTAACGTCATGCTGGACGATGATTGCCGCCGATGGGTCCGCGTCACTTCGCACGAGCCTGGAAGGCTGCACGGGAAGACAGCGCACGGTTCGGGCGCCCAGGATGAGGATCATCGGGCGCCACGCAGACGGGTACCCTCAGGGGGTCAAGGGGGACGACCCTGGCAGATTGCGCGCAAAAAGGAAGCTTTGCGCGCAATACTGCGGGCCGGCGCGCAATCGGGGCGGCTGGCGCGCAATTGGGCCAGCGCCTTGCGCGCGGATGCTTGAGATTGCTCACACCGGGCTTCGGATAGCGCGCGGGGGCAACGGCTCATTCTTTAACGAATGGCCACTTGAAAGAAGGGGGGGTGCGCACAATCAGGCCGGATTGCGCGCACCCCGGGGGCAATTGCGCGCAAGCGGGTGCTTTTGCGCGCAAAGGCCTTAGGGTGATTTTTTATTCAAATGAAAGGAGCCAGCGGGGATTGCGCGCGAAGGCGGACCCCGAGGCTTTCTTGCGCGAATGAAAGGAGGTTACCTGAAGTTCGTCATTGCGCGTGGAAGGGGTTGAATTGCGCGCACGAGAGACGTTTCAACTTCCAGCAAACTTTAAAATGTTGGGGGTCGCCTTGTATTTATAGGCAACCCCGGGCGCGGAATCCAGGGTGCGAGCGCGAAATTCTCCTCGCGGGCGCGGAATCGGGCGCGGCGCGCAGGGGAGTCGCGCGGACCCGCGGCGCGCAAAATTGCGCGCCGGACCGGCGCATTGCGCGCATCCCGGGGGGTTTGCGCGCGGAACATCACCTTTGCGCGCGGGCCTCTGAAATTCCGCGCAAGGCCTCCGGGCCCTCCGAAACGTTCTTCCGACTCCAAATATCACTTCGCTTTCCGCATCCGGAGCTTCGTTTGGGAACAACGGACTTTTCCGGCGTCTACAGGGTTGGTGTGTGTGTGCGGTTGCATTAAATTCCAAATGGATGTTCGGATTAAATAATCAAGGTAATCATGGCATCTGGTACAAAAATATTACCTCATAATGGGCCTAGCCACTACCAGTGTGAGTCAAGGGAAAAAAGTAAATTTTAGGATGTTTTTAGTAAAATAAATTTAAGTAATACAATTTGAAATGTTTACATTACTTTATTATTAAATGATAGCTATAGTGAAATGATTGGGAAACTGTTTTGATAATTAATGACACAACATAATGACTCAAAAACAGAAATGTTGACTCTTAAATTCCACAACGTAGTTAAATGATGAAGAATGTTAACTCTTTTTAATGGTTTAATCAAATATTTATCATTATAAAAAATTGGAGAGAAACTCTGGATAATTCTTGGATACTTGGAGAGAACTATCGACAATGAACGATGAATAATTGAAAGTTCGAATGGCTGCACAAACAGAGTTAAATGATTGATGTGATGACAGTAGTGTGATCCCTTCACCAGCGATCGATCCCTACTCATGGTAGGAGTAATATCTTAATGATTTTTATTCTCGGTTCATTTATTTTAACGATGAATGCATATCAACCCACAAACTGGTTCACCTACACATTGTCGTTCTTACAGGAGTGAGTAATCGGGTTCGTTCCTAAGAATTTGTGGTCACATTTTTTTGTTTTCAATTTTCCCCATTTAATCTTTTTAATGGGAGTAGATTAACGCCATGATGAATGACGACATAGGTCCATTCCTCCTTCATTGATTTTTTCATTCTTCTCTCTTCCCTGAATTATTCACCTTCTTAATGAGGATAGAAACAAGAAATCATTTCACATCTATTCCTCAATGAAATGATCCCAAAACGGAGATCAAACCCCATGACAACCCAGCGGAGATGCAATGACAATAGTGGAAGACAAATCAACCTAATTAGGGATTTCTAGTTCATTGAGCCTTATTCATATGGGTAAATAAGAACATATTTTAGGGGCTGATCAGAGGCCTGAAACCGATAGAATAATCTTCATGATGTCGGAGAGACTTAAAACATTTATTTTCACAATGATGAGGTGTCTAGATCAAGGATCAGAATAACACCATGAATTGTGTGGAGGATGAACACCGACTTTGGAGTTTTCCAAAAAACACATCGGGTGGGACTATCTATGTAGTGGTTAGGGTTTCAAAAGTTATACATGTATTAAATAGCATGTGACACCTATCACATGGCATGTGAGACCATCCCAAAAACATTGCATGTGTCTAGAGGAAACACAAACATAGGGAGAGTACATGGTCGTCTACTCCACCAGATGTCTAGACTAGGCTAGTTATGCGGGTTACCCCATGTACCTGTTACACAGGATGGCCCACATGGGTTGAAGTCATGAGCATACCCACAACCTTGTACGTAGAGGGAAACCCTATTACTCTAACATGGTGTGCAGTCCATCTTACATGTCGTGTACTTTTCCCCTTCTACACACTGAGTATATATAGGAAAACATGGAATGGTCTCCTTGTCCACCATTCCTTGGACCAGTTTCTTGTGGTTAGAGACCATTTTTCTTGTTCCCCAGAGGGTTAGGTGTAATTTCTTTTCACAAGTGTATGATCCCTTCAGCCGAACATTATGAGATAGAGTCAGTTATCCCTCCGAGAGTCCTAGAGCGCGATCCTCTATCCATTATTGACCCTAGGTAGAGTCAGGTATCTACATGAATAATACTATAGAACACTGATCCTCTACATATAAATTGAATTTGGGTGAGTCCCAATATCCACCAAGGACCTAGAAGTGACCCACATTTGTGTATCGTGATCTTTCCCCACTAAAGAGTATGTTCTCATAAAATATGTGTATCTATATCTCATGGATTTTTCAAAAAAACAAAAAATCTCAAATGAACACCATTAGAGCCATCAGACTCGAGTATTGAGTTCTCTGAAACTAATGCTTTTTGGAAACATCAAACTAAATCCCTTGCATGTGTATGTGATTGTGTGAATTATCTCTATAATATAGCACTGAGTTTCTAGTATATCTAGATTGTGTTTCTCTTTCCATCTGTTAGTAGACATTAGTTATGTAGAGCTGATTAGACCTATACAATGTGTATTCTATTGTGGCCTTTTGGGGTTCTCTATTGAGTATTGTTATACTCACCCTTGCATTGATTTTCATGAAAGTGTTGTGTCATGTGCAGAGGAGTAGCCTATTGATGGAGTCTAAGGAAAACCAGGACCGAACTAAGCATTATGAGTTCTCTACAGGCCGAGATGTCCCTATGGATATGAGAGGAATACCATGTACCTCTTTGATATTAGAGGTTAGACATTGTAGTTTGCAGACTCTTTTTTTGTGGGCTTGTATTCTCAAAAAATTTACATTCATAACTTGAATTCAATTTTACTCGATTGGTTGGGTTTAGTTGTATGCATGATCTTTTTTCCCTAGTGGGTTTTCTACATTTCAGAGTTTTTGGGTGTGGAGATGTGTGCATTTGTACAACTACTATGGCAATGCCTCCCATGTTAGTGATATTGCTACTCAGAGAAAGTCCCCATCCCTTGGCCTATTGGAGGTGGGCTTGGGGAGTCGCAGCATGTGCCGCACTAGGACGGGACCTAACATGACATTTATATTAGAAAATATACATAAATTATAAAAACTAGTGACCAATTTAGATAAACATTTATTTCAATAAATAACCCTCACTAAAACATACTCTTTTCTTAACCCCATTCACCCATTCAATTCACAACACAATGTATCATTTTCCTCTATAATACATTTTAATAGTTCAAAACATGAGTGTAAACCAATCCATATCCCCTAGGTTTTCACTTGATGATATAATAATGTTTTCCCCATTATTCATACCCTAGCCATGTCTATTACAAACATGTCAATTCCACGTTATTACACTAAAAAATTTAATTGATTGGAAATACATATATTCATTTTATCATAATGGTTGTGGTAATTTCCCACAATCAATGATTTGGAGAGTGATCAACAAAAGATATTTATATAGGGGTTTACCGTTAGATTTTTAATCAATGTTGATGAAACTTATTTAGAAAAAAACCCATTTAGTTCTTTGGCAATGTTTAAATATTGATAATCCATTATCATAAAACTATTTCATTATGAATAATAATATTATTATCTAATAAATATGAACCCACCTTGCATACCATTTAACAAATCAAAAGGAAAACCCATAACACTCCCAAAACAATAAATTTGGGCATGAAAACCCAATCTATGGTTCCTATAAATATATAATGATAATATCACAAAGAATTTATAACCTGATTTTAACCTTATAATTTATAGGTTCGTGGATCAATGATACATTAAAATTTGCATTAGAAATAGAAGGAATTTGTAAAACTGCCTAGGCAAAGTATGTAATTCGAGATCCTATGTAAAGAGAGGATGAATGAGGTTATTATGTGGAGTTTTATGTAAAAAATATAGCTTTTTGATATCATAAATTACTTATAATGGTAATTTCAAATGGTTTAGGGAATGTTGTTCCAACTATGTAAGTGTTACTAGAAAATACCCTAGGTTGCATAGCTGGGATATAAAGATCGACAATCGATGCCCCAATAATGAGAAAAATACATTAACAAAATATTTATAAAGTTTCATTGTAACTCTATAATTTTTCCATTCAATATGACAATGTAATCCTTCCCAAATATCAAACCTAACCCTTACACTATTCCCTAGGAAAGTCATCACTGATTCCCCTAAAAATTATCAAACTGTGCACCTTATAGAATGATTCAAAACTCCCAAAACCATTCAAAAACTAACAACAACATATTAATCATTATATTAAATAATAATTAATAAAAAATTAAAATATAACACAAACCTATGATGTTACATTCTTAAATCCATTTGAGTTTCCATCCATATAAAGATAATTTTTTAGTGACCCCAAGTCCTTAAAACATTTATCAAGCATACAGTTTTCCATTACATGTTTGTTATTTAATAAGACTGTGTTTCCATAACACATGTGTGTCCTCAGAAAATAACTCTCTAATCTCGAAATGAAAACACTAAATTTTTTTTTTCTGGAAAAATTATTGTACATAACTTGAAAAATATGTATTCCTCACATATGCGAGGATAATTTAGGTATAGAGTATTCTAGGATTTCAAAAAATATAATCCAAATCGATCACACTCAAATAGATATATATTTGTATTTTATAATCTAACCACTTCTATTATAACATTGTGCTCTTCTCAAAATAATTTTTATATTTATGACATAACTCCATAAAAAATAATACTCATTTAAAATCCCTATGGAAAATATGTTAACAGTAAGGAAGATAAAAATCATCAATAATGGTTTCAGAATGAAATTATCCATTTTCTGATAATACTATAAAATAAAACTGAAATATAATATCTTAAAAAATTTATATTATTGTTTAAAATAATCATAGTTTGTACATAAAATTTATTTTACCTTATTAATTGATAAAGACTGTTCAAAAAATAAATAAATTCCTAGAATAATATTTTAAAATAAATTTTAAATATTGATACCACTTCTAATTAATCCCCTTCCATAAATAAAACCAATCAATTCCTTACAAATATACCATTAATTAATATTGAAATATAGGAATTTTGTATCAAATAGAATATAGTTATTTATTAGAAATAAAATTCAAATAAATTGAAATTAAAATTATAGATAAGGTTGGATCATTTAAGGATTTATTAGGCTTTCCCACCTTGGTGGAATATGACACTCGAGGTTTTGGTTCACACCCTATTAATACTCATGTTTTCAATGTCCGTGTTCTAATTTTAAAAAATCTATTTTAGTTTTTTTTTAATTTTCTATAGGTGTTTTTATTTATATTGGTTTAAACAATGATAATAAATGTAAACACTCACACATATTTATATATTAGTTTATATATATATATATATACTTATAAATATTTAATTAATGATTAAGAAAAAAAATAAAATTCATGATATTTAAACTATAGACCGAGATAATGAAAAAGTTACATGAGAAACATGATTAGAATAAATACTGTATGTCCAATAATTTAAACATAATTAGATTCCACTAAATGAATTATATTATGATGAAAACTTAAATTCATAATAAATAATAATTTAACAAAAAAATAACCCATAAATTTAAATTATAAAATTATATTTAATCATGGATTGATGATTTTAAACTACTTAAAACAAACATCGAAATAAAAAAGAGAAAAACATATTCCATAATAGAGGATGTATTTTAAAAAATAATAATTCAAATTTTGTTTCCATAAAAAAAATATAAATTAGACAAATTAATCCAAATAAAATAATAATTTTATGAAGAATTTAAGTATAAATTAAATATAAATCTCCACAAACCATTAAATGTTAAGTCTAAAACAACAGAAAACCATTATTTGAAATATATCAAATTATAAAATAAATCCACTAATAAAAAATTATTTTATAACTGATAATTGAATTTAAAATGTTATATACATAATAATTTAATTTGTAAATGGTGTTTCCACATACAAGGATGGTTTTAATAAAATGAGGCATTGAAAATTATTCTATAACATAATAGGTTTTAAATATAATATGGATTTGAAATTAATTTCCCCTTAAAACAAAATTTTATAATAAACCATTGAAATGTAAATATTTTGTTCATAATATTATAATTTGAAAATATTGGTCCCCACTACTTTAGTAATAACTTCAAATGGATATATTTAAGAGTAAAACATCATCCTGCCAATGGTTTTTCCCTCTTTATTCTCTTTCTATCTCCCTCCCACTCCATTTGAACCACCTAAGAACTACAAATGATGTTTAGTTCAAGAAATATCTTTTGATGGTTTTCGAGATATAAACACCTCAGAATTATGGTTAGCAATTTATAGCCATCCCACAATGAGTTTATTGAATAATTAATATCATTATTATACTTTTATTTAATTTTATTTCACCTTTCCCCCAATACTAGATCTCAAAGTCCATATATCTGGTGAGGAAATTATCATCACATGATTATAACTTACTCATTGGAGTGTCAATATATATATTTATATATAACTAAATTTTCACACCCCGACCCAAATTATTACAGTTGCAGTTATTTATATTTATATTTGAGTCTTTTGGTTTCCTAAAGTTAAAAAAAATTAATTAAAGTAAAAGACAAATGAAAATAAAATAAAATAAATGGAAAAAATTAATAATATTAATAATGATATTATTATTATTTAGTTTGTATTATAATTATCATTAAATTATTATTAATATTATTTATATTGACATCATTATTATTATTATTACTATTATTATAATTATTATTTAAAAAAAAGGAAAAAACCTATTCTACCCGAGCCCCCATATTTCCCTTACCCCCATCGCACACCCCCTGTGCTGAGCTTCCACTCTCCCATTCGCAGCGAACGCCCCCCCCCCCCCTCCCCTGACCTTATCGCGCGCCGTCGCCGCCCTATTGCTCCTCTGGCGAGTCATCCCACCACCCTACTCTTCCTCTCGGCGGACCGCCTCATCCCGCCCTGCTCTATTCGATGGAATGCTTCGCACTAACTTACCCCAATGCACCTCCCTCTCGTAGTCGTCCACTCTTGGCCGCACCCCCTTTTCGGCGCTGCTCACCTCCGGCGCGGCCCTCGGGTAGTCCCTTCTTCCCAATTGATAGGGTTTTCATTCTTTTTTTTTATTTTGGGCGTTCAGTTTTCCTTTCCATATTTTAGGGTGTAAATTAGGGTTCTAATCTTGGGCGTTTTTGTTCGATTTCATGATTTAGGGTTCATCCTTGGTTTCTTTTGTTTCGAATATGATTCACTTCATGTTTCGCACCGAAATTCGGAAGTTTCGACCCCGAAGTTAAGTGTTCCAACATATAAGTGTTGTTTGATGAATGAATTCTCTTGTTTAGTTAAATTAACATACTCACTTATTTGTTTACTTGGTTAGAATATAATTTTACTTGAGATTAGATATGATTTCAATGTGTTCAGTATCATGTTTATTTTATATGAATGTTTTTATTTTGTGAAAACCCATATTGTGCCTTTTGTTGTGTTTTATAAATGTTTTTGTTGGTTTATGATGTCACGCAAGGGCTGTGAATTTTGTATTATCATGTTATTGGTGCCCGTTTTCCCTTAGAAGATGTTTTTGAGTGGGAGTTTGTGTTCAAAGTCTTGTGGTACCACTTGGAGTTGTTTTATAAAATTATTAAGTGGTTTTTTGAAACATATAATGTATGTGAAACACGTTTGGATATTGTTTTGTTGTGAACATTGGTGATGTTTTATAAATTTAGAAAATGACTTATTTCATTGCTCAAGGGATGTAAAACTAGTTTCTGAATGATTTTGATATGCGTGAGTTGAAATTGGTTTCTTAATGTGAATTTTGGTGCACTTTTTGTAAAAAATCTTGTTGTGCCTCTTTTAGGTGTTTTATAAATTTTACAAATGGTTTGTGTAGTTTTTCAAGTGGTGTGGATCACGTTTTCAAGAGAACTTATGGTGCAAATGGGTTTGGGTGTAGGTTTTTAAAGAGAAATTCATAATTTGGAATGTTTAAGTTGTCTTGTATTTCTGAATGTAAATTTTATATGGTTTAAACAATGGAATACATGTTTTGGAATTGGTTCTGGTTTATGTGACGATTTGAAAAGGGCTTTGGGAATGGTTAAATTGATTATGTGATTTTATTTTAATATTTTAAATGATTTTTATGAGTTATAAAATTAGTAAAAACGGTTTAGTGTACGTTTGGGGTTTAAAGATCGTTTTTGGTGTGATTCTTTTTTTAGTGATAACATTGAAGTGTTTGATAAATTACTTAATTGTTTTATTAAATTATATGTGTAGTGTATTGGTAATTTCTTCGTCTGTTTTGGGTCGCGTGTCGAGGCATCGTACATTTACATGCATAGGGTAAGGCATATATATATATGCCCTCTTTGTACTTATTCCCTCATGGCTTGGGGAATATGTGCAATGCAGCTAGGGGTGTGTATATATATATGTACAAATGAATGTGCGTGTATGCCCCAAGTTTCGGTTCGAGTAGCCATCAGAAAATAGCGACAAGTTTGAGGTAGTTCCTATATGCATATTACTTTAGTTTGAGATTCATAATTGCTTTCTAGTTTTAAAAATATCTTTTACATTTACTCTATCTACAAATGCTATGAAATCAGGTTACGATTTCTATAAATGATTGTGCCTTTGCGTTGGAAATTGAAATGTATTTTTAATGCTATCAGTCTTAAGTGACCTTTTCTTGAAAAAATGATTTCCTAAGTGGTTTTGAATTGGTAATGTGTATTTCCGAAGGTGTTTGTACTTTTGGCCGGTTAATTGTAAATAGTATTCCCTTTATGTAATAAATCTCGTTTTGCCCCTTAGGAATGTTTTATGAAAAAGAAAAAACACTCTTGAGGCATACCCCCTTGGTTTTAGAAAATGATTTGTATGTTGAAAGTGTTATGATGGGCCTAAAGTTGAAGATTATGCATTGTGTGACGTGAAAGAGGGTGGAATGCACTTATGGTGGGAGAACAGTGGTGATAGGTTGAAGAGTTTTTGATAAAAAAAATTTACGTTCATATATGTTTTCATGATAAAGAAAAACTCACCACCACTTGAAATAGAGCACAATCGGAAACCCGGGTATCTAGGTGGGTGACCTGGACTAGTACGCAAGATGAAACTGCAGAGGTTCGTCCCGGTTTGTCTAGCAGGATTGACGCAACAACACTAACTAAACATATGAATTTATGAGGTTCATGTCCTTCTAATCCACGTTTTCTGAGGGTCATGGCCTTCTAAGCCACATTTTCTAAGGGTCATGGTCTTCTAAGCCACGTTTCACCGAGGTATGAGGTCTCTAGGTTCCCACTTGTTCTAGCTACCTATAGGGATTACCCATGGTGCTCATTTGTGACATGCTTCTAGCGATGTAACATTCTTTTCAATTGTATCATACTTGATGTCTTGTTCGTGAAAACCATATTTTAATCCAAACTGGTTTCTTTTCATTTTGAAATTTTAATGCATGCTTGAATCCAATTTTGAATATATAGTTGGAGTAAAATGCTTTACCTGAAAATGAAAACTCGTTTCTTGAATTTGAAAAGGAGAAAAATTATTTTATTTTATCTTATTTCCAAACAGGCATAATTGTATTTCTTACTAAAGGCGGGGGAATATGACATGGTTATATTTTGGCATTTCTACTGAGAATCTCGGTACTCATGCCTACTTTATTTTTTAGCGGAAGGTTTCATCCTTGGGTCGCTTTTGGATGCGAGTTTGGTTTACATACTGTGGTGACCGACGAGGTCACATGAGGAATGTCATGTCGTTTCTTTATTTATTTTTTCTACTGCCAAGATGTTTGGTTATTTTCCCTTTTTTCTAGTTGTTTAGTTTATGTTTATTCATCTATGTTATGGGCCAAAATCGTTCCCAGCTGGTTTATTTTGATGCCCGACACTAGTTGCCAGCCCGTGGGGATCGGGAACGCCCCTAGGGCGATGTCGCGAACCGGGTCGGGTACCGGATTGGATGACGACCCGGCCTGGTTCATGACAAAATTGTATCACAGGAAGCCCTCATTATTTGGGGTGTCAAGTATCTTGGTGATTAGGTGTGTCGGGACTCGAGAGGTAGGTGCAGGAATTATTTCATGAAACCTTGCCCGTCTCGAGACTCGACATTCCAGGGGTAGTTCAGGATTTGAATTTTTCCTTCTTTCGATTGGTCTATGTGGATGAAAGGTGACAATGGAAATGAGCCAGTGTTACGCGACAGAATTTCATGGAGTAGCGACCCATGAATAGCCCAGTGCATGGTTCAAGATACATTCTATGGTGGATGTCGGCTCAGAGCATGGTCTGCTAATCCATGTTACCGGGTTGGCATAGCCACTTATCCCTTGTTTTTGGAAATTTTGATGTGAGTTATGTTTGACCATTGTTATGGTTGGTGTGAGTAGATCTCAAAAATGAAAATGGATTTTTGTGAAAGTGTTTTCAAAAGGGAATATGGTTGTTGGAGTGGAAAATTGTTTTTTAAATGGAAAACGTTTTGGAATTTGGAAATGTTTTCTTTAATGATAAGTGACTTTCAAAAATTGGTTGGGAATTTGTTCTTTGTGTTGAATGGTCTGTTTTGGAAATTAAAAGTTTCTTGAATTGACCCTTGGTACATGTAGGAGTGATCACATATATTGAGGTGCGCATGTGGCAAGTGGAGATATTGGTGATGTGCGTGGATGGGTACTTGTTCTAGCACAAGGATATGTATGTATGATACGTTATAGGATACCAATGGTGGATATTTATGTTGTTTTTTTCTGAAAAAAAATGTTTTCCAAAAAAGGTAATTTAAATGTTTTGAAAAGTGAGTGAGAATTGTTTTGCGTTTTCTTTCCGTGTTGGGTATTCTATTTCATGGGTTCTTGATTTTGACATATTGAATTGTGGTTGGAATATTAATTTGAGTTTGAGCTTTTGTTTGTGATTGAGGGGTGTAATTTTTATTTATGATGAGTTTTGATTTGGATTTGTGCCTCTTGTTTTTGAGTATGATGCCCAGAAAAGTCCCATAAGTTTCTAGTGAGCCTCTTCTAGTTGTTGGTTCTACCCAGACTCTTAGAGGAGTGGTGGAATTGTATTATTTTCGATTATTACCAGCTTATGTGGTGATCGTGATCTAACGAAGGTAGTGGACTGGCTTGGTGAAATCGTTGGTGTTTCTAGGTTTTTGGAAACTCCCAAAACTATGAGAGTCTGTGTTGGTTCGGGTCCCTTTGAAGGTGAAACATTTAATTAGGGGAAGAAATAATCCCAGCGTCATTGCATGACGGTATGTCTTGGAAGGTTTTTAAGACCACTCTCATTCGATGGGTTATACCTGAGAAAGTGAAGGCGGTGAAAGTGTTAGAACTAGTGAGGGTCATGTAAGGCCAACGAGTAGTGAAGCCCTACGTGGGGCATTCCAAGAGGTCGATTCCATTTTCTCCGGAAGTAGCATCATGGAATAAATTAAAGTATCTCTTGTGTGGGGTCTTTGTCCAGGGTTCTAGGACCATTTATTTTTGGTGTTTGATATGTTTCCCCATCCGCTGATGAGACAAAATCGGAGGAACCTATCTCAGACAAGTCATTTTTTCAATACCATCCTCTTTTAGTTGGGCTAACCCTTGTTTGTTTCTAGTGTGCTCGGTTTGGGTACATTAGTTTTCCATTTCATCATCCTCTTAAGGCTTGTTGTCAGTATAGCCATTTGGGACAATTGGAGAGGTTCCGCTAGTGGTTTCACCAGCATCATCAGCAGTAGCCTTGACCGAAGGATGTCAGCTCCTGACTGTGAGGAAGAAGATGCTTCAAGACATCAGAGCTCCAACCATAGGACTCGGAGTGAATCTCTTCACGCAGTTAGGAATCATTGGGTGTGGGGAACCTTGGTCTAATTTTTGTCTCTAATGCTGAAATGGGAACGGTCTGAATTTCCCTTTTGTAGCTCTTCCATCTTTGAAGGTTATGTTTTTCTGTAAGAGGCTCATAGGTCTCTTTTTCTCATTGTGGTGTTTGTTCATTGAATACCCCACATTGGTTTTAAAAAAGGCGTACTGATTTTGTTTTCATGTAATTCCAGTAGTTGTGCCTCCTCAAATATGAGCTTTGGAGTTGTCTCTTTATTGTTGTGAGTCTCACGATGATTATCCCTCCCGTGTGGCTAGCTACATGGGTGACACGTTCTTGTTTTAGGACGTGCATGTTTTGGAGACATATGCATCTTGGGAATCAATGAATAGGTGTTTGGTCCGCTACTCGGTTTGGGGTCTTTCGTGGATGAACCCATGTGGTGGGGGTCTAGGTTATGCAGATAGTTAATCGGTCAGTTTGTGCCGGGTTTCTCGTATTAGTCTGTGCTAATTGGCTTTATCTGGTCAGTTCTTAAATGGTGGGGAGACCCATCACGAATCTTGTCGTGCCTTCTTTGAGGTTTGGTCTAGGTGGTTGTTCCCTCTTGGATCAAGTTAGTAGTTCCAGAGATAGCCCATGTTAAGAGTCTCAATGATTGTTGTGCTAGTTGGGTTCTTGCGATGGGGAGAACCCTCCTCATTTTTTGATGGATTTTCCTGTTGCGTTTTCCCTTAGAGTTGGTCGGGTGTGATAGATAGAGTGAAAAGTCACATCGATTTCGTGTTTTGTTGGTCTCATTCAGTTTCGAACTCGAGTTTGATTCCTCGTTTGGCTGGGTGAATTTTTGGGGGCAGAATGTTTTTGTGGTGGGATGAATTGTCACACCCCGACCTGAATTTTTGCAGTCGCAGTTATATATATTTATATTTGAGTATTTTCATTTCTTAAAGTTAAAAAAAATAATTAATGTAAAATAAATGAAAATAAAATAAAAAAAAGGAAAACAATTTAATAACAATAATAATTATATTAATATTATTATTTAGTTTGTATTATAATTATAATTATCTTATTATTAAAATTATTTATATTTACATTATTATTATTTTTATTATTTTTATTTCTATTATTATTATTATTATTACAAAAAAAGGAAAAAACCTACTCTACACAAGCCATGCCCCCCCCATTTCCCTTACCCTGGTCACACACCACCCCCCCTACGCTGAGCTTCCACTCTCCCATTCACAGAGAATGCCCCCCCTTCCCATGACCTTGTCACGTGCCGCCGCCGCCCTGCTGCTCCTCCGTCGAGCCATCACGCCGCCCTTCTCTTCCTCTCGGCTGACTGCCTCATCCCGCCCTGCTCTATTCGATGGACCACTTTGCACCATCCAAACCCAGTGTGCCTCCCTCTCCTAGCCGTCCTCTCTTGGCCACACCCACTTTCTGGCGCTGCTCACCTCCGGCGCGGCCCTCGGGTAGTCCCTTCTCCCCCTTTCTAGGGTTTTCATTCTTGTTTTTTTTATTTTGGGATTTTGGTTTTCATTTCAAGCTTTTAGGGTTTAAATAAGGGTTCTAATCTTGGGCGTTGTTGTTCGATTTCATGATTTAGGGTTCATCCTCGGTTCATTTTGGTGAGAATATGGTGCAATTGATGTTTTGCACCAAAATTTGGATGTTTCGACACCGAAGGTAAGTATTCCCGCTTATAAGTGTTATTTGACGAATTAATTTTATTATTTAGTTAAATTAGAATACTCATTTATTTGTTTACATGGTGAGAATGTAATTTTACTTGAGATTTGATATGATTTCAATGTGTTTAGTAGCATGTTTATTTGATATGAATGTTTTTATTTTGTGAGAACCCATATGGAGCCTTTTTTTGTGTTTTATAATTTTTTTTTTGGTTTATGATGTCACGCAAGGGCTGAGAATTTTGTTTTATCATGTTATTGGTGTGTGTTTTCCCTTAGAAGATGTTTTTGAGTGGGAGTTTGTGTTCAAAGTCTTCTAGTACCGCTAGGAGTTGTTTAATAATGTTATTAAGCGGTTTATTGAAACTTATAAAGTATGTGAAACACGGTTTTTATACAATTTTGGTGTGAACCATGGTGATGTTTTATAAATTAAGAAAATGACTTATTTCATTATGCAAGCGATGCAAAACTAGTTTCTGAATGAATTTGATATGTGTGAGTTGAAATTGGTTTCATAATGTGAATTTGGGTGTACTTTTCCTGAAAAATATTATTGCGCCTCTTTTAGGTGTTTTATAAATTGTACAAATGGTTTATTTAGTTTTTCAAGTGGTGTGAATCACGTTTTCAAGAGAACTTATGGTGCAAATGGGTTTGGTTGTAGGTTTTTAAAGAGAAATGAATAATTTGTCATGTTTGAGTTGTATTGTATTTCTGAATGTAAATTTTAAATGGTTTAAACCATGGAATACATGTTTTGGAATTGGTTCCGGTTTATGTGACGATTTGAAAAGGGCTTTGGGAAATGTTAAATTGATTATGTGCTTTTATTTTATTATTATAAATGAGTTTTATGAGTTATAAAAGTAGTGTGAAATGTATTTACAAATGGTTTAGTGTACATTTGAGGTTTAAAGAGTGTTTTTGGTGTGATTCTTTTTTTAGTGCTAACTTTGAAGTGTTTGAAAAATTGCGTAATTGTTTTATTAAATTATATGTGTAGTGCGTTGGGCCTTTCTTCGTTTGTTTTGGGCCACGTGTTGAGGAATCCTACAAGACATGCATAGTGTATGGCATATATATATATACCCTCTTTGTACAGATTCCCTCATGGCGCGGGGAATATGTGCAATGCGGCTAGGGGTGAGTATATATATATATGTACAAATACATGTGCGTTTATGGGCCAAGTGTCAGTTCGAGTGGCCATCGGAAAATAGCGACAAGTTTGAGGTAGGTCCTCTATGCCTATGCCTTTAATTTGAGATTCATAATTGCTTTCTAGTTTTAAAAATATGTTTTACATTTACACTATATACACATGCTATGAAATTCAGGTTAGGATTATGAGAAATGATTGTGCCTTTGCGTTGGAAATTGAAATGTATTTTTAATGCTATCTGTCTTAGGTGACCTTTTCGTGAAAAATTGATTTCCTAAGTGGTTTTGAATTGGTAATGTGTATTTTCAAAGGTGTTTGGCCTTTTGGCCGTTTAATTGTAATAAGTATTCCGTGTATGTTATAAAGCCCATTTGTAACCTTAATAATGTTTTATGAAAAAGAAAAAACACTCTTGAGGCACTCCCCCTTGGTTTTAGAAAATGATTTGTATGTTTAAAGTGTTATGATGTGCCTAACATTGATGTCTATGAATTGTGTGAGGTGAAAGAGGGGGGAATGCGCTTAAGGAGGGAGAATGGTGGTGAGAGGATGAATGAGTTTTTGATAAAGAAAATTTCATGTTCATATATGTTTGCAAATAAAGAAAAACTCACCACCACATGAAATAGATCACAATGGGAAACTCAGGTATCTAGGTGGGTGACTAGGACTAGTACGCTAGATGACACGGTAGAGGTTCGCCCTGGTTTGTCTAGCAGGTTTGATGCAACAACACTAACTAAAAAATTGAATTTATGAGGGTCGTGGCCTTCTAAGCCACGTTTTCTGCGGGTCGTGGTCTTCCATGCCACGTTTCACCGAGGTACGGGGTCTCTAGGTTACCACTTGTTCTAGCTACCTATAAGGATTACCCATAGTGCTCATTTGTGTCATGATTCTAGCGATGAAACTTTATTTTTAGTTATTTCATACTTCATGTCTTGTTTTTGAAAACCATATTTTAATCCAAACTAGTTTCTTTTCATTTTGAAATGTTAATGCATGACTGAGACCTATTTTGAAAATATTGTGGGAGTAACATGATTTACCTTAAAATGAAAACTCATTATGTGAATTTGAAAAGGAGAAACATTATTTTATTATATATTATTTCCAAACAGACATAATTGTATTTCTTTCTAAAGGCGGGGGGCATAGGACGTGGTTATATTTTGGCATTCCTACTGGGCATCTCAGTGCTCATGCCAACATTACTTTTCAGTTGCAGGTTTCTGCCTTGGGTCACTTTTGGAAGCGAGTGTGGTTTACGTACCGTGGTGACCCACAGGGTCACCTGAGGTATGTCATGTCGCTTCTTTATTTCATTTTTCCGCTGCCAAGTTGTTTGGTTCTTTTCCCTTTTTTATCTTCTTTTTTAGTTCATGTGTATTCATCTTTTATATGGGCCAAAATAGTTCCCAACTGGATTATTTTAATGTCCCGCACTAGTTTCCAGTTAGTGGGGATCGGGAACGACCCTCGGGCCATGTCGCGGACCGGGTCGGGCGTCGGGTTGGATGACGACCCGGCCTGGTTCGTGGCATAAATAATAGCAGCATGTTTGGTGATTTTTTTGGAATTGAGAAATTTATTTCATATTCCTTACAGCATTTTTATATTTTTCACCATCGTAGCCTTCAATGACACAATGAATAAGTTATTACTATAAACCTTAGCATCATTGTTGGAATGCTTGAACATCATTTCCCTGGTTCATAGTATCTAAAAATGTTTTGAAAATGCTGGTGGGAGAGGAATGATAATACATTGGTGGTGAGGTCGACAGACGATGGTGATGGAAATGGTGGAATTGGTTTTTCTTTTTTTTAATTTTTTTTAAATATTCATACTCTATAAAGACAGGTTTTTATGTTTAATATATATATATATATAAATATTATATGCAGGGTTTATTAGTTATTTTATGTCCAGTATTAGTGCTATTAAAGTAGTCTAGAATTATGACATAAATCATGCCCTAGGGACCCCATATAGAAGAGTTCTTTCACTTGAAATCATTCTAGATTTCGGATGATTGATTCAAGTTCTCCTTTTCCTACATTGAATTAAAAATATATTATTATTAATAAATATTAATCAATTAATAATAAATATTAATTAATATGAAATAATAGATAACTATTAATGTTTACTACAAAATAATAATAATTTACAAATTTATAGTAATAATAATTTAATCAATTTTATTTAATACAATTAATTACTATTTAACAATAGTATTAAAAATCTAATTAATTTCTAAATAGTTAATACTAAATAATTTGTTTCAATTAAATAACATATAATTAGTAAAAATTATATTTATAATAACTCAATAAAAAATAATAAATATATATTACAACAGTATAGTTTCTTTGGATGGTGATAAGGGTTGTGGGAGCTCTCTCCCATGACAATGGAATCTAGGGTCACCTCTTCAGCCATGGAAGACCGATATTTCCTTGTATTTGACATCCTTCTCCCTCCTAACAGTGATGGAGCGACAGTTCCCACCTTGTCGACTGTTCGTGATCCACATGTCTCCACTGTTGTTCAAAATTATATAGTTATGGGGATTCCATGTGTGTCGGTCTGCATTTAATTTGTTCTAGATCCAATCTATTGATATTAAAATGTATTTCATGATTCGCCATATGATTTAAATGATGTTGCATCAGCTTGGGTTACTATGGTCGTGCCATTATGGGATGACCAGTTGGAACCAATTCCCTCTCCCCCAAGTGTCCTCTGATGTAATCAACTACACAATTGCAAGGATCCTAGATGTCTCAGCCTACCTTCAACAAGTTCTAAATCACACCAGATCTATTGATGTGTCCCATAGAACAATCAAATCATCATTCTTGAGTGGTTATTTATGGTTTCTAACTAGTTTTAATAATCTATCAATGGATGTGG
This sequence comes from Viscum album, assembly GCA_963277665.1. NCBI lineage: Eukaryota > Viridiplantae > Streptophyta > Magnoliopsida > Santalales > Viscaceae > Viscum > Viscum album. The sequence continues at coordinate 250,605,009 of OY728139.1, forward strand.
ATGATTCTTCAATGAGGGATGTTTGGGTGGATCATGATCTGTCTAGAGGTGTTGATTTTCCTAGATCTAAATATTTTGTTTGTGCCATGAAGAAATCAATTTTGGGTACAAAGATAGATAGTCCCATCCCTTTGGCTTTGGACACGGATTATTGTCCAAGTAGAATTATTAAAAAGTGTTCATCAGATCATTTTGAATTCAACCCCATAGCATTTCATGAGAGAATGATAATGGGAATAAATTCCATGATTGCGTTCATTATTCATTCTAAATGTGACACACTATGTAAGCTTAATGATTTTATTTTCATTAATTTATTTGTGGGGATTCTGTAATAGGAAATGTGACTCTCTTGTTCGAGTATTTTATCATTGCTTTTTCCCCACATGTGAAATGAATCTTCAAACATAGAGCATTGGCACACTAATAATTTACCCTGGAAGGTATCATTTAAATGAATGGTCATTGGACATTAATGTTTTTCCTGTACTAAAATTATTATCATGGTTTTGGTTTCTTCTACATGGTAAAAATTTGGTCTTTTTGGATCTAATGATTTTCATGATATTGGCATGGTGATTGGGACTCTTATTCAACATGACAATTAAACTGAGGATGTCTAGTTTAGTCACATTTCTATGTTGTTAGTAGAGGTTGACCTCATCCCCCCTTGGATTTATAAGGTAACCATTTAAACACCTTCTAATAAAATCCATATTTATGTTGAGTATGAAAAAATAATCATTTCTATAATCAATGTATAAATGTTGATAAATATTTAGCACCATCTCAGAAGAATGTTTCATATAAGGAATATGGGATAAGAGGTCATCATGTGAATCAATGCTGAAGGAAGTAAAATATCAAAGAGACAAATTTTTTAAAGACCATTTTTCATGATGTTGATTAACATAATGATTCGATTCCCACTATGGATGATGCAATTAATGCTGGGAAATGAAATTCATAGGTGACTCATTTGAAATGTAAAGGACTGCTAGTGGACATGTCTATGTAGAAAGTACATAGTCGACCCTCTAATGCATAGTTTGATATGAATAAAGATGATAATTCAATTGAGGACAACCCTACATGGTCTTCAGGATTGACAAACCCTCCTCCCTCTTCATATGGTATTTACAATCTGTATAAAAGACAACAACACGTTGGCTATCATCATGAAATCAAGTCTCTATTTCAGACATATTAGTTATCTCATAAATGGGGGAAATATTTTGAGCATGAATGAGGTAATTTTGGTACACCTCATAGGTATTTGGGAAGTGGTGTGTGTGCCTCATACATGAATGAAATATTAAGCACTATGAAAAATTTGAACGATATTTAGGGTTTCATTTGTGTTACCTCAAAGAGAAGAACACACAAGGATTATTCAAATCTTCCTAGGATTGAGTATACCAGACTGTCTTCTAAGGTGTCAAGGATGGTGGACGTTGATATTCTCAGGATATTTAAGCGGTATTAGTCACAATATGTGTGGGTGACTACTAGTGACTCTATCAAGGAAATGATATATCGTACTACGATATATAGACACATTTCATGTTGGATGTGGGAAATTATTCTTGTTTGACATTGTCCACCCCCTTTCGGTAATTTACATTTCTTAATAAATGGAAAAAATATTTTTTTCTAGTAGGAAATTCGTGGTATTAAATATAATATATATAATTATTATTATTAATTAGTAAGTGAATTTTATTTGTAAATATTTATTATAAATTAATGTCTATTAGAAATTAATATTGTTAAATATTAAATAATATTGTATAATTAATATTATTTGATAATCAATATTAATTATCAAGATTTATTTACTAATTATACAATGTGTAATTACTAATTAATTAATATATACTAATTACATTAGTATTTATACTAATTATTTACTAAATAATAATTTTATGTATTTATTAGAAATTAAAATTACTTAGTAATTAATATATCAAATAAATTAGCATGATTAAATATTAAATCATATTATTTAATTAATATTTATTATTAATTAACAATTTTTATTAATAAATTTTCAATAGAAATAAATAGATAATTAATTACTAATCATTTAATAATTATTAATTAAAAAATAGTAATTTAATAATGTAATCAATATTTTCAATATTAAGTAACTAATTTATAGTTGTAAATATTTATTATTAATTGGTATATAATAATTCATAATATTTATAAATAAATTAATCATTATTTAATAATTAATTTGTTAACAAGTACTTAATATTTTTAGTAATTAAATAATTCTCATTTATTAGAAAATTAATAATTAGTAATTATTTTATTATAAAGAGATTAGAGATAGAGGATGTGTGGGAGAATCCCTCTTATTGAATTGATTAGATTTTTTTGAGGATGGGAGTGTGATTTGTCTCTACTTCGGTTGGATGCTACTTTGGTCAGATGTTATGTGATTAATAGAGATTTAGTGTTTCTAGATTGAATGATAGCAAGATTGAATCAGCTCAGTCCAAGTCAGAAGTTTATATTGTAGTGAACATCAATTCATTTTATCTCTATAAAGACTCTCTAACTGGATTGATTTGTTGGAAAGCTATCATAACCAATTTCAATATTGATACTAAGGTGGTTTCAGAGCTTCTATATCTTGGTAATCACATGATTATATCTAGATTAATTGTCTATAGGGGATCCAAGCCACTGAAAATAAAAGAAATTATTGTATGGTTATCTGGGATTTGTTGTTTCTATATACTGATTTTTTTTCATATGGAATAGACTTTTCCAGATATTCCTCCACTTATGTTATTTGAATCTACATTTTTGTGGTCCTGGATCAATCTATCTCAATCTTGGTGTCTGAAACATTCATTAACGGGATAAAAACGATAACCCTCTAGAGGTATTCAATTAATCCATTCATGTTTAGGTGGAAATGATTGGATTTTGATGGGTGTATTTTCATCCAAATATTAGGAATTATATAATGATTATTCTTAGAGTTCCTACAAAATTTAACAATAAATATGATGTCGCATGATTTGGGTACTACGTTTGATTTTTGGTTGAGGTTGATATTGGTTCCACCATTCTGGATACAATATTTCTCTCAAGTAGCACCGATGAGTTTTAATTTAATGTTCTCTTTGAAAAATTTATGATGTTATTATCATATTATAGGTTAATTGGCCAGGACAGGTAGATTTCTTGATGTAATGTTTCTTTCTCCTTTCCAACCCACGTGCATTATACATGCCACTGCAATAATAAGTCACAGCCTATAAAACTGACCCAGGACATGAACACTGGTACAAAGCCATATGATTATATCCTATAAGGGAGGACCACACTGTGTGGTTATCTATAAACTTGGGATTATAAATTGGAAAGGTTTGTTAGATTATATTAGATGTCTCTTTTGAAGGTTACCTCTTTGACTACTCATTACCATTCTCCCCCTCTAAACTATTGGTCTTGGGATGAGATTGCAGTAGAGGAACTGGATTTCAATCAAAGAAATGATAATCCCCACATTGATCACAATCATCTTTTTTTGGAAGCGATGATGTAGAGGAATATATTTAATAAAAAATATTTTAATGAATATGAAATTCTAGTTATGGTTGATAAACATTTTATTAAGAACAATGGATTTCTTCAAGAAACAGAAGCGATAAAAAGATATGAGTTTCTTTATTCCCCTATGATTTTTAAATGGAAAATTGATGATATGAATTTATCTAAAGGTATTAAACCAATGGATAGTAAAGGAATTTATAGGGTATCATACATGAAATCAAAATATCTTTTGGGTCAAAGTTTTAAATTCATGAAGGTGACAACCTCAAACGCTTTTGATGTGTTTTAATCCCAAAATATAATGAAAGGACATGACTGTGATGATATAAAATATATAGACGATTCATTAAAAATAAGTTTTAATATTATTGATATTTTTTATATGTGTATTTGTATCACTTTTAATAAACGTCAACTATTTGAAAATTTATATGGGACATGGAAACAACAAAAATCATAGAGACATGTCCATCATGAAAAATCCCAGGGCCATGGACGTGGATGAGACAATTAGGCTTATGAATAAGGGTGTGGATGAACAATATCATCAAGGACTTATACCACAGAAACTCATACTCGGATCACTCCAGAGAAAGAAAATATCAGAGAGTGATACTCTGGTATCTTCAATTAGAAGAACTCATAGTCATAGTGGGAAAATCATATGATGCTGATGAATTTGAGTATGATTATGGGAACCTTTGTCCCCATGACCTGTAGTTCTATTACCTCAATGGATTTCATGAATGCTTGTCTATCTCCATCATCCTATTTCATATTTTCATATACATTTTTCTATTAAATTTTATGGGTATGGGTTGGCTTTCCATCTTGTACTCAGACCTTTTTCACAAATAATTATATTTTTTTCAATATAATAAAAATTAATTTTTTAAAAATTTGAAGTAGTTAATATATAACTATAAATTATTATTTATTAGAAATTAATATTTTTAAATTTAAATCAATATTATTTAATTAATATTGATTAGTAATTAATATGGATATTGTCAAAAAATTAATTAGTATTGACTAGTAATTATTATTAATTAGAAAAAATTTGTTAATTTGTAACTAATAATATAATATTAATTAAATTAAAATTAGTAATTTTATAATTTAATAGTAATTAATAATATTTTATAACTAAAGAATAATTTTAAATATTTTTTAATTGTTTAAGAATAATTGAAAATTATAAATTATTAATTAAAAATTTATTAGTCAATTATTAATTTTTATTATTAATAAGAAATTAAATTTTTCTCAAATTTCTAATAAAATAATACCTATTAAATATTAAAATAATATTAGTTTTTAATTTTATTAATTAAAATTGATTGAAATATTACAAATATAAATTAATTATTTACTATTATTTAGTTGTAAAAATAATATTTAATTATTTCATATTAGTAATAAATATTTATTATAAATTTATTAAAAATTATTTATAATAAAATACTATTAATTCTTCATAAGAATGGGATAACCTAAATCCCACATTGGATATCCAGAATGATTAATTGGGTAAGACCTCTTATAAAAGGTGGCCCTTTAAACTTTATGCAGTAGAATTCATAAAATTCATAACCTAGAAACATTTCAAAAAAATTAAAAACATATTATAAAATTACTTGAACAGTGATATCTAGTGGTGTTAGATAATGAATCATATTATGGCAGTTGGGTGGGGTGAAAATTTGGGTTTATCGGGTAGATGATTTCTTTTGGAGGGGGTTATGTATTATTGGGGGAATCATTGTCACTTGTGTAACTATGAAAAAATATATCTACAAATGTATATATTGAGATGATATCCTATACATGGTTGACATGATGTAAACATGATAACATTGATTTCAGATGGTCAAACATTTTGAAGGTTCACAACGAAGGAGAGAATGTCGACATAAATCCTTATTGAAGCCATTTTGATGATGATAAGAAGTCTTATCATAACCCTTTAAAATATCGCTTGAGTTATAAGGATATATAACTGGACCATATTCAATTATAAGTCGATTAATGAAATACTAAGCTAGGGGTTTAATTCGGAATAGTACGAAGTAGGATGTTGAAGATAAAACACTATTTCACCATTTTCATATTTATTTATTATTATTATTATTTTCAAATTCAATATGATTTATAGTACATAGGATATTTTTTTGATGAATTTATTTACATCAATATGTAATCTACTTATAGCAATCTTATAATTATATTTTCTTAATAAATTTCATAGACCATATATTGAAAACAATTTTATAATGAATAATGAATTCATTTTTTAAATTTTTATCACATTTAATAATTAATTTATTATCCTTTAAATTAATTACATATCCTTATATAAGTACAATATGGGTTAAAATCTTTATATTTAATACTATCATATTTTATTATTACTCCTTCAATGATAATACATAAGTACACACATATATATAAATATACATATACATTTAGATATATAAATATATAATTGTGTGTGTCTATATATATGTATGTAGTATTTCTAATACTATTAACTTTATAAGTACAATTTATTATTTTTGAACTAATAAAATAGTCTTATAAATATCCCACAAGTTACCATTCAAATAAATGAAGATATAAAATTAATGTTATGGTTCAGAATTAAATAAATTTCATTCAATATAATATTATTCAATTACACTTATCGGTAATATTAATTATTATATGGCTTTGTGATATATTATTTTGAAAATAAAAATATAATAATAATAAATAATTTTTTAACATTAATATAGTACATTTATAACTATATTAATTTCAAATTTATCAATACACTATTTTGATGACATTTACACTCTTTAAATTATAATTATTGTAAGTATCTATATCAAAATATATTCTGTTTATATTAATTAATATTATATTACCATTAGAACATATTTTCCATGAAATTATCATTTTATAATTCAATTTATATAATCAATTTTAAAGAACATTTTACTTAAAATAATATTTTATTTATATTTATAAATTTTTATTCAATATAATATATGTCAAAAAAACTATCATTATTTAATCCAAATTTATATATTTATTTCATATATAAATTAAAATATAAATAAGAAAATTTTAATTTAATTAATTATATACTCTATTTTTAAAATATTTATTTAAGAGAAAAAAATTATTCTAAAATATATTGGTATTACATTTTAAACCTTATATTAATTCATTCATCGCAATTATGATTATTTATGAATTTGTTTTACATCACAATTAAATAAAGGCTAACATTTTTTAGTTAATATTACTAAGAGTTTGACATAAGTAATTTTCATCCCATACATAAATTATAAGATGATACAACTTACAAAAATTTACAATTGGAAGTGTAATCTACTGATTCCTGACACTGTAAACCTAGAAACTCTTATGAATCTCCCTTTTATCATTATGTCTCAATTCATAAGAATTTTTTCAAATCTACCCACCTTAAACTTAAAATGAATACATATAACACAAAAATTATCGTTGACATATTAATTTTTACATTTTCCTAAATAGTTCATTTAAAACCAAATGAGTCTCCCTAGACCTACATTCACAAAGATGCTGCTAAGAAAACTATATATTTTTTCCAAATAAAATATTCAAAAAAACATGAAGAATATACCATCCTAACCTTTCATAGGATCAATTTTGTTAAAGTGTTATAGTATTTGGAAAAATGTAAACAAAATAAATCCCAATAGAATATTTTTTTGATTATAAAGTCTTCTATTAAAACATCCACCAATACTCTATCAAATATCATAACTTGTTTCCTTTTTCTAGAAAACATCATACTTATTCAAAACACCTCTGAAAAATATTCAAAATCATTTCATGAGAAATTTTCATAATATGGGGTTTTTAAAAAAATTATATATTTTTAAATAATAAATTAGACCTTTTATTTTATAAAAATTTATTTAAAAATATTTTTTTTCTAAAAACACTATTTAAACATAAAACACACTTGTCTAATAAAAATTTATCTTTGGTTTTAAAAATTAAAATAAAATTCAAGGATATTTTTAAAAAAAAAATAAATAATAAAACTATTTTTCTTATAAATGTATCATTGGATAAAACAATGGAATATCTTATAAATAAAACTATAACATTTATTGTAAGATATAAATAAATTTATTATTAAATCAAATTCATATATTTTTCAGAAAAACAATTCATAAGATCAGAAAAAGACCATGATGTACCTTTGATCATTAATGGTTGTATAGGGCCTAATCGTCTTGTTGAAAAATGTCTCATAAAGCACTAAAGAAAATATGGAATTAGAGGATGTTAATGTCAATGATTAATAATATAGTGGATATTATAATAATAAACATGTATTATAGAGTCTATAGTCATTTTAGAGAGGGTTGTTTAATTTCAATAAAGTTGCTATATGTGTTATATTGGGATCATTTAGTGGTGGGTTTTTAAAAAAATAAGAAATTGGTAAGATGATACATAACTATAACTAATTTATTTAGTGGAAGATATTTTTAATAATAATTCATAGTAACCCCAGTAATGAAATTTTTTATAATTTATTTGGCGACAGTCTATATTACCCACCACTAAATATTACTTTTATACTTTATTTATTTTAAAATAATTAATAAAAATGAAAACATTAAATACATGACATGTAATAAAAAATAAATTTATAATGAACTCATCATATATACATCATCTATCCATAGTCAAATATAAAAAATCTATAGTTAGTGTAACCTCAATCAATATTTACCTCATTCAAATGATAGCCTCAGTCAACTCATACCCCAATCCTCTATATATGCATAAAAAATATGTAAAAAAGAACCCATTACAAATATAAATCACCCCAAAACCTATATTGCATCCTATCACCTTCAAATTATTTCATCATTTAAAACTAACCAAATCATCTCATCAACTATAATAGAAAATAAAATCATAAATTAAAAAAAACCATAATAAATAAAAATTATAGTAGAATCATTGACAAAATTTTAATATACCATGGTTACTAAGAACCATATTGACTTCATTTTAAAAAATATCATAGCTCATAATGGTTAACCACATGCCTACTATCAAAATATATAATGTAAAATAAAACTATAACATTTATAAAAATAAATGTGAAAGAGAAAAGGCATTGAATATATTCAATGAGGACTACATAATTTTTTTTAATTTTTTAACCAAACAAAAGAGAGTTTAACATAAAAAAATATATTTATAATTAAAATCCCCATGAATATAAAAACATGAAAATTGTTGATATGAATCCAAACTTATATAAAAAATGGATATGTAAATATTATAATTATATTTTAAATCAATGTGTTGTGTCTTGAAAATTACCTAATAAATTTTTAATGAATTTGATATGAAACCAAATCCTATATTTCGAAAACAACTCAAAATTTTTTGAACAATTATTTCATCTCTATCTGAGTTTTTTATATGGTTTTGACTGTTATATAAACATTTTTGTGTTTTAAAACACTAGAAAATAGATTAGAGGCATATGGGAAAAACTATTACTCGTAACGAAGTCTCTTAATTTCCTAATTTTTAAAAAACAAAGATGGTCATTTTTTTAGGGGAATATGATATCAGTTTCCTCTTTTTGACCCATCGACACATGTTTTAAAAGGATTTTTTACATTAAAATATGGTTTACTGATTCATTACGACCAAACCATATGTTCGATAGATGTGTTGTCTATGTGTAAACATCAGACATAACAGAAAAATTGGTTTCCTATTATTTCACATCAATTTGTGGATTTGTTCTATAGGTCTGACAATTACACACACATTTTCCTATTTTATAACACGAAAAATGAATTTTTAGGTATCCCATAAAAAACATAACTCTAAATTCTGTGATGTATGTTCCTACATATAAAATATAATTACATAGTAATTATTCTATGAATTCATGGAAATATGACACCAGTTTTCTTGTTTTGACCCCCTCACCCTGGTTTTTAAAGGGGTTGGTACCTTTACTAATTGTTTTTTGAGTCATTACGTCCTCCCCACACATCTAATTAATTTTTTTTTCTAAATTTACCTATCAAAAATTACTCAATGTTCTATGTTCCATGATTTTAATTTAATATGAGGTAATTATTTTTTGTTTTGAACAATGCAAATACATTTTAGTGTTTTAAAACACTAAAAAATGTTTTTGGACATCCTGGGAAAACTATAACTTGGAATGATTTACTGTCAATTCCCAAATTACAAGGAAAATTAAGGTCATTGTCTAATGTTTTCTAGGTAATGTGATCTGATTTTCCTAGTTTTAACCCCGATTCAATTTTTTTAGTGGCTTTCGAACAGTGAACAAGCATTTACCAAGTCATTTGACAACAATGCACAATAGATTGACATATTTAATGCGCGTAAAAATAAGAAATAACCTAGAAGTGGTTATACCATTGTTCCATTTCAAAATTTGATTTATTAGTGGTTTGGACCATTTAATGCACGATTTAGTGTTATAAAACACTAATTAAGCATTTATGATATTTTCAAAAAACTATAACTCAGAATGATGTGTTGTTGGTTGATAATATTTTTAATTAAATCTATAACAATTTAAATAAGATTTCAATGAAATTCAACTTTGTTTTCTTATATTTTACCCCCGAAACAAATTATTATAGTCATTTGTTCATTTAAAATGTGTTGTTAAGACATTAAAACAACACTACACATCTGATTGATATATTTTCTAGAAGTACATGTCAATAATAACAAAATGGTGGTTGCACCATTATTTCATGTATATATGAGTTTGTTTTCTATGGATTTTACTATTATAGTCATGTTTTGGTGTTTTAAAACCCCAAAACACATAATAGGAATCATAGGAAAATCATAAGTCTGTATGATGTGTCATTGGTTCATATATTTCATGTTCCAATCAATGATCATTTTCCTCTGATTTTAGGGTAATCCGACATCATTTTTCTAGTGAGGATCCTACCATAAACATGTTTTTAAAGTCATTGGTACAATTAATAATTGATAATGGGTTCATCCCAACCACACCACACATTATATTGAGGTGTTTTCTATGCATACATATTAAAAACAAATCAATGAAATTTTTTCCATGACATAACATCAATATTTGATCGTTTTTTAGTTTTCACTATTACCCATACGTTTTAGTGTTTTAAAATACAAAAAACACATTTATGTCGTTTTAGATAAAAAAACTCTTAATGAAATGTAATCGTTTTTTCCATTTCATAAATCTATCTATGGTCATTGTCCTCAAAATTCTCGGTAATATGAAATTGTTCTCATAGTTTTGAACCACAACACGTGTTTTTAATATAATTTAAAGATATAAGATGTGATTACCAAGTCATTATTACTAAGCTACTTGTTTTATTTATGTGTTTTCATCACATACATGGTGAAGATAACTCAATGGAGATTTTCCATGATTTTACATCATCCCAAAGTCATTATGGATTTGACCATTACATGACCATTTTAGCATTTTATAACACTAAAAATGTGTTAACGGTCATCCTATAAAATATATAACTGATAATGATTTATGGTTAGTTCCCACATTTTAAAAATATATACACATCCAAGTTAATTTAATTTAATTGAAATATGATATCTTAGGTTTAGTTTTAGCCCAAAAAAGTGTATTCAAAGGAATTATAATAATTAAAAAGTGTTTACAATGTCATTATAATAACAATGCACATCAGAATGATTTAATTCTTATTTGTATATAGAAAATATTACTCAAAATTGGTTTTCCAATGATTTGAAATCAACATGATGTTGTATTCTATTGGTTTGAACATCACACACATGTTTTAGTGTTTTAAAACATTAAAAATGTATTTATGAGAGTCTTGGTAAAACCGTAACTCAAAAAGACATGTCATCAGTTCCTATATTTCAAAAACATATGTTCATTTTTTCCCTTTATTTATAGGGAATTCATAGTCATTTTCCTAGTTTAGACTCCCAAATAAATGTTTTTAAAATATTTAGTACCTGTAAAAAGTGAATACCAAGTCATTAAGACCAAATCCAATTTTTATTGATGGGTTTTCTATTAATACACATAAAAATAACTCAATGGTAGTTTTTATATTATCTCAATTCCACAAGAGTTCATTTTCTATGGTTTTGACCATTGGAAGAACATTTTATTCTTTAAAATCCCAAAAAACATATTTATGACCATTCTAGGAAAACCATAAATTAGAATGAAGTGAATTTGGTTTCAAAATTTGAAGAAAAAATCCATGTTTTCTTTCCTATTATTTCATGTCACTCCAAAATCATTTTCCATGTTTAGACCCCCAAAGCATGTTTTTAAATGCTTCAGTAAACAAAAACAGTTTTTAATGAGACATTATGACCACACCATAAGTAATATTGACATGTTGTCTACGCATACACATAATAAAATTAAATTATTTGTTTAGTTGATTTAACTTCTACATGAGGTTTTTTCAATGGTTTTCCCCATTACACACACATTTTAGTGATATGGAATAGTAAAAACGTTTTTATGACTATCCCCAGAAACCGTAACATGGAATGACATTTTGTTGGTTACTAAATTTTAAATTTCAATCTATATCAGCTTTTCATAGATTTCATGGCGTTTTGGGGTTGTTAACCTTGTTTTATACCACTAGAACATGTTTTTAAAGCCTTTGGTAACTTTAAAATGTGCTACTTACTCATTACGACCACAAAACATGTGAAATTGAAATGTAGTCGACACGTACATGTAAAAAATAACTCAAAAGTCGGCATCCCAAGATATCAAATCAAAATGTGATCATATTTTATTATATTTACTATTACACTTATGTTTTTATTTTTAAAACTCAAAAAAAAAAATATTTATAGCCATTATGTGAAATCTATAACTCAGATTGATGTTTAATGAAATCCTACATTTAAAAAATAAATCCAAGGTTGTTTTTCTATGATTTAAGGGAATTCCTACTTTGGTTGAAGACTATTTACACCTTTACACACATTTTTAATGGCTTTTATATCATAACAAACTATTTAATGAATCAATATTGAGCAAACAAGCTGAAATTGTTTTCAAACATAAGGATAAGGATCTATTATTAATTTTAGACATATAGGATTTCACCTAAATTACATATGAAATAATATATGGCTAGTGTGACTTTAATTTATTGTTTTATATATTAAAGTGTCATTATAAGTTTACTAAGGGATGTTTTATATGTTTTTTTCAAATGTGTAAATGATTTAGGGAATTTTAACTATACCTCAGAATTATGAGCTGTAATGCTAGTATTTTATTTACGGGTCATATTGATCATCCATTGGAATATTGAAACTAATGAAATTTAAATTTACACCCTATATTGAACCTATGTTTTCCTAGAAGAGTAATTTTCTTCTCCTTTTTCTTTCAAATATTCAATTTATCTTTGTGATTCTCGATCAAACGTAGAAATTGAAATCCATCCAAAAGTATCATTAATGGATGATGATATCCTACCAAAGATAGGTAGTAGATTAGCCATATAACACATACATTTTACATGTATGGGATCCTCCTTCTTTAAAACAAATACAACTACATTATTTTGGGAAACTAATGAGTATAGTGATGGTTTTTCTCTCTATTTTCCTGAATTTTTACTTTATAATAAAAAATAATACCAATGATTTTTTAAAATATCACAACATCATAATATTGTTTAAATAACATGTTTTCCATTAATATTTATAGTTTTTAAATTACTATAAAAACATAATGTTGAAAAATAAATTACAACAACAATTATTTCTTCAACCCACTTACTTGAGGTCACCATGATGTTTCAAACAACACTGTATTGGCATCGTTTTATCCCTATAGTGTGACCAATTTATTTGGGTTTATGGTTTCCTATTTTTTATAATACATTTTTCATTATTATGTTTTTTTAGAAATGAAATAACATGAAATGGTTATTAAAAGTACTTAATCCATTGTATTTGGTTGGGTAATTTTCAAAATGGTCATTAGGATTATTATTCCCTTTAGACTATATCTCTGTTCGATCAACTAAGTGTCCCAATTAATTTTACTTTACAAAAAAATATAAACCAGTCAGAGAAAACCAAGACATATAATAAAATGTTATATTAAATAATTTAGAAAAAACTAACAAGGTTTTCTATTTTTCTCAAAAAACAATATGACCTACTGATGTGAATAATCACATTCCTTTCATGATTCATAATAATTTTTTGAAAACTCATAAAAAAATAAAAAAATTAATAAAAATAATTGTTTTAATATGATTATGTTATTAAGAAACATTAAAATATACAATTACCTAATGCGATTCATTTATGTTGACATTGACAAAGAGAATCCATTTCCCATGAGAAATTTATTCAGAAAAATTCTAATACATTTATCCTGAGTTCAAAGATGATTCATTAATCTCATTCCATGAACTCTATTTAATATTTCTATATTCGATGCCCAATTTTTTCAAAAATTTTTTATGTGAAGTGGATTCGGGGCATCAAAATGAAAAAAAATATATAAATAAAAAACATAACATTTTATAAGTTAATTATTAATGTTTAATCATTTCTTTTAAATAAATTTCAAGGAATATTATATTAATATTTTAATGCGTATCAAATATCACATTTTTCCAAGATGAATGATTATTTATGTAATGTTAATAATTAATGAGAATGCATACCATCTCATGAGCATGCTTCCAAAGATTCTTTCCATAGGCTCCGGCAGTTTCACTAATAGGCCCCCCAAACTCATCAAATGGAACAATAATATTAAATTCGATTAATTCCCATACATCATATGTGTTAATATTTGTACCACATTTATTGTTTCATTTATATTATTGATAAATGAATTTACATATTAATAAAAAAAATAGTTTTTTGTACAATTGAATACATATTTGTAATGGTAACTCAAAAATATCCCTTACAAATGGGTGATCGTCTACTCCATCTCCAAGGTTGAATCAGGAGGTGGGATACCAATGACACAAGGGGAAACAGATGGCCCTCTAGTAGTCTTGTGTATTACATAATCACTCAGATCTATTGAAGATGATGGTATTGGTTTCATGAACTGACAGGCTGATCAACTAGGATCTAGTTTTTTGGCATTACAACAATTCAAATAGTTTAGGTATATTAAATATATATAAAACATAAAAATAAAATATTTAAAAAGAAATAAAAATATCAAAAAATGTATATATATATGAAACACTTTTCAATGAATAATTTTAAAATATTTTCATTACAAAATTATACATTTAAATATCTTCATCATCATTTTGATCATTGTTATCAACCTCTATTGGGAAAAGTCAATCATTTTCACACACTCTTATGGGTTCTATTCTATCTATATTATCATGAAAAAAAATTTAAGGTTTTTTGGATGATGAGGTTGACATTCAGGAAGAACCAATTGATCTACATCACCAATATCATTGAAGAGTCTCTATATTAAATGCAAAACAACACTTAATCCTTCATGTATTTCATCATCCACATAGTAAACCATATTCATATGTGATGTTTGGAATAATTGAACAAGATCTAAATGATCACTGGTATAGTTCAATTGAGAGAAGTTGATAGAAGTAAAATATAACGAATCTTTAATTATACCCCTATCAATGTTTACCCACTTGAGTTTGAATAACACAACTAAAAAAACATTATAGTTTAATAAAATTACATCATTCAACATTTAATATCATCTCATGTATTTTAGTTTAAATTAAGCACTATTTTGATTTCTCAAGTAATTATCGTGATAAATTCTAAGAAACATGAAGAAATGAATATTATAGTAATCAAATATTTTAGACTATAATAAAGGACCTCGAGGCCAGAAAATAAGATGATTTTTTATCTCAGATCAATTATTAACATTAATTACCTTTATTTAGATATAAAAGGTTTGACATTTAACATATAAAAAATAAATACACCTCAATAATAAAAATATGAGTATATTCTTATATAACAAGGTGACCATTAAAAAATATCCTTATTAATATATTTTGTTAATTTCTTATCATTTCGATCTTGAAAGAATAGATTCCTATTTGTATGAAATACAAAATAATTAATAAATGAATCTACAATAACATTATTCTGTATCACATATCTATGATCATATATCAAATTCAATGATGTCTTTCAAAAATGTTACCTCATTCCAATTCATTTTTCAATAGTTGGAAATCCCAGTGATTGGTTTTTAGGATGATAATTAGTAGAAAATTCAATAAGTCATCCAAAATGAATGATTATAGTGTCAATCCCATCAAAATACCTAGAACAGACGATTAGGCACACTTTTTCTCTTTATCATTCAGTAATAGAGCATTTTGGTTGAGATTTATTCTTCAAATATGATTTTAAATTACATATGTACCTAATGAAAAAAATAATAAACATAATAAGAAATTTACTAAATTATTTGATAAAAGAAAATTTACCCATTAAAATAAAATTAAATGTCAATGTACCTATCAATGGGATACATCCATCAGTATTGTACCAGTCTACCAAGATTTACATGTTCAAAAAAATATAGAGTGAAATGAATTATAAATATGAGGAATGAAGGTGGAAATAACATCTCCAAATGAAAAAGGGTCAAAAAAAACAAATACACAACGTTTATCAATATAAGTTGGATTTAGTGTTTTTCCAAAATGCTCTATCAAAACGTCAAAAAACTCAACTATAATCACAATTAATTTTCCTAGTGACATATTATACAATACAAACAATAAAAACATCTGTATAAAATTTTTTGAATGATGTCCTTTAAATCCTAATAACGTTTGATTTTTTAAGACAACATACCATAATATGTTACGTGAATATCCATATGGAACTTTTAAATTTTTATAGTTCAATGTAATATTCCTTTATCATGATTTATTATTGTAAAAATATCCAAAGGGTACATTCCATTATAATTTTACCACAAATGAGGCTTTATATTCATTGACCCTAAGTCCTTACAAACTTTAAGGTGATCCTTAGATTTACCTTTCTCATTATGAAATATAGAAATTACATTGACATTCTACAAAATATTTACTATGTCATGGTTATGATGTATCAAATTAAACACATAAAAATGAAGTTTGAAAAAAAACATGTTTTCTTCAATTGTTTTGTTCCTGCTGTATTGGATAGTATACCTCATAACCTTATCTCCCTTATCTAAAATGATGTCATTTTCCAAATTATTCAATAACAATTGTTAATTTTTATTTTCAAAACAAATAACCCCTTCATCATCTTTCTCATTCAATACCTCCATCAAATTATGTCTTGTGGAAGTTAAATTTATGTGCTTCATAAAGAAATGTATAATGGCACATAAAAACCAATTTTTCAAAAAGTTAATCATTGAGGGTCAAAATCAAAAATTAAAAAATGGGAAAACCAAACCCGTATGAGTGTTCCAACTAGATATATTTCATATTATAATAATGTCACTAATTTTCCTAAAGAAAGTGGAATATATTTTTTTAATATTTTTCTCATTGATTAATCATATGTTTTCATGCAATATTCCAATAATTCTCACAATTCTTTGATTAGAGGATGAATGAATATATCAATGGAATTTTTAGGAATTTTCTATGTGGGAATAATAATTGAAATAATGAATGAAATTTTCATCATACAAATCAATGGATTTAGATTATATGGGATTAAAAAAACTAGTCAAATTCAATATTTAGAACACAATGTTCCAAATGTGATAAAACCATCAGATGCCAATCTGAAATGTACATTCTAGGGATCCAATTTTATTGAAATGCCACATCAAACAAATTCCATGATTTTGAATCCTTTGGAAGTCTCATCAAACCACCATATCTATCCTAATCATTACACATCATGTCATATTCATTCTTATATGACATGTTTGACCATTTCAATCATGGCTTGAAAGGAAGATTAAGCATTACATTTTCAGTAATTTATTTCTTCTATTTCTTAATTGGATTTCAATCGTTTATACTATCAGTACTATTCAATATATTATATATTCTTGTATGTAATCTTTTTCATTCTTCTTTATCAAACTCTTTTCTCCATTGAGGCATTCAATAATTAGGGAATTCATGTATCTTTGAATAATAAAGACCATGTTTTTTGACATTATTCAGCTCATATAATGATGAAAGGATTTTAGCTTAACTAAATGTATCTTGATGGAAACCTAAAATCATGGACATTTCATTGTCACACATTACACAAAGACACGTAATATGATATAACATAAGTAGAAAACAAAACATTGAATACATTTAACACACTTTATAACATTTTAATTATGGCTCCAAATCTATTATACATAAATAACTTGAAATGGTATATATATCATATTTTCCAATATTTTGTTTATATTTAACCATAACTTGAATTTACTATCAGAAAAAAGAATATTTATTCTACCATCCATGTATTTTTTGGAATTTCTTAATCTAAATATTCTTATAAACCATCTGAATATTACGGTCTATTTTATGGTAAATTAATCCAACTTTTAGCCTATGTTATTTATTTATTTTATTCATATATATTCACATAAAAGATATATATGTTTAATCAAATAGGTTAAATAATAAATAAACATCAACCAACTTCATTATTGATCATGATAGGGTCTTGATTTCGTACAAAAAAAATTCATCATCAAAATGATTCAATCAAACATTAAAAACATAAACAACACTCAATCACATAAAACATTTTATAATTTAATTAAATATTACAGAAAAATTAAAAAAATATTATATTAAATGATGATGGGGGATATAGTAAATAAAAAATGGTAGAATCATTTCAGGGTTGTAGTTGATGAGAAATGGGGACTCGAGGTCCTTACTATTGCTGACTAGGTGGTCGGGGTCAAAGTGGCTCCCAACAACAGATATTGAGGTCACGCCGGTTGCCAAAATGGGGGGTTGGGATGGTGGCTATAACGTAGAGTAGGGTCAATGTCACACAAATAGAAAAAAAGTGATTTGGGTCATGAATTCAACTGGGGGGGGTCAGGGTATTTAGTATCCAGTAATGCGGTTAGGCTGATAGCAGTCATTGTTAGGGGGTAGAGGTCATGGTGGTCATTGAAAGGGGGTCAGCGGTCATCGTTGAGTGGGTGGGAGGTGCGGGGGGGGGGGGGGGGGGCTCACTCTCAAGGGGAGTGGGGGTGTAGGGGTCGAGGGTCACAGTTGAGGGAAGCATAAGGTGGGGTTCAGGTGTCTGTGTCTGGGGTCCCCATCAAGGAGAGTGTGATGTGGGGTGTCAATGTTGGGGGGTCTCCACTGAGTGGATAATGTGAGGTGGGAGTGGGGGTGGGTTGCCACTGAGGGGATTACAATGTGGGAAGGGGCTAAGGGGTCTTCCCACGGGGAATATGATATGGGGTCACCATGATGGGAGCTTGAGGTGGGGGGGGGGGTTGTGTCGGTGGTCATATACGTGGGGAGTGAAAGGTATGGTATCATTGTTGAGGGGAAATTGATGTCTATGGGTAGATCTTGATGAATGATAGAGGGGAGAGGGGGAAAAATTAGAGGTTTTTTAATTTATTTAGTGACAGCTTAAGTAAAATATCCACTAATTTCTAAAAAATAACACTTTTTTAATCCATAGTTATATTATAGATGGTTTTAATATAATTTATTTATAGAAATTTTTAAAACATCATACAATAAACCACCTCTGTACAATTTTTTTTTATTAAATTTGGAGTTCACTTCCCATTACGCATCATGTTTACATATTCAATGCATAGAATATTAACAAAACAACTATGATCAGGTAATTTTACACTAGAATTTTCCATAAATTTTTTTTTAAATTGTTGCAATAGTTGTATATATATATGTTCTTATATATATAGATACATATATTTATATATTTTAAATTAATTAAAAATAAAAACCAAAATTTCATGATAATATAACTCTGGAATGATATAAGGAAGAGAAAATTTTTATATTGAATTAGAATAAATAATTCATGAACATATGATATGCCAAACATAAGTAGAGATTTTTTTGAAACCAAAATTTCTTATAGAAGAAATCATTGTTATATAAATTCATTTTTTCAAAAAATACAATACATATGAAAACGTGTTACATTTATAATACTGATTTTAGAAACCATAAAACAAACTGTGAAATTTAAAATATTCCACAGAATAGAACCCTAATGTGGGTGTTTTTTTAAAAATAAAAAAATTCCAACATTGTTTCACATAAAAAGATAATTTATGTAAGAGTAATCCACTTAAAAATAATTTTTTTTAAAAATTGATAAACGAACATAAAAATCCCCATTTAAAATAAAATCAAAAATTTTAAGCTTATTTAAACATGTGTGTGTAATAAATATATTTTTTAAACATATACCATTACATAAATCCAGATTTTAACATTAATAATTGAATTTTATGTCATTTATGGATACATTTTTATTTTTGAAATGTGTTGTATATATATAATTATTTTGGAAATATTAACCATTGAATATTAATTTAAAACATTAGTGGGTATGAATAAATATACGCATTTCAAATAAACTTTCCCTTATGAACTAAATTTTTGAATAAAATTTTGAATTGAAAATATTCTATACACAAAATTGAATCTATTATATTTGGGATACCATTACCATAACTGCTAATTGTAACTAAAATGATCTCAAATGATAAGTTCCTCTAACTGAAGATGATTTTATTTTTATTTTTTTTGTAAAAAAATAAACGATTTTAGGATAGATTTATTTTGACCGTTACCGTGGAAAGCTGGAAGAGACTGTGCCGCCTTTTGGTAAATTATAATTTTTATGGACACAAAATGATTAAATCAAAAAGGTTTTTGGGGGAGATACCATCTTTTTTCAAGCATAAATCTAAAGGTGGATTTCCTACTATCGTGTTTCGCCTAACGTAAAGGGGAAAGGTATTATCATTGTTAATGACATTCCTTGATGAGAATGTAAAAAAGGAACCCCCATCCCACTTATAAAATTAAATTCTTCTCCCTAAATTTAATGTTATATCTCTCTATATAAGACCAATGGTATTTCCATTGTGATTGTCGGTTTTGGTGTCCTAAAAGGAGTGCTGATTATTACAAAGAATCATTTAGAGGGTTTATTATTATTTATTTTAACTTTATTGACTTACTTAACTGATTTAATTTTAATTAGTTGAAAATATGGTTTTTATTTACTAGTTTAGTTGGTATGATTATTTTTAATAAAATAGTTATTATTAGTATTCATTAAGTATAAATTCACTAATGAATTACTTTTAATTAAAAAATGACTATATAATGATTGGCTAATAATAATTATGTTATGAATTACATATGATTATGTAATTATTAATCTATAATTAATTAATAATTGGGTAATTTTTAACAAAATATTATGTAATTCGTAAATAATTATTAAATAATTATTAAACCAGGATTAACTAATGATTTTATAAGGATTAACCCATGATTAAAGAATGATTAACTGATATCTAAAAAAGGATGAACTAATGACAAAATAATACTTCCCTATTAACTAGTGAATGATTAATGAATAATTAACTAATGATAAAATAATGATTACATCATGATTAAATAATGATTAAAAATTATTAAATAATGATTACATAATGATTAATAGGTGATTAACTAATGAATATATATTTATTAAATAATTATTAACTAATGATTAAATATTGGTTAACTTGTTGTTAATGAATGATTAATTAAATATAAACAAATTATTAAATAATCAATGAAAATTATTAAATAAATATCAACTAATGATTTAATATTGTTTAAATAATAATTAAATAATGATTAAAAATTAATAAATATTGAAAAACTAATTATATAAAAATAGTTAACTAATGATTAAATACTGAATAAATAATGTTTAAGTAATGATTTTGTAATGATTAATTAATTATTAAATACGTATTAAAGAGTGATTAACTAATGATTAAAGAATTATTAAATAACATTGAATTGATGATGGATAAATTATAAAATAATGATTTAGTAATGAGTAAATAATTATTAAATAATGATTAACTAATTATTAAACAGTTTATAACTACTGATTAATTGATTTTTAACTAATGATTAAATAATGATTACAAAATGGTTGAATAATGATTAAATAAATATTATAGAATGATAAACAACTGCTTTTCTAATGAATAATGAATCATTATGTAATGATTAAATATTTATGAACTAATGTGTAATTAATGATTAACTAATGAAAAAGTAATTTATATCTACTGATTAAATAAAAATTTAATAATTATTAAATAATGATTAATAAATAATAAAATAATGAATATAAAATTATTAACTGATGATTAAATATCAATTGACTAATAATTGACTATTTCTTCATTAATGAATGACAATTGATTAACTAATGATTAGATAATTAGTAACTAATGATTAACTAATGATTAAATACTTATTAATTAATGATTAATGAATGATTAACTATTGTGTAATGAATGATACATTATTGATTGAATATTTATTAAGTAATGATTAATAAATTATTAAATAATGATTAAACAAATATTATTAATGAATGATTAAATAATTATTAATTAATGAATAATTAATTGATAACTAACTTTTATCTAATGGTTAAATAATGATTAAACAATGAGTAAATGTTGATTAACAATTTATTAAAGTATAACTAATATAGGATTAATTAATTATTAAATAAATATTGTGTAATTAGTATCTTTTGACTACTTTTTCAACAAAATATTATATACATAGGATGAATCATATTCTCTTTATAAACAAATTAACATAACTTTAGAAAATATAACATTTATATACCTAAAAATTAGTGTCCTCTTTTATGAAATAAGAAATTGTACTAAATTTTTTGATTCATAATGATTATGTGGTAATATAATAAATTCAATCCATATCTGTATACTAGAAATGGATATGGCTATATAATTTATGTACTTAGGGAAAAACAAAAAGAAATAGTATTAGGATAGACTCAATTGGGAACATGTAGAAGATAACTAGACTTTCTGTACAATAGGTTTGATAATCTCATATGATATGCCTTATATGATTTATGTTTTATTCATAAAATACTGAAAATATCTTTAATAATATTTTAGAGTGTATTATGAAATATATGTTTTATCTTTTAGGAAAAAATTCTGAATAATAAAAATTATATGGTCTACCCTCATAGTCAATAGTATTTACACTATCAAAATATTGTCCACAAAACATTTTTCTTGTAGGGAATCATGTTTCCCTATTGATAATTTTATTGGGAGGTTATTCAAACTGATGATGAAGATTATTATAGAAACTAATCAATAAAAATAGTTAAGACAAAAAAATTATGTAACCCATGGTTAAATTCAATAAGTAAATATTTTTTGATTAAATATGACACATAATCAAGATATTATGTATATTGTCGATATATATATATTAATTTATTTTATTCCTAGTTACACTAGGGAATCTATCTTGTCTGTTGAATGTGGATGGGATTTGGGTCCAAGAAAAAATTTAATTTTCCCAGAAATCACGCAGTGCCATGATATAGTTATATATTGAGGTTTCTACTTTATAACAACAATATCAAATTTTTAGAAGATGTAGAATTACAAGAGGGGTTGATAAATATTCATTCTAATAGATTGATGTTATCTTATTTGATATAGAAGCGGAAAACCTAGATGATCTACCAGATATCCATAAAAATTAAACATCTGATAAGGTTTTTTCAAATGATAGAACAAATGGAGAAAATTGTAATGAGGAAGAAGGACCAATAGATGTGGGGGAGGAAGATTATAGAAATGATACAGTTTTACAATGGCCTCAAAGAATAATAAATCCTCACCACTATTCACTTATTGGTAGGAAGCAATGACATGTTTTCTTAAATTCAACTTCATTTTTCTTATTACTACAACTGATTTTCATAGAATTTTAGTAGATAAGTTTAGTGAGATAGATAAAAAATTATATAATAGAATGTATTTCCAAGTAAATAAGCATTGATAAACATATTAAAAAAATTTCAAATTGATAGGAACTGTACATATTTATTTCAAAAAAACTTTTATTCAAAATATATAATAAGTTGTTGTAAATATTATGATGATTGTAGATTCCACATGAGGGAGATTTTGGAGATTTAATTTGGAGGTTAGAGAATTTCTAAGATTGAGGTACCTCATAATTATGTTTAACAAACCCTGATATAAGATCATAAATCCTCAGATGGTTAATTTTTTTCTTCTACTATCGTTGAGATGATTATGACCTACATGATGTTTATATATCTCTTATGCATGATAGGATACAAAAAACATTTTTTATAAGATTTCATATAATAATGCTTTAATGGAGAAATATAATGAAATATGTTTGTTCTATAGTGATTGGGATGACTCATATTGGGTGTTTTAGTATTTTTAAGAATTACTAAGACACAATAAAAGAGTTTTCATAAATCATCATAAGAATGAACATGTGTCTCAAGATAACTGACTTGATCCATATCATGTTCAAATTCAACGCTTTTTTTTTGACATTCTTCACCTATAATTTCACATTTCAAATCAATAAAGAGTTCCCAAAAATTGAAGAAATGTTTATATATGCACATACAAGGGTGTGTTTTTGATTATCGAAACCCAAGATAACAATTGTACATTTCATATACTTTAATTTTTCTTTTATTGTGTAAGAAATAAAAAATCATAGAGTTAGTTTATGGCATGTATCAGCAACCATTTAACCTATATTGGGGGGGTGACTATCTTATATCTAAGTGGCATCGAGAAATCAATGAAGTAATCAATGTATATCATGATACATGGACATCCCATACATCATATTATCCGTACTTAATTACTTACAATTATAAAAACATGTGAAAAAATTCAATAATGTACATATGAAGAACACAATCGTGAAGTTAGTGTGTAATTTCATCATTATATTAATCAATTATAACATATTGATAAAATTATATTATGGTAAATATGATCAGTTATGTGTATCATATGATCATGATAAATGAATTTTTGGGCAATGTTTTGAACAAATCTGCAAGGCTAATAAAAATGTTTATGATTATATTATGTAGATTCCAAAATAAAAATGGAAATTGGAATATGATGGGTGTAAGATGTATAGAAACATAAACAAAAACAATAGGAGAGTGAAACAATGTTGGCATTAATAGTATACAGATGTTACCAATAATTTCTCTAGTTTAAGAGACATTTTATTATATTTTGAATTACATACATGATAGAAAATAATAATCCTAGAATATGATTCATCATGGGATAACATAAAAAAGACAAATTAAATGAGTTATTGAAAATATAATTAAATAATATTCTACTTATTAAGTGTTCTTTTTCATCTGAAAGGATCTTAGTTTTATATTCAAGATTTCCTATTCTTCTTCGAAAATATAATAGGTAAAAAAACAGGAATATTATTGGAATCATGGAAATTGCTATAAGGAAAATTCTAGGCATTATGTTTTTAGGATCACCTTCCACCATAGCGTATGCCTCTGTGAACATATCATTGGAAGAATATGATGATCCATTATATCAGTTAGAAACCATTTCTAACTTTAATTCTACACCATGGACACCTATGGAGAGTTTCAAAATTTTACAATTCATGAATAATAGCTAATAATGATTCCTAACATCCAAAGATTATGACAATGAGGGAGACTGAATTCTAGAAGGACATGGAATGAGATTCATTGACTTAATAAACTAGGGAAAGATTTGAGATATAGTACATATCATCAAGAAATTAATAATAAGAGACAATTCCCTAATATTTCATGATCGAGTTCACACTCTCATCCATTATTGTGTATTCTTTCCAATATTATATATACATATTATTAATAACACGATTTTTATATAAGAGGCTTCATTTTGTTTCAATTTTATGGCAGGTCTAAATACATTTACTAACTAATGACATTATGCCTTAAATATTCACATTACAATGTAAACATAAAATAAATTTATTTATCCATCATAAAAAGAAAATTATGATCATATAAGGTTAAATTGTAAAGAAAAAAACAATTAAATAACACATATATTCTTTACAAAATACAAGAAATAACATGGCATTATTCAATAGAATAGAGTTTTGATGAGATGATCCTGACTTCATATGTGTTGTAAAATCTATCTTATTTTCATGTTGTATCTTAATAAAATATTCCAAACGGATGTACATAAATGTTTAATTTTCAGAATTATTTGTACATCGATTGACATTCCTCTAAAGACAGTGAATATATGATTTAAAGGATAAATGGTTTTGAAAATTCAAAAGTCATGTAATTCTCTTTGAATATGTTATTAATCTACCACATGAAAATAAGATGGATTTTACATCACATTAGAAGTTAGACTCATGTCATCCAAACTATATTTTGATAAAAAACATCAAGGTATTTTAGACTATTTTAAATCACTCATGTGTTATTTAATGAGTGTTCTCTTGTCCATTTCATTTTATATGATAATAATTATAATTTCATTTTGGATAAATAAATAAATTTGATGTTTTATCTTTATTTTACCTCACTTTAAAAAACATAATGTGACTTATTTTCTAATAAACCATTAGATAATGAAAACAAATCTTTACATATCTAAATACATAAAAATATATCTTAAAAACACCGATTCCATGGTAAACAATCACTAAAATAACATTATAAAAATTCTTTGAGAAGTGTAAATTCATTCCCTTTTATTTTGGTAAGAAATGCATCAAAAATAAATAGGAATATACATGTAATGTATTAAATTCTATGATTAATATCATTCTATAGAAAATAACATTATATTTACATTATAAACATATGACTTATTTCAATGTTTTCAAATATATATAGAAGATACATTGCTACTCTGTGTAAGAATGTTTCATGCTACATGCTGGAGGGCCAGGATATTTGACAGAGCTGGGTATGTCGAGAACACCATTATCATCACATTCCTCCTCCAGTAACCATTATACCAAGAATATATAGTGATGGATCCTATGGAATTTTTGTATCTGATTTTAAATTCATTGTTCATCATATAATTTCTACACACCTCATGAGATGGAGACTGGAAACACACACATTATACACTCATAAGGGATAGATAACCATCACCCTTAAGGGTGTTGGAGTCTTGCTCATTCATCCTATACAGTGGATATAGTTATAATACACCGCTAAGGGAGTACTCTAATATTTTACGTATATTTATATGCAAAAAATGTTAGTCCAAAGTTGATGCTATAGATAATAGGTATAAATCGATTAGGTGACTTGAGATGCACTTTGCACGATTACCCTGCCGAGTCTAAAAATTATACTATCATGAATCAGGTTTGTGTATATATATTATGGATAATTTTGGTATTGTGTTCACTGTTTACTCTTGTATGAATATACACATGATGTTTCGGGGCCTGTTGGAGGATTTTGATCCAGTTAGGACAAATATATAGGGTTGTTCATACATGGAATATATATATGAATCATTTTATATAACATACCTAGAAGATTTAATTTATTTCAAGGGATTAATCATCCTTCTTTATATTTTGGAATGATATCACATCTCAGCAACTTATATTTTCTGGTCTAGAGCTACATGTTGATGTGCTACCTGAGGATCTGTCTGGACGCTAGTTTGATCACCCTTCTCTATTAGTTTCTGATTCTAGTGTGAGTTAATAAATATAATATATTATTATATATCAGAATCAATGTTATATTTTAATGATATATTAAAAAAACCACTTAATTAGGGATTAGAGACACAAGATGGGTGAATAACATATCACATTGGTTAGTTTGTGACCAATAGACATTGGTATATATTATATTCAATTGAAAAAACCATTTCATAATATAATAATTGTTTTAGTAAAAATCATTTTTGAAAAATCCCACAAGTAATTTAATATTACAGAGATTATATAACAGGGTTTATTGAACCAATTTTCCACATACTACACTTCTAGACATCATGATGAGATTGTTGTAGTTCCAGTCATTCTCATTCATCTTATTGAGTGGCAGTATCCATGTGAGTTATACACCTGTTTGGTTGGGTTCAATGTATTCTATTTCCTCTGAGATAGACTGCAACACTACACTCTCTGAATCTGACTGGGTGAAAGGTTGTTGATTGGAATCAATGACATGCTTAGTATATAAAACTATAGGACAGAAAAGAATCATTTCATATCAAGGGTGTCCATATGATGTTATTCTCACTATCAGAGAAACTCCATTATACACCATGATATAGACTGAATTCAATATTGTATATTACTACAAAACGAATAGGGATTAATGATCTGGTAATTCATTAAACTAACATTATTTTTTCATTTTACAACTTTCTAATTAATTTTTATTATCATTACATTATACCAAACAAAAAAATATAATCTACATTGTTGATCCATAAGAGCAGGAGGATTCTATCATGACAGTGATCAATGATGCAAATTAGGGGAAAATTATATAATATTCTATTTTGTATAAAAATATCATTTATCTCTGACCCGAGGGAGATGACATTCATTCCAAGGGAGTTTATATTCTTCCTCAAGAGCATCCCAAAATAGTTGCTAATGTTGGGGAGTCATGATGACGAGAATGTTGATCGCATTTTTATGTACTCCAGGCCTCAAATATATTATATACAAAGGTTGTCCCTCAAATAGTATTGTATCAACTTCTTAGGGATTAGAATAACGAGGCATTAAATCCATTAATTTTGATTAAATATCCATAG
Source organism: Viscum album (assembly GCA_963277665.1). Classification (NCBI taxonomy): domain Eukaryota; kingdom Viridiplantae; phylum Streptophyta; class Magnoliopsida; order Santalales; family Viscaceae; genus Viscum; species Viscum album. The sequence goes on from OY728139.1 coordinate 250,633,576, forward strand.
TTTTCACTAGGTCTGAAGTATTTGAGTTTATTCAGAGGTTATTTCCCATGCCCCCACATTTCATTCTCGAGCCTTCAGAGGCTATATTGTTTTCGTAATTGATGAAGGAATTCCTTTATCTTCACAGAGTGGTAAAAGTATTAGGTTTCCACAATGACATCGAGTTGAAACAACCTCCCACTATGACACAGTCAGAGTATCATAAATATGAGGTTCTATCACCCATGGATCATCCCTCTATAGAACTTCATACTCCATCCATCATAGAGGATGATGATCTCGATACCAATATCCCATTAACACAATAAATTGTGATATGAGACCTTTCCATATAGAGTTACTATACTCTCTCATGTATATCATTTATATTGACTGAATGGATTTGAAACCACAATTTATTGTATTAATTTTTTTTCTTTTTTTTATTTTACTTAAATTTTTAATTTTATAACCATTAAAAGTCAAGTTGATAATATATTGGAAACCAATTAAATTTAAAATAGATAACCATACAAGAATATAATATATAAACTATAAAAATAATCAAAATAAAAAAACATATCATAAAAATCTAAATATTTATTAAAAATATAATGATATTTATCAATATTTCTAATCAAAATTAAATAACCCAACACACATATTAATTATTGAAAACATGAAATTTACACATTTAAAAATTTATGTAAAATATTTACAAGATCATTTATTACATTTTAAATGATGTTTAAACATACATTAATTGTAAGTTTTGGAAAAAAAATCTATTAAAGTTAAAATTTAATAATAGTTTATATGAAATATTTTTTATTTTAAATTTTATTTTATAATTTCACTAAGTGTGTTAAATTTTAGTTTGATTTTATTTAAACTATATTATTGATAAAATTTAAAGTCACCTAAATAACACATTATTATATTTAATGTAGGTTAATTTGTAGGCATATAAACTATTAAAAATTCAAAATAGATCATAAAAATAGCAAAAAAATTAAATGTATGTGGAAAAAAATCAAAATATAATAACTAATTAAATATAAATATAATTTATATGAAATTATAAATACAAATGTAATTGTTTAAATTAATAGTGTATTATGCCACTAAAATTAGTTTTCATTTTTTGTTTTTATGAAATGTTTTTTAATTTGAATTATTTTTTTATGTTTCATAATTTTCCAATTACATTTTGATTGTATTTCATCTTAATTATTTATAGAATTTCAAATACAACAACTAAAACCATTGATATCTTTCATTTAAGGGACTTATAAAGAATATAACATATAAAATATAAATTCAATCTTAATAATATTTAAAAAACGAGTCAACATATAAATCATAACATAAATTTAACAAAATTAAATTAATAAATAAGTAATAGATAATTTACATGTCAAAAAGTGTATTTCATTAAAACATAATATTTTTACTTCCAAATATTAATGTAAATAATTCTAAAAAAACAAAACAAATAATATATATACGTGTGTTTGTGTCTGTGAAAATATAAAAACATGTATATTTAAAATAATAATTTATAAGCCTTGAAATTTTTGATGAACCATTTCATTATTTTATGACATTTTTTAATATATACTTATTTAATTGTATTTTCAAAAAAACATACAAAAATGCTCCATGAAGATATTTCCAAAAAAATCTAACTCCCTCTCTGTCTCTCTCAATCTCTCTCATAGTCTCTCTCTCTCTTGTAAAATGAAAACCATTTTCAACATTAGTAATAACCATTGTTGGATGTCAGGGAAATGAACACATAAGAAATAATATTCTCTATCTATAGCCCACACATGACGAGTTTATTGAATAATTACTATCATTGTTATTATTTTATTGAATTTTATTTTATTTTATTTCATTTTTCAGTTAGAAATAATATTCAAAATACATATATTATTGGTGTATCATTTAATTTCATGTATTTATTTCCTAATTAATGGAGTATATATGAATTTTTTATAGATTACAAGCTCATATTAGCATTTTCAACTATTTATTGGTGCTTATCACTTAATTCAATGAGATTAAATGCATGTTAATATAATGAATCCGGGAAACCATCCTTTATTCCATGAATCGATGGATTTTTTCTGACATTATGTCAACAGTAAGATAATTCCACGTATCCCTCATCATATATTTTCTCAAAACATAATAATTGTGTCATAGGTGAGGAAAAATTAGATATCCAAAGTGATGTCGAATAATGTTGTCAATGTGACGGGTGGTAGCCTATGGAAACTATGATAAAAAATTATGGTGATGGATTGGTGTGATGGATATTTAGGTTAACCTAAGATGTGAAGTCGTTCGGGATGAAATGGATTATGAGTGTCCTTTGGGATTCATGTGTTCCTCTCTCACTCACACACACACACACATAAACACACACACACACAGACACACGCACACACATATATATATAGTCATACATATATATATATATATATATTTAGTCAATATACTATGTAGTGTCTCGTGAAAAAAAAATAATGACACTAATTTTTGTGGTGGGTGGTTTAAAGGTTCATGCGGATGGAGTATATGATGATGTAAACCCCTAATATGAATATTAATGAACCGAGCATGACTGGTCTAAAAAATTTACTAAATAATATAAAAGTATAACAAGTGCACAATGTGTGACACATGAAATTCACCAAAACATGAAAGATTCAACCAACCCCTCAAAACAAAAATGTATAATCCATATACCCATATAAAATCTACGAAGACCGATATAAAATGTCCCAAAAGCCCATAAACACCATCAATATCGAATGAATCCATGATCTGGCATACATGTTCCATCCTCGAAAATCTCATGTGTGCAAACACATCAATGTGGATCACCAATAGCACTCCAACCATGGTATTCATCATGTATTTTGAATCATTTATGTTTAGGAAATTATCGTTAACTTTAGCATCATTTATAACATGACCAAGGTTGTCCCTGATGCCTAATGATGAAGGTATTAGTGCCAATACGTCATCAGAGGAAGACGATCACTATCGACATCCCATACAATGGAAACTTTTGGTACCTAGGATTATCACACCAACAGTGTCCCATATAACAGCAGGTCCCCCATAGCTTCTTTCCCAACCACATTTGGGGAAGAACACACCAACATAAAATGAGACCCTAGGAAAATAGCCAAAATATCCAATAGAAAAACAATCTTAATGGACCGATCGGCCCATGCTGACAACATCGTCGATTAGTGACCGTGCTATGACCAATATTCCACCTGAAATGAAACCAATAGAATAATTTCATTCCATGTTCACTAACATGGGCTACCTAAGGTCCATGTCCTTGAGGTCACCCATGGTCCGCCCATCAGAATCACATGAAACCTTTTTCACTTCATGAGCCTATTTCGGTAGAACCCATCATGAAATAATGGACCTGATCACCCACAAAACCATTGGTACCCCACACCAACTCTGTTATGATCCCTCATAACCCTCCCCAACAATTTTTATCAAACTGAAATGAGGATTCCATTCCAATTAAGGTTTCCATCTACTTTTTGACAATGCAAACTAAGGACATAATACACGTACCAATGAATTGATTCATCCTTTCAATATATTTTCATATATAATGAGAATTAGAAATTTTTCATGAAAAATGATACAAGTAGATCACGTGTATTATTGTACCAAAAAATTGAAATTATTTGATAAGGATGGTATTTCTCTATGTTGAACACATGGAGCATGTCATAGATAACCCTAAAACACAATTTTATGGATAAATAATATGAAACCTTCCCCATACGTTATAGAATCTATTATTGGATGACATACATAAAAGAAAATTTCCCTTACATTTCTAATTGGTGATATCCCCATTTCAGTGATACTTTATAAAATACATGGACTCCTATATTATAAGAAAATATCATTGTAGATTATCTAAAAAATAATTTCTTATACATTAGAACTCCATCTATTGATCATCTATATTTGTTGTTATAATCTCATGTATATGGAATGGTCCAATTAGTGGTGATTACCCTTTCTTAACAGAATAAACTTGTGATCAACATTTTTATCCATATAATGTCTTGATCAAATCCATATATATCATGGATAAATAATTATTTTTATATAAAAACTCAACTAAGGATAAATTATCTTTCCCTGAACCACAAAAATATACAATACTTGATGTAATAGCATCATCGAATTTCCAGATACTAGGTTCTGACTTATCATGGGTTTGTGGGTGTTATGCCATGCTCATGGTTAACTAGGTTCTAATGGCTTATTGCATGGATTCCCAGAATCATTAGGTGTATCTAGGGTCTCAATCAAATACAATATGGAAACTAGGACTCGATTAAATTTCATCACATATTAGATATATATAGACATATATGTGAGACCTTATTCTATATTAGATACTTGAATTATAATCAATTTTTTTTAATTGTTGATTTGGTAAATAAATACATAAATAGAATCATTCTTTCAAAGGGTTCATGATGTTTTTAAGATGTTGTGATTTGATTGTAATTATTTTATATAGATCAATATGTTGATTATGCTGAAAAAAGTATGTCTGTTGAGAATGTAATAAAAATACCCATATAATGTGGTCACATGATTAGAGTTTTCCATTAGATTTAAAACCATCTACATGATGATCAGACTCATAATCATAATACGAAGAACAAAAATAAAATGATTAAAAAATTACATCAATTTGTGATGAAGCCTGTATGTAGTTGATGTTTTAGCAGACTCATTTTGGGTCATAAAGGATTGTCTTGATCATAATAAAAAATTTAATCAGAGTCTAGAATTATATGATATAATTATGATGATGTTGTTCTGATTATAGATTACTCATAAATAATATGTTGTCTGAAAACATGTGATGAAAACCACGTAATGGAAAGTGGGAAAACAAGTGATTCAAAAAAATGAATTTTTGTTTGAATGAATGAATATGTAGGAAGGATTGGAAGTTATAATACTATCCATTATAAGTCAAATTATTCTATTCATATCCTCTGTGTTTAAAAATTTATGAGGAATCCAAGCTTATAATTTGAGGTTTTTTGGAACATAATGTTAATATTTTAAAGTCTCAACCCATTAGTGTGATATCACTAGTTATAGTTTTTTTGAATCATGTGAGGATATGATTATAACAATATTTAAAAAAGATACCAGTTTTCAATCTAATAAAAAATCTACATAAAACTAATATTCTATGAGAGATGTTAATATATACCATAATTTGAAAAGGAATTTACTTGACAGGGTAAAAGCCACTAATATTAGTTTATTATTTGATGTGAGTCACCAATTATCTGAGTAATCCTGACATTGATAATCAGAATCATTAGTTTTTGTATAATGGGATTAGACTTATAATTGATATTTTGGAGTTCATGGGATCATTGCAAAAGAAAATAAGTTGATTTTTCTGGGATTTAAGCGAGTAAGAATGCCAGATCACAATCCAATAGATGGAGATTAAAAATATAGTCAAACATGTTAATCAATATGATTTTTTTATTTTATCAGTTGGTTCACGGTAAATGAAAATATATTATATTATTCATATGAAATGGGTTATAATTTTCAGACTATATGTGGTAATGACTATCACACTTGGGATAAAATAGATCCATTAGAGTGGATATGGGATTGATTCATAAAGCGCGTCCTGACAAAGATAAACTTATCCGATGTAGGATCATTAGTCTTCTGAAAAGATGAAAATTACTACTGTATAAAATATTTACAATAAAATTTTTAAAGGGAAATTGATTTTTTAAGTGATTAGTGAAAATGACTATAAAATATGTTTGAAATCAGTTCTGAAGTGTTGTCGATTACATGAAGGAATATTTTGAATTTTCGACAATTTTTTTTGGAAAATATAGGAGAAATAATGCCGAAAAAATATCAATAATTATTATGGAAGAGGTGTTTTGATGTTTTAATTCTAAATAGTTGGTACATAGAATCAAATTAAAAATATTGCTTTTAAATTTATAATTATTATTGTACTAAGAAGTTAAATATTATCCACATGTAAAATTGGTTTAGATAATTGTAATGTAAAATCTAATGTTGTAAAAATTTCTTAACTACAATTATGAAATTGGAATAAAAATTAAAATAATATTGCAAAGTAGAACAAAATTAAAAACTGAGATTAATAGGTGAGAAGATTCATGAAGGTTTGAGAAGTATAAACAAGAGTTTAGAATCACTGAAAAATTAAATGATATATATGAAATTACCAAGAAATTGATCATTCAGGAACGTTGGTAGAGTGGGAAAAATTTTCATAGTCCTTCCTAAACCACTTTCCGCACACCTATAAATATTAATAATTACATTGTACTTTTTAATGAACGCACTATTCATGGGTGATGAGATCGAAGGTGAAAGAGATGATGTTTTAAGATAGAAAGAGATTAAATTTTGAGCAATAAAAAAAATTTATTCCATAAAAAAGAAGAAGAATATGGATGATCATATTCATAGATTCTTAGATTGAACTCAGTTATCAGATGTAAAAATTTTAGTAAGGTTTATATACTAAAAAATAAGCAATTCATAATTGTTTCCGAAATATTCTGGAAAATTTATATTTGTGGAATGAACAATCGGACAGGAGAATAAGACTGGAATATAAAACTAAATATGATTATGAAATCTAGAATATGTTCTTATAGGTAGCAAGGTAAGGAGGTGATCAATTTTTTTTTTTTAATTTTTTATTTTTAAAAGTAGATAAGTCAACATAGAAATATATTTTGAAGAGAATATAAAATATTTCTTAACATCCTACACAAAAGTGGATTACATCATTTTTTGTTACTTGAATAACATGAAATGTCTTATTTAACATAGTGCCACAAAATTATAAGGGAATAGCCAGCGTATTTAATCCACACAAAAGGATTATTTTCTTGTGGATTTTTTCATATTGTATTTTATCCAATCCATACCAAGGTTGTAGAAACTTCTTTTGAATATTGAACCTACTAAATACGTTTATTCTTGTTAATGGTTTCTAATTTTGTCATCAATAATGTGTAAAATAATTAATAGGTGGTGAAGGTTGTTACTAAATTGAATAAAATTAATATAAAATGGGAATCACTAATTCAACCCCTCTCAGAAATTCAATAATCTTAGATGGGCCATTTTAATTGTGTGTGAGTTCGGTGATTCACATTCTTTTTTCTATTTGCTGAAGTGTTTGAAGAATAATTAGTGATTTGGAAAATAATTATTACGAATAGTAAAAGAATTCATATCTTCAATGATATGAATTATTATATCTGGAAGGATATAATGTAGCAATATATTCTGTATCTTGGGTATAATGTTTCTAAATCTTTATCATATGGTTTTCCCCCTTGTGTTTTGAATTATCTTCTTACATCTGTAGATACAGAGGATATTTTTAATGATAGAAGAGATATAATATTGTTAATATCATCATTATCTAAAAGTCATTCTATTAGAGTAATGGGAGTTTCTACTGCTAATGATATATGCGATAAACTGAAATATGTTCATGAATGCAACCTAAAAGTAATGAAGGAAATTTTACAAATCCAAATATTGAAGTATTAATATCTCAATATGGGTGAGAATGAATCTATAAGTTATATATTTACTAGGTTGAACAATATTTTTAGCACTATTATAGGTCATGGTGATGATTTGGATGAATAAACAATTTTTGGAAAGACATTATGAATTTTTTTGGGCATATTTGATGATAGTGTATCCTAATTAAAGGATATAGATCAAGAAACAATACAAATGGATGATTTTCATAGTACACCCATCACTCATGAAATGAGAGGGGGAATTTTAGGAAGGGATTAAAATGATTTCCATAGAATTTGTTTCAAGGATTCTAATAGAGAAAAACCTATGATGTCTTTTGATGAAGAGGGTAGATATTTTAATTAAAAAAATTCGGTTTGTAAAAAATTGATGAATATTTTTCCTTATTATCTGAAAACATGATATGTGTTAGAAGTTATTCTATTCAATAAGTTCCCTTAACATATATTTTATGATGATCCCTTTGTCCCTCTGATTTTAATTGTCCTCACTAGGGGTATGAATAAGATTATGATGAAGAAGAAAGAAGACCAAGATGATCTCATAAAAAAAAGAGTGATTAAGAAAAATCCAATTATAAGGAAAAATAAAATTCCTTCTATCTATTGATTATGATAGTGAAGAATTTATAAATAGAGTTGATGAAAAATATTTTCATATATTGTTAATGAGGAAAATTTTTCTATCAGTGAAAGTAGTTGTCCTGATGAAGAGGTATATGACGTTGAATTCAAAAAGTAAACTATAAATGATGAAAGGAATATATATATTTGAATAGTTTGGAATTATTATTTTTTAATCGACAACACTGTATAAGAAGAAACATGATTATAATTTCATATAAAGGAATAATTGAAACAATGTTTCAGAATAATAGGATGATTGGGAATGAAATAATGAAGATGATAAATGAAAATTCTCCAAGAAACAATCAAGAATATTTTTGTTTTAAGAATGTCAAGAAGTAGGAAGACATTAATGATTTGAATAAATCCATTGGGAATGAATGGAATAACAATTCACATGTTTTTCTAATGTTGAAGTAAATAGAAGATGATTTTTAACTTGTCCAAAAAATCATTATAAATACGAGAAAAGGGTTATGAGTTTTTAAATACTACCTATGAAGTTAGTTAATGTTCTAAAATTGATAATCTTAATAGGGATAAAACAAATTCATTTAATGTTTGAAAGTTAATTTAAAATTGTTTATGATAAGAGTAAGGAGTGGAAAATTATGCATTTGGTCAAAAACATTGGAGAAGTTTAAAGTATTGAAATAAATTTGAGTCTAAAAAAGATTCTACTATTTTTTGTCTAATAAAAATATAAATATATCATTTTAAAAAAGGATGAATGTAGGTTAAAATAGAATATATGGTAGTCAACATATTGATGATGGGAGAGATAAAATGGTTGCAGAGAAACATGTTCACAATTACATGAATTTTGAAAGCTATACAAGAACGTATATTTTCTTTTGATATTAATGGTTATTTGGTGGAATTGGTAACATGAAAAATATTTATTTCTTTAATAAAAAATATTAAAAATAATATTCAAATTATATAATGAATATTTTGATGGGAAGTCAATCCTCTTAGAGGGGGTGTTCTATGAAAGGAGTTTCCAATGTTTGGAAAATTAAACATCCTAATTCCATAAATAAAGAGTGATTAGTTATCTTCCAAGAGCAAGGTAACATAGATAGTGACTTAGAAAAAGAATAAAATCAGTGATAGAATATTAAAACAATAAAATATATTAAAATGTGAGAAAATTTGATAATATTTTTTCAACAATGTGTGGTTTTAAAACAATAACATTATGAAAGATATGCAGGAAAGAAGGACTTGCTTCCTATGTTGTTTGACTATTATTCCGGAACAAATTTTAAGCATCAAAATGATATTACATGATCATTTTAACATTATTGTTACTAGATATAATGTGATATTGACAGCCTCATCAAAATATTAATAGTTTAAAATAATGTTACAAATATTATTAGGATGAAAAAAAAGAAAACACATCCCCCTCAAAATCCAAGAAAAAGAATGAAATGTCAAGACTGTGAAAGGATGCTCAATCAAATAGTATATTCTAAGAAACAACTGAGCTTCCTTTTTATTCCCAAATTTTTATCCATGTACAAAAATACATGGATTTTAAAGGATTTTAAATAAAGTATATGATGTTTTCGAGTCTCTTAAAATTAATTTAATGGTAAATAATGAGGGTAAAAAATTATTTTTAAAATGTCGTCTTTAGACACCTAAATGTTCAGTTTCTTTAGATGGGTGTAGGATAATGTTGCATGATAAAATATTTTGAAGTTTTTCCCATATATGAGAATTTTTAAATGTATTATATAAAAATTTTGTAAGAAAAAATAATGATATCCTTGATTATACACTCTTTTTTTCATAAGTAGGTTCACTCACATGGACTTAGAGTTTTTTAATTAATGTCACTTTGTTAATAAATTTAGTTGATACATAATTATCATAAAGAATAGATAATGTTTTGTAGATTATTAAATTTATGAAGAGTGGCCCCTTTAATTTTTTTTTCAATAAGCGGTAAATATGACGTTATAGGGGGAGGAAGAAAAGTATATGGAAATGTGATAAAAGAGGAATATATGTTTTTAAGAAATTGTGCAATATATATGCTGATATGAAAATAAGTGATAAAATAAAAAATGGTATTGTTGTTATATAATTAAGTTGGTGTTGATAAAAAAACAATGGGGGGATTTTTAGTATCAAGTGGTAATTTGGTTGTATTTGTCGCAAATAAATGAATATATTTATTATATTGCACAATGTATGTATGTGGAGAAGGTAATTATAATTTGGACCAAATAAGTGTGTGTGTGAGAATTTTTTAATCAGATCCAGAACCGTCAACCTAATGAATAGAATCCCAATCAAAATAAGAAGATCATACACAAAATATTTAATAATGTTCATCAGTTTGTGAAGATGTTCATCTATAAGAAAATGTTAATTTTAATCACCTTAGGTCTATAATGAAATTTTTTATGGTAATGAGGATTTTAATTATAGTCTTCATGGATCCTATATAATTATGATCATTATTTTCTAATATTTGAGTTCGGATATATTATATGTTTTTGGAAACCATGTGATGTTAGTGTTATGAAGGAATGATGAAAAAAAGTGCATCAAATTACAATGATGTTTTGTAGGAAATAAAGAATATTCTAGAAGTATATGTTGTTTTAATACATTCCAATGAATGTTATATTATTCTATGCCAATCGTAAACATTGTAAAAATTGTCAGAAAGTCATGATTATAAGCAGAATCTTTTGGAACTAGAAATTTAATGTTTTTAGATCATAGATAATTTGTGTGAGATAAAAAGTTGATTATTTGTTTGATGGATATGATATTTGATATATAATATAAGAATATAAAGATGATATATTTTAGTCACACCAATAAACAAAATAAATATAATCTTGGTGAGAAATAATTGTGGTTGTACTATAATTGGAACAAGAAACACATTTTTATTGTTAAAGATGCTGGTAACGGTCAGTCGGACATAGTGTGTCACCAAATATCAGAGTTATCTTGACATTGATATGTAGATGCAGTGATTGTTTTAGAAGGGAATCAAAGGATATTTTTTTTTGAGTTATTGGGACTAGTAAAAAAACAAGTGATGTTTTTTAGGATTAATGTGAGTAAGAATGTCATAAGGAAAATCACCAGATAAGTATCAACAATGTAGTCAAGCATTTTTATCTAGATTATTTTATGGGAGTTTTCAACAAGGTAAAGAGAAAATTATATCTATAAATTTCTTTCTTATCAAACGGTTCATAGTAGTCAAAATATATGTTGTTCAAACTATCCAAAAAAGGTGGCACCAATATATCAGAGTGATGCAAAGACCAAATCATTGCGAGTGTCTTGAAACTGATAATGTCATTGGATGCAGTATCATTGGTCTGAGTGAAAGAATAAATGAAAAATTGTGTAAAAAAAAATTAAAAAAGCGATTTCAAGGGGAAATTAAATTTGGATATAACTAGATAAATTGTTTTTCAATGTAGTTTAATGCAGGTTATGAAAGTTTTACCAAGGAAGTGAAACAATATTTGTAATTGGAGACTATATTTATGAAAAATTAATGTAAATTTAAGTATTAAAATGTAGAAATAATTTTTATGGTATAATGTTTTCGATTTTGTATGTCTATATATTGTGTTCAGATAATTGAAATAAAAATGTAATTTTTTGTTGGTAATAAAAATCATGATAGGACATTATCTCATCTTCATATGTCTAACTAGTTTTACGAAATGTAATAACTAATCTATTATTTAAAATATTAATTCATACTAATGAAGAAATCAGAAAGAAAATCAGAATCAAACTACAGAATTGTATGAATTTTTGAAGTGAGATGAAGTAGTGAGACGATTTTTGATGGTTATAAAAGAATCAAAAAGTGTTTTTAATGAATGAATAAGTAACATAGTATCCAAAATAAATGATAAATTAAAGATTCATGAAATTTGATTAAGTGTAAAAATATCATAATACCATATAAACCAATTTTGGTGATCTTATAAGTAATAGGAATTCAATATTAATATATGATGTATGTACTGTTCAAGGGTGAAAATAGGGAAAAAAACCATTGATGTTTTCAATAGAGAAAGAGTTTTTTGTTTGATAATTCTGGTGGATGTTTTCTATATTGAAGAAGAAGATGGAATATCATAATCATAGTATCTTCCATTGGACTGGGTCACTGGAATTGGAAATCAATATGAGGATTCTGTACTGATATAGAAGAAGTATATTATTATTTCAGAAAAATTCTGGAAGTGTTATATTTCTAGAGTGAATAATATAATAAGGTAACCCTACTGGAGTTTTATACTGATTATCATTGTGATTTCCAAAAGAACAGTATACCTTGTTTGGGGTATTAGGTTGAATAATTTCTTTTGAGGATCTTCTTTTTGATTGTGGATAAGGCATCACAATATTATATTTTGGCAAAATTTGTGAAAATTATAATATTTTTACATAATATTTTGTTACACCATTTCATTCTACTTGAATCACATTCTCTATATAATTAATCATAGTGATAAATAAGTTCAATTAATATACTACTTGTTGTATCCATAGAATATAATTATTTTTTAGTAGATTATGGGGCACTGGATTATTTCCAAACCATTTCAAGGATGTATCTTCTGTTGTTTATTATTGATCCTAGTAAATTGTTTTATCCTTATGGATTTGTGGTTTTTTTGATTTTAGAAAAGTGATAAATCATTAATAGGAGGAAAATTTGGTCTCTAGGGGAAGAAAAAATAAAATAAAAAGTGTATTTAAAATTCTACCCATGTGTTTAAAAATTCATTAGTGGCCCTTTTCAAATAGTAGGATGATAAAAATGATCATGGAAGTCATTTACGATTTCTAGAATGTTATTGGCCCAAAATGAGATATGACTAGTATTCATTGATGTAATGGAAATACATGTTAATAAATGAGACATATCATAAAAATTTCAAACAACTTTTATTTCATTATATACCTCTAAAAAATTTCTTTCATTACCATATACATTTTTTTGAATTAACATGTGGATAAAATATTTTTAATGGTGACATTAAGAAAGGATATATTTATGGTATGATAGTGGGACTACAATCCATTATCAAAAGTAAAACACAGAGTTTACATCCTCTGTCAAACCTCTATTACCCCCATACACCATTGGGGTTTGATCTAATAGTAAGGTAATTATTATCTGGTTGTTAGAACTAATAAACCATGTCAAACAGATCAGGAATAAAAATAAATATAAAGAATGTCATATCCTAATTTTTCATCACACAATGAAAAAACATGATTGAAATTACTCCAATTAATTTCCACTAGTAATAATATTTTGTAACCACATGGTTGTATGAATTCTGAATCAATTAATTATCTAATAAATTTTCTCCCTTATGATTATAAACCAAGTCACATTCATTAATTTGGAGATATTCCATAAATAATCATATCATTAGGTTCAATTCCCTTTAATAAAATATCTATTTTAAATGTTTATGATCTGTAAACATGGTTAAAGTATTAAAAAAGAGGTAGTGACAACATGTTTTAATTCATATACTAACACATAAAATTCATGACTAAGAATAAAATATTTCTTTTCATATGTTTTCGTCTTCCCCAAGACATACGCTCCCCTATTGTCTCCTTGTAAAATAACACAACCTTTTTATTATTTATGATGTGAGGGTACACAAATATATTATTAAAAACTATATTAACAAACAAGTAAATGTATTTATGGAAGATATTTTTCATTACATCCATGAAAACTATATGTGAATTCATAGGAGAAAATTCAATGACCAATTATTGTTAGATATATAAAAATGTTAAAAATATATCATTAGGATAGCCTCTTTAATAAATTTTAGTTGATCACACCCTAACCATAGATCAATTTTTGAGAACCATTTGGTTTCATTCAATTGATTGATGATATCATCAATTCAAGGAAGTAGATATAAATTCACAGTGATAACTTGAATTTTTTTATGATAGTAGACACATGATAGAATAAAATTATCAACCATAATAAAAAATAGAACTATAATTCAATAATAGATTTACTTTTTCTAATAAATCAGTTTATTTCCTATTATTCTAGATGGACCATGAATTCTTACAATTTATTTGGCATGAATCATTATGATGTAATGGAAATAGTACTCATTAATAAATTTATATTGATATAAAATATATTTTCCCATTCATTTGGATGCCCTAAGATATCTTAACCCATTACATCAACATATCAGTCTACTATTATAGGATGAATCTTATATTAATTTTCATTAAATTTCACCCATGTCCATTGCTACCATTTAATAATATATTACTCCCAATATTGTTAATTGGGGTTATTTCCCACAAAAAAAATCATATCAAAATCCACAATATATAAAATATTAGAACCATTGAGAGATATAACTATTAATTTTCTTATGTAACAATCTATATAATCTTTGAAATATAATAAATGGTATTTTCCCTAGATTTGATCAAATATATCCATATATATGATTCTAAACTCACATAAAACAATCATTATATCAACGGTAATAGAATTAATTGAACACTAAAATCCTATGTATTCCTATTTCCTAAGTGGTGAATTGATGCTCAAAACATGAGATGTCATTTGCACATGCAACCCATTTAGATTTACTATAGGTAAAATAATTAATTAATATGAAAATATTGTGTCAAAAAGTACTTGCATTAATTTTGAATTTAGAATAAATGCAACTAAAACTAACAAGGAACCTAGTCCCCCCAATTTTAATTTTCATATAATCTCCATAGAATAGTTATTTCTCTCATGTTGAGTAGTTCCTATTCCCCAGCCGAGGCGGTAATTTTTGGACTATTGATGCCTTCCCGAAATCATCATATTTCACTCATTTACATGAGAGAGAACAATGTTTTGAAGGTCTTCATTATTAATAATGTTTGATATGAGACTTATTTTATCCCTCCCCACATATTGACCTCATATATTTTTTATAATAATTTTGGAGGATTCCACTTTAGTTGAAAGAGTGATAATTCCAAGATGGCATCTTGGAGTTTCAGTTATTTTCCTCGATGATCCTAATTGAATGAAAATATATTCATTTCTATAATGAATGTGAAAATAATAAATCTAAATGGATTAATTATTTAATTCTTTGCAACCATGAGAGAATTTATCCCTTCTACGTGTGTTCCTACTATTGCGGTTCTCCCCTTTGGATGGTTGGAAAATATTGATTCCTTCTATTTGGTTCCATACTATGTATTTTTTCATACCAGTGAAATGTTCACTATATCCTTATAGTTCCTGATATATAAAATGAAATCCTAGATTTGAATATCTGCACACAAACATGACTCAAATTTTTACATCTTGAGAGATTAACTTATAGTTGGCTTTGGTGAAATGAAAACTAGTTAACTAAATAGAGATAAATATTTCATAGATAATATTAGTACATACATGAGATTAAATAAGACCATCATTTTTAAAACCAAAATTGTATTTCGATAAAAATAATTGCAAAAAAATTCCCCAATTCCATCCCACGTTTGTTCTTTAACAACTATAGCTTGAAATTATATGTTCCAAATTTATTTAATAGATACTTGATCATGTATTATATAAGAATGAACATAATTATACTTGTAGTTCCATATAAATCAATGACTAAAGTCATGACACCATGCCACGAGTCGACATTCTTAGGTACTAAATCACCCCAAAATATTAGTGGATTATGTCCCATGAATTCAAATGGGTGATCCATAAGATATAGTTCCTTAGTTTGACTCCCCTTGTCTACATATTTTAATGATTACTTGATTCTTTTTATAAGATATTGGTTCACCTAAGGATCAATCAGTACAACATTCTCAACAACACCAACTTTCTAGTTTCAAAGTTAGTTAACTGGTGGAATATTTGTATAACCATAGTAACAATATCCACTCTCTTACCAAAAATTTCTCAAATCATTAGTAAAAATGTACATTATATCATGAGAAAAGTCCATCCACTAAAAATAAAAAAAACAATTAATTTCAAATTACATATCGATGATGAAATCAGGTTAGGAAGTCTCATTACTAATTCATGAAATTGAAATATCATCAACTAAATCCAGGATGACGGGATTAAAAAATACCTAGAAATATTTAACAACACATTTTATTGGAACATAACATATTGAAATAGGAAGGAACAATATTCCACTAACATTATGTGAAATCCATGTGACACCAATGGATGATGATAATTAACAAGGGAATTACAAAACCATGGAGGATGATTTTCCCCCAAAAAATACCCTACCCATAATATATTTTTTTTTGAAAATGATTCTTGATATAAAACATAAAAACAATTAAATAATAATTAGAGTTTAATTAATATAATAACACCAAAACAATTAAATAAGAAAAAACCCAAAGATTCTAAAAGCTACAGAGGAACCTATATTGGATCATGAACAAATCCACTAAAAAATATCCAAATTCCAAATAAAAAATGAATGTATAGAAGAATCAAAATGATCCAATAGTAATGTATGATACATTAACCTTACTTGAATCATAGTAAAAAAATATTTTCATACACATCAGGGTTCATATGCAGGGGTGAGTACATCAACTCAGTATGAAATCCACAGGACTTCCATAACAAGCCACTAAAATAAATATTAGTTAGGAAAAAATTTTAAGACAATAAATAAAGTAATAAAAATATGGGAAAGATATATATATATAATAATGAAATAACCCACAATAAAATATAATTCTTGAATGAACATACAAAACCACGAAATGGAAAAATGAATATATATCGAATGTTTGAAGGCCATATAAATAGTCCAACACATGAGAAAAAGTTAGTCTCACAACTCCCTTATCAACAAATGTTAGTAAAATCAATGTGACACATAATTGGCGCTGCAGACATACCTAACCCCCAGTCCATTTCCAAATAAATATGAACATATTATGACAATGGTTATTTTATGTTCTCACACCAAAAAACCAAATTTTATTAAAAATGTCCATTGAATCATTTTATAAATCATTTTTTGGACATCACTTACAACAAAACATTTATAGACCAAATAGTATGAAAAATTTGAACAATGTTTTTGAATTTTTTTTTATGTCAAATTATAAAAAATTTATTTTGAAATCCAAACGTTATGTAGTTCGATGATAAAGTAGAAAAATGGAGAATCCATAAACCTCATATGGGATTTTTTTATAAAGAATCATTCCATGATTTCAATGTTCCAAATACTTTTCAACTACCCATTAATGATTAAAAAAGAAAAATAATCCAAATAATTCGATTATAGTTGATCTAGGGATTCCAGAACATATTTATGGTTCTTATAAAGGTAAATGAGAAGATCAAAATTGAGTGGGAAAATATTATTCTTAACATCCACTTCCTAGGTTCAACTCGTGATGATCCTTCTAAATCAGCCTTCGAAAGAGATAAAGTCACAAAAATCATCAATTGTAAGTTTCAAAAACTGACTTAAGATTCCATCCAACATGAAAATCAACCCAACCCTGGGTAATACCCTAACGGAATTTCGTATCCCCATCTGATAAAAAATAGTTCATTTGAATCAAACATTACACTTGGGAATGATTTCAATAATGTCAAAAACTATAAATATTCAACAAGAACAAAACATCACATGATATCCAATAAAATAAATCAAAATGAACACCACTACGAAATGCTAAATTTTTTTCAACCATGAAAAGAACAAAACAAAAAATGTGGAGAGGGAACCCACCAGAGTAACAAGAACCTCCATTAAATAATAAGGACAATACCATCAAACCACCTCCACTAACAAGTATATGAAGTGGAACACTAGATCGAGATCCACTAATACCATCATAGATCAACATTCCATTACCAAGGACAAACCTAGAAATATCTACATATAACAAGGAATGTATGTTGTTGTAAGCTAGTGCCAAGTAGGAAACCACCCAAAGAGAAAGATTTCTTTCCAAAACATTATATGAAAAATCACCATGCTAGTTTTAATAAAAAGCTGATAAATTATTGAAATAAAAAATTCTTTTTAATCTATAATTAAATGAATATACAACCATGATCCAAGCCACATGCATATCAACAAATGAGTAGCTTGAGTAATCATTATGAACTAGTGTTAATGGGACCCTACAATCTATGAACCTCTGTGAACATGGAATATAAACCATAACCCACAATGTCATCCTGAAAGATTTAATATAGGAGATGACATCCCAATTTTTAATGGTATCCAATCAATATCAAATTTTTAGTTAGTGTTGTAGCATCAATACTAGTAAGGGAAACAATGCCTTGGCCCCACCGATCTAAATAGCATACTAGTCCTAGTCAATCCATCTTTTCACCTATGATTCCATTTTTTGTGATAAATTTTTATCATCTCATGTCACAATAACATCAATTTTCATAATAAAATTACAAAAGTGTAAACAATTAATCGAATAAATCATTTTCAATAGGAAAAAAAATTTAAAAACATATTACACACAAATGAACCACATTAGAAACTTTCAGGAAAAAAGACTATTTTTTATGGAAAATATTATTTCAATCCACATGCACTCCAAAAACATTTTAATGCACAATTCATACCACAAAGAAAAACCATAGTTAACAAACATGATGCAAATAAAGAATACTCAAATCAACCAATAATGATAGAGCATAGAATCCCCTACCTCAAGAATGGAATCATTCAAAAAATAATGAAAAACCATAACCACATGATAATAAGTCCCTATAAAACATGATAATAGAAGAAAACCTTATGATTAAAATAGAAGAGGAAAATTTTAACCCACCTTAGGGTAACAAAAGCAGTGGAGAAGGAATAAACCCTCAATAAGGGGTAAAGAAACTAAGGAAAAGGATGAAATGATAAGTGGAAGGTCTTACATGATGGTTATTTGAATATAAACACTAAAACATACCAAATATTTTAGGCCCACAAGGATCCAAGTGGATTAGGAGAGCCGCCAAAAAAGATGAATCTAAAATGGGATGAATTATGGTGGATATGGGGTTAAAATTGAAAAATGAGGAATGTTAATTTAAACATTGTAAATGATTAGGATATGAAACATGGATTGTCCACAAGGATATCCAAATTATATAGTAACCAAGAAGGACTGCTTTTATTATGTGAAAGTGGCCATACACTTTTTTGGTGGAGGCCGCATGCCCGTTCAGTTGAAAATTAGAAAAAGCCATACCCAATGGTCTGGGTTCATGGTGAGCCAAACTACTGTGTGGTGGTTCATGGGGCCTGAACAATTCCACTTTACGGAGAATTTTGTATTTCATCGGATTACACATGGTATTTTAATAACAATTTGACAATTGTGCACTACCTTTTTTCAATCAAGAAATCCCAATTTTTTTTAAACCCCGTAAATAGTTGAGGAATCAAGATAACAACAAAATAGGTAAGAAAATATGTCAAAAAGAAGTCATGGATATGAAAATTATCCCCACCATGAAAACATTTCACCAATTGAAATTCAACTCGAAGTATGGTTAGGTAAAAAAAGTGGGTATTGCTCCTCAACCTAATATTTCTTCTCCCATGTATCATGCTCATCAATACCATGCTACTAAGAACACAAAAAAATTGTATGGTGTTCCATCAAAGGGACTTTTTATAGGAATATAAAATCATTACTGGTCTCTCATCGATGAACATGTCTGAATCCATCATCAATTACACCCAATTATTTACATCAGATATATCTAGATTATATTTTTCCAACTGTGAGACATTAAATACATCAATGAATTATTTCAATCGGGATGCCAAAGCTAACTAGTAATCCATTATACCATCTTTCTCAATAATATAAAAATGTATGAATTTAACACTACAAAAAAAATTTTGAGATATTTTTTTTAATAATGTACATTCCTTGATGTCTTACGTTACATTAAAAACTGTCTTAGACTTCATTACATATAACACCAAGTTTCTATAAAACATTTTTTTTATTATTTCAAAAATTTTAAAAAGGAAATATTAACCTAGACATTATAATGGTGGGTATGAATATGATTAAAATTAGTATAGAATTAATTTTTACACATTTATTTGTATAATTATTTTGCCAATTAATTGTAAATGAATGTAAACCCCTTTTAAAATAAAAGGAATTATTTTTCTAATAAACTATTTTAATGTTCCCAAGGGTGTTTTATACCAATAAATAGCCTATTAAATATTTTTGGATTATATTATTGAAAAATATATATATATATATAATTAAATTTAAATTTTAAAATTCATTCTATGTTCTTTCTAGATATGTTATAGAAAAAAATACAATTGTACACAGAAAAGATATATTTTGAAAAAAAAAGAATTTAACAACATTTTTATAGAGAAAATGTTTTCAAACTAGTTTTTGAAACTTTTATAAATTATATTTGAAACATTAAATTTTTTAACTTTTAATAAGGTTATAAATATTTACTTTGAATATTTCTTATTTTTCAGATAAGTTTCATATTTTGATGAATAGTCCAAACAAATTTTATTTTAATTGAAAACTGAATTTTCTTCTAAATAATTTCTCATGTTAAATTATATTTGTCATTTGTTTGAAATTATAATTAGATAAAAAATTTATCATTAAATCCAAATTTTATCAATTTAATCAAATTCCTATTAAAATTGGATACAAAAATATTTGAATTTTTTGAATATTCTAGTTTTAAAACCCAAATTGTTTGGTCCCATATGTGGGATTATTTTCTATCTAAATCCTAAAAATATGTGAATTTTATTTAAAAAATGGATTCTATTTTTGGAATCAGAAGGTAAAAAATATTAATTAGGTCTCATTTATTTTTGGACAATATAAATGGTTACTTTACTAGTTTTTATTACCTAGGGTATGGTTAAATGGGGTAATTGATGGTAAAAACAATATTATAAAAATGATAAACGTACCATAACACTTAACCAAATGTTATTATATTATGTGATTTACACCATTAACACAAAATTATCTAATGTGAATAATTTAATACACAGTTTTTGATGAAAAGAGGATGATATTATTAAAATGAAAGAGAGTGACAAAATATGAGAATATTATTTTTGAACGCCATAGAGCTTATCCATGGTCTACTATTTGCGGTAAGTATAATATTATTAATTCAAGGATAAATAGATGATATTCTCATATATATATATATATATTGTTAATGATTTTGATACCTCTGGGTATATTATATTGAAATGTTAGTGACAAACTAATTTTCTTAAATAATTACACAATGATGATGTGGTAATTATTCAAATAATGTAACAATCCATTAAATGATTTTGTAAATATTAAAAGAAATAAAATTTGACATCTTTAAGGTTACCCGATATTTTTCGGGGAATATGAAATATTATTAGAGTATTTAATAAATTGTTTTGATTTTAGATTTCTAGATAGATCTTCTTAAAGGTGATGAAATGAATTGTGTCTAAATTGATAGTAATGATAATTCATGAAATTAATAGTAATTAAAATTATTAAACAGAAATAAAAATAATAAACGAAGAAGAAAGTGATAAATTATAGAATAAATTTTAATACAATGACCCTTTAAGGTTTAATTTACACATAATAAGTAAGAATATCCTACCATTAATATTGAAAATGTTGTTACAGTAGTTAACATTAAAATTGGTTTTCAAAGGGTTAATTAAAAAAGATAAGGTCTAAAAATGTGATTCAAATTGTCTAAAATACATTGGATTAATGGGATGAAACCTTATCTTACAATATATTTAAATTCATTTCCATTTATTTGTATTTGGATAATTTTTTATTTTTAATAATTTTAACCTCTACGGAACTCCCAATGTGACTCTCACATTAATTATAAAAGGACACATCCTCCATCATATCATTCACCAATTTCTGACACAAGTATCGACCAAAATTTACAAAATTCTATTCTATATTTCCCTATCCAAAATATATAGGTTATGTTCTTCCAAAAATAACAACTGCAGATTCACTCAGAGGATATCTAAATGAGCTGGTTCAAAGAAGTGCTAACTTCTCTAGTTGATCACTCTCATTTTATACTATTCTATAACTCCAATAAATATATTATATATATATGATTAAATAAAAAATTAAGATTCATAAATATTATAACCGATTTTTATGATTATGAACACACAATTATATATCCTCTTTCTAATGAACCAGATGTGAAAGTATCTCTTTTGTGTTTGTATGACATACCATTGACATGTACAAATACAATTCATTTTCCATAACATATTATTTGAGAGGTTATAATGATTATTTTAATTTTAATATATGATATTCATGAAATTATTATACTTATCTAATGATAATATAAAACTAACCTTTTTACCACCTATTGTTCTGGGAAATGATTACATTGCTCATGCGTACGTATGTCATGTCATTGCTATTATACTATATATTTTGTTTTCATGTAAATTACACATGGGTAGTAATAATGATGAATTTTATGAATATATTTGGTATATATAACATTAAGTTAGTATTTTTAATTATAATATATAATATAACATACTTTATTTTTACATGACAATAAAATGAATGCGACATTCATGCCTACGTACATCCCACGACCTCCATGAATGTTGTATTTTATTTTGTCTATCTAACTATTAAGAATAAAAATGGATACATAATTAATAAATATATATATGATATTTATATGATGGTTATAATTTTTTATATTATGAAATCTTGGTATATGTAGAAGGACCAAGGATAACATGTCCAAACATGAATGAAAAACAAAATAGTGATTACCAAAAACATAAATTCAACATGGAATTTTTAATATGAGATTAATATATAGTTATTAATAAATAATATATTGTATTATATTTAATAATATGGTTTTTTTAGAATTATACTGAAATTTTATTTATTATACATGTGTTTTTAATCGACACAGATTAAGTCATGTCTTCAGGTATGGGATTTATGTCTCTCTTTTATTTCTATGTGACAATTGCCATATACACTACTTGTTTCATCTACATGGTGTATATATTTCCCAAAAAATGTCTTTTTAGAGTATTATATATAATATAATTGTATTTTAATATCCAAATAATATTTTTTTTGTTCATGGTACTTATGATTCTACTATTTATAATGTGATGGCTATTTATTTCCCAATTTCCTCAATATTTGGGATTGTTTTGTTTTATGTATCTTCTTGGAAATATTACTCTTCCATGTCCATGATTTATAAATATATTTTTTAAAATGATTTAATTATTCTACGATTAATGTTTAATGTCTTTTTTACCATTTTTTTACTTTTACCACATGGTTTGAAAGGAATATTTTTACTGTTTTCCAAATGTGGTACTTTCTAACATTCTAGTAAAAGTATGAAAGGATTTTTTTCATAAAAAATAATTATTGAGTGTAATTTTTCCCAATCACAATACCTTAATGATATGAACCATAATATAAAATTATACTGGTTTTGTTCTAATGTAAATAATTATTTTAATATATCTTGTAATTTGAGGAAAAGAAAACATTTTCAATTAAAAATGGATATTTTTTCTAAAAAATTATTTTGATTAGATCATTCAAATACTATTTCCTTCCAATATAATAATATTTATCGTTCATATGTATAAATGGGTATATAATTCAATTATAACATTTATATGTTTTCTTATAATGGTTTATATTTATGATGGATTGATATTCATGAATCCCATTTCTCTTTTTGGGTTGTATTATGATTGAATGAGGCCTATGAAATAATTTTCATTCCATGGGTTCTAATAAAATGAATTATTTACTCACTTACAGAGAACATATTTATTCTTTTAATTATGTGATATGTGGGACCTATATATCCCACCAATAAATTGGGTAATTATGTATATATCATGAGGTATATATGTTATGATTGAACTAGATTTCATGTTCATTATTATATATGTCAACATGGTTTTAATGTCTATAATTTTATGTGCGGTCTTGGTTTTTAAATCCATATATATCTTCAATGGATTTATTTCATTTCATAAATTATATTTTTAGACATATTATTATTTATACATGGTCACAAAGTTAAATTTTTAGGTGTATGCCATACTTTCGGGTCCTATAGCAATGTTACAATATAATGGATTATGTATAATATTATCATAAGATTCATGTCTTATTAACTACCAATATTAATTACATAATTCATGTTTATGATATTTGACATTAACATCATGATTTTATAATCTTATGATAGTGTTCTCATACCATTTATTCTTATGTTTATGCTTGCATATCTCATTTTCATAACGTTACAGAGAATATGTGGTCACCATTTTTTTGTGTTTCTTTTCCTTTGGATATGAAGAATTTTTTTATTATGATTTGATAAAAACGGTTCTATATATGAATAAATAGGTTGGAGAATATGTAGATTTATTTTAAACCATTCTTCTGTGATTCAATGTTTCTAATACAACTAAACTAATATTATCTGTGTGCGTGTGTATGTGTATTTAACAAAAATTATGTAATATTCATGTATGTAAATCATGGGTCATTTTAGTTGTTATTAGAGAAAAGGTTTAATCATTATTTGAAAAATAGGATGATTAAATGATAGTATGATCTCTATGGATAAGTCTATGTATAGTTCAAAATACTAGAGTTTTCATAATCATCCTGAATGGCATATGATTAAAACTAATATGTCATCGATTTAAGGTAACTTATCTTTATTATGAGGTTATCCAAGTATAAATAATTTTTATCAATAAATTTTTTTTCTAGATATTTCAATGAACGTAGTTTAACTATGTTAATGAGGAATGCAATTTGATATGAAACTATTTTTTTAATTTCCAATAAATTGTTATGGGATTTTAAATGAAAAATGATATCTATATATAAAAAAAAATATGAATCATTCATAACATTTAAATTAGAAAAGGAGTGATAAATTTTCTATTGATTCGTTCATGAGGAAATTCCCATATTATTTTAGTGGGTCTTATGATCCACTTGTTTCTGAACAATTTACAGACACTACTGAAAAGTTAGTTTCCATCCTTCAGTGTTTGAAACATGAAATTTTCATTTTGTATTTTAATTGTTTGAAAGGTATATAGTATCAGTGGTGGATTCTTATAAAGAACATAAATGAATAATAATTAATTTAATCAATGGTATGAGAAGGGTTTAAGGAAATATTTTTCATTATTTAATTCCCTTATATTCTATAAAAAATATAGATGAGGAATTCCATATGCGTATGAAAAGGGATTTTGTATGAATTGGTACCTTTGTTGTTTATATCTCAAGACATGCAATGTACACTTCTGTGTTAATCATAAGCCTTGATAGAAAAGTTAATAGATTATTTTGGTGTCCTAAAACCAAGTTTCTGAAAGGCCTTTTCTATAAGAGACACTGGTATATATGAAGAATTTATTTGATGTGAAATCAAGGTAGATATTGAAATGGTATATTACCACCATTCCGTTGGTTTTGATAAGTAAAGATATATTATTATAAGGAAAACATAAATGTTGGAATGGACTTTCAGGGATCTGTATTCCAAAAATAAGGAAAGTTGCGCTAAGGTGAATTCCAAAAAAGGAAAAAAGGATGTTACAAGTGATGAATGTAAGGTGATCTGCTATATGAATGTCAAAGTTTTGGGAGGAAGGTATAAAATGATGTGAATAATTATAAATATTCACACAATACACCTCCCACAATTCAATGTTTCAATTGTGAGGATTTTAGGAATTTTACTCACAAGTTCCCCAATCTATTGACTAAGGTGGATGATAATTCAAAAAAATTATGATAAAAAAAGGGGAAATGAAAATATTATGCAATCACAATAGATGACATAAACAATGATAATTAGGGAATACCTATCATTATATATTCAGTTGGTAATTTCCTTTTTGATTATTTCTAAATGAACCCTATGAAAATATTATTGTTCATCTGTTATTAAAATTTCAATTGAATATATACTTGGATTATAGAATAATGAAATCACATATGTTATTAGTAAAATGATGACCCCAGTAATGATATAATTTTTTTTAAAAAAATGATCTTATATAAGGAATTAAGAATCATGTGTATTTTCAAAATGGCTTTAAATTAATATAGGATGAAGGTATTCACATGTATGGTATGTGAAAAACAATATTACATTTACTATATAAAAATGAAAAATGATATGTTTTTTTGTGATAATTAGTGACCTTATTTATAAATTTCTGGACATTCTATTTTTTGAAGGGCTATATTAATTAGTATTTAAGAAATAGTTTATGTTATATATAAGATGAGTTTTTAGATGTTAATGTATTGAGACACCATATGAGTATTTATGCATATTATATAACATGTTCAAATCATTTTTTAGGATTATACCTACAGATAAATGTAATAACTTTTCATCTTTTTATGGATCATATACTCCACTGGTTTTGTAGGTAATACATTTTAAACATCATTTATTAGAGTATAAGACAAATCTAATATTGATCAGTGAAAAAAGAGTGAGATTGTTCATATGATATAAAATCAAGTATGTATTTCTTATAAATTGATTTTGGAATAATATTTTACCTTTATATCATCATTTAGAATTATTTTAATTTCATTAATATGAACATTTTGTTCCTTTGGTTTGTGGTAATTAACATTCTAATAACCACACACTCTGACACTCTCAATCATAACATGACATTCAGTTTTCTGTTATTTTTCCATTTTTTCACTATCTATATATGTTCTCTTATTTGGAAACCTATTATTGAGTTACTTTGGGGAACCATTATGTTTCCACATTTTCTTTTTTAATGAATGTTTTAGTATTCCTTTTTATGATGCATTGTTCTATAAAAAAAATATCAATGTATTAAACCTATGTTAACCACAAAAAACATCAAGGGGATTTAAATTTTAAGGGGGGTAGAATGTAACACCAAGATATTTTTATGAGATAATATTTAATTATTTTATATATTTAATATCTTGAATCACATACTACACTATCTTATCTTTCAATAGACACAATATAATGTTTCTTCAAAACAACATTTTAATATTGTAATAAATTTAACGAGACAATTATTACCCTTAAATTAGAATAGAGGATATGAAAATGTTTAACTGAATTTTTAAAATAATCTTTACCTATGTATATATATAATTCATTGACCAATTAGTAATAAATGAACGTAAA
Source organism: Viscum album (assembly GCA_963277665.1). Classification (NCBI taxonomy): domain Eukaryota; kingdom Viridiplantae; phylum Streptophyta; class Magnoliopsida; order Santalales; family Viscaceae; genus Viscum; species Viscum album. Next base: position 250,661,167 of record OY728139.1, read on the forward strand.
ACCCTTTTTCAAATTATTTATTTTTGAAAAATTATTTTAATGTTCCTAAGTTTTTTTTCATAAATATAAATAAACAAATAAATAATAATGGAAAATATTAATTATATATATATATATATATTTATATAATATTTTAAATCTTTTATTTAACTCTTATCCAATGTTTTGTTTCATAAATGGTATACATGAAAATTGAATTTTATGTATGAAAGAAACATTTAAAAAAATGACGTTTTACCAAATTTTGAGGATGTAATTGTTTTAAATATAGTTTATTAAACGTTTTTTAATGATATTAGGAAAATTTGATCTTTTATTTTTAATTAGGATATCAAAATTTAATTTTTTTTTGTATTTTTAGTATTTTCTTTTTGCTTTCATGTTTTGATATATAATAATGAATCTTTATAATTGTAAATAGCTTTTTAATCTAAAATATTTATATAAATAAATTAAATTTTTTATTGGTTTAAAATTATAATTAGACAAAAAAATTATCAGTTATTCCAATTTAGGTCGTTGGAATCAATTTCCAATTGAATTTATATATAAAAACATTTAAATCATTTAAATGTTTTCATATTAAGAATGTATTGGTTTGTCCCTTCTATTATATTAATTCTTAACTTGTTTTTACATATTATTTGAATTAAATTTTCATAAATAGATTCCAAATTTGTAATCATAATTTCAATATTTAGAAATTATGTCCCTTAATTAATAAAAATGAATAGTAAATTCAGTAGTTTTTATTACCAGGGATAAATTTAAATATGGTAATTGATGGAAAAAATAATATTATAAAAATAATTTATCTACACAAAAACATTCCAAAATTTTACTTATTGAATTTAATTCAACAATTAACATATATTGATCTAAATTGAGTAATTTAATGGATGTTTTTCAAAGAAAAAGTATTTACTATTATTATAATCATAGAGAGTAACAAAATGTCACACTCCTTATTTAAATAAGTATAATATTTTCAATATAAGCATAAATAAAATATTTTCTAAACTATATGTAATATTGTAAAAATTAAATTAGTTTATAAATCATGGTATTTTATTTATAATTTTTTTGGAATAAATAATTTTCATAAATAAGTAAACAATGATGATGCGTTAATTATTAAATTAATGAATTAATCAATTAAAAGATATTATAAATTATAAGAGAATATTAATTACTATTAATCAAGGCTCCCTATAAACTTCATAGGTTAATATGACATATTATGGATGTATTAAAGGAATTGGTTCGATTTTATCTTGTTGTATTGATTTTATTAATGTTAATGTAATTAATATTCTAACAACTAACAACAGCGATATTTTTTGAAATCAATATTTTGTTAAATTAGTTAAAACTCATAAAAAATAGTTACAATGGGGTTAAATTATGGTTAACCATATAATGAATATTCCATTTGAGGTTTAATTGACACCTTATAAGAAAACGTTTCTCCTTTTAATATTGAGAATGTTTTTACAATAGTTAAAATTAAAATAGGATAACAACGGGTTAGTAGAAAAAGATATTATATATAATTAAAACAAAACATGACTAAAATATATTTTTTTGATATTACACCTTATCCAAAATTATATTATAATTCATTAAAATGTGGGGGAATTTTTATTGATATTTAATTTACTAAAATTTAATCTTTTGAGAATTTTCCAAAGTACCACTCACCTTCATTGTAAAATGACGCCTCCTCCCACATCCCATTTCACCACTTTGAGCCTTATATCTATATCAAAAACTGAAAAATTATCTTATCAAATAATATATATATATTATAGAATATCACTCCTTCAAAAAATACCTACTTTTGTTTCCTTTAGAGGAAATCTAAAGGACCGATTTCGAAAAAAGAGGTAATATCACTAACAATTAATTATCTTTTTAGACAATTATATAACTTATATAAATATATAATATATATCATTAAATAATAACTTCAAAATAATAAATATTTTGAATTATTTTTATTATTATTAAAATGAAATTTTATATATCCTTTTCTATCTAACAATAAAAGAATGTATCACTCGTGCATATGTACGACACACAATCTCCACATAGTGATACAATTCATTTTCCATATCATTATTTTATGAGTGGGATTTATGATGGTTTTATTTTTTATATAATATATTTATAAAAATATTATACTTTTTTAATGATAATATCATATCTAAATTTCACCACCTATTCATTTAGTAAATTATAGTTTCACACATTCGTATGTATGACTTAACATCTTTCATTGCATGCATTGATACTTTTCTGATCAAATAATATTCTTCAATATTACCTTTTATCAATGTATAAATTATATTGAAATTGAATCCCTGAAGGTACATGTCCAAAAAATATTTATATTAAGATCTTTTGGGAAGGAACAGATTTCCAAACTCTTATTTTCTGGGGAAACCACAAAATTTTCCCCCAAGTGGCAATAACTCCATGTCTTTGTGCTTAAATTATTATCTCTAATTCTAGATCATGGTGTTAATAATTATTCTCATTGGTAAATGTTAATAATAACCATATTCCACCGCATTATTATATTGCATCAACATACACCCAAAACTAACACCTGAGGAATCAAAAAAAACATGTATACCTTTCCACATTTAAAAAAAATCAAAACATAGTATGTCGTCAGACACATCTTAACCTCATCAAAGAATTACTTACATTTTAGGATCCAAAAAAACATTACCCATTTCAAAGTAAGTTCATTAATGGGTAAAAGAATCTAAGATAAATATCTAACAAACAACACATACTATCCTACCATGCCCAAAATTATTCAATTTTTTTTAAAAAAAATTGGGCACTTCAATGAAATCACCACCTCAATATTATCGAGGTCCACTGAATCCTCTAATTACAATATCATGTGACCCAGAAATCTGAATTACCTAATATAGACGGTAAAATTATAGATATTAACTAATATATGATGATATAAAGGAGTTCCCAACATGATTATCATTTTTCTATCATTCTCTTATTCGATACTGTAGTAGACAAGGATGTAGTCTAAATATACTATAATAAAAGGATTTAGGTACTGATGGGAAACACTATTTCTATGTTCTATGAAGATTATAGGAGAATTCATCAACAAAAAAAGCCGTTATGAAACACTTAAAATGGGCGTACCTACATCAAAAGAATGTCTTAGGAATATCCACCTATTTGAATCAAAAATAGTGATACTGAGAAGGTAAAATGATCATAGAAACCCACATTTTTTCCCTTTAAGATGATCAATGAAGTCATAAATTCATGTATAAGGGTATTTATTTATGATCATTACCTTATTCATCATTTTATAATAAATTCACAACCAAAGAGAACCATTGAAAATTTAAAAATATATTACGACATCCCAAGGACAATGCTCAGGTGAAAGTATCCTTTGGATTCCAAATCATATGGTTGTATAATTAATTCCCTAAGCATAGAGGGGTCTATATTGTATAATCTAAGAGATATAATATACTTTTCCAATACCTAATGAATGGATAACTTGTTGGAAAAAAATCCCTCGATTTTTCCTCTCAGTATGTTTTCGGTGTGGTTTTTTTGTTGATAAATACAGATAGCCTCAAATGAGTATGGTTGGGGTTTTTTAAGGAATGTTTTCAAGGTAGAAAAGTTTCCCAAAGTATTCTTATTTTTTGGACCTCAAAATCGAGAGTTGGATTTTGGAAAAATAATGGTTTTTATAAGATTTAATGGTATGAAGAACATTGAAAAAAAATATAAAAGGATGAGAATTGCGTACCATTATTAATGGACCGCATACAATGATCCAAGAATGGTACAAAGAGCCTTCAGAAAGGTCTTTCATAGAGGTTCACAAAACTGAAAAAGCTTCGTGGTTGAAGGAAGTTTGGTACATGTATGTATTGATGTCAGTATAGGAGATCAACCATTAAAAAGAAAGAGAGTACATAGACCAGATAGAAAAAAATAGTTTGTAGGTGACTTGTGGTTCGCAGCTGATGAAATATCAGTATGCAGTGAAGGTTGGATCAATGATTTGTTAAAACATGGATTAAATGATATTGAAAATAACTTTTCTTATATAAAAATCGCTAATCTTACTAAAAAAGGGAGAATTAATATCATTAGAGAAAATATTGTTGGTCCAGGAATTCAGAAAAGTTTGAAAGAGGTTTACGAGGAAGAATTCTATGAAATCTAAAGTGACTTTCACAGATAAAAGAAAGATGATGGATTTTAGTTGAGGGTTGTAATCTACATATGAAATGGTACGCAGACGGGGATGGTGTGGGGCCTAATCTGTTAGCGAAGGCACTCTACGAACAAAGAACAGTTCGTGGACATATGGTGATTTGAAGTGGTCTTCTACAAACAATGAATAGTTCAGGGACAAGAGGGGTTATAGAGAAGTTGTTCATAGTATCAGTACATGATAGCGAAGGTAGATGCATTCTACAGACTAAGGGAGGTTTTTAGTAGTAGAATCTGTACACGGAGGTGGTGTTCCACATACACCTCTCTGTATAGAGTACGCGTGAGTAGTAGGCAGTTCACGATTTTCTCAAGGAAGGTTATGAAAGCCGGAAATTTGTTAGTGAAAGTATATTATGTTGTCAAGTAGTACTCGGGAAGGTGGAATTCATTTGTGTGTGAAAAAATAACATCAATAGAGCATCTACCTAATTTTGATGATACATGAATTCATGAAAATGAATTGACCAACATGCCCATAAATTTTTTTTGACCTACAAGTCTATAAACTATGTTTCGATTTAATTCCAAGATCATTTAGTATCATAAGGGGAAGATGTTTACCCTTTCCCTGAGCAGTGATCCCGAAAAAGAGGCATAGGGAGTGACCCTTGGGGATGTAGTGAGCAGACCCCAAACTGTATAAATGAAGTGTGGATGGGTATAAATGATCTAGCTTAAACAATGTTCTATTTATTGATAGTGATCCCTAATAAATTTCGTAAATTGGTGCATTTCCATTATATGCTCCGAAGACATAGCTTAGTGGTTCTCTTTGAAGAAGAAGAAATGGAGGTGGTCAATCATAAAGGAATTACGTTCTTTGATAGAAATTATTTTCAACTACAGAAGAATCAAATGCTACACTACGTCTGATCAGTAGGGAAGTGTGTCTTCACAGAAGCTATGCATAGAATATCAGCTTATTTTAATAGTGGTCCATTATCAGAACTGAATAAAGATATTTGGATTATGATGCAAAAGGGATAAATTATTTAGGGGGAGCCCTATTAATTGAAATATATGGGAAGTTGATTTCCTGTAAAACATCAAATGATATGTGGGAAAATTTGATGAACATTTATGAGGGAGACATAAAAGTTTGAGAATAATAGGTGAAGATTCTATGGGATAAGTATGAGGATATCATAATGAATCTAAATGAGATTATTGATTCCTTCTTTGACTAGATAAATATTATTTTAGAAGACATGAAGTGTCTTGGAGATGTCATTGAAGATATAATGATTGTGAAATAAATCATGAGGAAACTTCCACCACTACTCAATTAAAAGGTTTCAGTATTGGAAGACAAAGTCCCAGAAAAGACGACATTATAAAACCCTCATAGTACCCTTATAGCATATGAATTGAGAAATGATGATAACGATGTTGTGGAATAGTGGAAGTCTGAGTTATTTTCAATCAAGGTAATGACAAATTTCTCTGTTGAAGATAGTATTGAGGATGGAAATATGGATAATGTTATGTAATTTATCTCCTTCAATCTACAAAGGGGAAAAGGTATGTTCAATGGTAAACTATCATTTTCATGCTTTCAAAGTGGAAATATTGGGCATTTTGTATTAATGTTTACTAAGATTCTGATGATGAAAATGGATAAAATGATGAAATTACTCAAAACAAGTATTCAATAAATTAGAAATAGAGGATATGTACTAAGTGAATGTTCTTAAAAAAGAAGTATATGCTTTAAAAATAAGTTGATAGTTTAGAAGAATCCGAGGCAGATGAGTTGGATTAATGTAAGGATAAAAATATAGATTCCTAGGTTGAAGCTATCCAAAATTAATTAAAAAGAGATGAAAGTGACATTGAGAGAAGATAAATTGAAGGAATGGTTGATCTTCCAGATTATATAGAAGAGTATTTTGAGGTGGTAGATATTTTGATATAAAAATAAAAGAAAGATAAAAAATATGTTCATGATTCCAAAGTTGTTATGCAGTAGTAGGTAGAGGAGAATTTTGAGCTGAATGCTGAAATTGAAAAGATGAGGTCTTCAATTGTAGAAAGCACACACAAGGTAGTTGAGTACAAACTCAAAATTAAATAACAGAAAGTAGAAAATGTAATTTTACTAAAAATAGAATATATAAAATCAAAATTATTTAGAAAATAGTATATTAAGTATTGATTCTGTAAAAAATTAAAGATTAGGTGAAATTTCTAACTCTCAGTTATATATATGGAAATAATATCATACAGAAAATAGAAAATATGAGATTTGAGTAGAGTGGTCCCTCAGTATAGAAGAAAAAATTAATTCTGAATGATAAGGCTGATATAGGGAATGATCTAAAAAATATTTTATTGTTCATATTAGACCACACAAACTCACTCCATGATTGAATATTGATTTGTGAACAATACATAATTTGATAATTCATAGAACCCAATGCAAAACTAGTGGTGCATCATTTCCACATAATAATATGCCTCCCATAAGATTATATTTGTTGTTGTAAAATGGTAAACTCTCTGAATGTATGTTCCATGTAAAATAGGTAACAAAAGAAAGAAAACCAATAAAGGTGGCCATATAGAGCTCAAAATTTCAGGACATCATCTGATGGTATTTGTTTCAGGTGTAAATGATTTAGACATATGGTGAGAGATTATATATAAACAATGGATATGAATGTAATGAGGCATACAAAATTTGTACGTAAGATGCATCCAAATATATCATCAACAGAGCTTGAAATTCAAAATTTATTTGCATCTCAGCATGTTAATGTTGGAACATCATATGATGAGGATGATCAAGATTATCAATCCAGGATGGGTATGAAGACAAATACATGGGTCAAAATGAAAAGGGTCGAGCAAGCATTGGTTTTATAAATTTCATTCAAGGAATCCTATTACATCGGTATATGGATCATTAATTGTGGATGAATATACTATATGATGAGAAATAAGGATCTAGGGACTAGAATTAGATATGTTAAGGAAGGCATTGTAATATTTGGTAATGTTGAGAGATTGAAAATTATTGGTTCAAAAAAATTACAAGTTTAGAGGAAAATACATGAGATGAGAAGATGTATTGGTTATTGAGGGGATTTGTAAGAACTTTCTTTAAGTTAGTTAATTTTGTGACATAGGCCTAGCCATAAGTCTTTCCATGAAATTATGTATCATCAAGAAAAAGTATAGTGTTGTTTTGTTCCATTGAAAGTGTACAAAATCGAATCTATACCTTGTGAGTAGAGAAGAATATATGTGATTTCTTTATAAGGATGAAGAAAATATGTTATGGTATAATTTTCAAGAATACATAAGCCCCAGATCCTTGGAAGATCAAATGATATATGTTTTAGCTATAAATCTACCTCGATTAGAATGGGATCAAACTCTTATGTGCGATGTTTTCCAAAAAGAAATATTTTTAGAAATAAATATAATAATAAGTAGAAAAAGTCCACAATATTTAATGAGTTGGTGCATATTGATGTGTTTGGTCCAGTTTTGTTGATGGATATTGATGGGAGGATATGTTATGTTCTCTTCGTTGATCACTATAGTGGAATGGCATGGGTTTCAATAATCACCCACAAGTCTGAAGTGTTCATTTTCATTTCATGATATCAACGAGATTGTGAAAACATGAGTTGTCAGAATATCAGATCGATTCGAATAGATAATGGAACATAGATAAAAAATTTCCAAGTGGAGGATTATCTTGAAAAAATAGGATATGTAATCATGTTTTAGTAATAAGTACACCTCAGCAAAATGGATTAGTTGAGAGAAGAAATTGTATTATCAACAATATGTCCAGAATAATAATCATTCAAAAAGTCCTTCTAGGAGAATTTTTTTGAAAAGTAGTAATGACAACAATATAAACTTCAAAGGGGTATTTACATTTTTCAAAAGAGGTTAAAACTCTATAAGAGTTATAGTATGGAAACAATCCATCATTGAAGTAATTTTGATTACTTGGAAGTAAGTCCTTCAATCTCAATAAGGAGAAACATGTGAAATTTGAATCATTTGGGGATTGAGGGATATTTCGTGGCTACTAAAATAATAGAAAATCATATAAATGATTCAATAAGAAGTTGGGAAAGATAGATGGAATTCATGATGTGATTATAGTATAAAATAAAAAAATATTTAGCAAATACATGACCAGACTTTGGAGGATAATGAAGAAGATATCAACATATAGGGAGACACTCCATCTACCATGAAGATTCATAAGAATACATAATGATATACCCTAATGGAATAACCATGTAGTCTACTTCTATACATGTGACTCTTAGAATTGATGGCATAGTTTGAATCTAAAAAGAGCGCGAACACTAGACTGAGCGTACATGTTCTCGTCAATGAATTAGAAAGAAAGCTGATTGTCATTATAAGGGTGTGGATTGTGTTGGACATAAAGATCTATTCAGCCTTTGTGCAAACAATTCCTGATGTGTTGTGGGAGACAAAATCAGACAGAAGATTTGTAGATGTGGTAAAAGGGGTGAGAAATACCTCATTTCTTGATTGTGAAACTATGAAATCGGGAAGAATTATTCGCAAAGGATGTGTTACACATGTCTCTATGAATCTAAATTTGGCTGAGTAATAGATTAGTCTTTTCATATACTCGATCATTGCAAGAGTGGTGATCCCAAAAGGGGTGAAGCCATGGAAGTTCAGTGAACTTGTTGTGCGAATTGCTGATATTTGCGGCTTTAATGATGGGAAGATAAAAACAATTGGCCGTGGATTCTACCATATTATTTTTCCATCAGTTGAGCTCAAGCATCACGCCTGGTGTCTTGGATCGGTCCCTCTCAAGAAGGGTTTTCTTCGAATTCATGAATGGGACCGAAATTTCGACCCCTGTACTGTGAAAAATACTTTTGAACAAATATGGATTCGTTTCTGTAATCTAAATTTTCTCTATTTGAATCTTCAAATTCTTTGGGACATTGAATCGTTAGTTTGAAACCCCATTCGACTTGATAAACAGACTGAGAATCCTACTTTTGGACACTATGCGAGAATTTTAGTTGATGTTGATATGACTTCCACTCTTATTGAGGAATTGGTGTTAACTACCCAAGATGATTGTTTCAATCTTGGTATAATATATTAAAGAAAGACTAAATAATGTTTGAATTGTCAATTCTTTGGCCATATCATCTTTGTGTGAAATAGAAATAAAACCTGAAACCATTGTAAGGGCCGAGGGCACGATGATGAAAACTGTAGGAATAACAAGAACAAGGTTATGGCATTAAAAGCATGTGGTAATTCCATTGCTAATGAGGGAGATCTCAATGATCCAAGCAGGGCCTCTCAAATAGATGGGATGGTGTCTGAAGGAATCCTTATAGATAATAATCAAGGCACGAAAGTTGATGATAATGGTGTGAAAACCAGTTCTAAGATTGATGCATGGTCCATGGAGCCTGAGCCGGGTCATCTTGGCTCAGATATATGTTCTGTGGTACCTTCGAATGGGGAGGGATTGAAGATCAATGAAGGGGGGAAACTGAAAGTTGCAGAAAATGCCCTTATTTATGTTGATTCTGATGTTGGTTCTTTGTTTGCTAAAACTGTAGAACATGCTGATGGTACACAGTCTCAGGATGCAGACCTGGCTGATACCCCTAGTATTGTCCCTACCCCTTCTGATGCTGCTGCTGTGATAGTTGAAAGACATGCTACTGTAGTGCTTGCTGAAAATATAAAACCTACAGATGGTACACAGTCTCAGGATGCAGACCTGGCTGATACCCCAGGCATTGTCCCTACCCCTTCAGATGGGGTTGATGTGACTGTTTAAAGAAATGTTGTAGAACCTGCTTATCCTATGATTCAGTGTCACGATTTAGGTACTGGAGTGGCCCCTTTGGTGTCCCAAGATCATGATTTGGGCCCTGGAATGAACCCTGATAGTGATGTGTAGCATGTTTCTGGTCCGGTTAATTTGGGATAATTCTCACATGTCCATTCTTGTAAGGCTACGAAAATAATACTACCTGCTAGCCTACTGCCTGTTCAAGATGATTCAGTCAAGAGATTCTTATTGCTTAATTCGATGGAGGAGGATATTGTACCTGAAATTGATGATCAATTATCAGATGGTGCTGATGTTACTAGCTTTTTGCATTCTTAAAAAGATGCTAAACAGATTTATGAAGGACCAATTACAAGAATCAGGTCGAAAAAATGAAGATTCTCTCCTGGAATTGTCAAGGGACTGAGAATCCTCCCATGGTCAGATCCCTTAAAGATCTTATTATGTCCAATAGTCTGGTTATTTTTTGTATTTTAGAGCCAAGGATGAAATTTGAGAATTTTTGTTCCTTAAAATGGGTGTCCATGGGATATTCTATAGTTACAAGTAATCAATTTAGTGGTAATTCTGAATCTTTTTGGGTGCTGAAACATGATAGTGTTGCAGTTAATTTCATTTTAACAGATTTTCAGTCTATCACACTTTCATTTTACAATAATAATGTATCTCTTGTGGTGACGTTTGTTTATGCCTTCAATCATTACACAAGAAGATGAGCATTGTGGAGAAGCTTTGCTGATATTTCTGAGAGTATGACCAGCAGTTGGGTTCTTCATTGATATTTTTACACTGTTCGGTGGCATGAGGAAAAACAGGGGATTACTTCGGTCTTTCTTTGGCCTCTGATTTTTTAGCTTGCATTGATAAATGTAGCCTTGCTGAGGTCCCCATTTCTGGTCCAGGTTAAATGTAGAGTAGATACACTATTATTGTGATATAGTCAAGTTTACTGGACATGTGCATTGTACATTTTGATGACAGGAATATGGCAATTGATGTGGCTGGGATAACCCCACAACATTTACATTCTGATCACAATCCTATACTTCTTGATTTTTATCCCAATAATGTCAGGTCAACCCCTCTTCCGTTAAAATTCAATAATTCATGGATTATTATTCTTGGATGCAGAGAGATTGTTTTGGATTCTTGGAAAACTTTTTAATTGGGTGGCTCGTTGCACATTCTATGTTGAAAACTTAAACTTTTTAAGGCCAGGAAAAGGAAATGGAGTAAGGAGTCATTCTTCTCTATTGATAGTGATAACAGAGTGGATGAAATTATCTTATCAGAAATTCATGATTCCGGTCTATCCCTAGAGGTTCCCTCTCCAAAGGACATACAGGCTACTTCAAGACCAGATAAACGGTTGGCCCTTAAGGATAATCTGGTTCAGAATCAATTCAATGTTAGGTGGCTGTAAGAAGGAGATTGGAACTCAAGATTCATTCATTTCATTAACAAATAAAAAAGTCCAGGATGAGTCTTAATGCTCTTAGCATTGATGGGAAGCTTTTTGATTCAGAGAGTGGTATTTTTGATGCTGTGACAGACTACTTTGTGAAACTGTACTCAAATATTGGAAATGTTAATTTGGATAAAATTATCCAATGTTTTGACCCTTCTATTTGCGTTGATCAAAATAAGAGGCTTATTAATATCAATAGTTTAGAGGAGATACATTATGGCCTCTTCTCGCTGAACATTGATAGTGCAGCAGGTCCAGATGGATTTACAATTTGATCCATTACGTTCTATTGGGATATTGTGCAAACCAGAGATACAAATGCTATGAATGCCTTTTTTAGATCATCTTGCATGCCATTTGGGATGAATTCAAATTTTATTTCATTAATCCCTAAATAAGAGAATTCCATGGACATTAATGATATGAGAAATGTCGCTATTGGGAATACAATACCAAAGGTCATTAGTAAAATTAGGGCTTAGCGTCTGGGTGAAATTTCCAAAGGGCTCATATCTGGGAATCAGTTTGTGTTTGTACTAGGGAGAGACATCCAAGACTGTCTGTTTGCTACTTCTGAATGTGTGAATGCTATGAAATGAACCGTTAATTATGAAAATATAGCTGTTAAAATTGATATTTCAAAATATTTTCACACCATACGATGGAGTTTTCTGTTTACTATTCTCAGGATTCATGGCTTCTCACAACTGTTTCTTGATCTAATTAGATCCATTTTATCAAGTGTAAGGTTGTCTATCTTGGTCAATGGATTTCATTGAGGCTTTTTCGAATTCTCAAGAGGCGTCACTCAGGGTGACCCTTTTTATGTTATGTTCTTTTATATTGCCGAAGATTATTTAAGTTGGTGCCTCACTGATCTTGTTAATTTCGGATGGTATCAACAAATGAGACTTGGAAGGGATTTGTGTACCCCTTCACACTTATTTTATGCTAATGATATGCTGATTTTTGGGAAGGCAAGAAATTCTACAATATCTTGTATTAAAGGAATTATATCTCACTATGAAGAGGTTGCAGGTCAGGTCATTAATTGGAGAATGTCCTATGTGTTTTTTAGTGATTGAGTTACTGCATCAAGGAAAAACAGAAATGCAATGATGCTGGGAGTTAAAAGGGGTTCTGTCACTTTCAAAAACTACGGTGTGCCTCTTTTTTGGGGTAGGGTTAAAAGATGACACTTAGAAAATATTGTGTTGGGAATCATCAATCAATTATAAGGATGTAAAGGAAAAAAATATGTCTCAAGCTGGGGGAATATGTTTGGTAAACTCAGTGATTAATTCATTGTTTGTTTATTCCATTTCTCTGTACATGTGGCCGAGATCACTGATTAAAGACTTCAGTGGCAGAATTAGAAACATTGTTTGGACTTTCTCAATTAATTTGAAGAAATTGGATACAGTTTCCTAGAAATACTGTATTGATCCAGTTCAAATAGGAGGATTGGGTATTAAAGAAATTTGAATAATCAATGACACTCTGATTGAAATGTTTGTCTGGAAGCTTTTTTCATATCCTCATCCATCCATAGAGTTTTTTACAATTAGATTTATTTTAAAACTATAGAATGGGTATGCCAACTATATGAGATCCTTTGTCTGGTCTACTCTAATGAAGGCCTATGCTGATCTTATGGGTCATTTGAAATGGGTGGACTATAAGTGGTCCAATATGAATTGTTGGACCTCCACTTGGTTGAACAGACCATTTGTGATGAGATCATCATTACAACATCTCTTAAGCTTGAATTGATTGCTGGTCTTGGTGTAGAACTGGTCCATTCTAAAATTCGGCCCAGCCACCTGAGAATGGAAGTCATGTGGTACTGCTTTACTGACTATGATGTTCTCGTGGAGACTCCAGATCTGAATGGAACTTTCAGTACAATGGAATTCTATAAATCTCATTTTGGTGCCTCGATACACCCCCTAGATTGGTTATGGACTTCATTAAGTCCATTATTCCCCCAGTGGATTCACTGATATTATATAAAATTTGGAAAAATAGACTACTCGTGTAGTTCTTATTGTATCAAACCGGGTTGTCCCTTTCCCCAGTCATCTATGTCTTCTTTGAAGAAGATCAGACCATCTCCCATGTATTCTTCTCTTGCAACATTGATCGCAAGTTATGGTGTTACATGCAGCTGATTTTTCAATTATGCCTTCATTTTCATTCGGTTGATGACTTAATGCAAGCCATTTTAATGGACAATTTTAGTGAGCAAGTTCATGCTCTTATCTTGGATGCAATTGTGGCTGTTATTGAATTCATCTGGAAGTCCAGAAATGATCCGTTGTTCAACAACATTCTGCCTCGGTTTCACAATGTTGTCTTAACAATGCATCATGCCATTTGCATGGCCTCCAATATCCAAAGAGGGTGTATGATAAATTATGTTCCTGAGCTGGTTTTTTTGAGATCTCTTGGTCATACTGGCAGGATGAAGAATCCACTTATGGTGAAATAAATCTGATGGACTCCCACTCTTCCATGGTAGATTAAGTTAAATGTTGATGGGGCTACCTCTGGTGCTCCATGGCCCTCTGGATGTGGTGGTGTTTTCTGTACCTCTCGGAGGTTTTTCAAAGGCTTATTTTTTCATTTTATTTGAAATGAATTTTCCATTTAAGATGAGATCTGGGCTATAATTAAAGCAATGTAGAATGATATCCATTTTGTTTGGAATAATATATAGGTAGAATTGGATTCATCTGTTGTAGATAAAATTTTGGAAGAGCGTTCGAGGAATGTGCCATGGAGGATTCTACCAGTATGGATTGATTGCCTTCGACTTCTTGACTCTCTCTCCATTGAAGTCACACATGTTTATCGTGAATCCAATCAAGTGGAAGATGCTCTTGTGAAAAGGTCACTTAATGAGGTCACCTAATTTTGGTCTTTTGTGGTGCCTAATTACTGTGATCGTCCTGTTCTTATGAATTATTATGGCGAGGTTTAATCTTGTCTTTGTAGAAAATGAGAATGAAGACTATACATAAAGCATCATACTTGTAATAAGTGGAACCTGAATGATTTGATGAAGCGGGTAGAGATGAGAACTGGGTTAAATCCATGAGTGAAGATCTTGACCAAATTGAGAAGAATCAGACATAGGAGATTGTTTCATGACTAGCGGACCATAATGTCATTGGGATGAAATGGGTCATTCACAATAAAATTAATGAAGATAGTGTTGTTATTTGAAACGAATCATGTCTACTGTGTAATGTTTACTCTCAAAAATAGGGTATTGATGTTGATGAGACATTTTCACCTCTTGAATGGATGGGTAAAATCATATTATTCATGGAAATAACAGTGTAAATAATTTTTCAAATTTTTTAGATGGATGTCATATCAGCATTATTTATTGGTGTTCTATAAGAAGAAGTCTAAATTGACTAGCCAAATTGTTTTCACATTCATGAAAATGAGAATAGATTCCATTGGTTAGAGAAGAATTTATATGGTTTGAAACAACCACCAAGAGAATGAAACATCTATTTCTCAATCTAAATATGCCAATGTGGTTTTGAGACAGTTTGTAATGGAGAATTATAAACAAATGAAGACTCTAGTTTCTACTTTATTGATGCAATCAAAAGATGATGAAGGTAAGAAAATTAATATCACTGAATACAAGCAAATCATTGGATGTCTGTTGTACCTGACAATGACAAGGCCTCATATTGTATTTTTCACATGCCAAAAAACAATTTTTCAAAGTAATCTAAATGAGATCCACGTGATTGCAGTAAAAAATATTACTTCAGTATATAAATAGAATAATGGATTTTAGTTTAATGTTTAATGGAAAAACTCATCCATAGTTTCTAGAATATACAAATACAGTTTGGTTTGGATTGGAAGATGACATGAAATCCACATTAGTAGTTTCCTTTTGTATTTAAGGATTGTGTATTTATTGGTTGGTCAAGAAAAAAGATTTCACATCATTGAGTATCATGAAAGATGAATATATTTTAGCTACTCAATCATGCATGAAACTATTAGGGATGATGAAAAAGCTTAATGATATGGGAATTGAAGTTAAATATCTGATCAGAATCCATTGAGATATTTCATTTTTTATAAATCATAGAAAAAATAATGTTTATAAATCAAGGACAAAGAACATTGAAAACAAACATGACATTAACGAAGAAATTTTGGAGAACGGGCTTGTGAAGTTGGAGTATGTTCCTATATAACAACAGGTTGCAGATATTTTAACAAAGACCTTAACAAAATTAGCATTTTAAAGTCATCGAAAATTTCTAAGAGTCCAGTCGGATCCCAACACATAAAAAAGTGGGGATATGGGACCCCCTATCCCCAAGGTATGATGTTTCATTCCCAAATATTTTGATATGTGTTCTTTACCCTATTTCGGACAACCATGAACTTCCCTTTTGGTTTGTTGGCAAAGGGGGAGAAAGCATTATTATTCTACAGGAGAAAATACATGGGGGAAATGTTATTAAGTTGAGTATCATGATAGGGGGAGTTGAAGATGAGTTGATTCTATTTTGAGGAGCTATAATATTGAGGGATAATTAAATATGATGATTCTAGAAGTCATCCATCAATTATTAGTTATCATGACATTTAAGGTTCGTGATGTATGATGTTTATTTGTATCAGTATGATATTATAAATTGGTGATTTGGAGTGAGGTGATTTATTAATTAAAATTACATTACACTCTTTTTTCTCATGAGAAGAATGGATCATGTGGGCTAAGAGTATGTGTTAAGTGAATCCTTTATCTCTATCTTAATCGCATGATGTAAACATTAGTTGAAGTTGGATGGAGTTTTAATGAGGTATCAAAATGCACTGAATTGTTATGAGAAGAGTTGTAATCAAATCCAAAGGGGGAGATTGTTGGGAAATAAATCCCTTGATGTGACCTCTATGTATGTTTTGGGTCTTCTTAGGTTTATTGACAATGTTAGATTATCACAAATGTGTATGGTTGGTGTTTTTCGAAGACATGTTTTTAAGGTGGTGCAGGTTCACATTGTTTGACAAATTTTTTGACACCAAAATTATTAGTATGATGTAGAAATATGAAGGATTTATTCATAGAAGAATATATTATGAAGATCGTTGATGAAAATTGTCAATGGATTATAACTTTGAACAATAATTCATGGAACACGTACAATGTTATGGGAATGGTAAGCAGAGCAGCGGGAATCGTACATCGAAGCAGTTCCCAGAACAAAAAACGGTTCTCGGTGGAAGGCAGTGTGGTACGTGGATGTCTTGATGTAATTATAGGAGATCAAATATGTAGGGAAAAAAGTATATGGATCAGAAAGGAAAAATAGATTGTGGGTGACTTATGGTTCGTGGTGGTAAAAGGATCAATACGCAGTGAAGGGTGGATCAATGTTTTGGTAAATCATGGATTAGATGATATTGTGGAACACTTTTCATATATAATAATTTATAATCCCACCAATTATATGTGAGACCAAATATCATTAGTGTACATATTTTTGGTTTGGGGTTTCGGAAATGTTTGAAATAGGTTCACGAGGAAGAACTTCACTATAGCTAAAGTGGTTCACGTGGAAGAAACTCCATTGAAATATTTAAGCATAGAGATGAGACCATCATAATATATGGTACGTGAAGGATTAAGGTTTCATGTGTAGAAGGCTAGCAAATGAAGTCTTTGAACAAATAAATGTTCATGTAGATAGGTTGATTTGTAGAGGCAGTCCGTGTACAAAGAACAGTTCGCAGACGCGAGGGGTTTCACAAAGGAGGTTCACAGGATCAGTACATTGAGGTGGTACGCAATAGATGAGGTGATGGTTGTCTATGTGCGAAGGGTGGTTTCCAGCAGTGACTAAAATAATTGGAGGACGTGTTCCATAGTCCAAACCTGTTACATAGTACGTGAGAGGAGCTGGTGATTTGGGATTTGCACATGGAAGCTTGTGAGTGCCTCAAATCAATTAGTGAATGTATTTTCGGGTTTCTTGTATTACGTGGGATGGTGGAATTCATTTTCAGGTTAAAAAGGAACATCCATAAGGAATCTACCTAATTTTGAGGATGTAGGAATTCATGGTAATGAAGGAACCAACATGTCCATAAACATTGTTTGACTTAAATGTCTATAAATAGTGTGTTGATTCCTTTCCAAGAGCAGTGAGCGAAGGAAGAGGAAGATGGTGACCATTTCCACCGGTAGTGAGCTAGTGAAATAGGCATAGGGAGTGACCCTTGAGAATTCAGTGAGAAGATCCTATAACTTTTAAAGGCAGTGAGGCTTGGTATAGAAGATCTAGGATGAACATTTTATGCATTATAGGTAGCGATCCTTAGAAAATTTGGTACACTTTTTCATTGAAGTTGTATGCTCCTTGGACGTAGCCTAGTGATTGTGAACAATGTAAAAACACAATGTCTTTTTCATGATTTCATATCTATTTTTATATTGCTATAGATGGAAGAGAGAATTCAGTTTTGTTTAACAATGAAACAAGATCTGAAAAGGATATATATTAAATCTATTTTACCCTGATTCACCCCTCCTCTCAGGGAATTCGACCTAGTGGAACTAACAGATCATAATATTTTTCTCTAGATGATATCGTGAAAAATCATCTGGGAATAGATTAGGTAACTCATTCCTTTTAAGAAGTATTCAACCCTCGAGACCAAAACCACCATACTGCAACATGAGTGATGATATAAGAAAAACAAGATTTCAAAATTCTAGAAGTTATGGTTTAGTACGTCTTAACCAAGGATCCCATTCACCATGAAAAGACTGGTAACTTCCATAATATTACACAAAAATTAAATCGTCATCAATTTCAATTTATGTGAACCTATATGTGCACCATAAAATCCTTGCCGGGGATAATGTCAAAGAGGTCCATTTACAAAATTAGAAAATCCGATTTTAGTTTGACCTCTAACATGGTGAATGCACAATGTAAGAACCTGAAATCCTTCTATTTTTTCCTACAATGCGGTGTCACCAACTTCATCTCATACAGCATAAGCTCAGTTTGAAAATTAAAAACATTCCCATGATAGATTAAAATAAAATAGATATAGGAAACTATATCATAATTGGAAATAAATGGGTTTTATGTAATAAAAATGTACCCAAAATAATCATAGGTGTTGCACTTGATTAGGTTGGTGCTAGATCCGGAGAATGTGGATGCATTGTCTTAGAATCATCTTGAGAAAGACCACTGAATTAAGGTTCTCCCTTAAGATGACTCTATCCAGAAAAATATCTACCCATACCTCCATGAAACCCAATCCACGAACGCAATGTCTTGGACATTCCGGACTTGGATGACAAACCCAAGACGCTAATGAACATGAACTAACCTGATTAGGGCATGACACATTACAATACCACTGTAAATTCCAAATTATTCCAAACCGATGATATGGTATAAGTGGGTATAATCATGTTAACATGATAATCATTGTTTTACCACATTGATTCCATAATACCCACCGTGCCTTTAAATCCAACAATGAAAACATCCAAGAAGGATGTCCTGAACTACCACCTCCCTTCTTCAATTTCCCACCCCACTTCATTTTCTTTTGATATGAATATCTAATGCACTAACCCCTACATAAATTTGGTCCATAAATACTTGAATTTCTCTAGTGGTAAATTGTCACCCATAAATCATGATCAACCACCTTAGTATGACTATTTAACATGAACAGGAAGACCTGATAACATATATCTCGCCACAACAGCATTTAAAACTATTGATCAACCATTTAATCATTCTAAATTTCATCGGGTGAAAACCAAACTATCTTAGAAAAACATTTTTTGTACATTATACTAGCCTGATCACCACAATGGATATCAAAATGCGTCTTGGTCATAGTAAAGATCATGTAATATGGGAATACTTCTTATTAATAACAGCATTGAAGCCCTTGTAACAAATATAATCCTGAAGAACTGAGTCCCACCACTTCTTATTGGTACCTTCCAACAAAAACAAAACACACTTCACCCATTCTTCCTTAAGAGTGCTATGAATCCAAACACAATTTTAGTATAATAAATCCAATCCTCATATTCATGGGCTTCCACGCTACCCCAGAATGATAGAGGATTCTTTCAGTGAAACTATTGAGAAATATCCATTATCAGAGTTGGTTCGACATCCCAAGAATGAGAAGGACCAGAGCCCGCTCCATGACCAAATAAATATATAACACAATCCATTTCTTATACTATTACCAGACCAACCTAAGTTCAATAACTCTATTCATCCACTTCCCGAATATTTATATGAAGTCTCTGTGGAGGCATAATAATACACCATTTTATCAAACAAATGAACAATATCTATATAATTTCTCTAATAACAACATGGTAAAAAATCTATAAATAAAAAAGAATATCAAACAAAATTAAATGCTAACCCACTCCCCTCACCTTCTGTCCATGCATAGTCTACAACATGTACATCTCACATCGAGGTGAATTCAAACCAATTTCATGTATCCCAGGGTAACCATGTGTCTTTCATGAGGAGTGTTTACTGTACACCCCACATTCAGTTATAATTCTTAACCTTGAAATTCATAGCTCTTTTATATCCAAACTCTCTCAAATAAAACGTCTCAATGAAAAGGTAAAAACCTTCCTCTGATAATTTTTTTAAAAACATAACCATGATGACATGCAAATAGACACCTGACTATACCCATGACATGGGGCTCTCCAAATCCCCACAGGATGGAAAATTTTTACTCTCCATCAAAAATTAAATTTCGGAATGATTTCATCCATGGGAAACAACCTTAACCATTCAACATTAATATAGAATTACATGATAACGAATAACCATTACCAAAATATATACCAATACCACATGTTCAGAATTTTTCAACATTAAACAGAAACCAAAATATCAAAAAAGTAGGCAAACCTTCAAAAATACTAAAACAACCATGAAAGAAGTATGAAAACACCCTCAAACCACCTCCACCAACACCTAATTAAATTAAGATACTAGATGCCATATCCATTATCACTACCATAGGACATCATTCCTTTACATGGGTCAAACCTAATAAGATTTACATACATATAATGGTGTATGTAGGAAGTGTTCTAATTCCAAGTAGGATACCACCAAATGAGAAGGGTATCCTGCCAAAATATTATAAGAGAAATCACCATGGTAGTTTTATGGAAAAATTGAATTTTTTTAAAATAACACATTTATTGAAAACTATAAATAAAATCATATAAAATCCAGAGCTAAGATGTAAAAAAATAATCACTTTATCAGTATGGGCAATCCCAAATCACTAGTGTTAATGAGATCCATGAAATCCTTATACATCAGTGAACATTGTATAGAAACCACAACCCACAATATAAATTTGAAAATGATAGTAGACTGGAATGCATCACAATGTTTAGATAATCATAAAATGTTTAGTCAGTGTTGTAACCTCAATCCTGATAGAGATAACTATGACTCAACCCCACCTATATGGCTAATGTACTAGTTATTTTCTACCAATCTTGTCTACTAGGATTCCATTTTTACGATCAATTTTCCACTTCTCATGTCACAAGAACTTGAACATATAAAAACACACTTCCAACATAGGCAACACCCAATCCAATAAACCATTTTCAAACTATCTGTCTCACACACCTGTCCCACATTATAAAAAAATTTAAAACTAACCATTTACCTTTATGAAATCTTATTTAAAATCATACACAAGGAAAAAACATTTAAATAATTATTATAACCACACAAACTATCAATAGAAAATTTTTATGATGCAAAGATATAATACAAAAAGCATCTAATAAGGATAAATTATGGAATCACCTACCTCAAGTTTATAAACATCCATAAACAGGTGAAAACCACAAAAAACAACAATATGACAATATAAAGGAAATATCAAACCACATAAATCCAGAATAAATCCAAATAGACTAGTTTAAATCAACATTAGAGATTCTATCCCACTAGACATAGAAGAATCCTAGAATAAATAGAGGTGAAACCAATAAATGGAAGAAATTAGAAATGGACGCACATACATGATAATTCCTGGAATATCCACACAAAGACATCAATGATTTTAGGATCTAAGGGAGCCATGAGGGGAAAGATAAGAACATAGGATAATTCATAATTAATGGGATGAATTAAGAATATTTTTTGTAAAATATGATATTGGTGAAAGGTAATATCAAAATTTTTAAGGATACGGACATTCCACATGATTTAGCCTCATGGTTTTTGAAGGATCCCAGAACTCCCTCAGAGGGGAGGGGTGAATCCGGGTGCAAAAAAATATTTTTTATGTTGTTGATATTATTCCCATGTTGGTAGAAACTATTTAATTATATCAGTAAAATGAAAGAAATGCGATGACACAACACTTCTACTTAGTTCACCAAAAATGTCTACGTCTAAGGAGAATATCCCAATAGTCTGTCAGTCGTACCTAAATCCAATAATATACACTAGTTTTTAGATTACAAAGATAAATCACAATCACTCTATTATAGGAACAATTCCATCACAAATGTTTGGTTATATCTCACTACATACCACAAAACACTTCCATAAACTCCCCAAGATCACTGCCTTGAGTGATATCTTACTCAGTTTATTGAATTGAAGGTCACTTAAATAGATTTCCATTAAAGTGTTTGTCTCGGATCAGCATGAGACACTGCTTTACTCGATGTCTTTAATAGATGCACAAGAAATCTGTAAAAATCACAAACTGAATATTGAAAACATGCAAACAATTTATAATGAAAATTCCACACAACACCTACCATGTGCACACAATATCTTACTTTTGCATGCAATATTTTCCTTTTTCTTGCAAGATTTTCCTTTGTGAGCAAGAACCATGATTGTCATGAAATATTTTCGTTTTGTGTGAAAATATTTTTCCCAACTAAAACCTTTACGTGCAACATCAACTTTTACGAACAAGTTGAATTTTTTTGTGCAACATTTACATTTTCACGCACCTCCCATTTTGCAAAATATTTATTCATATTAGTGTTCAGATATTCTAAATGTATCTAGTTGTTCCAAATGAGATGGATCACCTTTAATTTATAGGTTTTACCACCCCCCATGAACAAAACCCACCATGTTTCCCCAAACTCTTATTCTGCATGCAATGCTTTTCATTCATGATCCTTTTTAACGCACATCTATAGTTTTTTCACACACCTCATGCCTTTTCTGTTTTTCGGTATTCTTATCCTGAATCAGATTTTGTGTTAAAATTCTAGTTTGATTTCACTATTTCATGAATATCCAATTTGGGGTACATTCCATGTTTTTCGCACACCACTTCAATATTTTGTGAAACTTCCTTTTCCAAAAAACACATCTCTCCATTTTCTGATTTTTTGGCAAAAACATTTATCATACAATGGAAACTAGCACCACCTTCAGAACGGTTTCCCACATGAACAATATGATCCCATTAATAGAAAACATTCTGAAAATTTAATGAGGTTCGAAATAAAACACAAACCATACTCAATTTCCATCATCAATCATGGTTCGAATAATCTCCATCTATGGGTTTGTTGGAAATCAAGAGATAAATTCAATAGAGATCCTGCCAATATAAAAACCTAATACACAAGAGTCAACTCATCAAACAATATAAGTATATGTGAGCAGATCTCAATGTAGAAAGCAATAGGGTAAGTTTTAATTTAGGATCTTGTGTTCTGGATTCCTTTAAAAACACCTAAGAAATTCTTTTACTATGTCGAAAAAGCATTACATATCCTGAATGTATTACTTGTACTCCTAACACTGAATTATCATCGTGTCCTAGAATCATTACATTCCTGGAATGTCTTCCTTCTCCTACTACCACTGAATATTTATCGTGCCACAAAATCATTACATATCTGGAATGTATTCCTTCTCCTAATAAAATCGAATTCTCACTGTTTCACAGAAGCATTACATGTCCATTATATGTCCTGAATTTATTTATTATCCCCCATTTACAATAAAACCAAAGAGTAGAAATTGTTCATTATACAACTCAAAACACACTCCCCATAAATAATATCTCCCCCATAACCCCGCATCACATCCAAAAACATATAACATAGCTAGGGAGAGTGGGAAATCGCAACCTCCTCATTCACTTGGAGGAGGTTCAAAACTGGGGGGAAAGTGTTTTTTTAAACATAACCATTGAAATTGGATTGTTTATAATGTCATCCACTTGTGCATATGTCCCCACATGATCCATGTTGATCACACAATGATCAAATTCTTCATTGAGGAGGTGATATATTATTTCAATATACTCTGTACGAGAATTTTGAACTGGATTCTTCATAAGATCAATTGTGCTCTTGTTATCATAATAATTCACCATTGGTTGTTTTATCTCAGTACCATGTTTGTTAGTTGCTTCTTTATCCACCATAACTATTTTCTTTCTTTTAAAGATGATATATATTATTCTTCATCAATACTAAGAGAAGTAATCTCCTATTTTGTTCTTAACCAGCCCACACATTTCTTCTCTACATAGAATTCTCCACCAATGGTTGATTTTATGTCCACTACAATTCCAAACTAGTCAACATCCTAAAATGTATATAATTCATTATCCTTTCCATTAGAAAAGTATAATCCATAATTTTTGGTACCGAGAATGTACATCATGATTTGTATAACAACCACCATATGTTCTTCCTTTGGATTACATTGAATAAGGGATGGTAAACACGTTACAACGACAATATTCAGTCGTGTCACTTCCAGGTATAGTAAGATTCCAATGATTTTTATATACATTGTGGGATCCACAGACATCCCATTCGTATGCTTTCTGAGCTTTGATCCAAAGTAAATTAGAGTCCCCATTGGTTTGGAATCTTGTTTATTTAATTTATTCAAGATCTCTTTTGCATAATTTTCTTGAGATACAAAATTGTAATGCTATTTCTAAATCACATACAGCCCTAAAAAGTTTGTGTGTTCACCAATCATGGACATATTAAATTATGACTTCATATGATTAGAAAATTCATCAACAGATCCCTTCCTTTTACTAAAAAAGAAAACCTCATCCACATAAACTAGCACCCTGAACTAATCTTTCTGATAATTATTCACATAGAGATTGTGATATACTCCACCACTTTTAAATTCCATCTTCATGAGATAAAAATATAGCCAAAAATACCGTTCTCACATTTCTTGCTATAAAACATATTGGGCCTTCTATTGTATCCATACCATAGTTTCATTACTACCATGAAAGAACACCATCTGGTGTACAATGTATAATACTTTTTCCAAGACTCCATTTATGAATGTTGTCGTGATGTCCATCTGATACACATTATATCATTTTAGGATTTCCATGGAAAGAAACCTTCTTATGGACTCTAGTCTCACTACTAGAAAAAATTTATCCTCGAAATCAATTCCTTCAATGTGTGAATATCCTTTACAGAACAGACACACCATATTTCAAATCATTTTTCCATGCTAATCAAAATGTTTCAGGAAAATAAACTTCGTACCAATTAAATTGTGATGGTCATGTCTCTTGACATGATCCCAATTGTAATTTTTTCCAATCTAATTGAACTCTTAATTCATTGATTTCACACAAGACTCATCCATTGTAGCTCTATAAAATGAGGATAGTTCCACAACTTATAGAAATACAAACAATGAATTATTCCTCATTCTCCATTTCTTTTCAGGTGTATTCCGATCACCGATAATGTTGAACTAATAAATCTATGTTCATTGATTTCTCCATTGGGGTTCGATCAAATTCTCTCCAGGTATGGCTTCTTATTATGATACTTTTTTTGATTCAACATCATGATGTGTCTCTTGAAAGTTTTGTACACCTTCCTCTACCTTTGTATTAGCTTTTTTTCCATGTTTGCATTATTCCTAATTTTCTATCACATCATTATATGAATTCTGTGATGAATTCATGTTTATATTTTTTATGATATTAGCATCACTACTTTCAAAAATTCTTCATAAGCTCTTATTGAAAAACTTGTTGGATTTTCTGTTTATGTAGTATCCTAGAAATATTCTTTCGTCTCCATTTTCGCCATACATCCCTCGATTCCATTCATTGTTTCAGATGAAATATTTTCTTGCAAAAACAAGAAAATATTTCAAAGTGGTCTTCATTCCATTCCACAATTCATATGGTGTATTTTTATCATAGATATATAGCCCTGCTCAATATTGAATATACACTGTAGCTTGACGTTCCTCTTTCCAGTAAAGTGGTGGAATATGACTCTCGATCAGCATAGTTCAATACATATTGTTTAACTCCCAATTCCTACACTCAAAAATTCCAGTTTAATGTGGAGTGTCATAGAAACCACCTAATGTTGTATGAAATTATTCTCTGGGTAATTTTTAAGTTCAATGGATTTTTATTCCCCTCTATTGTCAGACCGGAGGAGTTTAATATTCCAACTAGTATCATTCAAGGAAATTCCACAGTAGGTTTTCATTCAATCAAGCACGTGTTGCTTCATATATATAATAGTCACGTATTCCATTATACTATAATCATCTATGAAAAGAATAATTTACCTTTATTTGTGCGTTTCATGAACATTTATTGGCCCACATATATCAAAACGAATGGGATTAATAAGATTAGATGCTCTTTTTTTCTTTGGCCGGTAGGAACTACAGACCGGATTCCCACAAATACATTTATCACATGTCTTTTCATGTTCATGCTTCAGATTAAGGATATCCATGAATATAGTTATCTTATATATCTTTTCTATGACCCACTGATTGATTTTCCCCAATCTGTGTTGCCATAGACTGGTTTCCTATTCAACAATTAGGTAGAAAATGTTCTTTTTAATGTCGAACTAATATAAGTTGCCATCTTTTCTACAACCATTCATGAGAGGATTTTCATACATTCCTATTATAGTACAACCATTCTGATTTAATGTAACAATAATACCTTTTTCACAAAGAAGAATTAAACTCAGATGATTATATTGCAGACCATCCATATAAAGGAATTCAATATTCTTTAGAACTCTATATTCATGATCAGTACTTGCACCACATTTTGTCTTCAAAGGACCATCTTTACCGAACCTCGATATTCCATCGACATTTTTCTTGACAGCTATTAATATTTATTCATTACTTGTCATGTGGGACAAACATATTCTATCAATAATCATGGAGATATTATTCTTTGTATCCTTGAGGGTTTCTTCTGCAAGATTGTATTTTTTTAATTTTACTCTTATGTTTCCATGAGTTATTGTGTTGAATCTAGGACACTGATTTCCTTTTAAATATATCTTTAGTGTACATGGGTTCTTCAAATAGATGTTCTTATTCTAGATGGGAAATTCCTGTTTGAAAGAGTAACAAAGTCTTTTTGATGAACATTGACTTTTCTTTAAATTCGATATGAGTTTCTCATTTCAATCCACTACATACAAAAAAGATCTTCATGTCCAAAAGTTAGGACAATGAAATCAATATCCATAGATAATTTTTATTCTAAAATAATTAGGATATGAATTTGTTCTCTTTTGTTGATTTTCAATAACTTCTCTATTTAAATATATCATTTCTTACTCTTAATATTACATGGTATGACGTAGATATCCATAGAACAATCACTTTCTGAGAGAAATGTCTTCTGACTTTGGTTTATCCTAATTACATCTAATTTTGAATAATATTTTGATTGTTTGTTATTACAAGTTGGTTAAGGATAGTCTTCTGTTCTACTTTTCGTTTGAATCAAGGTTCTCTATTTCATCTCTTTTGGTGATTTTACATCATGATTGACTTTTATATTTCCTTTATTCTGGTCAACATTATTTTCTTGCATTTGATGTTTTGACCTCACAGCCAATTCCAATGTTTCCCATGCATTCTCGTCATTGATCACTCAAAAATATTTTTAACTCCATTAGATCCAATTTTTTCTACCTCAAGTAGCTCAAAATATGTGAAACTACCAAATTGTATTCTTTTTATTTTCTTCTTTTGAACTTGATTCACCGTTAAGCATAATCCTAAGAGTAAATCCTTCTTCATCAAGTCCCCCAACAATTTTGAACTTCTCTTCTAGTCTCTAGGTAAGCTCATTAAAGAAATTTTACTATTCTACAATTTTGAGCTTTAGTTACAATACATCATCTATACGTTCAAGGACTGATGACTGTAGTTTCACGAGTTCTTCCAGTTGTTCAATTCGGTCTTCATGTTGATCCAAATATTTGGATGAATATTCTACCATTTCATTCCACTTATTTCATATGTTACCCTTATTTTCAAGCATAATGAAACTTCCTTATGTTGTAACATTGGATCAGAATTATTTTTCAACTAGTTATCTTTAGCTTTGTCTGTTGAAGGTTTTGTCTTTTCAATGGTATCTTTCATGGATGAATAGTTTCTAGTTTTAAATTATTGTTCTTCTTCTTCATATAAATAATTATCAGCATCTTCCTCTTAAAATAAAAAACTCTTTGTCAGTACATTCATTCTAGATTTGAGGTCTCCATTTGTGAAAAATCCTACTCTAGGGATTCTCAATGTTTGCAACTTCATTTTATTCATCATTGGATTTTATTTTTCTATGAGGAAACATGAAAAACATTGACATAATGAATGAAATCTAAGTGTAACTTCAAATTAAATATCAATTTTTTGTTTTGGAACATCATTGAAATGAAAGAACAAATTAAATTTTCCTCAACGTCTTCACCACGACTATATTTTTAAATTATCATTTTTTCCATTACAATGAATTCCATTTCCTCTCTCACTCAATTCGTAGCATCATCTAGATTAAATCTCATTTTTTATGCCACCAGACTACTAAACATGTCATCTAGAGAGATTATGGAAAGATATCATTCTCCATGCGATGAAACTTTTTCATTTTATAGGGTATTAGCCTTCTCAATATTTTCATGACAATATAAACATCTTATATTTCTTTGGTATGACCTCAAATTTATCCAACAACTTCAGTAATTTGATTGAAGATAGAGTCTGCATTATAATCAATACGCATCTTCAAATCATCAAACCTAATGTACAGGACCTGTAGTTTCTCTTCCCTCACATTCCTATCTCTATAATAAATATTTTCAAGTCTATCCCACATAGAATTTTCTGAGGTGAAACTATAATTTTTAAATATATCTTATTAGAAAGGGATTCAGTGATATAATTGTTCACTATATCATCTACATCAATAATATTATTGTTTGTGTCATCCATAGCCCACCCTATTAGATTAGTGACATGTATTCCTTGCTCAATATCAAATAGGACATCCATTACAAGATATATTATATGAGATCTCAAAATTCACTTCTAAATCTGAAAATTACTTCCGTTGAAGAGGGGGACTCCCCTGACAGTGGATAAATTCTCCCTAATGGTAAAAGACACATCAAACACTAGTAACCTTCCATTGATAACACTTGAAAGACCAAAGAAAACCTTGAGAGGGGAGGAGTGAGTCATGGTGTCATCTTTTTATTTTTAATGTTGAGGATCTTGTTTCCATATTGGTAGAAACTTATTAAATATTTTAGTGAAATGAATGAACGGAGGTGACACCTCCCAATTACTTAGTTCCTCAAAAAGGGCTACATACAAGGAGAATACGCCAACTGTGTGTCGGTCATACCAAAATCCAATAATCATCACTAGTTATTGGATTATATGGTCCATTCATAGTCACCATATGTCGGGAACACTACCTTTAAAAAGGTTCATGTATATCTCACTACTTACCTCAGATAAGTTTCATCGACTCCCCCTAGATCAATACCTTGAGAGATGTCTAATTTAGTTTATCTACATGAATGTTGCTTCAATATATTTGAATTTAAGTCTTCGTATTTGTCTACAATGAGACACTTCTCACATCGAAGTCCTTAATTGATGCACCTAAAATAACTGATCACACAAACCAGATACTCTAAACATGTAAACAACTGATACCGACAATTCCTCACAACACCTACCCTATGTGCGCAATATCAAAATTTTGTATATAGTATATTACTTTTTTGGGTAAGATTTTGATTTTCGGGAAAAACCCCCTATTGGCATGATAAATTTTTATTTTTGTAAAAAAATATTTCTCACAACTAAAATATTTATGTGAAACCTAAAATTTTATGCGCAACATGAATTTTTCTGTGAAACGTTTATGTTTCTGTGCACCTCTACATTTGTGCAATGTTTCCATGCATGAGAGTTTAGATATTCTCTAAGTCTTTAGCTGCACCAAATGATATGGGTCACCTATTAATTATAAGCATCGCTGACACCCATAGGAAAAAATCACCATGTCATGCAAAACTCATATTATGCGCGCAATGATTTTCACACAAGAACCATTTTTAACACATATCTTCAATTTTTCCTGACCTCAAGCCTTTAACATTTTTCACCATTCTAATCCCAAATAATCTTTTTTTCAAAAATCCCAACATTCTTTCACAATTGCATGAAAAACCAATTTGGCGCACATTCCATGATATTTCCGCACCACATCAATATTTCACACACATTCCTTTTCAAAAAACACATCTCTTCATTTTCTGATTTTATGCTCAAAAATTTGGAAAGCACTAGAAAACTATACCACCTACTATAAAATTTCCCACTTGAACTATATGATCCATTCACTAGAGAAATTTTTTTAAAAATTTAATTATTATTGGAAAGAAACATATATCATACTCAATTTATATTATTGATTGTGGTTCCAATATTTTTAAAAACTATGTGGTAACCATGAGACAACTCTATTAATAACGAAAAGAGGCCACATGGTTTTCCTGTGGGAGGCCCCTACCCCATTTGGATGATCATGAACCTTAGATAAAATCTACCTCTATGGGTATATCATTAACCACATTCTCATGTGGCAAGGCGTGTGGCTTGGATGATGCCATTGTCTAGGGTGGACAATCTCTCATGGGATGGTGCACAATATCTACTAACGATATAGAAAATGTGTTACACTTACTATTGGGTCATGTAACACCATCTTATCACTAAAACCCACTATAGAAAGAAATGTATCCATAACAAGACAATAATAATCAAGAAAACCCCAATATAATATATCATAGATGTGATAGGAAGCATTGCATTTTAGAGGCTATGTCATGTCCGAAAGAATGAGGTTTATAGGTGATGTTTAATTTTTATATTTCATTGATTAATTTTTAGGGTTAGGTTGAATTGTTTGGAAATACATTCACTAATCATGTTAGTGGTACACGTAGTGAACTGTGGATTTATAGTTAGGATGAATATTTTGAAAGACCATATGCTGACAATAACAAACACCACTACCCAAGATTTTCCAATGTCCCAATATTACCATTTTTTTCAGTACAAGTGATGTTTTCCAAAGAGAATTATCATCACACACATGGTTTCATATAGAAATATTCATGGTTTTACAAGACATTTCTCAAACCATGAACCCTCTAAAATGATTCAATAACTGCTCAAAAACATTTTGAAACTTCCAAAAATATAACCAATAATTTTATAAATTAAAAATACATAATAATAGATCAATTTACATAAATCCTGAGGGTTTTATAGTTTATATATTGAGTATAAATGATGATATTCTAGAGATCATTCTTTTTATAAATCAAAGTTGTATGGAATTTATGGATATATTAAATGCTATAATGAAAATTTTGTTCACGATTTGTAGTTGTGTGAATGGAGAATATGATTTTTTACAGTAAAATGGTACAAAAAATTTGTGATTCCCTTACTGTTTTTATTGTATATTCAAATGTATATATTGTATTATTTTTCAATTGGTTTATACAGATGATTTATTATTTAGGGACAATTAATGATAGATTTTAAACTTTGTCATGAATCCCATCTAAGATAATTTATTGGTATATTTTAAAAAATATTATCACATTTCATATTTCCTTCGGTGATAGTGATTTATGTTTATGAGTATTTTATAAAATTGAGTGATTTTTAGAAATTAATTCTAAATCTAAAATTAACGAATAATGGTCATAACCATAGAGACGATTATTATTTACTAAACTACGTTGTAGTGAGCATCATCAAATGAGGGTAATATGAATGTATATGCATGATTTACTCGATAACACATAGAATTAAAATTTTATCTCATTATAAGCTATCATGTTTGGTTTCATCATCACATTATGATGAAATGAGTACTTGGAACATTGATTTTTTAATATTAAACATTTCTGTGTCAAAGGATAGAGTAGGTAATAAATGTAAAAAAGGGGTTTGAAAATTTTTATTAAATAAATAAATGTTTTAGAAATGTTTAGAAAAAATATATTTTATTTGGGTAGAAATATATATCAGATGATTATTTATAATTTTTTGTGGCATTGTGACTCAATTAATAAATATTCTCAATGTAGAACCAGTTTATATCTTAATCTCTTTCCCTTTGATAGAATGTTTCTAGAAAAAAATTGGGAAAATGGGATCACTCCAAGATATTGAAATATTCACATATAATAGAGATACTATAGGAGGAATAATCCCATTTGTTAATTTCAAATTATAATTTTCATACTCATGTTAAATATTTTTCAAAAAACCTTATTCAATTGAGAAAAAAGTAAAAAATTTTCATATGATTTTTTTCAATAAGAATTTATGGAATGACCATGAGGAATATATTGATGTTGGTTAAATTTCCAATTTTCAATTAGATAATAATTCTTGACTTTAAAATAATTCAATATTAAATTTATAATTATGGATAAACAATGAATTAATTTATATAATGTTTTAAATCATCTAATGATATAATTATTTTTGGAATTATGTGTTGCTTATATGAAACCATTATATTTTTTATATTCAATATTAATATTAAAGTTATCATATTTTAAAATTTTATTCTCATAAAATGTTTTACAAATTTATATTAATTTTATCAAAAAAATTTAATAGTGAATTTTATAGTTGTTTCTAAAAAGTTGATTTTTTGGTGAATAGTACTTTTTGAATATATGATATGTTTTATGAAATTATTTTTATTTTAAAATGTCTTATGAATCACTAAAATTATTTTCATGAGAAAAAAATTATTTAATTATTTAAATAATATATATATAAATAAGTATGAATATTTCAAAATGTATAATATATCACTACAATGTCTAAAAGGTTTTGTATGATTTTTAATGAATATTTCATTATATGAAATATATAATATTAGTAGTAAATGATTGAAAAAAAAACCATTTAATTGTAATATAATTAGGATAAAATACATTTAAATAATATTTATAAAATTTTACAGAAGATAGTTTTTGAAAGGTGGTATTCCAAAATTATTCAATAATATATTTTGATTTAATATAAATACTCAAATATACTCTCCATTTATTTTTAATCTGAATATATTTTTCACTCCCTCTCTATTTTCCACCATCCATACATCCTTTCAATAATCACTAGAGCTCTCAAGGGTAATTTTTCTATGTTTAGGAGGTGATACTCTAGTTAAGTGTTACTTTCCATTCACCCCACTCTCTAACCATTTCCAATTTGATGAATATTTTTAGTTAAATATAAATTTTTAATACTATAAAAAATGGAAAAAATGAAACCATAGGCTTTAAAATGAGATATACAAACAAACATCACCCACCCCAAACCAATTACACCAATATAATGTTTGTGTTCTTTTATAGTGGTACTCACTGTTTTAACATTCCAATTATATTATTGATGTATATCCATTCTAGTATTTCATATTTAATTTAATTTGAATTTTTTTTCTTATTACAAAGTCAAATGAACAATTTAATATAAAACCCCATTACATAACAATCATAATAACTTATAATAATTGAATGTTAGGAAATGGATCCAAAAAGGTAATTAAAAGATGGTGGGGGTCACTCAGCCTCTAAGGATTCCAATGAAAAGAACACATAGAATTGAAATTCATTATTTGTGCCTATTTTTGAGAAACACCCTTTATACCTTTTTATATTGTTATATATATTATTAATACCATGTTATCATTATGTATGACCCTTTTATGAAAACACTGAATCATATATTTACTATTATCATTTACTCTATACTATGAATATTCTATACATTTTTATATTGATTGAAATTTATTCATATAAATATTTGTTCTATCCATCGTAAGAGGATTTATAATATTTTCACCTATATCCCTTACTTATGGGTTAACCATGTTTTTTTAATATTATGACGTGAATATTTAATGCCATGTGATCTTGCATCTATGTTATTGGTATTTTGAACATGTGATGGGTAATCAGAGAATTATAAACCCAGACTAAATTATGTAATAATTAATCTATGGATTCTCTAATATATGTTTTCTTTTTAGATATCATTGACTATAATATACAGTGGTGAAGAGATATGGAAATTAGATTATGATATATTTTTTGTGATCCTTGGTATTCTTTTATGGTATCCAGATTCATGATTCAATTATATATATATATTTATATATATATTTTATTTATGACACTATTAATATATTATGATAATATCATTATTCATCTTATCCTTTATTATGTGATATTTATTAACAAACAATCATATAATTATTAAAAACAAACTAATATTTTTATTTACTTCCATTGTTTCATAGGTCTATCACACCATTGGGTAAATATTTAAAAAATATTTAACTACTTTTTTTCTGTTTTATTTTCATTTATTTTGTATTTTAGTTTATATATAAACTAATATTACGAATCTAGGGAATTAAGGATTTTTACATTTGTTAATATAAAAATTTAATGTATGATGTCTTAAAAATAGAAATAAGAGTATATGCTTAAGTAATTTTAGTTTTTATTAGTGTGAAGTTTAATTATTTTATTGTATTATGATAATTGAACCTTAGCATAAGAATATAAGATACAAGAAACACTAAAATTATTAAGATTAAAATTTAGTGGAAATTTATTGAAATCTAACAATATCTATATTATTGTATCTTTATTTATGGATGTCATTAATTTATTTAATTGATTTTCTATATAACTATTAGAGGAAATCGATTCAGAAATATAGAAAAAATGGGATAAGAATAGGAAATGAAGAGATTACCCTAATGTTCATCATAATTTCATCTGTATTAGGAACTATATCACCCCAATCGAGTTATCCAAATGAAAAATTCTTTGGTCTAAGTGCCATTGGCCTTAAGCATGCCTCTTAGAATGACAAAGGCTTTCAACTAGATGTAATAGTGTAATGAGGTGATAGTGGGGAAAATATATCCTTCAGTAATAATATACTAATAATCTAATATATATATATACAGAATATAGAGAAAAGGAATGATATAAAGAAATTTTACTAGTAACACACCCATTGTTGACGAAAAATATACAATAAGAGAAGAAATAATAACAAAAAATAGAGAATAACAATTAAACAACCCAACATGACATTTACATATACTAAAAAAGATCATACATTCATATCATGTCATTCCTAGAGTATGAAAAAGGGTAAAAAATGTACAACCTTAGTACATAAAAATGATAGCATGTTGATATAGAATAAAAACTCAAAAATGGAACTACAATTGAGGCAAGAACCCATGGTCTCTTCCATTCCATCCCATGCAAACTCAATCACTAAATCCCACTCTTGAGCATGAATCGTTAACTATTTGCAGATCCCTAGAGTAAACATTCAAACTAATGTGCCTGTGTGGAGTGTCAGAGGAAATATAGGTAGGCCATCACCATCATATTCCAATCTTACATCTATGATTAAGAGTGAATGTATGAAAAGAAATGAAAATAGGCATTGCCCAAAAGAAATATTCTCCCCTTTTCTTTGACATCCACATAGAATCAATTCACATGCATTAACTATCACTGAATTAATGTAGCTGAGAGGATCCTTAGAATATACCCCAATGCATCCCTTGATGTATAATAAGCCATAGAGATCTCAGGAACCTCCATTAATAGTATTCAGGAACCATGTGCCTACCAATACCTTGCGTCTAAAGCAATTATACAACATCTTGAAGGCATGCACAATCATGTAATTCAAACCTAACATCTTAAATAATAGGGATATCCTTAGAATCAGAGAATAATTTATTATAAATAGAGATACATGTCCTCTAAATGATAACATAATCATCTCAATAAATGAAATTTTGAGGAAAGGTGACGTCCAACTCCAAAATATTTTCAGATAAGTGGAATCAATTATAGAGAGCCTCATCCACAAATGAATGGTCTCAACACCATAAGTTGATGTCTCATCAACCTCCATGTATCTTTGTATTTTAGGAACCTCCATTTACCTAAGAAACATCTAACAAAGGCCTCTACACACAGAAGTGATCAATACCACATTATCATCTGAGTCCTCCAATGTGCACATGACTCCAAATTGTTTTCCCAGACAGTTTGTGTTGAGATGGTATGTGGAGTATGATATACTCTATAATTCCAAATATAGGATTGAAATAATATAGATACTGAATGATGTATATAATAATGCTAAAAATACAAAAGGGGGGGGGGTGAATTGTATACTGTAAATAATTCCTTTGGATGTTTTAAATATTATTATGTTTAACAAAGTAAACCATGGTAATTCACAAAAACTCTAGTTCTACACACTTGCTAGATTCAGGAAATATGATTATGGGAAATCAATTCTGGAAAAGTGAATCTAGAAAAGAAAACTAACAAAACATTAAAATGATATGGATTCTACCTTAAAGAGTATAGAATCATACTAAATCAGAGTATACAAGTATAAGAAAGTATAATATAGTTATACTTTCCTCAACAATCAAAATACAATAGAAAACATGAAACAAACAAGTAACAAGTAGAAAGTATTTTAACCAAAAGAGAAGGGTATCCAACAGCCTTGGATAATGGTCCCTTGATTTATACTTTGAAGAAAGTCTATCTTACCCACACCAAGGTAAGCCCTCGATACAATGATCAGAGTCTGTCTTGTTATCCCCGGAAGCCCTCAACTTCAAGATAGTCGACACCTATGTCTTCCTCAGCAAGGAATTATTCAAACATTAATGTAGTCGGAACCTCTTCCATCCTATCCCTGAAATCCCTTGAATGTAATCACCAGCATTTAGAGTCGCACGAAGAAAATCTGAACAAGATGTTCAGTACACACAAAGCATGAGTGTCACTCTCTAGAAATCACTTCAAAAGTATGTAATCTCTAGAGTCGTAGATCAGATCATAAATGTTATGAGCTCTTTCAAATGATCTTTTATTTATTGGAACAAATTCAATGGTCAGCTCCCTCCGCCAACGATCATATTTTTCATTGAATTTTTGAGAGACCTGTATACATGTCACTCAAAAAACGGTTAGTTAGTAATATAATGCACGATATCGTTTTATAACAAAAAATGTGTAAGAAAAAATATTATTAAATAACCAAAATAAAATATTCGGAATATAAGAAAACAAAAGTTTGGAGTATGACCATAACATATATTATTTCTATAATACAATGATATTCAGATTATGTTATCTAAGGAATTCAGAACATGAACTCTATAGATTTATATAGTCCAAATTTCAAGGAAATTTGGAATATGTATTTACAATGTTCAGAGTCAGAGTTCATGAGAATT
Organism: Viscum album; assembly: GCA_963277665.1. NCBI lineage: Eukaryota > Viridiplantae > Streptophyta > Magnoliopsida > Santalales > Viscaceae > Viscum > Viscum album. Next base: position 250,698,537 of record OY728139.1, read on the forward strand.
CAGAGTCAGAACATAAAATGTTCAGAGTCAGAATTCAATGGAATTTGGAGTCTGAACATACAATGTTTTGAGTCAGAATTCATTAGAATTTGGAGTCATAATTCATAAGAGTTCAGAGTCTAAATTCAGAGAACTCGTAACCTGAATTCAGATCCTGAAAAATGAATTCTCTTTATCTAAGTATTATATGATCATGAGGTTTTAGGTATGAAACTTAATTTTACACTTAGACAGATTAATGAATAATTAAAAACATGGTAAGCATGAATTTCTATAGGGAAGGAAATTTTCCATATAGAAGAAAAGCATAGGGTAAAATGAAATTTTCCTCAAGATAAGGTGTTTGTTATTTCAAAAACAAGAAGGAATGGTATAGTCATATGGAAACCTTATTGACTCAACAATCTCACCCAAGTATGAAGGAATGGAAAATTTTCAATGAAAACATTATTGACTCAACAATCTCATCCATTTTGGAAAGCACAAACATCCTTACGAAAAAAATTTAAGGACCTAGAAAATATTTTTCTAGACTTTGAAAATAAAATTTCTCTCCCTTATCATATGGATAATGATGAATAAGACTAACTCCACATTATGCTTTGGAACACTAAGGATCATATTCTAGATTTTGGGAATGTGAATTTCTATTATCTTGAGTACGAAAATCCCAGTAATGAAAACGCCCTCTTAGATAAACTCCCCCTTACTTAGGGATATATTTTCATTGCTTAGTATTATTTTTTCCTTTCTCACCCTTTGTGAATTTCAAAAAGAATTTGAGGGAATTGAAAAGAAATAACGGTACCTGAAATATTAGTACTACACATCCAAAAGACAATAAACCATGAAATTTCATCATGATTAGAAATAATTTGTACAAGGAAGAAAAGTACAAAAATAGATCAGATTGTAACAATGTTATACTTCCTTTTCCTTCTGCATCTTCTTCGTGACTATAGTCCCCAACTTTTTGATCTCATTGTGGTCTTCCTCTACACTCTTAAGAAGCTCAACCTAATCCTCAACTTTCTTCAATATGTATTTTATTATATCTTCATGAACCTTGATATCCTCTTCCTGAGCCTTTAGGACTTCTTCCTACTTAACAAGATTTTCTTCAATATAAATACAAAGATCCCTTTCTCTCTTCCATCATTGGGAAACAAAATACAATATCCCATTCAGACCCTTCACTTGTTAAATTCGATTATTCTGCTCAAGGGTAATATTTTCCTCAAATTTACTTGTATGATCCTTTAATTTACCATCATCTATTTCAAAATCCTCCTTGACGCCATTATGAAACTCATCATGTTCTCTCAAATCTTCAACTGTCTTCTTTGACCAGCCAACCATTTTATTACAGGAGATTTTGTGGGAATCGTAGTTGATAATAAAGGAATTGATGTCTACCTAAAGTTTGAAAAACTAGTCCATAAGCATGGACACTGAATCTGCTTTCTAATTTAGTGTGTGATGACGCATCTGACATCTGGAGACTATTCCTGGGAAAATCGGAATGGTGACAACCAACATCTTCAATGACTGAAAAACAAAATCATGTTCAAGTGAAGATGATTCCAAATATGGGACTTTACTTGGTTAGGGATACTTCTATAGCTCAAAAAGCTTCCTATTTGATCTTCCACCATAATCTTTCTTCTTCACAACCTCTTTAGTGGGTGTATCAACAACCACATGTTTACCCTTGTCAGTTCTCGGAATGGATTCCTCATCTAGAGATTTATGTTCACTATCATACAACTGAATAATCTTATCTTCATCTATATTCTCTTTCTCAGCTCTAGCCTCAACATCCTCAGGGTGTATGAAATCATTGTTTGAAATGTATTTCTCTGATATTTTTTTAACTTCTTCATCTCCCTTGTCATTTTCACCTTCCTCATCCTTCTTAGGAGTTGCGAGTTTTGAATACTCTTCTTTAAAAGTTTGGATTGATTGTTTATCAGAAGGTGTTTCCTATTCATGGTAATTTTCAACTTTCTTTATAAGATCTTCAGAGCCACAACTACTTTCTAGCTCTTCTTCTCCCTTTTCATCAACAATAATTTCTTTGGATTTTTACAGAGTGAAAATATTATTACCCTGAGTTTCTAGTAAATCATCTTCCATGAAAAATTGTGGTACCAGAATATTCTAAAATGATATTTTAGTAGCCTTCAAAAGATATTGTACTAACAACCATCAGTCATTTTCTGCTTTTTCTTATTATATTTATCATTCTTCTCAAGCTCATCTTAGTCTTCTCTTTTAAAGCCTTGGCCTCAGCAGGATCCAAACCAAAAAATTTCTCCGCTGCATTCCTATTGTTTTTTCTTCCCTCTATTTAACTATGAACTCATCTGAATAAGCTTTCTGCTTCTGGGAATTTGAAGGTTCGGATTGAGCTTCATTAGATTTTGGTGTAATCTCTTAAACTTCTACTTCCTTAAACATTCTCTTCTTTCTAACATTTCTCGATGGTTCTACAACTACTGCATTCTTCAGAATAGCTTTAGCTTCTCCCACTCATAGATCATTAAATTCTTCAGAGTCTTTAGAAAGACTAACATACATTCTCTTGAATGTATCATCACTTACTAACAATAATTTGAAATTCCTGGTCATAGAAATAGAAGGAATCTTGAAAGACTCATGGCACCGAACTATTAGCGTAGAAATAGTGGTCGGTTATATGATAATATGATCCTTCATATTTCCATTCATAAAATTCTGAATTATAATGAGAATATGCTTCATCAAGTTGATATTCCATTGGATTACCATGAAGTCTAAAAAGTACATATCACTCTTCTTCAACGTGTCCTTATCACCCTTTATCAGAATGATGAAACCTCGAACCCATAATTCTAGGATCCTCTTATTTTTAGAGTGGTGAGTAATCTTCAGAGTCTTGATATTAGTAAGGCCGATGTATTCCACAACTTTTACTTTTACAAAACACCCTTGAACATCCGACAGCTTGTGGGAACAAAATTCAGCTTCCCCTTCATAAGACAACCCCACCAAGCAAGAAGCCTTGGTGTATGAAAGGTAATATGTTTTTCCATAGCTTTTGAAATAAAATTTACACATCTCTTCTTCTATGAAAAATATATTAGATTCATAAAATTCCATAACAAAATTCGGATATACTACACCTTGAGCTCTATGCATTGATATACAAACTTTTTCCAATCCATTCAACCTAATGATCATGGATATAATGGAATCGTGCATGGAAAAGAAATTAAGATGGAACAAAATCCCTCTGTAAATATGCCACTCTGAAATTGGCTTGACATTTGATATCTCTTGAGAAGGAACATAGACAGTCATTCATATTTTATCAAGATTTGAGAGGATTGGAACAGGCTTTTGAAAGAGGGGAAGAGCTTCGGTACACAAAGGCTTGAAATCCGATGTGGGAAAACCATCAAGGGGTCCATTATATAGGAGTTTGATAAGATGGTTGAGATTCCAAAGTCAATCGAATAGTTGAGAAAACTTCTAATTAGATCTGATAGTTGATATGATGGCCACAAGGAGAATTTTGTAGAATCTGATCTATTTAGGTTTTTAAGAAAAACATTAATATTTAAGGAAAAGAGATTCCAAAAAAAAGAAAATACCAGAACTTAAATAATTATTACCAAAACTTAAGGATAAAATTCATACCTTTTATATTGCGAGGAAGATTATTCATAACATGTAATATTCATCATTAATAACTTTTGATTCCAAAACAAATTGACTATGAAAACATCATAAAAAAATGAGTACAAATTTTTTTAACAAACTATTCAATTATGAAAAACTTCATTGTGAATGAAATTAAATTTGAGTACAAAAATATTCATTATATAAATTTTGAGTATGAAAATATTCATTAAGAAAATTTTGAGAAAGAAAAAAAACCAAGTACAAAAATTCTCATAACGTTTTTTTGAAAAACATCATTAAGAAATATTTGTATAAAAAACAAAAAAAATGAACTCCACCAATGAAAAAGAGTTTATTACATTAAAGATAATGATTTCAACAAAAATATTACAAGAAATAATACCTTATGTTAATCATTCCCAACTTCTATTTAATGTATTCAAATCTAACGGATTATAATGATTTTGTGAAAATATCATCCAGTTCATCTTGTTTAATGATAAATTGAGGAATGATATATCTTTTTTGTGTGTGATCCCTAAGAAAGTGATGCCCAATATCTATGTGTTTTACATGGGAGTGATGTATAAGGTTTTTTTATTAAATAAATTGCAGTAGTATTATCACACAAAATTTGTGTTTTGATAATCCTCATACCACAGTCTGTGAGTGTGTGTTTCATCCACAATACTTAAGCACAACAACTTCCAGCTACTACATATTCAGCTTCAGCAGTGGAAAGTGCTACTGAGTTTTTCTTCTTTCATGACCAATAAACTAATTAATCTCCTATGAAATGACAAGTTCTGGAATTTCCTTTTCAATCCATTCTACAATCACCAAATATAGAATCCGAAAAACTTTTCAGAATAAAATAATTTCTAGAAGTACATAATAGTCCTAAATCTATGGATCCCTTTAAGTAGTGAAAAATTATTTTCACTACCATTAAATGAGATACCTTAGGATTGGATTGATATCTTGTACATAAGAATACTGAGAAAATAACATCTAGACGACTAGATGTCATGTTATGTAAACTTAGTATCATACCTCTAAAGATTGTATGAACAACTGGTTTCATAGCTTCATCATGATCAAGAGTGTTTGAGGTACCAATGGAAGTACTAATACTCATAGTGTTTTCAAATACATACTTTTGAAGATGATATTTAATATACTTATGTTTGGATATATAGATTACATAGGGTTTTTGAGAAATTAGAATACCAAGAAAAAATGTTAACTCACCCATCATACTCATTCCAAACTCAGATTTCATTAGATCTACAAAGTAATTAGTTAAATATTGCTGAGTTGAACTAAATATAATGTCACCAACATAAATTTGATCAATCAAAACATTTTTCTTATCATTATTTTTGATAAGGGTTGGATCTGCATTTCCTTAACATAATTATTTTGAAGCAAAAATCATGTAAGTCTATCACACTATGCTCAAGGGGCTATATTAAGTACATACAAAGCTTTGGTAAGTCAAAAAACATGTTCAAGATGTTTTGTATCTTTAAAACCAAGATATTTATTCAACATAAACATCCTTTTGTAGAAAACAATTAAGGAAATCACAATTCACATCGATTTGAAGATTTTTTAAATTGAAGTATGCTTCAAAGGAAAGTAAAATATGAATAGATTCAAGTCTAGATACCAGAGCATAGGTTTCCTTATAGTCTATTTCATCTTGTTGGTTATAGTCTTTGGCATCCAAACAAGCTTTATTTCTTACTATGATTCCATTTTTATCACATTTATTTCTAAAGACCCTTTTTACACCAATAACGGAAGTTTCCTTAATTTTTTCAACCATGGTCCAAACATTATTCCTTTCAAATTCATTTAGTCAATTTTTTATAGATTTTATCCAATCTTTATCACCCAAAGCTTCATTAGTGCGTTTTGGTTCTAATTGGGAAAGAAATGCTAGATGTTCTACTTCATTTCATAAGGAACTTCTAACCATATAGGTCAATTCACATCACCAATGATATTATCACTGGGATGATTCTTAGGAAACACCTGATTTCGGTTTTGTAAAACCTGTTCATCAACATAGGGTAGGAAATCATCAGGGGTAAATGCATCAGAATCATTTTATTGAGCATTTTCCTGGTCAGAATGACCTTCTAAAAAAGGTTGATAATCAGTTTTTGAAAACAAATCTGATGTTTTAGGGTGGGGTTGTTTAAAAACAAAGGGTTCAGTTTCATCAAATTTGACATGTACTATTTTTTCAACATTACATGTGTTTTTATTAAAAACTCTTTAAGCCTTAGAAGTTGTGGAGTAACCTAAGAAAATTCCTTCATCAAAATTTGGTGTGAATTTGTGATGATTGTCTTCAGTATTCAAAATGAATACCATGCATCCAAAATCCATGATATAGTAAAGTATAGTTTTTCTACCATTACATAACTCATAAAGAGTTTTATTGATAAAAGTTCTAATAAAAACGCAATTTATAGTATAATAAGTTATACATACAGCTTCAGCCCAAAAATGTTTTCCTATAGAATAATCACTCAAAATGGTTCTTGTTATCTACTGAATAATTCTGTTTCTTTTTTCAACAACACCATTTTTTTAAGGTGTTCTAGGTGCAGAGAAGTTATGAGTAATGCCTTTTCTACTACAAAAAGATTTAAAATCAGAATTTTGAAATCCACCTCCATGATCACTATGAATAATTATCAAAGGAAGGTTTTTATTAATTTTAACATGAGATCTAAAACTTATTAAATAAGAAAAAGATTCATATTTCTTTGTTAGATAATAAATCCATGTAAATCTAGTGTAATCATCAACTAAGACAAGTACATAATATTTTCCTCCAATTCTTCTAGTTTGTGTTGGTCCAAAAAGATCCATATTCACTTACTGTAATGCATCTGTTGTTGAGACTTCACCATCTCATTGAAATGTTGATTTATGTTTCTTTCCATATTGAAAAAGATGAACAACTTTTGAAGAATAAAATCTATGCTTCAGTATATCCTAAACTAATCTTTTCCTATAGATTTTGAATAGGTTCCTAAGGATACAGTGTCTTATCCTTTTAGGCCACAACCGAGAATGATCTTCCATTGCACTAAGGAAAAGGTAGGTCTTGGCTTCTATGGTCTTCTATGTTTAGTGTGTAAACATTCTCTAGCCTATTGGCCGAAAGAATAAACTTTTCCTTGAAATTGTGTACTAAGCACTTGTCATTCCTAAAATTCACAAGGTAACCTTCATCAAATAATTGAATTATTATAATTAGGTTGTTATTAAGACCTTTAATGAATAAAACATTTGAAATCAATGTTTTTCCATGAAGAATGATGTTACCTATACGAATAATTTTTCCCTTAGCATTATCTCTGAAATTTACATTCCATTATTTCATCTTGATAATATTTTTAAAGTACATTTTGTTATCAAAAATATGCCAGGAACATCTACTATCCATTTAACAAGTATTTATGGTGGTACTTTTATTACTTTCCTGAAAAAAAGATTTAGAATTTCGGAGCCCAAACATTCTTGTATCTGAAATTGTTAGATAATAAAATTTTGGGTATCCACATTTGTTTAAAAAAATAGGCATTATGAATTCCAAGATATTGAACATTATTCAAAGAACAATTTTTCTTCCAATTCCCACCACTTCAACATTTAGTACAAAAAGGGGCTCTGGATGGAATAAAATAGTGGTTTTTTTAAAAAGATTTTCTATGAGTATAACCTACACCAATAGTATTGCCTTGAGGTTTGATTTGAGAATACACCTTGTTGAAATTTTCTTTACCAGAAGTAATGTTTTCATTATTTTTTTAAGAGAATATATTTTAGATTTTAGTCTTATGACTAAATTCCCATCCTCAAGAATTATTTCCTTAGAGTAAGATTTTTCCTCAAAACCATTTCTTTTTATAATAACATTCTTAATGTCTTTAGAATGTTTTTAGTTTTCAGATTTTACATCTTGAAGTTTTATAGAAAGTTTTTTAGAGAATCATCCTTGTCTTTAAGATATCTAGAGAGGTCTGAAATCTCTTTTGTAAGAACTTCTTCCCTAGTATTTTATTTATAGAGTTTCATAGAAATTTTACAATTTCCTTCTTCTAACAACGTGGAAAATCTTTATACTTAATCATATGAAGGTATTTATTCATTATATTAAGATAAAGTATATTCATTAGAAGTAATATCCTCAGAATAGTAATTCTTATCAAGAGATAAATTTGTTGAAGCCTCGTCAGAGTGTACCTTGGCCATAAGACATGTATTTGGGAAAGAAGTAGTAGCCATGAATCCAATATTTTTTTTGTGGTAATGATTAATATTCATGAGATTCACTTTCTAATTAGTCCCCACAGTGAGCACTCCAAGTGTCATTTGCTTTACGAATTTTCTTGTGCTTTGAACGATAGAAATTATTCTTATTTCTCTCTGAATTCCTTTCCTTCTTTTCATTCTTTTTCAATAGAGGGAAATCTGGTCTGATATGATCTATTCTTCTAAATTCATAAAATGTAACTTCCCCATCATTATTATCTTTGTAGTATCTCTTCATGAACTTATTTTGATATTTCTCTTGAACTACTATATTTTTCATTCTCCGAGCTAGAATAGATAATTCATTCTCATAATTTTATGTATCCCTAGATTATGACTGAATAGTGACTTTCTTTGAATTTGATCTAGTTACGCTTTCTGGAGTCATGGAATTCATATGTTTTGAAGTAGTTGTAAAAGAAAATCCTACATTCACATTCTTGTTTTTAACATTATCACCATATCTCTTCATTCTAGTCTCATGCTGAAGAAGAGTTCCAAACATCTCATCTATGGAAATCTTGATGACTTTCCTATTCTCATCAATTATCGTCTTTGTGAAATTCCACTCATTTGATATGATGTATATGATCTTATATACAAGATCCTCATCATACAAACCTTTTTCTGCAATATACTTTTCACAATAGTCATGATCCTTTTTTGACCATTGCTTATAGGTTCTCCATTAGGAAAGTTAAAGCCATGGTATCATGCTCGCAACATTGCTCTTCTTGTCTCTATAACTTTAGAAGTACCAAAATGTGTAACTTCAAGTTTCTTCTATATACTGTTTTCATCTTCACATGAAGTTATTTGACTATAGATGTTTCTAGTCATTGAACATAGAAATGTATTTCTAACTCTGAAATTTTCTTGATATTCTGATTTCTCCTTATTAGTAAAAGATCTCAATTCCATATCAGGAATCTTATAGTCTCCTGTCAGCTTCAGGTAGTTAATAACTCGAGTGTTAATAATGAATGTCCTCATCCTATCCCACTAGTACTCATAATAATTTCCATAAAAAATAGGAGGTCTTGTTTGATTTAGATTGTCTATTGAACCAACATTTAAACCTTTCATCTTAAGGATAATAATTCCACACAAACATGTTAGTAATTTTTTTATAAATATCCTATGAAAGGAAGATAGAACTAGTGTATCTCTATGAAAAAAATGAAACCGAACATTTTCAGTTCGAACCTATGAGCCCGAAAATCTGATTTCGAAAATAAGGAGAATATGAAACCTCTTCAAAATCTAATCGTTAGATTAATTCTGATTGAACTAAACCTCTGATACCAATTGATGAATTTGAACAGGGTATGAGTTTACCTTCCTCTAATACCAATTGTTGTGATGGTATGTGGAGTATTATATACTCCATAATACCATATGAATGATCAAAATAATATAGATACTGGATGAAGTATCTAATAATGCTCAAAATACAAGAGGGGGTGAATTGTATACTTTAAAAAATTACTTTGTAACTTTTAAAGATGATTATGTTTAACAAATTTAAACAAGATAATTCACAAAACCTATAGTACTACACACTTGATAGATTTTGGAAATATTATTCGGAAAAAGAAATTCTGGAAAAGTGAATCTAGAAATGAAACTTAAAAAAAGTTTTCAAAGATAAATATTATACCTGAAAGCATATAAAATATTTCTAAATCAGAGTATACAAGTATATGGAAGTATAAGATAGTTATACATTCCTAAACAATCAAAATATAGTGGAAAACTTGAAACAAACAAGTAATAAGTATAAGTCTTTTAACCCAAACAGAAGGGTATCCAACAACCTGAGATAATGGTCCCTTGATTTATACATTCCAGAAAGTATGTCTTACCCACATCAGGGTAAGCCATAGATACGAAGATTGGAGTCTGTCTTTCTATCCCCGCAATACCCCAACATCAAGGTAGTCAACACCTCTGCCTTCCTCAATAAGGAACTCCTCGAACATTAATGTAGTTGGCACCTCTGTCATCATATCCTCAAAAGGCATTGAATTTAATCTGTAACATTCAGAGTAGCATGAAGCAAATATGAACAAGATGTTCTGTATGCACAAAGCATGAGAGTCTCTCTCTAGAAATCACTTCAATTTCATGTAATATCTAGAGTCGTAGAGCAGTTCATCAATGTTATGAGCTCTTTCAAATGAGATCCTATTTATAGGCACAGCTCCAATGGTCAGCTCCCTCCTCCAATGGTCATATTTTTCTTGTATTTCGGAGGGACCTGTATACGTGTCACTCAAACAATGGTTAGATATTAACTAAAACCATGACATAGTTTTATAATAAAAATAAGTGTAAGAGAAAATATGGACACATAACCAAAATCAAATATTCATAATGTAAGGAAATAAATGGTCAGATTCTAAAAAACATATTTGGTGTTTATAATACAAGGATATTCAGATTATGTTTTTTAAGGAATTCAGAACATGAACTCTATAGAATTATGTATTCTGAATTTCAAGGAAATTCAGAATCTAGATTTACAAAGTTCAGAGTCAGAGTTCATGAGTATTCGGAGATAGAACTTACAAATTTCAGAGTCATAATTCATTAAAATTCGGAGTCAGAACTTATAAGAGTTCAAAGTCTGAATTCCGAGAAATCGGTAAATGAATTTGGATCCTAAAAACTGAATTCTTTTTATGTAAGTATTATATGATTCCATAGTTTTAGGTATGAAACCGAATTTTACACTTCGACAGATTAATAAATAATAAAAGACATGGTAAGGATGAATTTCATTGGGGTAGAAAATTTTCCTTATGTATGAAAATCATAGGGTAAAGTCATCTTTTCCTTAAGATAAGGTGTTTGTGATTTTCAAGACAAGAACAAATGGTAATTTCATAAGGAAACCTTATTGAATCATCAATCTCCCCCATGTATGAATGAATGGAAATTTTATAAGGAAATCCTTATTTAATCAACGTTTGGTTAATCATGTTTCCAACATGTAGCACCCACTGTCCAACGGTTCACCAACCATGTTTGCCCACACAATTTTCCAAACTGTGTGACAACCATGAAAATGATCTTTTAAAATACTAGAGAGGTACTAAAAAAATGTTCTCCACCTCCAGCATAGTTTGAATGAACATTTCCAATATACCTTGAGAGTTGCCAAATTTCTCCTTTGGTGCGACATGGTTTTCCCAAACCATGTGCCACAATCTGCATAACATAAAATCATGTTTTTTTGCCTTTAATGCCCTAGAAACCTAATCTAACCTTAGTGAAACATGTCAAGCCTTAAAATTCATCAGAAATCATGGTTTGGGACAGTGTAACTCTCAAGATTGGGATCCAGTAAATAATAAATGAGTTCGCATGCAGACAGAAATCCAAATATTCAAAATGGGTGGGGCATTTGACCAGCTCCAAAAATAATAGAATTTATAATAACCCCATATTATCATAGATCATCTATAATAAATAAATACCAATTCCAAGGTTGTACAAAGAATATCAATCTATGAAATATTAACCCAGACTACCACGGTCTAAAGGGTACAATTCAACTACCTTATGGGCTCCCCACCTTAGGAGTTACCTACCCCAATCATGTCCCAAACAACATATCAAATAAAATTGATGGTTCACTAGCCATTCTTGGACTCATAGTACCTCCATAATGCATTTTCACTCATGCACCTCATCATATTCTATTGTATCTTACATGAAACCAATCATACCCTACATCGCATCTGTTTACGTCTCTGTTTCCCTGTCTCACATGAAACCCATGAGGTTAGGCATCTCATCAAATTCTTAGAATCATTCTCGATGTGTCACACCCCAACCAAGTATTTACATTATAACGATTCTTCTATACTAATTCACGTAAAAATCCACATATCCCATGATCCCCAGAAACTAATATAGGTTTCACACACCACATATATATGTGTATATATATAAAGTATATGAACCATTTACAACATAATATCCATAGTTTGGCTAGTCAATATATACACTATGTTCACCTCGTGAACCCAAAATAGTAATTACATTATAAATCCCATTGGAAAACAAAATAATGAATCCTGATCAAGACCACAATATTCCTTTTACTATAGTTAGCTCGCCAGTATAATCTATCATTTGTAGATCCACAACATGCACTATGACAAAAACATAACTACTTGAGTTGTGGACTCCAAATACTAATACAGTAGACACCATCCACTAACCCCACTAAAGGGACCCACTATATATTCATTGACCTCTATACGCAACTGATTCCCAAATACCATCTCCTGATATAGCTCTTGGTCTAATATGAAGAACCTGAGTTTCCCTTTGTACCTGCCTATCAACTATATTTGAAGGCTTCATGATGAACATATAAAGATGACCAAACTATCTACATGATTTTCACACCTTCAATTCATTATCACACTAAGTCCACACATGAACTGACTACCAACACTTGTATCACAACATAGAAGACACACTCTATGGTGGTATTCCCATGACAATTGACCAAATTCTCTTCCAAAACTCTTCTCTTCCTAGCTTCATACTATTTAAATGATTCAACAGAAATCACCTAGAAATACTACCTAGCTTGTGTAAGATAGGACCGTTAAATTTAACTTGACTATGAGCTCCTGATTAACTACCCTAAATAACGAGTCCAATATAAAGATTCATATCTACACGTTAATGGAATATCATAAACTATCCTTAAAGTGCCACATGCTTTTGGTGTCATAAGACACAAAACCTAGTGTGAAACCTGAAAACTGAGTGCATTTCAAGGTATATTCCCTAGAGAACATGTCACCGTGATGTTGGCCTACGAACTCCAAATATCTCTCTACCCTTAGTGACTCTAGATTGAACTATCGTGTGAACCAAGCATTGAATTCCTTCAATAATTTCCCCTTAGGACTTCCCTCCAGAAAATAAACAACCTTCCAATGCATATCTGATCCTCTAATAATATATGTAGATAGATTCAACCTCCACAATGGGTGTCCCAATATCCTCAAATGTTATATGCATCAACACGATCTTTTTCTCAGTCACCTCCAGTACTCCCTCACCTTGAAATATCGATGGATTCTACAACTGGTACTCTTAGTCCAGGTATTACCAAGAGGGATCTGGTCCCGTATTTCACAGGTAAACCCTCATGATGACATATACTAGACTATCTATGAGCTTATCGTCAAGCCAATACCGAAAATGAGTTAAATCTATTTCTTCTCCACCAAAACATGATCTTGTACATCGACCTTAACCAGCATCTCATCCTCTTCTTGACAATCGAGTGCCTCATCCTTACCATAAGTGGTCTCGTATCATGAATGATCCCGCAACACCACATCACCACCCACTTGATGTTACATTTGGTACCATCACCATGGTATCCCACTAAATACAAATATAATTGTTAAAAAACCATAATAAAATATAAAATTAATATATGTAGGGAAATTGTTAACATGAACCGTTACATCACTGCCCTTACCATTCCCCATCGCTTCCATGTCACATGACATTCATCATATTATCCTATTACCCTCCCATAGAAAAGAAAGGTATCAAATATTCCTAGGGATATTATTGTCATTTCTAACCATGTCACCTAAATCCAATAACCTCATTACCCAACATATTGATGAACATTATCTCATATTTAAATCACTTATAAAATCTATAATAGATAGGGTCATATATATATAAATATATATATATATCATATAACATCATATAGATATTTAATTGGTTTCATTTTCCCTACCTAGTGGAATTATATTCCACCATCATGAGGCTAGGAATGCAAACATTCTTTATAATCTTTTGTTGGCACAATTGACAACTCAAAAACTCTTAGCGCAATCCAGGCCCCCAATGAAAAGAATGATCAATTAATCATGGAACATGAATATATAAAAATTACTATATTCCAATAGTAATCATAAATATGAATAATAAGAACTCGTTTCCATACCGGTCCAAGGGTCCATATATCTTACCTTTATATACTTGGCCAAGGTCTCATATCAAAACAGGTAACAATCAAATTCCAAGTACACCACTCGATGTTGAAATCATATAAACGGTAAAATTAGTAAATAAAAAAAGTCACACCCATGGTAACATGTTCCATCCCCCGTGCATGCGGATACAGGGACCTGACCACGTTTCTAAACCCAATTCTAACAACATCATAATTTCTGGCTACCATACACCAAATTTTAAGACCAACAGAAAAGGAAAACATGTGATATCATTAATATCTAGCTGAAAGATTCTACTAATTACCAGTTAAGAATGACTATGAAACCATTGGTAGATCCCTGACCTATTTAGCTAGCAGAATATTACTTTAGGACTTGTTCCACTACCAATTAGCACACCACTTCAAATGCCAATGAATTCCAACTATCTGTGCAGGTGTAAAAAAGTGATAGTGGGGACACTAAAAAATCATATGACGATATAATAAATAAATAAATATATATATAATAGTAGAACATAAATAAAAATAGGAAATGGACTAGTAACCCATCCATGGTGGAAGCACTACATACAATGGAAGATGAAATAATAATAACAACAACAACCAAATATTAATTAAACTACCCAAAATTTAATTTCTAAATCATAAAATTGAACATTCATTCCTATCATGTAATAAAAACAATAAAAACAAGGGATAAAAATGGAAAAACCCAATACATACACTTCATTTCATGATGATACAGATGAAAATTTCATTGAGGAAACTGTAGTTGAGGTAAGGAACCATTTGCCATTCACTTAAATCCCTTGATAACTCACTCACAAAAATCCATCTAATATGTCTGAACGATTACATGTTACAAAATCTATAAAGTTAAAAATAATCATTATGTGGCCATGTTGGGTGTGGGGAAGAATCTTAGCAGACCATCACTAACATCTGCCTATGATAAATTTTTGATTAACTCAGTGTATACTTTAATAAAATGAAGTAGTCCCTTACCAAAAATATAAATAATTTTATCCCCTTATGTTAAATATTTTTAACGAATAAATTCACCTACATCAACCATATTTGGTATAAATTTAGTGGATGTGACCTTTAGCTTATATCCTAATGCATCCAGGATGTATAAAAAATGGAGATCCCTCAGGAACCTCTAGTAACAGTATACCTATGATATGTTCCAACTAAAGCCTCATTCCCAACTCATGTAAATTACATCTAAATTTCATAAACCAATCAACTAAGTATTCCTTTAGACCTCATCTCATAGGAAAATACATCGACTCAAAGTATGGTGTATGCATCATAACAAAAACTTTCCAAAAAATAATTACACCATCGACTGAACATCTATCATCCTAAACAATTATGATATTCATCCTACCATATAGTACTAGACAAAAGAATTCATGTATGGTCATCCACATCCCAAATCGATGGTTTCAACACCATAAATTAATGGATCCTCACAATCAGCATGGATTTCTATAGAATGAACCACAAACTATTTACGTAATCCACCTCTAATTGTGGTGTATTCCAACACGATTGATCAATACCACCTCATCATCTCATTACTGCAATGTGAAAATGAATCCAAATAGGGAATTTTACAAAATAGGTGATAACAATTCAGTTGATATCTCATTAAGAGATATCATCCACCACTGGGACACCCTTTTACCATTTTGATAAAACTGGTGGCTATTTCTATCCAAAGTCTCTTAGGCCATTCCCACAACCTGATGACCTCATCCCCTCAATCTAACAACCATGAAACCTAACATATGATCATCAACACACATATAATCTAGGGCTCTCACAACAAAATGATTACATTACCTCAACATAGGTGGTCATCACCACCTCAAACATTGGCCTAAGCCTATCCAGTTCACATAGAAGTCACCATAATAAATTTAATATATATAATTCAATTCAATTTTAATTAATGAAACACCCCAGCCTAACCTACCCAAGGTGAGAATCCTCCCATGAGGCCCAAAATATTTACAAACATGATTGAATAATCTCATATATAGATCATAAGTTTAATTTATTAATTAAAATACAACTATTAAATTATTATGGTCTCTCTTAGACTACCCAAAGGACCGATCATAGGAGAACACACTAGAAAACCGTGAAATAAAAAAGGAAGTATAAAAACCACATACCTCATGTTGGAATATGTACTCTTAATCACTTTTATGCTAAAAAACAGTATGATTTATAATAAATCGACATTTTGGATTAAAAGTATGAAAATATGGTAAATCTACATGAAAATATTAAGTTTTATGTAAGGAGAGAGTAATGGATTAAAGGGGAAATAGGTTTACAGATATTATAAATTCATTTACAAATCCCCAATTAGCTTGAAAATCTAGTAAAGGATGAAATGAATGAACCCCCTCTAATGTGCACATTAGTGCGAGTATAAAGGAGTTAAGAAGTTAATAAAGGAGTGTGAAAAATGGAAATTTCAACGCATTAATATGGCACATGGTTAGGATTACCATGAAACAACATTTATACAACCACTATCCAGAGGGGAACCTCGTATATTTGACCTGGACAGTTTAAAATCTTTGTGGCCACCGTGTGAATGACCTCTACTAAAAATGTCATTGGTGACACATGGCCTTGTAAACAATATTGAAAAGTTTGAATGAATATGTTTTGTATACCTGGAAGTCTTATGAGTTTCTCTAGGGATGTCATGTGGTGTGTCTAAACTATGCACCCCAGTCGGCGCACCCTGAAAACTTGGTTTTTCCTCCTCTGATTCACCTTAAGCCCAAATGAACCCCCATGGAATTTATCAAAAATTATGATTGATCCAAAAACATGTACTTGGGTCAAAATAAATATCCTAATTATGTTTGTATAAACATGAAAATATTTTTTTATACCCACCAATAACTAAAACATAAAAATAGGCAAGGAATTAGACCCACTAAAAATCGGGATGTTATAAGAACATAATGTGTATTTTGGCGCAATGGATAATGCCATGTCAAAAAGAGTAACACATATTGGTTGAAACAACCACATCATTCCTCATATATTTATTAAGAAATTATAAGGAAATTACCATCCTCTTTTATTTTTCCCATGGAGGTAGTAGTTACTAAATGTATGATGAATTATTAAGAGAAGAAATTCATGATACTGGAGTTCAAGGATCAATAAAAGGTTCATATTAGGTTTTTTTACTATAAAATAGAGGATGACATGTCATATACATTTAACATGAATATAATGTATTTATATTTAATTGAATCCACATATTGGTAATATTTGATGAAAATATTTCATGGAAAACGTTTCCCTCAAAAACATTGATCTAAAATTGAAAATTACTTTCATGGACATAAAATAGTATAGAATAAGCTAGTTGGGTAATTTTTGTCTTATATAAAAACGTTATATTAGTATTATTATACTTTTACATTGACCTTATGAATAATATTGATTAATTTTATAGTAGTATCATATAGTTTCCTTGTAAATAATTGGTTATTCGAGATTATTATAAAAATAGTTAAGATGTTTGATATTCCATACAGATAGAAATATTGTTTTTATATTCATTGTCTTATAAAGGACCAATAGAAAAGAACATGTGTATTGGCTATTATGTTTGATATATATCACTAAATAAAAAATATGGGAAGTTGTTTAATCCACTCAAATGTCATTTATTTGGGGAAATCCCACCAATAAAACTATTTGCATGTTTGTGAAATGTGTTATAAATTTAAAAAGTTTGTAATGATAGATTTCTAATATTAGGGGTTTGTTGAAAATAATAACATTTATGCTTCGAATGATGAGGTGGAAATTACTGTCATATACATGTCAATGATAGATATTACATTTTTTAATTTTTTATATAAATAATCATCAATTTCATAATGTTTTTCAAGGAATATTATATCAACTCAATATAATCTAGAATTTGTTTTAGTATTTAAAAAAATGAATGATCTGAAATCGAAGAAAGGTATTAAAATATTATTTTATTCTTTCTCATGGATAAATAATTATTTCAATCATAGTGGTTATATGAAAATAAAATTTAATTTTTTAATAAAAATAGATTTTATATCAACACATAAACTAAAAATATTATAAATAAAAATAAATTTGACTTTTGATAAGTTGTAAACATGAAATAATTTTTTAAAGATATATAATCCCACAAAATTGTTTTGAATAAATAAAAGGTAAATGGTTTTTATTTACTATGATGTCTATACATACAAGAGTTGGGGTTAATTGTAGTTTATAAAACTATACTAAAAAACATAAAACATATTTATGTAAAATGATCGGACACATCACTCTATGATGATCAGGGTGTTAGAATAAAAATAATCGATTATATGATTTTATCACAGTATGTTTTAATAATTATCAAAGAAAAACCGATAATTCAGTTTTTATGAATGATATGTTTTACAACTAACTTTTTAAAATAGTGGACATCTAAAAAATAAATATTGAACGAAAAAGAAATAAACATCTTATAAATGTACAAATAAAATACAAGATATATTATAGAAATTTAAAATTTTAACCATAAGAAATAATTTATTAAAGAACCCAGAATAAATATATCCCCAAATCAATACTTCCTATACTTTTTATAAATTTTTAACAATAAATCCATTGATATAATGATCAAAAGAAGATATAAATTCTTAGACTTAAGATCCCATGTTGTGATGATCAAATTTTAACTTCTAATCCCTAGAATCCCTCGATACATTGGACTAGATTCAATATCTCCATATCCTTGGAATCAGTCGATAAGAATAGTGACCAGAATCTGAATAAAAAAAAGAGACTGTTCTCAATTAAAAAACCCAAAATATTATTCATTACAATGAAAAATCACTAATGTATTATAATGACTACGAATGAATAGTTCATTCTATTAAATCATTTTAAAGACATGGGTTACAAAATGTAGAAGCTACTGACTCTTTAAATGATAATCTATTTGTAGGTGATCATCTAATATTCATATTTCCTGGTTAGTTGCAACATCCTTGGTCAACTAGAATCTAACAACTCATCTATAACGAAAGTTTTGATGTCATTTTTCATAGAAACATTAAAATGTTTAATTTTATTCCCTGTAATAAATAAAATTAATACATTCTGATTAAAAAATAGTATAATGAGATTGACTTTATTATCATTTGTGAATATGATGAACCTAACTAGGATATTTTGATTTTTTAGTGCAAATAGTAGTTTGATGGTCATGACGTCTTTATGTTGAAAAGATAAGATAGATGTCTAACCACTAATTAGATCGATGGTATAAATGATGAATTAGACACATTCTAGATCAAATGAAAAATATTGAATAATGACAAGTCTATATTCATCATACATTATAATTAATTCTATATTAGGTAAAAAGTTATTTTTTCTAAAAAAACATAGAAAAACACATTGGACAAAATTTCATTGAAAAAAATGTTTAATGAAAGTGATTTTTATTTCTAAAACTAAAATAATGGAAATTTATAGTGTAATAATTCTTAATCAATAATCTCCCTCTCTTTGGAATGTCCAAACTAGACCACTAAATAGTAAATATATCATTAAAATACTTACAACCTTTTTTTATTTTAAGAAATTTTAATAACAAAACATTATAACACCCCCTGAATTTATAAATCCATCATGATAAATTAGAATGTAATAAAACATATCCCTATTAATAAAAAATTATTTCCATTAGGTTTGTGTCTCCCATTAATAAAACCATTCAAAAATGTTTTAAAATATTTCCACCATTGTGATTTTGAAAAATAATTGGAATGTAACCAAAGTTTCCAGAAATATTAAATGTGTAAAATATATATGAATTAGTTAATTTTTAACTAATTAAGAACCTATGTCATAATATAATGAACACTAATCAAAAGCCAATGTATTAAACATTTAAAAAAATTATTGAATGAAAACTTATTCAATTAGAACAACCATTAAAATGATTAAAATTATTCATATAGTTTTCCAAAGAAAATATTCATTCATTTTCAACTATTTTCATAAAACCAAACTACATATTTTTGAACTCATCTCAATCCTTCTAGGATTCTAACATTTATGATAAAAGTATCAAAATGTGGTGTTCCATCATATCTTTTATCTGGTTATTTGTGAGAAAAATTAATCATTTTCTCCTAACCTTGGAACAAATATGCCTATGCCTTATCTTTCTAAAAAGCTCCAAGATTTCCCAATAATTTGTGTGAAAGATGGTATGATTCTCCTATAATAGTTACACCCAAAAAATACTCAACACAAATAATTGATTAATCATTCAAATTTATATTTTAACCCTCCAAATTTTAAAACTTTTACTAGATTAACAATTATTCTGATTAGAAAACCATTTATGTTATTTAAAAATAATTCAATATAATGAAAATAAAAAAATATTTAATTTATAAAAATATAAAATAATGTAACCGATTTTTGAAAAATCATAAAATATTAGAAGTGTACCTTTTAGAGTATAATGTTTTATTAGTACTAGTATCCTCTTCTTTATGATTTTATGAAAAACTATTCATTATGATCAATTGTTAAAAAAATACTAATGTGATAATTTTTTTATAAAAGATGATTAAAATATTATCCAAAAATAAAATTTTGAGTTTGAAATATTTTAAGGAAATATTCCAAAAAAATTTAATTGTTATTGAGTCTGAAAAATTTATTACAATTAATGTTTAATTTTCATTAATATTTTACTAAAAAAAGCATTTAGAAAACATAAAAAATTGTATTATCCCTAAATATTGAGTTTATTAGAAGAATAATTTTAATAAGTAAAAATTAGATATGAATAATCATTTAACATTGATAATTACTTATATATATTTAATGTATTTACATATATCCAAACTAAGTGGTTTAGTAAAAATATCAGCATGTTGTTCTTGGATTTTTATTAATTTCAAAATTATATATTCATTTAGTGCATGATTTTGAAGGAATTGGTGTCCAATATCTCTTTCCTTCTGATGTGAGTGATGCTTTGAGTTTATACTTAGGAAATTAGAAATTTTATTATCAAAAAGTATTTGATATTTAGTAAAACTCATGCCATAGTCTATGAGTGTGTGGTTCAACAAAAAACACTTATACTCAACCACTACCAGTTACCACATATTATACTCTGGATGTGGAAATTTATACCGAGAGATGTTTCATACATTAATAAATTACTATAGAGTCTTCTAATAAATTAAATGTTTTGAAAGATTTGTTATTGTGAACTATAAAACCATAAATGATAACCCCCAAAAAATTACCTATTTTGAAATCATTATAAAAAGAATAGAAAATACCAAATCCATATATTCTAAAAGGTATTGAAAATTTAGTTTTATGGATTTTTATGGGATTATTTAGTATTGTATTAATATATATTACATAAGAAATCTGAAAACATTAAATCTTGATGACTAGATGTTAATTATATAATGTTTCTGATCAAACCTCTAAATGATTTTTTATAAATTGGATTCCAAGCCTCGTCATGGTCAAAGGGATTTGTGGCACCAAACAGAGTATTGATACTTTTGTGTTTTCATACGTGAATTTATTATGTACATATTTTATATACTAATGTTGCGATATAAAAGTACCTTCTAGATTTTTTTATATTTGAAAACTGAGAAAATATGCTATCCCACAAATCATATTAATCTCAAACTCAGATTTTATAATATTCTCAAAAGAAACTATTAATTACTTGTAATTTTAATGACATATAATATCATAAACACATATTTTTAAAATCAAAATATTCTCATTAAATTATATTATATAAATTGTTCGATTTGTAGCCCCTTGAAATTGGATATGTAAAATAATCCAACTAATTAATCACACCAATATACAATGGATTGTTTAAGTCCATAAATATCATTTTAAGGTTTATAACCATGTTATGGATGATTTTAATTCTCAAAAAGAGCTGGTTGTTGTACATAAGATTCCTCATGAAAAAATTTATTAATAATAGAACACATCACATCCACTAGAAGTATATTGAAATTAATGAATGTTGTCAAGGTAAAATGTATTATAATAGCTTCATGGATTGATACTAGAGAATATGATTCATCATATATACACCCAATTCTTGATTATATCCTATAGAAAAATGTAATTATTTATTTCTAAATATTAAGTCTTTTTAATCACAATTATTATTAAAAATCCATTTTAGACCAATTATAGATGTTTTTTGGTCATTCGACTAAATTCCATAATTTTTTTCATTCAATTCATTGATCTCATATTACATAACGTTTATCCTGTAATCACTAACAAAATACTCATTATGAATTTTCAGATTAAATTTAAAAATGAAAGAGAGATATTCTAGTTCATTTATCAAGGGACTTATTGTCCTTTCATGTTGATCTATATCACAAGTGATATTATAAAATGGTTGATTCTTATGAAACAACTGATTTTTGGGGTTCCCAAAAGTATTTTCTTCAAAAATAGGATAAAAATTCTCTTGAGAAAAAACATGAAATACATATTCTTGGGTTATTTTTTTGTGAGAATTATTTTGTACTATATTTTGAAAACAGGTTTAATAAATTACATCCTAGGATATATGATGGGGTTTTATGAAAAAAAGTATTAGTTTCATCAAACTTAATATGAATTATATTATCAATAGTACAATATTTTTTATTAAAAACTCAATAATACTTTCTTGTAGTGGAATAACCAAATATTACCCCTTCACCATATTTGGGTAAAAACTTGTGTATGCTATCGTTAGTGTTCATGATTAATACAATGTATCTATAAACATTGAAGTAATAAACTCCATGTTCATATTCCTATCTACAATTAATAATAATTTTTATTATTAAAAAGTTTAATTAAAACATAATTAGTAGAATTGAAGGTACTACTAATCGCTTCAGCAAAAAATATATAGAAAATAAGTATTTAATCACCATGGTTATAAGAATATATTGATGAAATCTATTCCTTATTTTGACTACACCATTATTTTAGAAGTTATAGTTTATGAAATTTAGTTGTTAAAATATCTCTTTCAACAAAAAATTTAAAAATAATGATTTAAAATTTTTATGCCATTATAACTATGAAAAGTAATCAAGGGGAGGTTTTTCTAATATTTTAATCTGGATTTTTTAAAATAATAAATTATTAATATTTTTTTATTAGAATATAGACCCACTGAATCTACTATATTCATAAGTAATCATTAATACATAGTATTTTATTCCAATACTTTTTGTTTGTGAAGTACTAAATAAGTCCATGTGAACTAACATTAATGTATCAAAAGTTGAGACTTCATTAATAGATTTAAAACAAGAATTATGTTTCTTACCATATTTATAAGGATAATAATATTTGGAAGAATAAAACATAATTCTAGAAAAATTATTTTCAATTACATTCAGAGTATATTTCGATATATTTATAAGGTTATAGATTTATAGCCTTCTTTTCCATTACCAAGAATGATCTTACATTAAATTAAGGAAAGGTATGTCTTTAAACATTAGGTCTTCAAAGTTTAGTATGTAAACATTATCATGTTGATTGGAATAATGAATTAATCAACACTTTTAACTAGGTAATACACCTCTATCATTGATCATGTTCAAAAGTAACCCTTTATCGTATAATTAAATTATGCTTATACAGTTGTGCATACATATTAAAACAAATAAAACATTTAGAATGAAGTATTATGAAGAATTTTAATATTACCTATACCAATTATTTCTCCTTGATAATTATCTATTAAAGATACTTTTCTAACTTTCATAAAGATAACATCAGTAAATAAATATTTATTTACAATCAAGTTATTAGGGAAACCACAATCCATATATGAAATTTTCTTTGTTGGTACTATATTTCTCTTTTGAAAACCATAATATTAGTTTTTTAGAACCCTAACTGTATTGGGTCTCAATTTATCATAAATGTTTATTTTGGGTTAACATATTTTTATATATTATTATTAATGGAAAATTTTATTTCTTTTGAAAAAAAAGAAATTTAAAAACCTAGAGAAATAACCCTATATAAAAAAATATTTTAGCTTCCATTTCCCACTAATTCAGTATTTTGTATAAAATAGTACAGTTTTTGGAAGAAAATATTTTTTTACAAAAACAAATTTGTATTTGTAAAAAATATTTCAGTATTATTACAATGTGGTACAAATTGTCTTTAATTTTTTTTCAAACAATTACTTTCTAGTGGAAATCATGGATATATGTTTTCTAAAAAAAAATTCTAAATTTAGTTTGATAACTAAATATTAATCCTCCCAAATATAATTTTTATGACTAATTTTTACATGGAAGTAATTTTTATCATTAATAGATCGATCAAGTTCTTCCAAAAAAAATATCTTTTTTGAATTATCCTTATCATGAATTTTATAAAGATATGATATTGCTTTTGTTCAAGTTGTTATCCTTGAATCTTTCATAACAAGTTTATCTTCGAAATTATCATGTTTTTTAAAAACATTATTAATTTCCTTATCGTGTAATTTTAAGAATGAAAATAATTATTCATAAATAATAAATGTATTATATTCTTTATCCAAGGAAAAGTATTTAACCTATGATTCAGAATTCTCTCATTAGGAAATTTTCCATTTAAAAATATGTTTGTATGACATTCATTAATGTGTGTCTTTTCCATTTAATATTTATGTACCATATGTCTTCTAAAAAAATTCTAATGCTCCTATGTCTAAAACATTCATTATTTGATGAATGTTCAAAATAATCTCCACCCCTAGAACACCGTGTTTCATAAGCATTTATAATTTTCATTTTTCTAGATTTATAATACTTATTAGAGTTTTTTATTGAATTTTTTCCCTTCCAATCGTTCATTTTGAATTTTGGATAATCAGGTCGAATATATCTGGCCTTCTTGCATTCATAACCAGGTCGAATACATAAACAAACTCAACCAATTTTATTTATATCCATTTCAATATATCTATTTTATATACATTCATATTTCATGAGTGTACAAATCATATTATCAAGAGTAAGATTATCAATATTTCTGATTTCATCCACATCATTACTTTTGGATTCAGTGTATTCGGGAATAAAATCCACAATATTTTCAAAAAGTAACATTATCAACAATACATTTCACTACATGTGACTATAATCTATTGATAATTGTCTTAAACATACCTAGAATCATGGAAATAGTCACACCATGAAAAAAATTAAAATTCTTGATAATCATCATGAATCATAACTCTTATTGATTCAATAACCTTCGATGTAAGAGAATGTGTGACATATGCATTATTCTAAATAATATTAGAGGCTTGAAAAGATGAAATCTGATATTATATACTTATATTCATGGATCATAATAGAGTATTCTATTTCGTTTAATTGAGTTGATATTCTAACCTATCGGAAATAGTTAAAGTAGAAATAACATTATCAAGAATATATTACTTACTATTAATCATTAATAAATTATCATATCTAGTGTTGATCACATAATTTATTTATTCTATCAATTCAATACTCAATTCCATTTACATGAAATTTTTTTGGTATTTAGATTATCAAGTGTTACAATATTAATACCTACCATGTTATTGAAATGATATTCTTTTTCAACTAAAACAATTTATTATCAAAACAATTTAGTAACAAATAGTTTATAATAGAATATAATAACATTAAATTTATAAAGAATTAAAAAAATAGATAATAAATAGTATCATAAACTTATCTTAAACAAATTTTTGGATAGTAAGTCTCCACTATGATGCATATACCAATATGTTGGAGGGGGGTAAATTTTAGTTTAAAACACTACACTAAAATAGAAAATGAAAACCTCTTTAAGTAATATGATCAGACTCATCACAATTTGATGAATAGATAATTATAATTGGAATAAAAGATTTTCAGATTATATTGGAGTATGATTTAATTATTATCACACTGGAGCAATAAACTATTTGTTAGAATGACAATTATTATGAATATACTTCTAAAACAATTCACCACAAATCAATAAATATGATAAAAATAATAAATACATATATTAAAATAGTAGGACTAACTAAAATTATATATTAAATGAAAATACTCATTTGACCATCAGATATAATGTTGTCTAAAAATATAACAAAAGGTATACACAATTTTATATTTAATGTAATGTTTTTCTCCATTACTAGGGAAACCCTCGATACAATTATAAGAATAAGTTTATTCTTCCAATACATAGAATCCCATGACATGAGGATCATATTATATTGTCCTAGAATTGGAATCCCTCAATATGATAGATCAGATTCATTGTATTACTATCCTTAGAATCCTTCAATTTTTATAGTGATCATATTGAAGAATAAATAGAAATTTTTTAATGTAAACAACTCTAACATGGATCATTTAGAATGAGAACTCACTAAAATCCTTCAAAATCTAAGAATTATATGTTCCTGATATTAAATCTCTAGACGATATTAGTTTCCAAATTTAATTTCTCCAAACACATAAAATGACTTAATATTTATAGGGAAATATTTAATGGTTATATTTCATAGTTGGATGAAATACCCTCATACAACATGAAATTA
The DNA here is from genome assembly GCA_963277665.1 of Viscum album. Lineage (NCBI taxonomy): Eukaryota > Viridiplantae > Streptophyta > Magnoliopsida > Santalales > Viscaceae > Viscum > Viscum album. The sequence goes on from OY728139.1 coordinate 250,725,257, forward strand.
AAATCTCATCTATAACTTAATTCACTTTTTTGTTTATTACCATCACTCTTACAACTAGTATTCCTTACGATAGAAAATTTTCAATATTATTCTGATTATAAACTTAGTATAATTGGACTTAATTCCTTATCATTTGTAAATATTTATAACGATCATCCAGATGCATCGGTACCAATATCATTAAGATATACATGACTTTTTTAATAAAAAATACAATAAAAAATTATAACAACCAATAATATCCATGGATATTTGGAAGAATCAAACTGATCGTTGATGCAATGAATCATATTTATGAATTATAAGTTCATACCTTTAATAAATTATAGTTATATTTATGTTTTGTAGAATGAATTTTTTAAAAAAAAAACATAACAAAACAATTGGGATTTAAAAATTGGTTAAAATTTTTAGGATAGTTTTTGTTATTTTAAATATCAAAAGAATAAAAAACTAAGAAGTAAAAATACTTACTCAACACTACCCTCATATAGAATAATTCATTAATATAATTCATGATGAATGTAAAATATATTTTATTATATATGTAAAATACATACAAATGATTCACAAATATGTTTTCATATTCCAATATGATCTACCAAGATATTCCCAAGACAAGGAGGTAGTGTTATAAATGAACTCATGACTAAATCCAAACATATATCAATAACACATTTGAAATGTATCCTATTGAGTTTGAATAACTGAATAATAAATATAATAACTAATGAAAAGGGATCCATATAACCAAATGTATCTCCTTAGGAAAAACCCATCCCATTTTCAAGGAATAATGAAGGATATATGTAGATATGTATCAACAATTTAGAAAAAAATATGATCTCTATAAAGAATAGTAATCCTATACCCTAGAGTGATTATTTTCAAAAAAATATTGATTAATTATTTTGTATGATAAATATTTGGTCATCATTTCATTAACTGATTAAAGACCTCCTGATACTTAATTTTTAATATGGTACTATCATTGTGAGTTTTCAATAGTGACTATTGGATTAAATAATTTACCTATAATATTTATATATTTAAAGTTTATAAATTTTATATATTTTCTTTTCAAAATAATTTTAGTGCTTATTGAGTACTATCTTACATTTTCTAATTTTTTTGGGAAGATTTTTGTCACTTGAATGTTATACTGAAAACAATATGAAAATTGATGATATATGATAAATGTTCTCCTATTGATTATGTTGATAATAATTGACATTATTAAGAGATATTGTATCTATTGAAATAACATTAGTTTAACCTACTAATAAAAATTTTGTTTGGGTAATTACTTTATATCTTAACAATAATTGAGGTTATTATATTCATTACTATAGTTGGGTAATGATCGTAGTTAATAAATATTTATGACATAACAATATACTAAACAAGTTAAAATATATCGGTGTTAATTGTTTTATTGAATGAATTTGTATATGATAATAATTACAAAGATAAAACGAAAGTTTTTTAGATTACTTGTATTATCCACACCTTTAAAATTTGAAGGATATGTAATATAACATAAGACTTCAATAAATGAACTTTTATATCTCCATATATAAAAAATAGGGGTAACATATAAATCTCACTAGTTAATGATTCACGAGAAGAATTATACAACACTTAACTTAGAGCTATACGAACTAATTTTATCTTTAAAGATATCTAACCATTACTTTTTTGGGAAATAATTTTGATATATAGAACATCCCAAAACTATAAATTATATATTGAAACTGAAAAAGATAAATATGAGAAAAATATAACCGCCAAATATTATTAAACTGTATTTATACACCATTAACTATCACCCATAAAATGTTAAAAGAGTGGTATATGCACAATGTTTTAGTGAACTTGATTCAATTATAATGACATGAATTGAAATAGACCAATTAATTAAAAATTTAATAAAATTGGACATGGAGATCATAATGAAAGGAAAAAAAATAATTCCTAATATAAATTATTCCCTAATGATAATTTCTAGGGAATATCGAATAAGCCCAATGAGATAACCATATACTAAAAGACAAAATATCCCTGGAAAATCATGTGATGTTTTTTGGGATTAATGTCATTCAAGGATATGTTCTACAGATTCACACAAAGTAAATTTATAGAATAAATAATAGTGATAAATAATGACGTACTTGATTAATCTTAAAACTCAAAAATCTCAAAACATTCAAGGGGAATGAAGATGTATAGAGATCGATTAAAACATTATTTGTATGATGAGATATGGAGGAAGATTATAGATTATGAATTACATTTATCATTATTTAAATAACTCATCATAAAATAATATTTTATAAAATGATTGATAAAAACATTATCAATACCTATTTTATAATTTCCTTTGTTTTTAAAAATTAAAAACTTATTTCAACAGAGTATGTTATATGCAACAATAAACTCCAACAAACAATGATGATTGAATTAGGACAATTTTAACATTTGCATTAAATTTGTAGATTTGAGTTTAAATGTCTAGTTTATGATATATATTTATTTCATACTCATCATAAATTAAATGATAAATTATATGTAAATAATCACTCAACTATTTTCAGTAATGTCTTTTTGTTAGTTTAAATATTTTTTCATCAAAAATGATTTTTATTTCTTATTTTGATATAAATATTATAATTATCTTTTTTAGGATTTATATAATAAAATTTATAAAAGTCTATCCATTTTTATATAATCATATAATATTTTTTATTGGTATAATGATTTGTATATCTCAAAAAATATAGATTTCTCCGAGAAAAGTTAAAAACTATGATTAGTTAAAACATACATTTATTTTGATAAATTATTTAATATTAATGATCCAATATTATATGTATTATATATATATTTTATATAAGTTTCAATTAGTTATATTAAATTCAATTTATGAAATTTAAATCAAATTTATGCAAAAGTTAATAATAAGATTATTTTTATGATTACAAACGCATTTTTCTAGAAACTATCTAAACATTCATAATTTCTCTATTTTATTATAAAATAAAATAACTCTTGATGATAAATTAATAAAATTTAATTTTTATTATATACATATATGAATTAAATTCATATAAAAACATTACAAGCCATAATATTAAAAAAGAATCATATTTTTTGGGAAAGAACAATTTTTTGGAAAAACCATTTTCCATTGTGTTTGCGAGTTGAATTTTAAAATAAATAATTCCGAATCTCCAAATATTTACAATATTTTAAATAAATATTATAAATATTATGTAATTAATTCAACATTATTATTGAATAATATATATTTTTAATGCACCATATATATTTTATGATTACAAAAATAAAATAGGTTATTTAATGGTAAATATAATTTAATAGGGACAAGAAATAATGTAACAAAAAAATATGAATATTTAGATTTTCTTCTTAATGGAATAATTTTTATATCAATTACTTATGTTTTTTACTTTATAAATTATTATGTATTGAGTTTGATAAAAATTAGTTTTTAATACGACAAAACTAAAATCTTATTTTTAGGTAATATAAAATTTAAATTAAGAAACAAACTTTTATGAATAAATGAAATAATAAAATAAATTATATTTTAACAAAATAATACTATAATAATATTTTTATAAATTTTAATAACATTTATAGGAATTCAATTGAAATTTTTATATGAGTTAAATAATTGTTATTGTAAAAAAACAAAGCATTTAAAAAAATTAATTTGGATATAAATTATAAAATAAACATATTTATAAAATTACATTGAAAAAATAAATGACAGTTTTTCATAAAAATATCTAAATTATCCAATAGTTAATTTTTTAAAAAATTTAGTGACAATAAAAATTCTACGTAAAAATTAAATACATTATAAATATATTCTGTATTACGACATCACAACGACTCAAAAGTGATGTAAACATTTCAATTAATTTTATCCATGATAAAATATATTATTAAAAATTAAAATATTTTTATTTGCATGAAATGTCTTTTATTTTATAGCTCATTAATGATTCTTCTAAAACCAAATAATTATTCGCTGATTTTTAAAATAATTTTTTATTAATATGAATCTCTTCAACATCACCAAGGGTAACTATTTAAGAATTTCATCATTTGGTATAATAATAAAATTAAAACAAAAACCATTATGTAGAATACATGCTAAAAACCATGGGAAGATATGTAGTTTTTATTATTTTGTAGTATAGAGTCCAAAACCTATGTTTGAGAAATAATAATGAAATCTCATTTTCATTCCTATATAAACCAGTATAGAATCTGATTAATCTTCACTCATAAAATATGGTTAATGTAATTAATCATAAATACCCTTTATAAATTATTCCTAATTTTCACTCAATCAATAGTAATTCTTGTACGATGTTTCAGAAATCACCTTCTTAAGGTAATGGATGTCACTCCTACCATTTTATTCAATAACCTATTTTAATTTATGTCAATTTATTTAATTTTTAATTATTGTAGTATTTTTTATCCATCATTATTTCTTTTATTTTTATTTCCATGTTATTAATAAACCCATAAATCTCATGAATCCCTTGAATGTACCTTTATGTATATATGTTATTCTTCCAAAATTGTTCTACAAATTTCTATACCAAAACTGAGGGACCTCTCCGTCTTATTTCTAATTTAACTACCTTATTATATTTACACATTGGAATATCAATTGTTTATTTTGTTGATGAATTTTAAAAGATATATATAATTTTAAAAATATTTCCTAACAATGAGACATTATTTATAAAGTCTCATTATAGTTTTTACCTAATCTGTTACTATATTGAAATTTATTAAGGGACTTTTCCTTCTCCTCATTATTCAATATTCTTCCTCATTTTGAGTTATTTATTTACAATTCCATATATTGGGATATGTTTTTACATTTTCATAATTGATTAAATTTTATTTATAAATTCTGAGATACCCCAATCACATTGATCAAATAATTTTATGAGCATTTATATGCCGTCCTTTATGCTTTTCAAATTTAACTATGAGTTTCCATGTGAAGCACCAATGTAGTGAATATACACACCCATTACCTGTCATATGTTTTCACCATTATGGAAATATACTTCATTGAATAATTAATTTAATTTACGTATTTCACATTCCTCGATAAGGGAATTAAATGTGATGAAATATTACAATGTTTTGAATGATCTATGTTACACACATATTCATGCATATGATATAAACGTGACAAGTTCGACCAAAATTATATTTCACTACAATACATTTTTTAATATTTTAGTCTCATGATACATCATTAATGGGATTATAAAGTGAACCAAATCCATAACAGAAATATGTTTTCATTATGTTATTATGTCTTGGTTGTTATCCTAGACCTATGTTTATGATTCTATATTTAATGTTGTTGCATGTTTCCAATTATTCCTTTAAGTTATCATTCTATATCATGACTCATATTTCATGTTTATAATTCTCACCAATCTTATTTCTCATTTATATTCTTATTGTCTCACTTTTAATACATTATTTCTTTTATTCCTTCTTTTTTCCTAACTATGATTTTTAGCTCACACCATTATTATGTATGTTCGTGTGTTATTCCATATAGTTTTAAGTGTGATGAAATATTACAAATATTTTATATATTTTTTTAATAATTAATATGTACCACCTTTAATAATTTTTTATTTAATGTCCATAATTTCTTAATACAAAAGAATAATCAATCATTCTGATTGAATTGTGTGTTCATTTGTGTAGTAAATCATGAATTAATTCTTAATAAAGTCATATTTAGTCTTAGTTGGTAATAAGGTAATGATTAGTTTTTTTGGATTATTTTTAAAAAATTATAGAGAATTCCAATGGGCTAATACTGATACTAAGAATAAGTTACTAAATTTTGGTAAATTGTAGAGTAATTGGTATCCAATAAATTTCATCTGTATCTCGACACAACATGTTTGTTTTTATCTATAAAATATATACCTTGGGGTAAATATTAAAATCATTTTAATGATATAAAATCAATAAAAAAATGTTCTACAATACTAGGCCTCTTGTCACACTTGTTTTGAAACTACCAAGGGATATGATTTTACAAAGTCACAAGCTCATTATGAACTATTATTAAGTGAATAGGAATTCCCATAGGAGTATATGTTAGGAAAAAGATAAATTATAACTATCATTTAAGAATATAAATCCATTAGATAAGTTAAATATATTTAATTTAAAAGATGTCCATTTAATGCTATTGGATTATCATTTATGTTATTAATCATTTAAAATAATGCATCCCTAATTTTCAACTTCTTTTAGTAACTGGAATGTAATAAGATTAATGAATTCAACAAACAATGTGATGACCAACCAAATGATATGCCTAACATTATTGGTGATCATGTATGACTAATTTTGATCATGCCTAAAAAAATATAAAAAAATTAAAATTAACAACTGGAACACAATAAAAAATTCAATGAAATTAAAGATGAAGATTATTGTGTCTTAAGGAAGTTCATATGATTAATGTCAAAAAAGAATGAAGATTCAATTTACTACATTTCAAAAATATAGATAGTGACCATATGGGAAATTCTACAATGAAACTCAAATGTGTATGAATTATGAAAAATTAGGGAATAAAGTAGCTAGTTTCCATAAAAACAATAGTAAGATAGAGGCGAATAAATTTCAACTTATGTAACCCTTTTATTGTCAAGGCCATCTATTTGGATTGTATTAACATTATGTGAGTCAATTCACTAATTCAAGGGTCAAATCCTATACTAAATAAGGACCTATTCAATGGGATTGATTAATGTTTAAAGATTAATGATTTTATGTGTTGGAATTTTGTAGTTATGTTGTAGATGTAGTATATATATAAAATTCAGAATATAAGAATAATGAAACATATAATAATTATTACATATTACTTTTTCATTAAGGACATGAAATATATGTTGAATTGTACCAAATTGATATTTTAGAAAACACATGAATTAGTGATTGATAACCCTTAATAGGCATATGATGATGGGATAAACCTAAATAGTCATGTGATGAAATGTCAATGGATAATATTTTTTTTAAAATCATTGACAAAGAATTTGATGATTTATGTTACAGATGTTTGTTATCATTTTTGGAACTCATATTATTGGATCAAATATTTTTTATTTTGAGGTGATTAATCATATTTTATGATATTATTTATTTGGTTAATGTATATATATCTATTGGTATTATTTAATAATAACACCACTATGTTTTTAGAGGTTTAAGTTGAAGGGTTTAAGAAAAACTATAATGTTAAAACATTATTTAAAAATGATATTTTTTGTATTATTAGGGATATATGATTATTTATTTAATGAATAATATATGTAAAGACGTAGTTATTTTTATTGAATTTTTGGGATTAATGTATTATGGTGTATTGATTTTTAGTAAAATCATACATTATTCTAATAATTTTTTATTGTGGAAATAAAGTAGGAATTATTTTTTATTCTTATTTGGATTATGTGATTCATTATAATATTATTTTAGTGTATCAGGCATTGAAAATTATTTTAGATTAGTCATCATTTGGAGAAAATATGGTATTTTATTGATAGATCATTAAAGGATGAAATTATACATGTCAAGAATTTATATATAACTATTCCAATAGTCTATATGTTAAATAAATTTCATAACTAAAGGAAGTGAATCATAAAACCAAAATGTTTTTATATAGGGATAATCTGGGTTGAATTGAATTCCACTTTAACTTTCTCATATTTATGTTTTTTGGTCATTGTCTTTCTATTGACCATTTCCTCTATCAAAAAATAATATTTTTTGTCTGTTAGTTTCTTTTACAATTATATGTTCTCACTTGCAAATAATTATATTCTACCTGGAATCTTAGATATTTAACATACTTTGTATAAGGCCCTAGCCCAGAAACATTACTTAATGGTGAGTTAAATAAAAAATTAACATTGAGGATCTTTTCATGTTTATATTTTTTGGGAATTAGGTCGTAACTATTACATTACACCCAAATATTACTAAGTAGACACTTCTACATTGTATCCATTTTTCTCATAAAATAAGAAATATTAAAAGAAAATAATAATTCTTTTGTTGATATAAATATTCTTAAATACTTCCTTTTTTTTACCTTACTTATACCCCATGAAATACATTTCAAAAACATTTGATAAGGATAAAAATTTCAGTAAGGGTTATGAAATAAAGAAAGAAACAAATAGTCCATAAATACATAAAAAACACAGGATATTTAACAAACCACATAAAATCAAATGATTTATGAATAACACATTAAAATAATAATTCATAATGGTAACTTGTGGCATCCATGTGATACTTACATTTCAGCTTTCGTAGCTACACTGGGAGTTATGTTTGGAATACCCATCATATTATATCCCCTAAATCTTTTAGAATAAATATTAACATTTACCTCCTTCATGTTTCCAAATGAATTAGAGAGCTATATCGAGCCCACCCGCCCTTGTTTTATCACGGAACCACACATATGGTTAACAATTCCCAAGAACCATAACAGAATCATAACTCATGAACAAGCATAAAGGAAAGATTACATTTCTACCTTCAAATAAAATTTCAATATATTGACATAATTAATCTATTATAAAACCATTTTGAATAAAAAATAATAAAAATAGTATATTTTATTTATTTTTATTTTAAAAATACTACATCTTGTAGAGGAATCCAAATATTAAATAATGATTGTGGTGGCAGAAAGTTCATTGTCACCACGTACATTAAAATTAAACATTATTTTTGTCATTTTGTAAAATTATTAATATAATAAAAGATTCCATTTTAATGAATGTAATAGTAAAATGGTGATATTATAAAAAATATAAAATATGGAGGTATGTATTATCTAAATATTCCTCAATGAAAAAAGATTGAGATGATGTCCCTTACAAAAATTCGATAGCCAAACAACGTCTCTTTAAAATTTAGAAAATGAGTTGATGGGAGAAAAAAGTGTCTCTCATCACATAGATATAAAATTTACAGCAATAAGGTTATATAAGAACATATCAAAACATTATAAAATCGAAATTAAAATAAAAAACAATGAAGATGTCTTTGACTAAAAGTGGTGGGTGAAAGGTTCTCTTACCTTGTGTCCGACTTATATCGTATGTACCTTGTTATTCTGTAATAATAAACTTAGATTAATTTATAATTACTTGAGAACCTTTTACAATTTTATTTTTCATTTAATATCACTTATTATCTTTTTATAACAATTAGTTAATTATTTTAGTTTATATTGGACATTTTTTCGTTGTTCGGAACATGAGTCAAAAATGAACCTGATATAATTATAAACTTCCCATGTGGTCAAAACTCCATTATCTCGAGAATGATTTTAATGATTTAGATGTCATATATATCTATTATATATGTATATATATTTATATATTTATAATAGTAGATGATATTTGAATATAAGAAAATGAATTGCACCATTCTTGGAGACTGTAGGCTATACGTAGACATCTACACTACTTTTTTATCATTTTCATCATTTTAAATGGAACAAAAACATAATAATACAAAGGTAAATTATTATTCCATTAAAATATAATATTTTATATACATTACATAATTTAATTAACACCATATTTTATATGATCTATGTATGGTTGGAATGAGTCAAATCACTTTGAAAGGTCGATAGTCTGCACTACCTCCAATGAAATTATCATATTTTTACAATATTAAAAGAAGCATTTTATGTTCTAAATGAGAATTAATGAATAAAATAGATATAAAAATATCATAAGTATCATATATAATTATATTTCAATAAAAATTTCCACCACGAGAGGTGGTAGGATAATATTGAACAGTGATCGTTTCGTGAGGCAGTAGATCGTTGTACACAGAAACAATATGTTCGTATCCATTAGATGGATGTGTGTGTAACTGTAATTTTAATCCTTCTAATATAAACAATATAGTATATAGAGGATATTAGTTTTGTTATATAAAAAAAGAATATGAATAGTATAGGGAGTGGAGAAGGAAAAATAATTGAAATAAACTTGAGAGAAGATGTTGCCTCAAATCAGGTAACTTCTTTGGATTTTAGCAAAAGGGATATCTTGAATTTTATTATGACAAGGATAAGGATTCTAGGAGGAATATAGATATGTTGGTAGATTCTTGAATCAGATTTTAGAAGATCCATGGGGGTAGAGAGGTGATTTTAATGGGTTAGAGTTGGTGTTCTTTTATAATTTGGAGGAGGGGCTCTTTTGGAATGTTTAAAATTGTTATTTAATTATATGAAAAAATTAGATTTCAAAAGGTCCCAAAATCCATTAATTCGATGATACATTTATCAATGTTTTAAATACCCTCATCCAATAGGATTTAGGTAAGTTTATAGTTTAAAAGTAACATTATATTTTAGTATTAACCCTTAGTTAACTAATTTAATTTTTTCCATGTCATCTTGTTTACTCATACTGTATGGTTATTATATTTACAATAAAATCAAAATATAACCTTAAGATGTAAATTAATGAACTTTTAAAACTTATATATGTACTTTTTCTGAATCATAGATTTTTAGGACTATTATATAATTTTATAAAAAAATTATTTATTTAAAAACTCATTTATGTCAATTTATATACTATTCATATCATGACTTTTAAAAAATCCATTACAACATAATTATTTCTAGAAAACATAATTAATTAAAATATAACAAGTAATAATCATTTCTAAAATTTGGGTCTATGATAAAAATTTTCAAAATAATTTTATTTTAATTTTTTAAATTTCATTTATTTAAAACATTCATTAATAAGGTATAAACTATATCATAATTGTGTCATTAATAAATTTTTTTATTTGACATCAAAAAATTATAAATAAAATAAAAATATATATGAAATATTTAAAATATTTAAATTAATATTTATAGTCTAATATATCACATATATAACACAATATAATGTTTTTTACTAAATTATATATGATTATGTTACATTATCCTTTACATTAAATTAATTTTTATAAAGTTTCTTTTTCACATACAAGTGGCTACATGGGGTCCCAAAATCTACCAGAGGGTTCGAATGGTCAGACATGTATTAGAAAAAAGGGTTAAGACATATGATTGAGTAATTTAATATTATTATAATATTATTATTTACCCTTGTTTACCAGATTTACACTTTAACAATGTTAAATAAAATATTCATTGAAGTAACTATTATAATGTATAAAATTAAAAGTTACCAGTTTACACATTGTGGTCCTCATGATTCCAAATATGGAATCCATTTTTCTAAATTCAAACCACATATGTAAGGACCCAGCCCCAGTTTCCTAGAGACAGTGCCTTTTTGGATTAAGTTGGAATACATACAAGGAATATGAATCCCCAAGGAGTGATTAGTTTAGTATTATTGGAAATAAGTAAATACAATAGTTGATAATTACAACATGAAGGAAAAAACAACACTAATTTCTTCCACAAGCTACATCATGTCAACTATATTATGCTTGCATTTAATTCATAATTTATTTTATCATATACTAAGAAAAATTAAACATGAGAAAGGATGAGATCAAACGCTCAGTAAGAGTAATAAATACAACAAAAAATAATATATACATTATACATGGTGAAATTTTGAAAACATGTGCCTTTAATAATATACTTGAACACATTATGGTAGAAATATCAGATGAGAAATATTAACATAATAAAACATAATCAAGGGTATTATACTTTTTAAATATCCACATGAACATTCAATTACTAGAATCATAATTATGGAAGTGCATATTCCATACATTCTGAATAGTTTTTTCATGGCCTCGGCCAAGACATCTAGTGATTAAGGCCTCGGCCAAAATCCATATCACATTGGGAAAGGCCTCGGCCAATTCCACGTCTATTTGTCTCATGAGACCTACCGATGCATCGAGGGGCTACATCTATCACCACCCATCACATAATAAGTCCAATTAATTCCTCATATAAGCGGGGATAAACATAAACAATATAAATATTCATAATGAAACGGTAATATGAAATTTAACTATCTTTCCCCAATCATTAAACATAAATCACTAACCATTCGGAATAATATGGTGATTGGTTTTAGGATAGATCATCCACAATAGAGTTAGTAATAAACCATTAAATTAAATATGGTATATTTCTTCATAAATTATTAAAACCAATAATTCCCTGGAATCAACAAGAGTGTTGAATTAGATGAAAACACTCTTATAAAATCATTAAGCAATTTTAGAGACAAATACTCTTTTATTTTGAAAAGAAGAATTATTTTGGAAAAATCTTTTTATAAAACCTGAAGTAAAGTAAGATATCATTTTCATAACAAAATTTTTTATTTTATAATGATTATGGTTTCTAAAAAAATATTATATAGTTCCCTTGGAAATAGTTATGAATTTGAGAAATTCCATTAAATTGGGCTTGTATTTTTGAAACAATTTTGAATGTTCCTTTTTAACCATGTAACTTTCCAACAAATAAAGAAGGATTATGGTTTTTAAACATATATATGACACTCACACATAATATATTAGGAGTAAATAACATTAAATAAGAATTTCATTGAGGTATTTAGACAATGAAACTACCCAGGATAAAAATGGATGTTCGGGTGGAAAAACTCTTACCATAACTCCAATTGTGTACCCCTATTGAACTTAAGATCCTGAAATATGAAATTATAAAAGTTAATAAATTATTTCAGAACCGATTAGACATTTATTTAGTTTACCATAATTCTGATTAATTATTTATATCTTTATTGATAAGTTATTGTATTGAATTTCGTCGTTCTTGAGTGTTCGTTTCCTTTTTTTCATATTTGGTTCCCTTGTTTTTAAGTAATGAAGTTCAAGTGGAATGGTTATAAATATCCTGGATTGGAATTATATAATATTAATGAACATAAATAATTAATAATGGTAATTTCTATCATTTGGTTACATGTAATGAGGATGAATCTTTAGATGAAAACCACTTCGATTATTTGGCTGTATTTGGAATATTATGAACTAGTTTGGTCATATTATGTAATTATATGTACATATTTGGGTTCCTGAATATTAACTAGGTTATAAAATATATATTATAGTCTGGATCAACAATGAATATGGTTTCATGACCAGTAATGAAGAAGAAATTTAAGAACGAATCTTCATCGTCCACGAAGGTTACAAATCGGAACCTCATGGACGTCGATTTCGTTTATAAAAATAAATGGGAGGGAATGATAATATTTATTATGTTTCTTCCATTAAACTTATATAAATATAGTATATAGATGTTACGGGAGTTATCATGTTGATTTTGATAGATGAGGTGAGGATAATATAGAAAAAGTATATAAATTGAAATAAACCCAAATCAGAAAGAAGGGTGCTTTACCTCTTGAAATAACCTTGTTGAGAAACTCCTTAAGAGAATGGGATTTGGTATTTTGTAAAGAATAAGAGAATCCTGGTCATGGGGAGTGGCTAGGGAAGGGTAATTGGGAATATCATTGAGGAGATTCAAGGCTTAGAGGAGTGAAGAGAAGAGGTAGTGGTGGGGGGTTTGTATAGGGGAGGAGAGGGGTATAATTTGAATACTTAATTCATTATTTTATTATTTATTTCAAGACAACAAAATTGTGTTGTTTCATGTGACCCATAATAGTAATAAGATCATGTGAGTTCGAATAATGTGGCCTTAAATCACTTATGATGTCATAAATATTTTATTTAAAAGATAAATTGAATATACAGTATTTTACAGTATTTCATTATTCATAAAAAATTCACGATTTTTATAAAAATCCCAAAAATTCACCCCTACCATTTTTCGACATGTAGAATTAAAAAGTGATATCCATTTTTCAAAAATAATTTTCTATATATTATTAATATAATTTTTAAATATGGTCATAGTCAACTCGAAAAATAACAATCTTGAAGTGTAGTTAGTTTTATGTGACATTGAAAAATTAATTTAGATCCCATTATCATATTTCCTTAAGAAAATAAAATAATAATAATATTTAATATTCAAGGGTCATATTACTATTCATATTACTATTCATAAGGGTATGTTACTATTCAACAAAAATCATGTTTGTTCTATCAGACTCCAAATGACTTACTGAACACAACTCTAGATGGCCATTTCTTGAAATTAATATCATAGAAGGGAGAAAGTTGTGTTTAATAGTTAGACTATAAAATTTCATTCTATATTTATTTTCAAAACCTTGGGGTGTTACATTCTCTCCTCCTTACAAAAATTTCAACCTCTAAATTTATAGAATATTACCTAAAAAGATTCATGTATGTCTTTTACATAAGCTCCTCAGGCTCCCTTGTTTCTTTCTCTACATTATGGTTAATCCATAGAACCTTCACCAGACGAGTCATCTGATTTCTCAATACATGTTCTCTAGTATCAAGAGTTTTGATAGGCACTTCAAAGTAAGATAAATAAGTCTCAAGTTCCACTTCTTCATAAGTGAGTACATGTGTTGGGTCTGGCATGTATTTCTTAACTTTGACACATGGAACACATTGTGAACCTTGGAGAGACTTGGCGGCATTGCCACACGGTAAGCTACGACTCCAATTCCATCCAAAATTTCAAAAGGTCGGATGTACCTGGGAATTAATTTTTCCTTCTTACCGAATCGTATAATACCCTTCCATGGAGATACCTTTATGAAAATGTGACCACTTTCGTGATAATCCAAATCCTTCCTTCGGTTATAAGCATTGCTCTTTTGCCTACTTTGATCTATTTTGATCTGGTTCTAGATAATCTTCACCTTTTCCATTATTTCATCAAAAAGTACTGGGCCCATGAGCTTTCATTCACCAACATCAACCCGGAAAGTTGGTGTACGACATCACCTCCCATATAGTGCTTCATAGGGTGCCGTCTATATACTTGAATTCATGATATTGTTGAGGGAAAATTCTACGAGAGTTAAATACTGATCCCACATGCCTTGAAAATCAATTGAACAAGACCTCAACATGACTTCCAATTTTGGAATAGACTGTTATTATTGTCCATCATTCTGTGGGTGGTAGGCAGTGCTCAAATGTAGATCAGTATCTAGGGCCTTCTGAAGACTTTTCTAGAATCATGATGTAAAACGTGGATCACGATCAGAAAAAATTGATATGGGTACTCCATGAAGTCTCACAACTTCATTAATGTATATTCTTGCTAGACTTTCAAGTTGTAGATCTTCTCATATAGCAAGAAAATGTGTTAACTTGGTAAGGCAATCAATAATGACCCATATTGCATTGTTTCATCTAAAAGTCTTTGGTGGTCCCATGAAAAAGTACATCATGATATTATCACATTTCCACTCAGGTATGGGAAGAGGTTACAATACTCATTCCAGCTGTTTCTTTCAAACGATTAGTTTTTGAAAAACCATACATTTTGACAAAAAATCATCAATATTCCTCTTCATGTTGTCCCACCAGAAATTTTCCTTCAATTCTCTATACATCGTAGTGCTACCAGGGTATATAGAGAAGTTGGAACTATGAGAATCATCCAAAAATTACCTTTTTAGATAAGGTATATCAGGAACCCAAAGTCTCTTCCAAAATTTCAAAATCCAATCTTCTTATACGAAGTCACTCAATATCTCATAATTCAATGCATTAATCTTATTTTGAAACACCGCATCATCATCCTGAGAACTTTTTATCCTTTCTAGTAAAGTTGGTTTAGGAACCATTTCAAAAAGCATTTAAGTTTCACCTTCCATGGTTATTCACATATCCATCTTTACTAGATCCATAAAAATAGGATCCCTTTCAACTGTCATCTTGTTCAAAACTCCATGATAATTTCTGCTCAAAACATCTCCCACCTTATTTTCCTTCCCCATGTGGTAGTGTATCATGCAATCATAATCCATGAGGAGTTCAAGCCATCTCCTTTGCCTCATGATGAGTTCTTTTTTTGAGAAAATATACTTTAATCTCTTGTGATCAGTATAAATCTCACACTTTCAACATAGAGATAATGTATCCATATCTTCAAAGAAAATATTACATCAGCTAACTCAAGATCATGAATAGGATATTTTTTCTCAAGAAATTTTAGGTGTCGTGATGCATAAGCAATAACCCTATCATTTTTCATAAGGACACAACCATGTCCTTTCTATGAAGCATCAATATAAATAATAAACTCGTCATTCCCTGATGGTAGAGACAATATAGGGGCATTGACTAATAATCTCTCTAGTTATTTGAAAAATTCTTCATAATATTTTTTCCAAACAAATTTAACCCCTTTACGTGTGAGCTTCGTTAGCGGGTTTTCCAATCAGGAAAAATTCTGAACAAAACGCTGATAATAACATGCAAAGCCAATAATACTACGTACCTCATTTATGTTTATTGGGGTGCGCCAATATTGGATTGCCTTTTTCATTTCAGGATCAGCTAGGATTACATACATAGAGAAAATATGGCCATGAAAATAAATCTCCTGAATCCAGAATTCACACTTGCTAAACTTCCCTTATAATTCATGTCATCTAAGAGTCTTTAGGATAATGACCAAGTGATTTTTATGATCTTAGAAGATTTTAGAGTATACCAAGATGTCATCAATAAATACCACTACAAAATAATATGAAAATTCTTTGAAAACATTATTGATTAGATCTATGAAGGCATAGGGTGCATTAGTTTATCCAAAAGGAGTCACTGTAATTTCGTAATTCCCGCACTTGGATTGAAATGTTTTTTTCAGAATGTCTTCCTTCTTCACACACAACTGATGATATAAAAATCAAAATCAAATCTTCAAAAAGTACTGAGCTCCTTGTAGTTGGACAAATAAATCATCAATGCGAGGTAGGGATACTTATTCTATATTTTAATAGCAATTATTTCACTTTTATCAATGCAATTCCTAATAGATCCATCTTTCTTCTTGACAAAGAGGACAGGGGATCCCCATGGAGAAAAACTAGGTTGAATAAATCCTTTTCCACTCAAATCCTCTAGTTGTTTATTTAGTTCCACTAATTCCATAGTGGACATTCTATAAGGTACTTCGATATGGGCCTTGAACCATGAATTAAATCAATGGAAAAATCAATTTCTTGTTCTAGAGGATGTCCAGGTAAATCTTCTGGAAACCCATCAATATATTCTCTCACAATATGTACATCCACTATTTGAACCTTCCTTTCCGCACCAATAGTTTTTTCATTCTCTTCCTCCCCGATAATTGAATTTAGTTGAGCTACTGGGGGTGGATCTAGATAAGAATCAGGTGGTGAAAATTCTTCTCTAAAGATAAGGTGTTCTTTATCATCGTCATCAAAAATCGTAACCTCCTCCTTCTTATGATAAATTTTTGCATCATGGTCCGAAATTCAATCCATACCAAGGATTATATCAAATTCAATCATGTGTATAACGATGAGATCAGTAGATAAAGAACATTTGTATAACTATTTGGGAACAGATTGAATGAACATTGTAGCAATGATACTTCCCTTTGGAGTTTTAACTCACAACTCCTTTGTTAAATCATATTGGAAATATCTAATTTTCTTAGAAAACTGGGAAGATATGAAATAATGAAATGATCCAAAATCAAATAAAGAATTGGCTAAACATGAGGAAACAATTAAATTACCTTCCACCATGTCATTAGTAACTTCAACCTCTGTAGTTGTGATTTCATAAGCTTGTCCCTAATCCCTTTCCCTTTTCTATTTCATATTTCCTTGATGTTTTGGAAAATCATTATCACAGTGCCCCATATCTCGACAATTATAACATTGAACATCATTGGATTTCTTATTCCCTTTGCAATCACCAGCAAGATGGACTTTCTGACCACATTTGTATCATACACCCTTTCATTTTAAGCATGCACCAGGGTGTTTCCTTCCCCAATTGTCACATGGTGGAAATTCGACTCTTGCCTTCTTCACCGTTTCCTTATTTCCAATCCCAGGGTTTCCAACAGCCCTCTTTTTTTCTTCCATTCATTTAAAGTCAGAATTCATAGAGAATTATTTTTCAGTCCTGACATTACAAAAAAACAATATCATCATATGAAGAAATAATTTGGGAGACTAGTGCCCACTGGAGGAATGGTTTTAGGCCATCAAAGAATTGAGCAATTTTTTTCCTTGGATATCAAATGTAGTATTCAGCATGTATTGATAATCTAGTAAACATAGCTTCATTACATGAAACATAATCATCTTACTTTTCCCTTAGATTCAAGAATTGTCTCTCCATATCTGCTCGCTTCTCATGAGGAAAATATTTTTCAAAAAAGATTTTCTTAAAATCCCTCCATTCCATCTCTTCTATCTCTTCCCCTTCCTTTGTGTTTTGGATTAATGACCATCACTGATCTGCATCTCCCAATAGAAGATATACTACAAAGAAAACCTTCTCTATTTCATTACATCCCAAAGTATGAAATATCTTCTCAAGCAAACATATCCACTTTTCTGCTACAAACGGGTTTATAGTCCCATTAAATGATGGAGGTTGTTGTCGCATAAAGAAATATAGCATGGCTCCTCCACATGGTGGATCTGGGTGCTCCATACGAGTAAGGTTATTATTCATAACTTGAGTAAGTTGTCCCAATATTGTTTTGAGTTTCTTTGCACCAATCACAGCACCAGAGCCAACATCATTATCTTGCATTTAAGGAAAATCCTCACATGGAGCACGTTCATTCGTGCGGTTCTCATTCCATATACTAGGCACCATATCTGGATAATGGAATACACTAGATTAGGTTATGAATAATAATGTATAATCATAACTAAAAAATTACTTATAAAAAACGAGATCCTACGCATGGCTAATACCATATTCAAAAAATGGATTATTTGAGAAATATCTTACATTTCAGTCCTTCATAATGGCTTGTATAGAAAATGTGAATTATCCTAAGCATATCCCCCGAGAGTGTCACAACCAAGAGTGTAGAGTGGCTCATTTTTTTGGATCAGTTACAATTCATGTCTAGCTCAAAGTGGTGTTTTCGGGTTTTACCCTGAGATACATCTGGTCCTGAGCCGCCTCTACCCGCTCGTATCAAGACAGGGATGTAATTCTTGAAATATCCAAAAAAATCTATTTCTTAAAAAAAATACCAGGATGTTATTGTATGTATTATCCTCAAAGACTAAATAGGGGACTCTTCCATAATTCTATGTTTTTTAAATCTAGTTTCCAAGTATATTACCAAAATTCTTATGATACCAACTGTAAGGACCCAGCCCCAGTTGCCCAGAGCTAGTTCCTTATTTGATTAAGATTTCATACAATCATGTAATCCGAATCACGAAGGACCATGTAGTTTAGTATTATTTTAAATAAATACATACAATATATGATCATTACAACATGAAGGGAAAAACAAAACTAATTTATTCCACAAGCAACATCATTTCACCTCGATTATACTTGAAAGTCATTCATAATTTACATCATCATATCCTAAAAAAATAAAACATAAGAAAGGGTGATCTCAAATGCTCATAAAGAGTAAGAAATACAATGAAAGATAATATAAACATCAGACATGGTGAAATATTGAAAACACGCGCCTTTAATAATATACTTGAACACATTATGGTAGGAATATGAGATGAGTAAATAATAACATAATAAAACATAATCAAGGGTATTCTAATAGTCTAATATCCATATGAACATTCAATTACTAGCTTCATAATGAGGGAAGTGCATATTCCAGACATTCTGAATCATTTTGTCATGGCCTTATTGAATACATCTAGTGATTAAGGCCTCAGCCAAAATCCATATCACATTGGGAATTGCCTCGGCCAATTCCATGTCAATTTGTCTCATGAGACCTACCGATGCATTGAGGTGCTATATCGGGCCACACCCATAACATAATAAGTCCAATGCATTCTTCATATGAGCGGGGATAAACATAACATTTACATTCATATTGAATCTATTATACGAAATGTAACTATATTTCCCCAATCATTAAACATAAAACACTAACCATTCAGAATAATATGGTGAATGGTTTTAGAATAGACCATCCACAAAACTGTTAGTCAAAAAACAATAAATAAAATATGGTAGATGATTTCATTAATTATTTAACAAAATTTTACCATGTAATCAACAATATTTTTGAATTAGATGAAAACACTCTTATAAAATCATTATGCAATTCTGGAGACAAATACTCATTTATTTTGAAAAGAAAAATACTTTGGAAAAAATCCTTGTATAAAACCAGAAGTGAAGTAAGATAGTATTTTCATAATAAAATGATTGATTTAATAAGATTATTGTTTCCAAAAACATATTATACAGTGACCATGAAAATAGTTAAGAATTTGAGAAATTCCCTTGAATTGGGCTTGTATTTTTGAAACAATTTTGAAAGTTCCTTTTAAACCGTTTAACTATCCATAAATTAAGGAAGGATTCTGGTGTTTAAACATATATATGATACTCAAAAAGAATATATGTGGAGAACATAACATTATATAATAATTTCATTGAGGTATTTAGACAATGAAAGTACTCCGAATGAAATTGGATGTTCGGGTGGAAAACCCCTTAACTTCACTCCAAATGTGTTGCGCTCTTGTACTAAATTTCCTAGACTATGATAATATACTTGTTAATAAATTATTTCTAACCTATTAGAAATTTATTTATTTTACCTCAATTCTAGTTAGTTCATTTAGTTCATTATTGATATGTTATTGTATTGAATTTTGTTGTTTCGGAGTGTTTATTTCCTTTATTTTCATATTCGGTTCACTTGTTTTTAAGTAATGAAGTTCACGAGGAATGTTTATAAATATACAGGATTAGAATTATATATTATTAATGAACATAAATAATTTATAATGGTAATTTCAATAATTTTGTTACATGTAATGAGGATGAATAATTATATGACAACAACTTCGATTATTCGGTAGTATTTGGAATATTATGAACTGGTTTGGTCATATAACGTAATTATATGTAAGTATTCGGGTTCCAGAATATTAATTAAGTTATACCACATATATTATAGTCTGTTTCAACCATGAATATGGTTTCATGACCACTAATGAAGAAGAAATTTAAGAATGAAACTTCTTCGTCCACGAAGGTTATAAATCAGACCCTCATGGACGTCGATTTCATTTATAAAAATAAAAAAGAGGGAATAAGAATATTTGTATTGGTTATTCCATTAAAATAATATAAATCCAGTATATAGATTTTACTAGATTTATGATGGTCATTTGGACAGAGGATGTGAGGATAGGATAGAAAAAGTAGATAATTTTAAATAAAACCAAATGAGAAAGAAGGGTGGTTTAACTCTTGAAACAACCTCCTTGAGAAACTCCTTAAGGGAAGGGTTTTTGGTCTATTAGAAATACTAAGAGATTCTTGGCCATTGGGAGTGACTTGGTAAGGGTATTTGGGCATAAATTTAAGTATATTCAAGGCTAAATGAAGTGAATAGAAGAGGTAGTGGTGGGGGGTTTTATAGTGGAGGAGAGGGGTGTAATTTGAATATTTAATTCTTTATTTTTATTATTTCTCTCTAGACAACCAAATAGTGTTATTTCATGAGACCCCTAATAGTAATAAGAACATGGTAGTTCGAATAAAGTGTCCTTATATAACATATGATGTCATAAATAGTGTATTTATCTGATTAATTGAACATATGGTATTTTACCGTACTTTACTATTCATCAAAATTCTCAAATTTTTAGAAAAATCCCAAAAATATACCCCTACCATTTTTTGACGTGGAGAATTAAAAAGTGAAATCGATTTATCAAAAATAATTTTCTAAATATTATTAATTTAATTTTTAAATAAGGTCATAGTTAATTCAATAAATAACAATCTTAAGTGTAGTTAGTTTTATGTGACATTGACAAATTAATTAAGATCCCATTATCATATTTCCTTAAGAAAATAAAAAAAATATCATTTTTTACTTTTAAAAGGTCATATTACTATTCATATTACTATTCCTATTTCTATTCATAAGGGTATGTTACTATTCAACAAAAAACAAGTTTGTTCTATCAGACTTCAAATGACTTATTAAACACAACTCTAGAAAACCATTTCTTGAAATTCAAAACATTGAAGAGACAAAGTTGTCATTAATGGCTAGATTATAAAATTTAATTAAATATTTATTTTCAAAACCGCAGGGTTTTACCACATAAGTTTCAAAAATTAATATAAAATTAATTCTCCTTGCCAAAAACAAAATGTGTTTTTAAAAAAATGATAACAATCAAAAGATTTCCATGCGAGTCTTTCTAATTAAAAATTGAAATTACTTATAATGACCTAAACTGGATTAAATGGAAAAAGGTTATCTAATAACCCATAAAACCCAATTAAAAAGATAATTAATCCATATAATTAAATTAGATTAAAAGGTAGTATTGAATTAAAATGCTATATTTTTCACTATTCATAAAAAACTGAACTTTAACAGAAAGATACCAAAATTTTACCCAATGTAAAATTTCATGTCCTACCATTAAAGAAGATGTTTATTTTGTCAAATGGAATATATAAAAGTGACAAAAACTATAATTAAAAATGATACACCACCAAAATGTCGTAAATCAACCTTTTTCAGAAAATTAGATTATTACATGCATAAAATCATATTCATTCTTATTTTAAGCCTCCAAAATTTATTTGATAAAAGTAAGAACATTTACCAAATGTGAAAAATCCTATAATAGTTATTTCAATTCATTCCCACCAATACATTGGCTAGATTTTAACTATCATTTAAATAATAATATTATTATTTTTTTGGTATAACAAAAAAAGTTGTGTGAAAAATAAGATTTCAAAGAAACCCATTATTGCATGTTTAGTATGCTATCAGACATATCATCCCCATGAAATGAAAATTAATATGTAATTCATAAAAATTAATAAATATAAAAATTTCATATTATTTATTTACCTCGGATGTTACATGAAACCCCCATTTTAAAATTGTGTCTTCCAAATTTTAAAATTGGGCTCGGAAACTTCATTGAAATCCACAAATCAGAGAAAGAGTCAATAAAACTATCACTTTAAAAGAATGAAAAATAAGTACAAAGGTCACCCAAGATAACGCATATTAGGATACCATGTTGGAAAAAATGTATACAGTGGAGAAAATGTGTGTCATGTTCTCATCTAGAGTGATCAAAATTATGATCTGGAGAAACTTAAAAATAAGTAAACCACAAACATGTGATAGGTTAAACGATCATTTTTTCACAATTAGAAAAGAAAATTGATAATTTCTTGATGTTTCCCTTTCATAAATTTGGGAAATTTATTTATGATATTGGCTAAGGACAAATGGAAATATACTTATTTTTCATGTAGAGTTTCATCCTTTAATAATTTTCTACCATAAAATCATATTTTCTCCAAACGATGAGTATTCAAGATGACATGGTCACACCTGAAATGTTAGAATAAGCTTTTAGAGAATAAAATGAACCAAAAATGAGGAAACATATATTTTACTTGCAATTAGTCATTAACCAAAACCAAAATGGTTATTACATGATCATATAATCTCCGAAAAGGATAATGCTTCATAAAATAAAATACTACAATTATTATCAAAAATTCGACAAAAAATACCCAAAGTTCAATAAAGAACATTTAATAAATGAATGT
The DNA here is from genome assembly GCA_963277665.1 of Viscum album. Classification (NCBI taxonomy): domain Eukaryota; kingdom Viridiplantae; phylum Streptophyta; class Magnoliopsida; order Santalales; family Viscaceae; genus Viscum; species Viscum album. The sequence goes on from OY728139.1 coordinate 250,749,095, forward strand.
CCTTAAAATTATTCAACGTAATTGTTTCGGTGCGGATGTGCGTCGGGTTACGCTGTTCCGCCAGGACGCGTTCGCGCGTGCACCCGTCAACCCGAGGGGATGGGCGCGCGGCTTGTGGTCCCGCAGTCCCGCTTTCCAAGGGCGGGCGGCATCCGTCCCTTATTCAGGGGCGTCTGCTCCTTGATCGAAACCGGGATGATGGGATGTCGGCTCCTCCTTCCTTGGACGTCTCCTCGGAACTTGTCGCCTAATCCGGGTCTCCCTCATAGACTTAAGAATGTTCGTGAATCTCGTTCCCGGCGCCATATCTTCATGGACACCGGTTAATTACGCTGCTTCCGCCCGGACGTTCCAAGGAGTCTGGGCGGGGCAGCAACCTGCGGTGAGAAGGCCGGGTGGCTCTGGGTGCTGGGGGCGTGTCGTAACACTGCGGCTCTGCACATCTGTCTTCCGTCCCTAATAGGGCTTCTCGAAGGCATGATGGCCTGAGGCATCCCGTACTGGGTGCGGGGAACTGCGTCACCTGAGGTTTTCCTCAGCTTCCCGTGTTTAACACGGGGTATGCCGCGAGTTTAACGTCCAGCGGGGACGGCATCAGACCGATCAACACGAAAAGTGGATCAGATGACAGAACCCCTTGCGGGGAACCTCCGACGCTGGGGCCAGCACATGGGCGGCTTCCCAAGTAACGTGGAGTGGAGTAAAGTGGCATGACCCCACCGGGATGTGGCGGCCCGGGTAAGGATCAGGATGGATGATGGAGTAAAGAGCTTGGACCCCAGAGGGGCTTCCTACGTACCGCGCGTTAAAACGGATCAAAGTCAACGTAGTTCGGGCATACAGTTTAACGTCATGCTGGACGTCGGCAAGCCGACTCACGAAGAGGTCTAGGCCGCCGGGCGGAGGATTGAACCGAACCACCTCGCACAGAGGGGGATGGAACGGCCGGGTGGATCACAGTTTCACGTCATGCTGGACGATAAAAGGAGAATGGAAAAGGGGGGCTGTGGGGAGGCACCGTGGAGATACACACGGGCAGTCTCCCACAGGGGCGGATTCATAGGTGAATCAACGCAAGCGTGAACCCTGGAGGGGTCCACTGATGGACGAACCGACGTAAATACGACCGGGACGACCAGGTGGTGGGCTTGGACCTCAGGGAGGCTTCCTACGTACCCTGTATAGAAGACAGGGATCAAAGTCCACGTAGTTCATTCTGTCAGGACTTACGCACTTGGGGCAGCCCGGATGCTGCAAAACTCAGTTGGAAGGGACTTGGACCGAAAGCGGAAGACACCTCGATCCCAGTCAGACCCTCTACTAGCTTCGGCAGGGGGGAGGCGCAATGGAGATACACATGTGCAGCCTCCCACGAGAAACTAGGGGTTTGTAATACCCTGCCCCCGTAGGGAAAAGCCACTCCCATTAAATCGTCCCAAAAGTGGGACAATCCCGACATCCCTGCAGAGAAGAGCGGGTGGGGGCCACGTCCAAACCGGGGGAGACCCTGCGTGCGGAGCACGGGATCAGGTTGCGGACGGTTTAGCGTCTTGCCAGACGAAGTACAGTTTAACGTCATGTGTTGAGGACGAAGCGGACGGTTTAACGTCTTGCCGGACGAAGTACAGTTTAACGTCATGTGTTGAGGACGAAGCACTTGGCAGTTTAACGTCTTGCAGCGCGGACGATGGGGGCTAGGCAGTTTAACGTCGTGCAGCTTGGACGGATGTGCAGTTTAACGTCATGCTGGGCATAGGTTGCCGGACGAAGCACTTGGCAGTTTAACGTCTTGCAGCGCGGACGATGTACAGTTTAACGTCGTGCAGGACGTATGGGCAGTTTAACGTCATGCTGGACGAATGCACAGTTTAACGTCATGCTGGACGAATGCACAGTTTAACGTCATGCTGGACGAATGCACAGTTTAACGTCATGCTGGACGATAAAAGGAGAATGGAAAAGGGGGGCTGTGGGGAGGCACCGTGGAGATACACACGGGCAGTCTCCCACAGGGGCGGATTCATAGGTGAATCAACGCAAGCGTGAACCCTGGAGGGGTCCACTGATGGACGAACCGACGTAAATACGACCGGGACGACCAGGTGGTGGGCTTGGACCTCAGGGAGGCTTCCTACGTACCCTGTATAGAAGACAGGGATCAAAGTCCACGTAGTTCATTCTGTCAGGACTTACGCACTTGGGGCAGCCCGGATGCTGCAAAACTCAGTTGGAAGGGACTAGGACCGAAAGCGGAAGACACCTCGATCCCAGTCAGACCCTCTACTGGCTTCGGCAGGGGGGAGGCGCAATGGAGATACACATGTGCAGCCTCCCACGAGAAACTAGGGGTTTGTAATACCCTGCCCCCGTAGGGAAAAGCCACTCCCATTAAATCGTCCCAAAAGGGGGACAATCCCGACATCCCGCAGAGACGAGCGGGTGGGGGCCACGTCCAAACCGGGGGAGACCCTACGTGCGGAGCACGGGATCAGGTTGCGGACGGTTTAGCGTCTTGCCAGACGAAGTACAGTTTAACGTCATGTGTTGAGGACGAAGCGGACGGTTTAACGTCTTGCCGGACGAAGTACAGTTTAACGTCATGTGTTGAGGACGAAGCACTTGGAAGTTTAACGTCTTGCAGCGCGGACGATGGGGGCTAGGCAGTTTAACGTCGTGCAGCTTGGACGGATGTGCAGTTTAACGTCATGCTGGGCATAGGTTGCCGGACGAAGCACTTGGCAGTTTAACGTCTTGCAGCGCGGACGATGTACAGTTTAACGTCGTGCAGGACGTATGGGCAGTTTAACGTCATGATGGACGAATGCACAGTTTAACGTCATGCTGGACGAATGCACAGTTTAACGTCATGCTGGACAAATGCACAGTTTAACGTCATGCTGGACGATGATTGCCGCCGATGGGTCCGCGTCACTTCGCACGAGCCTGGAAGGCTGCACGGGAAGACAGCGCACGGTTCGGGTGCCCAGGATGAGGATCATCGGGCGCCACGCAGACGGGTACCCTCAGGGGGTCAAGGGGGACGACCCTGGCAGATTGCGCGCAAAAGAGGAGCTTTGCGCGCAAAACCGCGGGTCGGCGCGCAATCGGGGCGGCTGGCGCGCAATTGGGCCAGCGCCTTGCGCGCGGATGCTTGAGATTGCTCACACCGGGCTTCGGATAGCGCGCGGGGGCAACGACTCATTCTTTAACGAATGGCCACTTGAAAGAAGGGGGGGTGCGCGCAATCAGGCCGGATTGCGCGCACCCCGGGGGCAATTGCGCGCAAGCGGGTGCTTTTGCGCGCAAAGGCCTTAGGGTGATTTTTTATTCAAATGAAAGGAGCCAGCGGGGATTGCGCGCGATGGCGGACCCCGAGGCTTTCTTGCGCGAAAGAAAAGAGGTTACCTGAAGTTCGTCATTGCGCGCGGAAGGGGTTGAATTGCGCGCACGAGAGACGTTTCAACTTCCAGCAACCTTTAAAATGTTGGGGGTCGCCTTGTATTTATAGGCAACCCCGGGCGCGGAATCCAGGGTGCGAGCGCGAAATTCTCCTCGCGGGCGCGGAATCGGGCGCGGCGCGCAAGGGAGTCGCGCGGACCCGCGGCGCGCAAAATTGCGCGCCGGACCGGCGCATTGCGCGCATCCCGGGGGGTTTGCGCGCGGAACATCACCTTTGCGCGCGGGCCTCTGAAATTCCGCGCAAGGCCTCCGGGCCCTCCGAAACGTTCTTCCGACTCCAAATATCACTTCGCTTTCCGCATCCGGAGCTTCGTTTGGGAACAACGGACTTTTCCGGCGTCTACAAAAGCCCCCCCTCGGAATCTGATCGGCGAGAGGTCGCAACGATCGGGTTCCGAGGGAGACGCCGGAATGCCGAAGTCCTGGGCGGCGCGGGACTTAGGCGCGCAAAAAAGGGGCGCCGGTCGCGAAATTCGCCGCTGCGGTCGCGCAAAGCGCTTTCCGCGCAGCGCGGGCCCGGCCTCGCCTATAAATAGGGGCGCTGGGTTTCTGGAGAAAAGAGGGAGGTCATTCCTAAGAAAGGAGACCTCAGACCTAATCAATGTACCATCCCCCCAACCTGTTCCAACACACGAGCGGGACAATGCTAGGGGCGTTGAGATTTTATCCGAACATAGGGAAATGAGAAAAGGTGAATCGTGTGTCCCGAATCCAGACATCCACAACGGTCGGCCTTCCAGGAAATGCCCAAGACGGTAGGCGGACAGTGGATCGACCATAACAACTGCAATAGACGGACCGAAAAAGGCCATCATTCATATTGCAGGAGGCGGACCACATGTCATCATGAATACCGCTTTGGGGTTCCTTCAGACACAAGGGTGGAAAATCCAGATCAACAGGGCATGCGAAGCGTGGGGCGAAGTGACGATTTGTTCGGACAGAATCCAACGCTCTCAAAATTGCGCCACCGTGGGGAAAACGTATTAGGTGGATGCACTAATCTGGCCGTGAGTCACCTCAATTCTCAGACAGTACCTCTCTGACGAGGAAACTGTCGCTTCCCATCCTTGCGATGGGGCATCCCGAGCTGAATCGGGGAGAATATCACAACTGCACCACTCTACCCGAAGTCAGGCCAGACGGCCGGCGACGAGGAGGGGCGGGACTTAACGATCCCTGAGGCTGGACCCGAGTCGAAATGCCCGGGCGTTCCTACGTACTCCATCAGGCTGGAGATCAAGCCACACGTAGTTCTGTGAGTGCAGTTTAACGTCATGCAGGACGTAGGACCCCATTTGGGGTAGATCTTAGTTTAGGGTCTTAGAGCTCGGACCATAAGGGCTGGATCTTAGTTTAGGGTCTTAGAGCTCGGACCATAAAGGTGGAGGATCTTAGTTTAAGGTCTTAGAGCTCGGACCATAGGGCTAGAGGATCTTAGTTTAAGGTCTTAGAGCTCGGACCATAAGGGCTAGAGGATCTTAGTTTAAGGTCTTAGAGCTCGGACCATAAGGGCTAGATCTTAGTTTAAGGTCTTAGAGCTCGGACCATAAGGGGGGATCTTAGTTTAAGGTCTTAGAGCTCGGACCATAAGGAGAGATCTTAGTTTAAGGTCTTAGAGCTCGGACCAGAAGGGGAGATCTTAGTTTAAGGTCTTAGAGCTCGGACCATAAGGGGGGATCTTAGTTTAAGGTCTTAGAGCTCGGACCATAAGGGGGGATCTTAGTTTAAGGTCTTAGAGCTCGGACCAGAAGGGGGGATCTTAGTTTAAGGTCTTAGAGCTCGGACCAGAAGGGGAGATCTTAGTTTAAGGTCTTAGAGCTCGGACCAGAAGGGGAGATCTTAGTTTAAGGTCATAGAGCTCGGACCAGAAGGAGAGATCTTAGTTTAAGGTCTTAGAGCTCGGACCATAAGGAGAGATCTTAGTTTAAGGTCTTAGAGCTCGGACCATAAGGACTCAAAGCACGCCACATCGTGGTCATATCCCCTGGATATGCGAAGATGCACTGAGAGATAGTGTCAAGAGTGTCGAGGTTTCGCCTGGTCAGAATGGGAGGTGGAAAATGTGAATCATGCGGCCATTCACTCAAGGACTGGGGGCACCGGTGTAACGATATGGGAGTACTGCCGACCGTGGCGGAAAAGCAGCATCAATATCGCACTAACCGTTGGTGGAATGAGGCAGCAAACGAGCATCGACCGCTCAATCGCAGGATTCATATCGATTTGCTGCCCGAGGCCATTGGGGGTACCGGCCCGAGTCGGTGGGAGAGCACTGAGGCATTGTGTCCGAACCGTTCACGGGGGCTCCACCCAGGGCGTAGACGATGGGTCCGAATGAAAGGGAGCACGAAGCCTGAAAAGTGGAGGAAACCTGACCAAGCGGATCCTGACCCTCCTGGCAATAAACCAGAGTACTCTTGACACCGGTGGACCACGGCAAGGGGTCGGGGAACACGCCTTGAGGGTGACCTGAAGGCGGCGGATTTCCTAGAGAAGGGGGAATCTCTAAGAGGTGGGGGGCTGGACCCGAAGTTTCAAACATCCGGGCGTTCCTACGTATCCCATAAGGATGGGAATCAAGCCGCACGTAGTTCTTGAAGCGCGGTGCAACACAATCGGGCACCAGCGCGGGGAAGAGTGCGGGTCTGACCCTCGCACACATAAGGAGCGGCATTTGATATTTCATGTTTGTCCTTAAAGATGAATGGTTTTTCTTTGTGCGGAGACATGCCTGTGATTGAGAAATCTCTGGCGTCGCCGCAATAATCAAGCCACGGAAGGCATTGATGAATGGCGTGGTCATTAACCAGCGCCCAACATGAGTGTCCCCTGAGGAGGACATCACGATGCAGTGCCGTTTTTTTCGTCGGGCGGCCAAGACGATCACAGTTTACGGTCGTGTGGTAGGACCAGACAACACAGTTTAAGGTCGTGTGGTTCGGACCATGGAGGAATCCGCTTATTGCGGTACGGCGGACACGGCGGGGGTGGGAACATACCCAGCCCTGCGGTCACGCACGATTCCAGGAGAAGAGTCTTGGGATAGGGGTCTGCATATGTCCATCACCCGAGGGGCAGAGATGCTAGCCTCCAGATATACTGGGCCCAGAACGCAATTGTTCGGGAGACTCCCTCCTCCTTATGGGGACGAGGGTCCAGCTACGCATGGCCCTTAGGGAGGATATCTTCATATATCCTTGGTGCTCAGATCATGGGAGCCTCAAACGACATCATTACCCTGGTTGGTCTGCCTAACGTGTAGAGGCGTACCGGAGGTCAGTATGAAGAGAGTGTCAAGATTCCACTACAACGCACAAAGGCGGAGTGTGATGAGGACTGCGCAACCAATGTTCAGAGCCTGAGAGAGCTGACATGGCGATCAAGGACGTTGCTGACGCATTCGCAACACAACATCCGATCGCGTCAGCCTAAGACGGGGCAAGCAAACGAGCATCAACCGCTCAATCGCAGGATTCATATCGATTTGCGGCCCAAGACCCACCGGTAAATCGACCCGGAGCGGTGGGAGAGCACTGAGGCATCGTACCCAAACCGCTAACGAGGATCCCTTTGAGTGAAGGCTCGAACAAGAGGAAGAGCGGGGCCTGACAAGCAACACAGGACTTGTCGGGATTGAATCTGACACTACGAGTCATAGACCGAAGCACCCAAAACATGTTAACAGATCTCCGGAAAGGGTCGGAGGACTCACCCTGAGAGCAACCGAAGGGGGGCAGATCCCCGTGATCAACCAAGAGACGGGGCTGGACCTGAGACACAAGCGTCCAGGCGGTCCTACGTATCCCATAAGGATGGGAATCAAGCCATACATAGTTCTGGAAAGGCAGTTTAACGTCATGCAGGACGATGAGGGGTGTGAGGTAGTCCCACACACGGGGGAGGCGTACGACGCGGCCAGTAGACCGACGTGAATGAGGACATAATCCCCCGCTCACGCGATACGCCTCGCACAAAAAGGAGGGGAACTGGGGCCAGAGGCCCAACGCGGGATAGGGATTCCCGGGAAATGGGGCTGGGCCTGAAACATAATGTCCAGGCGGTCCTACGTATCCCATAAGGATGGGAATCAAGCCATACGTAGTTCTTGAAGTGCAGTTTAACGTCATGCAGGACGATGAGGAAAAAAGAAGGGGGGAGCAGAAGGCATCCCCAAACGTGGAGGGGGGCGTACAGCGTGACGAGCAAACCGACGTGAATGAGGGCATAGCCCCGCACTCACACCATACGCCGCACACCCGGGGGCAACTGGGCCAAGGGCCCGAGATGGGATGAAAATTCCCGAAGGATGGGGCTGGGCCTGAAACACGAGGGGTCAGACGGTCCTACGTATCCCATAAGGATGGGAATCAAGCCGCACGTAGTTCTTAAGTGGCAGTTTTACGTCATGCAGGACGAATGCTGAACAGTTTAACGTCTTGTAGCTCGGACGTAGTGCAGTTTAGCGTCATGCGGGACGAAGCACTTGGCAGTTTAACGTCTTGCAGCGCGGACGAATGCTGAACAGTTTTAACGTCTTGTAGCCTGGACGAATGCAGTTTAACGTCGTGCAGGACGTGTGTGCAGTTTAATGTCTTGCTGGACAAATGTGCAGTTTAACGTCATGCTGGACGTGGTGACACTCAGGCAAAGTATTGCTTGAGGAACCTAGCGTTGGTGGGAGGAGTGACACGCTCACCATCCATAGTCGCTAGGGAGTACGCGCCATTGGGATAGACCTTGTGGACAACAAAAGGTCCCTCCCACTTGGGCTCCAACTTGGGCGGCTTCCTGCCGGGGATCATCAGTGCTCTTAGGGCTAGCACTAGATCACCCTGCAGGAAGGAGCGGAGGCGAACCTTCTTATTGAAAGCTCGAGCCATCCTTCTTTGATGCCTCTCCAAGTTGTGCAAAGCGCGAAGTCTATTCTCATCCAGTGCTTCCAACTCGACTAGACGGGCTTCAGCAACTCTGTCCGGCGCTTGCTGGTCGTAGACCGCAGTGCGCAAGGACGGTAACTGGATCTCGATGGGCAGGACGGCCTCAGCTCCATACACCAGGGAATAAGGGGTCATCTGGGTGGAATTGCGAGTCGTCGTCCGATAAGCCCAGAGGGCGTTGGGGAGCTTGTCCGGCCAACTCTTCTTATTCTGACCAACCATCTTTTGCAGAATGTTAGAGAGGGTTTTGTTAAACGCCTCGATCTGTCCATTCGCCTGCGCATGATAGCGAGATGTATGGTTCGAGCGGATGTTATACTTGGCGTACAACTTCGTCAACTCGGCTGCTCGGAAATTGGCTTCGTTATCCGTGAGGATAGCGTGAGGCACTCCAAATCGATAGATGTTGTTGGAGGTCACGAAGTCAGCGATCGAACAGGATTTGACCTCTCTGAGCGGAATCGCTTCTGCCCATTTGGAGAAGAAGTCCGTGGCGGTCAGAATGAACCGGCACTGGCGAGCTGTCGCCGGCGGGTAAGGTCCCACAACGTCCAGTCCCCAGACTGCAAAGGGCCAGGAATACCTTGTGGTATGGAGAGGCTCCGGCGGCCGATGCACAAAGTTCGCATGAACCTGGCACGCATGGCACCTCCTGGCGTACTCGATGCAGTCAAGGATCATAGAGGGCCAGAAGTATCCCAACCTCCGAATCTGGTGGGACAGCTTCGGCCCAGTCTGGTGGGCGCCACACGAACCAGCATGAACCTCTTGCATGACTCGTGGGATCTCGACTCCCTGAAGGCAACGGAGGAGAACACCATCAAACCCGCGCTTGTAGAGGATCTGCTCCAGACCGGGACTGCTCTGGAGGACAAACTGCGATGCGCGGCGTCGAACTCGCTCGCGCTCGGCCCGATCTGACGGAAGAATGCCATGTTGGAGGTACTCAACCAAAGGCGTCCTCCAATCAGGGGCTGATCCGACTGTCATATCTGGGGTACTCGGGGCTCCGGGCATAGGGGCAACCGTGGTGAGGTTACTTACCAACGGGCCGCGATCTTCTTCCGGGATAACGGGAGTGATGAGCCTGCGGCGCGTCACGCGGACGATCAGGTTGTCCTGTTCAGGTTCCGCAAGTGACGCAGCCAGGCTGGCCAAAGCATCTGCTCGACCGTTCTGTGACCGGGGAACATGGACAATTTCCGGCCGAGAAGGGAACCGGGCCATCAGAAGAAGGGTGCACTCCAACAATGGCACAAGTTCCGGCTTCCTGACAACGTAGTCGCCATTGATCTGCTTAACGACCAGCTCGGAGTCCCCTTTCACACACAGATGGGGCACGTCGATCTCGAGAGCTAACTCGAGGCCGGTGATGAGGGCATGGTATTCCGCCTCATTGTTGGTACAGCCCTCTGACAACAGGAAAGAGTATGGCAGCACGGCTCGCTCCGGGGTAATGAAGACGATGCCCAAGCCCACTCTATTGAGCTTAGGATTATCGAGTCTTCTACCGGTGGGGCTCCGGGAGGCACCGTCAAAGTGCATCTGCCAGCATGGATCGGCTCGATCAACCGAGAGAATGGTCTCATCAGGAAAGCCTAGATCCAGCGGCTGATCCGCGGAGGTCGGGTGAGCGGCCAGAAAGTCTGCCAACGCTTGCCCTTTGATGGCCTTCTGAGACACATACCTGATGTCGAACTGCTGGAGAATCACAGCCCACCGCGCTAGACGGCCAGTCAACATAGGTCGGCTCAGGATATATTTCAACGGGTCTACCCGAGAAACCAACTGTACCTCATGGTGCTGCAAGTAGTGCCGTAATTTCTGTACGGCAAATACGAGCGCCAGACAGCTCTTCTCGATGGGGGAATACCTAACCTCCGCATCGAGGAGCATGCGACTGAGGTAATAGAGGCTATTCTCTGTTCCCTCGTTGTTCTTCTGGGCGAGAAGGGCACCCAGGGACCGTTCCAGGGCGGTCACATAAAGGACCAGCGGCTTTCCGGATACGGGCGGCATCAGGACCGGAGGTTGAAGCAGGTACTGCTTGATTTCCTCGAAAGCGGTCTGACACTCTTTATCCCATACATAGGTGGCACCTTTCTTCATAAGCCGAGAAAAGGGCTTACACTTGCCGGCCAGATTCGCGATGAATCGCCGTATATAGGCTAAGTGGCCTTGGAACCCTTGCAGTTCCCGGACGGTACCCGGGGGAGGCATCTGGCTAATCGCCCTGATTTTCTCTGGGTCGATCTCAATACCCCGGTATCTTACCACAAATCCAAGGAACTTTCCGGAGGTGACCCCAAAGGCACACTTCAACGGGTTCATCTTCAGGCAGCGAGACCGGAGGAAGCTGAACACTTTCTCAAGATCTTTGAGATGGTCCTGACGCTGGCGCGATTTGACAACCAAGTCGTCGACGTAGCATTCCACCAGTGTGCCGAGGATTGGCTTGAATATGCGGTGCATCGCTCGTTGATAGGTGGCACCTGCATTCTTCAGGCCGAAAGGCATGACCCGGTAGCAAAAGGTACCTTGGGGGGCCCTGAAGGCAGTGAACTCCTCATCCTCAGGGGCCATCCGAATCTGGTTGTATTCGGAGTATCCATCCATGAAGGAGAGGGCTTGGAACCCTGCCGTGGCATCAATCAACAGCTCTGTCACTGGAAGGGGAAAATCATCCTTCGGACAGTGGCGGTTGAGATCGCGGAAGTCGATGCAGACTCTAATCTGCCCGTTCTTCTTCCTGACCGGCACAATGTTGGCCAGCCATTTGGGGTACTGAACTTCCCTCACGAAGTTGGATTTGATAAGCTTGTCAACTTCGGCCTCAACCATGGCACCATGGGATGGGTGCATCTTCCTGGGAGGCTGCTTGAACCCGCGATGGTTTGCCGGGAGACCAAGGCGGTGGACGGCTACCTGAGGATCTAGCCCCGGCATCTCGTCATAGCCCCAAGCGAACACATCACGGTGCTGCCTGAGAAAGTCCACGTACTGCTGCCGCTCCTCAGAGGGCATGGCGGCACTAACCAACGTGGGTCTTGGATCGGCCTCGGTTCCAAGGTTCACCTGTATTAACTCATCGACCGTGGCGGGGACGCCCTCCTCAAAGGCTGGGGGTGCGTCTTCCATACCCTCTCCACTCGGGGAGGGATCATCCACGGGAGAGACTGCGTTGGAAACTGCATTGGGGCTACCAGGTCCTGCTGGGCCACTGGTGCTGGCGCGGGCGGTCGCGGTCATCTCATCAGGAGACTCGCGGACCGTCAAGACCATGGCGACGTCCAACCGGTGAATCGGGAGGACGTAAGCGTCATCCAGACCTGCCCAGGGATCGCTCGCAACAGCGACAGGCTCAACCTCACCTGCCAGGATCTGCTTATCCTTGCTCTTGTAATAGTCTGCGTCCAGATAACGGGCTTCACATGAGGCAAAAGGAGAGGAATCTCCTTGAAGCACGCCTACTCGACCATTAAGGGAGTATTTGAGGCATTGGTGGTATGACGAGGGAACCGCCGCGTGAAGGTGGAGCCATGGCCTGCCCATCAATGCGTTATACGCAGTGTCCTGAGAGACTACCATGAATTCGGTGTTGGCAACCAAGTCACCGAACTGGGTCTTCAAACGTATCTTGCCGACCGGGGTTTGCTCGGTGCGGTCGTACCCCTGGATCCTGAGGTCGGAGGGAATCAAGTCATCCTCAGACAACCCCAATCTCCGGAGCGTCCGAGTTGGAATCAGGTTAATCCCGGACCCCGTGTCGACAAGACAACGCCGGACTTCAACGCCATTGAACTGGCCAGTGACATACAGCGGACGAATGTGTCCCTGTATAGGAGGGTCTTCATCCTTACCAGAGAACGAGATAACTGCCTGACATTCGGCGTCCTCGATCGTTTCGGCGTGAAAGGCCTCTGCAGCCGCAACCTCTGTCTCAAACTGGAGGGGGCTCTTCAGGGCTTCAGCGAGTGCCTCGCGCATCTCAGATGACATGCGCAGAGCCTCAAGGATGGAGAGCCTTGCTGGGATGTCGGCCAAGTGCTTCAGGACATCATACTTTTTGGCCAAGCGCGAGCTCCTGGTTGCAGGAGATTGCTCTGCGGTTGGTGGCATGACGGGCCTTACCGGTTGGATCGGCGGCCGACTGGTACTTGGCGCATCTCGCTGTTCACTGGTCGCAGTCCGGGAAATGGTCACCGTACTGGAGTCAGGAGGCCGGGATGGACTTGTGGCAGGGCGGAGCTGGTCGCGACGCGGCTGAGGCGGTTCTGCCTGGTCCCACACCACAAACAGTGGCGGAGGCGAATCCGTCATCCCCGGATGGGGAGCCTGCGCACGTTGAGCTCGATCTTGAGCCTGCTGCCTAGTCTCAGTGGCGTGCACGGCCTGGCTGGAGGTACCAACGACTGTGCCCCGGCGACTCCTGCTGCTGCGGTTCTTCCGACGGTGGCGACGACCGGGGACACTAGGAAGGTCCACCTGGTGTTCTTCAACATTGGGAACCGAAAAGGGATTTACCAGCTCGACGGTGTTAACCGAAGCGTACCCAATACCGTCATCGGACGAGTCATCCATCACCGGGCGGATCCGAGGAGGGACCCCCATCTCCGGGGGCATGAAATCGCCGAGAGTACGGGATAGTGGCGGAACTGGCGGGGCGCGCTCTTCCTTCTTGCGCTGCCGCCGTTTGCTCCTCTTGGAGGAGGCAGACTGGGACGACGATGCCGAAGCAGCACCCACAGGTTCTGGGGGCTCAGGCTGATTCAAGCGCGCACGGATGATTCCCTGGGCGCGAATGGTCGTCTTGCGGGCCATCCAGTTATTGTACTTCTGGGATCCGCGGTTGGAGACCAGCTGCCATTCGTCCTCGTTGCCACTATCGTCATCTGATCCCACGAATACGCCCGCCACTTGTGCCGGAGCTGGGCCCAACCTGATTACATTGTTGTTAATCTGGTCTTGGAGCCAGTCCTTAAACACATAGCACCGCTGGATGGTGTGCCCCAGGGTCCGATGGTAGGGGCAGTAGCGGGGGTTATCCGTGAGATGTGCCTCCTCTGGCTTCCAACACTCAGGCAGTCGCACAATCCTCTGCTCCAGGGCGCTCCGGAAATAACCGGGGACCTGATCCTCATGGAATGAGTACGTCAGGTGTCGCGGGCCCCTGGGAGCGCGGTCTTGACGAGGGGCTGGAGGGGCCTGCCGAGGAGGTGGACCCTGATTATCTCGCCTAGGTTGTGGCGGTACATTACGCGGAGGGGCCGGCCGGTTCTGAGGCTGCCGTTGCTGGGCCGGGAACTGAGCCCGTGGAGGCGGATTCCTGTGAGGCTGCGGAGCTGGCCTCACCGGCAGCAGCTCCAATGGCCTGGGAGCCTCTATCTGGGCCACAGCAGCGGGCTCAGCCCTGCTGGATCTCCTTGCAGGAATCATAGGAGGCAGCGGGCGTGCCTGGCTTGCCTGTTGCAGGGCTTCCTCAAGACGTTGAGCTTTGTCTGAGAAGTCCCTGAACCCTCCGGGGTAGTTCTGAGTAATCAGGGAAGGGACCAGCTCGGTCTTGACGTTCCCGACGCACATTGTCAGCAACTGCTCCTGAGTCAATGGCATGTCAAGGGAATACGTGAGACCCTTCCATCGGGCGACGAAGTCCGCGACTCGCTCATCAGGCCTCTGCTTGCACTTGAAGAGGTCTGCGATACTCGTCTTCCGGGTCGTGGAACTGAACTGGTAGAGGAACTGTCTACGGAGGTCCTCCCAGCTGGTTACCGACCCGACGGGGAGCTGGCTGTACCAGACAAATGCTGGCCCTTCCAGTGTCTGAACAAAGCAGCGAAGCTTAGCGGCCTCCTGCTGCGCCGGAGTTCCCAACATAGGCCCGCACCTCGAGTTGAAGTGGGCTAAATGCTGTGGCGGATCTCCAGTCCCGTTGAAGGGGGCGAAAGTGGGATTCCCGAATCCCGGAGGCGCCGGCATATCATCCACCCATGCTGGGTAGGGCTTTCCGTCCGGTGGGATCGCCACCTGCCGAGTCTCCAAGGCTTCCAAGCGGGCAATGAGTGCCGCCATCGGATCGTCCGGACATGGGTTCCAGTCCTGGCGAGGATCTCTAACCACGAGCGCATTGCATGGCCCTTCAATCGGGTCGTCGACCGGGTCGTCGAACTCGGCAGCTCGTGGGATGGCGGGCGGAACGGCCCTTGGGGCAGCGGGAGGAATCCGAGCGGGATCTCTCAGGTAGTCACGCCGCTCGGGAGGGTGTGGCGAAACATACCGCGCCCTCTTGCCGTAGGCAATGGCCTCTCTCCTGTCGGCGAACACGGCGTAATCACGGTTGCCCGGGAGAGTCTCATCGAGGGGTGGTTGTTCCGGTCCCTGCTGTCCTGGCCTGGGATCACCGTAGTCAGGCCGCCGTTCTGCAGCGCGCTCGGCGAGGAGCTGGTCAACCAGCCTCTTCTGTTCGGCGAGCTGCTGACGTAGCGTAGCCTTCTCGGGATCCTCCTCTGCCCTCCGCATGGAGGCAGATGGGTCGGCGGGCCTTACAGCCTCGCTGTGCTCTTTTCCTTTGCTGACGTTTCGGCTCAACGTCAGTGCTTCAGTGGGTGCGGGGAGCCCCAGGAGGTTCCTCTGATGACGAGTAACTCTCACTGAAGGGTCTGACGACAGCTTGTCTTCGGGGGGGAAGCCCCCGTCGAGAAGTTCCAAGTCGTTCCCCTCTCCCGACAGGTCAGCCATATTGACTGTTCCTGTCCCTGGGGATATACCCTCAGGGCCACCCAGCGAATCGGGCTGTCGGCGGATCACACTGAAGCGTAGGGCAGCGTACTGCCCCCATCCACGGATATACACGTGGGGAGTGGCTTCCTCGATAACTTTGCGGAGTACTTGAAAACACTCGACGCATCGTTGTTGGAGGGCCTCGTGGTGCCCAAATGACCCGGGGTGCCGAACCGCGGGGAGCATGGCCAGGTCAATTTGACGGCACTGCTCACCAATATCCTCCAGGTGCGCTTGACTCCCGGGGTATGGCATTTGTAGGCAGTGAAGACGGGAGTGAGTCTCCCGGAGAGTTCGGCGGAAGCATTCGAACTCATCCGGGGTGAGCGATTCGGGTGCATCAAGGCCTGGTCCTGCGACTGGCCAAAACTTCTCAGGGAAGTGGCCCTCTGCAAGGACGGTCCAGAAGCTCCACGATTCAAACTCGGGACCCAGATCTCCTTGGTCCTCTTCCATGGCTGGGAACGGACGGGGAACTGGTAGTGGTGCCGAGGCGGGCCGTCGGGCCGACGGGCTGGCCGGCGGCGAATACGGCGAGCAGGCCGATTGGCCTCCATATCCCGGGCCTCCCCCTGAGGGTGGCGGTGCCCCAGCTACCACATCACGATAGGACGGGCCGGCGAGCGAACATCCTGCCGTAGCATCGGTGCTCGCCGAGGGTGCACCAGATCGTGGTTCGACCGTCGATCCCCAGATAAAGTCTCCGGCTTCTCTGATCGGGGCGGAAGGCACTTCCGGAGGGGCCGGTACCAACCGTAAGCTTGATCCTTGGGGGTCTACTAGGCCCTCGTTACTCCGGATATACCTTCGGAGAGAAGCGGGGATCACATCGATCTCGCTCTCGGGGAGCACGAGGCTGACGTGCCGCATTCCTACCCCTGCCCTTGACTGGCGGGATTGGGGAAGGGGCTCTGTCGCCGAATCGTACTCCGCCTCTGAGTCAGAGAAGCAAACCGGTCGGATCTCTGTCCGGAATTCCGTAACATTCTTCCCTCGGCGTCGACGCCTTGCCTTCCTGCCCCTGGGTGGTTCTTCGGGGCAGGGCTGATCTCTGTCCTGGCGTCCTCCGGCCGCACTGGTGCTGGGGCCAAGAGGATTGGGAACCAAGGTGCGAGGGGCACCGGGACAGATATCAAAGGGGACGCGGGGAGAGATGATTCCGGGCAGGCCTCCGGGCCGGGATCGGAAGGTGGGATGACCCATGCCTCCTGGATCGGCCACACAGAGTAGATCCTGCCGGTGAATAGCGCTACCGCGAGGTGGTCCGCGGTGGCTACTGCCAGTGCCAGCAACCGGGAGAGTCAACCCAACCTGCCTTTGGGGCGGTCGGGGCCTCGATCCGGGTCGGGCATAGGAGTTCCCCCGCTCAGGATGCACAGAGGCCTGGCGACTGGAGCCAGCAGTGGCTTGGGCCAATGCGGCCGCTGTTGCTAGAGCCCCAAGGTGGGCATCCTCTTCCGCTCGTGCCCGACGTTGGCGTCGAGACAGACGAGTCGGGATGAGCGGCGCGGGCAGGTGGAGAGCCTGTTCCTCGACTTGAGGGGCCTGGCGGCGATGTCGTCGTGGCCTGGCGGGAGCCCTTATCGTGGATCCCTGGAGCGGACCTCGGATAGGGTGATCCTGGGCATCTCCCACCTCATCCGCGTAGGGAAGGGAACTGTCAGAGCGCTCCGGGGATAAGCTCCCGAAGCGGTTGGACGTTGAGGTAGGCAGCGGTGCCTCCCTGCGCGGCCCTCGGGGGCGGCGGTGGTGGCGAGGCGCAACCTCCTCGAGGTCTAGGCGAGCCATTTCCCTATTGGGGATGACTCCCTCTTCCTCGTATCTCCGCACCAGGGTGTTGATCACCCTTCTCTGGATGACCTCCGAGGGGGAGAGAGGGCGTGGTCGTCCCGCAATTGCGGCTGCTGGGACGGCTGCGGAACGGGCGGGACCGCGCGGAGTAGCCGCGTCGGTGTTTCCCCTGTCCCTGCGCCAGTGGGCGGGTGGCGATCGGGCACTGGATCGGGCGACCTGATTTCTGAAAGCAGGGAGTAAGACCCATTAACACTGACAGGAAAAAGGAATCGACAACCAACCATTAGCGCCACGACGCCTTCCGTGGGGGGAACCCAGGCCCTCGACGTTGCGAGACGGAGTGCCCGATTTCACTTCCCCAGCCCCTGGCGGGTAAGACTGAATGCTTGGCCGGGCAACATGCCGGTCTTCCAACACCTCTGAAAGCCATCGGTCTTCATGTCGAGGAGAAGAGATTCACGTCGGGTTCACCATTTTTCTGTTTCGGTGCGGATGTGCGTCGGGTTACGCTGTTCCGCCAGGACGCGTTCGCGCGTGCACCCATCAACCCGAGGGGATGGGCGCGCGGCTTGTGGTCCTGCAGTCCCGCTTTCCAAGGGCGGGCGGCATCCGTCCCTTATTCAGGGGCGTCTGCTCCTTGATCGAAACCGGGATGATGGGATGTCGGCTCCTCCTTCCTTGGACGTCTCCTCGGAACTTGTCGCCTAATCCGGGTCTCCCTCATAGACTTAAGAATGTTCGTGAATCTCGTTCCCGGCGCCATATCTTCATGGACACCGGTTAATTACGCTGCTTCCGCCCGGACGTTCCAAGGAGTCTGGGCGGGGCAGCAACCTGCGGTGAGAAGGCCGGGTGGCTCTGGGTGCTGGGGGCGTGTCGTAACACTGCGGCTCTGCACATCTGTCTTCCGTCCCTAATAGGGCTTCTCGAAGGCATGATGGCCTGAGGCATCCCGTACTGGGTGCGGGGAACTACGTCACCTGAGGTTTTCCTCAGCTTCCCGTGTTTAACACGGGGTATGCCGCGAGTTTAACGTCCAGCGGGGACGGCATCGGACCGATCAACACGAAAAGTGGATCAGATGACAGAACCCCTTGCGGGGAACCTCCGACGCTGGGGCCAGCACATGGGCGGCTTCCCAAGTAACGTGGAGTGGAGTAAAGTGGCATGACCCCACCGGGATGTGGCGGCCCGGGTAAGGATCAGGATGGATGATGGAGTAAAGAGCTTGGACCCCAGAGGGGCTTCCTACGTACCGCGCGTTAACACGGATCAAAGTCAACGTAGTTCGGGCATACAGTTTAACGTCATGCTGGACGTCGGCAAGCCGACTCACGAAGAGGTCTAGGCCGCCGGGCGGAGGATTGAACCGAACCACCTCGCACAGAGGGGGATGGAACGGCCGGGTGGATCACAGTTTCACGTCATGCTGGACGATAAAAGGAGAATGGAAAAGGGGGGCTGTGGGGAGGCACCGTGGAGATACACACGGGCAGTCTCCCACAGGGGCGGATTCATAGGTGAATCAACGCAAGCGTGAACCCTGGAGGGGTCCACTGATGGACGAACCGACGTAAATACGACCGGGACGACCAGGTGGTGGGCTTGGACCTCAGGGAGGCTTCCTACGTACCCTGTATAGAAGACAGGGATCAAAGTCCACGTAGTTCATTCTGTCAGGACTTACGCACTTGGGGCAGCCCGGATGCTGCAAAACTCAGTTGGAAGGGACTTGGACCGAAAGCGGAAGACACCTCGATCCCAGTCAGACCCTCTACTGGCTTCGGCAGGGGGGAGGCGCAATGGAGATACACATGTGCAGCCTCCCACGAGAAACTAGGGGTTTGTAATACCCTGCCCCCGTAGGGAAAAGCCACTCCCATTAAATCGTCCCAAAAGGGGGACAATCCCGACATCCCTGCAGAGACGAGCGGGTGGGGGCCACGTCCAAACCGGGGGAGACCCTGCGTGCGGAGCACGGGATCAGGTTGCGGACGGTTTAGCGTCTTGCCAGACGAAGTACAGTTTAACGTCATGTGTTGAGGACGAAGCGGACGGTTTAACGTCTTGCCGGACGAAGTACAGTTTAACGTCATGTGTTGAGGACGAAGCACTTGGCAGTTTAACGTCTTGCAGCGCGGACGATGGGGGCTAGGCAGTTTAACGTCGTGCAGCTTGGACGGATGTGCAGTTTAACGTCATGCTGGGCATAGGTTGCCGGACGAAGCACTTGGCAGTTTAACGTCTTGCAGCGCGGACGATGTACAGTTTAACGTCGTGCAGGACGTATGGGCAGTTTAACGTCATGCTGGACGAATGCACAGTTTAACGTCATGCTGGACGAATGCACAGTTTAACGTCATGCTGGACGAATGCACAGTTTAACGTCATGCTGGACGATAAAAGGAGAATGGAAAAGGGGGGCTGTGGGGAGGCACCGTGGAGATACACACGGGCAGTCTCCCACAGGGGCGGATTCATAGGTGAATCAACGCAAGCGTGAACCCTGGAGGGGTCCACTGATGGACGAACCGACGTAAATACGACCGGGACGACCAGGTGGTGGGCTTGGACCTCAGGGAGGCTTCCTGCGTACCCTGTATAGAAGACAGGGATCAAAGTCCACGTAGTTCATTCTGTCAGGACTTACGCACTTGGGGCAGCCCGGATGCTGCAAAACTCAGTTGGAAGGGACTTGGACCGAAAGCGGAAGACACCTCGATCCCAGTCAGACCCTCTACTGGCTTCGGCAGGGGGGAGGAGCAATGGAGATACACATGTGCAGCCTCCCACGAGAAACTAGGGGTTTGTAATACCCTGCCCCCGTAGGGAAAAGCCACTCCCATTAAATCGTCCCAAAAGGGGGACAATCCCGACATCCCTGTAGAGACGAGCGGGTGGGGGCCACGTCCAAACCGGGGGAGACCCTGCGTGCGGAGCACGGGATCAGGTTGCGGACGGTTTAGCGTCTTGCCAGACGAAGTACAGTTTAACGTCATGTGTTGAGGACGAAGCGGACGGTTTAACGTCTTGCCGGACGAAGTACAGTTTAACGTCATGTGTTGAGGACGAAGCACTTGGCAGTTTAAGGTCTTGCAGCGCGGACGATGGGGGCTAGGCAGTTTAACGTCGTGCAGCTTGGACGGATGTGTAGTTTAACGTCATGCTGGGCATAGGTTGCCGGACGAAGCACTTGGCAGTTTAACGTCTTGCAGCGCGGACGATGTACAGTTTAACGTCGTGCAGGACGTATGGGCAGTTTAACGTCATGCTGGACGAATGCACAGTTTAACGTCATGCTGGACGAATGCACAGTTTAACGTCATGCTGGACGAATGCACAGTTTAACGTCATGCTGGACGATGATTGCCGCCGATGGGTCCGCGTCACTTCGCACGAGCCTGGAAGGCTGCACGGGAAGACAGCGCACGGTTCGGGTGCCCAGGATGAGGATCATCGTGCGCCACGCAGACGGGTACCCTCAGGGGGTCAAGGGGGACGACCCTGGCAGATTGCGCGCAAAAGAGGAGCTTTGCGCGCAAAACCGCGGGTCGGCGCGCAATCGGGGCGGCTGACGCGCAATTGGGCCAGCGCCTTGCGCGCGGATGCTTGAGATTGCTCACACCGGGCTTCGGATAGCGCGCGGGGGCAACAGCTCATTCTTTAACGAATGGCCACTTGAAAGAAGGGGGGGTGCGCGCAATCAGGCCGGATTGCGCGCACCCCGGGGGCAATTGCGCGCAAGCGGGTGCTTTTGCGCGCAAAGGCCTTAGGGTGATTTTTTATTCAAATGAAAGGAGCCAGCGGGGATTGCGCGCGAAGGCGGACCCCGAGGCTTTCTTGCGCGAAAGAAAGGAGGTTACCTGAAGTTCGTCATTGCGCGCGGAAGGGGTTGAATTGCGCGCACGAGAGACGTTTCAACTTCCAGCAACCTTTAAAATGTTGGGGGTCGCCTTGTATTTATAGGCAACCTCGGGCGCGGAATCCAGGGTGCGAGCGCGAAATTCTCCTCGCGGGCGCGGAATCGGGCGCGGCGCGCAAGGGAGTCGCGCGGACCCGCGGCGCGCAAAATTGCGCGCCGGACCGGCGCATTGCGCGCATCCCGGGGGGTTTGCGCGCGGAACATCACCTTTGCGCGCGGGCCTCTGAAATTCCGCGCAAGGCCTCCGGGCCCTCCGAAACGTTCTTCCGACTCCAAATATCACTTCGCTTTCCGCATCCGGAGCTTCGTTTGGGAACAACGGACATTTCCGGCGTCTACAGTAATCCAAAAAAAATTTGAAACAAGAATGTTAGAAAGATATAATCACATAGTCTCCCATAGTAAATCTTATCATTTATCTCTAGAAACATAGACTACTCTTAAAGTCTCAAACTGAAGTGTAATTAACATAATCACATATTCATCATAATACATTAATTATTTCTAGAAATTACGCACATCACTATATGTCTACAATAAAAACATATATTCTTTGAAAATAATATTTCATCTATTACTCCACAAATGATATCCCATATTAATCTAATTTTCTTTATGTGTATAGTGTTCCCAAAATATAGAATGTCTTCCAAAATAAAATTTATAAATTAATCACCAAACAATTTTCCTATACTAAGGATATCCATTAGATGAAACATAAGATCCTAAATAAACTTATTATTTATCAATAAAATCATTTAACTAAAAAAAATATGTCATAAAATCCAAGGACTTCATGTTGTCCAATGGTAGGAAATAAATCCAATCGCATCGTGGTTGTGGGTTCGATTCCCAGATCTTTTTCGGAAATGATTGGTTTTCACATAGTCTTCATATTTTCCTTTTTAAAAAATTAAATAACTTTATAAAATTCTCAAAAAATGTGATAAATTCCTCAAAAATAACCATTAAATATTTTTACAACAAATGTTATCTTATACCTCGAATTTTCATCCCAAATGATAATACCATGTAATTGCCTCAAATCCAAGGATCATATAACCCAAAATGGTTCTCTAAAACTATATCCACAAAGGAAAATATAATTATTCCTTGAAAAACATTATCACATATCAATATTTAGGTTTACACAAACTAGAAAAATTCTTCCAATGTTATCCCATCATCAAAAGAGACATAATACTTTTAAGCATTTCATTATCCTAAAATCAACCATAACACATGAATCCATTATATGTATATTTATTACTCATGATAAATACATTATTACCATTTAACCATTCGTTTCAATGTTATTCTATAATAATTTATTTCGAAAAACAAAATCAAGAATCATATCATATGATTCAATAATGTCAAAACATCAGAAAAATAATTATCCCAAACTTTTATTGGTCATTGTCAGTTTCTTCATCCCCAATTAGAATGGAATTTGGAATTGGTAAACTTATATTTATACAATCCTTCTAATCTAATTCCTAAACATTCTTCTTAGGAAAACTATTTATATAATGACCATGCACACCATATTTAAAACATTCAATTTATTCTTTGGATTGAACTTATTTCCTTTCCAAGAGTCAAATAGGTTCTTCCATTTTCCATGGAATGTTATTGATTTATGACCATCATTAGAACATCTATAATATATTTATGTCCCTTTAATGCATTTTCCTAGGTGTTTTAATCCACATCCTTCATACATATTATTTTCAAAATACTTACATTTATGGTTATACCCAGAAATCTTATTGGGATTCGTTTCTTGTATATAATATTACTAATAAATATCACCAAGTTTTATGTGTTAAATAATGACACCAAATAGTTTTTTGAGAATAAAAAAATGTGTTTCCATTATAGCTCCAATTTCCTTCAGGTGCGTATTCAGATTACCATCACTGTTTTCTTCACATCCATTGTTACATTGGTTCCTGCTAGTTCATCCATTTACTAAATTGAAAAAGGTTAGTCTGAGTATATCAGTAAAATCATCATATAATATCTTATGAGAAGGTTAAAAACTAATATATACATATTAAAGTAATGTTAAACCCAATAAATTTATATAAAATAACTATTACTCTTTCTAATATCCTAACCATTATAGTTATGTCACTTGTACATAAATAACACCATAACCTCTAAAGTTATCTAAACCAAACTCTAATACTAACTATAAGGCACCATCCTCAAAACATTAAATAATATTCAGTTAAATTAAAAATTATCATTGAGGATCTTTTTTGGTTTAATGTTTTAGAGAATAAAGGCATAACTATTTCATTACATTCAGATATTACAAACAGACACATCTACTCAGTATCATGTTTTTCATAAAATAAATACACTTAAAAGAAAACAAGAATCATTTTCATGATATAAGTCTTCTTGAATTATAATTTTCTCTTATCCTTCCATATACCCTATGAAAACTTTTTTAAAACATGGGATGGGCATAAAAATATTTGTAAGGGTTATAAAATAAAGAAATAAAACACTAGTCCATCAATACATACAAAACATAAAATCTTAAACATACCTCATTATATCATTAGATTTATGAATAACACATAATAATTATAAATAATAAAGGTAACTTATGTAATCCATATCATACATACATTATAGCATTCAAATCTATATAGGGAGATATATTTGGAATACCCATCACAATATATTTCCAAAATATCTTAAGAGAAAAATTTACCTTTACCTCCATCATGTTACCCAATTATTTGGAGTGCTTCCTCAGGATCACCGACCCTTGGTATATCATGGAACCACCAGTATACATAAACAATGAGCATGAACCATAACATAATAATAAGACATGAACATGCATAATGAAAGGATTAGATTTCCATATTTCTATAACATTTCAATATATTGACATAAGTAATACATTATAAAAACAATTTTCAATACAAAAACATGTAATAATTTTATACAGTATTTATTTTCATTTTAAGAACACTATAACTTGTAGAGGAATCCAAATATCAAATATTGTTGGCAGCGGAAAAATGGTTATTATCACCACATATGTTAAAAAAGAAACATTATTTTTGTCAGTATGTAAATCGATTCATAGAAAAAATATCCCCGTTGAATTTAAGTAAAATTAATAGGGCTATATTAAGAGCATTATAAAATAGTTAGGTATAAATAATCAAAATATAATTCAACAAAGGTATATTTAGATGAAGTCATTTACGAAAATTCAGCAACCTAATGACGTCAATTTAATATTCAGAAAAATTAGTTGATTGGAGAAAAACGAGTCACTCATCCCTTGGAAATCAAATTTACATAAATAAGGAGATATAAGAATATATCCCAACATAATAAAATGGAAATTAAAACTCATAAAAAAGAGGTTGTCTTTGACTAAATTATGTGGACGAAAGATTCCCTTACCTTGGGCCCGACTTCTCTGGCATGTTCATTGTTTTTCCTGAAAAATAAACATAGGATAATTTATAATTTAATCAGAAATTTTTTTAAA
Source organism: Viscum album (assembly GCA_963277665.1). Taxonomy (NCBI): domain Eukaryota; kingdom Viridiplantae; phylum Streptophyta; class Magnoliopsida; order Santalales; family Viscaceae; genus Viscum; species Viscum album. The sequence continues at coordinate 250,773,516 of OY728139.1, forward strand.
TTTATTAATACATATATATCCTTTATTACTTTTCTAAAACAATTAGTTAATTATGTGAATTCATATCAGAAATGTTGTCGTTTTTTGGAACTTCAGTCCAAAATAAACATGTTATAATTACAAATTGTCCATGTGGTCAAAAGTCCATTATCTCTTGAATGATATTAATGATTTAGATATCATATATATAATATAAATCCAATATATATTTATTTATTTATTTATAATATTTCATAACATTTGGATATATGAAAATGAAAGTCACTGTTCATGGAGATGGTAAGTCGTACGTACGAAAGAACGCTACAGTCATTACAATTTTTTTCATTTTTAAAGGAATGTAAACAAAATGATTTATAGGTTTATTATTATTCTTGTATTATATAGTAAATTATATATGTTAAATAAGTTAATTAACACCAGACATTATATGATCCATGTATGGTATGAACGAGTCATATCACTTTAGGGGGGCTCTAGTCCGTACATCCTCAAATGAAATTATCATATTTACACTAATAAAAAGAAAAAATGTATATTCTAAATGAAATCTAAATAAGAATTCAAAAAACTTAAATATCATTATTATCATATATAATTACATTTCCATAATAATATACCCCATTTGAGGTGGTATGGGAAAATCAAACAATCATTGTTTTGTGAGGTAGCAGTTCACTGTACACAGAAATAGTATGTTTGTATCCCTTAGATGGAGGTGTGTATAAGTGATGTTTTAATCCATCTCATAACAAAAACCAAATATATTTATGATACTATTTTTGTTATATAAAAAAATAATAACAAGATCAATGGGAGTGGAGAAGGGAAAATAATGGAATGAAACATGAGAGAAGACGTTACCTCAAATTGGGTAACTTGTTTAGATTTTAGCCAAAGAGCTATCATAAATTTCCTTATTCCTAGGGGATGGCTTCATGGGGAATATATGGATTTTAAGAGCTTCATGGATCATAGTTTCTATGATCCAAGAGGCATTAAAGGTGTGTGTAATTGGTTAGAGGTGGTGGCCTATAATACGGAGGAGGACGAGCTTTATAGGAATGTTTAGAAATATTACATTAATACAAACTGAATTTATTTTTCAGAAGGTCCCCAACTCAATTAATTCAAATATATGGTGATTATTTTTTGAAATACTCTCAGTCAATTGATTTTATAATTTTTTAGGGTATAAACATAAACATATATTTTAGCTATAACCCTTAGTTATCTAATTTACCTTTTAACATGTCCTATTGTATATTCATAGTAAATGATTAATATATTTACAATAAAATTATAATTGATCCTAAATTGTTCCATTAATGACATTTTAATCCTTATCTAACTCCTTTGTCTGAATATTATATTTTTTGGAATATTATATCAGTTAATAAAAAATTCATTTCTTTTTATAATCACATTCAAGTAAATTTATATCCTATTCATATATTTTCTTTTAAAAAATCTATAAAATCACGAATCCTGTGAAAAAACGTCCATTAATTCAAATATAATAAGTCATAATCATCAATAAAATTCATGGATGACTTAAAAAGTTTCAAAATAAATTTATTTTAAATTTTATAATCTCATTTATTTAAAAAAATTAATTAATAAGGTAATCATTATATCATCATTGTGTCCTAAATATATTTATTTATGTGATGTATCAAAATTATAAATAAAATACCCTGATTTATGAAATTGTTTTATCATTATAATGACTATTTATAGTTGAATGGATATTTTATATAATCCCATTTCAAAATTGGTTTACTAACTGATATATGTTTATGTTATATTTTCCATAACATTAAATTAATTTTTATGAAGTATCATTTTAACATACAAGTGGCTACATGAGGTCCCATAATCAACACAAGGATTATCCTAGTCAGAAATGTATTGGTAAATAGGTTTTGGGGACATTTTGGCTTAAATTAATATTGTAATAATCTTATTTGTTACCCATATATAACATATTTGGCCTTTAACAACGGTAAATAAAATATTAACTGAAGTTACTATTTATAATGTCTAAAATAAAAGATACCTATTTAAAAAAATTGGACATCCTAATTAAAAATATGGATTCCATTTTTCAAAATTCAAAACAAAAAATTTTAAAAAATTAATTGAAAATTAATTCTCATTGTCAGAACCAAATACATGTCTATATAAAATAATAACAACTGAAATATTGACATGTTTTTTTTCTAATTAAAAAGTGAAATTACTTCCAATTAGAGAAATTGGATTAAGTAGTAAAAAAATAATCTAATTACCATTTTAAACAAATTAAAAATATAATATGACTATATAAACAAATTATATTAAAAGGTTTTTTTTAAGTAAATTATTGAATTTTTTACTATTCATAAGAAATGAACTTTATCAGAAAAATACCAAAATTTTACCAAGTGAAAATGTTGGTGTCCCGCTTCTAATGAAGAAGTGTATTCTTACGAATGTAACATATAATATTGAAAATATATTTAAAAAGTGTTCTATATCATAAGGCGTTAAATCGACCTTTTAAAAAATATTAAAGTATTTCATACTTAAAATAAAATTCTTTCTTATTTATGCCACTAAAAAATAGTTTATAGGGTAAAAATATTTTAAAAAAATATGTGTATTCATATTATATTTAGTTCTGTTCATTCCCACTATTACAATGGATAGACATTAACTTCCATTTAAATAATAATAATATAATTTTTTGGTATAACTCAAAGTTGTGTACAACATAAGATTTCAATGAAAATAGTTGTTTCGTGTGAGGTATTCTATCAGAAATAGAATCCCCTTAAAGTAAAATTAATATTTAATTCACAAATATTAGTGATTGTGAATATTTAATTTTCTTTTTTTACCTGAGATGTTACACTTTTTACATACCTTCCACTCATTTCAAGGTGATATGTTTTTATCAGTTTTTTATGATGTTGGGATCCAGTGAATATATTTTCATGTGATAGAACGTATCATACTATGTTAAATAATCAATTAGAGAGTAAATTTACAAAATGGTGGAATAATAAAAATTTTCATTGTTTTAAAAAGAGAAAAATATGTTTGATAGTGTATATGATATGCAACATCAAACCCAAACCAACAATATATACTTAAATATCTCCATTTTAACCTTTCCCTTAAATTTTCATATATGAGTTGAATTAAATACTTTATGAGTGATATATATATATATAACCTAATAATAATAAATTTATTATTAAATTCTCAACAAATATCCACTGAATTTTTTTGGTAATTCCCTTTTTTCTTTAAAATATGTTTTCTTCAAAAATGTTTTTTTGTGAAATCAATTTTATATTTATTCTTTAGAAAATATAGAAAATTTATTTTATAATATGATCTTCACTTTTCAAATAATAAGTTTAAAATAAAAAATGTTTAGAATTTTGTTATTTTTTCGAAAATATAGATTTTTTAGTGAATAGTTAAAATTAACATTTATATTAACCATTATCATTATTTTTAAAAAATTAACTATTATAAAAGCCCAAATATTATTTTAATTTTATTTCATGTTAATATATAAAATATTTAGATATATTTATATAATTATTTTAATTTATATCTCCTTATAATGTATTTTACTATAATAATATTTATACGCTTAAAAACACATTTTTCTAAAAACAATTTTAAAAGGCATAATGATTAGCCATTATAATTAATTAAAATAATACCAAATGATGAAAGATATAAAAACAATTTAATTATATAAAAATATATTTGTGAAATTAAATTTATATAATTATGATTACATGTTATTTTTTTAAAATATAATCATTTTTCATGGTAAATGATTTGCCCGTAGGCATTTGCTCCATTTAATACTTACGCCTACGGGCCTTGTAAGGGTTCTATCTCACCCTTTGAATGGTGGGTTATCAAAATCAATAAAAAATTTAAGGCCTTCGAGGCATTGGATGGAAAATGACTATTTCATAAAAACAACATTCCATCATGTTTGTTCGTTTTATAAGAAATTAAATTCCTCCAACAATGAGAGTTTTTTCTATATTTTGAATTATAAAAAATAAAATTAATTAGTTTTTACTTTAAAAACTTGATATTTTGTATAATATTTTTTTTCCAATTAATGTAATATTTATGATATTTATCATTTCATGCAACACATGATATTGTTTTTTAAATGAATAGTTGAAATATTAAATTTTATTTCAAATCATATTTTTCATCTAATAAATTAGTATTTTTAAATTATATTTTATTTTCATTTTTAAGTTTAGATAAATGAAATTTATATAAAAAATAAAAATTTATTCTATATGAATCAATTTAACTTTCTAATTGTCTATAAAAACATTGCAAAATTATGAAATTGTTTACTTTAAAAACTAGCATGGTAGTCCTGTATACGAGATTAAAGTTATATTAATTTCAACCAAATATATTATTGAAACTTGTAAAATTGTTTTATATATTTGGAATAAGATTAATCTACAATTTATATTATTATAAAAATAGTTTTTTACAGAATATATTATTGAAAGTAATTAAAATTAAATAAAATGATTAATATTAAATTACGCTTAACACGAGACTAAACCCTAAACAGAAGGCCTAATATGACCTATAAACTTATACAAATGCCATTATATGGCCATATTTCTACCATATACTCCTTTTGATCTGCATTTTACCATTATTGAATCCAAAAACAATAAAAAACCATGATTTTGGTTTCCCTTTTCAAAAATATTACAATAATGCAACTCCACCTCCATTATAAAAGGTCTTCTCTCATACCACAATCACACACATATCAAGACACGTAATTTAGTCCAAGATCAAAAAAAATATATCAATAAAATACATCACTTAATTTTTTAATCCTCCAATGGGGATGAAATCATTCCAATGAATCCCTTTGGTGAAAACAAAAAAAGGATTTAATTGATTGAGAGGTAACACCCTCCCTAGAGATCATTCTTTTATTTTATTTCTCCTCTCCATAAACTATTATTATTAAATTATTGTATAAAAATAGTCCTATAATAAAGATACATTGATATATTTTTATATGTGTTTAATTTACACATACACATACTTCCCCCTAATAGGTAATGAACGTCGTGTTTACGTGTATAGTGAATTACTGATTCAGAAAACCATGATTCATTAGTTTTCCTTTACTTCCTCTGAATGTTGATATTATGAAAGAAACTATATTATATATGTTATATATTATAAATAAGTTATATTTTAGATTATTTAATCCTTTTAAAACACATATCGTTATAATTTGTTTTGTGTAAATGTGATAATTGTGTTTGAGAGAGTGTGGACTACCACCCCCTCAAAGTGATGTGATCCATCTAAAAAGTATAAGGAATGTATAAAAGTTGGTTTAAATTAAAAAAATGTGACATAGAAATGATATTTAAAATATTTATTACATAATTACATTCCTACAAATGTAATATATAACATTTTCTTTATTACACTTTCCTGAATATATAATGTGACAACGTCGTTCTTGGATATGTGGACTACCGCATCCTCCATTTGATTTGATTAATTTTACATACAAATAATTATATATATATATATATATGTATTTGATTTAACGAAATGTTATTTATGATAAAATTATCAATATATAATTATTAATATAACTTATCATCTTTCCATGATGATTATTATGAAATTGCAGTGTTACTCATGCGTACGTATAGCCTACACACTGCATTATTGCAAAGTTGATTCATTTTTAACAACAATATTTTATGATTAGTTTTAAAATAATAATTAATATATAAATATGAAAAAAAAATTTATTGTTTTTCTTTAGATTTTTATTTAAAGACCCCTTTGACCATGTTTGACCAAACATATTCATTTTTAACACATGAAACAAATCTGGCCAAAACACATGACAAAAACTTAATTGTTTAATTAGTTGTATAAAACGATGTAATAAGTGATGTTAAAGTAATAATAAACATTATAAAGGTTATGATTCAAGTAATTAAATAATAAATGTTTATTATTTTGTAATATAAATATGAATGAGACAAGTCATACTCAATGTAAGATAATTTCATCTCCCTATTTATTTATGAGAGATATATACCTTATTCACCACTAACATATTTTTTGTGGTTTATATACCACCCAAGGATGTATTACATTCCTATTATAATTATATATATGGGTATTTAACTAACCATTTTATCATATATGTATCATGGGGTTTATGTTTCAAATTTTACCAAATTTATAATGTAATTTTAATCTCTATTTTTATTCTTTCAGTCATATGTCATGTTATACACCTATATTTTTATATGAAGTGTATAAACTAAATTTGACATATTATAAAAATAATATCATTATTTTAATGATATTTCAAATAACCATGGAATTTAATTTTCCTACATGTGGAGTGTGATTCAAATTTACCATCTGGAACATGTTTATTGAAACAATATCATCGTTTATCATGATTTTTTATGACCATGTTTTCATTAATGTAATATTATGATTCCTAATTTATGAACACACATTATTTTTATTCTCCTATGGATAGAATTTATTTCTTCCTGTATTAGTACTATTTTTTCACACTCTTTGGTAGTTATGATTATTTAGAAACTATTGTTTAAAAAACATGACCTTAAATCTCTCATCTATAAAAAATCCATGTTTCTTCAATACCATTCTTTCTAAAAAGGGATTACAAGAATATTATAAAAATATCATATGATAATTAATTTTTTACCGTTTTTTAATTTTACCAATGTTTTCAAAGTAATATTCTTATCATTTTCCAAACATGGAATTTTTTAATCCTTTTTAGAAAGAAAAATAATTGTTCTTTTTTACCACATTTGACATATAGGGATTTACCCCAAGAATTTCATTGAAGAATCCTTTGAATGGTTAAAAGCATAATTTTAATGAATTTATCTAAATAATTTTCAAATAAATGGATTAAAATAACTTTAATATTTCAATATATATTTCGAAAGTACTTTTCCCAGAAAGTGTATTCCAAAAGGTTTCCATGCTTATTTTATAAGTGTCAAGGAAAACAGTTTCATTTTTTTCAATATTACATATTTATTTTTCATGTCTATTTTCAATGAAAATAGATATCAAATATTTCATACTTTGAAAAATCATTTCTTAATGATGAAGATAATTTTATTCATGAAATGTTTTTAATTATCTTTCAAAATTATGACCCATCTATGATGGAATCTATTAATGTGACACAGAAATTTATGGTGATATTATTAATTGTTTCCATTCACATTATTTCTCTTAAGGGTTATCTTATAATGACATGATCATTATGTAACCTATTTCCCTCTCTTGGGTTATATAATATTTTATACCTCTTCATTTCATGGCTAATGATTATGATGAAATGATTTTGAAACCTATATCATTTTCCACCAGTTATGATATGGGTACAAGGGTATGAAACCCATTTCATTTCATGGGTTTTGATATGATTTTTATGATATTTTTTGACATGTATGTACGATTTAATTTTGAGATGGGTGGGATCTATATCTCCCCCCAATGCATTGGGTAAATATTAATATATATTAATATGGAAATGGATGGAATAAAGAGTGAACAAATTTCATTAATAAAAGGATGGGATTAGGAGTGATCTCATTTATGTATTAAATGGATGGAACATGGAGTAAACCTAGTTCAGTAAATGACATTTTACACTAATATTTCCTTGGTAACGATACCATGACAACTTTGAAAATCACAATATACTCTTATGTGTTTCCTATAAATAAATATTTTATTCCTATGTTATTATTTAAGGGATTATGTTCATTTATTACTTCTCATTAATGACTTATAAACTATCAATCTTTAAGCAGTGTTTCCTATTTACGATATCTGATATGTAAGGTATGAACTTCTAAATTCATGATCACATTCTCATACCACGTATGATCATGATTATTCGTACATTTCTCCCTTTTTACCCTTACTAAACATCATATAGCATCTATTTTTATGATTCCTACCCCATATTACAAAAATATGTATTATGTTTGATGAATCTAATAAGTGTTATAGTCAAGAAGAATCTAGTTAGAGATAATGTAGCTCACTTATGTACCAATCTTCATGTTGACATTTTCCCAAAGGCACTATACTAGTACGATATTTTGGTATGTTTTTGTATAATGTTTTATGTATTCCAAAAAAGATATGTAATGAATATGTACATTAAAAATGGTTCATTATAAGGTTAAATTTATTTTCTCACATTATAAATAGTAACTTTTTTAAATATTAATTACCATGGTAAAAGAAAAATATTTTATATAAGTGTAAAACTAATTTTACAAGGTCTAATAAAATGTAATGATAATAGTTTGAATGTTTATATTTTATTTATAATTAAATAATGATTATATTTTTTTCCTTATTATTTTTAATTTTCAAATTATTTACTAATGAGTAAGATAAAAATTTGTTTTTTATATGAAAAATATCAAATTTTATTTTTGTGTAACATGGAATTTCAATAAAGACATGCATTATTATAAATTCGTGAATTTTAAAAATAAATGGAATTTCAATAAAATAACTTTATTATTTTATATTTATTAATGATAATATAATTCTTATAATGTAATATGTAATTTTTTAGGAGTTACAAAATTATGATCATAAAACTCATAATTTCTCATTAAATTTTTATTATATTTTAGAAAAAAGTCACATATTAAAAAATAATTTTTATAAATAAAATATTATTTTAGGATTTATCATTTTGAAGTTATCAAATGTATATTTTTTCAGAAAAATTAGATAATGAAGAATTTTCAGTTAAAAAATATAATCTGTATAAATATATTGTCTGTATTATAACATCATAATAACTAAAAAGTTATTTAATAAATTCTATATATAGTATCAAAAACAAAATTCATGATTAACCTTTATAATATGTTTTCCATTAGGTTATTCAATTAATTTTATAAATCTGTTTATGAATCCTCCAAAACCTATACTGTATTTTGTGGTTTTTAGATCATTTCTATATAAACATGATTCACTAACACATCAGCATAGGTAATAATTTAATAACGTTGAACCTCTGTTTTTTAAAAATTTTAAAAATAAACCCATTTAGAAAAAAAAATTGAAATCCTATGGTATGGTTTCTGATTTGTATATTTTTATTTTATATTGTCTGGAACCAATGTTTGGGAAATAATAAATAACTCTTGATTTTTCCCACATTTACCCACACAAAATTCCATTAATATTCACTTATAAACAATTTTTATTATACCTACTCTTTAGTTCCTTCTTTGATTTCATACCGAGGGGTGTAATTCTCTCAAAAAGCTTCACCCAAGACATGTAAATAACCTACACAATGTAAGGGATCTCCTTCTCTACTTTTTATTCAAGAACATATTTAATTTTATTCTAATTAATTTAAATTTTTTTTATGTTTCTATATATCCCCCTTAATTAATGTGTTTTTTAATGGGATTAGATTCCACTTTAACTCTAATTAATCCTTTTCCTGATCCTTTATGTAAACCTATTATAATAACGAAATTGTCTGGGGATTTTATGTACCAATAGTGAGGGACTTATCCCTCTTCTTTAAATTCAATAACATTCATTGCATCGATACATTTTAATATAACTTTTATTATGTTTTCATTACATTTTAAATAACACTCTACAGTTTGATTTATTTCCTAACAATGAAATATCATTTATCCACTATCATTATAGTGTTTCTCTAATTCCTTACTTTGAAAACATTTAGTAGGGGATCATTTCCTTATTCAATTTATTTATGAATCTTCTATATTTTAATAAATTTATTTCAAATTTATAATTTTGGGATATGTTTTTCCTTGCCCCTATTACAATCCATGTTAATGATTAAATTATGAGAGACTCTTTTATCTCTGATACAAACCATTTTATGAATATTTATACATTGTCATTATACTTTAGAAATTTCAGTATAATTATATATGACAAAAAAGTGTATAGTGAATACCCATACCAATTCTTTATTTTTTGTGTTTACCTTTATGAGATTATATTTCCTTTATTTTGACATAAATTTATATATTCTACATTATTTGATCATGGATTTAAATTCAATAAAATATGACCATATGTTCAATGATATATGTGGTACACATATAAATGTACATGATATGAATGTGATAGGTACACTTATAATTATATATCACTCCAATGCACTGGGTATATTTTTAGTCTCATGAGATGACATACAATGGATTAAGGAGTGAATCTAATCCAATGAAAGAAATTTTTCACCATGATATGATGTCTTGGGGGTTATCCTTGACCTATGTTTATGATGTCAGGCTTAATGTTGTTTTCATATTTCCCATTGTGCCTTTATGTTATCATGATATATCATACCTAATTCCTCTTATTTATGATTCTCACCCTTTTTATGTCTTATTGATATGACTATTATATAAAATGTACTTCTTTATTTATGTTATTCCTCTCTTATTCCCTTATTGGGCATTATAGGTCACTAATTTCTTATATATGTCCCCATGTTATCCCTTTCAATTTTATTTATGATGGAATATTACAAGAATGATAAGGATGTTTTCAATAATACTAATGTACCTTCTTAATTTGTTTTTTAATGTTCTTAATTCCAAATGACATTTGAGTTATTGATATTACGGTTTTATTTTATGTAACATTATTAAATAAATCATAAAATAATGTGTAATAATGATGTATTCTTTCTTGTATATGGTATTGATGTAGCATAATTTTGGATTAATTACTAGTATTCGTAATACGCGTAGAGTAAATGGTTTAATAAGGATTACTATTGATCAAATTACCATGTTCACCCTTTTTATAATTATACAAAAGTATTTATCAATTTAAAACATTAAAATATATATATTTAGAAACTCAAATTACATAATGATGTACTTATATAAATAAATTTTTAATGTTATTATGGTTCACCTCAATGATTTTGAACTGTTTTATAAAGTTTATTGATATATAGGTTTTTCTTTAACAGTAATTATTATCCAAAAATTGGTGGGAATTTAAAAAGTAATATCCATAAATTAGAGGATATATTAAAAACATTCCATATATATTTATAATGAATTTGATAAAATATATTATTTTCTATGACTCTTAAAAAGAAATAATTTATATTCAATAAAACAATTAACTGTATATAAATCATTTAATATAATGTATAATCAAACATCAATGTGTTTGGATAAAGAATGATTTAGGAGAAGACCACGTAAATGAGATAATGAATAAGACACAATTAATCCACAAGTTATTTAATGTATATAAATGTTGAAAAACTAATATATTAACATTCAATGAAATTATTTATATATTTGCACTATCAAATGAATATTTCCCTAGAAATGTGTACGTAAATGATTCATGATATTTTTATGAAAATAAAAATTACGACTATAGAACATTAATCCATTTATTTTCCATGAGTTATTTTCTACCATAGAATGTCAATTCTATTTTTCACTTGAAATTTTTTAATATAAATATACCTTCCATATATCAAAATTAAGAAATCATGTTCCATTTAAAACACATATAGGTTTGGAAAAAATCCCTCAGGGTAATATTGTAGCATTTTTTGGTTGGATGTGTTTTTTTAAAATGCAGGTTTTCAGGGTAAATTTTTTACTTGCAGAGATATTGTTGAAAATCCATGTTGATAAAGATCCATTAAAAGGAAGATAATATTTGGATGTGGTACAAAAGAGAAGATACATCGTGGCACCGTTTTCTAGTTTATTCCAAATTTCTGGGGTTTAAACATTATTATTTTGCGAGCATCACAAAAAGTATATTTCAATGAAGATATCATCAACATATGGAAAAAGAATGAGTTTCTTGAAGATGGTATTTTTTATGTGGATTTCAAATAGAATGTAAGAATTTTGACAATGCCTCTATTATTATCACGAGCATTACAAACAACAGAGGTGAAAATAATTAATGTGTAGCATTACAGTAGTTGTACAAATTGATGGAATGCTCCACGATTATGACGAGCATTGAGAATCTTCAAAAATGCCATAGTGCTTTGTGAAATAGAGTGAATTTCGGCTAAAATTTTGGAGCTTTTCTATTTGAGCTAATGTTGCATTGAAATTTCCTGAAAGGTTCTCGAGTATGTGGAATCACCTATAAATAGACATCAACCATCTTGAGGGAATAATAGAGATCAAATGAAATACATTGAGATATCAAAATGTGATGGATATTTACAGATAAATGAGCTTTGTTGACTGAAATGGAATTCCAAGATGTTGTTGAGCTCTGCTAAAGGAAGGAACACTACGAAGGCCAGTTAGGATTTGCAGAGGAAGTGCGCTACGTAAATTAATATTTAGCTATGAGAAAATTAAAAACAAGTTTGAGCTCTATGATCTATAGAGATCTGTGATCTAGGGATATTTGAAGAAATGTGAGTCCTTCAATCCTATGAGCCTCATGAAGAGGTTGGATCATTCTAAAGGCATGTTTGATCTTTGCAAAAGTGGGAACTTCGTGATGGTAGAGTGCGTAGACAAAGATTTTCAAATGGAATTGACTAGTGATTCAAGGGAAAAGTGATATTCCTATGTGTATAAAATTTAGACTTTAATATAGAATATATCAACAGTTGAGGATTCATGTATTCATAAAAAATAACTGACCTAGAGGTCTATAAACTGTGAGTAGATCCCATCCAAGTGTAGTGACCAATGGAAGTGGAATAATTTTTTCCTTTCCACCAGTGGTGAGCCTTAGTGGATTTGGTACATCATCACTTTTTCGTTGTATAATCCTTGGACGTAGCCTAGTAAGGGTGAACCATGTAAAAAAAATTGTTTACCTAGTTTCATTCTTGTATCGCATTAAAAGCATCGTCATCATCAAATAAATAAGACACTAATTAGTTCAATAGTAACACATTAGAGTAAACATAGTCACACTTATAATATTGATGTCAATATCCAGTGGGTAGGAATAATTTTGAAATTGAATATTCATACCCTGATTCACCCCCGTAGGGTATTTATGCCCCTTTTGGTCATAAAAATATATAAAATATTGAATATAATGGATCAAAACATTTCTTAATTCCCATTGAAATTTCATAAGTCTAGGACGTGATAAGAGGGTGGTGGGTGGGGTTCTTGAGGCTGTGATAGTTGTCTTTGACTTTATGGGGGGTCACTACACCATGTATTTAGGCATGTTGATTTCAATGTTTTGTGTGAGGTTGTGAAAATTTTGTTTTGGGATTTATGTGGAAAATGTCTATATGTTTTCAGCTTCTTGTGTGGTTATTTGGTGTAGCATATCTAACAACATATATTTTTCATCCCTTTTAGATCATGTGATAGCTGTGGTGGCCTTCTGTCTATAATATATAGCATCAAAACAACATGTATGTTCATGTAATCAGACCCAGAATATTGGAATACATCATATCTACAATGAGAAAAAAGTACATGCCCCTCTCTTTTTAGAGGCTATTGTTGTCTAAAATATACAAGGGTTAGAAAATATATCATGGTGGAAGCCATGTTAGGATTTATTTCTAAAAAAACAACAATCCTTGGGGGGCATAGTGAAAGATGTGGTAAATATAAATATAGTCATAAAACATATCAAATTATCATCATTATTCATTTATGTTGTCAGTTTAAAATTATTATCATTTGGATTTTAAAATAAGGTCCTCAAAATCTATTATCCATTCGATTCTTCCCTATAATAACCAATTCACTCTTCTCTTATTATATTCCTTCAATTTATAAATGTTCTAAAAACCCCTCTGGTGTGTTTTGGTTATTCTCTCACATGTAGGGTCTGTTGAATATTGTTTTCATTGTGTAAGTGTTACTTATAATACCTTTGAATATTTTGAACAACCAAACAAAGATTGTAACCCTTGAATCATTTAGTCATGAAATGAAAATTGAGGAACTATATTTCATCTTCTTAAACCCTTAATTATTTTTTTCACAATATTTTTTTATAAGAATACCCTCAGTTTTGGGTGATATCAGAGAATTTATAATTTTTCTGTTGTGAATGTTAGTTTTTGGCTAGTTTTCATTTATCCTGGTTGTATTTATTTTGGTGATAGTTGATCATCTGTCATCCAGTATTGTGTGGATGACATTGAAATTATAATATTATTAGTGGATTCTATACTTCTCTAATTTTTATTAGCAATCATAAATTTATCATGCTTTATCGCATCAGGTAGTGATGATATTAACCTTAATGCATATAAAAAAATTAAGGAAAATATTTTTTTGGTTGTATAGATCACACATTTTTTTAAGAATGGCACACACAAAGGCCTTATACAAGATGAAGGTGACGCTCTCAGGCGATAGGCGTGTTAACCCTAACCGTACTGATCAAGGGTTCCATGATGAGAGATCCTTCGCAGATGTGGTCTCGGGTAGAATCCCACACACAGAATCGAAGGCCTCCGGCTTTATTGCTCTAAAAACCTACAGACACAGAGGTATATCGGCAATTGCATTCTCCAAGGATGAGGTAAACGATCTTTTTTCAGACCTACGATTTGTTCTTGTAGGAAGTTTTATCAAAAATCTCCCTTCTCTGTTCTTCTTACGCAAAATACTTGAGAACAAAGGTTTTACAAACATTCATATTGGACTTTTGAACTCTCTGAATGTTGTGTTTCGGTTCTCCTCGGAAAATGACTATTACCATTTTTGGATTTGTGGTTCATGGTTTTTGGGGGAGGGGCTCTATGAAGTTCTTCAAGTGGTCTCCTGATTTTGAAATAGGTTTTGAGCCCCCTATTGTTCCAATTTGGATCTGTTTACCAGGTTTGCCTCTACATCTCTTTAAGCAGCGCTCTCTAACGTCCATTGCATGTCTATTTGTAACTCCGATTAGATTAGATTCTACCACCTTGAACTAATCTCATCCCTCAGTTTCTATGATCTGCACTAAGATTGATATATCACAAGCATTGCCTTCCAGATTTTGGCTCCAGAATGGTGATAAAGGTTATCCTCAAGATGTGTTGTTTGAAAATGTTCCACCTTATTTTAATTGCTGCTACAAAGTGGGTCATACTATCGAGGATTGTGATTCAAAAAAATTTGAACCACCTCAACCTCGTAGCAGACCAGTTTGGGTAGAAAAAGCTAATTCTAAAATTAACTTGGATACTCCTAAATCATTCCATGTTGATGATATTGTGACTCCTATTGCCAAGGATGTCCCCAGGACATCTAATGTAAACTCTTCTCTAGATAAGGGTGAGATGGAGATTTCACCCACTGTGGTGAATGCAAATGTCCATCATAGTCCCTCACCCTTACTTGAAGATAGGTCGATAGAGAAAACAAAATAAGGCACTCAGGAAGATGAGGAAAAGGAGAGGTGTGATGCATCCGAAGATAGTCTCTCACAAAGTGATGAGGAAGATAAATCTACTAATATTGAGGAGAAATACCTAAAGGACATGGCCAGGAAAGGTAAGAAACCAATAGTGGATTCAGATGGGTATATTACACCCAATCATAAAAAAACTATAAAACGCATGGATTTTTCACATGTGGAGAGGACTATTGTCACTCGTTCGTTGGACATTGCTAGAAATAATGTATCTGAACCTATTTCAAATCAACATGTTCAGAAGGAGAAACAAGCTAAAAGGGTTGATAAACATAATATGATAGCTTGTGAAGCTCGTGATTCATCGGCAGGACTCAGTGATGAAACCCTATACAATTCTTTTAGGAGGGGAGAGATCACTATGAGCGACTATTTGGATGCAAAGCAATAAATCTTCAATGAAAGAATCAGGAAAGATTTCTTAAATGGATCATGTTTTGGAAGTCTAACCTCCATATTTGATCCACCTTTGTTCTTTCTTTTCCACTGGATGATATTTTTCTCTATGAAGACTGGATTTGAAATTTCATACTGTCTTGATGGATCTGTTTTAGAGATTTCTCAGAAGCATTCTCTTTTATTTCATCAATCCTTTGTTGTCATGCTGCCTAATGTGAATCTGGATTTTCTGATATGGAATGCAACGGGGATGCACTGTTTGTTGGTTTTGCTTCTTTGTTTGATGTCTAAGATTCTCTTTGGAACAAAAGAAAGCTTGTTTGTATCCTGATACAATGTTTATTGAGGATTTCCCCCCCCCCCATTTTTTTGAAGTCTATTCCACTGCTACTGAGAGCTATGCAATGGAGATGCTGTTTGGAAGGACATGGAACATAGATTCCCTCTTCCTAAAATGAACAACACATGTGCTTATGGATGATGTATAGTGAGTATATTTGGATGCTGATTGGATTTCTGGTTCTGATTCATCTTTCAAGCCTGCAGCTTTTCATCTTATAGTGGTTCTATAGATGATGCTTGGTCTACTTTCTCTTGATCTTCTACAACATGACATTTTGGATGCTTTATGGTTCCTTGTATGTGTTGCTATGTGGTATGCTTGTTAAAGAGCAGCTATGGAAAGGATTATATGAAAAAATGGCGCATTGCTTTCTCTTTTTTGGAATTCGTTGATCTGGACTAGACTGCTTACTAGAGGATCCCGACTTCTGTTTACTCTCTTTGTTGGATTTGATGCGTTATTTTCTATTTATGTTGCCTATAGGGGAAGAGGGATCAGACTGTTCCTTTTTTTCCAATATGAAAACGTCGAATTTTGGATGAACTGTATATTGCAAGATCCATCTTTGGAGATACATTGGACTGTTTTAACACAAATATAGATGCACGAGATACTGGAAATATGCGAATAGAAAGCTATGAAAGTGGAGCAGTATTGGGGGAGAGCCTTGAAATCCTTGAAGTTGATGTCAGATGTGTTGCTGTTGATGTTTCTGGGCAACGACAAAGTCATGTGGACATTAACTCCTGATGATTCTGCTTAAGGACTGGGGATTTCACTGGTTTTCTTTCTGTTAGCATGATGTGGATTATTTTCATTGATATATCTCATGTTCTGCTCTTAATTTTTTGGTTGGTGTTAACTCTTTGCACCTCAAGCTTGTATTGTAACCTTTTTGATTTAATAAATTTCGTCGGGGCATGAATTAGGTGACCAATTCATGACTCTGTTTGTATTAAAAAAAACCTTATACAAAAAAAGGAAACATATTTATATGAGTATGAAGGAAGGAAGTTTATATTTATCTCTTTGTAGGATATGGGGAATCTAATGGGGAAAACTAGAATGATATGTTCAAGTGTCATCAAAGGATCCCATGTTTGTAAAGAAATTAGCAAGTTGGTTGGCTTCACAATTGATGTTTGTAATGATATAATGCATTAAAGCGTGTGTTTCATGACAGTTAATCCAATTCTATGTAATCTATAAAGAAAAAACAGGTTATGTTGAATCATTATTGTTTGTCCTTTTACTTTATAGAAATAATTATTTTTCTTTAAGAATTTTTAATCAACCAATATCTATTGATATCTAGTGCCCAGGTTTTCCTTTGGTTGTAGCTTACGATAAATGAATCATTTATTTCAATACAATAATAAATCAATTATTTTCCAAAGATAGTTGTTTATGGATGAGTGAGCCCTTTTTTCATAGGATGTA
Source organism: Viscum album (assembly GCA_963277665.1). Classification (NCBI taxonomy): domain Eukaryota; kingdom Viridiplantae; phylum Streptophyta; class Magnoliopsida; order Santalales; family Viscaceae; genus Viscum; species Viscum album. The sequence goes on from OY728139.1 coordinate 250,791,214, forward strand.
TAGATGGATTTATCCTAGGGTATAGTTTCCCAATTTAATTTGTTATTAATATGAAACTTTGTATTATTTATCTTGATATGGATACTTTTAATGCATTGTGATGTTATCAAAGGGTTTCTAGTTATTTGATGAGTATTGGAGGGGATGGATGGGGTTTTCACATGTGTTAATTCATGTGATGGTCAGATAACCGATGATGAAAAGTGGTATGTGGGACAACATTAGGATATATGGAAAATGGTGGATATGAGATTTACCATTATTTGTTTTTATAAAAAATGAAATGGTTTCTTGTTAATAAACCATTAATAAAAGATATTTTGTTGGGTTTCATGGTTCTATTTTTCATTCCCCATACATTAAATCAACTGGTTGTGTTGATTTTTTTCATTTTTGGTAGATTATAATGATTCCAAGAGAACATGGAATTATAAAATGATAATAAATGTAAAATAATTTATCTAAAGCGGTTGGAATCTTAAAAACCAACTAATAATGTTAAATCATATGGGACTATGGATATTGATGGAATATTCATTTAGGGTATGGGTTTTTTTAATAACTATTGTAATTGTAAAATGTTTGTCAAAATTATGAATTAATTGAACATATATATTAATGATTATTTTCTTATAAGATATATAGTACATATAAGTGGTATATGGGTGTCTATGTGATGATTGAGGAAGTTTATTCAAAGTCATTGATGTTTCCCATAATTATTTTGGGATCTATATTCACAATAATATGTTATGGGATTTGATATGCATAGAAAAATATGTCTAAATGGTCTCTAAAACTAGTAGACTCTAGAGGGAGTTTTCCCTAATATCATGGTTGGTGAGTAATAGATAGATGACTAACACATATTTCATAGATCTCTTATTCTAGTAGTTTTGTATGCTTGTCGGTATTCATTGTTGATACATATCCCATTTAATAAATTTCATATAGGGTTTAAATGACTTGTTGTTATTTCACATGCTTGATTCTCCAGATATATTATCCTGAGAATTTTTATAAATAATTGTTTTATGGTATGTGATGGGTTTTAGTATAATAAAAATATATATGTTGTGGTGGATCCTTGAAACGTCTTTTTTACTGTCTAGATATTGATTATGAGATGATTTGATTCATTAAATGAATGATATGTTAATGTATACCATGTGTTTTTTGGGAAAGATAATTTTATTTAGAGAGAGATGGAGTATGATGTGTGATGTTGGGTAAAAGTGAAAAAAAAACCACTGGGGAAGGGATAGTGGGGAACCATCATTTGATATTATATTTGATATTATATTATTTTATGTATGTGACACTTTTTGAGAGACCCAAGATGAAGCCGAAAACATAAAATAAATGTTTAAATAACGAGTTAGATTCATTTGTTTTTTCATTGGGATATAGTATAATTTTATTATATTTTTTATGAAAGGATCTAGAGAGGATACTAATGTGTATATATATTATATTAACCCTTCATCTATATGAACCATTCTAATGACCCACATGAGTAGGTTTTTGATTGATATAGACAATGCTAGCTCAACGAGTTTTTAATGAGCTATATTGGCTTCGAGCTCATTTCTAAGAAATTTTTTGTGGGTACCTGTAGTTTTATTCTAAATTTGTTTTGGTATTATGAAATTATATTCATGTGTTAGGATCTATTTACTTTTTTATGAGAATAATTTTTTATATGTATTGTTATATCTCTCACTCCTTGTATTCTTCTTAGGGTATAATACCTCACATTTTTATGTTCAAAGTAAACTCAGTGATTTTCTACAACCTATATCAAATAAGAGTATGGATTTAGTAATCACTATCCCCCTATTATCATTTCCACATTAGGAGGGGTTATTTTGTGAGGGGGGTGTGGTAGAGTGGTATTGATTAATTTGGTTGATGGTTAAGCTGGATTTGGGATGTACACATTGGTGAATACTAAATGGATTAGTATGGAAATAGTGTTAGATAAGATTAATATGTGATATAAATAGGGGATACCAGATAGAACATAATTATTTATCCCCCCCTGGGATCAAAAACGAGTTCCTCTATGTTTACTGAGACTACTAATAAAAATGATAATAGATACAATGTAGAGACCTATGAAAAGATCAAAGGCCATTATAATTTCTTCTTATGTTTCAAATGCTTAGAACATAAATTATTTATATTAAATATAAAATAATTAATGTTTACGGATCCATATAAATTTTTTATTTTTTACGAATGGCTCCATGTTGATTTCATCTCTAGGATTTCAGTGATTATATTTACCAAGGAGTTTCAGATGATCGTTGTAGAGTTAAGGATAACGATAAAAACACATTAAGGGGGAAACATTGACTGGATCTATTCTAATGTATTCAATATTATGTGGAATCCATTTCAGAATTAGTGAAATATGTATTGATCAAGGATCTTGAGGTATCCATTTATTGGATACATGAATGGAAGGAGCACTTTTTCTTATTGGTGGTGAGGATACTGCATGGGAAATCTAGGGAGTGGTGGTCTATTTTCATTGGGGATTGTATAGAGCTAGATATATATTAGGAATATTTTAGAGATGGATTCCATTTTATTTCCATTTTTCAATAATGAATGATTGTATTTTTTCTGAGTTATTTAGACTTATTAGAATAGTTCCATTAGTAATGTGTTTTGAATTCATTTAAGGACACTTCTATGATATGATTTGGATATATTTTCCATTCAGTATGTTATAATGAGGAATTTTAATGAGTCTTTTCATATAGAGATCCATCAGTGGGTTGCCTTGTCTATAATACAAAATTATTATGGAAATCTAGTGAGATAATATATTATTGAGAAGACACTACCCAAAATAAATCACATATAAAATAATTTATAAATGTTCTCCACATAGTTGGTATTTGGGATGAGTTATCTCATTTACTGGGTGGATATGTTTTAAGAATGTTTTGGGAAATTAATAATCCTCTTAAAATCCATTATCTAGTTATGTAAAATATCATTTAAAAATTAAGCGATGCGGCATGTATCATTCTTGTGCGGGTTATGAACATTAGTTGTGATAGAGAATGAACATTATAATAAGGTATTGTGTAGATGGTGTTCCTATTTAGTTTTTACAAATATTGTAGTTTTATATAAGGGAGAAGTGGGTGGGTTCTCATTTGTTTGATCAGAAGATTCGAGATGTAGAAGGAAAAGGAAAACCTCAAAATGCGCCTCACCCTCGAAATGTTGAGAGTGGACAAGGAGGAGGTCTCCATCACGGTTAGACTGGTTATGGATCATGTTGTGGTTAGATGTATGCTTTAGATTTTACTACATTATCTATAATATACATTGTTATAGGCACACTTTTTTCAACATGGGAATATTATTTAGTTGATTTTAGAGATATATTGTCCCTCATATCACCTACCTTGACCCATGCTTTGGGACATGATATATAAAATATTAAAATACCCTTCGAGGTACGTAATCTGATAGAATGTCACAATTATCTATAATAATAGCTTATTTGATCTAATTTTAGGGAAAAAATTATTTTATTGATAATTCCTATGTTTGAAGATATATTCCAATGAAATCATCAACAATATGGATTGTAAATAACTTGGGTAAGATATCATGGTTTTCATGAAGAGGTAGATCATGTTATAAGATGCTGATAGAGAGTCTAACATGTTCCATGGTGAGAGTCCCTCATATATAATGGACTAATTTTCTATCCATGTCTTCATGATATCCGAGTTTATGTAGAACTCATATTAGGTTTAGTAAGAAGTTTTTGTAGGGTTCCAGAAGAGTAACATGATTTCATTCCAAAATAAGTTATGGATTTACCCCCTTGAAAAGAAATAAATTATGAGATTGAGAAAAAACTAATTTCTTCACTGATTATGATGTATCATTATTATATTATTCCATTAGAGTTGTCTGAAGCTACAGATTCATATTTATGATCTCTCGTTGTGATGTTTTTTCAGTCGAGCGTGTAAACTAATGGTGGACCCATTTTGTATTCAAATAAATCCTTTTGAATTATATGTTGATATATAATTGTTAATTTCTAGAATCTTGTGACATTGAAGTATAAAAATATTCATTCATGTATTGATTAGTTATTTGATCAGTAGAAGGGAGACATGGTGTTCATTAATATCAATATGTGATCATAATTTCAAGGTATGTAGATAAAAGATCATGATATACCAATGGATTCATTTTTATTTTGTTATTGGAATTATGGGTTCATTGTGATTCCAGTCAGTGTAGAGAATGCTCCAATTATGTTCACGGGATTAATGAATATAATTTTCTAATAGTTTTTTGGACCTGTTCATAGGGGTTTTTATCGGAGATATCATTGTGTACATGACGTCCCATGAGGAGCACGATGATCGTTTGTGGGATGATTTGGATGTTCATCGTTATTAGAATATGATTTTAAGCTATTAAAAATTAATTTTCTCTACCTATAAGTTTTTTCTTATATAATTTTGTAACTTAGTGTTGATTAGTTTTGAATCCTTTGATGATCAAGGATATTGCTTCTAGGGTAGCCCCCATGAGTGTTTTAGAGGTGGAGAGATTCCATGGTCTTGAATACTGTTATAAAACGTTCATAACCAACTTATCTAAGATTGAAACTACTAAAAAACATTTAATTAACGTATTTGGAATTATTTTGGACTAGCTAGTGTAATGCAACTTTAAAATACCTTAAATTAATTTCAACCAGAGACTGAATCCTTCAGTTTACTGAATAAGTAGTTTATTATGAGTTTTTTTATGATTATTTAAGTATAGGATTGGAAAACTTAATAATGTAAAATATGATGGATTTATTATATATGTTTTGGTAGTTATAACCCCATAAAAATAAATATTAAATCCCGGATATCAATTTAAAATAAGATGTATTTTTTTGACGTGTGAAAAAACTATCTCATAGAATAAAAACATTGTGGTTTTCACTAATCATAAAATAATGAGGCATGTATTACCCAACACTAAATTTAATATATGATAAGGTCCATGTATTGAATTATTTATAGTATATGACTTCAAGATATACTGTAACCAGGAAAAGGGTATTGTGGTAAAAAATCACTATGAAAAATTCCACGTAGTGATTATGTGTTTGAATATAAAGACATGTGGATAATGATAGAAGAGATATCTATTATAAGGCAAGATATAAATGAGGTTGGTGTTAGATGATTAATTTTTAAGATAAAGGTTTTATAATATTTTTTCTAGCAGATAAAGAAGTACAACATTGGTGATTCTGAGGTTGATGATTAAAATGATCATGTTTTCAATTGTAATATCCATGATGGATGGTCTGAGGATGGTCAATATTGTCATTTATTATAATGGATCATTTTCATACCATATGTGATTCATGCGGAGGTTCAATGAATGTTTCATAAATCACTATTTTTAGTATTTACGAGTTTGAAAAATATATTTCTTTCAATGAGAGGATGGTTTTTGTGGTCTAGGATGTTGTGATCAGATTCTCAATTCATGTATAGATTTATATTCTATGAGAAGGTAAAATATGAACACTATGTTCCCATTCATTTTCTCCAGAAATAATAAATTCCTCAACCGAAGGAAGATGAAATTTCTATGGACTATATCACTAGTTTACCTTGAGATCAGGGTGGCTATGAATCTATATGGTTGATATTAGACTATTTGATTAATCATCTCACTTCATAGTGGTCAAAGATTCAAATTTAGTTGAATTTTTGTTGATGTCATACATTGAGGTGGTAGGGAGTATCTATAGTGTCATAAGGATTATAATATTTGATTGTGATTATTGATTCACCTATAGGGTGTGGAGAGGTCTCCCTTATGACTTTTGATCTTACATGTTCCTTATAACTTATTTTAATCCACAGAAACAAAGATAGATAGAGAAGACCATATACAATAATGAAGACATATTTCAAACTTATTTTATAGATATTTCATATTTTAGGGTGAGGCACCTAGAGTTGATGTCTGTCCTGACCGACCATTTTATTCTCTCTTTTTCTAGACTGGGGCCACGAAGTAAAAAAATCATGGGTCAGAACTAGTATTGAGAATGAAATATATGGTCTATGAGATTTAAAAAATGATGTATGTGACAAAGTATAATATACCGACCTAAAAAATAGGTCCATATCAATATTCCACAAGAACTCATGCTTTCCTCCACATATATAAGTGGTTTTCGACTAGAGTTGGGTGCGTAAGGACCGCATTGTGGAGACTATTTCCTCGGTATCATGTAAAAATAAGCTTATAAAATGGAGTGATAAAAATAAGTAATAAAATATTAATAAAACAGTAACCATCATATTATAATCATACAAAAATATATCATATACAGTAATATTATAGAATGTAGATATATAAACCAAAATTAAAAAATGATCAATGGTATAGGGTAATGTCAATAAATAGATTCAAAAATTCAAATCCAACTTGAAATACATTTTGGAACATTCACATCCTCATGATTGAATGACTCATATATCAAAAACATGGAACTTTCTCTTCAACATACACATATTTATGAAATCTGGAGGCGCAATTAAATTACCGAGTAGCATGACTGTATAAGAATTAATAGAACACCACCAACAAACCTTACCATATGTGAATGATTTATAAAATGAATTCAATATATTTTAATATATTGTAGATATAAAAAAATACATCTAATATTTACTAAATATATTTCGGGACCTCAATCAATGTATCTACCTACTTCGACACTACATCTGAATGAAACATCCATTGTTTACAAGGCACATTCCCCATAGAGGATATCCAAAAAGGATCTGAAATATCCTTCCAAATTAGATATAACAATTATATTATGACAATTGTTTGAAACATCCCTATTGGATGATATCCTAAAATCATGTGACAAATCCCACCAACTGGGATTGACCAATTACACAGTGACCAATGTATGGAACCTTCATCATTATTATAGTATTTTTCTTATTTTATAAATATTTTTTGTTTAAATTATCCCACAATATTATTCAAAAACAATTAAGGGGTTAGATAATTTTTACCATAATTATCATATTTTTAAATTGAATAATTATGATATAAATATATTCTATTTTACAGGAAAATAATAAAAGGGTTTTATTAATATTCAACTAAAAATTAACATTGCACAAGGATAACAGGAGTTTACCCTTACATAGATCATATGAATCACTTATGGGTGACAATTTTGTCAAAAATATACTTTGAAATATAAGAACAGAAATTACATATCTTATTTCACCCTAACTGGGTATTCATGTTACCCTTATACAACCTTTGGAAAAGAAAGGTTACCTTTACATAGCATTTGAATACAAGATAATTTCCATTTGCAATGAGGGTTTAACAATATTATATCATTATAAAAATGGGGTTACCATTATAAATAACCAGTTATATGTTTACAAAAACCATAAAAATTTCATACATACATCTACACAAAATTGAGGCTACCTTTATACCTATCTTATAAATATGGATCTACCATTATATAGCATGTAGAAACTTGAACTATCCTTTTGTACATGTAGGTTACCATTGTGAAAACATAATAAAAATGAAAATATAATTATTTAACTCATCTAAAAATACTATACCCTTACATCATGGCTTTGAAACCCATCACAACATATATATCCCTCAAAATACATTAGTAAGGGAAATATCTATTAGAAAACAATATTTTCACACAAGAGGTAATATAAATTACAATATAAAGATATTTTACAAAACAATTGATGGATAAAAATAATAAAGATAAATACATAAAATGAATTATTATCATTTATAGGTTTTTTAAAATAATGAGACCACTACTCATTCCATAGGATTTTTTATATTAAAATTCAAATATTATATTTCATAAATTACAATTATTATATTTTAATTCCATTTGAACCGTTTAAAACAATTTTCAAAACAATATTTATTAAATAAATCATTAATTTCCCAAAATCACTGTAAATCACCACTTAAAATATGCGATAAGCTGATTTAAAATATTTACTAAACCAAACCAACTATAAGTTATATTCACAATTTGGAAAATTAATTACCTAAAGATCCCCATAACAAATGAAACACAAAGAATGAAAGATGAAAACGAATAACCACCTATTAAAATATTAATCCAATTTTACAAGCATCAATATGTAATCAATAACAAAAAAATAATAACTAATCTATAAAATATGATGGGATCAAATAAATTAATTATTTAAATAATTAATCAACGAGCATATCAAAATTTTGACGTGATTTTAATTATTTGTAATCCATATAACTCTTGAAATATGTATACTAAATGCCATCTTATGTTTATAATTTTGAATAAACAAACTAGAAATCCACTAAATTAGAATATCATATATATGAATGTCTCACATGGTGAATATAATACAGGGAAACACAAAAAATAAAAACTAAAATTCTCACATTATGGAAACTCATAAATCAATTATACAGTGCTTTCTATGAACTGAAATAGTTTCCCTTCCCAAGTACCAATCATCTAAACACTTATATACCCTTTCCTAAATTAATTAAAAGATAAAGGTTATGTTTGTGAACCATTCTCTATGATACCATTATTTAAAACACTGACATATACAACAGGGTTCAAATTGGAGTTCCACATGACCTCATACACACCTCTCCTTACAAAAGAGGTTGAAGAATATTAGTAGGGACCTCAAGAATTCCATGGAGATAATATGACCATAAAACTTGAATGAAATTATAGAATTTAAATAGAGGAACCATAATAATAAATAACCAAGGAATAAAATATTTACCATAAATGTAGTGTCGTATAAAAATATAGGACATTCGGTGGAAGTATGGAAAGTGATATACATAAAGGAAAACTAAACAAGGATCCACGTACGGGATAAATCAGGTAAATATATGTAGGTAGAGACTTTCCCCTAAAACTACAACAATCATTGTTTACATCTTTATACTCTGACCACTCCATCAAACCACATGGACTATTCCCTTCATTATAACCCTAGTCATGATATATAGAACAGTATCGAAATAAAAAATTAGTGTGTGAGTTAATGAATCATTAGTATAGCACAAAAGGACCATAACCAATGTGAATAATATAGAGTAGTGAATTCCATGAATATTGATATTGTAAATATATAATAAAAAAATAATATAAATTTAGATTATATGTCATGACCCCGAAGAATGGCTATACTAGCTTTATCACCATGCTAGAACAAAACTTCGACCATCTACCTAAGAAACCCACAAATAGGATAGAATAAACAAATGTGACACATACTTCTTGAATATATAACGAATTAACATGAAAAAATATTTCTATAACATCAATATAAGAGTATATCCTAAATACATTTGACACATTCCACATTCTATGATAGCCTATAGCCATGCTGATCAATGTCTAGAAATTCCTTATCAGGGGGTTGTCCAATAGGCTCAACAATTAATCACATATCAAGAAAATGAGAACAACATATATGACACAATATGAAATTTATAGATTAAATATCATGTTATGTAAAATTGAATTATCATTAGAAAAATCCATAACCACCAAACACAACCACATTTCAAGGCTACACACACAGACAACCCACGTGAAAATTCAGAAATCATAGTTTTCTCAGGGCCACACTTGCGTGGAAACAATAATTCCAATAACCTATATAAAACATAGAATAAATTCAATAGAATCATACATCATGGTTGTTGATGAATTTACAATGTATTCATTAAGGAAAATAATCCCAAATAAAATATACATGTTTAGTAGTTCAAATATCCCGACATACATTCTTAAATATAGTTTTATTAATTAATTTCTATAATTTATGAAATCACAACATGGGATTAATCATTTCTTATCGTGTATAATTTATAAAATATATATTTAATATATAGAATATAATTAAAAATTTCATTCATAAAAAATATATAATTTCACACGCAGTAAAATTTATATCTCTATAGTAATCTGAGTTTGATCATGATAATTAATCGTTTTAATTATCTAGTAATTTTAGGTAAACCATTTAACAATTATTCATTAGTCTGAAAAATGGATTATAGATGTTAGTTGTAAAAAATTTAATGACAATCAGAATACCTAGATATCATCTTTTTAAACACATCACCTAAGGAAAAAGAGGGAGGAAATGTTTTTTCATGCTTGGAAACTATAGAAAAAAGTTCCTATTAATCAAAGGATGATTTAAAGATCTCATATAAAGTGATTTTGAGATTTCATATACAAAAAATGATATTAAAAAATTATGTGAAATAAGATTCAATTATTTTAATAAGGAAATAACATAATTTAGGACCACACTAAGAACCAAAAATAAAATTAAACCCTTCATTTTTATTTTAATGATTTATTAATTGATGACTGTTTAAAATTTACCAAAATATGAGTCATGAATAATTAAGGATCCAAATAATTTATTCGGATAATTAAGGCTATTAAAATAGTAAAAAACAACTTCTAAATGGGTTAGAGGGGGGAATAAAAAAAATATTATTAATTTTTTATTCAAAAGGGAACATTATAAGGGTAACTAAATTTTACCCTTATTAATCTCCTTTTGTGTCACATAGGGTTACTAAGATATCATTACGCATCCTTTGAAAAAACGGAACTACAGATACACTACTTGTTTGACCCTTACATGGAAGCCATGTTACCCGTATATTTCCTTGAGAAATTATGGTTACCTTTAAGAATCCATTAATAAGTCAAGGATACCATTACATAATGAGTTTTTATACTGAAATGGCCTTTATATAAATTAGGTCCCCATTACATAACACTATATTTACCCATAAGAATCCATTTAAAAGGCTGACATAGCATTACCTAGTACTAGGGGATCCTTTATGCATCCCTTATTGATATAGATATATCCATGTGATGAATGAAAAAATATAACTACCCATATGTAGTGGAATGTGACCTATACAAAACTTAAATCTATGAACCCAAAATTTTGAGTTCATCACATAGACATATTGTGATTTTTTTATAAATTAAAATATAAAAATACACAGAGCATTCTACAATTCCATGACTATTCTCTTGTTTGTTTTGGAGAACTTGATACATAATATATAACATAAAAAAAACACAAAATAAAAATAATATAAATGAAAAGACTTCATGTGTGATACCTCCTCAATGAAATAATCCTCAAAATGAAATTATATTAAACCTTTGAAAAATAAATTTAAATTATTGGGTGATCATTAAGATTCTCAGTTAAGGGCTTTAAAAATATTTTGTATGTGATTTTGAAAAATATTAATTTTCCAAAGGGATACTTATAAATAGGTTTTCAATACATTGAGTACTAATAATATCATATAATCTTGAAAATAATTAACTTACAAAGTAAAACTATTTTGAAATAATTATTTGGATTTCCCAATTTGAAAATAATAATTTTTATGGGTTCATCAGGATAATTGGTATGCTAAGGAAAAAAATAATTCCACTTAGCCATATTACATGTATGACAACATCCCTAGTAGGTCATGGGATAAATTCCCAAAACACATTAAATTATTGCATACTCTAGTGGTATAAAGTTTATAAAACATTGTAATGGTCATTCCTTTCTCACTCGTCATCTCAAAACTCTTCAAAAATAAATAATAAATTATAATCATTTCAGAAAATATCCAATCCATAGTATCAAAATTTTCTAAATCATTTTGGGTAAAATCGTACCTTCCTATGTCATTCTAATTTTAAAAATATACTAACACAATTTCATATTAATTTTAAATAATTACATTCAATAAATTCATATTATGTCAATGATATATTTAGAATATGGAAATATCTAAATTATGAGTTAAATACATAGATGTGCATTTATATCTTTACATATGAAATGTTAAATTTTATTTAAAATTTGGAAATAAAATGAAATAATATTTCATTTGAAATAAAATGATACACATAAAATGATAATCATAAAATGATACCTTATATCGTGGATATTTTATTCCTAAGACAAAAAATTTAAAAATTAACATTAAAAAATTCATTTTTATTGTTTAAAATATAATAGTAAATAATTATTTGAAGCATTTATTATTTTCATATATTTATTTATCATTTGAAGGGTCTAAATAAAAGTTCAAAATGAAATAAATTTTTTTATTCTAATATACATTTAATACAATTATGAAATTCTTACATGGTTTTATATAATTTTAAAATAACAATACACATAAACAAGTATATAAATATATAAATATATATAATATAAATAACCCTTTTAAAACTACTTTAGAGATATAATAAATACCATCAAAACCATATATTAAAAAATAAATTTATAGGTTTAAAAATAAATTTAAAACATTCCCTTAGATAATAAATTCTAAAAAAATATATAGATTTATAGATATATATATCAATATATACCTATTTGGAAATAAAACATAAATTGATAGATTAAAAAGAAAATCAATATCATACCTTGATATGAATCACATGTTTTTAAACTATTGGACACCTAGAATGAGGGATAAGGATATAAATAAATAGGGTATTGTTTTTGTAGAATGGATTGGGTGTTCAAGGTGAAAAAATGAGGGGCTGTAAAAAAATATATATTTCATTAATCAAACACTGGAAGAATGAAAGTTGTTAAATATTTTGTAAGTGGAAAATTGGTATTCTGATGCTTTAACTTTTGGTGTATGGTTGGTTTTTGGTTATACATATATATATTTAAATTTTATGTTTTTGTGTTCAAATATACGTAAGGGGATTCAAAATCCACCTATAGAAAGATTAAAAACAATTATAATTAGTGTAAAACCTATATATATATATCATAGATTTAAATGGAACCTTAGTATTATGGATATTTTTTCCAAGGGTTCAGTGTATTTTAAAATATTCTTGTCATTTTTATGATAGAAATATATCCATGTAGGACATAGTTGAATGTGATTCCCATGATGGAGGAGGAAGGTATCTTGATGACTTAGAGATATGTTAGATTGAGGAATCAGGGATGAGAAACAGTGGAATGGATATAAAAAAAAGGGTTATAGGAATTTGATCAATGAGAATTAATTTAATGTCAAATATTAAACCTGAAATTTTAATGAATGAGTAATGGAGATGTTGATAAAGGAAAGGAATAGATAGCTCTGATGATGCTGATATTGATCAAATGATTGTGATTTCATTCATGGTATTCCACATTGAAATATAAGACTTTTCATTGGCCTATTTACAAGAAAAAATGTGGTTTTTACCTCTCGATTACACTAATAGAAACTAAATTTTATCCTTATACATGGCTTCTTGCTCTGGCATCATCCCACATAATATGTGGGATGGATCCCAAATCACGGCCTTACCTAGGATTTCCCTCTCAATCGCTCGAGTTGGGATTCTACAGTTCCTCTAGAAAACATAGGTCGTAGCCTTGCATGGGCTTCCCGTTTTTGTTGTATGAGCAATTAATTAAATTTTTTTAGAATGTTTTTAAAAAATGGAAACAAAATTATATATTTTCCATTAACCACTTCCATTTACATTATCTAAACAAATTTAAAATGTTATTTTTTTAAAAAAATTCAAAAAATGTATAATGAATTTTATATTTCTTAAATTACTATAGTACAAACAAATTAATGGTAATATTTTATGTAAAACTTTATCATTAAATTCCTGAATTTTAAATTCTATATTTTAATAATCATTTTAAATCCATTTTAAATTATATTTAGAAAACCTAAAGACTAGTTTAAACTCTAATAATAATATTTTATTCTAATAGTAACATATATGTTTTATAAATATATATCAAAGGTAATTCCAAAACAGATAGAAATTCATTTATGATTATTTACTGATTTCATAATGGTACTATACAATATTTCAGTTATCAATATTATCATCATTATTTTTAATATTACATTTCAAATTATGGAAGATATAGGGGAAGTAGGATACACATTTGACCATGCCATAATACTTAATGGTGATATAATTTCTTTTCTAGGGCATGTAATAAGTTTTCTAGATTAACTATGGTTTTACGTTTAATAGAGATATAATGTAATACGCTTTTAACAATAATAATAATATTTTTCTGTTATTAATTAATAAATTCTATATTTTATTTTATTTAGTAGTAATAAAAATAATAATAATGTTATATCATAGATTCAGGGTGTTATGAAAAACCTTTATAAAAATGGTCTAATGCATTTGAAACTCAATGAAACCCAGTATACCATTATGTAGAGGATTTGATCTAGATTTTACATTAAAATAACCATAAAAATACATGAGTAAGAGTAATATTTATTAAAAAAATAAATTTTCAAATAAAATGTGTTGTAAATTATAAATATAATATGGTTTAATGAACATTTAAATATTAAGAATATTAAAATTCCCCTATATAATCACATATCATCCTTGATATTTTATTCACATCATGTAACCATTAATCCCCACCATTCGAGTTTCTATAGTAATATTGAAAATAATTATTTAATAATTTTTACATTATTTATATTCCAATTATTTTCAAACACATTAAAATAAATTCCAAAATACATTTTACTATAAAAGAATTATGAATCAAAATTCCCTAAATCACCCCTTATAACAAGTGTTAAACCAATCCTAATTATTTATTAAATAAAAATAACTTTTATTTATTTTTATAATATATCAAATAATACACATTGATATATTCACAAAATATAAAACATTAAGGTAATAACATATGAAACAATTAACCCTTATTCATGAATAGAAAAGTACATGCTCAAATAAAATAATGTTACATGGAAAATTCCAAAAGTTCAACATTCATTTAATTATTTGGAATCTATCTAAGGTAAGAAACATGTATATATAATCTAATCTTTTTTCGCAATATAATTCATAAACACACATTTAATCCCATTAATTAGAATATAAACAACACGTGGATCACCTAAGATGGATTTTATAAAACATAACATCAAATATAAGAAACATAAATTAAAACATTATAGATACTCAGAGGTGCACTATAAAGTTCTATCCATACACTAACACATTTCCCCTAACCTCGTCTCAACTATCCTAAATCCCATACACCTTGTAAAAAAACAAGGAAAAGTGAAAGGAAAATTTATTCAACATGGTCCTCTTATTCGATATAATAACAATTCAATTCCAACCAGTGGTTCTACACTAGAGTTACACATGGCTTCATGCACACATCCCCATATGTAGGAGGTTGGTGATTAGTGTAAAGGTCCCAAGTAACATCATGAGGATACTATAATTTGGATACAAATAATTCATTAGTGTATATAAAAATATAGAAAAAATAAAAATTAAATAAGATATAAAAAACTACGTGACATAATTTTTAATGGTTCCTCACTCTCTGGGATGCTCTTGATCCCTCATATCTGTCTCATAAGGTTTCAGCTTCCCTTAGTGGTGACAGTTCATCTGTTTCCCTCCTCTTGGGTTCTTCATCTGTCTTGAACATATTGGGTTGTGCTCTCTCTCAGATTTAGTTTCTCTATCGCTTGACTCTCCCAACTAAGGGATGAATCTCTATTATTTCACTCTATCCATCTCCTGGCACCCTATTCTTGCATTCCTTAACTCATATCCATGTAAAATTTAGAGCTCATGGTATTATTATTTTTTGATAATATGATGTGGTGGATGTATGATTTCTAGGCATTACGATAATTATTTATTCTTACTATTGTTTCATTTACAATCTCCATTACAGGTTTTGTTCCACATTCATTAATTCTTGATCATGTATTTAATTGGTTACAGATCTCCATCAATATTCATTTTAGGGTTTCAATATTGCTTTCTTCATCCTTGTTTTAGGGTAGCTATGGGATGTAAAAATGTTTCTATTGAGTGGTTGGTGATGTTTGTCTCATCGTTGATTTTTGACAGTCATGTGTCTGGGTGATTTTCAAAGGCACATATGTCATTGAATTTCTATAGATTATTTCTTGTTTTTTATTGTTTCATTCTTGTTCAATGTAAAGGGATCAAATTTATACGGGGGAATAAGTTTCTTAAATATGCTTGTTGATTCTCCTTTTCATCACATTGTTTAAAGGAATGGAAAGGGAAAATGACTTATCACAAATTGATTCTTCCTTTGTAGAAAACAACAAAAATCCACAAAGGAATGAAAAAGGAGTCAAAGGACCTTGTGTCGTGCAAGTTCCCTTACTACCGCGCAAGTACACTTGCGCGCCACCTAATGGTCGTGGAAGTGAATTGCACACCCTCTTTGAAAACCGCCCAGGGGCTTCTCTAGCCTATAAATACCCCCGGTGGGCCCCCCATTTCGGGAGGAATTTTTTCAGAATTTAGATACACAGCTCTGAACGCCCAAGTCTCTTCTTCAAGTATTTCGAAAACTTATAAGGTATTTCTTTACCTATAATGGAAGGTATAAACAATAATAATAAAGTCTAAGTGTTTGAATTCACTAACACTTGCGCGCCTAAGTGTTTTACCCTTAAGGGAAATTGACACACTTGTGCGCCTCCTTACCTACTCATTGAAACTTGTGCACCACTATTCTGGAAGTACCTTGGGATAATTCTAATGGCTTTGATCAAGGATCACCCATGTATTACCCTACTGGTTATCAATCGTGGAAGTACCCATGTGATGCGCAGGTATACCTACGTGACCAGGACATGCAAGCCCACGTAGTACATGCACGACTTCTAGGACATGCATTCCCTTTCTATTTTTGGGTTCCCTCCCTATCCATTTAACCCCTCATATGACATTCCACCTCTCCTATTCAAGATTCAGTCTTCAAGACACTCTTCAAAGCCATTCATGGCATATTTTCTTCATTGACATCCTTATCTGAAAGTAATTCTATGGAATATATCTCAAAACATAATGATTTTCACATCGTTATGTCACAAAAGTTAGAGAGTTAATTCATTCAACCTCATCCTTTAAGATGATAGAATCATTAACTTGGGGCTCCTTTTCAGGAGTAAGCCTTAGTCCAAATTCTCATTAATTTGGGCATCCTCCTTAGGAGTAATCCCCATGTCCTCATTAATCTGGGCCACATTTTCAGGAGAAATCCCCAGTCCAAATTATCATTAATATGGGCATCCTCTTCAGGAGTAAGCCCCAAGTTCCCAAATATGGGCATCCTTTTCAGGAGTAAGCCCTAAGTCCTTTAATTCCCAAATTCCCTTAACCTGGGCTTCCTCATTAGGATTTAAGCCCTAGATTTCATATCCCTTTTAACCTGGGCCTCCTTTTCAAGAGTAAGCCCCAGTCTTAATTTCTCTTGACCATTCATAAATCCTTTTTATCTGGCCTTCCTTCTTAGGAGTAAAAACAAATCATAAGTCCCCTCCTAACTTGAGCATATTCCTTAGGAGTTATCCCATTGATTAGAGTATCCAAATATCTATGAAGGACATATACCTTTATGGACCATGTTCATGGATTTCATCCCTGAAGTAAATCTTAATCCTCATCTATTTGGGTAGTTATACATACATAAGCCCCACATCATTGCATGGAAAAATTGTCTAGTTTCAACAATACCTCTTGTTTCTCAAACCGAGCATGACTCACGTGAGCTTATAGTTTAAAAGTAATCATGAAATTTTTCTTTGAGCCATCAATCATGAATAAAACTCATACTCCCTTACTCGATCTACCTGGGTTCTGATTCATTTTCCAAAACAAAGGATACGTAGGTAGCCCATCTACGGGTATGATCCCAACTCTGAAATAATCAATGACTTTCTGAATGACAACAAACACCATGTGCCCCACTAAGTGGCTTTAAAACCAGTATGGTCATCGTAATGACCAAGAAACTTTTATGTAGTAAAGGATACCATTGACTAAGAATAACTAACAAATACAAATGACTCTTTATCGATGAAGAACCTCCAATAAATATAAATGATTCTCTAAATTTCCTACATTTCAATCATTGATTGTCATATCTAAAGGAAAGCGCATTTTATACTTGGTAATGTAATAAGGATTCACGAACATAACTTAAATCTATAAAGAGAGTCCCAGAGTAGACAATAATTCCCCTAAAAAAGGTGTGATGAGTCCGACCCCATCCACTCGACCAATGAAAATTCCTAAGACTCATTAGTTCACAACTAATGAGTGCTTACCTTTGGAAAGTAGGTTCAAATGGATATGGAATCATTAGATGTTTCCGGTTATACGAACAAACCCGTTAGAAACCGCATTTAGTGTTTGAATCATAAATAAACAAGATCATCCACAATTCCAGAGGAAACAAAAAATGGCGAACCTGACGTGAATCCTCAACCAAGTTAAAATGATGTTTTTCTTATTTGTTAGGCCCCTATTTAAAACTAAATGAGAGGGCCAACAAAACAATCAATTACATATTTACTCATCCGAAAGATGTAGTGGCTGTACTTATCTTTATTATGTTTGTTATATCAAACAGGAACCCTTTTCCAAGATCGTCTGCATTTCTAGAATGGATTCTCTTAAGTTTACATATGTGAATACCTATGCTGTGAAAACCACTACTTCGAATGCCACTGGTGCTACTCCTGCTGGATCGTCATCCACTCTAAGGATGAAATCACCTACTCAGCATCTTCAATGTTGGGTATCAAATGCGTTGGATAATGAGTACCGTCAAAACGGTACTATTCCAACTCTAGAGGCTACTTGACAAGCCCTCCAAGTGAACTACTCACACTGGTCATCCGGACAGTGACGACCAGTGATCAAGAAGCAGAAGGAGCTAACCACCGTCTCCAACTGTTTCGGGTCGTTATCCCCAAAACACAATCACCATTCACTCCCACATTCTGAGGGGGTGAATTAGCAGGTCACTTAGGTCCTTAATTCAAGGAGACATGTGTCCTTACCGAGGGATCTCATCAACAATCGTTTCCAGAATCGTGCGGTAGTCCACCCTCAACATGATGAGGGTATTGACTCCAGGCGTTCGGCTTAGATTACTCGAACCCGAGCAGGCAAGACGAATCGCCCGAGGCGAAATCCGGTAAACACTGAGCAGGTTCTCATCTCAGCAATCTCCGAAAAAATCCACCAACCTAACTTGGTGGAAAAGAACGAGCGAGAACACACACCAGTATGTTTTAATTCCGCTGTCCAGAAGACTCGTCTGGTAGCATCATTCCAATCCTACTAGGCAATTCTGAGGACTACTATAGGTAGGAACATACACTTGTTTATACATAATCAGTTAGCCAGCATGCTCTTATGACTACATATGATGGAGCTCGTCAACCACGTTCGTCAAATTGTAATCAGCAGGCACAAACACCTGCTATTATTGATCAAGCCTACCAACCGTCTTGCTTGGTAGCACTCGGAGAAGTCAGTCGGAAAGCTCCAACGACAAATAAGAGGCAGACTCCACTCTCTGCCCCTACACATGAGTACTGTCATGGTTCACTAACATGAAAAGGATGACATGAGTAGGCACACACACCTACTCCAAGCACAGAATGGACGTATATCCCCGTTCCGGCAGCTGATGTCACCATGAAAATTCTATCAATGGTGAAATAGAAGAAGCAAATCCCTGCTCATATTCTGGATGCTTACCAGGATATTATAACAGGTTTAGCAGCATTTCAGGGAATGAAACATAAATCTATCACTACCAGTGGAGTGACATATCAATAGTTCACTCCGAAATAGACAAACACATCTCTTCTAGTCCAAAAGGTTTGTGGTGAGTACTCCCCCATATCATACGGACAACCTAGTTATGAACATACACCTGATTTGAGTGGATATCGTCAGCCTAACCTGGACATATCTCCTGATCTGGCACATTCACCTGCTCAGATTAGCCACTTTCGTCAACAAGTGGTTTCCAAGGTGAGTAAGAAGGCGTCTAAGAATAAAACCTTCCCAGCACAGTTAAGAGATCAAGATCCAATCTGTAACAAGGCCTTGCTTGATGCGGGAGGTTTGAAGACCACAGACAGTTATCTGTTGGAATACAAGATTATACTCCCTAATTTCCCAATAGTGGGAACATTAATTCCAAAGGTCTTCAACATACACTTTCTCATGAAAGCTTTCTTCATGACAGTTTGTTCGATCTCGAAGATTTATATTCATATGAGAGCCATAGGAACCATCTGTGTGGTCAGAAGACCAAGGAGCAAGAGATCTCATCTTTTACTGTAACCCATTATGGTGTTCCTCCCAATGATGATGATTTTCACTGTGAAATTCCTCTCCGTATTAGTGATGAACATTTCCCGGAAAATTCTCCAATGGACAATGTAGTGCCGAGAAAGCCCTCTTATCTTGAGGAACATGAAAATGCAATACCAGTCATGTCTGATTTTTCATCAATAGAAGGTCAAATACTTTCTCAATTAAATGATATCCCAGGGTGTAGGTCATTCTCTGAACCACCCCTAAGTCATGCATCTTCTAGTTTAATAAGTGAATTCTCTACCAATCCTATTGAATCCAATGAAGCAACAAGGAAGCACCGACTCTAGTCAAATCTGGAAGAAGAATATTCATTGAATAATAAAGTTGAAATGCTGAAAATGATAAAACAACTGGCGAAAGGTGAAGTTGCATTCATGTTTAGGTTTCTGGATAACTCTCAGTATGAAATTCCAGAGATGTTGACGGAAGATGGAATTCATGACATTCGTCTCAACATATGGTAAACTCTTTGTCAATTGAAAATGAAAGTTTTATCTTATGATGAATACGATAATCATGTTATGATAATAGAAGGGTTACAACATCATATTGATTTGGCATCTCTATCAGTCTCTCGATATCTGAAGGTTGAAAAGCAGTAGAGATCCCTTCAGCATTCATGCCTTGGCGCACTAAGACTATTGCACCAATTAATTGCCAATGCCTCGTCTGGTGTTCATGTCTGAGGATGTGGAGTTCATGGGATCTAAATTTCAATATGCTCTCTAGTCAGCAAAGACCGCAAAAAATGGTCTAATGCAATGTTATTTCTCATGGCCAGCCACAATCAATGGGTTTTGTTTGTAATCAAAAGCTTTCACAAGAACAGACCTGAACTAGTTCTTCTCAAAATCAAGAATACAGAGAAAATGTTGTTGAATTACTCCTACATCATACAAGTGAGAATATTGAACAGGCCTCTCATATAGAGAAAGCACATCATCAAGTGACATAAGTGTCAGAAATCATCCAACAGTCTTTTGAACTGGGTTATAAAAGTGCATGTCGATTGATACATCCAGCTAATTTCCAGACTATGTATTGAAATATCAGTATATCTTTTAAGAATGTCTCAGAAATAGCATGTCAAGAGCCACCCCAGATTACCTGACTGGGGACTCTTTTAACTCAACCATTAGAATCAAAAAATAGTATTCGAGGAGTTGATCAAAGACAGCAAGAACTTCCCCAGTCCACAAGACTGGGGACTTTTTCAAATCCTCAATCCCTCCCTCGGAGAAAGTCAGTCTTTTCTCGATTGGGGAAAAACCCTCAAAAGGACGGTAGAGCCAAATTATCAAGAGATTCTCTCCAAATTACAGTTCTCCAAGAATTTCTTGAGGGATCAAATCAACAAAAGGCAATTCCTCTTCAGGTAATCGAAGAATACTATATCACAGAAATGCTTATAAGAAGGGATGCAATGCATTATGCATCAATTAATGTCATCAATGACGTTGTTGTTGATCCACCAGATGAGGCTCACTCAGAGGGATCAGATGAAGAGGTTTCTGCTCAAAAAGATGTATACACAGACACAAATGAAGAAGGTGTGCGTACACGAAATCAAAGGATTAACCAAAATCTCTGCGTTCCTTCAAATAACCCACTTTCCCCTCTCTAAAATGGATCTAACAATGGGAATGGAAAGAATCGGGTTACATACCCTTCCCTTGGATAAGGAAAATCCCTCTCACTAGAGAAAAGGTGTGTGAAATAGGAGGATGTAATGAAGGAATTAAGAAAGATGAATGCAGAACTACTTCTGGGTAGTCTTCCTCCAAAGTGTTTGGGAGTCAGTCATCCAATGGATTTTGATACAGTTACTGAGATGGATCAAGAATATCTTTATCTATCAGTACACCCTCACAGGTCTAATCCTATGGGTCAAGTACAACAACAATTTGTAGTCCTACCCTTAGTTACAGTACCATCCACCACATTTGTACCATCTCCAGTCATTGCACCTTCACAAGTCCAAGTTCAACTGGATGTTTCTCAAACATTAATAACTACCATTGAGTCATTAATTGCTCGGTTAGAGACTATGGAATGGAAATGTGCACAGTTTCAACCAAAAAAAAGAGCTTACCCTGAATGGGTAGATTCAATATCTCCCCCATTATGTTTTGGGAACCCTATATTCCCTATTTTCAATGGATCAGGCGATCCAAAATAGTATTTGACGCATTATGTATCTTGTTGTGATCCTATGATGGGAAATCGGGAATAGAAAGAAGCAATGAAACTCAGATTCTTCGTGCGAACCTTGAAAGGACCTGCTTTTGTTTCATATATAAGCTTGCAATCCCATTCAATTACCGGATGGGAAGATCTCTATCCAAAATTACATCTCCAATTCAGATCAATGTTGCCAAAGACAAAAATTTTTGATCTTACAAACTGTAAGAAAAGGGAGAATGGAAGGGTCTCAGATTTCATTGCTCATTGGAAGGGATTTACATATTCCCTAAACTTAACGCTTCCTCAAGAAGAACTGTTTTCAATCTGTGTGGAAAATCTCGGTGACAAATTATGCATGCCATTGATCCCTCTAAAATACACAGGAGGGTTTCGTGACAATACTTCAATCGCTCAACATATTTAAGATTCTAATATAATGACTAAGGATAATGCTCATGTAATTCCACCAACTCTAGGAACGAGAATGGGTAAAGCATAGACTGCTACAGTTATGCTTAAACATGAATTTGTACCTACTTCTACTTCAAAACCTTTATCTTCTCAAAGGGCTCCACCTCTTGAGCGCCAACAACATAGGTCGTTTCATCAAGATGATCAAAGATATAAAATACAAAAACAATTTTAGGGTTTTTGGATAAAAGATTATTCTTTTTGAAATGAACAAGTTTCTGGTTATTTAATTTTGGCCTTGGAAAATAATTTCGTTCAATTGGCAAGGCCCAAGAGGCCAAACAAGGAAGGAGATAAAGAACGTCCCAACTATTTCCCATTTCATCAAATGTCGGGGCATCCTATTCCTTAGTGTTTTGTTTTAAAGGACCTCCTGCAAAAAATGGTCGATTTGGGACATGTTAAACTGAAATCTTCTTCAGCTCAGGTAGCATGTGTTACTGCTACAGTTCCGGAGGAGGAAGGCGAGTGGCAAGAAGTCAAAAGCAAAAATGCCCAGAAATATGATGATTGGATGGTCAGAAAGATGATCAACCGAACTCATTCTATTTTGTGAACATAATTGAAGAAAACAATTGTGCCTTCTTCCATAAATGCCGCAACAAAACCCTCTCCAATAGAGGGAAAATCCTCAAAGAAACAGAATAATTCCTAGAAAGAGGAACAATCAGAAGAAGATGATTATGTGTCAAAGCCTAAGTTGTCTTTGACTCAGGTAGATTTCATGCCATCTACTTTGAAGCCAAGATCATGGCCTCACCATATGGCACAGCCTAAACAGGCTAATCCCGCAGAGTCTTCATCGGATGAAGAGTTGATTTTCGGTTCTATCAATATGATTCAATTAATAGATCCCTATGCCAGTCGCAGTTTCAATTTTGATGAGCCCAAATTCCCTATATCAAATAGAGGAGTCAGAGGAAATTCTATAGGCATAGGATACAGGGGAAGATGTGGATATTTCAGAGGCCACTATTCCAATTTTACCCCTGCTAGAACTGTGTATGCAGAAGAAACTCGTGGTAGAGCCCTTCAACGAGCTCAACAAGAACAATAATGTTCTTCCGCACAAGGAAAACTAAGCCCTATCACAATTATTCTGGAATATCGGTTGAAGGTTCCATCTTCATCTTCTAAGTATGTAAATAGACCTAATCGGTCTAATATTCCAATGTTAGGAGTATTTCCAACTCCTATCCCGATAAAAGATGCATTAAATTTTAAAGCATAAACTTCCAAGGAACCTGCTAAGCCACATGTTACTATTGGGAAACACAGTACTTTGGATCAAAAGTATGATATATTGAAACACCTGGCCCAAGTATCGGCCATGTTATCAATTTTGGATGCATTGAATCTATCAAAGGATCTTCAGGAGGCACTAATAGAGTCTTTGTCAAGTCCTCATGTTTTTGAGACTGAAATTGTTGTAGCTAAAGTCTACCATATAGAGAATAATCGTGCAGAATTCCATGCAGTGATATCTTTCAGATATGATGATGAATATGATGTCGTGCATGGAAATATCAGAACTGTGTACTTATCTAGCAAGGTCAATGTCATAAAAATCAAAAGAGCTTTCATTGATAATGGTTCAGGAGTCAACCTCATACCCATTCGTACAATTCATTGATTGGTCCTCACTGAATATTATTTATCTCCTACTACCATGATGTCACAAGGATATGATTAAAATGAACAAGAACCACTGGGAGATGTTACACTCAGAACTCAGTTTGGAGATCTTGTTTCAAATTCAGATTTCGTGGTTGTTGATCAAGACACAGCCTTCAACATCTTTCTTGGAAGACTGAGGCTACGTTAACAAGATGTTTGCCCTTCATCATACCATCAATGTCTCAAATATTGTTTTGACGGTCAAGACATTTGAATCTCAATACATTGAGGCAGAATTCTATCACATGAAGGGAAGGGTGAAATCCACAATAAGGGAGATTACCAAAGTTAATTCTCCATATGGTTTGGAAAAGATTCCAGTAAACCCATTTAATATGGGAGTACATATTATGTGTTGCCTATCAGTCAAATTGACAGGATAGACCCATTTAAAAATATACTTATAGAAGGATCCATAATGTCAATTACGGCAATCAATACAGACAACATGGGAGAAATTGGGGAGCCACCAAGCAATGATGAAAGCTCCAATGGAGATGTCTTCATTTCATGTGCTGAAATCCCTCAAGTCTATAAATCACCAACAAGTCCAGAAGAATTATAGAAACATCAGAGGTGAACGATGATATTGATTCTCAATCCATCATCTCCTCTTTATTACCCATAGAAGACACATCATCATCAGTAGGGTCAAAAATTGAGATTCTTTCTCAAGATGTTTAAATTTTAATATCTCTTCTAATCATGAGAATTATACATTATCATCTACTATGCAAGTAGAAACATTAGAATTAACACATGTTGAAGTAGAAGAGGAAGATCTCAGAGATGCTCCTCCAGTATTTGAAGAGGGTATCTCTACCACTGTGGATGAACACAGAGAAAGAAATCTGGGTACAAAAGAAGATCCACGCCCCACTATAATTAGTGCGGCCATGACTCTGGAAGAGAAAGAGATTTATATTTCCTTATTAAATAAAAATCGAGATATATTTTCTTGGAACTATAAAGAGCTGCCCGGGCTTGTTCCTGATGTTTCCAATCATCGTTTAGGTTTTCCAGAAGAACATCGAGGATTCAAACAAGCCTTTAGAAGAACACAGCCAACCTATGCTTACAAAATTAAAGCTGAAGTGGATAATCTCATCAAATCTAACGTTGTCAGAGAAGATAAATATCACAATTGGTTGGATAATATTGTCCCAGAGAAAAAGAAGAATGGTAAAATTAGAGTTTGCATTGATTTTAGAGATCTTAATAGGCATTGCCTTATGCATGATTTTCCAGTTCCGATTACAGAACATTTAATCGATGAAACAGCTGGCTATGAAGAACTTTCCTTCATGGATGGATATTCCAGATATAATCAAATCCGAATGGATTCAGAAGATGAGGAATCTACAGCTTTCAGAGCCCCTCAGGGTGTGTTTTGCTATTGGGTAATGCCTTTTGGCCTAAAGAATGTAGGTACAACATATCAGCGTGCCACACATCGTATAATCAAATCCTTTTTAAGGAAGTTTGTTGAATTTTATGTGGAATATTTTGTGGTTAAATGCAAACAATGTTCTAATCACTTGGCTGATTTGGAGGTCATATTCAACAAACTTCGGAAATATAATTTGATGATGAACCCCTTAAAATGTGCTTTTGGGGTAACATCAAGAAAATTTCTCATCTTTGTTGTACTCCCTCGTGGTAACGAAGTCGATCTTGATAATACCATGTCTATCCCTGGTATGTCACATCCACGATATTTGAAAGAATTGAGTGGACTTCAAGGAAAATTATCCTATATTCAGCCTTTCATCGCCAATTTGGCTGGAAAAAGTTTACCCTTCACCAAAATGATGAAGAAGGGAGTCACATACCAGTAGACTAAATAATGTCATGATTAATTATATATTATCAAGGAATACCTATTGAGTCTGACGGTACTCTTGCCACCTGTTGAAGGAAGACCGCTTATCCTTTTTGTGACAGCTTTAGAGCGATCATTGGGTGCCTTTCTTGATCAGAAGAATGATGATAGGAATGAAAATAGCCTATACTATCTCAATCAGACTATGCTTAAAGCAAGAAAACCGGTATTCAAGTATTGAGAAGTGTTTCCTGGAATTAATCCTTGCAGTTCAGAAGTTGAGACACAACCTACAACATCATGGCGTCCAATTTTTAACTCATAATAACCCTCTCAAATTCATCCTTAGTCGTCCAATGCTTACAAGATGTCTGCCATGGTGGGAAGTTATCTTGCAGCAATTTTATAATCAATATGTGTCTCAAAATGCAATAAAGTGCCAAGCACTAGCTGATTTCCAAGATGAACACCCTTCAGTGGAAGATACATCTTTAGATATTTAACTCCCTGATGAGGAAGTCTTTTCTATTCAAGAAACTCCTCAGGCATTGGAAATGTACTTTGATGGTGCTTCCAGAAGTCCAACATGGAGAAAAATGGAAAATCCTAAATTCAACAAGGTGGGTTTATGAATTGTGCTCATTTCTCCAAAAAAGGCAGTGTTACCCTATTCCTTCATATTATGGGACGGTGGTACCAATAATGAAGTAGAATACCAAGCAATCATTGCAGGGTTGGAGTTGGTGCTTCAAGCACAAGTGAATCATTTATGGGTTAAGGTGATTCAGACCTCGTAATCAAACAATTCAATGGGGATTATGAAATTATTAAAGAAGAACTATTCCCTTTGTATGATTATGTTGGAGAGTTAATGGCGGAATTTCATATGTAACCGACATTTTCTTATGTCCCATGATCACAAAATGATCAAGCTGATGAACTGGCTAATATAGCCACAACTCTGGCAGATCCAAATCGGGATGAGACAACTATCAGTATTGCCCACCGTCGTGCAATTTCACCTTATGTTCAAACTACAACAGAGGAAATTAATGAAATTAGTCCCATTCCTGAACCATATGGTCATACTACAGGATAGATGACACCTATTAGGGAATACCTTCAAAATGGAACACTTCCACCTGATAGAGGTCGGAAAGAACCAATCCAGCAACATATTGTAAACATTACACTTTATGATGGCCCAGATCACCTAGAGAAAATTATTTACAAGCATGGTTTTGATGGAGTTCTCGTCAGATGCATTGAAGGTGAATAGATAATGGTTTTCATGAAAGAAGTGCATTCAAAAGTCTGTGGTGCCCACCAGTCTAGGCATAGACTGTCTGATCAGATTCAAAGGCTTGGGTACTTTTGCCCTTCAATGATACAAGATGGTGTTGATTACACAAAGATGTGTCATTCATGTCAAGTACATTCCAACTTTATTCATCAACCTCCAGAGTTGCTTCATACAGCTAAATAATCGTGGCCATTTTCCACATGGGGAATGGATGTGGTGGGACCTTATCCTTCAGCTACAGCCAAGCAGTTTAAGTATATTCTTAATACTACTGACTTCTTTTCCAAATGGGTAGAGGCAATACCTCTCAAAGAAGTTAGTATAAAAGAATTATTTGCTTCATCAAGTCTAACATTATTACCAGATTTGGTGTCCCTCATACCATATTGACGGAAAATGGCACAAACTTATGTTCATCTGTGGTGAAGATGTTGTATCAAGACTACAACATCAAATCCAATCATTCATCTTGGTATCATGCAGTGGCCAATGGCCAGATAGAAGCCTTCAAAAATAATATGTCAAATATACTGAAAAATTTGGTGGATAAAGATAAGAAGTCACGGCCTGATAAACCCTTTCATGCTTTATGGTCTTATAGAACCACCACCTTCACTGCAATGCGGTCAACTCCATATTCACAGGTATATGGAACAAAATTAGTCTTTCCCATTGATGTTCAATTACCTTCAATCAGAGTTTCTATTTGTGATCAATCATCTACAGATGAACAATCTCAAAAGAGATTGAATGAATTGGAATGGTTAGATGAGAAAAGATTGAGCACTTTTCACCACTTGGAAGTCTATCAGAATCAAATAGCACTGGCTTTCAACAAAAAATTTAATCTTCATTCATTTATTCAAGGATAATTGGTATTAGTTCTCAAAACTACAATGATACTAGGAAATAAACCTCCCAAGCTTAAACCAAAGTGGGAAGGACCATATTCAATACATAAGGTCTATTCCAATGGAGCTTATTCTTTATTATCAATGGATGGAGAACTCATCACTACTCCAACCATTGCCATATTTCTGAAGAAGTATTTTGTATAAACACAAAATACATTTTCGTGGTCCATACATATGACCATAAAAAATTTGTATTACTTTCGTCCCACACGACGTTAAATGGTGACGTCCTAACTACATAACGCTAAACTATGAAGAAGTCCCTTACGTCCAGCAAGACGTTAAACGGAATCATCCGCGGTCCATACATATGACCTTATACAATTTTTATTACTTTTTACCACATTACATTAAACTGTGATGTCCTAACTACATGACGCAAAACTATAAAGAAGTCCCTTATGTCCCGCAAGACGTTAAACTGCATAACCAACGGTCCATGCATATGACCTTAAACTATTCACACTTTTGTCCATAATGATGCTCTATTGTATCGTCCCTTTTTCATCCAAAATGACATTAAATTGTGAAAAAGTCCCTAATACGTCCAACATGACATTCAAATGTGTTCACTTTTTTACTTACTACATGACATTAAACTGCACAGTTCTCTTTCGACCAACAAGACGTTAAACTATATTGTCCCCATCTTCCTAGCTACATTATCCTAAACTGTACTAAAGTCTAATAATATGTCCTACATGAAATTAAACTATACTATGTCCCTGCTATATGACATTAAGATTTAAAACACCAATAGTCTTAACTGCATGACTTTAAACTGAAAAGTCCCCTCCATTTATCCTACATGACATTAAACTGTGCATCGTTAGGGTTGTTGCTATCTATTATTTCTCACACAGAGTATGACACACTTGAGCATAGAGAGAACCTCAACCATGACAATATCTCTGGGCAATTAACCATGTGTAAGTCCCAAGACTATTTTTAAGTTCGTTGTCCCCAAGAACAACTTTTTCACTACTTCATTCTTTAAATGAACTACAAGGACTTTGATCCTTGCCATCTAGGCTGGGTACGTAGGAAACCTATTGAGGTTCATTCCCAAAACCAATCTATTAACATCGGTTCACCTCCATCTCATACGATGTTGATTCATGAAACCACCCCCAGAATCATTATCTTTACATTGATTCACCTTTGTTCTTACTATACGATGTTAAGCTATACAAATTTTTTGTCCTGTATGACAATAAACTAAAATATTTTTTGATATCCTCACCTATGAGGGAATCATTACATACATTGGTTTTCAATCATTTTTCATTCCAAAGACAAGGTGCATACGTGGAAATGCCTGAACCTTTTATCATGGGTTAAACCATCATTTCACTAAAGTCCCATTTCACCGTACACATTTACGAACCAAATTTGTACATAAGGTATTTCTAGAAATACGTGGGCTTGATTCCCATACTTATGGGATATGTAGTAATATTCGAGTGTCCCTCGAATCCTACCCCATGTCTTTTGGGCCTAACCACAAATTCCACTTTCACTCCCTTGACTGAAAAGTCCCCATGAAAACACACACTGTGTATTTCTTATAATGGTCCGAGTTCTATGACCCTAAACTAAGATCTCCAATTCATTTCTCCCCGCACGACGTTAAACTGTAGTTCAATAAGTATGTATGGATTGATTCCCATCCTTATAGGATACGTAGTGAAGTCTAATATTTCAATTCAGGACCCGGCCATGACATGATTATGGTTAGCATTGATCTGTGCATCCCTGCACACATTGGACAACACCAATCATTGTGTTCCATTATCCGAACCATAAATATTTTCATATCTTCATAACCCTTTCCTGACTTCTAATAAAAAAATTTCCAAATTCTATGAATTCTTTTACCGGATTATGTAACATGTGCCCTTAGGCGGCCTTGCATTAGAAGTCTACATATTGGACCTGTCAGCCAAAAGATGCTATTATTTGACTATGCATCCAATGCCCTTAAGAGGCCCTGCATAATTCAACCCCCTAATGGGTTTGTTAAGTAGTGGTAACCTCATTCTCTGGTGGAAAAACACTTGTTTCCTTATTTGTCTTAATCCAAATAGATAGGGATCCACAAAATTAGCCATCCTTAACATATTTGTCCCATATTCCTTTTCATGATATGAAAGTATTCAAGTATATGGTTTATATTTTCCTTCCCTACGCTTGGGTCAGACCTTCGTAGGAGTAACATTTATCATATTCTTAGACAATCTTGATTTAAAATATCTTCTTTGTATTCAAGTACCTCTTTCCATACATCAAACTCTATAATTTGGAAAAGTTGTATCCCCAAAAACATTCACTGGCTTCATAGAAATAGAAAAGAAAATTTCTAAGAGTTCTTTTGCCTGACAATGCAGCACGTTCGGTTAGGCGTCCTTGCATAAGTAGTCGACATAACGGACCTGTCAGCCAAAAGATGCTATTTATTTGACAATGCAGCCAATTCCCTTAGGTGGCCCTGCATAATTCAACCCCCTAACGGGTTTGGTAAATAATGGTAACTTTATTCTTGGGAACTACTTATTCTAATTCCTTTTAGCTCTTTTTCATATCATTCCTCATATTCAAATTTTCTTAAGTCATACTTCAAATATTTTCACTCATACTTGAGTATGATAATATGTTTTCAGATAAATTTTCAAGGAATTGAGTAAATTCTAATTCATTCGGTCAAAGATATTTCGGCCTTAAACATTAGCCTCTTTATGTCAGACATGCATGACTTTAAACTGCCCACCAAACACAATGGAACTCTGAATAAATGTTAAGTTACAACTCACTAAACATACATTTTGTATGATATAGGTAATATTAAGCAAATTAAAAGATTCAAAGTCTGTAGGGTTATTTAAAAAAATCCTAGTAAAAATCAAACTATGCTTACTAGGCCCTTTGGCTTATGTAAAATTAAAGCAGGTAGCAGGAAATTATGTGCACAAGTGATTGAAGATGAAATAATTCTTTCCATTTAATGCACAAGAATTAGAAGGAAATACACAGATTGGAGTCTCATCTCTTTTCGAAGAAATTACAAGAGGTTGTCAACATAAGTCTTCACTTGATGAACAACATCATGAGCTTCATCAGCAGCTACTTGAAGCTCATGAACCCAACCAACGTCACACCATTCAGCCTGATGGAGTGCTTTATTGGAATCCGCAATGGCCTTCATACCATTTGTTTGATCTCCCTCCAGTGAATTATTTAGTAGTTCACGTTTCCTAGTAACAGAATCTAACTGTTGCTGGAGGTGTATCTGTTGGACAACTTTATCTTTGATCTTATAATTCAGCTACTTCATCTTGGAAGCATAGTCAGCCTCAGCTCGGGATACTACAGCTTTAAATTCACCGATATTTAATGACAACTTCACCCAGGTCAGATCTTCACGAGTCTTTTTCTCCTGCTCCCTCCTGAAAATGACCTGTTTCACCGTGGCATGGATATTTTCATATCCAAAACCACCAAGTCCTATCATGATGAACATGGACTAAAATCGAGGGATCTTTGATAATATCTCATCTAATGTCACCTCAGATATGATTTTCCATATGTTGTTCCATGCCTTGCGTCTTGAAAAGATGAGCGTCTTAATTACCTCCGGGTCTGATTAGACATCGTCATCAAAAGGGGGCATGTAATCTGGGATTAATGAACTTAGGGAAGTTCCCTATTATAATCTTTCCCCCTAACCTGAGAATCTTCACTTTCAATTCCTGTTGGGGTGGAGGCTGAGGCCTCACCTCCATATCTAGCCACTGCAATTGATGATCCTACATAATTAATTGAAAGCTTTGGTAAATTTCAATGGATAACAAAAGAATTGCTTGTCATGAAAATTAAGTACAATCACAAATATTGTTATTCCTTACCCAACGGTAGATTAGTAACCTAAGAAGTCTCCTCCCCATCTTTCCTAGCTTTGAAAGGATAATTAGGATGAGTTTGAGTAAGCTCCACTAGGTTCAAATCCACTTGTGCTAATGTCTCTACAATGGTAGGGTTTTCTGTACCCCCGCCAGGCATGGTTAGTTCAACAGCGTGCTCAGACAAAGCTGGACATTTGAACCAGTCATGATTAGAAATGTAATTAGAATATATTCTCAATAGGACTATGGATAACACTCATGTCCATAATCTTCTAAATTACATGGTAATTTAACATGATTTATAAAACCTTCCAAAGATGTGCCATGTTCCATAATATCATTTAATGTTATCTCAGAATCATGGTTACTCTCACCAGTGGGGGCATTTGATGTGTCTTCTTGGTAACCTTCATCCTACAGTCCCTGACCCTGGGCAGCATCTTCCGATAAAATCACGACATCAGTTGCAATAGCCTCCGAATGTTCTAATGCAGGGGTTAAACCTGAAGTATCATGGAATGGAAGTTAGACTATGTTTCATTCAAAATTTTATGAAGCATTGTTAACTTACCAAAAATAGGTTCTTCTCTTCTTTAAACATTAGAAAGAGGGATACTGGGAACAGATGCTGGCTCTTTTGCAGAAGCAACCAATTCATTCTGAATTTCTGATTGTTCCATAGCACCATACATGGTCCTAATAGTAGGATCAGTCCTCTCCATTTGAGGGGAAATTTAAGTATCCTCAACAATCCCTAAAAATATGAGCAAACCTTTCATGAGTATAGATTCATGATTATCTGAAGGACTTACCACTACTAATGAAGCATTTAGATATGGACTTCATCCTTTGATTCCTTTTATATTTTGGATTTTTTGGAGTGTTGGTAGTCTCCCTTATTGGCACTTGAATTGGAGAATGGAAGGTCATGTCCAACTCCCCATTAATGGCCTACTGGCCTGGAGATATCTCACCCCACTTGCGAGCAGATTCAGTAGCAACCCCAATGGCAGTACAACTAGGGTTATACTGTGGTGAAGGAACTTCAGTAGATCCTTTATTTTCATGCTGTAGGATGATGAAAATAATTTCATTAATTAACAAAGATTTGACTGAAATAAAGTTGGAAGGAAAATAAGGAAAGAAAACCATACATCTTTAGGGGCCACATAATAGTGCCACTCATCATCAACCCATTCAGCGGCACCACGATCTATCATTTACTTTACCCACCTGGTGACAGGAATGGAATCATCAGTGGCATATATGAGCATTTCTAGCTCCTTAATATAATACTTAACTTCATTGGGGTTATCCTTGTATTGGATATCTGTAGAATCCACAAGATTCCCTATTCCAGGGAGTTGTAGACCCTCACAATAAATACAGCTAGGCGGTCTCAGTACCATAATATAGACTCTTCCATGTCTGTACAGCCTCTGGTCATAGATATTAAGTGCGTGTACCAGAACGCTGCTAGGAAGGTCCTACAATCATCGACATAAATTTTCTTCTAGCTCCTGCACCTATTGATAGAGAAAAAGAAAATATGACTTATTGCATTATAATGTGATGGTTATTAAATTACCACAATGAAGTAACTCACCAGGAGTTGATGGAGTAGGTCTTTTGATTCTAACAGGAGGATTTTATCGGGCACAAGGCCGATTTCCCACTTGTTGTGTCCCATCATCTCCATCATGGGAATCCCGTGAATCTGTCCTATAAGAGGAATCTGGCGAATAAGCTTCATGTGGGGAGGCATCACCTTCATGAGGAAGGGTTTCTTTCTCTACAGTCCTCTTACCTTTCCCCAACTGATAAACTCGGTGATTCAGCACCCCTTTAGGATATCATCCTATCTAGTTCATGGCACACCATGTAGTGAAGTTATGTGCCACTTTTTCAAATAGTAGATCAAATACCGCCCCAGTCTTCTCCCTTGATGTTAGTATCCACCATTGCTGAGCAACCATAGGTCTTTTCTCTAACCTGACATGTACTGGGGGATATACATCAATCTGTTGCAGACACATGAATTGACGTGGACATCTATATGGAGCATAGGCCTCACATATAATTTCTCCGTCAATCCTAGAAACTAGAACACCATCTCTCCAAGCTAGCATGTATAACCTCAAATCCAAGCAGTTTGTTCCATCATCAACAAACCGTCCGGTTGGCGGATTTACATAGGGAATGATGTTGAATTCCTTAAACATTCTCAGCCTCACATTCATGTCATATGAATTAATATTTAATGGAGCAACTCCAGAGAATGCTTACACTGACGGCCTGAGAGAACATCCAGGAATTTTTACTCCATTCTCTACATTATAATTCCTGATGTGAGTGGCGATCCATCCCCATAAAACATGGAAGGGTCCCACTATTTATAATGGAGATTTACCCATGAATACATGAAGTAAACATCTGTGAAACATTGCTAAAATGGAGGTAGCCAAGCCAACCATTTTCCTTCAGCCAACATTGCCACAATAATGAAAGTCTCTAGCCTGACGCCTCCCTTCGAATCCCTGACTGGAATGAGATAAACGCTGAGCCACAAAGCCAAGAAGACCGCCAGACGAGTCTTCTTTGGGATCCATTGATTCACATAATATCCCCATTTCTCAAACTCTCTTGCTTCTATAGTTGGCCAGAATGTGCCAGGAGCACCCCTCTTCTCAGGTTTTAGGAAGGTGGTAGGATGGGTGGGCCTCTTATCCTTTGATTTATTTTTCGTGGATCCTTTCTCCTTAGGCTTAGTCTCCTTTGGCGCCTTCTATTTCTTCTCAATAAGAAATATATTTATCCACTCCTCTTGATGAATATCCATTCAAAAATGAGTTATGGAGTTCTCTGAACTCTTGAGCCTGCGAAAGATTTTAAATAATTCCCAAGCCAATGTAGGTGTCTTCTCTGAATCATTCCATATCACCTTGGGAGTAATGAATTCATCATACATGTCGCCCAAAATTGGAGCCCCTGTGATCCTGTGGACATCCCACAGACTGATGTCTACTTCTCCATGAGTCAGATGTAAAGAATTGGTTTCTGGGCTACTGTGGCTGAGTATCTCCGCCACGAAGATATCATGTCTATAGATATATGTTTTCCCAACCCAGATAGAATTTTATATCACCACTCCTTTCATATCTTCGACAATCTCCACACAGGTTTGTCACAACTAGTATTCCCACATCCATGTTGTCTTCACACCTCCCCCAGTATGGAAGTCCCATCTTTTCTTCCAGGGTTTGGATTGATCCATTTGAGCATTTTGGATGATTGATAGATGACAATGTGGTTGCAGCTCAGGATTATGAGGTTTCATATCTGGCGTAAAAGGTCTATAATGCATCATGTGGTCCTTCTCCACTTTTCCAGCATTTATAAATCCTCCTCCACATGAGATATTATCTCAAGAAAAGTTGGTATAATTCTGAAACCACGAAAATGGGAGATATTTCTTTACTTCTCAAATAGTGACTTCTCACAGATGACCATAGCCATACAAAGGCTGATAAGTACTTTGTGGTAAATCAAAGTGATATTACTTCAAATACATAGCCAAATCCAGAAGTGTTCTATCATAGATGGTATAATAATCGTGGCAAACGATATCAATTGTATCATCAAGATGTTTTCTTGCAAATTCATCAGTCATTCCAATTTTTCTTGGAGCCATTGAATCTGCACAAAAGATGAATAATTAACTCTTAAAATAACTTTATTTTTCATAAAATTTGTGACATAATTTGAAAAAATTTGAAAAGGCATTTAGGTGAGCAAGTCTAAACATGGCGCACATGTGTGGATATGTCACGCATGTATAATGTGCCGATCAAGTATTTGGCGCGCAAGTATCACCGCGCAAGTCCATATATCTTGACAGCAGCGCGATAGTAGAGAAAAAGCAAAAAAGAGAGAAACTTGTGCGGCAGAGATGACCTGTGTGGCGAGAGCTCAAAAATCCGAAGTTTGGTGCAATGCATGAAAAATGATCACATATATATAGGCCAGGCCGGCCACCAGCGCGCCTATAGCCTGCGCGCTCCAGCCATTCGTGACTCACACCTGCGCGATGACAATTACATGTTGAACACCTGCATGCCTCTTTCCCTTTGGTTTTATTCTTCTCCTCAGAGTCAAATACTTATTATTTCGGATCCAACTCTGAGGGGGGACTTTTGTTGATGCTTCTTTTCATCACATTGTTTAAAGGAATGGAAATGGAAAATGCCTTATCACAAATTGATTCATCCTTTGAAGAAAACATCAAAAAACTACAAAGGAATGAAAAAGGAGTCAAAGGACCTTGGGTCACGCATGTTCCCTTACTACCGCGCAAGTACACCTTCGCGCCGCCTAATGGTCACCCAAGTGACATGCGTGCCCTCTTTGAAAACCGCCCGGGGTCTTCTACAGCCTATAAATACCCCCAGTGGGCCCCCCATTTCGGGAAGAATTTTTCGAGAATTCAGATACAGAGCTCTGAACGCCCAAGTCTCTTCTTCAAGTCTTTAAAAAACTTCGAAGGTAACTCTTACATAGAATGGAAGGTCTAAACATGATGAATAAGGTCTAAGTGTTAGAATTCACTAACACTTGCATGCCTAAGTGTTTTACCATTATGGGAAATGGAAACACTTGCGTGCCTCCTTACCTATTCATTGAAACTTGCGTGCCACTTTTCTGGAAGTACCTCAGGATAATTCTAAATGATTTGATAAAGGATAACCCAAGTATTACCCTACTGATTATCAATTGCACAAGTACCCATGAGCCACGTAGGTATACATGCGCGTCTAGGACTTTCATGCCCACGCAGTACCTGCGCGCCTGCCAGGACTTGCGTGCCCTTTCTATTTTTTGGTGCACTTCTTATCCATTTAACCCCTCTTATGCCATTCCACCTCTCCTATTCAAGATTCAGTCTTCAATACACTCTTCAAATCCATTTAAGGCATTTTTCTTGATTGACATCCTTATCTGAAAGGAATTCTGTGGAACATCTCTCAAAACCCAGTGATTTACACATCTTTTTGTCACTAAAGTTTTAGAGTTCATTCATTCAACCTCATCCTTTAAGATGATAGATTCCTTAATCTGGTCCTCCATTTTAGGAGTAATTCCCAGTCCAAATTATCATTAATTTGGGCATACTCCTTAGGAGTAAGCCCCATGTCATCATTAATCTGGGCCCCTTTTTGATCAGTAAGCCCCAGTCCAAATTTTCATTAATATGGGAATCCTCCTCACGAGTAAGCCCCAAGTTCCCAAATATGGGCATCCTTTTCAAGAGTATGCCCCATGTCCCTTAATTCCAAAATTCCCTTAACCTGGGCTTCCTCTTAGGACCATTTTCAAACCCCTTTTAACCTGGGCCTCCTTTTTAGGAGTAAGACCCTATCTAAATTTATCTTAACCAGTCATAATTCCTTTTAATCTGGGCTTCCTTCTCAAGAGTAAAACCCAATCATAAGTCCCCTCCTAACTTGAGCATCTTCCTTAAGAGTAATCCCGAGGATTATAGTGTCCAAATCTCTATGGCGCACATATACCTTTATGGACCCTGTTCATGGATTTCGTCCCTGACGTAAATCTTAATCCACATCAATTTGGGTAGTTATACATATATAAGCCCCACATAATTGAATGGAACAATTGTTTGGTTTCACTAATACCTATTGTTTCATACACCGAGCAAGACTCACATGATCTTAGTGTGTAAAATTAATCATTAAATTTTTATTTTGAGCCATCAATCATGCATAAACATCAAACTCCCTTACTCAAACTATGTGGGTTATGATTCCTTTTACAAAACAAAGGATATTTAGGTAGCCCATATGTGGGTACGATCCCTACTCTGAAATAATCAATGTTCTTCTTAATGACAATAAACATCATGTTCCCCACTGAGTGTCTTTTAAACCAGTATGGTCATCGTAATGACCAAGAGACTTTTATGTATTAAAGGATACAATTGACTAAGAATCTCTAACAAATACATATGATTCTCTATCAATAAAGAACCTCGAATACATATAAAAGATTCTCTAAATTTCCTACATATCAATCATTGATTGTCAGATCTCAAGGAAATATCATTTTTTACATGGTAATGTAAGAAGGATTCACGAACATAAATTAAATCTATAAAGAAAGTCCTGGAGTAGACAATAATTCCCCTCAATAGGAGTGATGAGTCTGACCTCCCATCCTCTTGACCAATGAAAATTCCTAAGCCCCATCAGTTCAAAACTAATGAGTACCTACCTTTGGAAAGTAGGTTCAAATGGATATGGAATCATTGGATGTTTCTGGTTCTATGAACAAACACATTAGAAACTGCTTGAAGTGTTTTAATCATAAATAATCGAGATCATCCACTATTCTAGAGGAAACAATTCCATGACCATGTGTCCCATCTCTGATATGTTGTTCTACCATGTGTGATGGTTCTTCCGGGTATGGGAAGTGATGTTTTGGTGGGAAACAAATTTCCAAGAGGTGAGTTCTTCTTGTGGATGTATAGTGTGATTGAGGATGGCTATTCTGAGGATGAATTCAGAGTTTTTATTTTGATGGTTGGTGATGGCGTGTTCAAGGATTTATTATTGTCAGGTTAAACATGATTTTCATTGGCTATAGTGTGTCTTTGTGCATCTCTGCCGTCCGGTTTCTCCATCATATTGGTGAAGTTATGGAAGGAATTGATGATGGTAGTTTATGTTTAATATATTGACCTATTAGTTTCATGATGACAGATTTATTTAAATGAGATGTGATACTCGTCGATTGATCCTCCATTAGATTTTAGTTTCGATGTGTTTTAAAATTTCAATTAGGTATCTGTATTGTAATGTTTTTTAGCCCTCCATGATGTTTTGAGTTGGTTATTTTGGTTACCACTCAACTAAAAACAGGTTATTTTGAATATATAAAAACATTTAGTCATAATAAAATAATAATCATCAAAAAAGAAGAATATAAAAATATAGCCCTTGTATTAGATGTATGGGATGCCAAATACATAATGTAAAACTAAACAAGGATCCATTATATGGCGATATGTATGTAAATAGATGAATCAAAATATTTCCCAATCAAAATCTATCTAGAAACATCCAAATCCCCATTTTCTACCTTCTCAACCTTCTAATGTAGCCCTCTTACTCTCCACTATATCCCCAGTTAAGAATTCATAAAGAACAAAAAAATACATTAGTATGGTGTGACTAAAATTCATAGTTGGATACTAAGAATATACCTTACCAAAATTTCATAAACTATAAAAGTATATTCCATTAATGAAAAAAATTAGATATATAGAAAATAATATATCAACAAATTAAAAAACACATTCAAGGTCCCAAGAGACCAGATCGTGTTTCATTTTCAATATGCAATAAAAAACCATGGTTTTCCACATAACACATCCCCCAGAGAGGGTTTCCCAAAATCATGCATCACATTCCATCAACATAGATAACCTATTTATGTATAAATAAATGTATGTCACATCAATCACAGAGGATATCCCAAAATAATGTAGAAAATATCATCCATTTGGAAAACCCATGTACCATACATCCAATGTCTGGAATATCAATCCCTAAGGATAGTCCACTATGATCGACCTATATAGTCATCTATATATAATAAGAAATAAAAATATGATACAAGATTAAATTGATAGAAAAAAATCAAATATTCTCTATTTGAATCATCATCAAAATAATACATATGGATGATATTCAAGCACATGTAAGGGACACACACACACACCTCATGTATTCAAGGATCAAACATAAGATTATTAGGGATACTCATGCATGAAAAAATTAATTCTATTCACATATATAAAACAAGTTCTAATTTCATAGAATTCAATCCATATGTTTTTTTGTGATGAAATATCAGTTTAATCAAGGAATAAACACCCAAATCAAATCCATGTTTTCCTTATATCAAAAATACAACAAATTAATTATTTAACTAATTCTATTATTATATTTCCAAAATAAATAAAAATACACTATATGATAACATTTTATCCTCCTATGTAATTTATAATTTATATATCTCATCCATACCATGCTCTAAAATATTATATCTTAAATAATAATTATTAATAAAAAAGTAATAATATTATCTCTCTATATGATAATCAAAAGTTAGAATGAAAATTAATTTTTATCATTTTTTGATAATTCAAAAAAAATTATAATTCATCGTTAATTATGATGATGTATTAGAAAATATTATCTGTAAAAATTGAAAAAGAATAAGAATTCTTGGAGATTATCACTTTAAACATAGTACTTCAAGAACTTGAGAGAGGAAAAGATCTCTCATGCCTGTAAAATATAAGATAAATTTTGATTGTTCAATGGATGCTTGGATAATATTATATAAATAAATTTTCAAACTACTCAGACATCAAAGTGTAAAAAAATTAAATGAAAATAAGATTAATATATTTTAAAAAGGTAACAATGTATTAGTAATAAAAAATAAGAACAAGATTTTAAATTCATCATTTATTTTTTATTTTAATTTTTTTTATTTTATTATATTCAAATTGTACCATAATTTGAGTCAAAACCCATTATTTAGTATTAGAATTTATTTCAATAATTTTATGATTCTAATATAGTAAACAATATGCTACAGATTTGTTCATGTGATGAAGAAATTAAAAATCATGTTTTTATTTATTTATTCTTCAAAATGAGTGCTTTGTAATGGTTACATGTGTTTACCCTTAATTAGGTGATATGTGAAATTTAAGGGCATTAGGATTCCATTATGTATTCTTTAAAACTATGTAACTACCCCTACACAAGTTATTATACCCTTATGAAATATCGAGGTTACATATATATAAACTTTAGAAAAGAAATAATTCCTTTATA
The DNA here is from genome assembly GCA_963277665.1 of Viscum album. Taxonomy (NCBI): domain Eukaryota; kingdom Viridiplantae; phylum Streptophyta; class Magnoliopsida; order Santalales; family Viscaceae; genus Viscum; species Viscum album. Next base: position 250,832,770 of record OY728139.1, read on the forward strand.
AATTCTATTAAAACATGATACAAACTTTATGAGGGGACAGTTTAACCTTTTCAAACGCTTATAAAAACCTGGATACCTTTATATAGTACCAGAGAAACCCTTAAGAAACCATTAAAAATTGATTATTACTTTTATAGAGATGAATGGTTAGCCTTACACATCCTTATTAAATATATATCTTCCCTTATACAATGTGATTAAACTCTATCTACCGTTTTTATTTGTAGGTTAACCTAAAAACCTTTATAAAAAAATTCATTTACCATACAATGCTCATGGAAAACAACTCTACCCTTATACAAAGGCTTGTAAACCCATATTACCATAATGTAACCCTCAAAATACATGAGTAAGGGTAATATTTTCCAAGAAAAATTATATTCACATCATAATACATTAATTATATAAATAATGTGGTTTAATTAGCAATTTTTTATTTAAATTATAACACATAATTTTATCATCAGTTCTGTGTTGGTCATTAGAGGATACATATTAAGTTGAATTTAGAGATTCTTTATTCTTGAAGGTAAATATCCATCCTGGGTAGTGACATTTTGGTCACGATAAAAAGCTTTATCCCATGTGTATGGGGAATTTAGTATTATTTTCGTATATTGGAGCCATTACATATCAAATAGTAATTCCCTTGAAAATGTTATAATTACATTATTTTTTCAATGTGTCGTAGATTATTCACTACCATCATGACGATTCTTATGTCATTAATTGTGGAACAATTGGAATTAATTGTGATGTGACCCTTGAGGAGGTTCCTATGGAGTCCTCAGTCCCCCATGACGATGCTTTCTTTGGGCATTTAATTCCCATGGTTTATTTTTTGGGTGACATATTATTGAGCAAGAGAGAATGTTGGAACATGAGTCACATATAATAAATCAGTTTCTCTAGTTGGTTGATCCATAGTAATTTTTTTTGACATTGAATTTTTATAGTTTATGTGATAGTTCACTCTTCCATGATTCCATATTTGTGTAAAGACTATTCATTGATAGGTATCTCTCATTGGATAGTGTTTAGGAGTATTTTGGTAGTTTTTTAGGTATTTGTACAATTATTTCTTAAGTGATATGATTGTGATAATATGATGGTGATATTCTTGAGAGGCATCCCACATGGTGGTTGTTCACACACCCTTTTTTCCTACCCATCTCTCTATTTTTGGTATTAAATTCATAAGGAATTTAATTGTTTTATAGGTATATAATGTAATGGTGTGGACATTCATTAATATTATTTTGTGTTTTTTGAGTCTTAGTGGCTTCGAGAGGATTTTATAGGTATTATTGCACAAAAGTTAGTTAACATGGACATTAAGGTAGTCACCACACATTGGTGGTGGGTGTGATGAAGGATACATTGGAGGTCACGACATGAAGAAGTCATTGTGGGATAGCTTTTTTCAATACCAAGCTGTTCCGTGCTGGTCATGTGGTTCTTATAGCCCCATAGGTAGGGTCACATATTTTCATCCATTTTGGAGGCCATTTGGTATGTGGTGACATTTTTTCCAAATGGATTTAATCAAAACAAATTTGGTTCGTATGGTGATAATAAATGAATCTTAGAGATATTATTATCTAAAATTTGGAAAAACACCTCACAATCATCTGGTAGATATCATAGTGTGGTAAACCACTGAAGGGTTAGGAAATATTCCATTGTAGAATTTATTTCGGGATGACAAGCCCAAGAACACCACAAATATAGTAGAGGCCATGGTGAAATCTATGGTGGAGGTCATGCTAGATTTTAAATGTCTGAAATCAATATTCTACATCATATATATAATTGTATTAAAAGTTTGAATTCATTAGTCATAAATGAGGGGTCTTTTATGTGTTTTCTAATTTTATTATTTCCATTAACGACCTTTCCTCAATTCTATTGTGTTGTTATTAGGATTTATATATTCTTCATATAAATATATAGAATGGTTGGTAATTATCCCTTATTGGGACCCCATTGATGGATATTATTGTTATGACCATTCTTATGAGGAAGGTGATTATTTTTATGTTTTGTCTTTTGGTGTAACAAAATATTTGGAATAATGAAAATTAGATATGTTTATATTTGGTGTAAATCTTAATAGACATTGTTTTTAAAATAATTGAACATACTCTTTCCATCGTAATGACGAGAATCTGTATTGAAATAAACAATTCTGTTTCGACTTGTATTGGGTCTTAAATTGGAAAATATCATTTTATATAAATGAGTATTATCTTGAAAGAGAGAATAGTTGGCATGGAGAATTCATCATACTAGAATTAAATGGTCATTAGATTCACCCTAAATCTATTTTGAATGAATTGATTATCATGATGATGTATCAGAGTCATCATGACTAAGATAAGATTAAATGTGATCATGAATTTAGGATTCACAATTCATAAATCATAGATTAATTGATAAAATTATAATGCATGATTGGTTAATGAAATGAGATGTGAAAAAGATTCAGGATAATTATTTTTTAAGAAGAAATTATTTATGGGAATCGTTCATAATATATCATAGGTAGGTTAATCATATCTAGACTGATTGTACTCATGGAAATCAGATTTAGACAAATATGTGTACAAAGAAGGTTTTAATAATCGTAATCACACTAATTGTACCCATAATGACTGGATCTAGGTTGAAGTGGAGTAATACATTGTGATGATTTAATGTAGCATCTGGTCATCCATAAGTAGTGTAATAATTGTTTTTTGTCCAATATGATCGTACCTAGGATTAAGAAGAAAAATCATAACTTGAATAATCATACCCTGGAATGAGTGTATCTTGGGAAATCATACTCAGAAAGATATCTCTCTGGACAATCATACATGGAGAAGTAATGGATGGAGGCTAATAGATGAGAAAATATGGATATATTGATATAAAAAATGTAGTAAAAAATTTCAGAAGGTTGAATTAATATGTAGGGTTTTAATTGGGTCAATAGAATAAGAGAATATTATGTTGTGTATGTGAAGTGGGTCATGAAAAAAATAGGAGTCTGCTGGAAGTACTCTCAATGGGGAGATTGACATTCTTAAAAATGATCATATTCATCAAATATGAGTGGTATCCATTTTAACATAAACATTATTTCAATTCGTACAGAGAAATGTTATTATGAAATGGATTTTGAATATATGAATATTGTATTTAAATCAGATTAAAGAGTCTAATGGATGTCTTAATAAAAGATGATGTCTGAATAAGAATTGATATTCTTTGAAAAGTGTTGTTGAAGTCCAAATGCATCCTGATAATTCATGAGAAATTGAAATTTGGGTGAATTCTTGTGACCGGGAATGTTATTTGGGATTACCTCCAAATCTATTAGATGGTAGCCTATATAAGGATACATACATTTTACTTTCTAACTATTGGAAATGATCATTGTATTAGAGAGAGTATATAAGTATTTTTATGTAGAGAAATATGTTATCATATTGATATTTATTGGATAGGATATATGAGGAAGATTACATGTCTGGAAAGACGTGATCACATCACAGTTTTCATGTGATAATTTTTATCATTGTTAATCATATTCAGTTAATTGATGTATTTTTTTAATAACTGTATATGTTTGATCATTGTATCATGCTGGATTTCTCATCTTCATGATTTATTTATTCACATTCTCGAATCGAAGAATAATCATAATGATTTTATCAGACTTCGAAAATGAAATGGTGATGATTCCCCTATGTTATATATGTCACAAAAAATATTAATGGAGAGAATATTACTGAAAATAATCATATTGGAGTTATTGTAATCTTGTGAATTAGACATGTAAAATCAAATTATTTATTACATAACAATGTTCAAGAAGTTCTTAACATATTCTAGTTAGAAATGTGAGTAATTTTTTTCAATTGAATACATTTTTTGAATTGAAATGAAGCGCTTGAAACAATAGTTGTTATAAAAATATTGTATTACCCTAAGAGGCTGCACATGTACTTTTAATTTTCGTCAAATTACTACAATAATGAAAGGGAATATATTTCTTTTTATTATCTAGTGATTGTTTTATAGTGGATTTTGGGGTATTGTATCATTACCAGACCATACCAAGGATGTAGTTATTCCTATGGAATAGTGAACATTGAAAATTCTTGTGTTCCTATGGATGTTTTTATGAATTGGTTTCTGTAGGAAATATAATCTTTAACATGAGGAAAATATTTTTTCATTAAAAACATAAAAGAAAAAGCATCGCGGATTCCCCCTCCTCCTATTAGTGATACAATCATACTCACTATACATAGTCAAGTATAATCATAGGAAAGATCCATCCACATATTCATTGCTGATGGATAATTTGGAATGTGTAAAAACTAAAGATATTTTGGCCTATGATAATCATAATTATCATATCATGAAAGATATAATTTTTTATTTTATTTTATTTTAATGAATATTATGTTCATGAAGCTACTGTAGATGGGTTTACTCCTATTGATTTTAAAACACATATTAAATAATTCAATAAGAGGAATATATATAATTATAGAACAGAAAAGAAATATATATTATCAATAATCAACGAAAGTGAATTTTAGATAGTGAATTGTTTTCTAACAGCCAAATGTTGACGAGATAAACAAAAGAACAGATAAAAAGATAATACAAATGTAAATAATTCAAGGTCACCAATATTCTGATTAAATTATGATGATATGAAGATGGGTGATAATGAATGTACTGGAGACGTTGTTACTAGAGTAATTGGCATTTTGAGTAATATCTGATTTGTTGGTCAAATGTTTGATTATTCAATAGTTGTTATAATGATTTGGGGAATATTTTCTCAAATTTTCAATGGCAAACATTCTTCATTGGAAGAGAAATATCTTAAAACATTTTTTATTCATGAATTACATAGAAATCCAATTACTTATGAAATGGGAATGAGTAATTCTATGAAAATACGAAAATTATTTGATAGATAATGCTATCTAGACATGGATGAATGATAGGGTATAGAAATTTTGTTTGGGACTAGGAAAATGAACCTCAACATGTGTATTGATAGAAAAAAAATTAATTTTATAGTGGGAATCTAGCTTCGTGATCTAGATTATGGGGGGGGGGGCAATTACCATGTAGTCATTTTAAGGAAGAATTCATGTATAACCTTGGATTCAAGGTAACTACTAATAATGTTACTTTTAGGGGTTACCCCTCATCCCATTAATTGGTGGTAATATAAAATGAATATAAATAAGGCCTTAGGACCATTAAGGCCATAAATTTTTGAATAGGTATAAAAAATACAAAGTGAAACACCCCTTTAAATGTTTGAATTCTGAGGCATTGGTCATTTTTAGCAAATTTTCATCAAGGAAAGTCATAAGTGGGATTTGATGAAGAATAAAGAAATATAAAGATGTAATTGATGAAATAAAGTGACATGAAAAAATCATAATCCAATGGAAAAGAATGAAAGTTCTTCAAATCCAAAAGAAGAAATTTATTGTCTACATATGATGAAGAATAAAGAAGTGATACTGATTTTGAAAAATCAGCTCCATGTGGCATTGGAAATATTTTTTGTAATAGTTAATGATGAAAAATTCATAATAATTAGTCATAAATAAGAATATACTCACCATAATTTGTTTTGAAAGAATAGTAGAAATAAATCCTGCGAATGATTAGAAGGATTGTAAAGAAAAATGAAATGTTATAAAATGAATGATCTTTAATAAGAAATAAAGACTGTTTTGCAGATGAGAAATTTAATTTTGAAAAAAGAGATTGATGAATTAATTAAATAACAAGAAGAATAAAATAACTATAATAAGAATCTTGAGGTCAACTTGAAATTAAAAGAAGAGGAGTTAGATCTTGTACAATAAAAACACTAAAAATAAGAATCAATAAATAAACTATCCAATCCAATATTACTAATGATGTTGAATCTTCTATAAATGATAAACTAGAGAAGGATAAACAAAAGATACCTTCAATGGGAGTGAATAAATATGGATTTGATTTTGAAAATGAGGATGCTGGAAAATCCATGTATGTGGCCAATGTGAAGAGTTCAGATGTTACAAAAAATCCTATATCCTAAAATGTTTTGAATATTGCTGATTCTACTTAGGCTAAAAAGAAGAAGACGAATATCATTGAAAATAGAGGGGTTGATAGCTTAGAATGGAATTAGAAGAGGGTATATCAGAAACATATTCACAATTCCAATCAATATTGACATTTTAGTGGCAAATATTCTTTCTAGGGGTATTTCTGGTATTGTGGTCAATTCGTACACATGGAATGTATGTGTTGGTTCAACAAAAAACATTATTATTATACCTTGGTTTATGACATAAAAAGTGTTAGGGGAATTCAATATACTAAAATAAATAATTTTGGGAAGGTTGTTTTGAAGAATCATGAATGGAATGATATATTGATTGAAAATATGTTACAGTCCCTAGAAAAAATTTGAGAATGATGTGGAAATCCAAGGAACCTTGCGAAAGGATGTGTTGTTTTGTTATCGGGAAACAAACTCTAAATTATACTCACAATATAGAAGATATGAATAAAATTATAGTGAAAAATATATAATTGTTGAATGTTAATTGAATGAATTAATGGGAGAATGACCCTGGATAATTGATAGTGGGTGTTCTTCTCACATGACAGCAGACTTGAAATTTTTGAACAATGTGAATCATTTTTCAAAAGGCATAGTGACATTTGGAAATGACGAATCTATTGAATGTGAAAGGTCTTGTATCAGACATCATTGGAAATAGATATATGAAATCCAAGAATAAATTGTATGTTGAATATATAAAACACAATTTTCTATGTGTTTCACAATTGTGTGTTTACGGTAAAAAATTGACTTTAGAAATGATGGGTTTGATGGGAAAAGTGAAGAAGATGGAATAATTGTTACAAGAGGATAATCTACAAAATGGAATTTATTATAGGTTAGTGGTATAAAAATCTATTGTCACATGATTATAGTGTATAAGAATCATGGATATTTCACTATCTTTCAGGCATGAATGAAGATATACATTCTAACTGTGAATGTTTATATTTGTTCAAAACAACACCTAATGTGGATAAATTCTAACATCCATGGGCCGATGAGAAAATATATGAGAAATAGAGATATTTATTTAATTACTTTCACTACTGATTTTACTCACATTACTTGTGTTGTATATATGAAATATAAATAAAATGTATTTAGAATGTATAATTTTTTCATAACGAATGTTAAAATGGTATGTGAGTATTTTGTGAATAAGTTGAGAACAAATAATGGTGGTGAATAAAGAAGTGAATATATTGAATACTATCTTGAGATGCATAGAATGAAACATGATTAAATTTCCACATACACTCCCCTAAAAAATGGGGTTTCTAAAAGAAAGAATATATGCTTTGTGGAAATGGGAAGAATAATGTCACATAATCATAGCTTCTCTCAATACATTTGGAGGCATTTCTAATGTACTGTAGTTTATATTCGGAAACATTTTTTCTACATGCCTCAATCAGGAATGACTCTATAGTAATTATTTTATTGAAGAACTCTATGTTTGAATAACTTTAGTGTTTTAGAAGTCCTTTCATTATAAAAAGGAAAGGTAAAAACTATTCTATGTTTTAGTAGAATGGTGGTGATGGAATCTTTCTTTGATATGTTTTGGAAGGAAAATGATATAGATTCATCAAAAAAGAAATTGAAATACTTTTTGATTAAGCTGAAATGAATGTTATTAAAGGATATGAGAAAGAGAAACATGCCCATGAAGATGATGAAGTTGATCATGATGAAGAAAAAAATTCTGATAAGGATAAAAAACATTAACCCATCTCATGAAGAAGAAACAATCTCATCTATTTCCAGTGATGAGGAAGACATTCAAATATCTAATCAAAGATTTAGGTAAAAAGTGGAAACACAGAATATAATTTTTATCAATGTCAAAATTTTAAAACTAAAAGATCAATAAATGATATCCCTCATACTTCTTTATATTGAAAAGTGAATCCGAATAATGTGAAAAAATCCTTTGAGAAATTCTAATGCGTTTAAGACACGAATAAAGAATTAAATCATATTGAATATAACAATACATGGGATCTTGAACCCAATTCTGAAAACCAAAACATCGTTATAAAAAAATGTATGTTCTGAAAAAAGAATAATGAATAAGTGGAAGATATAGTAAAAAGTCGTGATTTATTTCAAAGGTTATTCACATATTGAAGTTAATGATATTTATTAAGCCTTTTCTATGGTGTAAAAATTGAAAAAAAAATAGAATCTTTCTTACTATTTTTTCACAACATGGAAACTTGATATTTCAAATAGATAATAAATCATCTTTTTAAAATGATAATCTTAAAGAGGATTTTTATATTTAACAACCTTGGGGCCTTGTTGTTTTGTAAATATGAATATTATGTGTGGAGATTGAAAAACCCCTTCTATGGACAAAAACAAGCTCAGAGGGAATGGTATCCCAAATTGGATACATGATTACAAAAAGAATAATTTCATGAATTGAAGTGTTTATAGAAATATTTACATCAGATAAAGTTAATAGTATTCCCTCGTTGTAATTCTTTATATTGATGAAATTGTGTTTACAAGGAATGATGAATGAATTTGAAAACGTTTTATTGAATAAATGATTTTTTTTGTATTTTCTATGATGGGGAAAAATTATTAAATGTTTAATACATATATAAATGGAAATAATACATTTTTAATTCTAATGAAATGTGTGTTATGGATCATCCTAAAAGGTTTATCATAGAAAAGTCAAAACATGTTTCCACACGAATTTTCTGTGGGAACAAAGATGAAAAATAATGGATAAAGAATATAATTTGATCAGAGATTGTTTCTAATAATGATTGGACGTTTTTATAATTGATTACCTCATGAAGTGATATTCTTTCTATTTTTAAATTAAGTGAATGAATTTAGAGTGATCCAAAATTATAGTATTTAATTTCTAGAAATGTAATTATCAGATACATCAAAGTTTCAATAGGATTATGAATCAGATATTGAATCTCATATTTCATTTTACTGCATTGGTATTTATTTTCGAATGGTGAAATAAATGTTGATGATAGAAGTTCCACATACGGTGGAATACTCATTCATAGAAATAATTGTGTTAGTCTGAATTCAATTAAATACAATCTAGTAACTCCTTGTATTTCAAAAACGTATTATGGTCTATACTCTCAAGACACTACTCAACATATTTGGATTCAAACTCAATTGATCAATTTTACATGTTAATGTGAAGTTACCCTTGTTATTGGGTTGTGACAATCAAGTAAACTCAATCTCAACAGGAATCCTATTCAAAATTCTCTTTCAAAACATGTTGATATCAAACATCATATCATGAAAGAGAATCTTGTGATGAATTAATTGAATCTATAATATGTTCCAACATCAGAACCAGTTGTTGTTATATTCCCAATACCATTACTAAAGGATTCATCAACTCAATTAAAGTTGAACATGGATTTCCAATGTTATTATTTTTCGGGTTTAGGTATGTACCTCTTTCCCCTCTATCATATTAACATTGTATTGTATTATCATTGAATACTATTTTGTCATAAATTAAATTTTTATTGTATAAGGATAGAGTTTTGGGTGAGCAGTGTATTCCACATTGTTTTGTTAGGGAATAATTATATTTTATTGTTAGATTTTTTGGAAAAGAAATAATTTCTTATTATAGGTTATATGATGAAAATATGTGGAAGGAAAAATAAAAATGGAATCATAATCACTAATTGTGGATATCATGGTTTTTCTATAATTTATTATTGTTTCAAAAATGAGTTATCTCACATTGTCTTAGAATTATTGATATATAATCCATTTATTAAGGATACAATGTCAAGTGATTTATGAAACATGGTTGAAAAGAACTATAGGGGGATATTTTTTAGACTATTCAAATGAATAGGTTGTTTGTTTTCATGTGTTTTCCTTTTTAAAAAAATTATTTTAAAGAAAATTGTTACCTCACGTTTTATTTTGTAAAAATCGTATTGTCCATTGTTTTCAATGTACTGAGACATACTCTTTCAATTATAATGAGTAGAATATATTTTGAAATAAAAGCTTCTACCTAGACATGTCTTACATCCAGAAAGGGAAAAGTTCATGTTAATGAATTGATAATTATCTAGACTGAGAGAATCGGTGGCCTGGATAACGAATTTTGCACAAAGTAGATGGTCATCAGATTCAAACTGGATCTAGAATTAAATAAGTGATTTTTCGATGATTTTTCGTAGTATTCATTACTATAATAAAATTAAATGTGAAGATTCCTTTTTTGATTTGTATTTCATAAACAATAAGTTAATTGAAGAAATTATGATAAAATATTGTTGAATGAAAGGGTGTGAGAATGTGATTCAAGATTATTGTTTTATGACAATAAAAGATTTCTGGGAATTATACTCAATAGATCATACCTAGGGAAATAATATCTTGAACGATCACACTCATGGGAATCAAATTGAGACTGAGATGGTATGAAAAAATGTGCCACGGTTCATAATTATAATAATCATACCCAAAATGATGAGATCATGGTGGAAGTGTGGTAATATATAGTGCTGATATATTGTAGCATCTAATCATCCACAAAAAGTATAATAATATTTAAATTCTAGGATGATTTTAACTGGGCTTAGAAAGAAAAATAAATTACCCAAAATAATTGTACCCATAAATGATTGTATCCCGACCAATCATACCCAAAATGATCATATTATACACAATAGTATTCTGAGAAGGAATTTATTGAGTCTAATGTATCAAAAGTGATTGATAGAATGATATCAATAATATAGTCCACCATTTCAAAAGGATTTAATTGATCTATATATATCTAATTTTTTCAAGAGAAGAGGATAAAAAGAAATTTCGTATCTCATGTTAGTCAAAAAAAAGAGGAGTTCATTAGAATTACAATCAATGGGGATCCCAACATTCATAAGATGTGTCATATTGAAAAAATTTGATTGGTATACATTTCATTATAAACATTATTTCAATTGGTATAGAGCATTTATTTAAAGAAATTATATTCAGAAAGTCAAACTCATGTATTATAATTGGATTGGTGAGGGAGATGAAATTCCGATGAAAGAGATAAGGTTTGAAGAGGGATCGATAAGATTTAAATATATTTGATGAATTCAAAATGCATCATGATATTTCATGAGAAATTTAAATTTTGGGGAATTTGTGTATGTTGTAATTTTATATGGGATTGCCCACCAACCCATTCAAGGGTCACCTATAAAAGGATAAGTGTATTTTACTTTCTTACTTTTAGTACTGTTCACCTCACTAGAGAGAGAAACTCTATGTTTTCATGTGATAAAAAAAATATTGTACGAATATTCTTTAAATATTTTATGACATGATGAAGAAAAATTAGAATATAAAAAGATGAAAATGTTGTTTTTAGATCATAATAATAATAATTGGTTATCAAATTCATTTTATTATCATATTTGTCTTATCAATTTTATTTGGATGATCATCATATCGAGATGGATTTATCATATTCAGGATAATTGTATTCTAGTTCTCGAATATAATAAGAATTGTACTGAGTTTATAGGGCTCCAGAATTTATGTTGTGTAGTGAAAAATCTATTTCTTTGTGTGAAAATAAATCATACTGGTTAGAATCATACCGAGAATAGTCATATTGGGATAATCTTACTCAGACGAATGGGACTCAGAAAATATGACTGAATGTCACTTAACAAATTCTAGGATGTTCTATCAATCTTATATGAACAAAATTAATGTATTATATTTAAATTGAATACATATGTGGAATTGAAAATAAAATTATTTAAAATGTGTTTCTACACAACCCTTGTATTATCTTATCAGTGCTCTTGGGGTGAATATATACTTTTAGACTATCTTCAGTTTAATGAACGAGTGAAAGGGCACATCCTACTGATTGTAATCCAAGGGTTATTTCATTGTATATTTTATGGTGTGGAATCATTTCCAAACCATATCAAGGGAATATCTATTCTTATTCAATATTAATATAGTAAAAACCTTTTCTCATGTCTATCTGTGTTTGAATAGTTTTTATAATGAAATATATTAATTAATAGAAGGCAATGGTTGTTTCATTCGAAAAGAATCATAATAGAAATTTATCACTGATTCATCCATCCCTTTCTCATTTATAGAATAATCCTCACTAAGAACATACAATTTGTATTGGTTAAGTGTTTGTTCTACCCCAGGTACCATGTGACTAACCATATGATGATTTTTACCCATGGATCATTAAGAAATGCTATGTGGATAGAGTTATATTCTCCCTTCATATTTATCCCTTAATTCATCCTTTTCCTATGTTTTCATAGGAAATATCATCACTATGGTGGTTATATATAATCATGATATTTTTATGTCATGAAAATTTTAGGTTTTGGATAGTATTTCTTCATCATGGTGGTGTTTCTATTGGTGATTGTTGATTATCGATAATCTGTTTCTTAAAAAGAACATTTAAAATTTAATTCTTTTGGGGGGTTAATTTCTTATCCATTTATTATGTGAAATCATAAAGTCAATATGATTTGTCTCATTGGATAATAGTGGAATTAAAAATAGTGAATTTGAATATGATAGTTAAACAAATAAATTGTATTTTGGTTGTAGCGATCATATGTTTTTATACCATAATGACTGTTTTAATATTTAGTTTATATATGGTTGGTTATCTATTGTTTATATTATAGATTAGAATAACTTTTAAATTGAAATTTTATAAATAATGTAAATCTAGTAATAAATGTGAGATTAATAATAATTTTGAATTTTTATTGGTTATTGTTCTACATAATAATTTATGTAAATAAATGTGATGATTGATTAATATTTAATTAAAAAATAGATATTTATATTTAATGAAATATTTTACTTAGTGTTTTGAATTATGTTAAATAAATAAATTGATTCAAGATGTTACCAAATTGGGTGTCGTCCAAAGATAATATTTTGTGGCCGAGGGATCCTGTATTATTATGAAGAATTGTTGAAATAGTTCTAAGGAACTATTTCCTTTGGAATTTTTTGTTTCTTACTTCTTTATGTGAAATCTATTGATGTGGGGCCTTTATATGTGACATGATGTGACCCATGTATGTATGATGGTTTAATAAGAATGGGTGGGTTTTCCAAGGATTGTGATATCATTTGATGCCCATGACGGTGTAATGGATGTAGATTGATAGTGGGGTTATATATGGCACTAAGATTGATGAAAAGAGTTAATATTAGGCTTTATAATTGTTTATTGGTTGAAATTTGGTTAGTTTTGTTATTAATGAATATTCTTTAAAGGTTAGATGTATGGGTTACGTATTATTACATTTCATTCCCCAAATCATGGTTAATATATTTTTTCATTTTATATACATCTTTTATAGTATATTAGGATGAATCCTAGAGTACAATAAATTATAAAATAATAATGAATGTTAAATAATTTAACCTATCTTGTTATAGGCCTCATAGAATTATCAATGATGTTAAATCATCAGGAAACATGGTAATGGTTGGAATATTCTTAGAGAGAAAGTGTATTAGTTGATAATTAGTTTAATTATAAAATTATCATCTAATATAACAAGTAATTTAAAGACTCATGCAATATTTCGGGGAGTACGTGCTATATTTTTTATAACAGTGGTTGTTCAGTGTTTGAGAGATAATAACTATAGTTGAAAATATTTCTATGATGTTTCCCATACTATGGTTATGAACTATATTTTAATTATTATGTTATTTGATTTAATATGCTCACCCAAATTATTACATAGGACGGACGATAGCAGTGGACTCTATAGGATTTTTTCTCCAACATCTATATTAGAATGGAATGGATGGAAAACTTCCAACATTTTCCCAGTTCTAATTTCATTGTGTTATTATGTTCTCATTATCGTAGACATCATCATTTCATTATATATATATATTTCTAGAAGGATGTAATGACTCGTTATTAATTTGAACACATGTATATTCAGATATATTATCCTAGGTATTTTTATAAGCATTTTTTTTACTAGATAAGATGGATTGAGTTATAATACATGAATTATAAGCTATGGTGGCTCCTAAAAACTACTTGTATAAAAAATAATTTTGTGGTTTTTGAGGAAGATATTATGTGATGCACAAGTTTCCTGATACATTACAGATGGATATGTGATTTTAGACAAGATTAATTATTATGGAGAGATATTTATTGGGATTTGTGACATTGGGGAAGAGGAAAAAAATTAATTGGGGAAGAGGGAGATAGGTACATTAATTTGAAATTATATAGAATATTATATTATTAATTACATGAGATACGTAGTGAGAGATACATGGTGAGTATGGGAATATAAAATAGCTATTAATTTGAGGATTTATCTTAATTTTTCACTTGTATTTTGTAGGAATTATTAATATTTTACAAGATAGGATCAAGGGAGAATACTACTAACTATAAATATAATGATAACCTATTTATAAAACAAGTATTCTTTTGGTCTATAGGATATCGTAGGAAATAAACCTGGGCATTACTAGCTCAATGAGTATTAAAGAAATTTTTGGTCTTCAATGTCATTATAGAGAATTTATATTATTTTGGAAATGCAATTTCCCTTTTACAGTTGATTTAACTCTTTGACAATACATGAATATGATGGGATCTATTTACATTTATTATTATTAGGAGTTATTTAGTTGGTTTTCTTTATATATAATTTATCATATTATTCTTAGAGGTTAATGCATCTCATTTGGGGTTATTATATATTCTCAATGCTTGTATCCAAACCATGGACTATTGATGGGTGGATTTCAGCATCATTATCTCCCTCCTATCATTGCCATCATAGGAGGGTAACCTTTGGGGGGGGGCTCATTATTGTCACTGAGTGTAATTTGAACCTAACAAATCATATGAAGAATAAAATATCCAAATCCTTAATGAATTATAAAATGAGTTTAAAATTGTAATCAACCGAATAATTATAATGATATGGGAAAAACAATCTTAAATAAGAGACATGTGATCCATAATAGATGATAAAGGCCAAAATATTTATTTATTCTCATTGTGATGAAAATATTCAAATTTGATTCGGTGGAATTTTTTACATGTGTATGAATATAAGAACTATGTGTTATATATATATATAATAAATAAATTTCAGTCACTACATCATGAAACTAAAAATATTTTATTTCTTTATAAAACAAAATTATAAAGAATGTATGGAATATTTCCAAATGACTAATTCATGTATATTGGGATAATTAATACAAGTAAATATCATGATTAGAATTAGGAAATTTGATGGACCATAGTATCCTTGAAATAATAAATTAATGAAAAATACTTGCTATGAAATTAATAAATTGAAATAAGATATAAAATAATAAAATTGAAATATACATGATAGAAAATTGTATGTGTGAATTATTTAGTCATTAATTGGTATGTTTAGATGTAAAACACAAAAAATTACCATTTAAATAAGTAAGACAACCATTATAAATATTACTATAAGAATAATAAGCTATCATTCAGAGTAGTAATTTTAAACTTGTTCATACATGGAAATTTTTTTATATAATTGAAGAAATACAATTTATATAATTTTAGTATAGGAATTTAGATTAAAATAAATTAATATTAATTAATATAATTTTTTAATCGATGTAATGATGATATTATTTTTGGTAAAATTTTCCCCATTATAAAACCATAATATTTTTTATATTCATTTTTTATATAAAATTTAACTCATTTATAAAATTATATTTAATAATAGATTGAAAATATGAAATCAACAATTTCAAATTATTTATAATTTTTTTTGGTTCATTTTTTAAAAGATTCACTATTCAGTGAATGGTAAATTATATTTTGTTTATAAAATAGGTTTTATGGTGTAATTTTACTATAATAAGTATTTAATGAATTATAAATTAATTTAATGGATAAAATTTCTTATAATTTTTTAAATAATATATCCTAAAATAATAAATTCAATTTATACATTTATGATGTATTTTTCAAATGTCTAAGACCTAATTTACTAATGTAAAATCTATTACCTTATTTATAAATTTCTTTTAGAAGGAAAAAAGAACTGATAAGATGTAATTTTAATGCTTCTAAATTTAAAACTCAAAAATAATTATTTAAATGGAAGAAACCATGATCTAAAACCATGTGTAAATACATACCCAATATTGAAAACTAATTTACTATAATTTACTCTAAATACATAACCAATATCTACAATTAAATTCAATCAAGATGGATTGATCACATTCTATCCCTCCACCCAATATATAGATTCAATAATCTAATTTTATTGTAAGCATAACCTATCCAAAGGTCAAGAGGTTATATACAAGGTAATAGTTTGTTTCACTCCCCTTTCTATCTTCATTTATTATTTAACGTTCTACTATAGTAATCATTTCTATGTATAATTTCTTATTAAACTATTATATTATATTAATTATTTTCCTTTATATTTGTTTTACTATTAAATATGTGTTACTTATTCCATTTTGTATACAATACATATAATAAAAACCATTATGCATCACAAATGTGTAATCCTTTTATAGTGGGAAGTTAGGAAGTGAATCCAAAATAGTAATTCAATTTAAGTTGGTAGGAACACAATGTTTTTTGTCTTCCATATAAAGGACACATATAATATAAATTATCTAATAGTTCCACATTTGGTTCACATCCTTGGATTCCTCTTCCATGGTAATGCATTCTATGGATGCCTTAATAATCCCGTCATACGATACTTTTGTACCAAGACTGATTCATTGAGTTACTAGTATCGCATTCTATATAGTATGAATACCCTATATTTCTATATTTTAATTGAATTATATTACTGTTGATAACTATACCATCCTTAGTTATTTCATTGATTTCCACCAACACCCCCTTACTATTTGGTTAACAATGATTATTAATGATATGTAATCCACTATATTTACTAAACCTGGGTGTACCCATGCCTATGTGTCACCACCACAAGCAGCCACGTCACCAATTTTCCAATGCCAATTACAATTATACCCACTACCATCCTCACAAACACCCGCGGTGCCCTTCATTTCTCGACAACCAGCCACGGCTTCCTCACGTTACGCATTCGCGCTTAGGGTTCATCTCATCGAGCTTCTTCCTCCCGCAGCTCGCATGCGACGACCGCCATACATGCGATGCCTTCACCGCCTTACGCCTTCGACATTATCACCCATCATGAACTACACTCCACTGAAACCCTCTCCTACATTGTCCAGGCTTTCAAGGTCAATCCAAAGTTGCTCGACGTCCGTCTTCGACATCCTCCTTCTACCGGTTTATACTCTACCGTCCTTCTTTTTCCTTACGTCGATCGTCATCAGGATTGTGTTCTTTGTATCCTTGGGTTCGCGCAAAATATCGACGCGGGCACCGCCTAGGGTTCTCTGTATTGCTTTCTCCTCTCTCATTTCCGAGACTGCTCTTCGTCAGGTAAGGTTCTCACTCTCTACAACTCCTCCTGGAAATCCCACCTCAATCTTCTTTGGCTATTTTCCCTCTTCCTTTTTCTCCTCACGCAAACCGCTGTCGAACCATCCTCATTGTTTGATTCTTATAGATAACTGGGACATCCTTCCAATCCGCTTACTACCTTCCTCGATAGCTTTGATTTCAACACCAGTTTTGTCCTCCAGCTCCTCCGCTCGACCTATGCTTCCCACAGAACCATGCCTGCATCGTGATCCCACTACAGGTTCCCGCAGAACAACGCAGGAATCATGCTCCTGCTCTTGTTTTCCCTTTTATTCTCATCTAATTGTGTATTTGCTGATAATAGTACTCATATGTTTTCAATTTTCTGTATGAAATTCAAATTAACTTTCGATTTTGGAAACATTCATTATCTGCAACTACTGATTCATTTGAGTTTCAACTCCTGTTTTATTTTTTGATTCTTTTTAGAAATGTGAATTGAATTACCTCTTTATTGCCCATGGAAATTTTGGTATATTATTTTTTGAATGCCACCATTTTGGGCGATGTCATGGGGATATTATTTTGCTGTTATGCTGCAAGAGACTTTCAATACTGAACCACATCGATCAACCTTGCTTTCCTCTATTGCACCAACGAAGTTTTTCTATAAGAGAAATCATGGACCAATCCCACTTTCTGATTATGCATGGATGTTCTAGCATAGAGGTAGTGAGTTCTTCACAATTTCAGTGGTCCCCCGTAGCTGGAAAACTAAATACTCTACATCAGTTTCATGATCTGGAATTTGCATTAGGTACTAAAATAGTGACTACATCATTGAAGTGTCATGATCAGGGAATTTTTACTCACGGCCTCTAGAATTTTCATTAGTTACAATGACTACGTCCCCACTGACATCTCTATATAGTTCTTCCTACCATATCATTATATTACTTGGATATATCACTTAGGTGCACCTGCATTCAGATGGCCCTGAAAATTACATAATTTATTACACGTTGTGAAAATCATAGTGTTTCAGGATTTTTTATATGTAACTATTTCCATATTAGTTGTACATAGATATTTATGAGATTCATTGCACCTGTTGTTCTCTCATATGTTGATGTCATTCATTGCCTAGGTTGTATGGAACGAAAAATGGAAACTTTTTTCAAAAGATATCTTATATGTACAATAAAGATAGTTACAAATAGAAGGTACATGAATGTTTACCCCTTATAGATGCATGCATGAAAACAGAATATTCCTTCTTTTTAGTATTTTTTTTTATTGCTGATTTTTTAGGATATATTCGTTCCGTTTAAATCCCTAATGATGTCACATTTTGTCGTGGATACTCCTACGTCCCCACTGACTTCTCTATATAGTTCTACCTACCATATCATTATATTACTTAGATATATCACTTAGGTGTACCTGCATTTAGATGGCCATGAATTTTACATAATTCCTTACACATTGTGAAAAACATAGTGTTTCAAGATTTTTTATATGTAATTGTTTACATATTCGTTGTACATAGATAATTATGGATTGATTATTCAATTGTTTCCAAATTTCCCACACATACTATTTTTATGCATTACATATGCATAACCATTTCCATGTTTCTTATGCATAGGTGTTTCCAAATTGCTTATGATCACCATTTTAGGTTCATATGGATAGTTTGATATTCAGCATTAGTATGTACTGAATGAATATCGATAAGCTATGAGTTTTGACTACATTAATATGGCCAAGGTAATCTTCAAAAACCATGAGTTTCAATATGGGTGGACATTAGTTTTGATTATGTATTTCTTCATAATAAGTGCTTCCATATTTCTTATGGAAAACTATTTCGAGATTTCATATGAACACCACTGGAGGTTGATATGGATAGATTGATATGAGGTATTAGTATGTACTGAATGAATACCTATAGTATATGAGCTTTGACTACGAAATATGGCCAATGTAATCTTCATTAGTATGTCTTCTTATTTTTATACAGTAATGTATCTATATGTAAACATTTTGGATGATTTTCTAGGTGCTGAAACGACTGGATCATTACCTCTTATTCAACAAGCCAACAGTTTGGAGTGAGGCATGGACTGGATGGTATGTTTAGGGGTTCCTTCCTTGAAACCTTTATTTTAATTCTTATATTTAGAGAATGGAATTCTGTTTATAAATATAAATGAATTTTTTTTTAAATTAAGCATCATGGATTTTTAGTTCTGTTTCAAAATATATGTTTCATGTCTCTACATATATGCCATATGCATTGCATTTGAATTCTTGCAAAATATAATTTCTTATTTACTCATCGAGTCTGACTGAAAATGACAATTCCAGCTATTACACCTATATTTATTTATCACTACTGCTTTCTATAGTATGCACTTTATAACTTTTCAAAATAATTATTATTCATAAACTATGCATTGTATGTATAAATTTTATGAATCAATATGCAATTTTTTTATATGATCTGTACACACACACTTCTCCATAAACATTTTTCCACCGAGTCGTTATAAAAAGTATCCCATATGACCTTCCATAAGCCATAACATGCATTTCTACTCCAGCATTTAAAGCATAATGTGGGTCTGTCAGTAGGAACTTTTAAGTGAATTATCATGTCAATGGACTCATCAATGAGTAGTGAGTAGAAAATTAACCGGGTCATCACTTCAAATGCCCCATTCAACATGAAATGGTATAGGAGAATATCTAGCACAACAATTAGTTGGGATTTCTCTGGACCATCCTGTTTGCATCCTGACAAGCAATGAATCCATATTCTCCCTTAATGGTCGAGATTGATATTCTGACATGTTTGTAATGTTGATAAATATGATTCTTGTCTATCCAAATTGAGAACGAGTATGGGCATCATGAGCCAATATCCGGAACAAATGTTCATGATTACATGACAAGGGCTCCCAGCATGGCTGTTCAACAAGGAACTGGCGTTCCTTGGGTGATGTGCAAGCAAGAAGATGCCCCATGTCCTGTTGTAAGTAAATTTATACCCTAACATAGAATCCCTTGTGGTTTGATTATATATCATTTTGTGTCATGGAACAATTGCAATTCACTGGATCCTTCTCAGCATTATGGGGTTGAGGCAAGGGTATATTTATCATTGTTGGTTATGACCTTATGTTAATCCCTTCTAAACTTCCATTTAAGAATGGAGTGTAAACAGAATGTTTTAAGGCTTAAATATCAAATTTCTGTACAAAGTATACTTCAATGATAAATATACCTTTCACAAAGATCATTCTAAATGTCCTGGATTGCTACATGATGATGGTGACAGATAAACACGTGCAATGGTTTTTATTGTGACACATCTACTATATTTACTAAACCTGGGTTCTTCCATCCTTATTTGTCACCACCGCAGCAAGCCACGTCACCCAAAACAATTTCTTCTTCCCCATTATACCCCCAAAGCCTCGCGCCCGACCTCCTAATTCTTTCGCCTCTGCCCGTAGACACACCTCCCAGAATCTATTAGGGTTTCCGCAGTCATCGATTCCCTCCCTCTCCTCCCGTATTCCGTCTCCATCCCCGACCCAGGCTCGACTCCTTCGTCGTCGAATCTCACCACCGGTGCTCCATTCCCCTCATCGGCACCAGTTTTCCTTCAACACCATCCTCGACACCATCTAGGGTTACCTACACTTGCGACTCCGCCCCCGCTCATGCAAACTCGCCAACTCTCATGCAACCACGAACCTGCTCGGGAAATACCTTCAAAGAACCTAGGGTTTTTTCATCAGAAATCACGCCATATGAATCCATGTCGCCTAACTTATTTCCATCCTCCCTCCCATATCGCGACGATATTCCAACTCGATTCCATTACCCCCACGCTTCCTCATTCTTCCCTACCTGTTAGGGTTTTGCTTCCTCCGACTTCTCCTAAGGTAACGCCGACCTCCTCAAATCTCTCCACCATCATTGCCTATTTCACATTCATCTTAGCATCCTCCTCTTTCTACTACGCTTCCAGCCTCTCCACCTGCCCCGTCTTCATTTGCTTCACTTCCGTGCGTCTGAATTTTTTATTAGCATCGACCAGGTTCTCCTTCTATGTCTATCACCACTCTTTATATATCCAATCCCCACCCCTTCCGCTCTTTATATCCACTTTCATCTTGCACTGTATGTTGTTACTATTGTCTCCCTTCAAAATACCTTCTGTTCATGATATTTTTCGCCTATATCTATTGTAACACTCCATTTACAGGGGAGGATAATCTACGCACCGCAAAAGTTCCTTGGGGTCAGTATTTTATTTCCTTGTAGCTGCAGTAGCCACTAAAAAAGTCATTTTATTGTACTATTTTGTTTCAATTTACCATTACAATTCCATTACCTTTGAATCCTTGTAATATTTTTAAATGCATTTGGTTTCCCCTTCTAAATTTGCAGGATTTTAGGTAATCAATGACAGGTCTGAATGTGTTCAATGTATGATGGTTAAGTATATTTATATCAATCATGTTTTAAATTTTAGCAAACATAGTTACTGTTCACCATATTATCATTTTGTGTTTCTCTCATCTGCAGATGTGACCTTCCAAATTTGGTTCAATCAATATATTAAATGTATATTAATACCCATCCCACTAACATGAGACCACCAAATATTACTTGCATGACAAATGCATCCTTATCACCTTTAATGGTATTTCTTTTGTTTATCATTGAAGCCAAAAATCCACTGAATTTTCATGTGATTATAAATATTGTGAGAATTCATTTTGTTTTATCAATTCCTTGAAGGATGACATTCGTGATGGAAAATCGAGCTTCTGAGGCAAAAAACAGCATTGATGCTAATGCTTTTTTATGCATACTTGATTTCTTTTTTCCTTTTCCTGTTTATTTTCCAATGTATCTCTGTGTTGATTGTAAGATTTTCAGATCACGTCTAATTAGATCTTTGATTGTGTTTGGTGTCATGACTGAATGAAACATTTTATAGTTAGGTTGTAGGTATGGGCTTTCATGGATCTTTGAATTCCTGAAGATATGTGTCACCAATTTGAATTAGCATTATAAGGTGATTATTCCTATTTATAATTTATATTCTTTGGTTTGATTGAACTACATTATGAAAAAAATCACCTCCATAGAGAAATATAGGGATTTTTTGAAATCTGGAAATAAAAAAATCGTGTTACTCAAGTATGAAATTCCTTCAAACAACAACAATAGATTTCTGTTTTCTTGTCACAATGCATACTACTCATTTGATTATAAATATTCCGAGAGTTCATTTTGTTTTATCAATTCCTTGAAGGATGACATTCGTGATTGAAAATCGAGCTTTACACGCAAAAAAACAGCATTTGTGGTAATGCTTTTTTATACAGCCTTGATTTCATTTTTCCTTTTGGTGTTTCTTTGCCTATGCAACTCTGTGTTGATGGAAACGTTTTCAGATCATGTATGATTAGATTATTGTTTCCGTTTGCTGTCATGAAATAGAGAAACCATAAGACATTTACCTAGAATAAACCTCCTTGCATTTATTGACACGTTGATAATACATCATTATTCCTTTTTTTCAATGGCAATGATTTTTATATTGTTTTGAGTGTTTCAGATTATGTTACATAGACCAATTTTCATGGAATGAAATATGAGATGTGGATGTGTTTAGTATGAGCAAGGGCAGGGGTTGATATAATTGTTTTGCTCTTGGTTATCTTAATTATTGCTACATTAATGTATTTTTAGAATGTTTATATGCATGGTCTAGATGTTCTTTTAATATATAAAAATACTTTAAAACAGCATATTGTGTTGGATTTTTTTATTAAATTAATAACTGATGTAACTTTTGGGGTACAAACATTTTGTAACATTTTTTAAATGTTTCATACTCATGATTAAATCATCCATACTCAATTAATATAAAGATCTCCATTGTCAATCATGATCAAAACCATGAAGATGAATTATGATGCAGCATTTTGTTTCTTCCATCTTTCTTTGTCTATTAGAGAGTTGTATGTGATTTGAGTACCTATGGAATTGGAGGTTTGTGGAAATTTTTTATTCGATCTTGATAATGAAATATTTTTTTTGTAATATTTGTCTTTACTGCATGCATCTTTAAATTTTTTTTAATTATATAATTTGTTTCTTATAGTATCCCTGGAAATCAATTACAGAGTGGGGGAGTTCCTCTAAAGAGCATGCAACCAGTTCATACATTAATTAGTTTAAGTTATATAGGGTGAGATTAATTTTAATGTTTAATTTTGTTATTACTCAATTAAAAACTTTGCTGCTGTTTTTTATATTGAAACATATTTTTTTTTCGGGAATTCCATACTGTTATTCAACTAAGTATTTGTTGTGAAACTACGATATTTTGTTATGTTTTTTGATGGGTTGATTCTCAAAGAGAATTTTCTATACAAAAAAGTATCCATTGAGAAAATAAACTATTGGGTGTAAATCCTTCATCGGAGGAGCTTGAAAATTTTCACCACTATATAAATGAGTATTCTGAACAGGAAGACTTGATAACATGGATTTTTGGTGAAAAAATAAAAAACCATAGTCATGTAATTAGTTTTTAATGTGATAATGTTTTTGGGAAATCCAAATAAACATCAAATCCTGATATAGATGGATTTGGTGTGCATACTTTCTTATTCATTTAGAATGTCATGGCCTGTTTCATTTAACCATTTTGGTGTGCATGATTCTTTCCATTGGTTTTTTGAAGCATTATTATCTGGCCAACCTTATTAAAGTGTAATGAAATCTTCGCAAAATTTTTCTACTAACCCGTTCTAGGTCTGATCCTATAGTCGGGGGTATCAAATAAGGGTATGTTATCATGGTAATGTAGCAATTTGGAACTCAATCGATGGTTAATTTATAAGGTGCACATGATAAAATTTTTTCTTGCACACCTTGACATTGCTGGTCTATTTTCAAAATAAAGTATTCTCAATCAGTATGAATGTCGTTTAAGATTACCATATATATGCTACTAACTTTGGAACTATTGTTTCTCATCTTTGAAAAGCAATCTAATTGTTTACATAAGTTATTTCAATTATAGAACTAGCAGGTTAATCAAGCAACATGACTTCTATGAATGATGTAGATATCATGAACGAATCAACAGCTGTATCAGTGGTTTTGTAAGTTTAACTCATTCCACTAGAAAATTTATTTAGTTTGTGTTCACTATTACTGCCTCTCCATTACTCTTTAGTTATTTATCTTTCCATTGATTCTTTCGGACATATCCTTTGTTTTTTAGAAACCTGGTGGAATAATTTCTCTTATGGTTGAAGCCTGGTAAGCAAGCAACCTCCAAAAATTACTTCCTTCATTTCAAACCATTCTGATTATGTGAGACATTTAAAGATCATAATTATTATAAAAATTTCTTTACATTATTTTCATCCATGAAATGGATTTTTAGGTGCGGGAAGATTCATGTTTGTTTGTATTTTTTTCATATATTTCTAATCTGGAAATATTATTTTATTTCTTTACCTCTATAATATCATTGCTGCTCCGTCACCTGCATTCCATTGTATGAAATGTGTTCTAGTGAAACCCATTTTGGTATTAATATTTTCTTCTTCATACTAGACATGTGTCCCTAAACACTTCTTATTGCATTATAGTGACATCTGATATGTTCCCCCCTTCTCGGTTCACTTAACCTTGAAGCTGCTCGATGACTCGTCTTAATACTACGGTATGCTTCCAACTCTAAAATCCCTGTTAATATAGATTCAAACCTGTATACATATGTTTTCTTTTTCCGACGCTTTCTGCTGTTAATTATTCTTTGAACTTCATTTAATTGTTTTCATCTATTACGTTGATTTCAAGTGAAGAATAAGGATAGTTAATTTTCATTTTTCCCATTCCATTATTTTTGTTACCATATCTAATTTAATTATCTCCATAATTTCATCTCTAATAAAGTTGTGTCCATACACACTTCTTATTGCATTATAGTGACATGTGACATGTGACATGTTCCCCCCTTCTCGGTTCACTTACCCTTGATGTTGTTCGATGACTCATCTTATTCCGACGGTATGTTTCCAACTGTTAAATCCCTATATTATTAATATACTCAAATCTATTTACATATGTTTTCTCCATCCAACGATTTCAGTTGATGAGTATTCTTTCAACTTCATTAAATTGTTTTCATCTATTAAGTTGATGTCAACTTACAAGAATAAGGATAGTTTATGTTCATTTTCCTCATTACATTATATTTGTTACCATATGTCATTTCATTACCTCCATAATTTCATCTCTAATAAATTTGTCTGCAAGTCGACAATTAAAAAAGCAAACTATTCTTAGAAATACACTACACTCCCAGAATTTTATCCTTTTGTTGATAAATCAATTCATAGTTTAGAAATATTAAGATTACTTTTCATGAGTTATATTGAATTGTTCTAAGAACCTATTCTGTAGTCAATCGACATGTAGAACTGCTTGATAATTTCACACATGGAGAACTGCTGGATCATTTCAGATACAACGCAATCTGAAATGGAATTTTGAGCTGGGTACTTCTATAATTTTAACTTTTACATTCTTCTACCAGAATTTCTGCCTTTCTGCTGTTATAAAATTCACCCATTTTTTCTGCGAAAATTTGATTCTGTGTATACATCTTATGTGTCATTGGCACACGATTTTACAGTTCAACCTTGAATATGTCTATTAATCAGGTTATCTTTAATGAGTACTAATTTAATTCCATTAACATTAAAAAATTTCAATATTTCAGTGGATGTAGTCTATTATATGTATTACAAACTGTCCCTTCAGGCTTGGAAATATGCAGGTTATAATTTAAATTACAAGTACATGTTTCTAAATATTATGGTTTTAACAGATGTACGTTTCCGTAACAGAACATACACTTCCTGTTTTTTATATTTTAGTTTTTGAACTAATTCCATTGATGGAATGTGATATAATGACATAATTCATCACAATTTTTTGAAATTGTGGTGATAAAACTATCTCTATGGAATCTGGGAAAATAAGACAAATCCCAACTGAGCTACGTAAGAGAAA
Source organism: Viscum album (assembly GCA_963277665.1). Lineage (NCBI taxonomy): Eukaryota > Viridiplantae > Streptophyta > Magnoliopsida > Santalales > Viscaceae > Viscum > Viscum album. The sequence goes on from OY728139.1 coordinate 250,859,538, forward strand.
CATTTAACCCATTTTGTTATGATAATTTCATTTCAATTAATGTTGATTGTATTCTAAAATGCATTTAATAGCATGGATTTCATCAATCTTCTCATGTTCACTTTCGGTTATAATCATGTTATTAAAATACATAGTGACTGAACTTTTAATTAGAGATGAAATTATTTCTATGAGACCTGGAAGTTATATAAATGGTTGTGGACATTTTATTCTTGAATTGATTGATATATGATCTGAAAGTTATATGAATATTGGGAGTTGACTAGATTATTTAGAATTTCCATATGCTGTTTCAAGGTTACATCATTCCTTTCTCTAATTTTTTTAATGCTATATCTATTTTTGGTTTAAAAATTTTAGGCATACAACAAAAACAAAATAAAAAACCAAATTTGTGGAACCATGATTCAGGTTTTAACTCTAGATATTTAAATTTAATATGTGTATTGATTTCTGTATGTTTTACATGCATTTAAAATATCTGTTGGGATTACATTTCTATATCGTATTTCAATTTATTGACTGAAGTTCTAGGAATGCAGTGTTTCGAATACTTTTTGAATTGCATATTTATTTTAAATATTGTCTATTTTCTTTTCATGTAGTACTATCTCCATGGGAGATATGATTTATTCACATTCGACAACCTGTGCAAGCCGGCCTAGACCTTCATCTCAGAATCAAGACTTCTTTCTTTGCCGAGTGGAATTTGGGGTAATTTTTCAATTATTTTGTATGTAAAACATATTACCGTGTTTGAATTCAAGAACATTAGTTGTATTTAATTCTTTCAAATTTATAGTGGTTTCCCTTTTTGGATGAAATATTACTGTGTTAGAAGCAAGCACTCCCAGATGTTCATATCAGAATCGGTTCTTAGGTATATGCCATGTGTTATTTCAGGTTATTCTAAAGGTTTCTTCTATTTTTTTTTCTAATCTTAAAAGTGAATATGCGTACAGATGTTCATATCATCGTATTGATGTTTCATCGTGTTTCTTTTAATGATTTGTTAGTGTCAATTTTTTTTATTGTAATGGGACATTGGTTAACTGAGAAAAGTCTATTTTAAGCCATCATTTGGGTGAGATCTTCAAAATAATTATATCTACTTAATTATAAAGTGAGGTTGTCGAGTTTATCTAACACATATTATTGAAAACTCTTGTAATTAATTATTATTCTTATGCTTTTAGTGTTTCCCATTGCATTACACCTCAAGAGGGTACCACTTTTCTATTTCTATTTAAATGATTCTTTTAAATTACATCCCTTTCTATGACGTGGTGTTTTCATGATCAAATGCTCCTCCTTCATCTTGACACTATTGTTAATATCTTGAATGTATATATCTTATCAGTAATTCTTGAGGATTCTATTTAATTTTAGTCAATGATGTGATTTTTTTATATCCTTCAGTTGTTCAATATTATTACTCATGTCAGAGCATCCTTTAATTTCATGCTAGGTAGGTCAAGAGTCATTTAGATCCATAACAATATCATACTACAGAAGAGAAACTGGGGCACTTCTGGTTTATGACATAACCAGATATGGGTATCTCTATGTCGGTATAAGAGAGTTCGATATTGAGCGGTATTATCACGAACTGTTGGCTCGTCTTATCCAATATATTAATTGTTTTTTACTCCAATTTATACTCTCAAATTCAATCTTCATGTTGTTTGTAAGCAGTGGTATGGGTACCTTTGATGGTTTTATATTTTTATGTTTTCATTTGTTGTCTCTTGATTTTAGCTTGTATCATGAATCCATACAAAATACTTTTCTTTATTTTTTTATTTGATCTGGAATGAGACATTTAATCACCTTGCAAGATGGCTGGAGGATTCCCATCAACATGTGAATCCCAACATGGCGATCACGATAAATGGGAATAAATGTGATGTTGCTCATCGCGGTCAGCAAGGAAGGATATCATTTTGCAAAGTAACATGTGATTATGTTCTTCGAGGCTTCGGCAAGAACAACAAAGAATGTTGAGTAGGTATGATCACCTTGAGTTGATACACTAAACTGTTTTACACTAGATTATTGTTTTCTTGTAGGCCTTCTTCTGAACTACTGCAAAGATTCTTCAGAATATTCAGGAAGGTGTGTTTGATTTATCCAATGAGGTAAGAAGCACAAACCATTTACCTTATACATGAAATTTCAAACCTATTATATTTCATCTACTGATTACGTTATTTATTTTTTCAATAGGTCAACATGGATATGAATTTAAAAATGAAGATTCAACTCCACAAGTTGCTAATTTTGATTCTCCTACTTCGACTTGTGATTTTTAAAGACAAATTTGATGATGATTTTTTATTCATTTTTCAGTTGTTGGGTTAGCTAACATTCAGCTCTTTATCAGTATCTTATAACTCATATTTCAAGTACTTTTTGAGTGTGTAAATGATATCTTTTCCACTGTCCATTCCTTTGACACTATACAATGCTATCATTAACCATGTTTTTTTGAGTTATAATTATTCATTCATGTTGTGATTTATTATTTCTTGGAATAATAAAACTAGAATTTCATACTGTCTTCATCTTGGACCCTACATATTATAATAGTGGAATGATTCTTCTTTTCATTATGTTCTTGTGATGTTTATTGAAATCCAATCCTTTGTTTTTTTATTTTAAAAATTTGAATTATCCATTTGAATTAATTTTTTCATTGATATCATTGATATCTCCATCTTTAACACATAACAAAAAAATATTTATTCCTGATTAATTCTACTAAATATTGTCATTTCTATTATCTCTCAAAAATTTCTCCACCCCACCAGTATTATAATATCATGTTCCACTTATTTGTGATTTAAATATATACAATATTAATGTTCATTACTAACTTTTAATAATAGTTTTCTCATACTCAATGTAAGAATTTATTTATAGATCAGTGCGTACGCACGGGCGATGTACTAGTTAATGTTTAAAACTATCTGATCTTGTATATATTGTATTGATATTTCAGAATTTTGATATGTGATCAAGAAAGTATGTATCCCATAATGAATTGGATTTTGATTAATCTCTTCATATGTAATTGTAAAAAATCATATATGGTATCTATGATTTTATGAAATGATGGTGTTGATCCTTGGGTATGTGTATATGAAATTTATGTTATGATCCTTGGTAACATGAATATGATTTCAAAGTTTATTCTTTAATTATCTATATTTTTTACATATTATTTTAATCTTATTTTGTTAATATTTCATAATCAATCTTGTGTTATATAGGGGGGTCATTTTCTTCATTGCGTCCATTTCTTAATATTCCCTTTCTGGGCCTTTGAAGAATTTTTTTAATATTAATTCCTACTTAATAAATAACATTTAATAAGTGTTTTCCATTCAAATCAAATAAAATATTAGAATAATATTTAAATATTTATTATTTCATTTAATGTATACATGGTTTCCAAAGTCATAGAACCTATAATTTTGGTAAATGAGTTATTATTGTTTTATTTTATATATGAATATTGTGTTAAATTTTATTTATTATTTCTCGGAGAGTGAGTTTGTGAGATTATATGATATGACATGATATACAGTAAAGCCATGTAGGCCATTACGTATATACTATTAATAATATAAATTATATGACATGATTACTCAAAATATTTATAGTTGTTTAAACTATTTATGAGAATAAATGTGTTTAATTTTCACCCTCACAATGGCGTGAGATGGTTTATTTATTTATTTACGTTATTCATTTATGTGATTTTTAATAATTGAAATTTGATTTATATTTCGTTACATAATTCTAGAATATACATACCCGAGTTCATTATAACAAAGTGTATAGAGAATGGTTGTAAATTTTTAATGTTATTTTATACTCACACCCTTTATTTAATCCATAGTGAACATGAACATGTTTTTTTATTGTATTTTTATAAATTTATCATCGATGCATGATTGGACATCAATTTAGTTAAGGTCGAATGGTGACATGGGAATGAACACTATTTTATTTCATTTTTGTATTATTCAATATAACATGAATAATCATTCATGACATATTGAGATATGTTTATGAATTAATGTTTAATAGCGTGTATTAAAATTTGTATTACATGCCCGATATATTATTTTATTAGTTTATCTTTTAATTTTAATGTAGTGGTTTATGTGATCCCTATGAATACATTGGATAATGTTTTCGTTTTTATGTTTATATTCATATAAACTAGAAATTTAAATTTATAATTTATTATTTTTTTGGTATTATCCATGAATGGTGTGTTTAGTTAGTATTGAGGGAAAATATTCACACAATATTAATTAATAGATATTTATTTCAATTCACTATTCGAAAAATATTTGGGGAAAACCCATGTCTTTCTAATTTACTTTATAAGATATTCTATGGTGTAACCCAATGAAAAGCATTACATAATATTATTGGATTAGACCATATACATTTAAATTTAGTAATATACAAAACAATATATTGTTTATGTATTTGAATAACATGGTTATTAAATGGTAAATTCAATACAATAAAATCATGAGGAGTTTTAGTGACTCGACCTTTGAAAATAAATAAAATAATAATAAATTACTCATAAAGGGGGATTAATAGACCATTAAATAAAAATTACTAGATAGAATATTTTCATAGCTTTTTTTAGTTTCCCCATTAAATAGTTTTTTTTTGTTATGGGGACATATTTTGGTCTTAATTTCTACTAATTCTACCATATTAGTTATTTATGTGATTAATAATTTTTTGTGAGTTGTGGAGTATGTAAAATTAATATTTTTAGGTTTAGTTAGAGAATTCAAGTGGATATATAGTGATATAATGAATAAATTAATTTAAATAGGATTGGGCTATACTTATGAAATTATATGACTTATGGTATCATGATTACATCAATATATTACATTTACATTAATTTATTAGCATATTCTTTTGGGATAATCTTACAGACTACATTATGCTATATCTCTTATAGTCATACCTATGTTTCATTGTGATGTTTTTCTTAAAATACGTAATTGTCTTTGTTTTAGTTGAATATAGCTTGTTCATAGTCTCTAGAAGACATTAAAGTTGATATTACAATTTTTTAGCATTTTGTCTTATATTTTAGTAAATTTTTTATTGAATTCATAAATAATGTTTTTTGTTATTTTTTGGCATTAATAATGTATTTTAGATTTTTTAAAAGTGTATGGATATATCATAAAAGTTGAATAATGTAATCATACCATGATTTATGTGAAATAATATAGGTTATTGGATACATGTGAGATGATTTCATAATTCCTAATTTTGAAAAAACAATTTCATGACGAGTTTTTATTTTATGAATATTTCTGATTAATAGAAAAAGAAATTTTAGAAGAGAAGTACCAAATAACAATATCACATTATTATAATTCAAAATCATTATTTTGTATGATGTTGATGTCATTTTGCAGGAATAATGACTATATTACAATTTTTATTCCCTATAAAATATATTTCTTCCAAAAAACAATATGTTAATGAGATAGATTAAATATCATGTTTGGCTTCCATTCTTCCATATTTGAAGTGAATATATAAAACATAATGGTAAAATATGAGGAAGAACCCACTTTTAATGGAAAATAATTATTACTTTGAGAAAATGGATATAAATATCATGCCATTTTAGAATTCCACGGAAGGGTATTTGAACTTGAATAGTCGAAAATTATTGAGATATAAGGAATATTTAGGACCCAAGCTATGTTTTAAATTGATATATATATATAGATGAAAGAAACGTCTTATTTTGGAGGATGATATATCATGGTGAATAGAAAATAACAAATTCTTCTAAATTTAGGTTTGGTGGAGTTTTCAATTGTTACATTATATATTAAGGATTAAAGGCAAAATAAATTTTAGGTCAAAAATATATTCATATTCTAATTTACTTTATATGATAAAAATAAGGAATTTTATTCACATTCATTTTTAATATATTCACTTTTATAATGTTTATTCACCAGATCTCATGTGGATGAATTATTTTCTCTAGGGATATAATGGATGTGTCATTGATTGGTAAATTTTCCTATTTTATTTAATTAAATTTATTTCGGATTAGATATTTATTATTTATTTATATAATTACTAAACTAATTTTTATGGCCAATATTAACTAATTAGATAATTAAATTTAAACATTGTAATTAAAGTATTGCATATTTTTCATAAAAAATGATTATATAGAATTAATCTATGATTAACTATTGTTTTATGTCATTTAGTCAATGAAATAATTTTTCTTTTTAACTAAATAATTAATAAATAGTATGAATCAAAATACATGTTTAACAAAAAAATTATTTTATAATATTTTTAATGAAAATTCTGAATTAATTCATTCATTTTCTTGTATACTCAATCATGATTCATGATATTATAACATTAGATCATTTATATCTTTCTATTTTCCATTATTTTTATTATTTTGGAAAAATAAATCACTATAAATTAATTTTTCTATGATCTAAATTTATTTATTATTAACATATCATTCATACTTATGTGATAAATAATTGAATATTCTTTTTAGACTACTTTTTCAGTATTTTGATAAGAAGGAAACAAAATAAAAAATTTGTGAATGTTATACATACGTGGTTTAATGTTGTTATAATAAAAAAAATTAATTTCTTTTAATTGATAGTGTTTTTCATGGTTTTAATGATTTATCTTTATATTTTGGGTTTTTCTATTTTAGATTTCATTTGGTGATTGTAATTATTATATTACTGTATATATTTTTAAGATTTTTTTATTAATTCAATATAATTAGTTATAATTGTTTTCATTTGTGGTAATTCCAATAAAAATACATAATTAAATTTTCATTTAGTTGATTTTTATATGTTTCTAGTTTTTAATTTGAGTTTAATTACATACATTTATATCATGATTCCATATACTTTATCAACTAACCCTTGACACATTGGATGTGTGCATAGGTATGTATGAACTCACCCTTTCCCACGGTCTTAAATTAGGGCCTTGATGTGGAGCGTTATGATAGAATGATATCAATGTAATAGTTTTAGGATTTGTTTTTATAGAATATGTGTGTGAAATTTTACTTATTATTGTAGGATAATAGTATTATTTGATCCTAGGATGGGATGTATACTAGTGAATACAAATATTGACATAACTGGATCTTATAATCTAGGGAAAGGGATATTGTCATTTCTAAAAAATTATCAATGTATTAATGTACTTATAATATAGTAATTTTGATATAAATTATATAATTCATCCTAAAATGACATGTTTGATAAAAAAATATTTCATGTGTTTTTTTTAATAGTTTATAAGGGATTATAGGGATATTATTCCAACATTTTTATCCACAGGTGGTGTTATATTAAAAATTTTAAAATTCCATTGATTCATAATTAGAGGTTTTATCCAGATGAGAAATGATTTGTGAAATAGGTTCTACTTTTAACTCATATATAGATTTTTTATGATATTACCATGTAGGATGTTTCATAGATGGTAGTTTTTTTTACATTTTTAGAATATATTCTCAACCAAAATAGATATTTTTTTGAAACAATGGGATATTAATTCTTTATGAGTCACATTCTATCAATGTTTTGGTATGTATTTACTAAGAAATTGTTCAATGGAGTATAAATAAATAGAAAAGGACATTTTATGAGGACTAAGATGAGGCATAATACCAATGTATGAATGTTTTCAATTTGATCTATTAAGAAATTCATTTTGAGGACCATTGGTATAATATTTAATGAATTTTATTGAATTTATTGTAATGAATATATTACGTTTCGGGTATCATTGATATACTATTTGGGTTATTACACCCTTTTATATATGTGTTGTAAAATTAGGGTTTGATGATGAGAAATATTTATGTAGATTTATTGAAAAATATAAAAAATTAGTTTTAATTTCCTCTTAATATCTTGATCATTGTGTTTTTTGAGTTTGTTTGTAATTTTTTAAAGGCATATGAAAATGATATAAAATTATCCTTAGTTTTTTAAATTAGATTCTCAAAATTGTGTATACCATAAAATATATCATTGATCATGATATTCATTAGGCCCCAGAAGTTGTTATTCAATTTTTTATTTGATTTAGTCATTTTTAGCATCAGAATGATTGAATTTGTGTTTAGAGGAATCAAGTTAGATTATTTGTGTAACATAAGAGAGTCATATTTGGAAGCATCATGTATTAAATGTGGTTAGTTTTCAGTTAACATTGATGGTAATTTGTCTCTATAGATCTAAAAAATTATTATTCCCTCAAATATTGTATCATTTTCCTTTGTTTTTATCATTCATGTATGCTTCAATGATCATGTAATTATTTTGGTCGAATCGTTCTACTATTATAATCCTTATATATATTTTTGAGGATGATTTCATTATGTTTTATGGTTATAGATAATTTATCTTCCTATAATTTTATAATATTTCCTTTTTTGTTATTAATTTTTATTTAGTACGGTTTATTTTTAGGAAGGTGTGGTGTGATATTTTTCATTTTATTTTTTTAGTGGTGTTTATACACATTATATGGTTTTAGATACATAAAAACCTATATTATATTGGTTTAAATATTTATAATAAACTATTAATTATGATTGATCCCTTCCCATATAGTTTATATTATAAAGGTAAGAGGTTATCACTTGATATATGTGATACCATCTAGTCATATTTCTGTAGATATGTTGGGTTTCATAGACAATGTAACATTTAATACCCTCTTTACAATAGGTATAGGGTTTGGAAGAAATAATTGTAATGTTTTGGACAATGTATTTAATTTTTTGTTAGTGGATTAGAATGTTTATAGATGGGATAGATTTTTGGTAAATGTGTTACCTGGGATTTTAAAAACACATCAATCATATTGAAACACCACCTATGGCTAGTTAAGGGATCAATAGTTCCTACTGATCCTATTTTTAGTAGTACATGTGTTGATTACTAGAATTAACATGATAAGTCTCTCGGATAGAATTAATTACCTCAAATAGTAACCAAATATCAAGTAATTAATAAATATATATATGTACCAATTAAATTATATTGATAATCCCCTAACAAATAATTGTCATAATTTTGGATCCACCTTCCTTTCTTGTCAAACATTATAAAAATATTAAAAATGAATTAAGGTATCACTAAATGGAAATGTAATATTATCCCAAAAAATTACTTGAATAGTAATAACTACTAAATGTATCTTCTAAATCCTAAATGGAATCCACTATGACCCAAAATAATATAACATAAGTCATCAAAAAATATACTTTAATGATGTTCTAAAAAAAAATTATATGTACATAATTTTAATGTAGGGGTAGGGATATATTTTCTCAAAAAACTCATCTACAAAGGTAGCATAATGTGATGAATGCAAAGTGTGAATCATAATTTGAAAAATATTGTTAAATAAAAATTACAACATAGTGTGGCCCATCACAATATATGATCTATATTATTTATAACGCCCCATAACTAACCAAAAATATTCAGATCAAAATTTTTCCATATCTATATATAGAGTAACATAATTAAAAATCTACAAAACAAAAGGAAAGGGCCCTCATATATTAACTCCCACTAGGTATTAGCCTAAATACTCAAGTATGAAATTTTTTCCTTAATACTCAATTATTTTACGTGTTAAGGTATACAGTTATTATAAACTATACATTATGAATTTCAACCTAACTTCACATCTCCGGTGAAGGTCTCTTAGAATGTGATAGAGACCCAAAATCACTCTAATAACAATTCTATAATATATCAATCCATGAATTTAATCTCAAACCTCGAATAAATACTAATAAAATCCTAAATATTATTCTTGAACACTATATCCTATAACTAGTTCAAGGGGAATTCATCATTAGATCTTTGGGAATTTCTTACCTGTATATATAATCCAAAATTTTATATTCGGATTGTAATAAAAAATTTCGAATTAAGGGCCCATATTTTAGGATTTTGATGATAAAATAATAATAAATTTATAAAAAAAACATAACCAAATATTCAATAAAATCATTAAAAAACATTAAAATGAATACATGAAAAGTGAACCATAAATAGTATATATATATATACTATATCACATTAATACTAAATAAATACATAACATGAAATTATATTTTAAATTTTAAAATATAATTTTTCCTCAATGATTTTTTGTGCCATGTATCAGATTTAGATTTACTTCTATAAGAGAGTTTACACTTCCTTAGACTATTCACAGTACCTTTAAGGGCCTACTGTGTCCTATATTTCCACATTCAAATGGGGATTATCCTCTAACATCATGATCTATATTGGTATCTCCTTGATAAAAATGGGAAGAAATGATGTCATCTTTTCAATTCATAGATTCCTTCATGGAGTTTTTCACCTTGTATTGGTCTCCTTCACATATCAAAGACATGTTCCGGTTACACATTTTGGGTTCCATTTGGAAGTGGACACTGATTAATTACACATATTTCAATCTTAACAGGGAAACTATCTGATGTCGATAATGATGAGATCATTGGATATCAAGGATGTGTTGGATACTTATTGGCATTGGGTGTGGTAGACATCAGTACAAGTCTTCCTCATTCAATGTTGATGGAATATCATACATGATAAATCTTATGTTTATAACATGATGTATATCATTTAAATTAAGGGTTAACTTATGTGTGGGGCTAAAGGAATCCCATGATAATTGTCTTATGAATCATATACATGTCTGTAAAGGAGAATCAAATTTATTATATATTTTTTTTGGAATTTTAAAATCATCTTTCCATGATAATTAAACTCTTTAAATAAGTTTTCCTTAGTTCATTATTTATACAATCTCATGCTCCTCACATCATGTAGTGATTCTGATTTATCAACTGGGGAAAAATTATTGATTTATTATAGTGATGTGGCCAAAGGTTTAGAGTCTTTTTTGGTACATATTCATGTTTTAATGTCTCATGGGGATATGATCATAGGTTTATAGGTCTTTTATGTTTCCCATGTATAATTTTCACATATCAGTGAAAATGGAGTTTAGAATCTCATGCTAGTGTCGATGACCACTGGGACCTAATATTTTGATTTTAACAGAAAAATTGTCCTCTCCATAATGATGGGAACTGTTTGGGGTCATCAACTCCAAGGGGGTATATAGAAATATTTAATTACAGATATCAGGATTGAACCTTAGTGAGGAATCCTAGAAACCCTCCTAATAGAAATAGATGAAAACCCACATAGTTTGTTTTTCTAATACATAATGTATTGTTATAGGATCAGAAATATAGATTCATTTCATGATTTATGGATTCTTGTTACATGGAAGTAGTTAGAAAAAGATATGGTGTTAGGATTATTCATAGAAGCTACCTGAATGGTGGGCATGTACTCTCATGATTGCTAAATGACTAATCATATTCTTATCACACCGTGTAAGGAAGTAGTTTAATGTCACATGATTAAGAATTTTTCATGAATTTTGATATCATAGGACTAGGTTATTAATTTTATGAAAAATAAATATTTATATCACCAAATTCAATGAGACTTATAAATTGGGGACACCATTAACATATTGGGTGGGAATAGAGAGGGTTATATTTATCCCGCATTCCCTCATTAAAGGGAAAATAATCCCATTTCCCTTGACAATTCCACCCTTGGGGATGTGAGTGGGGGTCCTAAGGTTAGGGAGCCTATGCCTATGATCATAAGGCAGTGAGGATCATGTTGGAAGAAAATGATTTAAACATTTGGTTTTATGAAACTAGATTTCTTGTTGATTACTAAATGAGTGATCCCAACATGGAAAGGCACAATATGCATGTGCACACATAATTCTTGAATCTATTTGTAGTACCCAGATATTTTATAAGAGATTTCTTTTTTAAATAAATTTTATCTCTTTGATATATTTATATTCAAAAAACTGTGATTATAAGGACCTTAATATAATATCAATTGTTATCCTTGCCATTAAAATTATTTTATGGTTAGGAAGCACAATATCTTCTAAAAATTATTTTAATGTATTATATAAAGATGATATAAATTTATAGTGACGTTTTATGTGTTTCATAAAAACAATTTTACATAAAGAGGATTTTTTATGAGAATATATTAAATATAATTATTTGAATATTTTATAAAATTTATTTACAAAAAATGCACCTCAGTTTAGGATTTAACAAGTAAAAGTTACCTTAAACTATATTTTTCATAAATGTCTAAAAGAACTAATTTTTGATGAATAGTGAAATCTAATATTTTTTATTATAAATTTTCATTTTGATAAATGAATTTATAATGATACATATTATTTTAAATGTGTTTTAAAATTAAAATTAGTAAAATGTTATTATTATTGATCTATTTTTTGTCATTTTAATCATCTTTCGGTTAAATTTTGTTATAAATTTTTTTAATAGTTAAGAAACATTTTCATTGAAAAACTACATTTTTTCATGTTAGTAGGTTTATTTTAATTTTAATTATTTCTTTTATATTAATTTAATATAAATAAATGAATTCATATTTTTAATCAGAATAATAATTATTAATTTATTAGTTCAACATAATTGTTTTTAGATTTAATATTAAATACACTAAAAATTTCCAACCATGGGTAAAGTTAAAACTGGTTTACCATTGGTTAATTTATAGTTATAAGTGTTAAAATGACCTAAAATTTTATTAAAACACATTATTAGGTCATTTTTTTACATTACCCTTATATGATTCTAATATGTTGTATTTTTGATCCATTTTTCAATGAACTTGACTTGTCATTATTTGAAATCATTGAAAAAAATACAACTGTGGTACACACCATAATTATCAAAGGGAACCTCATATCCTCCTTCGTAACCCCTATTAATCATTTTTTATTTACAAATAAACTACTAAAATATCTCCCCCAAAACAATAAAATATTTTATGATATATATTTATTCTGAAAAGGAAAACCATATGGTCCTTAATAAGTAATTTAAAGGATGTTTTTATAAGAAAAGGTAATTGTCTTCACTAAGATCATTCTTTATTTATTTCTCATTTTACATCCTTCATTATGTCATAATAATTTCTATATAATAGTAACAATATATTACCTATATTTATATATTATTATGTTAATTTAATTATTTATATTAATCACCACATCAATAAAATATGAAAGAGAATCACTGTTTGTGTTTATAGAGGGCAACCCCCTTACGAACTGATGTAATTTTTTACCTTAAAAACTAATCATTACTGGTTTAATGAATGATTTATGAAGTATATATGACATTAATGAACTACGTTTCATTCTATGAAGATAATATATATTATAATTTCATTTCTTTCCATTTACTTAAAAAAGGATTTCACTGTTCAGGTGTATGGGTGGATTACCGGCTCTACGAAGTGACATGATTCATTTATTGTTACCACATAAAATTAATGAAATATATAAGATCATATAAAAATATAATATGATATTTTTGTTATAATTATTACGTTGGAATTATAACATGATAATTATGTTCTTTCAATCATAATCATTGGAAAATTGAAATGTTACAAATGAATATATATAACATACCATCTCTATGATTATAATATAGTTCAATTTTACTAACCATATTTTATGGGTAGTAATAAAATAATAATTGATATATAAATATTATTATTATATTAATATTACTATTATGGATATGATGTGATAATTAACATTTTTTACTATAGTCAATCTACCGAAGTCATTTTGGACAGAAAAACTAAATATCATCAAAAATACTGAAATGAACATAAATGATTACTTTTTTAAATATAAAAATGTTTCAAATAAAATAAAAGGAATAATAAAAATTAAAAATGTTATTAATAAGGGAGAAAATTAATAATATTTTATTATTCCAGATGATAAAGTACATACATGATGTTATAGACCAAACATAATGTGTTTAATAACACAATTTATTTTCATTACTTTATATTACATTTTCAATATTTTTTGATATTCTAAGATTATGTTTTTAATAAATTATAATTATTTTATGGCTTATTTAAAATTTTTATGTGGTTTCACTTTTTTTACACCAAATTAATTATTGATTAGTTCTCATATTAATGATAATGTCATTATAATATATTCCAACTAAATTTTTACTCAATTGATATATATTTGGAATTATGTAGATATTTATTTTTTGTAGATGTGTATACATCCCCATTAAAATGTTATATCATTAATCTATTAATATTAATTGTGTTTATAGTTTATTTTTCTGTTATTTCTTTCATAGGTTTAATGATTAAAAACCCACAAAATTTTTAAGGTTTTATTTAACTATATCACAATCATTCAAGATTATTTATGTTTAATTTTCTAATAATGATTATTATATTTCTCTTTAGTAAACAATATTTTGTATTATAATATTTTTATTTTAATAATTTTTTATTTTTCCTTTCATTTTCTACTATTTATATACTCAGGAAACAAAAATTATGTTTTTAACTAAAACTAATGCATTTTCCTACTCGATCAAAAATCTTTGTCTTCCATATCTATATTTTAATTTAATTATTTTAAAAATAATGTTTTATTAATAATAAATTATTAATTAATGATATCTTTACACATTATTTAATTTTTATTAAATGGTTTTAAAGGAATCATAATGTTTTTTCTGAATGAGGTTCATTTTCAATTCTTACCAAAAATGTGAATGAAATATTTATCTAAAAATACATTGATTGAATTAAATTTACATATATTATAACTTATCATTACAAAAAATCTCTATTCAATAGTTTCCATTATTAATTTAATTTTTTTATATTCTATAAATTTTTTGTTTTAAAAGAAGATTTCAAAATTAAAAGGGAATTTTCTATGAGATTTTTAATGACCTTTAAAGGCTGTTTATATTAATAAAAACAAAAAAATTTATTTCATAATACACTAGGGATATATTTTAACAATATCATCATAAATTTTTATCAGGATGATTTACGGTAAATATGGCTAGGAAATTTATTTACATTCTTTTTTATAGTTCTTTATATGAATATATTTTATGAATAAGGCTCGTTGATTATGTTGAATTATTTATTTATATGATGACTACATTGCAACTACAATTTATGTAGTGGTTACAAGAATTACATGTGCCCTAGATAAATTAGTAGGTACCACAGGACAAGGATTTTTTGGAATTCAGCTATGATATTATTTATTTATTAATGGTGTCTAAAATGAGGCCCTGAAGGTATATTTATTAGGTATTAAATTTTTCATTCCATCATTATGTAATCAGTGCGCATGATTTTAAGATATGATATATGAATTCTGAGATAGGCTAATGGGTACTATGGAAACACATAATAATGCAAAGTATGAGGGAGTCCTCCACTCCATATCAACATTAATGGTTAGGGTGATGTCTATAGAGATGGATCTTGTGCTACTAATAAAATGGGTTAGCCTTTATCCAAACCAACAGAGATTGATGGACTCCTACATATTCTCAATTGTTTCTTCATGTGTGAAATATTACGGTAATTGGATACACTGAAACTACCTATGATAGGATTTAAATTGAATGTCCACAGTTCATATTTGAATTCATTCATGATGACAGGAGGTAATGACCATGATCAGTGGGGATGAAGGATTTTTTTCTTTTAGTGTATGGCTAGCGCCTGGTGACTCCCTCATGGATAAGGATTCTATGATGCTAAAGGGATTGGAATTGTGTAACTCATATGGATTCAATATTCATAAAGTGGAGACCAACTCCATGAATATTCTCAAATAAATTCTTGGTGTGTGAAGGTTTCCCTGATCTCTCACCTATTTAACTCAAAAAAATGGTGGATTTTTCCTAATAATTTTACTAGTAATCACATGTGGAGAGAAGGAAAAAAAATTTATACATCCTGGTGTTATGGGATTCATCTATAAATTCATTTTATTGTTCTAGTTGTAATGGTTTCTCCCCCAGCCCCACAATTTATTTAGTATGGTTCACGGTGATGCCATAGTTTTACACTAATTTAGGCGACCATGAACTGTTTGGGGACTCAGCCATTGTTTATCTATTAATAGAAATTTCTCAACACCAGATTGATGGATGTCCAGGTGATTATTTGATTATTTAATGTATCCAAAGATATGGATTACCTTTTTTTGTTCATTTATACTCCATTATTTTATCATCAATTATTACTGTCATATTTTTTCAGATGTTATTGAATAAATTCAATGAGTTTTGTATTATTTACAATTATATATTGATTTTGAATTAATTAGTTATGACTAATTCTAATGTAGATAACCCCTACTGATTATTTTAAAACACCCTTATTTTCATTCATATACATAGGATTCATAGAAGTTTATTGTCATTGATATAAAGGGATATTCTATAGTAAATAAATATGTTTTAAAAGAAAACATGTTTACGTATTATCTATTTTATAATTTATGTCTGTTTCATGAATTTATCTAGTTTTCTAAGACTACTAATCTATGAAGTAATTTTTTATGTGATTTCATGAATCGAGTACAAATTTAATAGTGTAACCAATGACTCTAGTTTTCTAGGATCTAGTTTATTACATTTGGTATTAGAGCATGATTTATAGAAACACTCGGAATTATATTTGTGAAAACATATATTAGGGCATATAACCCTATGACTGAGTTTGATGATAAATATATGTATAGGACAACACCATAATTTTTTTCTATGGGGTAGATTATGTGGTTTTCCTAACAATACATACCTATTATGATACTACAATTGGATGTGATTTTTGAACAAACTAATCTATGGGTAATAACCCTAAAATGAGTTGGGTTGGGTATATATCAACCATCATTCTGGTGCATGGTGAATATTTTCTTACTACATACATGTTATGAAACTCATGGGCAATATTCGTGGATTAATTCACGTTTTTTACAAACCATTATTATGGAAAAGAAAATCTTTTTATGATATGAGATCATTAAAAAAATAAACCACTTTTCTGACTCTGTGATTTTCTATACGTATATTTTTCCATATCCATTAATCATTTGAATTATTTTTAAATTATTAATTATGATTCAAAATGTTTTTATATAATCTAATATATTACATTTTCAGGAAATGGAACCAAGAGGGTGAATGAAAACCATATCACTATAAATCTTTTATATAGGGATTTACCTTATTGGAATGATATTGAATCTACCGTTATAGCTACAAGAGGATTTGATCAAATTATAACTATATTAGGGAATCTAGTTCAAGTAATGACAAAAAATCATTCCCATATTGAGATTCCAATTGATCCACAACATTTTTTAATTATGTTGGACTAACTTATGTATCAGTAGCCCCCATAATTCAATGTACTAAAAAAATTCATATATATTAAATAGATATATTCTGATGATAATATGGTTTATTATTTGGGAAAAAATGAAATGGTAATGGTTTTAATGGATGTTAATCAGCTCTCAGGTGATACATAACAATGGTTTTCATTGAATGAAAAAAATATCAATGAAATGAAAATAATTAACATGGAATTGATGTATTTTAAAATATTTTTTAGGGAAATTTTTTTTTCGTGTAGATAATGTGTAGATATAGTTAGATAATTATTGAGTATAAGATAAAAGAAAATGGAAAATGTTTTCAAGATTGAAGATATCATTAAAATATTACCAAGAAATATCGTGGACTATGTACATTATAGAAAGATAAATATTTACCTTTTCATTTATGGGATCATTCCAATAGTTGAAATGAAAATTTTCTCCTAATATTATATTTATATGAGGACAAAATATCATGTTATATCATTTAAAATAATTTTTTCAACTTTTCATATTGATTCAATGTAATGAAATTGAATAATATGATGATATAGAATTAAATGGTTAAGAGGACAAATATAAAGTGTAAATTTTCAACATACAATGCTTTAGGAATGAAATAGATAAGTATATATGTAAAACTAAATGGTTTTTTAAATTTATATAGAAAAATTCAATTATGCTCATGAATTCTTGAGAAAGTGATAAGTTATCTTTGGATGGTGTTTTATCAGTAATAAGAAAGGGAACTAGATGAACTAATTATACAAATGTCAATGGAACATTAAAAAAACCCATGTGGTTAATGCTATGTTTATTTAATTGCTACCTCCATCATGGATGTTCTTAGTGACATGGTGAAAGGTACTATTATAATCCAATATAATATTGAAATTTTTTTACATTATTATATATCGACCCACTCTTTTTTATCTGACTAATTTTCAAAATATATCACATTTCCACCTAAATGATTATATATTAATTTGGGGGTGAAATCCATTATTACAATAGTGAACTCATATCATGTACATAACAAACCTAATATAAATGATTTTCATATGGTTCTTCATCCAAAGCATGTTATTATTCCTATAGTGCAATTAACAATATCTTGTGGATTATGTTACGCCTATTTGTATAGTTTTCAAATCAATTGGAGATGAAGGAAAGACACTTTTAATATTTTCAATCAACCTTAAATCACAAAAAAACGTGAGGATGAACCTGAACTCCCATGGGAAATTACTTCTATCATATGAGTTTTTATACCGATACATGAGGGTTATTTATCTCAAATAATTGTAATGAAAATGAATATAGAAATTGTTTCTATTAATCGAGATTATACTTGTATATTACATTGAATATGTTCTTGGAGCTCACTCAAATCATGAATGTTCTATTTTCATTATAACTCATTCCTTGTGCTACTATTATTTCAAATACATCATATAGAATGTCTCATATTGAGCTTCAGGAATTGAAGAAGCATCTCTAGTAGTATGTATATATGGGATTTATTCATTTTAGTGCATCACTATTGGGATAAACTCTTTTTAAATATACAATATGAGTCAATGAATCATTTTATTGATTATTTGGGACCTATCAAGAAAATTATTATTAAAAATAATCAATTTACAAGTATTTTTATCTCTATGAAGAATTATGAGGAGCTGTATATTTTAATATGATTGATCCTCGATCTGAATTTCATCATATAAGGATCAATAAGGAGGAAATTCCCTCACAAACCATCCATAAAAGGTTTTTTCATTATGAATTTATACTAATTCTATTTTTAGATTCCAATGAATCTTCTATAATTATATAATAGAGTTTTTATAGGTAACATTTATTAGTTTTTGTTATTTATTTTAAATGATATTATTACACATTTAATGTTAAAGGCGGTTCCAGATAAAATGTATAGATGTTTTCTAGAAAACATGATGTATGTGAAGTTATATTCCATCACTAAAAAGTGTTAATTTTGGAATCATAATATATCAATCATGGTAAAAAATATCAAGTGAGGTTATATTAATGGATCATTTAGTGATGAATGTTATTGGAAAATAGTATAGAGAAACATTAGTATCCAAAATCCATATTCTTTTTGGGTTTTTTGGACAATAAAAATTATTTTTGAATGATTTATCCTGACTTTATAATATACTAACACTATGGACTTGGAAGGTTTTTTTTATAGAATGATGAATTAGGAGAGAATTCCAATGAAATAAAGAGAAGGTTAGTCAGTGTGCATTTTTTTAAATTGAAATATTTTGGATAAGGCCTTACAATATATATTGATCCATCAAATAATATAACAGGGTGAATATTCATGTAGAATGATATATTGATAGATTAAAAACATAGAAAATTGACAGTTCATGAGAGAAGATACCCAATCACTGATTTCATGTTATTTGTGATATTTTTTCATTGATGATATATAGGCATTATCTGTATGGTGAATGGTGTTATACATACTGAACAAAAACAATTGAAGTGTATATTTTCAAATAAAGAGTTGAATATTCACTAAAGAAGTTGATTGGTGTGGATTAACTATTACTCTTTCTCAACAAATTACCACCGTAAGAAGGAAAAAAGGTGGAAGAGGCACTGATTTTAAAGGATCATGCTATATTTTTTATCATAGTGATATCATGAGATCAAATATTTAATTATTTTATATTTTGTATCAAGGAATTTTTATGGTAGTGTATAACTCTATTCTTTCTCAAATAAGTTCTCAATAGTCTATCCATGTTCTGATTAAACAGGTGATCAAAGAAGATATTGAGATAAAAAATATGTTATGAAATGTTCTTTAGTTTATCATTTTTAGTGATGGAATGATAATGTCCATGAATCATGTATGTATTCTATCCATACAAGATTTGAGAAATTATCACTTGTACAATTCTAATAGTTCTTAATTCCCCTTTCATCATAAAATTGAATTGATAAATATACATATTAAAGATTATTCTTGGTGTTAAAAATATGAAGAGAGATATTGTAGAGTCTGTATCTCATTGTGTGGAATTCTAGTAAGATAAGGGTGAGAGATAAATTTATAATTGGTTGTTACAATCCTTACCCACACAAAAATTGAAATATGAAAATATATTATTTTTTTGTCATATAACTCCCCATAATGTCTAAATGATGTAGATCTATTTTAGTTATATTCAATTTCCTTAAAATGTTAGCACACTTCATTTCTATTTGATAATATTCTTATCTTGGTCAAATTTCTATTATATACATAAATGAAGTCATATAGTTTCATGGAGTAAAAAAATATATTATATCTGATTGGGACCCAAGGTTTACATTGATGTGTTATATTAATATTTGGTAGCTCTAGATATAATATATATTTTTAATAAAATTTATCATTCGTATATTATTGTTCCGTCAAATAGAACCATTCAAATGCTAGACAATATTTTTAAATCATATTATATAGATTTTAAATGTATATTTCATTAAAAAATTTCTCATGTCGTGTTTTCCTATAACAATATCCATGAATAGATCATTCATATGGATCATAAGGATGACTTCTCTATAAAATAAGTGAACAACATATTTGGTTTGGGATTAAGATAGAGAAATAATGTTATTGGGACCTGATATAGTTGTTGAAATAGCAGATAGGGTCACATCTATTCAACATAACATCAAGGCATCTCAATGTCTATAGAAAGGATATACTGATTATAATTGATGATATCTAGACTATGAAGTTATTGAGTAGGTTTTTATATAAATTTATATATGAATTAATGTTTATGGATTATTGAATAAATGAAATCTAAGAACAATATATGTTCGATGAATCTTGATTCTTGATTGAGTTGGTGTGAAATCATATAACATATAACATCCATATAACCTTAATCAAGTCCATGATGTGTTCCATGTATATCTCCTAAGGAAGTACATACCTATTCATTAACATGTACTAAACATAGTGGTCGTACCACTTAATTATTAACAATTTTACAACGAAAAACCAATATAAATGTTGGATCATAGAGATAATGTCTTACGAAACCAGAATGCTCCATTATTTAACATTATTTATATAAATAAAAAATTTAAGGATGATACGTGGGAACAATAGACTCCTATAATATATAAATATAATCATTTGTATTTATCCATGTGATTGAATATCGAGGGTGAAATTTATATTAATGGGGATAAAAATGAACCATTCTTTGATTTTAGGATATATTTATTTTATGATAAATTTAATCTATTAAATTGAATATGATTCACAGAACCCTAAGTCTAAATGAAAAATAATATAGTATTCCATTATATCCTAGATGTTAAGTTGTTCGTATATATATGAATAACCACACTTAAAAAAAAGAACAATGGTATTATGAAAATGTAATATATAATTTTTTTAAATTGTTAATACATTTGAAAAATATATTTTTTCCTTAAAATGGTTTTATTACTTATTATAAGAAAATTATATAGTTTATTTAATTCACATATAATAATTATTTTGTGAAAAACTAATTTCATATTTGATATCAACATGTCAAAATTATTGTTCACAAAATTTTGTACAATTCTCTATAAAGAATAATTTTTTGATAAATAAGGAAAATAATCATTTTATTATAAATTTTCATAATAATTAAGGAATTTACCAAGATTCATTTTGATATAAATTTAATTTTAATATAAAACATGTTTAATACTAATATTATTAACAAAAATTGTATAACTCTAATATATTTTGTTTTTTATTATTTATATGAAGACTTTTTATGATTAACAAAACATTTTTGTAGATATCTATTTTTTCACATTTACTGGTTTAATTTTATAGTAAATTATTCCACACATGTGAATTTAAAATTATAAAATGGTTTCCATATTTAGAATCCAAAATATTATTATTATATAATAATTTGAACTGATTTTTGTTGTAATGAATATTAAAAATAACAATAATATATAACCAAGGTTATACATAAAACAGGTTTATTGGGGAAAAATATATAAGATTAAAAATGAACTAAAATATTTATTAAAACCCATTAATTGTTATATTTCAACCATATCCTTATCAACTTCTAATATGATTTATTCTAGAAACACATTCCATAGAAATTGAATTGACATTAAATAACATCTTTGAAAAAAATACCACTATGCCGCTTATCAAAATTATAAAAGGTATCCTCCTCCCCATACTAATTCAAACATATTAATCCATATATATCAAAAAAATACCAAAAAATCCCACTAATATCCTTATACAAATTTTACATCTTCTTTTCTACCAAAAAGACCAAGCTTATTTTCCTTGATAAGAGATCAAAAAAGGATTTTTTATATAACGGTAATTATCTTTTCCACGATAATTCTTTCTACATATTCTATTAACCCCATATATTATTTTAGATTTATTAAAATATAATAAAAGATTTTATATCATATAGATAGATTTTTTTTTAATTTTATAATCTATATACATATATTGTCACATAAAATGGTAAATGAAACCAACGTTCGTGTGTATTGTGTATTATCGCCTCACGAACCAATGTAATTAATTTTACATCACCGCCACTCATGACTAGTTTTTAAGATACATTTAATAAATATATATGATATTCATTATATTTTTATCATTATTGAAATATTATAAATCACATAAGTTCATAAAACTCCATTAATTTATTCATGATAACATCGTTCATACATATGTGTGGATTACCAACATCAGGAAGTGATTTGATTCATTTTTCATAACCACATTATAGGAAAAATATACATAACTATATAAACATTATTAATTTTATATTTATTATGTAATTGTAATTATTTATATATAAGATAATAATTATTTTCTTTTTATCATTTTCATTTAAAAATGGAAGGGTTACTCAGGATTATGTACTACTTACCGACTATTTGATAGTAACATAGTTAATTTTATATAACCACATTTCATGGTTGTTTATAAAAGTACAATTTACGAATGAAAATGAAAATAATTTTAATAGTATTATTCTATATATTACGTAATAATTAAAAATATTTCTATAGTCAAACTACCTATTCCATCAAGGGAAAATAAACAGAATATAGTCAAAAGTTTTAATGTGAAATTAATTAATTAGGTAATTAAATATAACATGGTATTGTGTAATTAACATGATTTTATCACTCAAGAAGACACATAATTAATATGATGATTTAGACATTAGATATGTGGTTTCATAACCTTATTTCATTTTATTGGGTTACATTTCTTTTTCATTTTCTTTGATATTAAAATATTAATAATGTAAGGATTTTTTATTAATTTAGGTTTTATTTCAACTTATTTTATGTTTATTTTAATTTGATACACATAATCAATTAATTTATCTATTCTAACTTCAATGGTATGATCTTTATTGTTGATTCAGTTTCAATTTCCACTCAATTGAGACATATTTTGTATTTTGATCCTATTTATTTTTATAAAGAGGGTTTATTACCACATTGAAATGATATTTAATGAATATATTTTTTTTTCTTGGTATTTCATGCTCCATTTTAATTATTAATTTAATAGTGGTTATTAACCAAAATCTACCAAATTGGTATGGGTTTTGTTTCACAACATCATTATTATTCAGTAATATTTATGTTTCAGGATCCAATGTTAGAATTATATTATCATTCAATATAAAAATGAAGTAATTTTGTTATTTTATTTTAATTATTGAAATTATATGTTTTCCATTAATTTTCAATTTTTTATGTTCTCAAGATAACAAAATCATTTTTTTGGAAAAAATATCTTTTCCACTTAACTAGAATTCTTTCCATACATATTTATATTGTCTAAAAACTGTTTTTATGAAAAAATATGATATTGTCCCATTATTTATAAAAAAATTACCCAAAATTTGGGTTAAAAATCTGTTAAAAAAATTTATTTTCATTTTCATAATAAGAACATTTTATCATTTTAAAAAAAATAGGAATGAATCATTAGATTAACTGATCTGCATGAAAATAATATATGTGCATGTTGACAAATAATTTCATGAAATAATCATTTACAATTTTCCATGGTTTATTTCAATGAATATTATTGTCCAAATATTATGCAACATTTATGTTTTTAATATTCAATTTTAAAAAGAAAACATTATTTTCCTCAAGAATGTTTTCAATATTATTTTTCTAGAATATCAATTCATTAACACAACAAAAATTTATTATCCACTTGGGATATGTTTCAATGATAACATCATTATCCTTTATCTATATTGTTTGTGATTAGTTTTACTAGAAAATTATTTACATTATCTATACTAGTTCTTCATATATGTATAGTTTTTGAATAATAAATGTTGATTTATTTGTATTTTTGGATCATATGAAGAATGAATTGGAATTATTAAGGGATGGTTGGGGCCCAAAATCACATAGCCCCTTGATAAATCAGTATGGATCAATATAAAAATAGTTTTTGTATCTAGTTGAGCACTAAACCATATAACTATGATGTTTGGGAATGAGTCCTTGATTATATATTTATAATATTTTTCATTATACATTCAATCATGGTAAATTAATTTATTAATATTCATGTGATTATTTTATTATTTATGATATCCATAGATAATATCCAATATCATGTGATTATTTATATGGAATTATTTGATCATTATTTATTCCTTACATTTTATTATTTTGGATTATGTTATTTCTTATGTGGAATGTGTTTTCATTTAATTGCATTTCCAAATAGATTATGGAATATTTACCTATGAAAAATTTCACAGTATATTACACCAACTGATTATTTGAGTTCTCCATTATTTATTTTCCTATTATGTGTATAATTTTAAAATGGGTTATGTGAATTGATATAATTGTTTGAATAAATATTCATTAAATTAATATAATTTTTTCATTTAATGTTTTCATATGTATATTAGGTTCATGTATGTATCTATTTTTAAAAGAATATTAAACTATTTGATCCTTTGGGATGTGATCACTAGAATATAGTACCTCTTTATTAAAGTAACCAACAGTTTTGGGATACTAGGACTAGGGAAATTACATTATTTATTATAAAATTAGGAACCATATGATGTAAAGTTAGGTGGGATTCATGAAGGTCAACAGTTCACAAAGGTAATTTTTTAATAAAACATAAATTCCATGGCTATGGATGATTCTTGGTCTACCTAATAGATGTTTCATGAATTATGGGACTACAGAACCATTTGGGGGACATGGGATATGCCTCTAGTATGGGGGATGTGATCCTTCCTAATGATTTACTTCACTATGAGCTAAATATCTAAAGTAATAATGGGATTTCACTCAGTAAAAGCTATCTCACGGGAGGAATCTATTTCATCATTAGCTCAAGAAGGATTAAGTTTCATCAATTATGACCTTTTGATAGATGTAAACTGGATGTATCCATTTAAATTTGGAATGAGGGGGTATATATAGGTTACATGTATGTTGAGATATGTTACATGAATGATTACTCTCTCCCCAGAAGAGGAATATTAAAAATGATCTTATGTCTTTAAAGAAGTTCTAATATTTCCAGAAAGATGAATCTATTATGAATTTATCCACCTATGAATATTCTTAGCTCATATAAACATAAAATTACTTCGAATAATCCATTGTCTCCTCTACATATCTGGTAATTAATTTTTTTAGGCATAACAAATGTCTCTCTCCCACAGAATTGGATCAGATGTTGGAGAGGAGGAATAAATTTTGTTTCCAAAACAAAAACAATACAATGATTGGGGTGGACTAGTTCATTATATGTAGCCCACTCTTAGCTTATATATATGGGATGGTGAACTAGAGGATACAATGTGAATATCAAATATAATTGGGAGATAAATTATTTTTTAGTTACTCCCCATCTTCGCAATATTACATTGATTGAAATCCGTAGTCTTTATGATAAATTCCATGTATAGAAATAAAAATATTTAGTGGACATAATTGGAAAAGAAAATATTCCATTAAGAAATAATCTTAACAAAAAATCCAATGAAACCAAGAATTTAAAAATATGCGAACACTCTGAGATGAGAGTTGATGATTCTTAATACTAGACTATTTGAATGAGGAACATATCTATAAATATTCTGATCATCCAGAGATTCCAAGCTATTTCAGGGCATAAAAACCTATCTGAAATACTCATAAAGGACAAAAAAAATTCCTATATTATAAGGGATTCTATTTTATGGATTGTGGTTGCATGATGATTCCACATCCATAGACCCAATCTAGATGAACACACTTAATAATTTCATTTTCTCCTTGGGGTTTCCTTGGTGGAATTGGGCTTCAACATGTCATTTTGTCAAGGAACATGCATTGACTATGGATGAATATCAATATAGCTCAAAGAATATGATTATGGGGGAATAGAGAGATAAATAATTATTCCCCATACCATATTATATTATCTACAAGGTAGGGATGGAGTACAGTCTCTGAGACTAGATCGAGGAGTGTAACCTATTTCAGTGAAATAAGATCACTGACTAGTGTTCCAAGGAAAACTTGGAATGTGAAACATAAAATGAGATCGAAGGGGAGCTGAAAAGTGTTAGGTTGTATGAGCCCGTGTGGACCCCATCATTTAATCATTACCACTATTTAAAAATAAAGCTTGATCTTATGAGCACATGGGGACTAGAAATGAACTCTTTAAACCTAAACCGTATATAGGTTGTATAAGAATATATTTCATTTATCATGGGACTGGGTACCAATCCAGGGGAGATATCTCTCCATAGATATTGTACAGTGTGAAAAGAGTAGTTTTTTTTCTAGAAAATGATTTTCTGGATCTAGTGGTGAGAGGAATGTGGCACATGAAATGGATAAATAATTATAGATCTTGTATTAGTTTATTTTTTTTCTAAATGAGAGTGCGGTGAGTCGGTAATGGAAACATTGTTAGTGTCAGAAGGAACTGGGTCCTCATATGGGGGGATGAAATTAGGTGATACTGGAGGTGGGAATGTTCAGCCTATAGGGGTATATCATTATGGTCCATAACATAAGGTTTGGATGGAAGGGATTATTGTTGAATTCATTTTCTAATGGATACTATACATCCTTTATATACACATTAGGGTGTGACTGGGAAAATTTTTCATGGTATTAGTGATATTGATAAGGAATCACATTAATTTGGTAGATATAATGTCATAAATTCCATTCATTGTGTTGAGGAACATTAGGTAGAGAAATAACCCCTTCTGTGTGTGTAGTCTATTTCACATTATTTATAGTTTTTTGGTAGAACACATTCATTGTATGAGTACCACACCCTGTTCATCCTCCCAACCTGAACTTCCATCCATAAATGCTTAATATTATAAATAGTTATCTACTTCAACTAGAGTGTTTTGGTATGTTGGAATGAATTGATCTACTAGAGAATATCTTCCTCCACCCACCCCTTCCAAAAGGAATGTTAAATTATGATGGAATAAGGATGAATGATTAGTGATCTGACATATTGGTCTTCTGAGGTGGCGTACTAGTTTTGTAGTGTTATGAAAAGTGGTTTTTAATTTGTATACCCATTATTGGTTATCTTCCCAATTCTACTGTCTCAATGGGAGGAACAATTAGGTTTACACTAGAGTATAAATCTATACACATCCTATGGTCCTTTGATAGATGAGGTTCCTACTTTTTTGGGATGTTTGAGGTGGTCTTCGAGGCTTCAACTGTATGATTCTGCATATGAAATAATCCATAACTATGTACAATGATTTGATAGTTTATACCACAAGAAATCATTGAATATTGAATTCCTGAAAGTCGAATATGATGAGGGTATCATGTAACTATGTAGCATGGGAATACTATGGCTAGTGGAGAATTACATAAAGGAGTAGGTAGGCTAGAGAGGAGAACATTGAAAATGAATCCTTGGTCTCCCACTTCCAAACATATCGCAGTCCCCAGAGCGGTCACATAAGTGGGCCCTTGGTTCCTGGAAAAAAGTAATTGGTAACATAGTAACCCCTCTTGGGTGCTTTGGAGAGATCCCATCATGGATGGAGTGAATCATTTTCCTTCTATGGGGGATGTTCGTAAAGATAAAATCTTTCATAATTCTTGAACCCACTGGGAGATGTTCCAATAGTTAAATTCCCCCAAGCAGCGTGGATACCACTCTAAATGGATGATATCTTCCTTCCCATTCCATTATATATTTTATAACATCTAGTATTCCTAGTTTGGGGCCATGATTTATTTCACAACCAGAACATTAATTCTTTTTTGTTTATTTAATTATTTTCCCTAGGTTCCCTCACCAAGGTCCGTGTTAGGTTCTAGATCAAAATTGTTGACCTTTAATGTTTTTACTGGGTTTCGGACCCGTGGACGGTCACCGTGCGGTTGGAGGTAGCCGTGCAACTAGCCCTAGTGTCATAAATTTTCTCAATATTAATAATATCATTTTTATTATCACAATTGTTATATTTATTATTTTTTATTATCATTGCTCTATATATTATTATTTCAATTATTATTGTGTCATTACTATTTTATTATTATTATTATTGTTTATATTGTTGTAATTATAATTTTTATTCTTAACAATAATATTATTATAATTATTATTTGTATTATTTTTAATCATAATATTAATCGGGTGTTATCATTATTATTTGTATTATTATTATTACTATTATCATTAATATAATAAGTTAAAAAAATAGTCTAAACCTTATACTACCCTGGAATCCCCCCCTTCCCCATTTCTTCAATGGGGACCCCCCTTTATCCTCTCTCCTTCGTCCACCTGCCGACCATCCCCTTTGGCCCTCCTCTCCCCATCCTCTTCCACATAAGGTCTCTGCAACCTACGCTCACCCGTATCCCTCTCTAGAGCACTTGTAGGACCCCCTCGCCAGTGCCTGCCTCCAGTCTGCTGCCGCGATCTGGCCCCCTGGTGCACGCCCAGCAGCCTCCTCTCACCCTCGCCACTTCGAACGATCGCCCTCATCTGCCCACCTACCTTCCAACCTATCCCAATAGAAGACCCCAGTTATTGCACCCAGCACCATCTGCCTATCCGAGCGAACCAACAACCCCCCCCCCACCCAGTCCTCTCATTCATGTCGCCTCCTCCTCCTCCCTGTGGTGCCCCTTATGACTTCCCACCCTACATCGACTCACCTCCCTAGCCCCGACCACCTATATCCACCCCCCTCCCCACGCCCAAAAACAGAAGCCTTGCCTCTTGTTTGTTCCCTGACCTTCACACCACTGTCCCAAACTCCGCATGCTACCTCGACCAACCTCTACCTCTCCTTGTTCCTCCATCCATCCCCGCAGGTCCTCGCTACCTTCCCCGATCCAACCCAGACCATCCTTGTCCCAGCCACTCTAGTCTGCTGACTAGCCACTAGCTGCCCCCCCCCCACTCTCCTCAACTCTAGAAGTATCCAATCCCAACCTCCTCGAACCCCACTTGTCCATATTCCATGCCCCACATCTCCAGCCAGACCGTGCTCCCACCCCCTTGTTATTTCTCGTAACTAGAAGCCCGAAAACCCCCTGCCCTCCTTGCATCGGACCCCGCTAGCCTCATCGTGCCACCTTCGTGGTTCCTCTCCCACTCTAATAGGTAGCATCCTCCTCTAATATATTTAATTAATTAATTAATTTAGTTATTTATTTATTTTTTATTTATTAGTTTATCTATTTATTTATTTTACCTTCATTACTTCTGGGTGTTTTTAATTAATTTGGATAGATCCTAATATTGCCGTAGTTTGGGTGTCATGTTCTTTTTTCATTGTTCAACATGCGCGGCTAGTTCTCAGTGGGTTGTTCTAGCTTCCATCAGAATTTCGTAGCGATCTCTCACCATTTAGGTAGGATTTTCTGACTATTTTTCCCCCACATAACCCATAGGCACTTGCATGGTTTAAAATAATCATTATATGTCATCTGCACCATCATTGATATTATAGTTAATTTATTAATTTGTTTATGGGTTAGTTAATATTTTTGAAAATTTCTTCTAGATAAATTATATGATTCGTTTTGAGTATTTATGTGAAACTCATGACCTGGTAAATTATTTCTCATGTCTAATTAACTTTGAAAGTTTTTTAATTAAATTGATGGTTGCAAAATTAGTTTTTAAGAATATGAAACTTGTTTTCACATTATTTTTGGTAGTTTGTTTTTATAGAATGATGTGTGTTTGGGAGAAATCCTATTTTGAGCTATGTCTTAGTTTTTATAAAGTGTAAAAGTAGTTATTTTGTTATTCGAAGTGCTATGAGTCAGGTTTTGAAAGGTGTAAAGGGAGTTTCTGAAATTTTTTTAAATGCATCGGATTATTAAATGGAATTTATGTGTGATGTTGATAGAATCTTGTTGTAATCCTTTGTGGTGTTCTTTTGAAAAAACTATTCTTAAATTAGTAAATAATTTAGTGAATTATATTTAAAATACAAATCATGGGTTTAATGTGTTTCAATGTGCATTTGGGTTTGGTTTTCAAAAGTTCTCTTTGGATTTTATTGTGCCATTACATGTTGGCACATCCATGGGTGCATGAGGTGCACACATGGATGTGATCACAAACTATAATGGCACCTTTGAAATGATGTTTCTTTAAATCCTTTATTTTCCATAAAAAATTTATTGGTTTCCTAAATGAGGTTTACTCTTTGGTGTGTTTCCCTTAAATGAATGTAAATATTTTTTAAGGATTCGTCCCATCGGGCCTTGGAACATGCTTTTGTGTGCGTCTAGAAAGGATAAAGTCATCTTTGGTGCTTTGAACATAAAAAAGGTGATTGTTGACTATGATCTTATAAATCGATGTGTCTTGGAATGTTGTATGTATCTGGTCGGAGAATTAAAAATGTTTTTTTTAAAGAATGGGTTTGACATGATGTGACATGAAAAACCATTTATCATTTTCAGCTTTATTGTAATTATTTTATTAATCCTTTGAAAAGATGGTGTTCTTTTTATTGTTTGCCTATTTAACAATTTTAGTTTTTTGTAAAAAAAATTATCAAATGTTTTTAATGATCTTATGGCATGACTACCCGGTTGTCACCTTTGTTGATATGACATATGTATTTATGTCTATGTATTTTTTTGTGCACCTCTATAAGTGGGATATCCCTTATGGTTAATCATATATAGTGTCCGTGTTTTGGGTAGGAAAGTGCGGTGAGAAGAGTCACGTGTGCGAGGGCCTCCCACTTACACAATATTATTATAACCACCATGGGATCCTGTGCGTCTTTTGGATAATCGAGTGACGTTTGATGACCAACCCCGATTAGACGGGTTGGTACCCCATGGATTTATTGTTAGGCCAGGTGGGATTTGTAACTGGATTAGTCAGTTAGGGCGGTCAGTTGGTTATAGAAATAGGATCTTAACCATACACCGATCGGTGGTTCTGAAACTGAGTACATCCTAGGGTCTTCTAGGGATTTTTAGGATCAATCAGGGTTACTGGATTATTTTAATTTCTTGTTTACTTTCTGTGCACAAGTTTATTTTCACCTTGCACTCTAACTTATTTTTCAATAGCACAACATTAATATATTCTGTTTTGGATTTTTATTTATAAAATTATAAATCATTTTGGAGTATGGTATGTAGCGTGTGATGGATTTTTTGAAAAGGGAAAAACCATGTTTCATATTTTAAAATGTTAAAACCCCACTTTTATAATTGTATTTCAAACTTGTGCTAGTGGGTTGTTTAGGATTAGAGACGTTGGATTATGTAGTTTATCTTGGAAACATTACTAAGCATTTTTAATGATCATGACTATATATAACATTTCAATTTCAGGTTTCCATTTCTCATGTTCTCTTGTCTGAGTTGTTCATCATTGGAGCAATTTGGTTTTTAGTTGGGTAGTGACCTAGTGGGTCACAAGGAGGTATGTTATGTTGTTATTTTTATTTCCATTTCCACTGATAGATTTCAGTTTTACTATTCTATTTAATCTTTGTAATTTATTCATGTTTTGGGCCAAATCATTCCCAACGATTACATTTTGAGGCTCGACACTAGTTTCCAGCCCGTGGGGATTGGGAATGCCCTTTAGGCCATATCGTGGACCGGCTCAGGTGGCTAGTTCAGGGTCATCCTGGGATGGTTTGTGACAATTTAAATTTAAGAGTAGGATGATATGATCTACCACCATGGTGTAGAATAACCCTTGAAGAACTAGGTGAGAAAATAATTTGAAATTCCCTCTATGGTGATCTTACAAAGGGTGGATTATTTAGTCCCATGTCATGGGAGTTGATATCAATACAGTAGTCATCAGAGGGGAGTGATGATTTTTTGTACTCCCCTAATGAAAAATACTCCTCCATTGTAATGTTATGTCCCATGGTTTAACGGATCATAGCAAGTTAGAACTCTTTTGTGTTTTGTAACTCAATTACATAGATATTTTTATGAATCAACTTGATTAGAAGAGGATAGAACAGTGTGTAATATTTGTGTGAAGGATATTATTCCTATAAGCTTATAGGGTTAGTTATGGAACATCACTCTAATTATGTAGTTAAATGCATGTAGCCTTCAATCAGTAAAACACTAGCTGTTTCCAAAGTATCCTCTTAGTTCCTCTTAGATCCAAAAAGTAACATCTAATACTTGACCATTTTATTCTTTGATAAAGGTAGATTTAATTATTTTTTGTAAAATTATTATATTTTTATTTGAATAAAACATTACTAATCATGGGGTAATTTGTGATGCAAGAAGAATCATGTACTGTAATGATTCCATCACTACTAGTGCTGATGTCGACCATCACATAACATGATCTATTGTCTTGAACTGACACTACCTATAAGTATTTATATGTGGTTCATATTCTTTATCAACCACAAATTTTAACATACTAAACCTAAATCTTAATCAATATAATGTCTTTTTGGGGGACCCAGACTCCAGAGACCTTGCCAGAGTAATAATATACCTCAGTTGAGGTAGTGATGACCTGAGTCATTACCAAAATGGGGTGGATGAAGAGTTCATTTCAGTTGATCAAATATCTATCATGACAAAATATGAGGATGATCAAGAATCATAACATAGATGTGTATGATCTACCTCTTAAAAAGTATCCTAGCCTATCTCAAAGGATTTACGAGAAATGTACCACTAATGACGTTCTATCATCATTCGTAGATTGGTCACCTATCCCACATTAATAATTTGAAGACATAATGTATGATGTTGAAATGGATAGTTGGGTGATATTATGCAATTCATGTATAAGAATATGTAATTTCATCTGCCACACTCTATGGGATGATCTAATATTATAGATGGAGTCCCACTACAACTAGTTAATGAACCTAGGCACTGGTGGTGTGTGCTAGAACAACCTCAATTCCCTAGACTAGAACATCTTAGACATGTGAGTGAACTTATAACGAATGCAATATTCCGTTACCTGGTATGATCATACCTAATAATCATTTAAAACACTCAAGAGGGAATAAAAATAGCCTTATCAGTATGAGGTAGTTCTTTAATAACACAGGGTGTTTATCATTTTTTATGTATATATTATTTACTATGTGAGGGAATAATTGGTGTGGATGAGGGTGAGGTATTAGGAGAAGAATAGATTGTAAAAAACAGGATTAATAGGTCCAGGTGAAAATATTGTTTAATGAGGTTCACACTATAGTTTTGGAGGATGCAGTAGAGATGGCTAGAAGGGAGTAGGCTTTCAAGGCCCTAGGAAGAAGATGATCAATATAGAGTGGTCCTATGAATACGCTAATCCATAGTTGTGATTTTGTATATTAATAACATATGTGTAATAAATAAATATATTTACATCGAATACTAACATTTTATTTTTGTTGAATATCTATTATAATAACAAGACAAAAATTTATAAATCTCTAAGAATATATTAGTCAATATTTGTGTGATAAATGATATATTAATAAAATATTTATTTTATATATGAGATTGTAAGGAAAAGAAATGTATAGGGTAAAAATTATCTATAAACCACTAAGAGTGTCCTTATAAAAAGGAATTTAGTTGGAGATAAGAACATTATGGTTGAATTTCTTTCTCATTTTTTGTGACAACAAGAGTGCGGTAAAACTAAAAGCATTGAATTCTATAAAAAATAGGGGATGGAGAACATGAATGAAGATTTCCAAGATGTAGAACCTATAAGGAATTATAGGATTATTGAGAATGAATTTTGACCATGTTAAAAATCTATATTACATTATCATGTTACCAATATTCGGCACATAAAATTGTGGATTGAATGATGACCATCTCAGAAACATGGCGCCTAGAAAATTGTTTTTGGAATTCCTTTGAGGCATGTGACCAAGAATATGGGTGGGATATTTTATCTAGGAACCATTACCATTAGTGGATCTTTATTGTACATGGATGACTATTGGTATCCATGTCATGGAATACATAATTCTTGAGGGTGAACCATGTAAATGTTCAAGTGGAGTTAAACACCATAGGATTCACCCCGCTATTATTTGGAGATGATTTATATGGAGTATAATTTTGTGTGATGGTCAAATCCATTCATATAGGGTAGTGTTGTATTTATTTTTAAATGATGGTCAATTAACATGAGAGATGTGTTAGGAGTATCAAAATTAATGGGTAAAGGGTAATCCCAATTATGTGACAAAAAATCAGGCCATTTAACATAATACGAAAGGGGTTATATAATATTTCATTAATCATAATTATTCAAGGATGTTAGACAAGTTTATTAACGTCATATTATAAGTATGAGTCATCATATATTTTAACATATTGTAAAAACAAATTGTCCCTTTAGTTCAATATCATGCAATAAGCTTGTGGACTACTTTGATTATTATTCACCAAAATGATTTGATAATGGATGATTATGAAGTGGAAATGACTACGCGGAGAAAATTGAGTGAAGAATTGACTCAAACATTTTTAGGAACCCATCATTCTGGAAGGACAAGCTATATTTTTTGGGCCCATTGGCGATTCATGTGGGTTTTTATTACATTTTCAAAACATTCTGGTACTTTTTAACAAGACTTGTTCTCATCTTAGTAGGATAAATCTTCTCTATTCCTAATTTTTTCTTTTATA
Organism: Viscum album; assembly: GCA_963277665.1. Classification (NCBI taxonomy): domain Eukaryota; kingdom Viridiplantae; phylum Streptophyta; class Magnoliopsida; order Santalales; family Viscaceae; genus Viscum; species Viscum album. The sequence continues at coordinate 250,895,196 of OY728139.1, forward strand.
GGTTTTCAGCTTTATAGGGATTTGTGTCTCTTTACATGGAATTTTAATTCCATATTAGGTTGAATAAAATTATCATTTTGAAGAATGTGTAGCACAAATAGTAACATAAACATGATGTGAAAGGGTGGTGTGAGAATCCCAAAGTCATATTTACATCACTGTGGACATGGGGTAATATGTTTATGGTCATAATTATTTGAATAAAATGAGTTATTTTAAATATTTGGATAGATTATATCTCACCTGATGTGAATGGAAGAGCACATGTGGCCCCCAATAATTTCATCACTAAATTATGATTCTCTGAGAAGGAGGGTGATGTGATTTATAGTAATATTGGTGAGTCACAACACACAGTTAATAGTCATGATTCTAGGAAAAATACTGATTACATTTTAATGACATAGTGCTTAGACCACAAGGGCTGGTTGTTCTAAAAGGATTAATGTGGCATCATAGAGTCAAAAATCCAATGTGAAAAGAGGGAATGAAAGGAAAATTATGAGACATTTATGAATATATAATAATATCATATTTTGGGACCAACTGAGGATTCGTATGTCTCAACAATATTGGGTGTACCACCATGTTTTCTAGAACTGAATTACCTATGCTCAATGTTGGAAATGAGGAATCGTGATGATTCTCCCTTTTCATGTGGGAGTATATAACATGGATGAAGAGAATATTGGTAAAGAGACCCTAAAAAATAGCATCATTATTTTCTATCGTGCATGAGTTCATAGAATTTCAACAACATATAACAACTCTATTGTTTCTTACATAACTATTATATCATTTTAATGGTAAACCACATAAGTGTTATAAAACATGTATCAAATTGTTCAATGTCTTAGGAAAATTAGTAACATAAATATATTTTATATAATAAAAAAAATTATTTAATTACTTATTCTATATAATCAGATTCATATTTTATATAATAAAAAATAAATATTATTTAATTAATTATTCTATATAATCAGAGTCCCTTATGTTCTCTTTAGTACAAGTAATCAATTGAGGATATACATTAATGAAAGGGGGAGCTAAAATCCCAATTAGTGGGTAGAGAATGGCATGAATAACTATATAATGGGGTGGTAATAATAATAAAAACAATAATAATAACATAATCATGGTATCATCATCATTATCATGAGAGGAAGTAATAGGTAATGGCATGGAATGTGGCAATGCATATAAATGAAACAGCATGTCTTAGTGGTCAAATAATATACATATTTGTGAGTAAATAATGCATCGTGTTCATGCATAGAATATGTGAACAATCAAAAAATATTTATTGTGAACAATGATAAAATCATGTTCATTCATATTTCACATTATCTCATGATATAAATCACATTTCCCAATTCATTGGAGCACTATATAATTTTTAGCACATTAGTTAAATCATAACATTTAAATATTCATGCATCCCACAATGAATAAATTTCAAAAAAGGAAATAAAATAAACCATATACATATGATTTTAATGAGAATGAAACCATGAATAAAATTTTATGATCCCAAATGAATGTGTAAAAACATACTTTGTATAAGAGTCATCAATCATTAGTTAGGAAGAAACAATCTCAAGAGACGTAAAACATGTGTTTTTCAAAAAGATTAGTTCTTTTGGAAATTTATTTTTATTTTTCATAAAATCTAATGGGAACAATTTATATAATTGAAAATATATGGTATGATGGGATGAATTATTCTTAATTTATATTAAATAAAATCCACACTAAAATCCTACATGAAGGGGAAATAACCCAATGAAATAAATTGGGTTTGAGAATACACTTACCTTGTGTCTGAATTCATTCTTCACATTTAAATCCTAAAAAACCAAATTATATTCGCTAAAAATAAATATATAACCACTAGTACATGTATTTTATTAATTATTCATTTTATTTTCGTTTATGTCTATTTTTATGAGTTATAGTGTTTAATTTCATCATTTAGGTGTGTTCGTTTTCCTAATCTTCATGATCGTTTCAATTGTATACATATTGAACGATCATGAAAAATGGAAATAATCATATAGATCTAGAAGTAAATTTTATTAATGAAAATATATAAGTTTAATTCTTATTATATATTATTTATTTCTAGATATGAGTATGATTAATTAGGTGATATGTTAATGATAGTAATTTAGGTTAATTTTTGCAGTTTTTGATCACAACGAACTCGTTTTGTTTAATCATTTAGTATTTTTCAAATAAGTTATTTAAAGAAAATAAAATTTTCCTAAAATATATTTTAAAATATATTAAATTCATTATAATGTATTTATTAATATCCTTGAAGGTGGTGAAAGAAAATGAAAACTTTTGGTCATAAAAGGTGATAAATCTACACCTCACAAAAGAAATTCTCATTTTTAGAAAAAATTTGAGAGTAGAAGAGGATTGATAATAGATGAGTAAATTAACATGATTAAATATATTATATATAATATACATGAGTTATCATTATTATTGGATATAAAAAGGTGAATAGAGGATAAAAAAGAATAGAATTTGATAATAGATTAAACGAAAATTAAAGGGGATTTTACCTCTTGAATTTATATACATAATATCCTCCATTAGAAAAATGTATTTATTATTTTGTTGATAAAAAGGAACTTATAAATGGGGTAGATGCTTGGGAATAGTACTGGGTATTTTTTGGAAGTTTCTCAAATCGTTGAAGGTGTGAGGAGACTATTGGGTGAGGGGTGATATTCATAGGGGTATTTTTATTATTTTATCCATTTGTTAATTATCTTGGCTCAATAAAATTAATCGTTTATCCATTTCACTAAATATATTATTTATGGATATATAGTTCTATATTACAGGATTAAACCATCCGTAAATCATTTTTGAATCAATTATTCATGTATATTATAAAAACCATAAATTGTCGTATTTCTCTATTTTCCCAAAATTCAAGTATTTTAGAAAACTATCAAAATTAACCATAACTTTTTTTTATGAAATTTTGAAATCAAATATGAATTCCAATTTAAAAAAATATTTTTCTATATATGATACATATGTTTTTTAATTAAAATCATCATTTACTATAAAAATATAGATTTTAAAATAATAACAAGTTTTATTACACTTTGAAAAATCAATGAAGGAATCAGAAAATTATCTTCCAATCATAAAAAAATAATTTATTAATACATTTTGTGAAAACTAAATTTGTTATAAATCATTATATTTATTATTAAATTTAAATAAAATATTTATGACTAAAAAAATTTCAAACACTTAATTTATTATATCTAAAATGTTTATTTACTTATACCATGATATAAATATATCATATTTTCATTCATTAAATACCTACATTTTATTAATGCATTCATTGGTGAGGTTAAAACTCTATTGGCTAGATTACAATTCATAATGGCCACATTACTATTTCAAATGTCATGTTAATATTCTATTGGTATATGTTTATTAACTTATGTAAACAAATTTTTTCCATTACTTTTTCATTTATAAAATTTAATTTGTATTATCTATAAGATATTATGTGATTTATACTATATAAATTAATTATAAAAAGGAAAATTTCACTAATAAAATTTTGGGGATGCTATATTTTTTTCATTATAAAATTTTAACATGGAAATTTCATTTTACAAAATAAAATCGATGGTTTTTATCCCTTATCGCTTCATTTGGTTCTTATTTTTCCTTGTAGTATTTTTGGTTCCTCCATAGTACAATGACCAGTGGAGTATTCTTGTTTCATTGGAATTTATCTCTATGGTCCAAGATCTTCACTAGATATTCCCTATGTGAGAGATAATTTAATAAATGAACCACCTCTACATTCAGTATTTGTAAGTGATTGGGTATGTACTTAATGAAGAGGGATAAATGGAGTATGTAATGTACTTGAATCATGGTAGGGTTAAGTGCTAGTAAATATGCCATTGCTCTGAAAAGATTAAGAATATCGATGGTTTTAATGTACATGGGAACCTTATTTCATTCAAATCCTAATATATTTATACTATTCGATGAAGATACATATTGTAATTCCATTTCTCTAATCTCAATATCTTGGTCATGTTAGTTCTTTTCTGCATATATTTTCTATCAAGAATTGGTTGAATTATTGTGATGCTGAATGGTTTACACCCTATCTACCATTTCATCAACCATTTCTGCTCATATTTTCTTATGTTAACCAAAGTCATCCGAATATAACAATGTTCTACATATTTTTTCAACAAATATGATCATAAGGATCCATTTGGATGACCATGTATAAACTATTATTATTGGAGTACTCATCGAGTGGTAGATGTTGGTCACATCATCAATTTAAGCCCATAGAACATTCTCTGAACATCTAATCTGGTAAGTTAATAGTGCTCTATGATTTGAAATTAGTTTGAGGATGATAATACGTACTAAAGTTCAGCTTAGTGTTTAGAGCATGATTATGAATTTTCCAAAACACAAAGGCTAATCATGAATCCGGATTTGATATAATTCATAGTGTTACTCTATGTATCCTTAAAAATTCTCTGATATATAATAATTCTTGATGATACAGGGATAAGTAAACTCCAATTGAGATAAAGTGATATTTTATTTTGAGATCATCCAAATGAACCCTTATATCATCATTTCCTTTGTATGTCTTCCGATCCATGATGATAATGTTCATGGTGTGGTTTTTAATTTCCATATTGGTATCAGTAATGTTTATATAAACCCCTTAAATATTTTTCTCTCTTATTTCAAATTTTGACATACTAGGAACATGATGTATATTTAGTGATCCTTTTCTCTATATTTTCCCACCAATAGTTCTATCAATGATCCCAATACAACATTATGAAACCTGGGGTAATATGGAATGTTGAGATATATGAATCTCATAATATATATTTTTATTTATCTGTGATGGATGATACACATATTACAGACCCAGATCCGACAACTCATTCCTTATCAACTTTTTACTCGGGGGATTTACCTTTTTTCATTAGCTGTACTTTCTATTGAACATCCATATCATTTTTTTGAATCATTATTTTCTCTAAGAGTGTTAATAGAGAAATAATTTGGGAAATGGTTGACAATGTTCTTTCTTTAATGATTCCCATATCTATCATTTTAAAATCTAAAAATATTGGAACCTTCTCAATTCTAATCAATGATTATGTTGTCAGATCCCTTATACATAGAGCATCTTCCACCTCGTTTTCTTTACTAGGATGGTAGTTGATTAAGCAGTCATAATCCTCAAGGATAGATTATCATATTCCCCGACACATGTTTCTCTCTATGTGTGTGAATATATATATGAGGCTCTAATGATGGGTATATATTTGAAAATTCTCCCTATATTGTTAATGCCTCCATATTTTCAATTTGAAGATTACATTGGAAAACTATAGATAATTTTGGGGAAATATTTATTCATTAATTTTATACTGACTTTATGAATCACTATATCATTTTTCATTAATATATATCCTAAAATCATCATTGAATCATAACTGTATACCATAAAGAGATCCCCGCTTGTCGAAAGTGTTAATACTAGCGTAGGAATAACCTTATTTTTATTAACTCTTTAAAGAATCCTACACATTTAGTGGTATATAAAAATGACTCCCAGTTATGATTCATCTTGGTTATTAGGTTTTAAAATAAGGAGAATTTTTTCACAAACCATCAAAAATACCTAGATAGACCATGGAAACTTTAGATATCTATTACATATGTTTTCATTGGACACTCTTTAATTTCCATTGTATTGGAAGAATCAATATATATTCTGCTACTAGTGGTAACATGCCCCAATAATGATTTATACTACATCTAGAACTCACATTACTATACATGGTATAATATTTCTACCTTCACGTATTATTTAGTAAAACATTTAAATTTTTCTCACGTTCTTCCTTTCTCATTAAGTATATCCAAATATCATTAATAAACACTATAAAAATTCCTTATGTTAATAACTAATAACTCTATTCATTATGTCTGTGAATATTTTTTTGGATTTTTTGAGTCTGAAATTCATCACTATGTACTCATAATTTCCATAACTCATTCGAAACGAATTCTAAGAAATATATATCTTCTTTACCTTAAATTAGGGATATTCTAACCAATGGTTCACCTTAAAGAAAAACTCTAACCCATGTATTTTTTCAAACAATTCATATATCTGGGACCCAAGGTAATTTTTCATTATCGTGATTTTTGGGAGCTCAATATTATAAAAGATGAGGCGTTTTGATCAATCCATATTCTTGATAAAGAGGGCTGGTGCACCCCACAGTGTGGCACTCATCCGTGTAAAACACTTATCCATATTCTCTTGTATCATCTTCTTAAATTCGTATAACATAATTTTGGTTATTCTATAAGCATTAATTGATATAAATAGAGATCGTAGAATATGTTAAATTGATAAATCATCCTATTATTTAAGAGGAACAACATGTTATTCTTCATGGAACATATCAGAGTAGTTCCTTTCAGTGGGAATGTATTTGACCACGATTATCTCCATTATCTCATACATTTGAGCTACACATTATTTGTAATTAATAAATAATATCAACACATAAAATAATGATTCTAATGGAGAATCATCCTCATATTTAAACATATAAGAAATTGGAGGATACCTCGGGATGCGAACCGTGATTTCATTTTCTCGAAAGAGGATGTTGTATTCATATAATGGCTTCCAATCTAAGAGAAAAATAAAAAACTCCACGAAAGGATTTAATACCAGATTTACTAGGAGTTTCAATACACAAACATTAACTATGGTGGAGTTATGTATTTTGGAATAAATAATTTGACCATTTTCTATTCTTATAGAAAACTCATTCTCTGTATTTTGTGTTGGTGATAGATTTTTTATACTAAACCATCATGATATAAATGAATGGGTAGAAAAAGAATCAAATAATATGTTCATTATTATTCAATGAATAAACAACATACCTATCACCACATCATTTTCAGGATCCACCATAATAGTAGTGATGGAATAAGAATTCCATAACACTACTTGATTTGGTGGTTTTTGATAATGATTACCTTCAATGACTTTAGGTTTGTTGCTCTATCTTATATAGTTCCATTACTCTAAAAAGTGAAGAATTGTGTCATGGATAGTGATCTATTTTCACCCATCATATTGGATGTATTGTTCTTATATATCCAAAAATTCATGAGCATGGTGTTTTTATCTATCACACGTGATGTATTTCCCCATCCCCTTGTTGTAATTCTCAATATTATTCATCCCACGGTTTTGGCACCAGAGTAGTTTATATTTCATTCGACATATTTCATTATATTATCGAGCTTGAAACACTATATTTTTTTGTTATCATGGTACTGGTGTCACCATTATCAAAATACTCTATCCACTTTGAGAGAACGAACATAAAATTATTCATAACTACCAATGTCAAACAAATATATATCCTCTCAATGGAATAGTTTTAAAAAACAATAGAATATATATATATATTTCCTATAAGTATTGATAAAAAACCTTAGGCATACCATTCAAGTCTTGTGAAATTTTCTTCTTATGTCGTGACTGGTCGACATTCCTTTTTCATTAGTTATAAGAATTCTCTCTCCATTTTTTTATGAAGATTTTCAAGGAAATAATTGTTATGAAATATTATTTTTATATCATTCCACTCCATTATTCCAATTTATTCCTTTGGGTGGTGTTCTTACACAACACTAACAATTTTATGGTCTCAATAAATAAATGATAATGGTACATAGTAAGTATCTCTATATCATAATAATGATGCATTGAATAAAACTTCTATATTTACAAGATGAAATATTTCTTAGCCAGTGGAGTATAAGATCAACTAATTATTGGTGTTGTTTTCCAAATAAAATACTTGATGGATAGTTTCTACCTCTTCAGGGATGGAATATGTTCCACATTATTCTAGTTACTATTCATATATTGAGATAGTTGGATCTGGATCACCATGACATTTTTCACTCAACCTCCAATGGCATTAGGGATACCATTCAGGAAATCACTACATTGTCTTTCACATGGGTTTTTGGTCTAGTTTCTCTAGATTCCCACCATTTAATAAATTATAATATTTATTAACAAAACATATGTGTAGATCTCATGAATAAAAAAAATTAATCCTTTTTAAAATTAACAATAGATTCATTTCTTGTGGGATATATATTTGTATTATTTTGTAAAAATAATGCATCTTTTTTTCTTACATATACATTGTCTCATGCTAAGGGTTTTCAATAATTTTATCTAATATGAATTCCCAAATTAAAAAAAATGTGTTTTCATACCAACTATATCAACCCTAATTTTTCTTACATCACTATTACATCATTTTAATGATAAAAACCATAAAATAGTTTGACAACTTTGACACAAATGATTAATATAATTTAAATATAGGACCAAAAATTAAATTTTACTTAATAAAACATAAAAAAATTAATTCTATATTCCCTACATTCATATTGGTTCTTTGGTTTTCCTTGGATCAATTAATCACTAGAGGATATACACCAAAAAAGGGATGATATAACAACCCCAAAATATGATAGATAAGGACATGAAAAAAGAAATATTGGGTGAGAATAATAATAACCATCATCATAATTATAGGTTTAATTAGGTAAAGGTGTGTACATTAGAATTCCTAAAAATGAAACATCAATTCTTAGTTGGAAAATACCACACATTGTTATGAAAAAAAATAACATCTTGTTCATGAATAGCATATGTGAATTATCATAACATAATCATTGTGATAAAATCTAGATTAATTCTAACAAAAAATTCACATTATATCATATACATCACAATACCCTATGCATTTGAGCACTATATTTTTTCATGGGACCCATTAAATCATAACATTTATATATTCATGCATGCCACATTGAAACAATATCACTCTTGGACATAAAATAACCCATTAGAATTAATGGTTTTGATAAGAATACCTGCTTGAAAAAAATTGGGTTCAAAAATTAAAAGGTAATGGCTTAATAGGTACAATAATCATCAATCATGAGTGAAAATGATACAATATCAAGAGACGTAAAAGATGTGATTTTTAAAGAAGATTTCTTTTGTAATACTATTTGAATTCATCACAACTTAGATTTAAAAAATGTAAATCATAGAAAAGAAATTATAAGTTAAATCAAAATATATATTTGGAATAATAAATAACATCCACATTGTAATATTCCATGGACGATGAATATCCAAAAGAGAGGAAATAGTGTTCGAGAATCCCCTTACCATGTGTCTGAATGATTTATTCCTATTAATATCTAGGATAATGATATTAGATTCATTATTTATTTATTTATTTACATATAATATAAGTATTTTATATATTAAATATTAATTAAATTCATTTATGGGATTTTTAATGAGTTATTGTGTTCAATTTCATCATTCAAGTTTGTTCATTTAAATGGTATTTTTTGTCGTTTTGATTGTATACAAGTATGGATGACTATGTCAAATTGTGATAATTATAATTAATTAAAACTATATATTATAAATCAACATACATATCATTAATTGTTATTTTTTTTCTAGATATGAGGATGATTCATTAGGTAAATATATAATTATAATCATTTATGTTTGTTTTGGTGGTTTTCACTCACAACAAACTCATTTCATTTTATCGTTTAGTATTATGTAAATATGTTAGTTTTAGATAAAAAATGTTAGGAAATAAATTTTTCAGTTTTTTTCAACCATCATAATGTTCTTATGACAATACTTTATTGTAGTGATGGAAAACTACAATTCTTATTCATCATAGGTGATAAATCAACACCTCATAAAGGATGTTTTATTTTTTAGAATAACAGTTGGAGAAGAATAGGTTTGATGATGTATAATTCCATAAATATTAAAAAATTATATAATAAATTAGATACTAGAGTTACTGTGACACTTTTATAACATGACGTGAGTAACGAATAATAAATGAAAAAAATTTAAGAGATTAATGGAAAAATAATGAGGATATTTCCTCTTTAAATATTCTCCTTGAGAACCATAATTGGGAAATTTGATTTGGTCTATTTTTGATACAAGTGTCTCTTTAATATGGGTAAGAGGCTTGGGAAATATATTGGGTATAATTTTGATAAGGCACAATTCTTGAAGTAGTTTAGAGAAGAGGTAGTGAGGGGAGGTATTTATAGGGGTGGCGAAAGGTGTTTTTTAATATTTTTTTCATTATTTTATTATTTTGGATTAGGTATTTGAATAGTATGATCCTTATTACTATATATATTAATTAAATAAGGATATTTCAGGATTATTGGATTACATCATTAATACATCTAACATGACTTGGGAATTCATGTATTTGTCAAACACTATAAATTAATGTATTTTAATATTCACAAAAATTAAACTATTTTAGAAACATATCATAATGACACTATAACTAATACTAAAATTGTAGAATTCAAATATGAAAACCATTTTATAAATATAATTTTATATATTCAATAAATTAAATATTAATCGAAATCAAAATATACTCCAAAAATTTGTATTTTAAAATTATAAATAATTTTATAACACATTGAAAACGCTAATTAAGGACTTATAAGATTATATTATAATCATAAGATAGAAAAATACAAATTTATTAATTATTTTTATGGAAATATGTTTTATCAAAAAATAATATATTATTTATCAAATTATAATTAAATATCTATAACATTCAAAATTATAATCACTTAATTTATTATTTCTAAATAATTTATTTACATATACCATGAAATAAATATATCGTATTTTAATTCATAATATTATTAATGTTTTTATCAAATTTAATAGGTGTTGTTAAAATTATATTATATGTATTTATATTTTTGATGGTAATATTTCTATTCCAAAGGTCATGTTGTTATTTCATTAGTATAGGTTCCTTAATATTTATAAATTCGTATTATTAAAATAATTCATCATTTATAATGTTTATTTTCTATTCTTTATGTGATATATATTGTATAAAAAAATTATAAGATGTAAAATTTTATTGAAAAAATTTTGGGTTTTTGTACACCAGGGATGCGGAAATAACACCAAAATTGAGGTTGGTGGAAATGGATAAAATTTTGACTTATATTATTTGAACCACAGTGGGAAGTGAATGGTAGGTGAGGAGTTACTATGTAATATATTTTAAACATATGTCCCATAACAATATTAGTAAAAGGATAGGGAGACAAAATACAAGATAAAATGTTGACCATGATCAAAACATGGGAACCATCATCAATCACAAGGGGTCATTCGAAGCATGTTCCTTGAATGATGGTTATACCATTATGGTCAAGCACTATTTCCATTATAAAAACCCATTGACATTTGTATAATGGTTTGGGTCTAAATCAAGGAAGCGTCACAGTGTGAAGTTGAAATAGGGGATTTTTTAGAATGATTCATTAATCCATGTTCCATACAGCCACACACATTAAACAAATTAATTGGGGAAAATCTATGGGTGGGTCTCGAACCAATTTCCATAGACAATTTTCTTGAATCCAGTCTCTCATGGTGTTGGGCCCAAGGTAAAGATCCATGTGAATCTATGTATACAATGAAACTAGGATTCGATCCTTATCTAGGATGAATATATTATGTTGTAGATTACCAACATTGATAGACAAAGTCCCCTCATGAGTAGTCCAACGTATTTAATGGTTTTACATCATGCGAAAGGGATGTAGAAAATGTAGTTTAATATCATTTTATAAATGATATTATACTTTTGTTTAACATCATGAAACCATGATATGGGTTGATCCTTTAGTTGTTATGTAACCATGTCCAATTTTGTGTATTATATGTATTTTCCAATAAAAAGTATGACCCAACGTACATATACGATTTTTTATCGTAATACAATTGAATAAAATTACACCGCATGATTTTTTTATGTTATTTTTAAGAAAATTTTATTCTCTTCGATATTTTTTGGTAAACACATCCATGAGTCTAATTGAACCATAATATGGTATATCGTTATATCATATCTATTACTTTGGTAATATGTGTAGGAATTACAACTATTAATTTTTTTAATGGTTCTAAATAAATAAAATATATTATTTACTAATGATTATATATTTCCAAAATATACTTGTTCCCTAAAATGGTTTTTTTAAATTATGTGAGAATTAAAAATAATTATATTTTTAAATTTAATGGAAATGAATTCAAAATATATATCATCATTTCTGATATTGACATGTAAAAATTAACTTAGAGTTAATTCTAGATAATATCTCTGTAGATTAATTTTTTAATGAATGGGGAAAGTACTGATTTTTATTAAATATTATATTTTCATTTATTATATTTAAAAAATAGAAATATATGAATAATGTGGGTTTAAATGTTAAATCAGTTTTATAAAATTAGTATTATTCAATATTATGTAATTTTAATCAAATTTTTTTGATTTTCATAGAAATAATTTTATTACTTATGAATAATGATTCTTCAGAAAATCGTTTTCCATCACTCTTGGGGATTTAATTTCAATATAAATTAATCCAATTGAATTAATTTAATTTGGAATAATTTATGAAATATTAATTAATTAAAATAAATAATAATAATTAAAAAATTTAAATTATGGATTTTCCATAATGAATAGAAAAAATATGTAAAATTATGTTACACTAGAAAATGTCAAAATCAGTTTACTAGTGGTTAATCTATAAAGAGAATAGTTAAAATTACAGTAAATAAGATGAATAAAAATTGGTTGGTACTATTTAGAAAATTAATTTATTTAAATATAATGTTATCTATTTTGGATTTTCTTATCATGATTTTTACGTTACATTATTTGAACACATTGAAAAATTACAACTATAACACTCAACTCAATTATAAATGTGCACATCATCTCTTCACATATTTACACATCCTGATCTATTTATCACTACCAAAAACTACCAAAATCACTCACTGAAATCTTTATATACTCTATAGAGATGTTTTTATTCCCAAAAGAGAAACCCTAAAGTCCTTAATAAGAGATCCAAATGTTTTTTTTCTAACTGATGGTAATTATATTCATCAAGATATTTCATTTTACTTATTTTTTCCCACTTCTAATTATGTATAAATAATTATATTATAAAAAAATATCTAAAACATATTGATAATTTATTTTTTAAAATTAATTACCCAAATCCAACTTCTCTTCCATAACATGGGACACAAAATTTGCGATCATGTGTATGATGGATTGGCGCATCATGATCTAATTTAATTCCCTTTGAATCACCACTCTCTAGACTGGATATAATTTAAATTTAAAATTATATATATGATAATTATGAAATAATTATTCACATAGAATTATTATTTAATATATTCAATTCTTCCATATATTATTTTGAAAAAAGTTAATGTCACTTTTGTGTTCGTATGGACAACCATCTCCACAAAGTAATTTGATTTTTTTTCATTTTTTTATTACATGGGTAGTAATAAAGATATATATAACAAATATATATTATATATATGATATAATAATGATTATGTACAGTCATATTTATTTTTAAATTTTTTTATTTCAACTTGTGGCAAAATAAAAACAATATTCACATGTACACATGTCTAACCATATCTATGAATCATATAAACCATTTTCTATCTCTAAAAAATATGGATGACTCTATAATATTATATAATTAATATATAAAATATTTTTATATAATTATCAAAATTATATATGTGATTTATATATTATCAATTCATAAGGACCAAAGCCACATAACCCAAGCATACACTAAAAAAGGAAGCAATTATTACTCGAAAGATTTGTTTTGACAAAGAATTATTAATAAACTATTTATTATAGATTATATTTAAATAATATAAACTATGATATATATGAGTACATTTATTTAATAAATTTTTAACAAATATATATTTATTATATAGGTTGATCTGAGTAATAAGTTTGAAGTCGAGCCTGATATGAGTGTTTATTTCACAATCACATCGATATTTTGGATTGTATATGTTTAAAGAAATTTTTTTAGTGTTATTTAATCATTATATCTTAAAAATATATTTTTTATTAACCTATATTTATTTATATATATTATAATGTTTTCCCATTTTCATCAATTTATGTACTATAAGCACTAAAATAACATTTTTAAAGGAAACAAGCCATGTATTATCCTCTCGGGTTGGGATCATTCTATCCCACATCAATGTTTTCGATAAAATATAATAACTAATTAATTTAACACAATAAAATAACTTATTAAATAATTTATACACATTTTTTACTTTTTACATATTTTCATGGTATCAATCTTATAGTAGTTTTTTGAATAAGGTTCATTTGACCATTTTTGAAAAGTCTGAATTGTTTTTTAACATAAATGGAAAGAATAGAATTTTCATTATTCATGAATAGTAATTAATTTTATGATTAATTTACATATTAACAAGTTTAGTTTCAATGAATATATTTTCCACTATAATTGTAAAATACTATAGTCTTTAAATAATCGATTTCAAAATATAAAGGCTATTTCCATAATTAAATTTTACAGTGGCCTTTTTGACATATTTTCTCCCATTTAAATATCCATTTATGAATCTTATACTTAATATATACAATAAAAATACAATTCGCCATATTTATATCGATGGATTATTATAATATTTTCGTGGGGGAATTATCTTATTCTATATTATAGCTCATCAAATATAGAAAGTTAATTATATTTATATCATGCTGATAAAGTATTGTTTTTTATTAATGATATGAATTCCATATAATTATTATGTGATGGGAATGGCTAAAAATTACATTTCCCGTTGATTCATCGGTAGGCCCCATAATATATAAAATTTTGTGTATTTGGATGAGGCCATATCCATTTCTATAATATAACTAGGTGTGTGGCCTCGATGGTATGATTAAATGTCTGAAATTGTGCATTCCATCATTGTGAAATCAATTTTTTATTTCTATTTGATTATTCGACTAGTTATTATATCCATGGATAACATCCAAGATCATGTGATTTTTATTTAAATTGATTTATTATTGTTTATTTATACTATATTATTCACGACATATTAAATTATTCAATATGATTACCCTTACTGATCATCTGATCTCTCCCCTTTATTATGATTTGAATTCCTTGGATTCCTAGAAGTGTATCATGTTTTTTATTCAACGATATGATTAAGGGAATGATTGTGTTCTCAATGAAAATAATATATTGTATATTTTGTTTTAAAATGAAATATGAAATTCAATTATTTAATTTGTCTTGAAATATTGTTAATGTAATTGATCCCTTGGGATGTGATCAATTGTTACTATTATATATATTAAAATTTTACCACCGAATTTGGGCTAATATGGTTGGGGAAGTTATAGGTTTTTTCAATACAAAGTTTAATAGTAAACTTGGGAACTAGATTTTCCAAAACATCATTTTGGGAATATAACACTACAAATGAATTTATGGATAATTATAATTATAGGAAAACAACCTAATGTTTTGGTAGGGAAGATATTATGTGGTTTTCCTATAAATAAATCCAAATTTGGATACCTCAAATAAATAAGGATATTTAATAGATAAAAATTGGGATAATAACCCTGAAAATAGCTGGTTTGAGTATACAATATTCATTATTATGGTTCATAGTGACTATTACTATACTACACACCCTATTTTATATTCAAGCGGGAATATTTCAGGGTTAATTAACATTTTAATTAATAAAAATTAGGATATATTTGAAAATATTTTAATTAAATGAAAATATTCCCAAATAAATCATGTTTATGATTATGATATTATTTATAGAAAATCAATTGATGTTATGGGTTTTAATAATTTTGGAATTATAAATTCTGATTCATATGTTTATGATATAATCTAGTGTTTTCCATTATTTATAAATGGTTCCCAGATGAAATAATTTAAATTATAACAATGAATTTAACATATGTAAGGATTTCACTCCTAGTCAAGAAAATGAAGTTGGTAAAAAAGGAAATTCTTTTTCCAAAACCAATTATAACTATTTTGGGACATCTGAATTAGCTTATAACCAACAACAATTTCCTTAAATATGTTCCCACTAAACCCAAACATGGTGTATCAATGTATGAAAACTTCATGCATAAACATCATCAATCACTCAGTGATACTAAAAATTGATTAAATTAAGAGAAATAGATATGTTCCTTTGAGTAGATATTTCTCTATTTTAAAAATAACGAATGATATTGGATTACCAGAGATGTTTACCATCTCTATGTGGGATATTTATCAATTATGATTATTTATTGAAATCATTAATGATTATATGGAAATATAAATCATCGAATTGGATGAATTTAAGGAAAATTTCATAGAATTATACTTCCTCCATGAAAAAATTGTCATTGACATACAATTCCTTAGTATGAGAAAAAAATATTAGGAAAATGTTGAATTGTATAAATCAATTATTACAATGATATAATGGGATGTTTTAGACTACAAACACAATCCAAAGAGTTACATGGACAATATCTTTTATTTTCTTATGACAATCATTTGATGAAAAATCGTATTCCAAATATCTTCTATAATGCTCATAAAATTATGGGTAACAGAGAATCCATCAAAGTACAACGATTTTTCTATAATTATATGGGTACATATTCTAATAATTACACAAATTTCATGGTAATATTCTATAAATGAATCAATGTACAGAAGTCCTTGATTATTTGAATACTTGAACCGATGTAGAAGTTCCTAACAGCGCAGGGGAAGGTGTACTTTTCATCTATTCTATGATTATGAATTTTTATTTTATTAGGATTATACCCAATAATTTTATCTTAATTATTTTATAAGGGAATCACATTCTCACCTCAATTGTAAAATATTTATAGGAAATGTAAACTCTTAATGGATGGATGACCACATCTTAAGTCTATGCATACGCTATGATATAAGTTTGTGGGATATTTATTCCATTGAATATTATTATTATTTCTTGTAGTTGAATTAAAAATACTTTAGGGTATGGATTTACTCTTGCATTATATGTTGAATATAAATTTTTTAGGAAGGTATTTATATTTTGATATTCCAAATCAACCATAAATTGCATATTATTGTGCTGATAAACCATAACCCTAAATGAAATTTTCTTATATCATAAGGGGGTTTCTACCTATTAATGAGGGATATATATATGATATGGAATTAGAGAAACTATGATTTGAAAAGATCCATATGCTTCAGAAAAATGATATTGATACACTCCCAATGAAATTATTTAGTATTCAATGAATTAGGAATTTGAGTTTTCAAAAGAACTCATAAATAGTTCTAGGGAAATTTCAATAACACAATGTAAAATAGATTTGATTGAGTTATAAGAATTAATGACTAAATTCTCAGGGAATGTAGATAAATGATATATTAGGCATACAGATTCAACATTGAGAGAACATATTATTTTTATTATGAATATATATGGGTTAATGAATCATTGCAATGATTAATAAAAAATTATAAGATCACTATTAAAAACAATAATCACATACCACCTATAAATGATCATTATGATTAACTACATGAATCCCTCTATTAATAAATGTTATATCCTTGGAATGGATACAATCAAATTATGAATTATATGGTGGTTATACCCAACACAACCATCTTTATGATGTATAGTCAATATGAATTTATAATAATTACATTTGGACTTACTATTTGTCATGCTATCTTCATGGATTTAGTATAAAGATCCTCTAATTGTTATATTGATTTTTTTGGTGGATTAATTACAGATTATATTCATATTAACTCAAATAGATACAAAAATCATGGAGAACATTTGAGAATTGTTTTTATCACCCCGATGAAGGGTAATACGTATGATATATTTACCATGTGTAAATGTTGATTAATGAAATATTAATTAATATCTCATATAATAACAATTTAGGGTATACTACTGGATTATTCAAATATATATGTTATTATTAGATTTCCTAGATTAACAATGTTATCCAAAATCTATAATTTTCATTAGATGGTTGGATACTCTCGATGATTTGTGCCATATTTCTCAGAACTCTCTAATCCAATCACCATATTGACTGAGAAGGGTGTTATATTGTTTAAAGTATATGAATATGAAGAGAGTGTCAAATAACTAATGAAAGCATACTAAGTTCATTTTTTGATTACTATAATATAGTTAGTAAGGGTTTATAATCTATATTGATTCATCAAAGAAG
The DNA here is from genome assembly GCA_963277665.1 of Viscum album. NCBI lineage: Eukaryota > Viridiplantae > Streptophyta > Magnoliopsida > Santalales > Viscaceae > Viscum > Viscum album. The sequence goes on from OY728139.1 coordinate 250,913,588, forward strand.
GGAATGGGATATATCTTTATGGATAATGATATTGTGATATCTTATGCCTCACAAAAATTAATAATTCATAAAAAACACACTATATTATTCTTTGGAGTTGTCTATGATAGGTTTTTTAGTTAATATATGGATGGATTATATTTATAGAAAACAATGTGATATATATACATATCATAAAATCAATAAAAAAATATTTACATAGTAGTATTTGAATATGTTTCAAATAAGATTGATCCAGTTTTTCAATGATTATAATTTCTCAACACATTATCAGCTTGGTAAGGCAAACAAGGTGATAGCATCTCTGAGTCAAATTGAGCATACTATTTTATCTTTGATGAGAATCTCCAAAGATCCAAAATTCCTAGATTTTCAATGTATGGATCTAGAAAACATGATGCATAGGGAGATGTCACGACCCCCACCCTACACATTGTACCCCTCCGGGGCTGGAAATGCAAGAAGGGAGATAATGACCCCCGAGTTCCACCTCCAGTAAGCCCTGGGTTGGCAACTATCACCGAGGGTATAGTAACAGACAAAATGGGAGGCATTACCGTCTCAGAGAACTCATGCAATATAGAGAGATAAGCTAGTCACAAATCAACTCCATCTTAGGCAAAAATATAAATGAAAACCAAAGTACTCATATGAAATGCCATTCAAAAGTACTGCATCTAAAAGGTAAAAACTTCAAGTAACCAAAAGAAAGTAAAAATAGGTGCAACCACAAGACCGAACAGCTCTTGCAACCCCAAGCTAGTAGAAACCAACTTGATCTCCAACCTGCTCCAAGTGACCTGAGAAACAGTTTATATATACATAGGGTGAGTATAAAAATATACTTAGTAGGATCCTCCTTGAAGCCTCTCATACAAATGTAAAGAAATCATGCTAAATAATAGTGAACAACAAGTGAAACTAACTCACCACCTAAACAGGTATACTAAGTTCCCAGCCTCACCATCGAAACTCTCTCCAAGTAAAGCATACAAGAATATAAAATATAATAAATAATATCAAGGGTACCCAGCTACTACTTCCCCAATGGTTTTCCGCTTTTCCCCAAAATCAAACATAATGAGCATCTCTCTCAACAAAGGATTGCCTGAAGACACCTGGGTGAAGCACCACAATATGCACCTTGTGCAACAAAACCACAACCTCCACACACATAAGATATCTGTTAATTTCTGGGAGCCACCTGTGCTCGCATAATGTGTATCATAGATCGGGTATTATACCTCAAGACATTATATCCCATACTCCAAGTAAGATCCTCAAGCCATCACAACCTATACACATTACACCTATAGTAGTACATAGAAAACTATATCCAGAATATTTTTGTGTGAATAACCACAAGCCATTATATCCCTCAACACACATATATGGGGAAAACTAACCAATGTCCCTTCCAGCACCAGTAATTACCAAGAGAAGAGTGTGGGGACAAAGGGGTTAGTCATCCATCCATCCTCATACCAGAATGTTGGGGAAAACACCACCTCCCCAGGGCTCAGAATCCCTGGGATGTCTATTTCCATTACTGACAGGGTGGAGTAGCATATAGAAACACAAAATGTATAAGATATATTACATCTCACAAACACACTATGGGCATTACATAGTTTTAGACACAATTTTAGTTAACATCTCTCAGACTCCGGGATGTTACTTCAAAGATAAGGTATCCTATAAGCACAAAAACATTTAAGGAGATTTATTAGATTACTTCATTACATTTTTATTAGTTCCACTGTACATTAAGTGATTCATTAAACATTAATTAGCCATGAAAAATTCCACATTAAATTTCATTATCATCACACTCAATGTCAAACGTTCCTTCAAAAATTACAACCTCATCATTATGTTCCAGCATCTCCATCCCCATCGGATAACACCATTTATTCAATTATTCAATAAATAAATACATTCCCAAATTCCCAGTCATTCTCGAAAAACATTACATACTACTAAATACAAGGGGGCTCAACATAGTGAGTAGATGTCCTACCCATCGAGTCTTTGTTGCTTATAGAAATAGTATATACACATCCTTCCTTGAGAAGCTAAAAACGGTAATCACATGGCATACCCTGTGTGTCTTCACCTCTTTTGGAAGAAGGGTAAGTAAGATAAGCTGCCTTGAGTAGTGGGGAAATGAAAAGTAGATAATCAAACAATCAAAATTACCAAGCATCCAACAGTCACATCCACTCCATTCCATCATCCCTGGTGTCCTCCCTGACACCAACAAGCATAAACTGATGCATCTTGCCACTCTAGGTGTCATCTGCTACCCCAACCAAAAGGGCCTCCATTCCTCCACATATTACCACAACCATCCATGCTCACATTAAAACACAACCGGTAGTAAAACAAATATCTTTACAATTGGTATCTTGGACCATAAACAAACAAGAGGGTAACTCAGAACCCTACAAGAAATTATCATTTAACAACCATCGGTTCTTTAATCCATTTTGGGTTAACCGATTTATTAATAGTTGGTTCCAAATTTGGGAAACCTAACCTGTATGTTATCACAAATAAATAAACATGCTTACTACACTAATTTTATTAACATAAAATTACAACAAGAACCATATTTATTTCATGCCTCTTTATCATTGACCAACAATTATCAATTAATCTTGTTTTACGATTCCCATCAAGAACAAACAGCTATACAAGGAAAGAATAGATATCACACTATCTAGAAAAACAAGAGGCAATAACATACGATCAATATCAATTAATTTATCCGGTTAAAATATATATTATGTCAATTCCATTTTCATCCAGTGGGATTAAACATGATAACAATACGGTTTCACATAAATGAAAGAAATGCAACGAATCCCATACCTCAAATAGTTCATCGCGTTCTTTATCCAAACAACAGGTCATGATCCTCTTCTCACGACAATGACATCCACCCGAGGATGCCACGGTATGACAACACCAACCAAACCCCAAGAAAAAACCCTATTAGAAGCATTGAGATTATATTATTTAACTTGGAAAGGATAAATAGGAGGAGATGATCCCCAAATGAACAACTACAAAACATACCTTAGATCGATGATTGACCGATATAGCTCGGTTGCATCAAAATAGAGTTGAACCAATCCTAGGTGTAATGTTTGATTGTGTAACTCCTACGGGAAGGATTGAAAGGTTCTAGCGTCTCATAGCAATGAACAATGAGGAAGAACAAGGGAGGATGATATATTGTCCCTTTTGATGATATAATGGGGTGATGGATTAAAAACCCTTAATTCCCCATTAAATGTGGATCACATTAACCCACACGATTTGACCAAGTAATAACATCCCGTGCCATAGGAATAATTAATATAGGATTTATGGTCTCTGAATTGGACATAATAGCCATCAAAATAAGGCTTTAAATTTATTTTACATCAAAGGAAATGTCAAAGGGGTGAAACTGTAGGAAGCTGGAAACACTGTTCAAAGTACACTGTTAGAAGTCTGTTGTTAGAAGTCCGTTGTTAGAAGTCTACTGTTAGAAGTTTTCTTTTAGAAGTCCCGTTTAAGATGTCCACTGTTAGAAGTCCGCTGTTAGAAGTCCACTGTTAGAAGTCCGCTGTTAGATGTCTGCTGTTAGATGTCTACTATTAGAAGTCCACTGTTATAAGTCCACTGTTAGAATTCTGCTCTTAAAAGTGAGCTGTTATAAGTCTACTATTAGAATCCTGCTGTTACATGTCCACTGTTAGAAGTTCGTTGTTAGAATTCCGCTGTTAGAAGGCCGCTATTATAAGTCCACTGTTAGAAGATCACTGGTAGAACATTGTTTACTAAACCACATTGATAGAACCATGTTCACTAAATCGTCAATGATAGAACATTGATCACTAAATCCTCACAGATAGAACATTTTTCACTAAATCCTCATTGATATAACAATGTTCACTAAACCTCACGAATATAACATTGTTCACTAAACCTCACTAATAGAACATTGTTCACCTACTGTTATTGGTTACTGATAGGGGTTACTGATAGGGGATACCAATAAAATTGTTCACTAATGCATCTATTCACAGAATTACAAAGTTGACAAAGGAAAGAGTGGTTACCATTAGAGGGTACCAATAGAACTGTTCAATGATGGAACTATTCACAAAAATGGAAATTTGGAAAATTATTGGAGATAAGTGGCCCTGACCTCCCGAAAAACCTCAAACACAATATTTTCACAAATTAATGGACCAGAGAGGTCCGAGCCATTACATCAGATACCTCTCAAAGCATTCTCCTCCTCGAGAATTCAAAACCAACTTAATGGAAAGAAAACAGGGTCAGAACAACCACCCATTGAGACACCTCTCAAAAGAGAGAAAGCCACAAAAGCAACAAAAGAAATTCATAAATAAAACATGAATGGTCTAACCACAAAGGGAACATCATTACATGAAAAGAGTTAAACATCAAACAACTCTAGGTACTGAGCATGTATTTGTGACTCATGTTCATAGGTACTCTCCTCAATGCCACTGTGTCGCTAAAAGACACAAACTAAGGGGATAGAATTCCCACACAACACCTTCTCCTTTTTTTCTTGGATCTCCGCAGTTGAATCCTCAAAGGTTGCATCATAATCAACATCGATCTCTCCCCAATCGATGATATGAGACTCATCATGAAGATAACGACGGAGCTGTGACACATAGAAAACATCATGTATCCGACTCATCTGTGGGGGATGTTCTACTCAATACGTCGTAGATCCAACATGAGATAACACCTTGAAAGGCCCAAAAAACTGTGGATAAAGCTTAATTCCATGACCTAACCTTCACTTCCCATGACGGGGAGTCACCATCAGAAACACTTGATCCCCAACATTAAACTCTAACGGACTTGTTCATGGATCAGCATATGATTTCTGATGATATTGCGCTGTCTTCATCCTCTCACAAATCACCTGAACCATCTCCGTTGTATTCTACACTAGTTCTAGTCTAATAATTTATGACTCTCCGACCCCAGTCTAGCACAACAGAGAATGGGAAGGCCATCCATACAAGGCCTCAAACGACACCATACCGATGGTGGAGTGAAAAATATTATTGTATGTGAACTCCACCAAGTGTAAGTGCCTCATACATGAACCTCCAAAATCAAGAACACAAGAAAATTACATGTCTTCATGATTTTGGATGTTTTTCTCTGTCTGACCATCCGTTTGAAGATGAAAAGCAGTGCTAAGGCATAGTTGAGAACCAAAATCATGTTGAAGACCTCTCCACATCCTGGAGGTAAAATGAGGATCTCAATCAGAAATGATCATCCTAGGGACTCCATGAAGTCTCACCACCTCCTCTAGATAATGACTTGACAAAACATCCACTGAGCTCAACTCCTGGATTACAATGAACTGGGCTGATTTTGTTAAATGATCCACTACCACCCAAATAGGATCATTTCCTACCAGAGCTCGAGGTAATCCTGTAACAAAATCCATTGATATGTCCTCCCACATCCACTGAGAAATCTCTAATGGCTGGAGAAGTCCACCTAAAACATGGTGTTAAGCCTTCAACTTCTTGCAGACAAATCATCGAGACACAAACTTCGCAACTGAACGCTTCAGCCCAGGCCACCAAAACTGACGCCTCAAGGATCAGTACATCTTTTTCACACCAGGATGTACTGCTAAGTGAGAACTATGGAAATATCAAAGATCCGTCTCTAACATATTCAACGGAACAAAAATCCATCCATGATACTAAAATCAGTGTTGTTGGTCCTCCGACAAACCATCAGGGGCCTCACCACAAACAACACGGTCTCTCGAGACCTCCACCTAAAGATCCCCAAATTGGGACTCTTCCACCTTCTGTATAAGGGATTAAGGTACCGTCATCTGAAAAAGAAAACCACTACCCCCAAATTCTCCCATATCATGATGCAATGCTGATAGTTCCTCCATTACTCTCCAGGAATCACCGGATTCACGGACAGCATCACTACGTGACTTTCTGCTCAGCGCATCAGCTATAACATTCCCCTTTCCAGATGTATATGATATTTTGAAGTCATATTCCTGTAAGAACACCATCCACCAATGTTTTCGTAAGTTAAAGTCATGTTGGGTGAAGACATACCTCAAACTCTTCTGATTAGTTAAAACCACAAAGTGCTCACAAAGGTGGTAATGTTTCCACAACATCAGAGAAAACACCATGGTGGCCGACTCAAGATCATGGGTGGCATAGTTGCGTTCATGGGGATGCAACAGCCGAGACCCATAAGAAACAACTGCCCTATGATGCATGAGAACACAACCTAACCCCAGATTTGAAGCATCACAGAAAACAACAAACTGGACTACCTCAGTTGGAAGACAAAGGACTGGAGCACTTACTAACTTCTCCTTTAGATACTTGATTGTTGCATGACATTGTTCTGTCCGTATGAATTCCTAATCATTCCTAGTCAAATATCTTAGTGGAGTCGCAACTCGTGATAAAAAGGCTACGAACGTCCTGTAGTAGCCTGTGAGACCAAGGAAAATTCGCACCTACGACACAATATTAGGGGCTTCCCAAGACACAACGGCTTTTAACATCGATGGATCCACATCTAATCCCTGTTGGGACACAACATTACCAATGAAATGGACTTCATCAGCCCAATACTCACACTTCGACAGCTTCCTGAATAGCTGATGTTGGTGAAGAACTCCCAAAATGGCTCGTAGATGCTCTGCATGTTCCTCTTCAGATGTGGAGTACACAAGGATGTCGTTGATGAAAACTACCATGATCATGTATAGAAACTCACGAAACATAGAATTCATCAATCCCATGAATATATCTAAATCATTCATCATTCCAAATGTCATTACAACGAATTCCTAATGCCTATGATGACAACGGAAAGCACTATTGAGGAAGTCTTCATCATTTACATGCATCAAATGATATCCCGACTGCAAGTAAATCTTTGAGAACCAACATGCACCTTTCAGTTGATTGAATAAATCATCAATTCATGGAACAGTATAGTGATTCTTTATTATCACTTTGTTTAAGAGATGATAATCGACACACAACCACAAACTACCATCGGCCATTTTCATGAACAAAACTGGTGCACCCCAAGGTGACACACCTGTCCGAACAAAATCGCACTTTAACATACCACAAGCTTTATATGTAGCTCTTGTAACTCAGAATGGCCCATCCTATATATTGGCATAAGGATAAGAGATGCTCTTGGATGTATCTCGATACCAAACTCAATCTCTCATCAAGGGGGTAATGCTACAACCTTTTCTGGAAAGACAACAGTGTACTCCACTATGACCCTAGGAAATGCCAACTGCTGAACCTCAAAAGAACTCAACATCATCTCAGCCATCATGGATGATAAGGAAAGAACACACATATGACCCATCCGACGGTCTCACTCAAAAACAAACACCACTTTTTCTCCATCCGCTCCAATGAAAACAACATTCTTCCAAAATCAACCCATTGTAGCCTGCAACAAATAAAACCAATCAATGCCGAAGATGACATCATATGGTTGTATTCATAATTATAGGAAATATACCCAAGAGCGGTGTTGCCCCAACACTAGCTCATAGTCTCTACAGACTTCAAACAAGTCAGCTCGACCTCTAACTGGCATAGTCAAAGCCAAGGGCACTGGAAGCCTCTCTACCTCTAGTCCCATTGCACGGACAAGGGTAGGTGATATGAAGGAGTGTGTGGATTCTAAATGAAAAAAGGCATACACCAAGGTAGAAAACAAGAAAAGGGTACCTCGAACGACGTCTAGATCGCCTGGAGCTGGAAACACTATAGTATGAAGCTGACCACGACCTCCTCCATGGCCTCTTTGAAGATGATGCAGACCACCACCACGACCGCACTCTTCTCTCTGAGGACATGAAGCATCATGGAGATTTCCACTACCTACCACATCTACCCTCTACTGATCTAAAGCTGGTGCAACTAGTTGTTTCTACCTCGACAGGAACTACCTCAATGGAGGAACATGGAGTGTAGCGCCCGGTGCACGATGAATGCTCTGAAATGTCGGACACTCCCGTTGCTGATGACAACAACCACCATCAGAAAAACAATTGTTTGATCTCTTAGCATAGTCCTAAGAGTTTCTACTTTTGGAGAAACATGATCTGAAGGACTGGGACCTACCCCCAGCTGAAAAGAAACTCTTCTGCCCTAAAAACTAGGATCCCCGGACCACAGCTCTGCTACGTGACGAATCATGTCGATTCCCCTCTCATGATGATCTTATCCTGGAAAAATTCCTCTCGACAACCTCTGCCCTTGCCAATACCTCAAGATACGTTTTTAGCATAAATGGGGTGACCTGGCATTGAATCTCTGAATGCAAAGCCTCCGCGAAATGCCTTGACCTGACCTCCTCATCTGGCAGTAGGTCTGAATCATATCGTAAAAGGTTCCTGAAATATATTCCAAACTCTCGAACACTAGAGCTCCCATGTAGAATGGTAAGAAGCTCCTAGCGACTGCACACCTTCGCAGTCGAAGAAAGAAACTCGACTCTAAACCTATCTGAATACTCCTCCCAGGAGATCGCTGAATCCTCACGATCCCTGAGGAATAAAAACCACCATTTCCTTGCAGATCCACGAATCATCATCACAACCAAGGACTCCCATTGCTTCTTCCGAGCATGAATCGAACTAAAGCTGATCTTGACGTCCTCTAACCAGTCTTCTAAGACTACATCTGAAACAGATCCCTCATACTTTTACAGACTCTGGCACTAAACCTCTTAGAGTTTCTTCCTCCAGCTGTCATCTTCATCAACCTCTACCCTTCGGCGATCTGCTGGAACAGCCTACTATACATTTTCTAAGCAAACCTGATGAGGACGCTGACCTCGATCCATACTTGTAAAATAACAATCCGTTAGAGATCCAAAACCTAGCATATTGAAGACTCAATATAAATTAATTAATTGTTTTCTTTAATTTATATTAAGTTATCCTCTCCCATGGTATACCTTTTAAAACACAGGCACAAAGAAGAATGATGAATGGTCCTTTATTATGTATCTACCATGCAACTAGTATCACCTTGTTTATTAGCCATTGTAAACATAAATGTCCGTACATCAAATCACAGGGGGCCCTAAACGCCTATGTCTCAACCGGACTCCAGTGTTTACCTCACAAGTGAAATATGAATGACCATGTTTTCCTACCAACCCATGCAACCTCACCTGTGACTAACTCCAAACTCCATCATATCACTCAACCAGACCTCTAATACCACTCTGTCACGACCCCCTCCACACAAAGTGTAACCATCCTGGGCCGTCAATACGAGAAGGGGGATAATGACCCCCCTGAGTCCCGCCTCTAGTGGTCCCTGGGTTTGCGGTTAGCACCGAGGGTATGGTAACACACAAAATGGGAGGCATTACCCTCTAAGAGAACAAATGCAGAAGAGATAGATTAGATAAACACCAATCAACTCCAACTCGAACTCCAATATAAATGAAAACCCAGGTACACATATGAAATTCCATGCAAAAGTACTAAAACTAAAATGGAAAAACTAGAAGTACTCAAAAGAAAGTAAAAACAGTAGCAACCACAAACCCGAATAGCTCCTGCAACCCTAAGCTAGTATAAACCAGCTTCATCTCTAACCTGATCCATGTGACCTGAAAAATAGTTTATATATACATAGGGTTAGTATAACAGTATTCTCAGAAGGATCCTCCCCAAAGACTCTCTAGAAAATGTATAGAAATCATGCTAAAGTATAGTGATCAAGAAGTGAAACTAACTCTTCACCTAAATAGGTATACTAAGTTCACACCCTCACCACGGAAACTCTAACCATGTAACGCATACAATAATATAGAATATAATAAATAATATCATGGGTACCACGCTAAAACTTCACCACTGGTTTCCTGCTTTCCCCAACACCGCACGTCCCGAGCATCTCTCTCAAAAAAGGCATGCACGCAGACACCTTGGAAAAGCACCCCAATATGCACCTCATTAAACAAAAACACCACGTCCATGCATCAAAGTAACCAGGTAGTTTTTGGGAGCCACCATAACTCTCATAACATGTATCATATGTCGGGTATTATCCCTCAAGCCATTACATCCCATACACCGAGTAAGGATCCTAAATCCATAACATCCTATACACGTTACACCTATAGTAGTTCATAGAAAACTATGTCAAGAATATATGTGTGTGAATAACCACAAGCCACTAGATCCCTCTACAAACATATATGGGGAAAACTAACCAATGTGACTGCCAACACTAGTAACTACCAAGAGAAGAGAGCAGGGCCAAAGGGGGTAGTCATCCATCCATCCTCCCACCAGAATGTTGGGGAAAACAATCCCCAAGGGCTTAAAACCCTTGGGGTGTCGGTTGCCCTTACTATCATGGTGTATTAGTGTATAGAAACACAAAAAGATCAGGATATATTATATCTCAAAACCATAGTATTGGCATTACCTAGTCATAGACACAATTGTAGCTAACGTCTCTCAAAATCTGGGCTGCTACATAAAAGACTATGTATCCTATAAACACACAACCATTTAAAGAGTTTTATTAGATTACTTCATTCCATTTTTATCAATTCCACTATAAGTTAATTAATTCATTATACATTAACAAACCATGAACAATTCCACATTAAATTTCATTAGCATCACACCCAATGTCAATTGTTCCTTAAAAAATTACAACTTCATCATTATGTTCCAGCATCTCTATTTACATGGGTTAACACCATTTATTCAATTATTATTTATAGAAATACTTTCCCACATTCTCATGGATTATACATAAACATTATATGATACTAAACAAAAGAGGTATCAACACGGTAGGTAGATGTACTACCCGTCGAGTCTTTGCCTCTTACAGCAAGAGCATATACCCATCGATCCTTGAGAAGATAAACACAGATAGCACGTGGAATACACTGTGTGTCTTCGCATCTTTAGGAAGAATGTTATGCCAGACCACTTGCCTTGAGTAGTGGGGAATGGTAATGCAGATAATCAACCAATCAAAATTACCAAGCATCCAACAATCACACCCATTTCATTCCATCATCCCTAGTGTCCTCCCTGACACCCACATGCATAAACTGATGCATATCACCACTCTAGATTTCATCTACTACCACAAACAAAAGGTCCTCAAAGCCTCCACATATTACCACAACCATCTAGGCTCACATTAAAACAGAAGCAGCGGTAATACACAAATCATCACAATTGGGCTCTTGGCCCTTAAAAACGAGAGGCTAACTCAAAACCCTACAAGCAATTATCTTTTAACAACCACCCGTTCATTAATCCATCATGGGACTACTGATTTATTATTTGTTGGTTCCAAATGTGGGAAACCTAACCAGTAAGTTATCACAAATAAATAAACATGATTACTGTACTAATTTGATTAACCTCAAATTACAACAAGAACTATATTTGTTTTCATGCCTCTTTACCTTTAGACAACAATTATAAATTAATCCCGATTTAAAATTTCCATCAAGAACAAATAGCTAAGAAAAGAAATCATAGATATCACACTATCAAGAAAAATAAGAGGCAATAAAAAATTATCGATATCAAATTATATATTTCGTTGAAATATTTATTATGTCAATTCCATTATCATCCAGTGGGATTAAACATGCTTAAAATATAGTTGCACGTAAATGAAAGAGAAGAAATGAATCCCATACCTAAAATAGTTCCTCACGTTCTTTATCCACACAATGGGTCACGATCCTCCTCTCATGATAATTATATCCACCTGAGGATGTCATTATATGATAGTACCAACCAAACCCCAAGAAAAACCCAATTAGAATCATGGAGATTGCATGATATATCATGGAATGGAGAAACATGTGGATATGATCCCCAAAGGAATGACTATAAAACATAGCTTATATCGAAGATTGACAGATATAGCTCGGTTGCATCAAATAGTGTGGAACCAATCCGTGGAGTAAAGCATAAATGTTCAACTCCTACATGATGGATTTATAGGTTCTAGTATCTCAAATCTGAGAACAAATAGGAAGAACAAGGGTGGATGATATATTTTCCCTTTTGAATATTTAATCGAGCGACGGTTTAAGATACGCTTAATTCTCCATTAAAAGAGGATCACATTAACCCTCACGGTTTGACCAAGTAAAAACATCTCGATCCATAGGAATAATTAATATATGATTTATGGTCTTTGAATTAGATTTAAGTGTCCTTACAATAAGGATTTAAATGTATTTTACATCAATGGAAATGACAAAGGGGTGAAACTGTAGGAAGCTGGAAACATTGTTCAAAGTCCACTGTTAGAAGTCCACTGTTAAAAGTACGATGTTTGAAGTCCATTGTTAGAATTCTGCTGTTATAATTTCCCTGTTAAGAAGTACACTGTTAGAAGTCCACTATTTGAAGTCCGCTGTTAGAAGTCCACTGTTAGAAGTCCGCTGTTAGAAGTCGGCTGTTAGAAGTCCTCTGTTAGAAGTTCGCTGTTAGAAGTCCACTATTAGATGTTCGCTATTAGAAGTCTGCTCTTAGAAGTCCACTGTTAGATGTGCACTGTTTGAAGTCTTCTTTTATTAGTCCTCTTTTTTATGTCCTCTATTAGAAGGCCACTCTTAGATGTCCTCTATTAGAAGTCCAATGTAATAAGCTCACTAGTAGAACATTGTTCCCTAACATCACTGATAGAACACTGTTCACTAAATCCTCACAAATAGAACATTGTCCACTAAATCCTCATTGATAGAACACTGCTCACAAAATCCTCACTTATAGAACACTATTCACTAAACATCATTGATAGAACACTATTCACTGAACCTCACCGATAGAACATTGTTCACCTAACATGATAGTATACATATAGTGTTTACCGATAGGGGTAACCAATAAAACAGTACACTGATGAAACTGTTCACAGAATTGGAAATTTGGTAAAGGAATGAGAGGATACCATTAGAGGTTACTGATAAAACTGTTCACTGACGGAACTATTCATAGAATAGTAAATTTGGATAATTAATGGTGTTAATTCACCTTGACCTCCCATAACAACACAAACACAATATTTTCACAAATTAATGGACCATAGAGGTCTGGGCCATTATATGATAAATATTATCTTTCTAAAATGAGTGTTCAACCATGTATCCTAGTGATTATTAAAGAGGTGAATAAAGAATATGTATAGTATAAAAATAATAAATGAAAATTTCTATTGGTAATCCACTATTTTGATGGAATGATATGTTTCAAGAATTATGTCTGTGTTTCATCTGAACAAGATTTAATGGATCCATTTGATGGTACTCCTAGTTCATCAATATCTATTCATACTATAAATATGAATATGTATGATGATTTGAAAGAGTATTTATGGTTGGATATTATGAAGAGAGATATTTCATAGTATTTATCTCGATTCATGATATGTTAGTAATTTATAGCGATGATAAAAGATTCGTACAGGACATAACAAAAATTACATAAACTAGAATGGAAATGGGAAAACATCACCATGTATTTTTGTTGTCAGACTCCCCAAAATGATTAAAAGATATTAAGATATTTTTGTTGTATTATATCACCATAAAGAGTCATAAAACATCATAGCTATTATAGAATATTTCTATCTTGATCATTTTAACATAATATACATTAATAAAGAGGAAAACATGCATGGAGTACCAAATTTTATTTTATCTGATTAGGATTTGAGGATTTCATTAATTTTATGTAAAATTTTCCAGAATGATATGGATATAGTTTTATGATTTTTTTATATATCGTTCATAAAAATATGGTTAGTATGATTGAAACATTGAAACACTATATGATATTATGAGATCTTGTTCTATTGATTTCTATGGTAATTGGGATTAATTTATTTTTTGAGTTGAGTTTACATACAAATATTTATTCCAATCGACTATTAAGATGTAGCCTTATGAATCCAATGATGAAAATATGTGTATAACTATAATGTTCTGGGATAATTTTTATGAATAAATCTTGTTTGGACCTTCTCATGTTGAGGAAATGGTGGAGAAAGTAAAATCCAATCAATATTACATCATGGAAGCTCAGATTCAATGGAAACATAGAGTGATAATCATTGAGGAAACTTGGAGTTTGAATTTTATTGAATGTGTTTCTATGAATTTCTCAATGGAACAAAATTTTATGATTTCATATTAAAGGAATGGTTGACCTTAGTTATATTGTCCCCTTAGAGATACATGATGGAGTATGGATTCCAGTATATCTGTTGGAAATTCTCTAGAACATATCTCATAACCATGATGTTTTCTATGTATCTCTCTTGATAATACACATACATGATCATTCAAATTTACTAAACTCATATGTTGTGCCCCTACACCGTGATCTATCACATTACAAAAAACAAGTATAAATCGTATATTTTTATATAAAGTTCTATGGAACATGACATGTCACCTGATTATAGATCTCTATAGGAATCTGAAATTTTATGAAGCTATGTGGGAATTAGAGGATGTGATGTTGAAAAATTAATATTAGTTATTTATATGGAATTAAAAAAATTCCAAGAGTGAAATTCATTTAATGGGGAGGAAATGTAATGACTTGATATTTTATGACATATTTCGATTTAATTAAATTTTATTTCATTGATATCTTGTGATACATGCGACTGTAAGTCTAATTGAACTATAATAGTGTATAAAATTATAAAATATCACTTAAAGTGGTTTTATTAATATTAATAAATTCATTTTAAAAAATTAAATTTATTGATAAATAAAATATATTTTTTTATAAAAGTATTTATATGTTTCAAATTTTTTTCTATTATATGTGTTCTTTTTCTTTTGAGAGAAAATAATATAATTATTAATTTTCAATTATTGGAAAATTATTTGAAAAAAATAACTTCTTTTTTTATATAATCAGAAAATAAATATCTTATATGGGTTTTTTTAATTTTACGAAAAGAATAATGTTTTGGTGAATTAAAAAAAGACAATATTTTATTAAAATTAGTATTTTAATTTTAATAATTTATAATGGTCAATTTTATCTCAAGATGGTTTTAAAATTACATAATTTTAATTATATTATTATTAATCAAATTTCTTTCATTTGAAAAAATATATTTTTTTTATTATTAAATAAATATTATATATATTTAAGACAACATTTTATTTAGAAAACCACTTTTCAACATGTTTGATAAATTAATTTTAATTATAAATATACCTCAAATTTGTACTAAATTTCATAAAATATATATCATGTGCATAATAATAAAATTTAATATTAGATAATAAGGTTAACAATATTTTTGGTCATTATGAATAATAAAAAACATTAAAAATTAGTTAACACCATTAATATTAAAACTGGTTTATCATGGGTTAATATATAATGATAAGGGTCAAAATGTAATAAAAATGTAATAAACCGCATTTTAATGTCTTATTTCAAAATTAACCTTGTGAATATAGAACATGATTTATTTTTGAGCCACATTTCATGGAATGTGACCTGAAATCGTGTTTACAACTTGAAAAATCACAACTGTGAGACTCACCTAAATTATAAATGTGATCATCCTTACCTAACATATTCAGACATATTAAGAACATTTCATGACCATACCCTATAAAATCAGTCCCATAAATCCTTATCCTTGTTCTAGAGATATTGGTATTCCAATAAGACAAAATCTATTGTTTGTAATAATATATCTAATAGATATTTTTCTAAGAAAGAACAATTTTTATCACCATGATTTTTTATTTTTATGTTTTTTTAACACCTTAATTTATGTATTAATAATTGTAATAAAATAATACCATTATATAAAATACATTGATATGTTATTATGTAAATTTAATAACCAATATTAATCTTCTCTTCCGTCAAATGGGAAACAAAACGGTTGACCGTGTATAGGGTGGACTACTTCCTTGCTAACAAATCCAATTCTTTATCCATCATAGCCTCTCACAAATGGATAAAATGATGGATTTGATATATATATATATATATATATATATATATATTATTTATGACAGAATTATATTTATGTAATTGTAATATCACATATACCTTCTTTCATCTATATTTTTCTGAAAAAATAGTGTCAGTCGTGCGTATGTGTGTACTACAACCTCCCCAATGCGACAAGATTCATTTTGTTTATTATTGCAAGGATGGTAATAATGATATAATTAAAGTATATATATGATATATATATATGTGATATAATGAAATGTCTATAAAGGTTAATTTATAATTATAATCTTTTTATTTCATCTATGGTGATTTGAAAATAGTGTTCATGCATATGTACGACCTACCATCTCCAGAAACGGTTTAATTTACTTTTTGGTCTACAAATTATATGGATGACAGAAAATATAAATTTAATGAACATAAATATTATTTTTTTCTCAGGATTTTAGTTATGGATTTTATTGAATAATTATCAAATCATAAGGACTGAAATAACCAAACAAAAACATAAATGAAATAGCTAACCATTTACTACTAGAAAGACTAATTTTAACAATGAATTGTTAATAAATGTGAGTAAAAAATTTTATAATTAAATAATATGTGGGGTTTCATATATTATATTATGTTCATAAAATATTCTTATAAAAAAATATTTATTATACACGTGTTTTGGGTACAAATAATGGAATTAAAAATTTAGGTAAGGGTTATTTTCACAATATCATTGTCATCCAAGATTGATTATTTTTTTTAATCTCATGTTGAGGTCTTATTTTATACTTAAATATTAAACCAAATTTAATTTAGTCTCTTCTAATTATATTATTAAATTACTTGTTTACAACTCATTTTCATCTCCTTAGGTACTTAATATACCAAAATAAGTTGTTTAAGGGAAACTGACATAGTATTTTCTTCTCAGTGGTTAATCTTTCACTATAATTACAATATTTTAAATGGAATAACAAATTATTTATTATTAATATTTTATAATTAATTTTTATTCCTATTTTTATCCATGTTTTTCTTTTTAATATTTTTTTAATATTAAACATATTGATATTTTCTAAATGATGTATTTTTGACTTTTTTACAAAATATTGATAGGAATGTTTTTTATATCACACAACATGAATAAATTTTTACAACATAACGATAACTAATATAAATAAAATTTTATTTTCATTTTAAAATTATTGCATAAAAATAACGTCTTTTCCTAATATTTTGGAAAATATTTTCAAATTTAAATATGAGATTTCAAAAATAAATGTTTATTTTTTAAACAATTATTCCATTAATATTTTTTATGATTTATTATCTATGTCAAAATCTATTTTTCAATATCATGTTGAGGATATAATATAATGATACCATACAATATATGCCTATAAATGGTTTATGATTATTTTTATAAGGGAATGTATTGAAATTCCATATTCTAGATCTTCTAATATGAACAATTATTTATTTTTAAATAATGTTTATTAAGATTTATTATGTATTCATAAGATGAATGCATAAAATTTATTAAGTAGTGGTGGGGAACTAGAATTACATATCCCCTCAAATCATCTATAAGTCTCAATAGAAAAAATTTATTTTAAATTTAATAAGTGTTGATCTATTTATATAAAATTTATTGGAACATGGTCTCTATCTATGTTTCAAATATCATATATTATGAATTCCCTTATTAAACAATCTAATTTTGATGTCCATATAATTATTTTATTTTTATGATATTTATATATGCTTCAAAATCATGTCATTATTTATATGACATTATTTGTTATAAATACCTTCTAACATATCATTCAGTATTTATAATATTTTGTTTTTTGATTATCATTAAAAATCATTTGATATCACCTCTTTCTTAGGTTTCGTTTTACTAGGAATCCAAGTAGTGTATTTGGATTGATATGTAGGGATATTATAAAATGAAATATGGAATTTAGAAAGAAAAATTTATTTTTTAAAATGTAATGTGAGATTCAGGTTTGTTTCTAGTTTTCCAAGACTACTATACTATTTAAGCCAATGGGATAAGATATCGTGTATTTATTAGCAATTTATCAATGATACATCCCACTCTAGGATACTAGGGTCATGGTCATTGAAATGAAGGCCTCACTTGGGGGGGGGGGGGGTTATTGTCTAAGATTGAGGTAGGGGTTATACATCATTATGACTCACATGAAATAGGAATGAATTCATATATAGTAATCAAACACGGTATAGTAAGGGACCAACATTGAAAGTGGGGGATGTCCTCTTGGTTGAGGATAATGAGTTAATTTTCTATTTTAAAATATAATATATGTGGACTCTAAAAATGAAGTTTATGGTCATTGAATTTTGACCAAAGAATGGTATGTATTTATATTCATGAATCATAGAATCTATGGTTTATTTATAGTATAAGGTCATATAGATTGTATCGAATGTTTTTATGTAAGCAGTTTTAGGTATGAGAGCTTTGACCATGGGTGCTAGTTTCAGGTCATATATATTTGACTAATATTGGTGTCTCTTGGGATGTTTCCATGGTACAAAATAGTATTAACCCAATGTGATATAAAGTTCAAGGAGGACATGAACCCCATGAAATGTATCCATGAAAATTTTCACATAGATTTCACTAGTGGTTCTTGAAAACATATTTCTCTAAGATTATGGTAATGGATCTTAGGATAAATGAAGAACATACATGATAGATAATATAATATAATGTTTATATGATATCCAGTTATGAAATTCCCATTACTGAATAAGTGATCCCATAGTTTATGTTCATAATTCATGGACCATGAATGTTCTCAACTGGGGAATTCATATTGACTATGGTAAAGAAAACTATACAATAACTCATATGACCACATTATCCATGCTCTGTGTAAGAAAAAACGGGTGGCGAAGAGTCATACATGCCTCACGGGATAAGGAAATATTTGTAATGAAATCCATATTAGTAAGGATTCACTTACATCAAAAAGATTTATCATTGTGCATGAGTGAAAGGTGTAATAACACCGATCATGTTATGACTGCACATGAAAATAGGGAGGAGGAATCTACGAAATAAATACTTATGTGATGATAACCAATATTTGGTGTGACCAATGTGTGATTAATTAAATTTAAACATGATTGAGCCATAGGTCCCACAATAGAATCAAACAAAAAATGAGAAATAAAACAAGATCAAATATTAACAATGTTTTAGTCATGATAACAATATTTTTTTCACAAGAAATACTTCAAGTAACGGGCCAAAATGATTGGTGATCCATTGGTTTTAGGTAACATTATATTTAGAGGATCCCATTTAGTTATGGAGGATGATTAAGATCCATAACGAGGAATGAACTAACTGTGGAATTAATCATGGTGGGATGTTTGGTTGTGGAGACATTAGAATCTAGAATCTATTACACCATATAAACAATAAAAATGAGTGATAGTATTATTGGGATGGGATTGAATATTTTCCTAGTGTAAATGTTAACTATATTAATGTCTTATGATTAGGATGGTGTCCTATAGTTTATTATTTTGAAATGATATTTTTCAGATGAGGTAATTTTATGATTTATTACGTTGACCATAGTATTCATATAGTTTACTATCATGTTGAAAAGACATAGGGTGAGAGGGTGAGATGGATTTACCTACTTGAAAAAAAACCTATGTTAAAAGAGGCCTATGGGGCCAAAAGCTTGTGAATATAGTCACATCATTATTAGAAAATATTTTTTGGTCCTGAAGATAAGGGTTGTAGTCTTTAATAAATATCCCATGAAATTATGTGGTAATGAAGAGACACATTGTTTTGGAATGTGGTATCGTAAGAGGCCAAAACCAGGAGATTATGAGCTCACTTTAGTGAACAGTCAAGGTATAATTTAGTTTTTTCTACATGTTATAAGGACCTAAACCACACGTTTTAAAATATTTTTAATAGGATATTTTGTATGAAATATAATTTTATAAAGTGAGGATGATAATTTTAATTAGTTTATGTTCACATATCATTGACAAAGGTCTGAATACATTTTATGTTCATGATTCCCAAACTAGGTTCTGTATATTATAACATCATATGTCAATGATATTTTCTTGTTGTTTAATATATCACGACTGAGATATCCTTATGCATTTTTATGTCATGAGACTATGAAGAGTATTTTACAAAAAAATTCCATTTATGGAATATTTTGATTGTGGGTGGGGGGGGGGTGATGCACTCCCCATCTATGGATATCAATGTGTATTCACTAGTATAGTAGAGTATATGAATGATGTAGGGTCCATCCCATTTAGTTTCTAACTCTAATAGATTCTTACCATGTATTATTTTCATCCATAGTTCCAATACTATATCGACCTGGTGGAAGGATCATAAGAAAATATTCATGTTGAATTCCCACAACACTTGATTATACTATATTTGAAGGATATGTAGTTATTGTATAATGTTATCAAATCAGTATGCTGATTCATTCAGATGAACTCCATATATCGTATATAGATTCTTCTAACCATTAATTAACTTATAAAGAATATATTATGAAATTCTATAATCAAGATTACAAAAATCACATACACCATGAAATATGGAGTCAAATAAAAGGATTTTTAGGTCATCATTAGATATTTTTGTAGAGATTGGACTAATTTTCAGGCCTAATAATCTATTATGAACCAAAAATATTTGATAATATGATAGAGATTGTTTTATTTACCTCAATATACCCATATTATAATTCATGATAGTGGGAGGTGTGATTGGACCATGTTTTTTGATTAGTGTATAACATCTTTATCATTGAGGATAATAAGATGGCCATATTATTCCAGATAATGTGGTGAAGAATTCCTAAATAGTGGATGACATGAATATTAAAAAACTTGATCAAAAACCTTTTATTAAACTCTTTTAGGGGAATGGATCCTATCCACTTTGAGAAGAGATCAATGAAAATCAAAATTAACATATACGATCAGGATGTTGTGGGCAGGTTGGCCCCCAAAAATTAATGTCCCCACATAGAAAAGGACGATGAGTATTTAGTGGAATAATGATTTTATAGGGGATTATAAAAGAAGTTTAGATAGAAATATAACGAATGAAACTTTTTGTGATATAAATGGTTTCATGAACCATGGTTTCCTATAATAAACCTAATCTGTAGATTTGGTGGGAGTTCATCAACACATCTTGATTTTTCCTATAATACCCAATTTATAATTATTGTACATCATTGGGAATCTCTATCCAAAAAATAAATAGAGAATTATCGTCCAAAAAACCACTCCAATAGAGGGAATAGTCTATGTTTGGTCTATCCAAGAGTTTAAAAATTTCTACAAACTAACAAATCTTCTCATACATAGCATGGTTTTGTTGGAGTGTCCCATGTCATAGTTTCTTACCTAATAGAGTCATTCAATTAGGTGACTCTTCAACTGTAGAGGATTTTCAGGTACATTCTAATAATTATTGATATATAATGGATTCACATGTTATTCAATTTCATCTGATGTGATGGGATTGATAACTCACTAATGATCCAAAAGGATAAACAAATCATCAATTTAGTTCGATATGATTTAAATTGGAAGAACCACCAAGGAATCATATTTTAAATTATGGGATCAAGTAAAAATATTTATCTGTATATGGAAAAGGATATGGGTCGTCAAATGACTAGTTCAATCTAATAAGGTGATTTTATTTGAATTTATAATTATTTATTCACCATTGATATACTTGATAAGTAGTTTTGAGTCTCCCTTCACATGACTCAAGTGAACATCAATATAGATATCCAACTCAAGACTGGTAATAAGATCATAATACTCAACCTCCTTGTTGGTAATTCCATCCAATAATATTAATGATTATTAAAAAATACAATGTTTAGGGGAGATGTGGATGATCTTGAGGCTCTCATAATTGAGTATGGTATTATCAAAAATTCCCCTGATCAAGATCTAATAGGAATAAACAAATTTTATATGATAATATGATGGATCTTGATTGAATGAGGGAATGGCCTCATCTATGAATTCAAAATTAAATGTAATGTCATCAAGGTTCAAATTTCCAACTAGGTAGTCATTCAGTTCATAGAACGAGTCATCTTTCTAGGGGAAAACATAATGGACAACATCTATATAGTCACAATAAACTGTTCTAATTTACTAGTAAAAAAGTGGTTGTATATGTATATCATTGGTTTGATATGGGATACTAAATATATCTAGTGATGTTGTAGGTAGTTTCACAATTTGGCAACATGATAAACATGGAGAGACATGTCTCTTAAATGGTGGAATACCTAATCTCCATGTAGAGTAGCATACAGATGAGGTAATAAAAGTTTTTATTTCATCCCTTATTATTATAATTAAGGGGAACCCATGTAATATACAAGTGAAGTCATGTAATGTACCAAATGTTTTCATAGGATGGAAAAATTAGAACTAGAGTTATTAGAATAAAATACTTAGTTTATTCATATCTATTCTTGAATTAATTATGCAACTGAATGGAAATTTATTTCCTTGTGATATTCTAAAAAGGGTTTCTTGTAAAATATGTCTTGCTGATGAATCCCTAGATATAGGTTAGGTGGACATGGTGGCCTCATTACATCTAGTTGTTATTTATAGGAGTTATCAAGAATGTACATTAATCTTTTTATTATTGATTAGGAAGAATCTATACATGAAGACTATATTGAGGAAATTTATAATGGTGACCCAAAATTAACATTTTATGGGCCTCATTGTTAGGTCTTTCAATGAGTAAAATAAAAAATATTTCATGACTAATGATATGGACATAACATTAGTTGTATTTGACCACCGAATAATTAACATAACACTCCCTCAATCTTCTAATGAGAGGCTTTATGATTTAGTGGTTGTCACACTAGTTGTTATCCCAAAAATTATTCAATAAAAATGTAATCAATATATAAAAAGACTTCTACAAAGGATACCATAAAGATATTTCTTTTTCATAACTGGGGAAAAACATATTTTTTCAAACCTAGAGTTCCCATCCATGAAGTAAAATCCCTTGAAAATGATAGCTTCATCAATTAGAAACACTGACACTAGGATAGAAAAATATTCCTCGATTGAGTGGATGTTGGGGATTCATCACATGAAAAAAAATATCATCTATCTATTATTCTTCATTACTAGGATGATTTTTTCCACCCACATGGGGCACTAGACAACCCAAAAAATGTTGTCGTCGGTGTTATTTTAATATTTAGACTCAACCATAGATCCATCAGAAATAATCATCTTTGAAAATATTTTTTCAATCCATGGTGGCACATTGGGTGGTAGGGGAAAGTTATATCTACCTGGGGGTTGAGTCCTAACAATATACTGTTTCACATTGTGAATACATTCTAGTGCTTCGTCAAGAAATCCGGGTATTTTTTCTACTTCTCTAGTTACATTACTACATTGATTAGTGTCATCATTGAATCATACTCAACATAAAGATTCACCAGGGTAAATTTATTGATAGTTGAAGAGAGCCCTTCTCTAAAATAAAGAGGAGAATCATTCAAATCAAGCTCATCATATGAAATATGATGATCAGAGGAATGAGGTTACTCCTTTAGAGAAAACGATAATAAAATGATACTATCATCTGATTTAGTAGGATTGTGATTTTATGTGAGGTATTTATTCACCATATAGACCATGGAAAAAAAGTTGATGAACCAATTCAAAATGGGTTACAACTGTGAGGTTAACCTTTGATGTTGAAATTGTGGTGATGGGTCAATCCCCATCAGTTACATTCTTCTCTCAAGAAGGTACAGTTTTTCCATATGTTAGAGGTCAAGGGACAGACCCCATTTCATAAATTTGTAGTACGAATTTCTTGGATTTTCCCAAGCCTTCCCTATTTTGGAATTGTAAGTAATCTATGATAATTTATTATTCTCAGTGACTAGTAAATGACTCCCAATATCTAGAATTATTATCTCAAACTAATGGATCGAAAATAGGATGTTTTCATTAATTTATTACCGAAGATATTATTTATTAGAAGGCACAACATTAGTGTAATTTATTTTCTCAATACCATTGGCATGGTGTTCCTTTCCCTCCCTTTTGTGGTACATATAATTAATGTAGTGGCCTTAATAGGAGTTGAAGTGGGAAAAATCACTATGTAGTATCCCAAATCGATTATTGAGGGAGTACATAAGAAATTGGTTATACACCGAGGTGAAAACTACATACATATAAAGCTAGGGTATCCAAAATAGGGAATTGAATGTGATGTTTTATGAGAAATTCCTGAATCGAGTGTTTTCTAAAAAGTCTCCTAACTAAGTCTCTAGTCGAATATTACAATGTGGTTTCTAATTTCTCTTATCATATCCCCAAATCGATAGGTTATATTTGATCAATATACCTCATTGAGTCCTATCTTGTCGAGTTTTTGGATCTGGATATGATTGATCCTAGAACTAGTATCTACTAATAATTAGTTTATTTTCATTCAATTGAGTTTGATTGTGATATAAAATGGGAACATGTTTCCATGAATTGTGTCACACTCATACTCTATCGAAAAAGTGATTATTTCATAGAATAATTCCATATGAGATTCATCTACATGATATGACTCATTTTTAGTTAAATCATTCATAAAATATATCGGCGTATTCAGGGAACTAAATATAGCCTCATGCATGTTCTTTGATAGTTTGAGTTCATTATGATTAGAGATTCATGTCAGTATGTTGTAAATATTTTTTAGCAGATCATACTTCTAAGATAGGGCCATGATCCTATATAAAAATGTGTATATCTTTAATAAGGATGAATATGGATGAAGTTGGCTAAGCATATAGACCACGTATGGTTATTGAAATATACCATTGTTTATTGGATGAGAAATAAAGAGCATTAGTATATTGATATCCGGACATATCTGTCCATGGATGAAAATGTGGATATTTTTAATAAGAAATAATATCATATAATATGATCCATTGTGGAGTTTTACAAGATGGTGAATCAAATTAGGATTGAACATATTGAGACCAAAGTGAGGCTTATTGTCTTATTTTAGTTGAAGGAACTCTGTTTTATAAAGTGCCATTATGGGTATTTTGTCTAGTATAATAATGTTTTCTCTTCCACCAATGACATCCTATAATGTATCCTGAAGGGGATACATGGAATTAATTATCCCTGAGTAAAAAATAATGATCTTCTATCCAGATATATTTGATAAAATCATACCACTATTTTTCTTCAATATAATATTCCATGAAAAAATTAATACATGTGTCTTTTCCCAATTCAGGATGCATATAGTCAAAAAGAGTCCAATATGGGTTTAATACATTTGGTGGAGTCTAGTTTCACTTGTTCCATTAATAAATAGCATTCAATGAAAAGGATGGTTCTTATGTAAATGTTGTAGTTGGAGAATAAATGGTGGCTGATGGAGGTGATGGAATACTCAACTAAATGCAAATAATTCCTTGGGAGATATCAATCATATTACAATATAGTTAGTCTTTATTATTCTACATACCTTGGATAATAACATAATTTCATTCTCCATAAAAATAACTATAACTATAAGTATTGAAAAAGATATATTAAATCAATACTGGGAAATCACCCAAATCAACTAGGCCATAACTGACTGTGCCCTAGAGCCAATAATTACTAATAAAACACTCATTGATATTTCCCAATGAAAACTATGGTATTGGTAGTATTAAACAAGAATCATCATCCTATATTCTTAGGGACTTATGGATTCAAATTTTTTTTCCCCTAGGTCATAGATGAAGTATCCACGTACATGAAAATCCTTGAAGGAGTGGACATTATTCATCCTTTTACTGAATGGAGTCATGGGATACTATAACTAATAGACGGATTGAGAAGTATTATAAGAATGGGGATTTATTTTTTGAGGTCTATATTACAATGATTCTATAATTAATACTAGCAGTGGGATGTGATTTTGTACCTAGAAAGTGGTTTTAGGTTTCACAAGCTTTCACCTAGGATCTGGAAGAAGTAATGGGTTCAACAACTTCATAATCCATTTCAAGGAATCCTATAAAAACATAGATAATTCCATAAATTCCCAAAATTCACTTGAATTTTATGGGAAAATATATTATTAAATCACTCATCTATTGAATTCTATGCATACATCCCCGATATCTATTCATAGGAATGTATCAAATACAAGAGGGTTGTGAGCAGCTTACATTGAGAAATATTGTCTGAAACTCACTCAATAGGCCTATTCTCACATTTTCATTTATAGAGCCTCAATATGTTTAGAAATGTAAGATACATTATTGGTAGACTGATGGTTAGTAGTCATCAACACTTTGATCAACCTACTATAATTAGACGCACTGTGAAACTGGTTTAATGATGGTATGTCATGTTGCTCTAGCAAGGTAGGTGGGAAATATCTCAGTCTCATAAAATGATTGATAGACTTTATATTGATTGGGTGTTTAGGATCACCCACGTCAAAATTATGAATATATTTATGAATTATATGATATTTATATAAAGGGGGAGTTGTTTACCTTCAAAATTTTCCCATTTTGTGTGCTATTTGGTGAGGAGTTCATCAAGAATCCATTTTTATCAGTCATGATCTTGGAGAAAAGAATCCAACCAAGAATATATTATTGATTTTAGTGTGGAGTAAAATGGGGATATGGGATTGATAATTAAATTTAACTTTTCAAAATTTCGACTAATATGTTATAGTAGATACCTGTGGGAATTCTAAGGGACAAAATATTCATCTGCTGATGAGTGTGGGAACCTATGAAAGGATATTCTTAATTTCTAATCTCCCATTCTGGTAAATTATCTAAATCATTCTCAATTTTACCAGTTTCATTCATATAATTATACATAGGTTTATTTTTATGACATTCATAGTGATAGTTTTAGGATATTACCATTCATCATTTGTAGTAAGATCAACATGATGGTTTAAATGTCACTATAACGTGGGGGATGAATTCTAGGTAAGATCAGCACCCATAGTCCTTGACATGTACATAACAAGATGACTCATGTATGACCAATAATTTTTTTTTATTGTTTTCATATAGGTCCCTATGAAACTCTAATGGTACCCATACAGGTTTGATTTTTGGGCCACTAGAAGAACAGTAATATCATCCATAAAAACTGCAAAAGATTGGCTTAGAGATATTATAGGCATCCCGGATAGGCCAAATGGAAATCTATGTGGAGTTTTCTTTTTAGTAATAAATTTTGGTGGAGTTACAAAACCTTTTCCTCATCTACGAACTCTAGGATGGTGAAGGTAAAGGTTATAGGTGGAAAAAACATGACTAGTAGTTGGTCGGTGATCGAGATATCCCATAATATTTACTCAATCTCATTATCTAGATGGTAGTGCTAATCATTATCACCCTAATATGTAATAAAAATTGTCAAGATTATGGCAGTGGGATTGATATATACCCTCTATCTATTGGTCCTTAGGAATAGGAGGCATCATACATGTCAATCTTCTATGAAATGATTGAGTATCTGGAAGATGCAGGGCTAGATTGAACAATGTGTCCATATATGGAGGTTAACATATAAACTTATTCTTATTAGGGAATTCGAGTTTCCACTAGAGCTTAGTTTAATACTTTACTTCATTTGAGGTTAGAAATATCGATCCAAGGTATTCTCTACATACATGGTGGAGGTGGAGATATGGGAAGCTGATTGTGGTAGGGATTATTACCCAGAGACCCCTAGAAAGAAATAATGGACATTATCTACAATATTGTACTTGTAGACATATCTGGGGGTCTTGTGGATATCATTATTAAGGAAAATTAGTCTTATGATATAGGATTATTCCCCATAATCTGGTGTTGGAGGTGATGACATCTCAGTTGAGTTGTTGGTCACCTTAAAATTCAATCAGTTGATTGTGATGAGACATTTCCCCTAATCCAGACTATAACTATATCTGAGTTTTATTATCATGATCTTTTAATGGAAACATGGATTTTTTCTTTGTAAATTGTGATAGGTTCCATTTTTTGTACCCCCATGGTGGTTTTATATCCCCCTACCCCAATAAAATTCAAAAGATAATGTAAAGTTTTCATCATTTGGAGAACCTCTACATCGGCTAATGACATTACCCAGAGGACAAACATAATGAAATTATGCATCATTGTATTTTACATTATGGTTTCTAGTGTTTATAATTATGGGGTGGGTAATCAAAACTAGTCATAAGGATGGATGATGTCTCAATCCAAATCAAGTGAATACATTCCCTTATCAGTGGTTGTGGTGTGTGGTGGTATGTCAATAATGGAATAGAAGATTAGAGCTATAGTAGAGGCCCAATATTTTCTAGGGTTAGAATCATACCCCTAGAATTGGTGAGGGTAAATTTAGACTAGGTTCAACATAGTTGTTGTGTGACAAAAATATTCATTTAATATGGGTCCAACCTATTTTTTTGGTGATGATGAGTTGTGGGGCCCCACTACGGTGATCCTTGGGTAGTCGTTTCCATAGGTGTGACCCATAAATATCATATATAGCATTCATCATGGTGAGTGATAATAAAATAAATCTTGTGGGATTTTCATTAAATGATTTTTAACGTCAATCTGTGGGGATTTGTCTTCCTTTTTTCCTAAAAATATATGATGTTATCATGACACCACAACATCTTGGTTATGAATGGCCATGACCCGGATTGGGATGTTCCCTTCATTTTTTAATAATGATCAACAGTGATAATGATTCGTAAATGGAGGATAATGGATGGGGAGGTTAGTAAAGTGTTCTAATGCCCTATTAGTACTATAGCAATTGTATCTAGTGTATTATTATGTCATATTTCAACAATATTATATTTCCATCCCACAAGATAATTAGAAGTGGGTGTTCATGAATTACCCATGGATTCTGTCATAGTTGATATATAATAAACAATATATATAACTATTTGATAATACAATTTAACAACATGAAAAATATTATTTATTTTTCATAGGGGAGGAAAATGGAGCAACATCAATTAGGATTAAAGCAAGAGATATCCAATAATGATCACTTACACCCCAGTTTTAGGAGAAATGAATAATATTAGGGATGTAAATGTTAGGTAATGTAATCAAATGGTGATGTAAAATAATAATTATCATTGCAAAATTTAATGGGAATACATTCAGATTAGTTTGACCATTTTATAAATCAGTTTCCATCAGGATTCACATTAGGTTTTTTTCTTCTCCTCGTGGGTGTCCACATCCTTAGACTGGTCATAGTCCATTCTATACACTAACTATTCTCTTTAAAATGAAAGGAAACCTATAAGTATATTATGGATGATATCCTCTCTTTGATCAAAATGGGATGATGATATGTAACCAGATACACTACTATGCATAAATAATTTTCATTTGGTTTACTATATTGAAAATGGTTTTAGTGGATGGGTTTTAATGATTTTCACAAGTTTAATGTGTCTGAATAGGTCTTGTAGTTACCAAGGGATGAAGTGGGAAAACCACACATTATTTGGAGATTCATAAAGGAATTGGATGCTTTCGGACCCTTTTCCCCTGATGTCTGTGGAATTCATGTCACCCAGGCTGGAAACTGTGAATTGGAGGCTGAGAGATCCAAAAATATCAAGATAGAAGAGCCTCGCGTGGCCTCCACATGACCTACCAAACTATGCGCGGTTGATGTTTTTGAAGACAGAGGGTTACACACAACCATCAAATGGTTACCCAAACCATGTGGCCCGAAAACCAAACCATGTGGGGTCAATAATTTTGGGAATGAGAGTCATGCATGGCTTCTTCATGATTATCCAAACCCTGTATCCCATATAGGGAATTTGTTCGCTCCAAACATTGAAGAAAAGAATTGTGCACACAATTGGTTCATCGTTAATCAAACCATGCATCCAAACTCTGTGTGTCAATGCAACCCTTATCCTTTTCCGTTCCAATTACTACCTCACCCTTGACCCATAAAAGGAAATTCTACATGACTTTGGACCATGGGAAAAATTCCCTTATGATAGAGGCAACTTTGGTGGAAGCCAAGGGTGAGGGGAGTGGGTGGAGGCAGTGGCTGGAGAGAAGGGAGCGTATTTTGCAAGCGGATTTCGATCACATTCACTTGTAATTGTTTTATTTTTCATTAATCTATTTCCACTGTAATGAAATCTTCAATTAAATTAATTTTTAATTTTATAATTTTCTTCATGAGTAACTAAAACCCCTTTTGTTGGGATTGTGAAGGAATGTGGGTTTGTTGACGATCAGGTTTTTTATTCTTGTTTTACTCATATTCATTCACAAAATTCTCCCAAGATTCTTATTTAAATATCACTGGAAACCCCATATCATACAAAGAAAATAATTTCCAAAGATTATTTGGAGATTTATAACTAGTATATACATGATCATTGGGTGTACAATTTGTTTCTAAATGGTGGTATTTAATTAAGAGTTTGTAGAAATGAATTTCTAGAACAACGAATTAATTTATACTGACATAGTCAGAACTCACCAGACAAAGGGAGTTATGACATCAATCAATCCTTGAAATGGTGGTAATTATGAACAAAACAACACAATATGGACATATAATTTTAATGACTGGCACAAATTCAGAGCCCCGACAGATTTTTATTATTAATCACCAAAAATCAGATTGGGTGTCTTTTCGATCATTAGGTTAAAATATATTTGAATTTAAAGAGTCCAAGAAGTAATCTTTTGAAATGAATCTCCATGAAAAGAATAATCTTATTTAAATTCGGTATGTTCACTTAAGTAATTACAAATCAATATACAAGAACACATTAATTATTCCGTGTGGATTGACCCCGTACTTTCACTATACTATGTACAAGTTAGGGAACTTCAATTTGGGTTGATAAAGATAACACTTTGGGTTTAATGACACCATGTTATGGATCTGTTGTTAGGGAACCATTTAAAATTTTTTTTTAATTGAATTGAATACACTTAGTGAAAACATAAATTAAAAAATCAAAAAAATATCTTCTTAATTTGATTTCTGACTTCCATGGGTTTTTCATTTTACCTTGGGTGTTTTGTTCATTTTGTGAAAGACCTTAGGTTCATGAGTTGTTGGGTCACTCATTTCTTGACGTCCAATTCAATGGAGATACTTTTTGTTTGATCTGAAATCAAAAGACTTTGTATAATTAATGTCGTTCACTTATGGGTGATCACAACCCAAACGATCACATGGAAAATTTGGTGGAAGAGCCAGTGGTTGTCCAATGAGTTGGACAGAGGTTCGCCATTGATGGAAACCCCCCACTGCATGTTAACAAGGAGACTCATCCAAATCAGCTAGAAGCATTCTTATTGTACATGCCGAGGAACCAATAATGATAGCCAGCTCAGTTAATGTGTGGTGTGGGCTTCCACAGCCACATCGATACATTATGCGAGAGAAGAATCCACACATGCCTCAAGAATCAGTAGGAATATTACCTTCCAGAGAAGATATAGTAAAAACCACACGCTCCTCAAGAACAGATGCCTTAGCATCATACTCTTATGGAATATGGATTACTCTCTATTCAAAGAGCAGATACTGGTACAGTAAGACCACCAGTTATTGCCCACCATTTTGAAATCAATCTGTAAATCATTCAATTATTTTAGAATATAGGTTAGTTAGGCGGCGTTCCATGTAATGATCCAAATGCTCACCTTTCAAATTTTTTGAGATATGTGACACATTCTGGTACCACAAAGATTTAGAGGATTCTATCTGTATTCATTTATTTCCCTTTTCATTAAGGGACAAGGTGAAATATTGGATCAATGGACTTACATAATTGTCCATTCTCACATGGGATGCATTGGACCATGCTTTCTTATCAATGTATTTTCTACCTTCCAAGACTGTCACCTTGAGGAATGAGATCCATAATTTACAACATCACGATTCAAATCACTATATGAATCATGGGAATTATTTAAGAAGATTTTTAATTAATTCCCTCCTCATGGGATTCCATTGTCTATTCATGTTTAGAATTTCTATAGTTGCCTCACCAATAATACAATGTTGGTGGTAGATGAAGTAGTTGGATGGACTGTAATGAGAAAATCACTGGAAGAAATTTTTTATCTCTTGGAGGATATGCTAGAAAATATTTTCCAGTGGCATTCCATTCGGGGAACCCAGAAGAAGGGCATGAATTACATAGATTCCACCACTATGACCATGACTCCACATTATGTCATATAAATGTAAGTAGATTCTTTGAAACTTAAACAAACGTCTCATGTTCAATCTATCAATTATCCAACATGTAGTTATTGTGGTGATAATCATACAATGGGAGTGTTCACAGGAGAAAGTTTTGGATAGTATAAAAGTGAAGTGAACAATGTCAAACATAACAGATGTCCCAACAATTACCCTCAATACCAAAAACATCATTAGAAAGTGAATACAGGCTTGGGGACATAGCAGTATAATCCTCATCCCCGACACAATGATAACCCAATTATGGTCAACAAAAAAATTTCAAAATCCTTTTCCATGTCCTCAACAAGGTAATAAATTTCATCAATGATCATATAGACAACAAGGGTATCAAAACCATTTTTCTGATCAACCACCAAGATAGCCACCTCCTCTACATGTTCCCCCTCAAAATCAACAGGAACCTCCCTCCAAATAGAAGGAAATGAAGTAAATGTTTATAAAAAATGCTAATACAATGTTTCCAAACAAGGAGGCCTCTTTTAGACGCCTAAAAAACCATATTGGGAAGCTAGACAATCATCTCTCTTTGAGGCTGTCTGTCACACTACCGAGCAATACCGAAAAAAATCTAATAGAGGAGGATAATTTTGTTATTTTACGAAGCCGGATGGATCTGGTCCCAAAAGGAACTACATGTCAATAAGAAGAACCGGTAAATAAATCCTCACATTCCTCAGGGGGAGAAGTTGAAGCCGAGAAATTGTTCAATGAACATGAGCTGGTAAAAAATTTGAAGCCCCGATGAGTAAGGGAAATGAGGTGGTTAAGTCATATGAACCCCCCTTACATTTAATGCAATGATGAAGCAACCGATGCTGGACCAAAAATTTCAAAAGTTAATTGATGTCTTCTGAAATTTTAACATCAATATTCCATTTTCAGAGGCATTAACCCAAACGCACACATATACGAATTTTATGAAAGAAATCATTTCAAATTAAAGAAATCTATAGGAATTGGGTACCAATCCCCTATCAAAAAAATTTTTGACAGTAGTTCAATACATCCTTCATCCTAAGCTCCATGATTTGGGCAGTTTCATGATCCCATACACTATTAGACCTTCTGATTTTGGAAAGACCCTCTGTGATTTGGGGAAAGGGTAAATCAGATTCCCTTTGATGTTTTCAAGATGCTTGGGCTGAATGATCTCAAGACAACCTGAGTGGTATTACAACTGGATGATCATTCAATAAAATACCCTCAAGGGCTATTATAAGTCATGTTATTAAATGTGGTAAGAATGATATTGCCAACAGATTTTATTATACAAGACTTAGTGGAAGGTCTAGAGGAAACATTGATTCTGGGAAGACCCTTTATTTCTACTGGGAAGGTTCTAATTGATATACACCAAGGAGGGATGATATTCTAAGTGGTTGATGAGAATGTTTCATACAATTTCCGCAATGTTGTGTAATAGTTTTCACTAATGGAATAAGATGATTGTTGTGCATTGAAAGCAATGGCCGATCATTTTTTCCTCAAGGATGATGACATGACATGTTTCTCCTTCATAAATGAATCCATTATTGAGGATGAACAGATTGACAGAGAATCAGAGGAGATAAACGTTATGGTGGGACAAGGCAGCAATTATTGGTAGTGAGTAGCGGCACTAGATTTATTAGTGGGTTGAGGTTGATCAAATTGTACCTTCAATTCTCAAGTCCCCACAGCTCAAATTGAAACATCTCCCTTCTTCATTAAATTATGGGTACTTGGGAGAGGAAAACACACTAATGGTGATCCTTAATGCCTCACTTACGAAATACCAAGAGGCCCCCATCCAAGTCATTTGAAGAAGGAAACATGCCCTCAGATGGAAGGTTTATGATCTCAAAGGTATAATCCTTACTATTTGAACTCATAAAGTACTTCTAGAGGAATGGGAAAGAGCCTCTTGAAAACCACAGTGGAGGATGATTCCCCCCATGAAGGAGGTGGTCAGGCACGAGTTGATCAAACTATTATACTCTTGGATTATCTACCCCAACTCTGATAGTTCGTGGTTATGTCATATCCAAGGGGTTCATAGGAAGGGAGGCATAACGATGGTGACTAATGACAAGAATGATATGATCCTGACTAGAACATTTATGAGGTGGTGAGTATGCGTCGACTATATGAAGTGGAATGATGCTACAAAAAAATACCCTTTCCCCTTTATGTTTATGGATCAAATGCTAGAATGATTGGTGAGCAATAAATTCTATTGTTTCATAAATGGTTATTCAGGTTACAACCAAACCTCCATCAACCCATAAGATCAATAGAAGAGTACATTCACATGTCCTTGTGGAAATTTTAATACCCACTTAGTGTCATTCGGGATGTTCAATGTCGATCCACATTTCATAGTTGCATGATATCAATATTTCATGATACAGTGGAGAAACGTTTATAGGTTTTCATGGAATAATTCTCGGTATATAGAATTTCATTCTCAATATTCTTGAAGAATTTGATGCTGGTACTCAAAAGATATGATCACACAAAGGTTGATTTTAATTGGGAGATGTTCCATTTCATTGTACAACATAGAATCACTTGGGGCCATCAGATCTCTATGAAAGGGATTGAGGTAGATCCAGCCAAAATTAGAAGTCATATCGCAGATTCCCATTCCCACAGCAGTCTAAGAAATTAAGAGTGTTCTGCAAACGTTCAATTTTACCAAAATTTCTTCTTTGATTTCTCCGTGATTGATCATCCCATAAACAATTTATTATCGAAGGATGGTATTTTTTAGTTTTACAAAAAGTGTATAACATCCTTCCTACTTCTCAAAGAATTACTGGTTGATGCTCCAATAATGATTGCCTCATATTTGGAATATCAGTTTGAGATGATGTGTGAAGAATGTTACTATGTAGTGGGGGCAGTTCTTGGAGAATAGATGGACTGTATTTTCAGACCAACATATTATGCTAGCCAAGCACTGAATGAGGCACAACTAAATTATACTACTGTGGAGAAATAAATTCTAATCGGGGTTTTTTCATTTGACATATTCTTTTCATACATAGTGCTTTCTAATTTTGTAGTTTATACTAACTGTGTTTCACTTATATACCTGTTAAATAAGAAGGACGCCACACCACTTCTCATCTGTTGGGTGCTCCTCCTTCAAAAATTCAATTGGGAGATCATGGACATGAAAGGCAGTGAAAATGTTCTGGTTGATCATCTCTCCCATATAGAACTACCCCATTTAGAAGAGAATATTAACGGGAGATTAAGGATGATTTATGGTATGAGATGATCTCCACAATTTAAGAAACACCACGGTCTAGGTTAGCCGAAATCATAATTAATTTTCGAATGGATTCATCCGTACAGACATGTCATTTTAGTATAGTAAGTGATTCTTCTCTAATGTGAAGTGGTATTTTTTGGAGTAGCCACTACAATTCTACTCATTTGGGGATGGGGTGATCTGCCACTGTGTTCTGAATGAGGATATTCAAATAATCCTAGATTTTTTTCACTCTTCTCTAGTGGGATGACATCATGTGCAAGATTTAACAATAGAAAATATCTTACAATATATATTTTCCTGGCCTCCCATGGACAATGATGCTGGCCATTTTGATTCATATTGTGATTGATGTCAGAGAAAGGGAAACATGGGCCACAGATCTGAGATGTTATAGCACCTGATTCAGGAAGTGGACGTATTTGATGTGTGTGGATTTGATTTTATGGGCCCATTTCCCCAATCCTTTTGGAACATATATATTATTGTTTGTGTGTAATATGTCTCCAAGTGGGTGTAAGCCTTTGTATCAATTCACAAGATGGCCAAAGTCATCATGGCCTTCCTCAAGAAAAATATTTTAGCTGATTTGCAGTCCCGCAAGTGTTGATCAGTGACCATGCCACACATTTTGTAAATTCTTTTATGATATATGTTGTATTGATGTATTTGGTCATGTATAACCAGGGGACACCATACATTCCAAAAATCAGCTGGTTAGGTAGAGGTGTCTAATCGGGAGTTGATGTAGATATTGGAGAAGATAGTGGGAGCTTCTTGAAGGGATTGGTCAAAGAAATTTGATGATGCATTGTGGGATTATCATACATCGTTAAAAACAGATTTGGTATGTATCCCATATGAAAAATTTATGGAAAACACTTCAATTTTATGGTAAATATGGATCAGAATTCTTATTGGGATGTCAAGGCCATGAATTGTGATCTGAATGATGCATAACACAGAGGAAATTTCAATTAATCGAGCGTACTGATATTATGTAGGAGGAATACAAGAATTAAAAACTATATAAGAAGAATATGAAGGTAGTCCATGAACGCATGATCTCCTAGTAGTCCTTGTATCTATGTTACCAGGTATTACTCTTAAACTCATATCTGAATCTTTTTCTAAGTAAGTAGTAATCCCGGCGGTCTAGACCCTACAATGTGATCAATTTTTTCTACCATGGAGGGGTTGAAGTAATTTTTGCCAATTTTCAAATGTTTAAATTCAATGATCAGGGCCTTAACCATTATTTCAACATGGAAGGCATGGTGGGCATAGTTCCACCATTCATTTTGGGTGTCTCAAGGAAAAGGTATGTAACGCTCGAGACTCTAAACGCAGCCTTGATTGGGATGTAACTCAACATTATGAATATATTCTGTTAAAACTAATTGATTGTTTTAGTGTCTTAGGAATTCATGTTTGTGTTATTTTCATTTATTGTGTTATTTAGTTTATAATTCTCGTGAAATGTTTTGTTCTTGAATGTGATGGTGTGATTTAGTGCCTAAATTGTATCCCCACACACTTCTTCTCTGATTTAACTTGCTTCCCTCATCTAGTTTTCTTTTCTAGTCAACAGGGGATTTACTCTTTTCAGATACAAACACTCTTTATCTTGGATGGATCTCTCACACCACTGTTTATCCATTTTGTAGTGACATTTAGGGGAGTTTCTATGTTCTTCAACGTTGTTTTGTTTTGTTTTTCTCCCTCCCCTTCCATGCTTACCAATCCCACCCTTATCCACCTTACCACCTTCATAGGGGACCATTCTTGGTTTTATGTGTGGGGGAGTGCGCCTTCCATTGGCACCCCATAATATTTACTTCATGACTATGTACCAAGGATGATAAGTTTTCATAGGCCTTTCTAAATGGTTGTTATAAGTGTCATAGGGTTATATCAATTAAATGAAAATGGATTTGGGAAATTGCCTATGAAAAAAGATCATATTTTTGGATTAAATAACCTCGTTTTTTATATGAATGACTGTTGTAATGATATAAAAGGAACCTTTAGTCATTCATTCAGAAACAATTTTTTTAAATGATTTTTTGATTGTGTAATTTGAATTAAAAAACCCCTTAAAATTGAAGTCCGTTTTTTGCATAAATAGAGGTGAGGTTTGGTAATTGTTGTTGCCGCATTAGTGGCTATTACGTGGTATTAATTTCATTAAATCCTAACTTGCTCTAATTTCATCATGTGTTGACATGTGAAAACGGGAAAAATTATATTCTAATTTCTCACCCCACAAAAAAGAAAAAAAATTGAGATATGAAAGAGCATGCCCAAAAGTTTTGATGACCTTTCATCACATTCCAAAAGTTGAAATTCATTGAGTGTGTGTGACCTATAAATTTGGTAGCCCACCAATTGGTAATGATGAAACCTAGTCTTGACAAATATAAGTGTATAATGAGATAAAAATGATGGTTGGAATATTATTTAAATGAATAAGCGAAAGTTCATTTGTATGAAGAATTGATTTGTGAATGAATGGATGTTTTTTATTTTTTCTAATCAATTAGAAATCTTCATAAACCTTTGGATCCGTGGATTATTAATTCATTAATTTTTAATGATAATTACATCAATATTCATATTCGTGTGATTGACATAATATGTGATATTTCTACCTATTGGTTTATAATTCCTTTGGAATATATTTCTAGGACTTTTTTTGAAGACAAACAAATAATAATGTGTGAGGTAGTTTTATAGAATACACTTCAGAGTGAATTTTCATTGAGTTCACTATCTTAAAAAATGGTTTTGTGTATGTTATTGAATTATTTTTAAAATTTTAATGTGACATGATAGTTTTTGTAGTTATAAAGGATGAAGCATGAAGAGCCTGTATTATTTGGAGATTTAGAGGGGAATATGAGGATTTTGGACTCTTTTCCTCTAATATGTGCTGAATTGGAGTCACATAGGCCTAGCTCTAGGAAATGGAGGCTGGGAGATCTAGAAATATCAAGATAGAAGTGCCCTTCATGTCCTCTACATGGCCTACTAAACCGTGCAAGGATGATTTTTGTGAAGACATAGGGTTACACATGGCCACCGCACAGTTACCCAAACTGTGTGGCCCATCAACCAAACCATGAAGGGTGAAACATTTTGAGATAGAGTTTCCTCCAC
This sequence comes from Viscum album, assembly GCA_963277665.1. Taxonomy (NCBI): domain Eukaryota; kingdom Viridiplantae; phylum Streptophyta; class Magnoliopsida; order Santalales; family Viscaceae; genus Viscum; species Viscum album. The sequence continues at coordinate 250,952,476 of OY728139.1, forward strand.
GACCTCCAAAAGGGTACACAAACATTGTGGCCCATCTAGGGAAGCAGTGTGCTCTAACCATTGAATAACATAACCGTGCACATGGTTGACACACAGTTTATCAAACTGTCTATGTCACTGTACCCATTTACCTTTTCCTTTCCACATTGTACCTAACCATTGACCAAGAAAAGAAAATTATACCAACATTTGGACCAAATTAAAAAGTAAATTTTTTTATAGGAGCCTTATATGGAAGCTAATTGGGAGGGGAGGTGGTGAGGTAGCGGCTGGAGAGCCAGGGATGGATTTTGGATAGAGTTTTGGGCACTTTATCTACTAATTTTTGTATTTTTCATTATACTATTTACGATGTAACAATCTATTCAAGTAATTTCAGTCATTATTTTATCCAATTCATCATGAGTAACTAAACCCTCCTTGTTTTGGGGTTTTTATATAATTTGGGTGCATTGATGATTGGGTTTTCCTATTATAATGTTACTCATATTCCATCACATATTTCACCAACAATTCTTGTTTATATTTCACTGGAACCCCTATATCGGACCAAGAAAAAAGTTTCCAAGGATTCATTGAGGAATTAAAACAATTGTATCTGTGATCATTGGGTATAATTGTTGTTTTTTATGGGTGGTTATTTTATTAATAGTTAGTGGGAATCAATTTCCATACAAAGGTATTGATTTCTGCGGACCTAGTCGGAACACAATGGACCATGGCAGTTCATGAATAAAAGAAACCTTGAATCATGTGTTATTATGAACAACACAATGCAATAGGGAAATAAATATTTAATGAACCACACAAATTCACAGACCCGACATATTTTTACTATTAATCACCAATAATTAGATTGTGTGTCTTTTCTGTTTTAATGTTTAAATGTCATTGAATTTAAATAGTCCAAGAAATTAGCTTTTCAAATAAATAAAAATGAAATAAAACAATCTTATTTATATTATTTACCTTCACTGAAGTAATTAAAAAACAAGAGACAATAACGCCTTAATGATTTCCTATGGATCATCCTCAAACATTCACTATACTATGTACAAGTTATGGAATTTCAATTTGGGTTTCGAAAAATAACCCTTCTTCTTGAATGGAACCACAATCTTATAATATATTAATTCATCCATGGAGTTTTTCTGTATATTTGAACCTCCCCCACTCTTCTAATACATGTTCATGAAACCCATTACAAGGAATATCATTAAGTATACACTATTTAATAATTCGACATCATATTGTCCATGGAATGCTACATATTTTTCGATATAATGAGAATATTGGATATCTATGATGTGTAACAAATATATATATGAATTCGGTTTTTTGACCATCTATAAAAATATTACTCATTCAAGGTTCAGGGAATCTCATAGATGATCTATATTAATTATATAACATTACAAATCCCAGGTTCATTATGAAAAAATATAAATTAGGGATCTAATGAATATAAGGATCAATATATCTGGAGTAATTTTCTTATCAGTCAAGATGACACACATTTATTACATTTTATAATTGTCATATGAAAATTATCTTGTTGGAAATGTAATTATCATTGAATATGTCTTCCTAGGATCATCACCTAAGGCCTCTAATTCTCCCAACATGAGGTTCAGATTATGAAGAATCTATTTGGTTCAAATGTATATTACAATATTGGGGTGTGGCCAGTATTTAATTGTCATATGGGGATAACATCATAATTGTAAATTCAAATGGTGATGCTCCCATTTTACACTATTCATATACTATACCAGGGGTGGGCTCAAATTGGGTTCATCCCCTCCACTGTAGAAGATATATGTATTAAAATTGAGACATCATGATTGAATCCCATGGAGGAATCATGAAGGACCTTTTGGATATATGGATCAACAGAACAAATATTTTTATGTAAAATATTAATTTCATATGTTGGGAGTAATCTATGTAATTTAACATCGTGCTGTAAGTAAATTTATTCCATGAAAGGAGTTACAACAAGGGATTGAATGAAGGATTATATATGGAAGCTACTCGAATTATGGATTTGTCATCTCATAGTTTTTACGTGAGGCTTTCGGTATAATTCATTGAGGGTAAGCATACAATTTTACATCATTTATTTGTGGTGTTTTCTAGAAGTTTAACATCGTACTACTAGGATGTTAGTTATTTTCAATTTTATGTATTACATTTCAAACATCATTGAGTGTTTCTTATTTTGGATCTTATTACAATTTATGGTGTAATGAATGCAGGTTACAGGGAACCCACTTAACCTATGAAAAGGGAAAATATACCAATTTACATTGAGGATTCAATACATGTGGTAGTGCATCAGGGTGATGAGGTAAAGGATCCTATGTATAAGGGAAATAGAAAGCAAGGATACATAGTAAATTCTTGTAGAAAAGGGGCATGAAATATTGGTTTATGATATATTTCATATGGATTCTTGAGGCATGAGTGAATCAGACATCGCCTGGGTAGTTAAAATTCATGAGTGAATTTATTTATAATGGAGGCATCTTATAGTGGATTATGAGATGATATTTATGAAGTTCTTGGTTTTCAAAATTGCTAGCCTTTTATAAATAATAGGTACCTCATATAATCCTGGTTAATTAGGTTATAAGGGTCGGGTTACATGAAATATGATACTGTCAAAAACATTATTGAATTAGGAATATGACTCTGGTGTGGGGGATGGGATCCATTATAATGGATGACTTTACCACTAATGCTTTAATTTTTTTCATGGGATTTGACTTGTGAGTGATTTCTATATGGATGAATCTATTTTATCATTGGATCAGGAATGATATAGTTTCATGAATGCAGAGTTTTTTTCTAGTAGTACAAATTTCACATTATCTCATATAAAGGATGAATGTGTAAAGTTATAGATTCAATTGAGTTTGAGATGTACATTACATGAAAATTATTATCTTCACATAAGATATATCCATTTACTTATTTTAATCCCCTATTTAATTTATAGACAATCTTAAATAATAAATCATTCACAAATAATTACCTTTTGGTTTATTTTGTGCCCATTTCATCTTGGTTATTCCTAAAATAAATTTTGGCCTCCACGTAATCTCTGATAACGTGTTATTTTTTATTTCAACAATAATCATAAGAAAATAGAAAAAGCTTTTGGATTTCTAAATTTGACCTATAGAAAAAAAATGTTTTTAGAGAAACCAAAAATATAAATTAATAAAAAAATTAATCTTTATCTTCCCATGACACATGGTAACCTCTCACCTATCACCACTACTATAGTTCCCATAAACAACAATAGTCTATCCTTAACTGAAACAGACATATTCTACTTATGATTATAATAGATAAAAATTCAATATATGAACATTCATTAATATATAAGGAGTTATAGAGTGAGTATAAATCCAGTAGGATGCCACAGATGATTATATATTTTTTGTTTAATGAAAAAACCATATATTGTTGTTCGAAAATTAATATTATAAAACTATAATTTTTTAAAAATATGATTAATAAAATAACTGTAATACCAAAACAACATTTTTAAAAACATTATTTAAAACCCCTATTAACAAAAAATATTAAAAAGAATTATATGTTATAGAAAACCCTTTATATAAACATATTCTAAAAAAATAATAAATCACTATATAATTTAAAAATAATAAAAATGATATTGATGATTAATGGGATAATCATTTTGGTTCTAAAATTGAAAATTAAGAATTTTTTATCATTCAAATCTATATCACAAGAGAGGTATATAACCAAAAACAAATGGATTTATATATGTACTTCCAAATCATCATCCTCTCAATTGTTGGAGTATGATCCTAACAAGTGGTAATAGACATAGATTAATCATAACGAGAACCCTTCACCATAATTTCCAATTACATTCAAAAATATTCCAACGAGGACTAAAACTAATTATCAAAGAAACCCAGATTGTTTTTTAAAATTCACACATTTCATCTAATGTAATCAACCATTCATTAAGTGTCACTTCCAAATTTATATACCAACAATCCATATTTTAATAACCCCAAGATTAAATGTAAATGAATATAGTTATAACCCATTGGTGAATGGAAGTTAAAACCACATTAGTATCATAGTTAAAAAGATGTAATAATTTACGTTACTGTTTAATCTCATTCAAAAATAATAAAACATCCATTTAGTTAAAATAAATTTATTTAATCCCCTATATTATAAAAATAAAGATAAAGTTGCATTAATTTTATCACGTCAACAAAAATAATAATATATTTGAACTTTAATAAATTTTCATGGAAGAAAATTTTGAAACAAGTAAATTTCTCACAAAAGGATTAAACATTGATTTTAAACCAAAATAAATAATTATATGTGTAATTATGTCCTTGAAAACTTAGATAAAACATCAAATAAATTTGGGTTCTACTAAATTATAAGAAAAGAATAAAATAAAATTAAATAAACATATACAATCCAAATGATTATTTCTTATAAGAGTAGATCAGGTCCTTAAATGATTTAAACACATGTTAATGACAAGAAGACATAAATTTAAATAGTTTTTACCATTGGTGTAACATCCTGGTTCTGGAAGCCACCTAGAGGTGCCCCATATCCAGTTGGTCACATGGACCCAAGCGCATTTCCCCAAACACCCGAGGTTGCCGAAATGTAGCGAGGGCGTTGTGTGTGATTGTGGGGAAACTATGTGCTCATTGGTAGTGTAACACAGTAGAAGGGAAACAAATACACATTAGCTCAAGAAAAAAATATACCAACAACACTAATAGAAGTAGACTAAAATAACAAACAACTAAAGAACATATATATATATGATGCATGGTACATATGTCAAGGAATGAAGACAAACAAATCAAAATTCTAGAATAAAAATTGTACCAATCCAAAGTAGAAAAGAAATAGATAAATAGCTTGTCATCATCTCAAGCCTAATCCTAGTCTCATGCTCTCTATCTCCACATCCAATCACATACCTGAAGTAGAAGGGTGATTTCCCATATCTATAAATGTATCAATATAATCTGTTTGGTCCCAATAGAATGGCCCAAACAGGGTGTCCGATGAAATCCCAGTAGGGAACCACACGAATATTTGTGCTTAACAGTTAGTGAATATTTGGAAGGTAAAATTATAGAAAGCAGTAAATATGAAAGTACCCAGCAGTAAAAAAATACACAATTTCAATATCAGGAAATATTTATAAAAGCAGCTAAACAAAAACAGGTAACCCTCTGGGAAGTACTCACAGCCCATCCCCTCTGGGCCTACATAACATGTACAAGCAACCCTCTGCATAGTACACCCAGTATAACCCCTCTGGTTATGTCACGATAATATTTATAGATAGACTCTCTGAGGAAGCAATCAAAATAAATTCCCCATATTGTCATAATTAAAACAAGTCTCTATAAGGATGTTCACTCAGTCAATTCCCCTTATGTTCTAAGATAGTCAAGGACTCTCTGAGGATGCTCACATGGTCAATTCCCCTTATAGCCCCAAGGTCAAGGACTCCCTGTGAAAGCTCACTCTGTCAATTCCTGTTATATCCCAAAGTTGTCCAAGTAATTGAAAGACTCTCTGAGGAAGCTCACATGGTGAATTACACTTATAGTCTAAAGCAGTCAAGGACACTCTCAGAAAGATCACTCAGTCAATTCCCCTTATAGGCACAAGTGGTCCTAGGCTCTCGGAGGAAGCTCACTTGGTCAATCCCCCTTATAGACTAAAGTTCTCAAAGACTCTCTGAGGAAGCTCACTCAGTCAATTCCCCTTATAGGGTACTACACCAAGTTCTCATGGACCCGTATATGTCAAAGAGAATAGCAATGCAATATGGAAAAAGTAAACCTATAGAACTATATGGCTAACCTGTCTACATCCTAACAAGCATGTCAGAATACAAACTCTCCACCCTACCACAACATGCATAGAAAATTGGAAAAGGGGACCAAAATGCTAAGAATGACTAAATGGTCATAAACAGATCATGTGTGGGTAAAACATCCAAATCACTGTAGTCAACCCTATTAATAACCAATTACTCTCTACACAAGAATAAAATAATGTAATTCAATCCACATGGGTAAAATGGTAAACACACAATACCATGATCAAGGTTATTGGTCAGAAGAGGCACATAATACTAAAATACTATCAACTGAAAGGCACAAACCACCTACCTCAGCGTTGGTAGATCGATATAATCCGGCGTTGGCCCTTGGATCGACCTATTATGGGGTATACATACAAAAATAGTCTAAAACGTTCAACCCACTATATCTCACGAGAGAGGAGAAAATAGAAGATGGTGCTCTAGGAGAAGAGAGAACTCACTGATGTGATTACAATGCAGCCGACCGTGTTTGATTTAGAGGACAGACTCTTGCTCAGGGGTTCGTCGAAGATCCACAGTCGTACAGAGTTCTTAGTCAAACGAGACCCAGAAGGAGATAGTTCGGGCAATTAGACATGACCCCAGTGCGTTTAATAAAAACAGAAAGTAAACAGCGTGTACTATTGAAGTACATGATCAGTACTCTCTGTTTTTGTACTCCACTTAAGGAAACCTCTAGGTCACCACACAGGGTCATGTGAATGGCCGCTACACGACCATCAACTAGCTACCTATGGTAACTGAGTACACGGTGTGTACTCATAAAGTACACAGCTTTTACTTCGAAAATAACCATAATTTCCTCTTTTTCTAAAAAATGACCATAAAAGGAAGACCATACCTGAAAGGACGGTCCGTTTTCAGAAAACTATGCAAGATCTATATATACATTTAGTAAATATAGACTAAATATAAGGATATATAACAATAAGTATAAGATTAAGGGACATGTAACAATGATTTTTAGATAATGAATCATTAAAAAAAATAAACATGAAATAATGAAGCTATATTATTCTATGGTTTCCATTTTAAGTGAGTGAAAAAATCCCTAGAATCATCAAGAATGAATAATTTGTGAAATAAAATGTTTTAAAATTAGATTTGTAAATTTTGAAAGATTATTAAATTTAATGATCAATAGCCTAGAATGTAAATGATGTTATGTATTCTCCACTATCAAAATATCAAGATTTTATAACACATTATAATATATTTGGTACAATAAATGATGATAATAAATTCATATAAAATTTTCATAAATTATAAAATATTGACATAACCCAAATTATTATTTATAAAATGAATAATAACTAAGATTAATACATATCATTGGCATTATAGGTGTGATAATTCTTCCTAAATTGCCACATTCATCCCCTATAAATGCATTAGTGTACCTTATTAGAAAATATATGAGACCATTAATAAGATATTATGGATTTTACCCCTTTTTATTTATAACTATCCCTTTAATCCGAGCACAATACAAAAATAATACGAAATGATTTACCCCAAAATCACAATTATATTATTATGAATTTTCTTGGTTTTGACCAAAAAAGTGACAGAATTATAAAAATATGATCTTACTGTTAAATATCATTAAATGGTTAGAGTTGATTTTTATTCAAATGGTTTATATTGATTAAATTATAAATTTATTTTGAGAAACAAAAAAATAGACATAACACATATCTACATCATTCAATGGTCTCAAATGGATAGAATTATTTAGTATGAGTGCCTTAAACAATTTTGTTACTATATTATTTTGTTATTCATTTTATTTTTATATGTTTTCAAATATTTTTATATATTTAATAGTATAATACTGAATTTTTTAATTAATAATATAAAAAATTTGAATAGTCATGCTTAAATATTTTTTTCAGGCAACAGTTTCATTGAACTGTAATGTTTCCAAAGTGATTATTTGATTTTTTGAAAATGTTTTAATGTAATGTTGGAATTTTATTAATATTAAATTGAAATGGGATTATGGATACGATAGAGTTATATCATAATATATAGTGGAACAATATAGATACATCACATTTCCAACACATTTTTGGAATTCACAACATATTATTATAGAATATTATGAGCATCTATTATGGATAAAGTAACGTCGTGGAAAATAGATTTGTAATAAGTAAAGTCTAAAAAATCCTTCATAAAATACTGATATCATGTTGGTTCCTCAATATTGGCTCATGAATATCACTATTTGACCACTCCATTTTCAACTTTCTATGAGGGCAAGATATTAAGAGCTTTCAATGATCCCATATAAACTTGAAATTGAATGTAGTATATGTCAATGTTAAAATAATAATATTATTTGTTATTAAATATTATAAAACTAAATAAATCAAGGTGTTAAGTTGATTCTTTTTACCACCTAAAATATCAAATTACACCCTAAGTCTACACAAACACCACTATGACTTGGGTTTCTTCTCTAAATTATGCACTTGATATAATGTAATATGAGGTTCAAATTCATGATATATTAATGTTAAATTGGTTCTTAGAGGATACTACCACTAGAATACATGAATAACCCAATTTAATTTTATTAATAATTAGGTAAATGTATACCCTAAAGTATTCTTATGGTTGCGAACTCAAAATTGTTTTACTAAACTGTCTGACGTACACTAGAATTATTCACACGACATTAAATCACATGACAAATAATAAAATTGGTAAATAATATAATAATAATGGGATGGAAACCATTTTGGTCCATCAATCCCTATATATTTCATCTATAGAACATTAAAATATTCCGCGGTACCAAAATATTTCTAGCACATTATATCCTAACTTAAATTGGAAATGTGTTAAATTACTGGAAACATGGCTAACAATCCAATAGAGAGAAGGAAATATACAATGGAGAAAGGGGAGTGTATCTTCCCAGATAAAATTCAAGTAGATATCCATATGGAGTAATATTATTAGAATAATTCTTTGTGGAATCTTTAAAAAATCGATAATAAGTATTTAGTGATGATCCAATGCAAAAAAGTTCTCTTATGTTATGATGATTGATAATCACTAGTATAGAAGAGATAAATGAGGTAGATTCTAGAGGTACGAGATCATTTCTATTGGTAGAGGTTACACCATCTTCTCTTAGAGTTGAATTTTTTACCCATTTTATTTTACATATTTTCACATGATAATTTGTAGCTAAGAACCAAGTTGGTATGTGTGTAGTGAAGTTATATATATTTTATAATGATTGAATGAATCAAATTATATCTATTTTGTACTACTGTTCAAAATAATTTTCTAACCCAATGAACTAGTGGATGAACAATTGGGATAAATTGAAGTTGCAAAAGTGGAAATATGATCACATTCCCTTGAAGGGGGAAAATATTTATTTGAAGAATTAAATTGAACATGAAGGTTATGGGTCACATATTGTATTGATAAATATCAAAATATTATTTGTGTAGTTAGTGTAAGAAACCATACAAGGGCCTCTAGTTTCACCAAGATGATTAATATTAACTTGGGAGATATCATTGAAAAGGAAGAGTGTGTGATCCTAAAAAAAGAACATGAATTAAATAATAAGTAAAATGAAGAAATGAAACAAATCCCAATAAACTACATGATCTATATTTATATGATAATACCATATCTCATTAATCAGGTCATATTCATCTGTCTATATCATAATATTTATGACATGGATTGATATAAATCAATTAACTACACTCATATTATCAAAAACATTTATATGTGGATGATCACGCTTATAGGAATCAACAATGGGTTTAAATGGACATACCATTTGATGTAACCTATATAAATCTCATTTTATAAGTTGCTCGAACATGTTCACTTGTAGGAAGGTTGTGAAGCATCACTTACATCGATTTATTTTAAAAATGTCGACTACCATTTCTACTGACAATGATCCCAATCTATTTTATAGTTTTAAATACATAACAAAGAAATGTATTAATTTATTTTCATCACTCTCATTGATTCCTATATTTAATCTATTTTACATTATAGTTAATTCACTAATTGAACTATGAGGTGTTTTAGGGGCATGAACAAAAGGAACTTGAGTTAAAACCTCTACTTATATCTCTAGAGATTGAATGTAATTTCAATATAAGTAGGGGTAAATTAACTACATACATGGAGGAGGAAAATATATCAATGAGTCATTATAATAGATAAGATTAACATATTAATGGGAAAATTGTCCAAAATACTCAAGTATCAAAAATACATAGTGACTATTGTGTTAATATGGTGTTTGGAAACAGATCATGACTTACACATATAGAAAATGTAAATAATTATGGTTTTAAGAATCAAAAATCTTACAATCAGTCATATTTTAATGGATTACTATAAGAGTATGATTTAATATTAAGAAAGGAATTTGAATCCAATATTTAATAAATTTCATCCATATGATAATGTGAATATTAGAAAAAAATGAGTTATATTCCCTTCTATTTTAGTATAAAATAAGATATGGTTGATGAAAAAAGATAAATATTCATTTTAAAAAATGTTAAGAAATATGTAATGATTTTACAAATAGATTATACCCATTGTTTAGACCTATATTTTTTTTGAAATATTCATGTAAATTTAATGAAGATGATAAATAATGTGTTTCTATAAATAGTTCCACCAACACCAATTCTGAAATTTTCTACTAATATAATTCATTTATGAAGGACATTATCCTGTGGAAAAAATAATGATAGGCACTGTAACAGGAGAGTAATATGGTGAAAAGACAAAAAATGATATTAAAATTCACTATAATACCGTTGTTTATTAATATACTAAAAATAATATTGGATGAAAATGATTCAATTTCAATTAAGTGAGAATGAGAGATGATGTTAATATGTTATTTGATTATTTATATTGATATAAAAATGGTCTTATATTCAGGAACCAAATAGAAAGGGTGAATTGAAATTACCCTAGAATATAGGAGTATAGTGATACTCACTACATGAATTTTCTTGATAACTGATAAGAAATAATCAACCATTCATGTTTTGAAATACAATTACCTAGGACATTATGGGAGATAACAAATATTTAATGATAAATTCTCAAATAGCTATAATGTTTTGAACAATCCTAGTGGGGCCCATGCCGTGACTACTCATCCTCACATCCAACAGGCTAGGGGCTCGTGTATATCACATAGTAGGCACATCAGTAACATGTGAGGAAATGCCTATGTACCTATAATAACACACACATCTCTAAGATCAAAAAAACGATGAAATGTAAAAACCATAAAGATCCATTGTATTCATACATCTATATCCCACAACTAGTGTATGATGGGAAATAATGTACAGTAAAACAAGGATAGAATACAAGACCACATTCTAAAATCTATAACATGAGCCCAAACCGTTTGGAAAATGTACAAGGACTGATGTTCATAGCCACAAGAACAATCATCTATCTATTTATTCTCATGAAGCATCATCTGGTCTAGGTCTTCCTAGGATTATATCCAATGGTCGATCATCTACACAAGACACGACACATGTAGGAAAATACCATTCATGGATGCGTATAACAATACTTAATAGGAATCCCAGAAACCATAAACTATATAAAAAATGAAAGACACAATTAGATCTACATAGGTATATTTCTATAGTATATATAAAAAGAATACCAAGATAATAAAAAATACAAAGCACATAATTTAGAGGCAAGTCACAACCACTGTATACCGATACTAAGAATTTGACTCAAATAATCCATCAAGTCCTCATCTGGGAGGACACAATATTGATACTAATAACATGGATGAAATCTGTATGAGAGTTACATCTCATTGGGAAAGGGAATAATAAATAATAACTACTAGATTTTATGATAATACAATACAAAAAATGAGGATCGCTTCCAGGTCAATGTGGTGATACCAAAAACTCAGTCTGGAGTATCCAACAACATAGAGGATCAACAACCATGTAGTGTTGGTCGTAGTGATACTTAGAACCCCACCTATGGAACAAATAAATTCTATGATCTTACATTGCACCTTCTAGGGGATTGTGAAACCTCTAGCAAGGAAATCATACTAAAGGGATCGTTGTCCTTGGAGTATGAAACAATTCATACCCACCTTCAAGTAAAAAAAGAAGGGGACACACCCTAATGAATTATTTCCATGATAAAGATGACAAATAGACCAATCCATGTATAATGATCTACACCATTTGTAGTGGGTTCACAGACCCTTCCCCTTGACCCCTGGTACTACCTGTGTTCAACAACACATGTCATTCCAAACTGTGTTGTGTAGAAGCTAGGTACACGACATGTAGAAGGTATACATGCCATTTCCTCACATATGGGGTCCTCCCATGTACTATGGGTGTATTCTAGTAAAAACAATTCTTCTGAGGGGTCTCTTTTTATGTACTAGTATATAGGGTATTTCATGTAACTGATCGAAGACAAGTCATGTTAGGGGTACACGATGTGTAGGAAACTCATATACTCCACCCCCATGATAGTGTAATTCAATTATAAAGGCCCAATCACTCGACAAGGGAGACATTCCATGTAGTCTTGAATACATTCCGTGTGTATCATGTTTTCCAAAAATCTCATCTTCTACCTCCTGATATCAAAATCAATAACCTAAAATCAATTGCAGTGTTCTATTCGCATCGAAACTCTATATCAAATCTATTCTTATCACTGTAAAAAAAGAATCAAAGGAATTAAGGCCTCCAATAAGCTTAGAAAATGAATTCATAGGACTTATATTTTATTTCAAAATAATTTGGATTCGATAACCACTGTCATTTCATCAACCGTTGCACCAATCTTCACAGCTCCGTCGAGTCATCCTGATGTTGGATCTACGGTTTTGGATCATTGTGCAATGAACCAAAGGCCCGATGATCGATTTTTATGAAGGGTATAAAAGCATGGTAAGTGTGAATAAAAAAAGATGGAGAATGAAATAATAGGATGATAAAAGAACAAAAGATAGTGATGGATGATCCATGATCATTTTTTTGTTTTGATCTATGTTAATAACCATTAGAATGGTAAATGATTCCAAACTAATCTCTATAATCATATCCTAAAAAAATCCAGCAATATAACCCATCCTAAAAATATGAATGATCTGATGGATATTCTACTCCTGGATTACACCTCATTCACTGTATTAATAAAACAATAGGCGAATGAAATCAATATAATTCGTCCTACCAATATTCAGTTCACTCGGTGATGATGAACAGTAACTGTGTTGTTGCCTTTGGCGAAATCCATCATGATCGTCATTCATCAATCACTGATTCAAATTTCTATCCTCACCTACTCAAAATAATTCTCAAAATCTCTCACTATAATATATCTATAGGATTAGGGTGTTGTGATAATAACACCATATCTCTAGAAAAGGTTTAATTAAAATATAAAATTGTCGCTATGTCCCTACGTCGATGAAATAAAATAAAATAATTTATTCTTAATTATATTATTCATTTAAGAGCATGTGACAAAATTCCCTGATTGAAACATGATGAAAAATTTTAGGTCACACCTAGGGAAAAGCCTCTTTTTTAAACTCAATGGTTCCCTTGGATTTTGTATTCAGAAACCTATTTGGAGGCTATTCCATTTTTTTAGTTAAACCGAACACACATGAAATTATACATTTTAATATATTTCAAACATTTTTTATGAGCACCCCAATCCTTGTAATACCATGCTATCTTCTCATCTGGTCTAAAAAATAATCCATTTAATATTGACAAATAATGTATTGAAAATAGGAATCCTTACATTCTCCCAACCGTGGGGCTTTACATCCCCAAAATCAAAAAATGACACTCAAAATGGTGATGGTACAGAGAAATATTCTGAACCTCATCATTCTATATTACCACTGGGAGAATCTCGTGCTACCACTAGACACATACCAAGGGAATCCATCACCGAAGAAGGATCATATCCTACAGAATCATGATATCTACTTGGTACTCATCAAAATTCTCTCTATAGTCGATGTCCACCACACCCCAGTCCATGACATGTGATGGATCTTTCCCATACCTCCTCAATAGTGAAACGTCGAAAAATTCATGAACCTATTCTAACTATGGGCGTAAAGCTAATAGGTACACCACCTCACTGTCTTTATGTTGTTACTACAAAGGGTTGATTAACCTTGGAGATAACTTTCCTCCCTAGACAAATCAATGTAATCCACATCGAGGTGAAACCTAAATGAACACTTGGTATCCTTATTCAAACTCCAAAGGCCTTCATTTCCTATAATAATAATACTTATTATGATTATTTATAGTCTTCATCCTCTAATGGATAATCTTCACCCTTTCTGTAGTATCTAGGACCATCATTGGGAAAACAAGTTCTTACTCTCCAAGGCCAGTCCAGTAAATGTTTGACCTACCAGGTCTCCCATAGAAAGCCTCAAATGCTACCTTCCCAATGGTGGAATGGAAATTGTTTTTCTACACAAACTTTTACAGTGGTATGTGATCCTCCAAACTATTTATACAGTACAACATGAATGTTCACAAAATTTCATCCATAACCTAAATGGTATGCTCCGTCTGGCCATTAGTTTTAGGGTGAAACATTGTGATCCTGCATAACTACATCCAAAATGGTTCCTATAATCCATTCCATAATACGTTTGTAAAGAAAGCATCATGATGTGAAGCCATCGTCGATAGATCACCATGGAGGAAAAGTATATACTGCATATAGTGGTGTCAAAAGATCAATATTAAAATTTTCAATCAAATATATAGGTAGTGGGATGACATGAAGAGTAACTCTATGAAAACTTAACAATTTTCATGTCTATATGACATATGTTATAAACCAACCATAAATTTTATATATATCCCATACTAATTCCATTAAAGAACCTAAAACTGTAAATGTAATCCCATTGGAACCTAGTTCTCGTCCTTGACTTACTGACATGTAAGGAATTAAGAGACAAACTCTACAACTCTATTTTTCATATCTCACAACATTACTAACATCAGATGATCTGGTACACATTTACCACAGATGAATCTACCAGCAAACATGATGTATGAAATTCCCTTAGAACATCCTTCCACAATTTCAATGGTTTGATCATAAATCCTCTAAAAGGTATAGTGTGCTCCCAACATTTTCAATATCCATCGCCAGCATGCCATGTGGATGTCTGTGAATGTACAGTCTCAAAGTCGATATCCCCATGCTATTCCACCCTAAATATCTGTTGGAGTGGAATGGTGAAATCCATCAAAGGGAGGTAAGATAAGTCATCATCATCTACTAAGGATACATGAAATGAGGCAAACTATAACGATGTTTCATTTTATAATTGTGATCTTGATTGTTTATATGGACATCTGCTACCACGTTCCCATCCTATTAATATTAAAAATATCAGAGTCATGATCCTAAAGAAACTCTATTCATTGACTCTTCCTGATTTTTATACCCTTATATGGATATATATACTAGATACTATTAATGTTGGATTAGATGATAAACTACACTCCCACCAAGTAGTGTCTCTATATTTTCAACATGATGAATTCCACTACTAACTCAAGATCATGGGTTGCATAGTTCTAAATATGTGGTATCAACTAGCATGAAACATAGGCAATCGCCACATGAATCTATATCAAGACACATCGTATTTTTGTTTGTGATGCCTCACCGAACACTACGTACTCGAAACCCTCCTCCTAAAAACACATGATTAGAGAACTTGTAAAACTCTACCTCAACTTTTGAAATCCTTTATGAACTTCTCTATACACATGATATTATGAAACTTTTAATTGATAGAATTAATATGTGATGATATCCTAGGAAAAATCATGTATGAATCCATGATAATATCTTTCTAGCCTGAGGAACCTCGACACCTATATTAATATCTTAGGTGTCTCCCATGGTAACAGAGCCTTAACCAAGGATGAGACCACTACTACTCCATCAACTGAGATAACATTCCTCGAAATGTTGAAATCCTGATTCCAAAATAGGCACATAAAAAGTTTCCCTAACGTAGGTTCCCTCAGTGTATATCTAGATCAATCCTAATATTTATGGTGTGTTCCTCATTGGAAACTGAGTACACAAGGATTTCGTCGATGAACACTACCATGAATAGGTCTATGTAAGGTTGAAATATCTAGTAAATGAGTCCTAAAAACACTATTAGCACATTATTCATGCCAAATGGAATCACTATATACTCATAATGACTATAACAACAACTGAATTCTATATTTGATTAATCTTCATCCAGTACTCACGGCTGGTGATATCCTTATCAGAGATCATCCTTTGAGAACCATCACACCCCTCTCTACTAATCAAAGAGGTCATATATCCTCTGTAGTGGAAAATGTTTCTTCATGTTCACATGATTCAAGCCCTGGACGTATACACACAAAATCATGTTTGCTTCTTTATTTATGGAAAAAACTGTAGTAGTCCAAGATGAAACCCTAGGCCTCATGAATCCCTTACTCTACATGTCTTCCAAATATAACCTCATCTCACAAATCTATATGGGATTCATCTAATATAGTGGTTAAGATATTGGTGTCGTACCGTGAGGAAAATAAAATCAAAATTATATCTCTAGGTGTGAAGGTAAAACTAAAAAAGCTTTATGAAAGACATCCTCGTACTCTGCCACTTCTACAAGAAACTGGTAATTCATAACATCCACTAAAATAAGGGTCAATATATCAAGATAAATGATAATTGGTTTCACCATCCATTTTTGAGTCCATCCTTTTGTTATAAGGTTTCTTGTTAACTAAAAATGAAAACCTCTAGCCATCAGTGTGGAAAAACAACCCTCTTCACCTAAAACTTTCAAATTGTGTATGGATTGTAGATAAGAAATACATACCAATAATGTTGTTGTATGGTATCGAAGCTGTTGAAAATATGTTCAAACTAAAACTCTAACATCCATGGGTAAGGTCACCCAATCTTCATTAGTGTTCAATCACTACGTCTACTGTGGTAGGTTTCTACGAGCATAAGGGTCAAGTCAACAGTTCAACTAGAATCACTATGTCTCATAATAGATATTTTGATAAAAAAGAAAGAGTATAAGATAGTTCTATCAATACAGTATTTGATGGATAAAAGACACATATCATACCTAAAATCATTCTGGGAGTCCATGCATTATATGCCTCAACTAGATACACTGTCTCTGCCCCTATCCTTTATCCCCTTAATATTGGAATGGACCACATGGGTGTTCAGGTGGTAACAAGTCCATACATCGACCAACTCTTGATTATCCCACATCTCCTCATCCTCATCTATTGAACTATGGTGTTTCCTATTCTTGTTGTTGTATCTTCCTCGATGGCCTATCCATAGTCTCCCTATTAGTAACATGACAGGTTGGACAATCTCTAGCAAGATGTTCCCTGCAATCACTTGAATTTCACCACCTCTCTAAAGGCTGACTGGACCCACCCTGTGATACTTTAAATGACAATCCTATATCATGTGTCCTCCTCCTGAAATGCCTTCCACATCAATGTTCCCAGGATTGAAGATATATCCCTTCTCCTAAGGGGACGTCTCTTACATTCCATTGAAGATTGTCACTGACTTTATATACTCATCCAAGAAGATTTAAACCAAAAAATCCACCTAAAACCCAACAATATAATTAGAAATACACACCAGATCATATGTCTTAACGTATAACTCACTCAAAGTTCTTTTCCCTAATGTACTGATCATAATCCTCATCCATCGGTTATGTAAAAATGATGCTAAACCTCAATAAATAATCATCCAATAACATGGTACCCTACTAGAGCTGAAGAAGATCCAAAATATCCTCATCACTCAGAGTACATGGTGAGACCTCCTCTATGAAGATTCATTCAAACTCTATCCATGAACAAGTCACCTCAACATAAGTCTGGGTATAAAATATTTTGTTTCATCTTGTGGATCTATGTAGATTTCTCACCACCAAGACTTCCATGTGATCTGTTGTTGTCCTTACTATATTAAAAACATGAGTCACCACCTCATGCCAGTCCTCATCCACCAATAGGTCTGGCTGAACTCAGAACCTAAGGGGTCTTTTTTACAGAAACTCATGAAGCGTTCTCAACCTACTATCCTTATATGTTGGTATTATGGGTTATAGGAGAAGCTCTAAAGGGGTTGGTATGTATGGTGCACCACCTGGAGGTGACATATTAGAAATGTTTCCCTATATCGAAGCATCATCACTCAGTGAGTCATCCTAATGAAAAAACTACTAAATCCTAGATGGTATATATTTTAGAGGATTCCTGAAAGAAAAAACGATTTACCACAATCAAATAATATATCTGGAGAGTTGTGTCATGAAGGACATATAAACAACAACATATTTCTATATGATTCATGTACCATTATATTTCTTATAAACTAGATTCTCTTGTACTAAGTTAAAAATTAGGTTCTCATAGTCATGGTGTTTGGATTCATTGGTCGCAGCACCAACACTTGAGTGCTTGTCTAGAATGAAAAACACTTAACACTTAATGTTGTTTCCAAAAACCAATATCATAGACTCTTGATCTTATTGTTTAACTGACTACCTCATATACCACTCTGTCACGAACCATCCTTATGGGGACCATGTCATGACTCTGAAATACCTCCTCCAATGGTCCAGGAGATTGTGACTGTCATTGTGTAGAAATATCAATAACATGGAAGGAATTGCCTATGTACCTATATGTAAACCCATATCTCAAAGACCACAAAATAAAGATGTGTAGAAATAAATAAAAACCAATGAATGCATAAATTTATATCCCACATATATAGTAAAATATGAGGTAATGTAATGTAAGAGAGGGCCAAAATACAATCCCACCATAAGAAGTTTGTATCATATGTCAATCCTTTAGGAAAATGTTAATGGCACTTCAGTCAATAACAATCTTATTTTGGTTCTATCAGGGGATTCCAATAACTACCCCATGGAATTTTTACTAAAGGGGTTCCATTCCTAGAAGATGGAAATGATTATTACCAATGTTCATGGACATAAAGAATGTGTTGTACTGTAATAAAATGTGTCCATGATATGGATGAAAAGTGGATCAATCCATG
Source organism: Viscum album (assembly GCA_963277665.1). Lineage (NCBI taxonomy): Eukaryota > Viridiplantae > Streptophyta > Magnoliopsida > Santalales > Viscaceae > Viscum > Viscum album. Next base: position 250,971,599 of record OY728139.1, read on the forward strand.
TAGAAAGGGGTTTATGATTTGTATCGGGGTCACACACTGAGTCTGGTGACCCTGGGTAATGTTCATGTTCAATGAACCATGTTATTCCCAATTGTGTAATGTAGAATATTAGTACACAATGTGTATAATAGATTACACACCTTTCCCTTGAATCTAGTATTTTCTTGTGTACTCCAACTATGTTTTGGTACACTGTGCCAACTCTTGTGTCTCTACCTGTGTACCAATACACGAGGTTGTCCATGTAACCAGTCTAGGTCAAGCCATTTGGGGGTACTTGCGGTATAAGAAAATCATGTACTCCACTCCATGTCCTTGTACTTACCATGTACATGTTGAGTCGTCTCATTTGGTGACACACCCTTTGTAGCCGGGACTACACACAATGTTTATTGGGGTTTCCATAAACTCATCTTTTTCATCCTTCTCATTCCCTCGATCACCTAGATTCGACTACAGTGGTCATTTTACCTATATAACCCAACTCAAAGCTCTTCCAGTCACTCATGTATAAAAATGATGACATCAGGGGATTCCATCGGCTCAGAAAATGCAATCATACACATTCTTTATTATTTTAGAATAACATGGATTCATCACCCACCATAATTTTATAATCCATCGCACCCACCATCACCCCACTATTGAGTCATCCCAATGGTAGAGATATGGTTTTAAATCCATTCATCAAGAATAAAAGGATAAATGATTGACTGCACACAAGGGGTTCAAAGCATAGGATGAATGAATAATGTTTGAGGCATATCGCAAGAATCCAGGGAGAAAATCACAAAAAATTTACAAGAGGAAAACATTCATGATTATTTATTTTTAACTTTTTCATCTCCATTGTAACGATAAATGAATCCATACAAATAGTGGTAATAAAATAACAAAAAATTATGAAATATTAGTGTTCCCACAAATATGATCGATCGATGGGATAATATGTTCGTGTATTAGTTTTCATTCATCATAGGAATCATGAATTGGAAAAAGAAATCAAAATAATGCTTTTAACATGAATTCACATATCTCACCGATATAGAATGGTCATCGTAATGATACCATTGAAATGATCCATAAAGATCAGTGTTCATTAATCAGTGATTTGATTTTCTATCATTTATAGGTCATGAAAATTCTCCAAATCTATCTCTACATAGACTCCAGATTATTCTAGGGTATTGAGAGGAACTCAAGGGCTCTAAAAAAGGGTTTATCTAAAGATAAACTCATCTCTATTCCTCTATATCGATGAAATAAAATAAAGTAATTTTTTCTTAATTGATTTTGTTCATTAGATTGCCTATGAATACATTCCATGATCAACCAGTGGTTAAGAGTTTTAGGTCACACCAAGTGTTATTTTACTATGTTTAACTGAACAGGTCCCTTAGATTTCCGACCTTGTCACACACTTAGATGTTATTAATCATTTTCAGGAAGACCACAACACATTATATTGAACAATTTAGTATATTTAAATCATTTTTATGGGGACAATAGACCTTGGAATCACATGTTGTATTTTCACCTGGTCTCTAAATTAATATATATAATATTGAAAAATAATACAATGAAAATACGTTTCATTACATATAATTCATGTTGAAATAACTATCCTGTATTTACTTTGATGTGGCACAGGACATACAGGAAAATAAGCCGATATGGATTTTATCAAAACCAATAAAGTATACAAAAATCCTAAAAAACTAGAGAAAATATAAAACATTTGATTCTATATCTAATCATCAATATTTTTTTAATAATTTTGTTAGAAGTGTTTTGTGAAATAATTGGTAATTATTTAATGATGAATGGAGATATTCAAAACACCGAAAAAAATTTAATCATTATTTTCCAACTAATAGAATTGAACTGGGATATAATATATATTGTAGAAATGTAATTTTTTAATATTTTAAAATATTATATAGTTAGAGTAAATGGAAATTGTTTTATAACAACAAATAAAAATATAATAGTTGAATTTAAGGAAATTACACCCATATAAAAAACAAATATAAAGAGAAAAACAGGAATTGAAATATATGAAACCTATGATATAGATAAAAACAATTAAATAAGGTTAATGACATTAATATAAAAAATAAATGATTTGTATAAATGTCATTAATATCGTTAATTTGATTTAAAATTAAATTATTATGATAAATGGATTATGGTAGAATAATGATTAGAATTTTATAATACAATGATTTTGAATATATTTCTCATGATTCATTCCCCAAAAGAGATAGGGAATTTGATACTCGTAAGGAAAATTATTAAAAAACATTCATTCAAGTGTTTCCAAATAATAAAGTCTATATTCATTTTAATGAAACCATTCCTATATTCTACTATACACCAAATTCTTCTAGAATATAATTTCAAAAAAAAATAATATTAATGAATGTATATCCATTACACTCATAATGTAGTTTATTTTAGTAATACCCTGGGAGATTCCAGAAAATTTTAAGGATACTATGTGATTTATGATTATGTGTGAACTTTATGGGAACAAAAACACACATTTATTATGTATTTAAGAGATGGAATCAATCTAATTTCATTAGTAGTTACCAATGAGTTTGGTTTTGGAGACTTTAGTTCAAAAAACTATAGAATTTTAGATTACTAAAATATCAATAGAATGAAGTATAATATTTATTTAATATTTATTGCTGGGAGTTAGGAAAATATAAACTTCCATCTTATTTATCGTGTATAAATATGGTAAATAATAAGTATGTGGTAGTTATATAAGGAATGAATATTTTGACCACTATGGGATATTTAATTTATTTTCCTAAAGGTGAAATCACTATTCTATTTAATGAATAAAATATAATTAAAATGTGTTTTAAGCTATGAATAGTTCATGTTGTTTATATGGATGATTTACAATGGATATAATAGTTCCAAATGTGAAATTTAACACCCCTAATTTTATATGTAAAACTCCTTTAAATAAAACTCATTTCTCAAATAGCATTCTGTACATTAAAAACTGAAAAAAAATGAATAACAAGTTACTTGATTATGTATACATGTTTAAAACATTCTGAATATGACCTTATAATTTAAATGTTATTGTTTTCTATTTAATGTAAATTTAATATTTCGTACTTTATTAAAATAAAACGCACAAAATTTATTTTTTAAAATACATTTAATTGTATGGAAAATAAATACAAAACAAAATCAATAGTGCTATAACAAGTGATAAAAACTATACCGTTATATTTTTTAACAATATAAAAATGAATTTAAGCCCATTTATACAATTAAGAATTTAAAATTTAAATTGGAAATAATATATCACAAACTTACTAAATAACCAATTAAATAGCAGCATTAGATAATTAAGAAAAAATATTATAAAAAAAAATTTGAAACATAAGAAACTGGTTCACAAAAATATATGTCATCATCCATTTTGTTCTAAAAATATACATCAAAACCATGGGAAGATGAAACATAAGAAAAATGTGGTCAAATTATTTATAAGGGTAAATATTAGTATTCATAATTTAATGTTATTAGTGTATTATAATAGGAATTATGGTATGATGACATAATAAAAGTGCATGAGAAAAACATAAGGGAATTAATTATGATCAATACATTATCATAAAATAATGGAAATGGCATAAAACTATAATAAAAGAATGATTCATATAAATAAGAAACAATTATCCACATGAGGTCAATCATGATAAAAGAAAATGTTAAAAACTCATTGCAAGTATAAAATAAAAATTATATTATCATGGATGATTATGTTCATAGAAACCATCTAATAAAATATACACATTTAATAATAAATATAGAAAATATCTAACACAATTATCTTTAGAACATAATCATTACCCAAAGAATTGGAGATCTATACATCTCCCACCCATTACGATGAGATATATTTGGATCACCCATAATCATGAGATATATCAGGATCACCCATCACAAAGAACAATGTCAAAGAACAATAATTTAATCATAACAAATGAGATCATGGGATTTTCAACATAGTAAAAACCATTGATCTTTTATAGCATGATCTAACCATGGTAATTGATCCTGGTTCCCTAAAAATCTTATAATCCATCAAGAGAATGAATAGGGAAGAAATCAATAAAACCTATCCATATTTAAGCACAATTAACATCATGGATTTTTTATTTTTGATTAATTTAAATACCATTAAAATATGTTTAATCACATTCTTGAAGAAAATACCCCCTCTAGTTTTTATATAGATTTCAAAAACTAATATTTCATAAAATATGGTGGAAGTAATTTTCTTTGAAAATAACTTGGGAATCTAATAAAAAATATTTAAAAGAATATAAGGGACATGATTATGGTAAGACTCATTCATTTCAAAGACTATAAAATTAATCAATCTTTTCAATCATTATTATAAAGAGTCAAAAGTGTCCCATGAAAAAACATTATGAAAATTATGATTAAAACATATTTAAACATGGTAAAACAAATTCTTGAAAATATATTTAAGAAACAATTTATTTTTTAATAATAAATTCTTGAGATAATACAAATAATATATATGATGAATTTTTTTAAAAGTCTTTAAAATATTTAAAATATTATATTCAAAATTTAAAATATTTTCTGAACTTTTAACACTGTAATAAATAATAAAAGAAAGAAAATATGAAATAAGGTTAAATACCATGAGAATAAAAGAAAGGTTGGATTATATATATCTTTATTCAATATATACACCATATGAAAAAAATGCATCAATCAAATAATGTATCAATGAAGGAAGTTTGAGATGAGAAACACTTGAAACATTAGTAATGATCAAGCCATAAATACATTGAATGAAGGAACAAAACATGATTTATTAAAACCAATTGTTTCCTTGAAAAGCGTGTAAAAAATTCTAGTATAAATAAGTACACCATATTTCACAAATAATTGAATATAACATGGATTATGTCATAAAAATTGAATTTGAGGCCATGAAATCATTATATAATTACTGATTAAACATAAAAAACTTAAAATATCATGACCAAATATTATTAATTATATATTATCTAAATATGCCTAATATACTCAAAATAAAAGTTATTAGGAGTATATTTAAGGCATGTCCCATCGAAATAATAATGAGGTGATTAATCATTTCAAAGATCATATCATTTAAGATATAATTTAATTAATGAGTTGATTATGTGCACTAATGTTAGATAATTTAAATCTAATTTCAATATAATACCATCATAGATCAATTAACACATAATCCTTGAATGAGAAATTCAACATAGAATAATTATAACACAATTAGTTGGAATTGAGTTAAGAAACCCCTTATCAATTTAGATGTTTTTGAATAAGAACACTATGGATTAATTTTTAATTTTTACATTAGTTACCATGAAGTGTTAATTATTAAATATATGACACATAAAATTTCAGTATATACATCATAGAATATTATTCTATTTTATAATATTAGAAAATCCCTCAATGAAGGGATATTGAGATGAAATCCCTTACCTAGATTACATAATTTCTATGTATATTCTTAAACTCATATGAAATATAAGAATAAAAATTATTTACTTGTTGAACAACATTTTATACATTAATTAAATTATTTTTAAACTCTTTGTTTTTTTATTCAATGACATACTTAACTACTCCATTAGATAAATCCATTTTTTATGTTATTTGGTCGTTGAGTTCATAGTTATAAAATGAATCTAGTATGTTGACATGGAAAAAGAATAAATTATTACATCATCTCCTGAATAATAATGATGAAATTACTATATTTTTATACATTAAATAAACTTTTAAAACAAAAAATTAAATATGGTTAATAAAATTAATTTTGTTGCAACTTGGAATTTGTAATCCATACACACACATGAGAATGATTTTGGTTTTTAAATGAAAATGAATGTAAATGTGTAATCATTATTTTAACATTCCAAAATACTTTTTATATCATAAATTTCGTAATATATTTTTAAATGCATTATAATTTTCATACATATGAAGTGATGATAAAAACTGAATCACCTCTCTTCATAGAGGTGGTAGTCCACATGTATGAATAAACGACATTATTATTTACAATTAATTTAAAATGTAAGAAAATAGATTATATATTTTTAGAAAAGAATTATAAATATATCATAAATATCTAATATAGAAATTATGTCCCTCATTATAAACATATGTGAGAGGAAGTGATGAAAATTAAATTACATATGTTTACGAGGCAGTAGTCTGATGTAAAAATGAACAATACTGTCATTTAAAATTTAATAGAAGATGGGATGGATAAAAGTTATTAGATTAGAAAGATAACATCTATGAATATGCAGGACACTGATTTTATTATTTCAACTTGTATTAATACCACTTGAAGTAGGTATGTGAAGAAATAACAATAAATAAGTTGTGATTAATGATTACCTCTTCATTTTTTTACCTCCATTAGATCAATTCTTAAGGATCCTCATAATGATATTTAATAATATGAACACATATAAATAATTGATATAAAAATTTTAAGGCAATTAGGCAGGTTTTTGTGATACATATATACCATATTTTTTTAAGGAAAAACATAATGGGGGTGTCCTTTTATTAGGAGGGATGTTGATTTTTTTAAAATTTATAAAATATTATAATATAATATGTGTATAACTCATGTAAAATGGTTAAAATTAAAACTTATTATAATTTAAGGAGTGTATAGTTAAAAATAATCAAATAATTAAATTTATAATGGTTTATTTATCATTTTGGACTTTATATTCTTGGTTATCCCATTTATTAACTAATTTCAACATTAACTGTGGTATTGAATTATAAAATGTAAATTTTTTATAATATTATTTATAAGAAAAAATTAGATATAAAATAGGAATAGAATTAAATTAAAGTCTATTTATCATCCAAATTTTCCAATACAAAATTTTTAAATAATTTATTTAAATGTACTTCTATATAAAAATATTTAATTGATTTTTTTTAAATATTCATTTAGTTTTACATAAAAGAAATAATGATGAAAATGGAACTTCAATATATACTTATATAGTATCCATAATATTATGTATATATATATAATCATTAATACACTATAAAGCGCCCAAAAAATCTTTTAGTGTTTTTAAAATCTTTTACATGAATTTTCTACTGCATTCACAATCATTTTGTTCTCATTGCGTAATCATTTAAGCCTTATATTTAAAAAATTAAAATTAAAAATAAATTAGCATGAAAAAAATAATTTATATTCTAAATATAAATTTATAAAATAACAAAGTTTTTCTTTTTTCCATTTCAATAAATATAAAAATATAAAAAGCAAGATAGTAAGAAATTTAACATTATCATTTTCTTAAAATATTCTAGAGGTAAAAATCTAATATAAATTAAAAAATGTAATATTTTATATTTTTGGAAGTTTATAGATTAAATATAGTAATATATTAATATGACGTCATGTTTTTGAATGAAATTTAATCCTTATCAAAATTGTTTTAACCCTGATTTACCCATTTTAACTTTACCATAATAAAAAATTAAATATGGTTAGAATTCATATTTCTATAAAAATTAATTAAAACATATTAAATAATATTAATTTTTATGGTTCAAAATATGAAATAAATTTTTTTCAAATTAAATATAGATAATTTGTATAAATAAATTTAAAATTAGACATGTCAAACCTCATGAAAATCAATTTTCATCTAAAAACATTTTAAAGAATTAAAATTTTTTATATCATCATTAATTATAATTTTTATTCCACTAACATTATTTGATTAGGTCTAATTAAAAATATCTATATATATATATTTCTTAAATATATAATACAAAGTTGTGTACTTAAAATGAAAACATTACTTTGAATAAGAATCATTATTTTTCCATTTTCATTAAAAAGTAAATATATTACAAAATTATAAAAAATAATTCTTAAGATGGTTTTTAAATGAAAAAATAAAAAATTATAAACATATTATCTAACACAATTTATTGAAGTTCTATATATTAATTATAATATTCCCTCAAAAAAACCAAAAAAAATTAAAAGAAAATTTTTTAATGAATAAAATGACATTCCTGATAAAATGATTTATTATTACATACAATTCAGTAAAAAATTATTATTGAGTAGGAAATGTATTTCAATTTCATAATGTAGTAAATAAAGTATATAAATACAAATTTAATGTCTTGGTCATAATTATAGCATGTTATATAGACCCATGATTGAAAATTTGAATTTTTGAATTTTATGGTGGTTCATCCTTTGAACTATGAATTGTAACAGAATTATAACAGTTGGAACTCAATTATTTGTTTTTTTAATACCTGGTTAAAGTCTTCACGGGTCCCTATGGTCTCTTGTTGTATTTCAAGAGTTCTAAAAAACAAATATGAATGGTTTATAGGGTCTACAAAGGGGACATGGTTTATCTGAAACTATGTGTCCCTCAACCAGAAATCAATTTGTTACAAAATTGAATCAGAAATTCACCCACAATGAATGAATATTATTTTACCAAACAACACAACAATCCCCCATAGATAGTAGAAAATGGATAGTACACTCTCACTGTTGATCTTACCATTGGTGAAAGTTTTTGATAATTGTGAGATCCAATCTAGGGGTTGTTTTCTTAAAAATAATTTTAGTATATTAAATTATATATAATATAAAATTGATTAAAAACTAATCTAGCATCCCTCATCTCCTATCTATCATGGAGCATAGTACCCATTCCTATCTAGATACACGTGACACACCCTCCATGGCCTCAACTTTTCTTTATGGTTTCAACATGATTTATTTTAGTATTTCATTCGATCTATATAGGTAATAACCCTATATCCATCCTCTTACCATCATTATTCAATTTTTCACTTCCATGTCACACTAAATATCTCATTTAATCACCTTGGTTATGTTTAATACATATTTTTTGTCTTTATTCTATAATTATTTAATTGACTGTGTCTCTCATGGTTCTTGCATGTGTGTTTCGGTATATTCTGCTGAAGGCAAATCCCATTGGGTAGGCTGGGTTTTTCCACCATTGTTTTGATGTAAGATTTTTTTTCTATTTGTTTTTTCATAATTTTGATAAAGTGATCTAAAATTTTTGGGTTCCAAATTATTATTTTAGTGTGTATTGGTCATCCTTGAGGCTGGTTTGAGTCTCCAGAGTCGAATGAGGCATACCACATTTTCATTGGTAGGCATATATAAATATATATTTTTATATATATACATGTATAATCCTCTATTATATATATTCACCTATGGATGTATGAATATATATATATATAAGGAATTAGTGTTATTATATATATATGAAAAATTATTATGGGTGTAAGTGGAAATGGGTATATGAATATATAATAGTATATACATGGAGCCCCATGAACATATTAGTGGAAAGGTGAATATGTACATCGGGGATATGTGTCCTTATGTATATGTGAATTTGTATTTGTTCTGAGGTGGGAAAGATTAGCAATAGGTGGTCACTAATGATATCATCAACTGAGGAAATGTTAAGATTGGTTCACTCTTCACTTTAGGTAGGATCTCGTGTTTATTTCCTTCCATATATAACATTTTAATATATCTTAATTCATGTTCCATATATCTTTTTCATGTTGTAAAATTCATAAATTTGTGCATCCATGCTATTATATATTTCCTTGCACCCTTACCATATGACAAATGAAATATACTTTACCCCATGTGATGAATAAAAAATATTCAAAATTGAATGAAATGAATTTAGTATGAATATTAAATGTTATGCTTAATAAAGAAAAATGAATTTTTAGATTAAAAATCTTAGGTTTTTTTAACAAAACCCATCAGATGATGTGTTCTGTCTTCAATCAGAAAAGTCCATATGTGTATGATATGTAGCCTAGTTATTATTATTATTTTTAGATCTTTTTTATCATGACATTAATGTGAAATAAAATGGTATGTCCCTAACTAAAATGATAATATTTTTTAAATTATTTGACTTATAAATTATTCCCTCTTTTTTGAATTATGAAAAATGAAATGCTTCTATGTTGGATTTATCTTAGAGATGATGAATAAACAATGCGTTTTGACTTAATGATCAGTTGTTAATATTATTGTTCCTTCATGATAGTGATTTTGATGGTTAGTAAACATTATGGAGTTGAAATAAGATATTATTGAGAAGTAATCATTGAGAATAATATATTTTACCACAAAACTAGTGACACAGGTTCCCTAAGAAGTACCCCATAGATGTGATCAAAGGAATGATGGTTATACAAGGCCTTGAGTAAGACTTTGGAATGTACATGTGACACCAGATATGGAATGAGGTTATAATACATGACATTTGACACCATGCACTGAGTGGAAAATGTGACATAAATTTTGTGTCACCATGGATGGACTCTATTGCATTTCTCATAAGCTAAGCCATGGAAGAAATAATTCTTATGGACTTTCTGAATAACATGGATGCGATCAGGGAATCCCACTATGTTATGAAGTATGAATAAATGTTTTTTTAATAGTTTAAAACTGAATTAATCATCAATTAATTGTTACATGGAAAAAAAATTAAATATTTGGAAAATTAATATATATGGAAGTGTTTGATAATCCCAATAAAAAGCATAGTTACAACACCACTCCAAACCCCTTGTTTCACTAACATTACCATGGTAAGTGGTTTGGTTGAGATAAAATAGCATAGGATTAAGTAGGTTATTGGATGGGTGTACAAGTGGAACCAATCCTAATGGATGTATTTATATATTATTTCGATCATGGAATTATTTACAATGGATCAGTAGTCAATATATATTACATGAAATAGTTTGGGAAAAGCACCATGTGTACAACTGTACTATGCTTTTTTTATAACACACATCCTGATAAACATTGTTATCCGAGTAGACATTATGTCTATTGGTTTTGTTAAAGGGAATGAATTTGTTTTACATTTTATATTTACATTTCTTTGGTGATGTTGGGGTAGAGGACTAAGAAAATGCATGAGATTCTTATAGATCTAATAATAAGGATGTAATTTATTTGTTAAATTTTATTTATTATTTTAGTTTTTTCCTTATATTAACTATAGAATAATCTATTATACATGAATTTCTATAATTTTATGTTGGCCAATCAATAAATATGTTGATATTATATTTATATTTCATTACTCTACCATTTTTTATTATATATAAAATATTATTAAATGTTTTAATGTCAACTTTAATGATGTGTTACTCTTACCTTGATGGTATATTCTACCCATAATACAACAATTAGACCCTCTATGTGTGCCAAAATCCTCTAACATATGGGAAGGAATTCCTGGGGCCATGTGGAAACTAGTCCAGCTACAGTTTTAGTAGTGATTTTTATCTAGATGTTATATTGTGGTATCATATCATTTTTTTCTTTGTTTTAAAATTTTCGGATAGAATGAAGGAGACTATAAATGTGTTGGACCACGGTTAATAGACATGACTTGGACTGATCAAGTCACCCATTGGAAAAATTACATGTGGCCAGTGATGGGAATGTGGTTCATAATGTTGATCATACAATTTTTTTTATTTTTGCTATAGTGATTGTAATATTATCCAATACTTACTAAACTATGATATTTATAGAAATACCATTTTTCATGCATGAAAAGTAAATATCATTTCAAGAATCATTGATAGGAACAAAAAAATTCATTTCAAAAAAATAATTTTAAAAAATAATTTTTTTATAAAAAACATCATTGAGACAAGATAAATAACATTGGGTAATAGTTTGGTGAAAAATATTTAGAACCATTAAAATAATTATTTTAAACAGAAACCCATTTCATTCCTTTTGAAACAAAAATAAATGAGAAATAAATAAAATAATAATAAAACCAAAAAAACCATGAATATAAATAGTTTCATGGTATCATTTTAAATTATTTAATATATAAACCATATAAATGAATATATGTGCATAAATGAAAACATGCATCAAAGAGGGATGTTTGATATGATAAACCATTTCAACTCGAGTAATTCTGGAATCAAAATTCAATTTTATAGTAAAACAGAAAATTACTATGTATATCACATAATCACTGTGAATGTATATTTAAAAAAAATAATGTCAAAATAAGTACACTATATAACATAAATCAACTTATATAACCTTTATTTTGTCTAAATGAATAGAAATTATGACCATGAAAACCCTTCAAAATATTATAACATTTCAATCAATATCTCTTGAAAGAGGGAAAATAAAATGCTAATTAAATATAATCTTCTATGATTCATTCATTCTATAATTTCACAATTTTGTGTATATATTCCTTATAAATAGAAGTTGGATTGTATTCAAGACATGTCCCAATGAAACAATAATGGGGTGATTAATTCGAAAAAAAATCATATCATTGGAGTTAGAATTTAATCAATGATATTATTATGTATAATAATTTTACAAAAACAAAAAATATATTTAATTAAAAAATAATGAAATCACATTTGAATTCATACATATCCATGCATTAACAACGTCAATAAAGAATAAGTATATCCTAATGAATGTAAATATTTTTAAGATACATCATATCTCTTTGTTAACATCAGAATGAAAAACCCTTTGATAATGTAAAATGACTTTTAATAGTAAATATGTTTATGTATTAAATATTATGGATATAACATTTTGAATTGTAGTTTGTAAACCATTGAAAATAAATTATGTGTACAATATTAATACATGACTTAATGGCGGTAAATTGGGACAAAATAATATTCCTTGAGTCCAAACATGAAATGTATTCCCTTTAACTCTTTTATAATAAAAAAATATAAATTGTTTTATTTTTAGGAAAATTTTAATGTTTTATTACATTATCATTATGAATTTTTTTCATTTATTTCAATGGAATATTTAATTAAATAATAGGTTATGTATATTTCATTTGTTTTATGGACATTTGATTCATATTTGAAAACTGACATCTTTATATTGACCATTTTCAAAGTAGAAATTATTCCATTATATATATATAATAATAATAATAATAAAATATTTATCATTTTATATGGTTATTTTAGTTTTAAACCAATATATTAAGGATTATAATTGAAAATAATATTTGTTATAAAATAGAGAAGGTAGTCACACATACACATGAGTAAAAATTACAATTTTCTATTATCATGAAAGAGAGAAGGTAAGTATTAATTTATCTTAATAGAATTTCTATTATAATATAAATTTTATATTATCTATTCAAAAATATTACATATATAATTGCTCTGATGCGGTGAGGAAATTTTTACCACATTTATTTATGGATGTGGTAATCAACACATACACATGAATGATATTATCATAATTCAACAGATTGAAATGTAAAAAAATAGATTATATTATACATTTATATAATTTTAATTATTTAATGAATAAAATTTATAAAATTGGAATACATCATTATAAAAATCTATGAGATGTGGAAATGGAAATAAAAATACATCGCTTCAAAAGAAGGTAGTCTGAAGTACACACAAATGAATGTTTCATTCTCTATTTTAGGGGATAAGTAGTGGAAATAAGATTTTAAAAGAAAACAATAATATAAATGTATATGTGTGATTCCTATTTTAATATTTCATCATGTTTGATATGGATTTGTAGGATTTAGAAGTCAATATTAATATAAAAAGAATCGGTGGATGGGTACCACTTATTCGATAAGTGTCCTTATAGATCATTTTTATAACCCCATGGAAGGGCATTATTATTTGACCGTCACATGTAATTCATGGATAAAAAACATTATAATAGTATAGTTTGGGATTTTTATTGACATATAATGAATCATGTGGGTAATGAAAATAGTGACAAGGATTTCATTTTATAAGGATGGGATGAGAATTTTTGGATTTTCATAAAACATTTTGAAATAATATGTCACTAAATATTGTTTAATGGTTCTAAAAAAGACATGGATTAAAATTTAATGATTATATATTAATAATATAACAAAAAATTAACTTTATATAGTATTAGATATCTTATTAAAATATATTTTTTTTGTTTAACACAATGGTTATCCAATTTTAAGCACAACTTTGATAATGATTTTTTCAATATTAAAGGGTTAACATTTTAAATATAAGATGAAAATTGGATAATAAATGGACAAGGGATGCAATTTTATACCATTTTCCATCATAAATATCCTCTTTAAATTTTTTATGTTTTTTATACAATTTATTAAAATATGAATTAATGGGAAATATGATTAAATTTATTTTAACACTATTCATTAAATTTGAATATAAAATAATCATGATAATAATTGAATTCGAATTTATACATTTAAAACATTAATAATATATTATATCTATATTTATAATTTTTGGGACATTATAGATCACTAAAACTAAATTACATTATGTTATTTTTAATTATATTATCATGATTTTTCTACAACTAAGAGAAAAATTATGTCAACGTTTGGTTATAATTTAACGAAATTATATCACCGCTAAAAGTTAAAAATAAATTAGCATGAAAAAATTATATTTTAAATAATTATTCATATTCTAAAATAAGTTTTTTATCATTTTCATAAAATTTCAGAAATATATAAAGAAATAGAGAAAATATTTTCACATTATACTTTACATAAAACATTATAAATGTTGATATCAAAGATAAATGGTAAACAAATATAAATTTTTAAAATATTGTTTCATTAGACATTATATATGATCATATAATAAAATTAAAGTGAGTTTTTAAATTAATTCCATTAAATTTCAATTTAATGTTAATAGTAATTAACCAATTTTACTTTTAATGTGGTAAAAAATTTACCATGGTTACTATTCATACAAAAAATAATTAAATGACCTTATTACATAATATTAATTAATTTGATTAATAATATAAAACCCAATTTTTGAAATTCAATTCGTAAATTTTTTATAATTTAATTTAAAAATAAACCCATGAAATGTGAAAGAAACCAATTTTCCATAAAAAGAATTTTGTAACTAAAAAAATGTTTTTATTAAAAATTATATGATATTTTTTATCCTAATTTCATTTATTATATTTTTTTTTAAATTTAGTAATTAAATTTAAAAACATATCCAAAATATATTGTGCCATTATAAGTACTAAAAATGACATTTTTCAATATACATAAATACATTTCTTTATTTATTGAAAAATATTACATTTCTAAAATGATAAAAAAAATTCATCAAAATATTATTTTAACATGTTTAATTATAAAATTATATATTTTTAATAAAATATAAAATCTATGACTTTGTGAAATTAATTCTAATATCAACTCATAAAAAATTGATTTTTTTTATGAAAAAAAAATTAAAGAATGAAATGAATTTACTAAAAATATGAGTTCTTATTTCCTATTAATTATTGAATACCTTGGTATTGAGTAACAAATATTTATATATAATATTGGTTAATATTATTCATACTCTCTAATTAAATTTAATGTTTATAACTCTAACATCTAGATATTAATATTTCATTTTTTGTTTTAGCCTGGTGTTCCATGTTGTACATTATATTGAACAAAGTGTTCTTTTAAAATATCAATATATTATATTTCGTCCCTTCAATGAAAATTTTCCACTTTATTTAGAGATCATCCTGGGGATGAATGGTGTTAAATATTAAATTAAATATATTGAAAACATATATCACGAACAATATTTTTAAAAAATCCTTTTAATAAGAGGGTATATGAAATATTTAGGTTATATGGAATAACATATAATTGGATTTCAAAATATGGGAACACTAGTGGCATATGAAAATATATACATATAAGAAAGAAATAATATATAAATAATTATTTCAAGTGATTGAAAACATTGATCCCAATACATTTCATGATCGGGACATAATCAGGGACCACAAATCTATAAATCAGTGATGTGTGAAAAATACCATTGATTCATTATATATGAAAGTATTTTGACTACATTTTTTCAAAGATCAATTTTTTAGTTGAATAATTAAATCAACAATTATAAAAATTAAAAAAATGAAATATACCTATATTTTTTCATCAATTTTTTAAACACAATTTCATTATTTAATGAAGTTACATCAAAATCAAATTTTCTCTCTAAACGATTATTATTCAACATGTATCTTTTGTTATTGAAGCACTAAAATCAAATTCGATTAGATCACATAATCCACAAATGGATAATGAGATATTCAACATTTATATAGATATTATGTAAATTTGAAATGGTTAGTACATGGTAAGATAATATATATAATTTATAAACCTCATACAAATAACTAATAAATTAGCATCCAAAATTCAACAATAATAAAAAAAATCAATATAGACCATTCCCTAATCAAATAATGTTATATAATGATTAACATTAATGAACTAAAACTTAATGAATATCCTAATATCAATGTTAATATTATACCATTCTTCCATAATCCCAAAAAAATATAATATTATTCTTACAAATATAATCCATTTCTTTCAAATCCAGGGTTGAATAAACTTCCTCCAAATAAAATGTCTCCTAATATATCTTCAATTACATCAAAATTACATAACTAAATAGTTCTAAATGTTTCCTATACCTTATAACTTATGATCAACCATAAACATATAATCAAATGATGTTATCGTGAACTCTTAAGTTAATAATCTATAAAAGAAAACTTATTTCCAATTCTATATAATCTGCTTCTTCGATACCAAATATAATAGCCTAAATCCCATTCTCGTGGATCGAGTACGATATAAATCATATTTATATTTTTTTTTTATAAAAACAAAATTTGTTCCAATTTCCACAATAGATATATGTAAAAATAAAATGGAAATATTGGATCACTTACATACCAAAGTATCTCTTAGGTTTATAGTATTAGAGAAATAATAAAAAAATCACATATAAATATTTGATACAAAAACAACATTTTAATAAATATATATAGTCTCCCTTTATGTTGTTCACATTTAGCTACCATCTTCATAATAACATATTTAAATTATTTCCTTACAATTACTAGAAAAGGAAACATTAGAATGATGGGATCAAATGCTTTTTTTGTGTAAACATAGGCATTCAAAATTGAATAGAATCAGTGAACTAAGATGGTTATATGGTTATGATGACACAATAAATGTTCATAGTAATACCATAATATAATTCTTACCTATCAAAAAAAAATTATCACAAAACATGATACATGGAATAAATCTTTTATAGAGTTAAGAGACAAATATATCGAATTCAATAATCATGTACCATATGATTTCAATCGTTATTGATGTAGAAAACTCAGAGAATGAATTAACATAAAATGATGGTATCAGGGAACAATATATTCATAGAACCTATAAAAGAACCATTATAAGTGGAATAACCCATTATTATGACATTATATAAAAGCCTTTAGATAACATAATCGTTACGCAAAGAATTGGAGAGATATATTAGGATCACCCACCATAATGGTCTACATTAGACTCACCAGTCATCATGAGATATATAATGGATCACCCATCATTATGAGAAATTTCAATGAACTATAATATGATCCTAACACATGAAATCATGAATTTTCCATCATAACAATATCCATTATTCATTCATAGATTGATTTATCAAACATAAAATAAATGATTTTCAAGACAATATCATATATAATCAGAGAAATATTACATATTTTATCAATATAAAATATCCTGATTATAGTATTGGAAACATAAATAGTTGTTTTCATAGGTGCATATAAATGAAATAAATAATTCATTGAAAACATTATTGAGGAAAATAACACTTCAACATTGAAAATATTTGTTCAAAAATAAAAAGTCATATAATATTATAGAAATAATTTTTCTTGAAAATAAATATTGAAACCTATAAAGGTAAATAAAAATAAAACAATTGTTATGTTGGAGGGAAACATAGATCATTTGGAAAATGTTTAAAAATAGAATTCATTTTAGTATTTTATTAAGAGTGTCAAAATATACACATGCAAAAAATTTTAAGATATTTCATTTGAAATTTTTTTAAAAGAAGGTAAAATATTATAGAAAACGTATATAACAAATAAATTATTTTTAAAATAGAAAATTATTGATATAAGTTAAATAATATTGATGAAAGGATTATCTAGAAGCCATTAAAACCTCTAAAACATACTTTTTAAAGAAAAACATATATATCGTCATTTAGAAAAATATAAATTAATATCCTAAGAGAGAAAAAATTACCTTGAGAATATAAATATCCAAGATATTATGTTTCAAGATTCTATATATATATACTTTATCAATTAATATAGGTGTATCAATAAAAACATGTCTCAATGAAGGAAAATTGAGTTGAGTAACTATTAAACTCATGTAGAAAATGAATCAGAAATCCATTTATTTAAGTAAAATCACATTATTATACAAAACCCAAAATGTAGATAAAACATATGTTAACTCAAAACCATTTTGAATAAAGTAAACCATATTACAGAAATCATTAGTCATAACTTGAATTCTATCCCAACGAATTCAAATTGATTCCATGAAAACAATTTCACCATCTAAAACAATTGAATAAATATAAAATTAATTATAGACTGTTAAAGGAACATTAAATTTCATTTTAAAAGATTACATAATTCTATAATAACTTAGTTAAAAATATACTCCATATAAAAGGAAGTATGCATATATTCAATGCATGTTCCAATGAAACACTAATGATATGAATAATCCTTAAAAATATAATATCTTTTATGTAATAATTTAATCAATTAATTTATTATGTGTAATTATTTTAAAACCATAAAAAATAGGTTTATGTAAAAAATAATAAAATCATAGGTATATTCATAGATAATAATTGCATAAAAAGGTCAATAAAGATGATGTATAACCCAATGAATAGAAATTGAGTTAAAAACCCCCTTAATGATTTTGTTATATTTGAATCAAATCCTATTAAATTATGTAACATGAATCATAACATAAAATATCGTGAATTTATAAAAATATATTATATAAAATGTAAAATAAAAGTATAGACACCATATAAAAAAATAGGTTTACGATATTAAAACATGCCACAATCAAGGAAAATTGAGACGAAATCAATTATCTCATGTGGAAACATGGTTTGTATGTTTTATAACACAAATATTATAAAAATATATCAATTATTTATTTATATAAAAACCTTGTACTATTTTATTATAGCATCATTAAATTGTTTTTATCAATTTTTAGTTAATCAGGAAAACACATATTGTGTGTAAATGGATGTTTGAGTCGTAGTTGAAAAGAAACATTAGTATGTTGATAATTGTAAAATATGTAATGTTTTCAATATATTTAAAATAATAATATTGAAATAATTATGAATTTTTGACATTAATTATTAATTTTAAATATGCAATGACCGTTGGTTTTGAGAAATGAATTATGTTAAAATGTGGAAATTGTAGATTATATGTAGATATGGGTAACATTTCCATTTATCACTGATAATTAATGAAATAAGGTAATTACTATATTATATTTATATAATTATTATTAAATCATAAATGTAATAAAATCTGTTTAAATATTTACTATATTATTGACATGTGATGTGGTTCTGAAAAATGAATCACGTTACTTCATGGAGATGGTAGTCCAAATGTGTTCAAGAATAATGTTATCATTATTAAATAGATTTAAACGTTAGAAATAAGTGATATATTATCATAATTGTTTTAAAATATTTCATTTATAATATTTATATATATATTGAATTCATCATTTTAAACAATTAAGATAGGGAGTTGTGGAAAACCAATTACATTATTTCACAAGGCGGTAGTCCACCATACACATGATCATTGGTTTTATTTCACATCATATAAAAGGGGAAATTGATATTTTCCATAAAGAAATCATAATAATAAATTATTATATTGAATATATTGATGTTATTATTCAATTATTTTTGAAAAATATTTGATTTAGATAGATGAATACATACATTGAAATAGATCGGGATGGATGATTACCTCTTCTTCGATATAACTCCTTTAGATCCATTCTTAAGGACCCTCATGAATGTTATATTATAAACAATGTAAATTATATTCATGGATATGGAATTTTAGAATATAATGGGTTAGGGTTTGATTGTTATACATTTTTCAATTTTTTTAATGTCAATAAAGATGGGGGTTTTCCTTTTATAAAAGAGGCGATGACCAATTTTTTTAATTCAAAAAATTTTAAAATATAATTTTTTCAAATAATTTAAAATATTTAAAAATGTCATTTAACAGAATTAATGAATTATATTTTCTTATTATAATACTAAAATTAATAATATAATATTTTATATATTTTTTAATCATTTTCTATTTGTTTAATGAGCTGTTCAAGTAGTTTTAAGAATTACCATGGTAATGAATATTCCAATCTTCAAGGGTTATAATTTAAATTATAAGAGGAAAATTATATAATAAATAGGAAAGGGATTAAATTTCAATCCATAAGACAACCTATTTGTCCACTTTCAATTTTTTTTAAAAATAATTTTTTAAAATTTTATTTCACTTTAAATATAACCGATGTCATTTTTTACATTATTAATTTTTTTTGAATTTAAAGTCATAAGGATAAAAATATAATTTCAATATATAATATTAACATACACTGAATATGTTATATCTATATATTTAGTTCCTCAGACACTATCACCCACCCTTGAAATTTATATTTAGACTTTTTTAAAATCATTGAAATGGTGTTTTGTATTCTTACACATGCCTTATGTCGGGTTTATGTAGAATTTTAGGATACTATTTAATTAATAAAAATTAAAAATAAATTCATTGTATATAAAATTAATTTATTTTTTGAATATATAATTTTAATTTAACATAATTTATCTTTATCCATTGTAGAAAATTTTAAATATGTTAAAATCTAAAAAGTGACATTTTTGACTTTATCCTTTACGTAAAACATTCTGAAGTACAAAATTAAATATAAATAAAAAAGGTCATATTTTAGTAATATTTTTGATTATATATGAAATATATTCATTTAATTAAATAAAATCACGTGTTTGAATGAATTAGTTTTAACAAATATTTACCCATTTCAACTACGTATTGGCAAACAATATAGTTAGGGTTACTATTCATGTTGACCAAAAATTATGCTAAAATTATTAATTAGTAATAATTTTGATGATTATAAAAATAGAAGAAATTTTATCAGATTGATTTCTTATATTTTTCAAAATTTTATTTAATATTATACCTGCAAAATGTGGCGATACATGATTTTACAAAAAATAAATTTTCAACTATATAAATGTTTTGATTCAAACATGAAGTATAATATTTATTAAAATTGAATTATTAAATTATAATAAATAAAAATTATGTGATTTAAAATTAAAACTAATACAATTTATAATGTGACATTTTAATTACATGAAAAGAAAAGACAGTTTCTAATAAAAATCAGTATTTTTCACTATTCATTAAATAATCTAACTCTTTAGATAATTATAAAAAAAAATAATAGAAAGATAATTTTTACATATTGAATTATAAAATTATATAAAATTTATAAAATTAAATTTATAAAATTTCTTGTTATTAATATTATTTAAACTCACAAAAATATATAAATACTATTTTTAAAGAAATAATATTTCTGAATCGTAAAATAAAATTCGTAAAAAAATGTGTTCTTTTTTATGAATAATAAATAAAAAAAATTATTTATATGTATGGAAATTATATTTAATTCTAAATTTTGTTAATTCTACTCGTAACCACCAATTTAATGGATATGTTATAACTATAACATATCCATGTTAAAATATTTCATGGTTTGTTTATACCCGTTGTTGCATATTATATACAATATCAAATGTAGTGTTATCATAAAATATCAAGATATTAAATCTACCCACCCCATTTAATAAATTTTTCCTTTTTTAACTTGTAGTTGATCTTTTTAATCTAGTGTTTGAAATATGAAAATAACATGATTGAAAACCCATATGATAAATGGGTTTATAAAACTTCTTTTTTAAGAGGAATGACATGGAAACATTAATGTCGAATAGAATAACACATACCTAGGTTTCATAATAGGATTACATTAGTAGGTAGTTACAATATTTACATTTAAGAAACAACTAATTCCCAAATAATTAAGGAGACTGACAAAAAACACTCATAATTAGAATATGAATGATAATGAAAAATTCAATGACCAAAACACTCATAATCAATGAGGTGTTAAATGACAATACATTCATAATAAATTAATGAAATTTGATAACATCATTGTTTAAAGATCATTTTTATTATGTTCCATATTTCATTTTCCATCTAGACTAATAATAAATGGAAATATACTTACTCGGTTTTAATAAAATCAATTAGCAAAAATTCATCCTTTTATCAACTCCCACAATAATTTCATAAGTTTCTCAGAATGAAGAGTATTAAAAATTAAATTTTCATTCCCTATGTACTCAAATAAACTTCTATTAGATCACATATTCCAAAAAAGTTAATTATATATTAATCTGGTTTTCAGAAATTAATGAAAAATTAATTGGTTTCCACATGGTATGATAGAAATAAAAATGTTAAAAAATTATATAAATAAATAATATATTAATATCCAAATTTTATGAATATTTAAAAAGTTTAAATTTTGATCACTCCATATATAATTAATAATATTTACCAAATAAATTCAATAACCTCAATACAAATAAATATATTAATCTCAAAGTAATTATCTTACCTTTCAGAATGAATCCTAAAAAATGAAATAGCATTCTTACAAAATAATCCTTCATGTTAAACAAAGGGGTTACATAAACATCAAACGAAAAAAATATACCCAAATTTTATTAACCAACAAAAAATTCCTTTAAAAGAAAACTATAATGGGGTTTCTATTCCTTTTAACTTAAGATCATCCATAAACATATAAACCCATGATGGTATCACTATCCATTATGATAACATAATATAAAAAAAATCAAAATCTCCAATGTTATCTAAATCATTCCATTGAAAAAAACTATAGAATCCCAAAACTCATTGTAACATACCAAGTAAGTAATGAATAATATATTTTTTTATCTATGTCTATTAATGAATTTTATAGTGTTTTAGAGGCTTAAAATGAAAATAAATCCAATCTTAAGCATGGAATAAACTAATATTTTTAAAAGATTGTTTTACTGCCTTTTGATGGAAAACCATTTTTAAATATATATTTTTACAATTTTATAAGCTATGTTTGTCAAAATAAATTTATTATTTATGAATGGGACATCAAAATTTACTTTGTGTGAATTTTTGGTATTTTTCTGACAATGTTCATTTTTTAATGAATAGTGAAAAATACTGCATTTTACATCAAAACTGCTTTTTAATCAAATTTATTTATATGATTATATTATCTTTTGAATTGGTTTTGAAGTGAAATTAGAATATATTTTTACCATTTAATCCAATGGTGGTCATTTGAATCAATTTCACTTTGAAATTGGACTTAAACTGGTGTCAATCTTTTGATACTTATTGCTTCATAAAAACACGCTATTTGCTCTGACAGCGGGAATTAATTATTAAATTAATTAATGTGACTTATATGTTTTTAATTCTGTAAAATAGACTTCATTTTTGAATTCATAATATCAAATATATCTTAGGGTGAAGTTTTGGTATTTTTTTGAAAAACTTCAATTTTTGTTGAATAGTGAAATCACTAAGTTGTAGTTAAAGAAACTGATTTTTCGTTTAAATGAAATTTTTCCACCTTTGCGTTTTGAATTTAAAAAATCCCATATACATGGTTGTCATTAAGAAGTAAAATGTTGTTCAATGAGATTAAAATAATTTTTTGGTGAATAGTAACTTATTATGTTTTTAATCGCGATTAGTGGTAATTAGTGTAGTTTTAAGGTAAAAATAATGATTTAATAATATGAAATGACCTAGACACATGTCTTAAACTTATTGGATGTGTCATGGCCGACCAAGAAAAGTCATGGGTCAACTTGTGGACCCCATGGAGCCACTTTGGTTGGGAAATGTCATAAATAAGTTTTTATTTAATGTAAAAGTAAAAATGACACAAACATAATATATTTTACGAATATATTTTTTATATGGGGTTATAAAAGTCAGATTTTTTGACTATAAATATTAATTAGAAAGATAAAAGGATTTCCTACATCATATTATTTTTTTTATAATTTTTAGACATTAAATAAATTAAATTATTTATGACATCATGATGATGCAGCGATGACCTCAATATTTAACAATTTAAATAAAATGGAATGATAATGTAAAATATAAGACCTAGACATGGACAAAACCAATTGGATGAGTGTCTTTAGAACCCTTATCACCTTATCCTCGACTTATATCTATGTGGGACCTTTTGAATCCGATACTCATTTTAAAATAAAGTAACTTGTCTTTACTTTCCAAGAGTGCCCCTCCACTCCTCTTATAAAAGGCCCCCACCTCTACCTCCTTACCCACACTCCCAAAGCCTTTGGCTCGGCCAACCCCTGCCCATTTTGTCTCTCCACTTCCCTCTCTTACTCCTTGAAGCCTCACTTTGGGCAGAAGTCTTCCCAAGTAAGCCTTTGAGCTCAAACCAAAGGGAGTTACCCGATTTTAAGGTAATGTCTTCTTTTGAGTCCTTTTGTTTTATTTTACTTCTCCTAGCCCTAAACTCTTTTTATTAATTTCTTTTGTAACAACACCAGTATACTAAATATACTAGGATGTTTTTATAATACGGATTCTAGCTACACTTACACACACCTACATCTAATTGTTAACGAACATACTGTTTCCGTGGATGGGGAATTTATGCCTCCCGAAATGATGATTGTTCAACATTATTTTAACACCTTAAAAGTTGGCCATTAAGATTTCACTATATTTATATATGATATATAATATGTTTATTTTTTCCTTAAGCTTCTGTGTTTTTCATTTTGGGAATACCTTTATGGTTTCCATTATGGGTAAACGCGATATCTTCATTTAAGAAAGTGCGGACTACCGCCCCCTCAAAGTGATTTGATTCGTTAAATGCCATATGTGGGATGTATAAAGGATGGAACTATGATATTATATATGAGATTTTACTGTAATTATAATATACTTTTATATCATTATGATTCAATTCTATAAAATACGAAATAGAAAAGAAAGTAGCGTTCATACGTACGCACGACTTACCGTCTCCATGAACGGTGCATTTCATTTCGTACCTCTAAATGATTATGTAATATTATAAATGCATGTATGTACTGGATATATATGACATATATGATATCTACATAATGAATACTATTCTGGATATAATGGATACATGAACAACTTGTAATTATAATGGGTTTATTTTTTACTCAAGTACCAATGATCGTTAAAGCGACCGTTATTAACTTAAATAATTACATAGTGTTCATGACATGGCAATAAGTGATATAAAAGGAATAATGAACTTGAAAAAGGTTCTTAAAGAAGTAGAAATTAACTCAAGTTTATTTTTCAGGACATTAAAGAACGATCGAGTCATGTCGGACCCGAGGTATGGGACTTCGTCTCAATCTCCATTCATTGAGGCATATATTGTTTTATACACAACATTCTTTTATACGGTGTATAAACCCCTTTTACATTTACGATTATCCAAAAGGAATATTTTTTATACGAAGCGTTTTACTAAATGACAAAAGGGAATGTTTTTGTCGTACGTATGCGGCGACAATGACTTCTCTGCCGCTGTGACCTTTATTTGAGTTTCGGATTCCTCTATAAGCCATACCTTCTTTTTAAAAGAAAAATAAATACCATGTTTTAATTTTCTTTTATTTTGGTATTGAAAATGGTTTTCATAATGTTTTTATATCAATGTGTTGTATTGATATCTTTTGATTGATAGATGGAAATGTTATGTTTCCTTTGTGCATGTTTTATGTGATACGATTATGTTGAGGTTCTTCGGCATTATTATGAAGACAGGTGGTTTCGTGATAAAATAAGGGTTGGTGAGCCCGATATTGCTCTCTAATGCATTGGGTAACGCGAAGGAGTGAAACGTTAAGGTTTCTCTGAAGAGATTTAGGGAATATACTATGATGGGTATTCCAAACGTAACCAAGAGGGTTACTCCCTACGTAAGAATGTTATGAATGCCTCAAGTTACCTTTAAGTCTTATGATTTCTATGATTTATTCATGATTTGATGAGGTATGTTAAAGTGCGTATGTTTTATGGGTAAAGTATGATTTCATTATTATGTATATATGTACCCATGTTTCCTTTCCATATTTTTATATCCCTTACTGAGCTTTTTATGATCATCCCATGTTTTTTGAAATGGTTTTCATAGGTCAAGGGAAAGGTACATGATATGATGATATTGTCAAGGAAGTGTCAAGAAAGAATCCATGTTTTATTTTGAATATGTTTCCATTGATGGGAAAGAAGAATACTATCTTTATGTTACCACATTGTTTATATGTGGAATGTAATGCAAGTTTTATGATCTAATTCTCTAAAACTCTAAACCCGAAAAGATCCTCAATGTGTAATCTTGTAATAACTCAAGATAAAGTAAGGTTTAAGGCTGGGGCCTTATAGT
Source organism: Viscum album (assembly GCA_963277665.1). Taxonomy (NCBI): domain Eukaryota; kingdom Viridiplantae; phylum Streptophyta; class Magnoliopsida; order Santalales; family Viscaceae; genus Viscum; species Viscum album. Next base: position 250,998,397 of record OY728139.1, read on the forward strand.
TGGTATCCGAGGTCGGTTTAGATAACTTTAGGAGTTCAAATTCTATTAAATGATTATCCAAAAATATTTTTTTGAAATGATATAGAATTTGAAGATTACTATGTTGCTTCATCTAAGACATATTTTTTTAGAATGGTTTTCCGTAGAGGAAACAATGAAGCAGTGCTAAAAAGGCATACAGAAGGAAATAACCTTCCAAATCAGCATCTTGAGATTGTCGGAATTGGAACTGAACAGTTTTTTGCAGTAATGGCGCAGTTGACTCAAGCGATAAATGGCGGTGGTATCCATACACGAGATCATCCAAATCAACCGCAGAGGAACATGTCAGTGGTGGAACATTTCATGAGGCAAAATCCCCCATCATTCAGAGGATCATATGACCCTGTTCTTGCTGAAGGGTGGATTAAAGCACCGGAGAAGATTTTTGATGTCATGGGGTATTCAGAAAATCAAAAGGTTAGTCTTGCTATTTACCATTTGAAGGGTGAGGCAGATCAGTGGTGGTCTATGGTTAAAAATATTAGGGACACCGATGAGATTGATGCTCTTGACTGGGATGAATTCAAATGTATGTTTCTTGAGAAGTATTTTCCTAAGACTTTTCGACTTAGGATGCAAAAGCAGTTCTTGGAATTTAGGCAAGAGGAAGACTCAGTGGCTACTTATGAGGAAACGTTCACTTGATTAGCAAGGTATGCTCCAAAATTTATCTGAGACCTTGATAGTAAAATCAATCGTTTTTACTCAAGAATAAAGCCAAAATATCGAAGGGCATTAGCTTCTCGTGAGTTCAAAAGTTATCAAAAGCTTGTTAGATGTGATGAGAAGGTGTAAATGGAGTTTTCCGATGATCAAGTGTTCTATAAAACCCAACAGAAGAAGAGACCGAGGTGGCAGGAGAAAGGTTAGAATTATTTAAAAAATTCTGATGGTAAGAAAACTAAGTTTCCAGTTTGTGATAAATGTGGCAAAATGAATGCTGGGGAATTTCTTCTAAATTCTAGAAAGTGCTACCGATGTGGTAAGATGGGACATAAGGTTCGTGATTGCACGGAAAAGGATCAAGGTGAAGGTAAGACCAAATTTGATTTACAGTTAGTGAAATTTTTTAAGTGCAATGGGATGGGTCACTACGCAAATGATTGTCCGACAAAGAGCATGAGTGATGGGAAGCAATTAGACTACAAGTAGAAAGGGGTGGTGAAATCCTTTGCAAAAACTTCAGCATATGTCGGGCCATCAAATGAAGTTGTATCAGGTACTTTGTTTGTTTTTTCAGATTATGCCAGTGTGTTGTTTCATTCAGGGTCTACACATTCTTTCATCTCTGAAACCTTTTCTAGTAAAATGGGAATACCATCTCAAGAAATGACTCCTGAACATTTGGTAAAAACACCTGGGGGAATGTTGAGGCAAAAATAATTTATAAGAATCTTCCTATCCTTATCTTTGGAAAGAACCTACTTGCAAACCTTATTATTCTCCCTCTAATAGAGTTTGATATTATCCTGGGTATGGATTGGCTCTCTATTTACCATGATAAGATTGACTGTAGAGATAAAGAAGTTTCTTTTCAGAAATACTTTTAGTTTGTGCACAAGAATGAACCCTTACTATTGATAAATTATCAAGAGGCCGAGAAACTTGTAAAAGATGGAAATGAATGTTACCTTGTACACATCGTTGAAAATAAAGGAACTGTTCAGATTAATGATGTGCCAGTGATAAATGGGTATCCTGATGTTTTTCCTGATGAGTTTCCTGGAATAATACCAGATCGGGAAGTTGAGTTTACTGTTGACTTAGTTCATGATGCTAAGCCAATTTCAAAACCCCTTTATCTAATGGCTCAAATTGAACTTTTAGAGTTTAAGGAGCAATTGCAAGATTTATTAGAGAAAGGTTTCATTCGAACTAGCACATCACCATGGGGTGCTCCTGTCTTGTTTGTTAAAAAGAAAGATGGTCCAATGAGACTTTGCATTGATTATAGAGCCTTGAATAATATCACTGTTAAGAACAAATATCTTTTGCCTCATATATATGATTTGTTTGATCATCTCCATGGATCTCATTATTTTTCAAAGATTGACTTGAGATCGGGGTATCATCAGCTGAAGGTAAAGTAAGAAGATATTCCGAAGACCACGTTCTGTATGAGATATAGCCATTATGAATTTGTAGTAATTCCTTTTGGACTAACCAATGCACCTGGTGTATTCATGGACTTAATGAATAGAATTTTCCATGAGTTCTTGGATAAGTTTTTGGTGGTTTTCATTGATGATATTTTGGTGTTTTCTAAAAGTAAAGAGGAGCATGAAAGACATTTAAGGGTTATCATTCAAACATTAAAAGAAAAGAAACTGTATGGAAAATTCAGGAAGTGTGAGTTTTGGTTGAAAAAAATATCTTTCCTTGGTCATATTGTTTCTAAAGATGGAATAACTGTTTATCCTGCAAAAAAAAAGTTGTGGAAGAATGGCCAAGACCCACAAATGTAACTGAGATTCGTAGCTTCCTTGGTTTGGCACCGAAGGTTTGTTAGAAATTTCTCACGGTTATCTAGTCCAATGACTAAGCTAACTCAGAAGGGTGTTATGTTTATCTGGACAAAATAATGTGATGATTGTTTTCAGGAATTGAAAAGAAGATTGGTGAATGCTCCAGTTTTGGCACTACCTTCCAGGAATGGTGAGTTTGTTATATACAGTGATGCATCATTGAAAGGACATGGATGCGTCCTAATGCAGAATGATCAGGTAATTGCTTATGCTTCACAACAGTTGAAAACTCATGAGGTAAATTACCCTACACATGATTTGGAATTAGCTGCTGTTGTTTTGGCTTTAAAATTTTGGAGGCATCATTTGTATGGAGTAAAGTGTGAAATATATACCGATCACAAAAGTTTAATGTATATATTCACTCATAAAGAATTGAACATGAGACAAAGGAGATGGATAGAATTAATCAAACATTATGATTGTACAATTCATTACCATCTGTGAAAAGAAAATAAAGTGGCTGATGCTTTGAGTCGAAAAAGTAATGATTCATTAGCAATGTTGCGCTTGAAACGTGATCCTTTGGTTAAGGATTTGATGAACTTTGGCATAGAATTTGTTTCTGCAGGAAGTTCTTTTGTTTTGTTTCAGGTATCAGTTAGATAATATCTATCAGATAGAATCAAGCAAGCACAGAAGCAAGATAGTGAGTTGCAGAAAAAGGTAGAGTTGGTTCAGAAAGGTAAGTTTCCTGAATTCAACATTGATAATGATTGTGTTTTGAGATTTGGAAGAGATTGTGTGTGCCTTGTGATTCACATTTGAAGAGAGAGTTGTTATGTGAAGCTCATAGTTATCTGTTCTCAGTTCATCCTGGCAGTACTAAGATGTATAGAGATCTTCAGGAGTATTACTGGTGGGATGGAATGAAAAGAGATATTGCTGATTTTACTATGAAGTGTTTGACTTGTCAGAAGGTTAAAGCAGATCGGCAGTTACCAAAAGGGATGTTTCAGCCTTTACCAGTTCCAGAGTGGAAATGGGAAAATATATCCATGGACTTTGTTGTGGAATTACCGAAGACATCTCGAGGTAATAATGCAATCTGGGTTATTGTTGATCGCTTGAATAAATCTTCTAAATTCCTTTCTATACGAGATACTTTTTCCCTAGATCAACTTTCCTGTTTGTATCATAAATAGATAGTCAGGTTACGAGGAGTTCCTCTCTCCATTGTATCTGATCGTGATCCCAGGGTCACTTCTAACATTTGGAAAGGCCATTAGAAGTCGTTGGGTACTGAATTAAATTTTAGTACAGCTTTTCATCCTCAATCAGAAGGGCAGTCAGAACGAACAATTCAGACCATGGAGGATATGCTATGATCTTGTTTGATGGATTATCAGGGAAGTTGGTACCAACATCTTTCTTTGGTTGAATTTTCATATAATAATAGTTTTCATTCTAGTATACAGATGGAACCATTTTAGGAATTATATGGGAAGCAGTGTCGAACTCCACCTTTCTGGGATGAAGTTGGTGAAAGGAAGTTGATGGGACCAGAATTGGTAGAAGAGATGGCAGAAAATGTTCAGCTGATTCAGAAGCACATGAGAATAGATCAGAGGAGGTAGAAGAGTTATGCGGATAACCGGAGGAAGGATCTATCTTTCGAGGTAAGTGATCATTTTTTTCTCAAGGTTTCTCCTTGGAAAAGTGTGATGAGATTTGGTATGAAAGGAAAGCTGAGTCCAAGGTTTATTGGACCATATGAAATTCTGGAGAGAGTTGGATCAGTTTCTTAACGAGTGGATTTACCTCCGAGTTTATCTCAGGTACACAATTTTTTCATGTTTCGATGTTGAGAAAGTAAATGCCAGATCCATCTCATGTTTTGAGTCCAGAGGTAGTTCAGTTGGAAGAGAACCTATCTTATGAGGAACAACCGGTCTAGATTCTTGATCACAGGGAGAAAGTGTTACAGAATAAGTTGATTAAGTAGGTAAAGGTTTTGTGGAAAAACCACATGATGCAATAGGCAACATGGGAATCTAAAAATGCAATGAGGGATAAGTACCCCCATTTATTCGATAAGTAAATAAATTGCGGGGACGCAATTTTCTAAAGGGGGGAAGGATGTAACATCCCACGTAAGTAATGAATAATAGATATTTTTATCTATGTCTATTTATGAATTATATAGTGTTTTAGAGGCTTAAAATGAAAATAAATCCAATCTTAAGCATGGAATACACTAATATTTTTAAAAGATTGTTTTACTGCCTTTTGATGGCAAACCCTTTTTAAATCTATATTTTGACAATTTTATAATCTATGTTTGTCAAAATAAACTTATTCATTATGAATTGGACATCAAAATTTACTTTTTGTGAATTATTGGTATTTTTCTGACAATGTTCATTTTTTAATGAATAGGGAAAAATACTGCATTTTACATCAAAATTGATTTTTAATATAATTTATTTATATGATTAGATTATATTTTGAATTGGTTTTGAAGTGAAATTAAAATATATTTTTACCATTTAATCCAATGGTGGTCATTGGAATCAATTTCACTTTGAAGTTAGACTTAAACCGGTGTCAATCTTTTGATACTTATTGTTTCATAAAAACACGCTATTTGCTCTGACAGCGGGAATTAATTATTAAATTAATTAATGTGACTTATATGTTTTGAATATTTTAAAATAGAATTAATTTTTGAATTCATAATATCAAATATAGCTTAGGGTGAAGTTTTGGTATTTTTCTGAAAAACATCGTTTTTTGAATAATTAGTGAAATCACTAAGTGGTAGTTAAAGAAACAGATTTTTCATTTAAATGAAATTTTGCCACCTTTGTGTTTTGAATTTCAAAAATCCGACATACATGGTTGTCATTAAGATTTAAAATGTGGTTCAATGAGATTAAAATAATTTTTTGGTGAATAGTAACTTATTAAGTTTTTAATCGCGATTAGTGGTAATTAGTGTAGTTTAAGGTAAAAAAATGCTTTAATATTATGAAATGACCTAGACACATGTCCTAACCTTATTTGATGTGTCATGGCCGACCAAGACAAGCCATGGGTCAACTAGGGGACCCCATGGATCCACTTTGGTTGGGAAATGACATAAATAACTTTTTATTTAATGTAAAAGTAAAAATGATACAAACATAATATGTTTTACAAATATATTTTTTATATGGGGTTATACAAGTCAGATATTTTGACTATAAATATTCATTAGAAAGATAAAAGGAATTCCTACATCAGAGTATTTTTTTATAATTTTTAGACATTAAATAAATTAAATTATTTATGACATCAAGATGATGCAGCGATGACCTCATTATTTAACGATTTAAATAAAATGGAAAGATAATGTAAAATCTAATACCTACACATGGCCAAAACCAATTGGATGAGTGGATTTCGAACCCTTATCACCTTATCCTATAATTATACCAATGTGGGACATTTTGAATCCGGAACTCATTTTAAAATAAAGTAACATGTCTTTACTTTCCAAGAGTGCCCCTCCTCTCCTCTTATAAAAGGCCCCCACCTCTACCTCCTTACCCACACTCCCAAAGCCTTTGTCTCGGCCAACCCCTACCCATTCTGTCTCTCCACTTCCCTCTCTTACTCCTTGAATCCTCACTTTGGGCAGAAGTCTTACCAAGTAAGTCTTTGAGCTCAAACCAAAAGGAGTTACCCGATTTTAAGGTAATGTCTTATTTTGAGTCCTTTTGTTTTATTTTACTTCTCCAACCCCCTAAACTCTTTTTATTATTCTCTTTTGTAACAACTCCAGTATCCTCAATATACTAGGATGTTTTTATAATAAGGATTCGAGCTACACTTACACACACCTACATCTAATGGTTAACGAACATACTGTTTCCGTGGATGGTGAATTTATGCCTCCCGAAACGATGATTGTTCAACATTATTTTAACACCTTCGTAGGTGTCCATCAATATGTCAATATATTTATATATGAGATATAATATTTTTATTTTTTCCTTATGCTTCTGTGTTTTTCAGTTTGGTCATACCTTTATGGTTTCTATTATGGGTAAACGTGATATCTTCATTTAAGGAAGTGCGGACTACCGCCCCCTCAAAGTGATTTGATTTTTTAAATGCCATATGAGGGATGTATAAAGGTTGGAACTATGATATTATATATGATATTATACTGGAATTATAATATAACTTTATATATTTATGATTCCATTCTATAAAATACGAAATAGAAAAGAAAGTATCGTTCATGCGTACGCACGGCTTACCGTCTCCATGAACGGTGCATTTCATTTCGTACCTCTAAATGATTATGTAATATTATAAATGCATGTATGTACTGGATATATATTACATATATGATATCTAAATCATTAATACTATTCTGTATATAATGGATACATGAACAACTTGTAATTATAATTTGTTTATTTTTTACTCAAGTACCAATGATCGTTATAACGACCGTTATTAACTTAAATAATTACATAGGGTTCATGACATGGCAATAAGTGATATAAAAGGAATAATGACCTTGAAAAAGGTTCTTCAATAAGTAGAAATTAACTCAAGTTTATTATTCAGGACATTAAAGAACGATCGAGTCAAGTCGGACCCGAGGTATGGGACTTCGTCTCAATCTCCTTTCATTGAGGCATATTTTGTTTTATACACAACCATCTTTTATACGGTGTATAAACCCCTTTGACTTTTACATTTATCCAAAAGGAATCTTTTTTTACAAAGCGTTTTACTAAACGACAAAAGGGAAAGTTTTTGTTGTACGTATGCGGCGACAACGAATTCTCCACCGTCGTGACCTTTATTTGAGTTTCGGCTTCCTCTACAAGCCATACCATCTTGTTAAAAGAAAAATAAATACCATGTTTTAATTTTCTTTTATTTTGGTATTGAAAATGGTTTTCATAATGTTTTTATATCAATGTGTTGTATTGATATCTTGTGATTGAAAGGTGGAAATGTTATGTTTCCTTTATGCATGTTTTATGTGATACGATTATGTTGAGGTTCTTGGGCATTATTATGAAGACAGGTGGTTCCGTGATAAACTAAGGGCGGGTGAGCCCGATATAGCTCTCCAATGCATTGGGTATCGCGAAGGAGTGAAACATTAAGGTTTCTCCGAAGATATTTAGGGAATATACTGTGATGGGTCTTCCAAATGTAACTAAGAGGGTTACTCCCTACGTAAGAATGTTATGAATGTCTCAAGTTACCTTTATGTCTTATGATTTATATGATTTATTCATGATTTGATGAGGTATGTTAAAGTGCTTATGATTTATGGGTAAAGTATGATTTCATTATTATATATATATGTACCCATGTTTCCTTTCCATATTTTTATATCCCTTACTGAGCTTTTTATGATCATCCCATGTTTTTTGAAATGTTTTTCACAGTTCAAGGGAAAGGTACATGATATGATGATATTGTCAAGGAAGTGTCAAGAAAGAATCCTAGTTTTATTTTAAATATGTTTCCATTGATGGGAAAGAAGAATACTATCTTTATGTTACCACTTTGTTTATATGTGGAATGTAATGCATGTTTTATGATCTAATTCTCTAAAACTCTAAACCCGAAAAGATCCTCAATGTGAAATCTTGTAATAACTCAAGATTTAGTAAGGTTTAAGGATAGGGCCTTATACTCGTACCCAAGGATGTGTTTCTAAAATTAAACAATAACTCAAAATGATCAATATAGGTCATTCAATTAATAAATAACCATATTTCCTAAATACGCTCAATAACCTAAAAAATAAAAAATGATTTAATATAAAATGTAATCTAATAACTTTTAGTATACATCTCCCAAAAAATAATAGTATTCTATATTAATAATAATTCATGATAACCATATGGGTTAAAAAACAACCCAATAAAACATCTCGAAAATATCATTAATCTACTCAAAATTACATTAGTTAAATGCTCAAAATATGATTCTAGGACTATGATCATAAGATCATATTCAAATTTAAAAACAATGATTGTATATATAACTCTTATTATATCTTCATAATAATAGATCAGAATATTTTATGTTATATAAACCATTTATATAATTATAACTATAATAACCCTCGACCCGCACACATGGATCCAATGCAAAAAATGTTGTCATTATATTTCTGGAATTGATACCAATAAATGGGAATTGATTTTTGAAATCAAAAATATAAGATATCAAACAAAAATTTGACAAATGAAATACCTATGGACCTTTTAGGTTTTATTTGTTTTGTAATTTTGAAAAATGATACAAAAAATCTAAATTTAATGAAAACTAGTTAAAAAATCAACATCATCTCCCATTAAAATGAGTAGAAATTAATGTTCATATAATCAAAGTGAATGATAATAAGATAATTGAATTCATTACAGTAGAATTATTTTTCATAAAACCTGAGTTAGGAAGTAAATAATTAAAATAAGGAAAGATTAATATATATTAATAATAATTTTCAATTTGATGTAAATCTTGATCCATGATAACCCGAAAAACTAATATCCATCCTAAATATTTTTTTTGAATCTTAGAAATTTATCTTAATTAAACACTTATATGGACTATAAAATGTTGAATAACATATATAGCCAATATCTAACATAGTTATATAGAAACATATTCATTATCCAATTAATATTGGTTCTATATCGGGCACACCCATAATAATGAGCTACATCCGGATTACCCATCATCTAAATAAATTTGCATGAACCATAACATAAACATAAAACATGATACATTTCATTTTTCAATATAACAAAAATAATATTTTAATTCATATTTGTATTTACCTATTGAATAGAAATGGGTTTTAAAAAAATCTCACAATCCATAATGTGAGGGAATAATGATGTTATCATTCAAATATATTTGTAATGACCAATGTTGTTATAATTAAAATTACCTTTTTTAATTAATTAAATTACTTATTATATAATATGTTTCTAAAAAACCCATTATATTATTTTGTTTTTTATAAACAATTGAATTAAAAAGACTATTATGTGACATTACCATTGATAATATTGCATTTAAATAGTGATATGATTATTAGTATAAATATAGGGTTTTAGAAAATCCAATTGACATAGTTAAAGGAAGTGATGACCTCAACCAGTAGGATCACACCTTATGGATCATGTTTCTTATATCATCTGAGTGATATATAATTTATATTATTTCCCTTTACCATGCCAAAAAATAGATCTAATAACATAAGCATCAATGAAACCGTTAATGGGAGAAGTTTATGCTCATCGAGATCACGACCCAAACAATGTTCACCAAATCACCCATGGAATGTTCCACCATTAGCTCATTACTATGAATTTTTTTGATATATTAAAGGGATCTATATCAAGACACTTGATATCTGAACATGTTCATTATTTTCTATTAACTAATTAACATGTTTTCATCATTTTATAGTTCCTTTGTTGATGTCTTTTATTTACATAAAATTAAGTGCAAATTGATTTTTTTTGTAATATTAAAATTAAATTAATGAAATAATGAATGGTTGATTTTTTAAAATAAACAATATTTTATTAATATTAAATAATTTTTTTCATATATAAATTATAATATAATTTTAATAATGTGAAATGTATTTCTTATAAGGGTTTAAAAACTATTATTATAAAAAACACAAAATATCTTTATAAAGGTTTATATTTTTATAAAAGTAAACAATCATATAACAATAAAATTATTTATATAAAATTAATATTATTTTTTGGATAATATCATCAAAATTATCCAATGGTTAATTTTTTCTAATTTTCAAAGAGACATGAATTTTCAGGTGAAAATTAAATATTATATAAATATAAATTGTGTTTTATGACATCATAATGACCGAAAAGTGATGAAATAATTAACATAAATATGATCCAAGAACAGATAAATGTATACCATTAAAATAATGTTATTTATTTTTAATTTATTTATTTATTAAATCCATTATGAATCCTAAAAAACTTAATATATATTATATGGTTTTTAAATCATTTCTTTATGTGTGTGACTCACCTCCACATAAACAAGTGAATTATATTTACAATTTAGTACATTGGCCTTATAGAAAAATAAAAAACACTCCCATTTGTATGATAAATTGGTCTAAAAACATTGGATGGTTTATGGTTTTTGATATTTTATTTTCTATAGTCCAAAACCTAAATAATAATCAAATCCCCCTAATTGCATGAATAAACAAAGACATGCTCCCCTTTATCTTCACTAAAAAACATTATAGCACATAATTAATCATTCATTACCTCTAAAAATTCCTCCCATGTAGTCCCAAGATCTTAAGAATATCATTCTATGATTTTTGAATCACCTTCTCATTGTGAGAGTCCTTTTTCCCCTCCTTGTAATTCAAGAAAATTCATTGAAATTAGTGTTATTAATTTAAAATTTGCATATTTTAATGAATTTATAATCAATTATTTACTATAAAAGTAATTTTATATGAATTTTATATGATTTATATTCTATCATTTAGAATCATTAGAAGCCATTTCTCTGTCGAAATTATGTAAGGGAATTTTTACACTCCTTTTTTTATAAAGTAATTCATTTAATATTTCTCTAAATTTCATTTTTTTTCTTATGTTGGGATATGTTATTTATAAGGACTCGGCCTTAAAACATTACATAATCATGAATTAAAGGAATAATTCACATTTTGGAACTTTTCTGGTTTAGAGTTTTAGAGAATTAGGACACAACTCTTACATCTCACAAGATTACAAAGTAGACACTTCTACTCTGTTTCCATAAATTAAAGAAATCTTAAAAATACCCATTTCTAGTTCCATCTTTTATATAAAATGTCTTTCCATGATCCCATATTTGACCCAATTCACCTTTATGTACTATAGAAAAAAATTTCAAAAACTTGGGATGAGCATAAAAGGCTCAGTAAAGTATATAAAAATATGGAAATAAAACAGTAGTCAGTGTATACATAAGAATGAATGAAATCATACATTACTATTAAAACATATGCACTTTAGCATACCTCATGAAATCATAAGATTAATGAATAACTCATAGAAATCATAAGACATAAAGGTAACTTGAGGCATTCATAACATTCTTACATAGTGAGTAACCCTCATGGTTATGTTTGGAATACCCATCACTGTATATTCCCTAAATCGCTTCAGAGAAACCATAGCGTTACCCAATGTATTGGAGAGCTATATCGGGCTCACCCGCCCTTAGTTTATCACAGAACCAACCGATTTCATAAAAATTTTCCAATAACCATAACATAATAATAACACTTATAACATGGATAAATAAAACATAAAATTTCCACATTTCAATCACATCGTGATATTATCATAAATAAAAACATCTAATAAAATCATTAAAACTCTATGAGATAAAAACCCCTTTATACTTTGAAAATATTATAAGAAGACAATTAAAAGAGATTTTAGAATCAAAGTGTCCCATACCACATAGAAATTTTTTAAAGGGTTTTAAAACATTCATGTCCCAATAAATATATCCTTAAAACCATTTTTAAAACATGGACTTTGATGATAAATGTTTAATAAAATAAAATTATAAAACTATTTAAAACAATGTTTTAATAAAAGAGTCCTTTTCAATTTTTAACATTTAAATTATAAGCCACATGAAAGTAGACCATTTTCAAAACATTTAAATGACTTTTGTATAGACATAATATGGATATGTAAAGTAAATGGGGTTGTATATACACATTAGAAAATAATAAAACTGAATATCATTAAGAAATGACTCAATGATAAGAAATTGAGATGTATTCCCAATCAAGGATCATGTCAATAGAGCAATGATAAATAAATGACATAATTATGTGTGAGAAATATAAAAACACTAAATATAAGTGGATAATAATTGTAAAACAATAATATGTCATCCAAACATATTCATAGCACGACATAATCAAGAAGAAGAGGTTTAACCCAAAGAATATGAATTGGGTTAAGAACTTCCGTTGCAAAAATTCGATAGCCTAACGACGTCACTTCAAATTTTAGAAAAAGAGTTGATGAGAGGGATAAACGGTATCTAATCACTTGGACATAAAATTTACAACAATAAGGATATATAAGAACATATCCCATCATAAGAAGATGTAATTTAAAAGATAAAACAAAAACAAGTCTTTTAAAATTAGGAGGGTGACAGGTTCCCTTACCGACTTGGGTAACTTTCGAAACGTACACCCCATGAAAGAAGGACTATACAACATTGATTTAAATAGTCATAAATTAAATCATATTACACAAAGAGTAGAATAATGGGCAGTGAATACACAAGTCAAAGGAAATGGTGGCAAATGCAGCATAAATCTCACAAGAATAAAAGTGAGATGAAAAATCCCATACCAAAACTCGGCAGCCTAACAGCACTAATTAAAATTTCCAAAAATGGTTTTATGAGATAAAATAGGGTCTTTCATAATATTAAAATAATTTTTAAAATAATAGTAATATAAAATAACATCCCCCACCATAATAAAGAGGAGCATAAAAGAAATGACATAAAAAAAGTACTTAAAAAGAAAGAGAGAGGTTGGATCCCTTACCTCATGTCTGACTTGTCTTGTTCATTTCATTATATTCTTTAATAATTAACTTTAGTCAATTTATAATTTCTTAAGAACCTCCTATAAATATTATTATTCAGTTCATATCACATATTATAATGTTATAATAATTGTTTAATAATGTGAGTTAATATTAGACATTTTTGTCAATGTTTGGTACATGAGTCAAAAATGTGTTTGTTTGAAAATTATTGTCCATGTAGTTATATGTAAATCATCTCTAGAATATTATTAATGATTTAAATATAATATATATCCAGTAAATATTAATTTTATACGATTTTATATCATTTAAAGATAAAAATAAATGAAATGCACCGTTCATGGAGACGGTAGGCTGTACATACGCATGAACGCTACTTTCATTACTTTATCATATTAATGGAATTAAAAAATAAATTGGAGATATATATATATTATAATTCCAGTATAATATATATGCTATATAGGTCACATATGTTTATTAATATCATTATTTATACATTCCATGTATTGCATTAATGAGTCACATCACTTGAGGGGGAGGTAGTCCACACTTTCTCGTATGAAATTATCACATTTTCACAACATTAAAAGCATAAAGGTATATTTTAAATATAAAATATAGAATCATAGAGAGTACATAAATATAATATATATCAAATAAAAATAGATCCATCATAATGGAAACCATGAGAGGTGTCAGGAGAAGAGAGAACAATCATCGTTTCGTGAGGCAGTAATTCGCCATCCATAGAAATAATATTTTCTTTAACTATTAGACGGAGGTGTGTGTAAGTGTAGCTCGAATATTTTTCATAACAACATCCTAGTATCTTTAAGATACTTTTTTTCTACAGAATAAAGGAATAAATAGTTTTTATGGTCTTGGAGAAGCAAAATAATACAAAAAACATAAGAGAGGACATTACCTTTAAATCAGGTAACTCCCTTTGGTTTGAACCAAAAGGATTTCTTGAAGATATTTCTGCCTAAGGTAAGGCTTTTAGGATGAATAGAGGAATTTGGAGAGATAAAATGGGAAGATATTTTCCTATCCAATGGCTTGAGAGGTGTGGGTAAGGTGGTAGAGGTGGGGGACTTATATAAGAGAAGAGGAGGGGCACTCTTGGAATGTTATAAAATATTACTTTATTATAAAATGATTTTTAGATTTTAAAGGTCCCAAAAGGATATATGTCTAGGATAAGGTGATATGGTTTCTAAATACACCCATAAAATAGTTTTTTACAATTTTAAGACTTATATTTTACCCTATCTTCTCATTTCATTTAAATCGTTCATTTATGAAGTAATTACTACATCATCACAGTGACATAAAATAAATTAATTTATTTAATGTATAAAAATTTAAAAAAATCATGATGTAGGAAATTTTTTTATCCTTCTAATTAATATTTATAGTAAAAAATATTACATGTATAACCCCATGCAAAAATTGATTTAGTAAAACAATAAATGTTTGTGGCATTTTAATTTTAACTTTAAATAAAATGTTATTAATGTCATTTTCCTACCAAAGTGGCTCCATGGGGTCCCCAAGTTGACCCATGGATTCTATATGTCGTCCATGACTCATCCAATAAGGGTTACACATGTGTCAAGGTCATTTCATATTATTATATCATTATATTTACCTAAAATTTCACTAATTACCTTTAATTGCGATTAATAAAACTTAAAAGTTACTATTCACCAAAAAAATTATTTTAATCCCATTGAACCGCATTTTACATCCTAATGACAACCATGTATGTCGGATTTTTGAAATTCAAATCATAGAATTGGTAAAGTTTCATTTAAATGAAAATGTAGTTTTTTAACTACCACTTAGTGGTTTCACTATTCATCAAAAGTTGATGTTTTTCAGAAAAATACTAAAAATTCACCCTAATCTATATTTGATATTCCGAATTTAAAAAATGGTGTCTATTTTACAAAATTAAAAACATATAAGTTTCATTAATTATTTTAATAATTAATTCCCCTTTTCAGTACAAATAGTGTGTATTTATGAAACAATATATATCAAAAGATTGACACTAGTTTAAGTCCAATTTCTAGGTGAAATTAATTCCAAAGACCACTATTTGATTAAATGGTAAAAATATATTATAATTGGACATGAAAACCAATTTTAAAGATAATCTAATAATATAAATAATTTATATTAAAAAGAGTTTTTTAATTAAAATACATCATTTTTCATTATTTATTAAAAAATGAACTTTATCGGAAAAATACCAAAAAATTTAAACAAAGTAAATTTTGAAGTACTGATTCTAAAAAAGAATTTTGTTTGGTCCAATAAAATGTATAAGAGTTACCAAAACAATATTAAAGATGGTTCACCATCAAAAGGTGATAAATCGACCTTTTATTGAATTGTAGAGTATTTTTTCTTAAAATTGAATTCTTTTTTTATATTTAGCCTTTATAATTTATTGGATAAATGTAAAAACATTTAACAAACATATAGAATCATATTTTAGTTATTTGTATTCATTCTCACCAATACAACGACTAGGCATTAACTACCATTTAAAATAATATTATTTTATTATTAAAGTGCAACGTGAGATTTCAAAGCAACTCGTTGTTGCATATTGGGTACGCCATCGATCATAGTGTTCCATTTAAAGTAATATTAATATTTTATTCACAAATATTAATAAATATGAAAAAGTATTATTCTTTATTTACCTGAGATGTTACATCCTTCCCCCCTCTTGGGAATTGCGTCCTCACAATTTTAAAATTGGGCTTGGAAACATCATTGAAAGCCCCACTTCAGAAAAGGAGTAAATTAATCTCTCACCTTAAAAGAAAGAAAGGGAAGTACAAAGGTCACCCCAGTTAACCCATATTAGGATTCCATGTAGGAAAACATGGACATGGAAGATAAAACAAAGGGTCATGTTATGATGGAGATTGATAGAAAACATGACTAGGAGAAAGTTAACCACAAGGAAATCACAAACTTGTGATGGGTTAATCGATATTTGATTCCCCAGTAGGAATAGTTAGCAGACGACATTTTTTTTATTTAGTTGTCATTGAGGAATTTATTTAAGCTCTTAAATAAATCATAAGGGAATATACTTACTTGTCATGTAGACATTCATCTTTTACTAGATTTCTAACACAAACTCATACTGTCTCCATATGATGAGTATTTAGGATGACTTGTTCACATTAAGAGCGTTATAATCAACTTCGAGAGAATCACATAACTCAAAAAATATGAACTATATATTTTCCATGTCTTTATACCTTAACCAAAACTAAAATTGTTAGAACAAGATCAGATAATCCCCAAAAGGATAATCCTTAATAAAAAGAATATCTATTCTTAATCTCCAAACTTTTTCCAACAAAACCCAAAGTTCAAAGAATAACATTTGATAAACAATTTGTCCAAAGAATTATTCAAAGTAAACCCAACTAATATTGAAACCCAAATCTCTAAAGGATTTGATAACATAGTCTTCCAAGTTAAATCTTAGCATTTATCTTCAAATAGCATTCGTAGCTCTTAAAGTCTCGTATTGAAAAGTAATCAACCTAATCCCATATTCTCCATGATAGGTTAATCATTTCCATAGATAACCCAAATCAAATTATTCTAGATTCATAAGATCATATAACTAAAAAGAATTTTTCATACTAACCAAGGACTTCACGATGTCCAATGGTAGGTGATAAATACCAGTCACATTTTGGTTGTGGGTTCGATTCCCATAGTATGGTCCGACGCGATGGGTTGTCACACAGTCTGCGTGTTGTCCCTTTTCCCAAAACTATATAATTCTTAAAACATTCCCCAAAAAGATATAAAATCATCAAAAATAACCATAACATAGTTTAACCTCAATTTTACCTCATGCATTTCTTCTTCCATCATATAGTAACCCATAATTACCTCAAAAGTAAGGATCATATAAACCCTAATGGTTACCATTATAATTATTACATGAATATCCACATAGAGTTGGTTCTCTCGTACATGATGCATCAGAGAACTCATCAAGGTTCAAGTGGTTAATCATGACTCCATGATAGTTGGTTTAGAATAACCACACGATTCCTCATTGAATCCCCCATTTCATCCAGTCTCTTAATTAGAGAACTGCCATAGTTTCTTTCAAACCCATGGTCACTTTGGTGCCTGCTAGATCCATTCATTTACTCAAACCAAAAATTTCAGTGTGAGTATATCAAAAAAATAATCATGTACAAATGAGGAAGATAAACACTAAAACATACTTACTCATTCACTTTATATAAAAACTATGACGTTTTCTGAAATCCTAACAATTATGGTAATGTCACTTATGCTTAATGAATAAACTAACCAGTAAAGTTATCTAAACCGACTTTTGATACCAACTATAAGGACTCAGCCATAAAGCATTACATAATCTTGAATTAAATGAATAATTCACATTGAGGATATTTTCTGGTTTAGAGTTTTAGAGAATTGGGACATAACTATTACATCTCACAAGATTACAATGTAGACACTTCTACTCAGTTTCCATAAAAAACAAAAAAATTAACATTTCTAGTTCCATTTTTTAGATATTATGTCTTTCCTTTATCCCATCCTTGACCCTATTCACCTTTATGTCCCGTGGAAAATGTTTCAAAAAAATGGGATGCGCATAAAAGGCTCAGTAAGGGATATAAAAATATGTCATGAAAACACAATTCTATGTATACATAAGAATCAATGAAATCATACCTTACTCTTAAAACATAAGCACTTTAACATAACTCATGAAATCATAAGTTTAATAAATAACTCATAGAAATCATAAGACATAAAAGAAACTTGAGGCATTCATAACATTCTTACGTAGGGAGTAACCCTCGTGGTTAAGTTTGGAATACCCATCATAGTATATTCCCTAAATCTATTTGAAGAAACCTTATCATTTAACTCCTTCGTGTTACTCAATTCATTGGAGAGCTATATCAGTCTCACCTGCCCTTACTTTATCACGGAACCACCCGATTCCATAAAAATTGCCAATGAACCATAACATATTCATAACACTTAAAACATTCATAAATGAAAGATAAAATATCCACATTTCAATCACAAGATATCACATCATGATATTATCATAAATAAAAACATCTAATAAAATCATTAAAACTCTATGAGATAAAAAACCCTTTATACATTGAAAATATTTAAAGAAGACATTTAAAAGAGATTAAAGAATCAAATTGTCCCATAACACTTTGAATCTTTTGAAAGGGTTTAAAAACATTCATGTCCCTATAAATAAATCCTTAAAACCATATTTAAAACATGGAAATGGATGATAAATTTTTACAAGAATAAATCTTTAAAACCATTTAAAACAATGTTTTAATAGAAGAGTTTGTTTCCATTTTGACCATTTAAATTATAATCCACATAAAATTAGACCATTTAAAAACATTTAAATGACATTATTATAGACATAATATGGATATGGAAGTTAAAAGGGGCTTTATATACAGTTTATAAAAGAATAAAATTGAATATCATTAAGAAATGTCTCAATGAGAAGAAATTGAGATGTATTCCCAATCAAGGATCATGCCATTAGAGCAAGCATAAATAAATGACATAATAATGTGTTAAAAATATAAATACACTAAATATAAGTGGTTAATCAGTGTAAAACAATAATATTTCATCCACAAATATTCATAGCATGACATAATCAAGAAGAAGAGGTTTAACCCAAAGAATTGGAATTGGCTTAAGATGTTCCCTTGCAAAAATTTGATAGCCTAACGGCATCACATCAAATTTTAGAAAAAGAGTTGATGAGAGGGATAGAGGGTATCTCATAACTCTGAAATAAACTTTACATCAATAATGATATATAAGAACATATCCCAACATATGAATATGTAATTGAAAAGACAAAACAAAAACAAGTCTTTTAAAATTAGGAGGGTGAAAGGTTCCCTTACAGACTTGGGTAACTTTCGAAACGTACACCCCATGAAAGAAGAACTATTAAAAATTTATGTAAATACTCATAAAACAAATTATATAACAAATAGAGTAGAATAATGGGCAGTAAATACACCACTCAATGGAAATAGTGGTAAATGTAGCATAAACATCACATGAAAAAAAGTGAGATGAAAAATCCCATTCGAAAACTCGGTAGCCTAACGGCGCTAATTAAAACATCCAAAAATGGATTTATGAGATAAAATAGGGTCTCTCATAATATGAACATAAATTTATAGTAATAGTAATATAAAATATCATCCCCGAACATAAGAAAGAGGAGAATAAAAGAAACGACATAAAAGAGAGTACTTTAAATGAAAGAGAGAGGTTGGATCCCTCACCTCAAGTCCGACATGTCATGTTCATTTCTTTATATTTTTGAATAATACACTTTGGTCAATATATAATTTATTAAGGAACTCCTTTAAAGATTATAATTCAGTTAATATCACATATTATAATTTTATAATAATTTGTTAATAATGTTAGTTCATATCAGACATTATTGTCGATGTTTGGTACATGAGTAAAAATTTAGCTTGTTTGAAAATGATTGTCCATATATTTATAAGTAAATCATCTCAAGAATTGTATTAATGATTTAAATATCATATATATCCAGTACATATTCATTTTATACTATTACATAATATTTGGAGATAAAAATAAATGAAATTCATAGTTCATGGAGACGGTAGGCCGTACGTACGCATGAACGCTACTTTCATTTCTTTGTCATATGATTGGAATTAAAAAATAAATGCGAGAGATATATATATTATATTACCAGTATAATATATATGTTATATAGGTCACATATGTTCATTAATCTCATTCTTTATACATTACATGTATTTCATGAATGAGTCACATCACTTGAGGGGTCGGTAGTCCACACTTCCCCGTATGAAATTATCTCATTTTCACAACAAGCAAAGCATAAAGGTTTGTATTAAATATTAAATACAGAAGCATAAAGAGGAAATAAATATAATATATATCATATTGAAATAGTGTCATCATAATTTCCACCATGAGAGGTGGTAGGAGAAGATAGAACAATCATCATTTTTTGAGGCAGTAATTCTCCATCCACAGAAATAGTATGTTCTTTAACAATTAGATGGAGGAGTGTGTAAGTTTATCTCGAATATTTATCATAAAAAAATCCTAGTATATTTATTACACAGGTTTTGTTAAAAAATAAATGAATAAAAATATTTTAGGTGGTTGAAGAAGCAAAATAAAACAAAAGAACATAAGAGAGGACATTACCTTTAAATCGGGTAACTCCCTTTGGTTTGAACAAAAAGGGTTTCTTGAAGAGATTTATGTATAAGTTAAGGCTTCTAGGATGGAGAAAGGGATGTTTAGAGATAAAATGGGTAGATATGGTCTGAGCCAATGGCTTGAGAGGTGTGGGTAAGGTGGTAGAGGTGGGGGCCTTATATAAGAGAAGAGGAGGGGCACTCTTGGAAAGTTATAAAATATTACTTTATTATAAAATGGTTTTCAGTTTTTAAAGGTCCCAAAAGGATATATTTAGAGGATATGGTGATACAGTTTCGAAATCCACCCATAAAATAGGTTTTTGACATGTTTAAGACTTATATATTACCCTATCTTCTCATTTTATTTAAATAGTTCATTTGTGAGGTAATCACTGCATCATCACGGCGTCATAAATGAATTAATTTATTTAATGTCTAAAAATAATAATAAAATTAAATTGATGCAGGAAATTTTTTTATATTTCTAATGAATATTTATAGTCAAAAATATTAATTGTATAACCCCATGTAAAAAAAATTTAGTATATAAATACATGTTTGTGACATTTTAATTTTAACTTTAAATAAAAACTTATTAATGTCATTTTCCTACCAAAGTGGATCCATGGGGTCCCCAAGTTGACCCATGGATTGTATTGGTAGGTCATGACTTATCCAATAAGGGTAGAACATGTTTCAAGGTCATTTCATATTATTATAACATTATATTTACCTTAAATTACACTAATTACCTTTAATCGCAATTAATAAAACTGAAAAGTTACTCTTCAAAAAAAATTATTTTAATCCCATTGAACCACATTTTACATCCTAATGAAAACCATGTATTATTTGGTTTTTGAAAATCAAATCATAGAAGTGGAAAAGTTTCATTTAAACGAAAAATCAGTTTTTTAACTACCACTTAGTGGTTTCACTATTCATCAAAAATTGATGTTTTTGAGAAAAATACCAAAAATTCACCCTAAGATATATTTGATATTACGAATTCAAAAAATGATGTCTATTTTAAAAAATTATAATCATATAAGTTTCACTAATTATTTTAATAATTAATCTCCGTTGTCAGAACAAACAACGTGTTTTTATGATACAATATATATCAAAAGATTGACACTAGTTTATGTCCAATTTCAAGGTAAAATTAATTCCAATGACCAATATTGGATTAAATGGTAAAAATATATTATAATTGGACTTTAAAACCAATTAATAAGATAATCTAATTATATAAATTAATTAGACTAAAAAGATTTTTTGAATTAAAATACAACATTTTTCACTATTCATTAAAAAAAGAACGTTAATGGAAAAATACCAAAAATTTACACAAAGTAAATATTGATATCCCAATTCTAAAGAAGAATTTTATTTGGTCCAATATAATGTATAATAGTGTCCAAAAATATATTAAAGATGGTTCACCATCAAATGATGATAAATCGACCTTTTAGTGAATTTTAGAGTATTTGTTCTTAAAATTGAATTCTTTTCTTATTTTAATCCTTTATCTTTTAATGGATAAATGTAAACAGATTTTACAAACATATAAAATCATATTTTAGTTATTTCTATTCATTCCCTCCAATACAATGGCTAGTTGTTAACTACCATTTAAAATAATATTATTTTATTATTAGAGTGCAACATATGATTTCAAATAAACTCGTTCTTGCAAATTGTATACGTCATCAAGCATAGAGTTCCCTTTAAAGTAATATTAATATTATATTAGAAAATATTAATAAATATGAAAAGGTAATATTCTTTCTTTACCTAGGATGTTACATTATTACATATCCAAAATACAACCCATTTGATTAAAAATTATTTATATATTTTTCATGCTTGTTTAGCCTTCTATGGTAATTTATTCTCACTCGCTAGCATGCCGATATTTACTATGGTATCCTAATCCTCTATCCTTTAGTAATTTTTCTTTTTTATTTTATGTCTTGTATTTCCAATTCATTATGTTGGGATATATTAATACATGTATAAATTTATTTCCATTAAATTTTATTTGATGATATACCCAATAATTTTTCATTAATAAATTTTTATTATTATTTAAGTGAAATTATTATGCCGCTGAAAGAGAACCTCTATTTTTTCAATGATAAGACAATTGGGTAGTGAAAAACATACTAATTTCCTATAAATGGTTTTCTCATTTAAGAACAAGTATTTTATATTTAGGATATGTACATATACATATATATATATATATATATATATTCAAAACTCATAGGTAATGGAATAACCTAGGATAATGAATGTATCTATGTTTTATGATCTTTTTGGGACACTTAATCATGAGAATGAAATGAATGTAATGAGTGTGCTATGAATTATATAGTGCTCCAATTAATTGTGTAATGTTTAGTATCATGATATGTCATGTTGGGATAAGTAATAATCCAGATTCCTTTTATGGTAATTTTCAACCATGAAAATTTTGTGATTTATCCTTGACCTCTTCCTATGGTTCAATGTCTTTTGTTTCCACATTTCCCATTATGCCTTTATGATTATCCTTCTACATAATGTATAATTGATCATTTTTATGATTCCCCCTATTTTTAGGCCCCATGGATATTTATATTGACTATCCTGTGTCACCTTATGCCATGTTTATTCACCTAATTGGTATTATAGGTAAACCCATTTTTATGTGTGTCCCCAGGTTATCCCCAATAGTTTTAAAAAAATCCATGTTTTTTTAGAATCATTTCATAGTTGTTTTAAATAATGTAGTTATATCGATTATTCAAGATTTTATTCCATGTACCTGATTCCCAAATTCAATATTATTATCGATCTTTTGGGTTATATTATGTGTACATTCAAAAAATAAATAAATTATTAATGTAAAATGGAGAAAAGGGTCATTATATTTGGTATTAGATAAAAAGGGTAGATAATTTTGGTTATTAATTATAAAAATATTATTAAATAATTATGTAATAGAATTGGTCAAAGAAAACATCCATCAATTTGCGTAAGTATTAAGTAAGTGGTTTATCTAGAAAATAACTCCATGTATGAATACTATAAGTTGATGTGGTTTTTAAATAGTTGTACATATTGGTAAAAACATAGAAAAGGTTTCAAAGACATGAATTATTGTATCCTAGTACATGAAAATGAGCCATACTATGCAACTGGTTTGACACTCTCAAAGGATATGGCTTGGTAAAATCATAAACACATTGGGGGATATTATTATAGAAACAATGAAATACCATAATAATATATGTTTGCAAATAGATCATGTATAGAATATATTAATGCATAGAAATTCATAAGATAATGAAATAAATTAATATTAAATGTTATACCTTTAATTTAATTTTACTCTCCCATTAGGTGATTAAAAGTTTTAATATAATCATCACTTATTTTTCCATTATTATATCCAATACCCTAAAATAGGTGGAGTCAAGTAAGAAATAAATGTAATGGGTAATGTGATGAATACCCCAACAAGATGCCCAATAGGATGGGAGAAGGAATCATGAATTTAATGATGATACACTCTCAGATAAATTATCTTATGAATATAAACCTCGATCATAAAGAGATCTAAAATCCCCAATAAAGAGAAAATCTTTGATTGTGAACATTATGTAACCATGGACATCAATATTAAATGGATAATTTCATCCCTTAATTGGAGAACAATGTATCAACTCCATTTAGAAGATATTATCAATCATTCAATGTTTTTAGAAAGTGAGGTCCCACTAGATGTATACAAAATGTGGGGAGACGCTATTTAGTGATGGAAATTGATGAAAATATGAATCATGGGGAATAAATTTATGTGATGGAGTTGATGGAATTTTAGGAAACGAGTTTGGATAAATATTTTATTTACACTCTTTGAAATAAAATTGACAGGTATTTCCTCTCCCATAATAAAATAGACAATGAATATATTAGGGAGTATGAGGAAAAAATTAAAAGCCTTTCACGATACACCTTAAGCCATTTCATTACCCCATAATTCACAGTTAGATAATTAAATCTTAGTATAATACTTATATTATTTAAGGTGTGAGAGATATATGACTTCTATAGTTATGGGGAAATTTTCTGATGTTCCCTCTATTTTTAAATGGAAATTGGAGAATTATATGGGTATCATTGGGATATTAAGTGGAATATAGATTTTAGATTTGGTTGTGTGATAGAGAAATCTAATGATGCAATAAGATTTCATCATCCCACATGTCAATAGTTCTAAAGTTGCAACCCAAAAATTTCCTGAGGGGTTTGAAGAAATGATTTTCTTCTGGGATTGTAGGGAACCTAATTAAATTTTTTATAGTATAATTCCACAAATGATACATAGGAATATAATTATATAATAAACTTTAATTTCATTATTCATTGATTCAATATTATAGAACTATGGTACATTGAAAATTAATTCACCAAGTTATGGGTTTTATGAGATAACCAACATCTTCCAAGATAGAAATTGTGTTATTTTTTCCATCAAAATAGCTATGGTGGGTCATGATAATGAAGTGGCGGTAGATATTCTAGTTATTAATTTTTGAATATGAATATAAATTTTTATTATTTTTATAAGCAATCCCAAACATTGGAAAATTTTAGATGAACCATACAAACGACATGAAAAATCTTGGAAGTAGAGTTTCATGTGAAAATAAAAATGGGTAAATTATTGACTCCGAAGTATATAAATCCTCCCCATCAATGTTTTGTTGGACCGAAATATACTAAATATACACAAGAGGGTGTGAATTCTGTATTTTCAAAAATCTTTGCAAGATCATGTTCTTTCCTTTATCTTTAATTAGATAGATTAATGTAGCAGAAATATGAAGTGCATAGACACATTATGTACAATGGTTATTGGAACAGAAGGCCCCTATTCCACACCACCAATGATCTACTCCACGAGCTTAGTGATTTTCACTCTCTGGTCCTTGTTTCAATAGTCCTTTCAAGAACTAAGTACAGGCAGTTGACACCTTTACAGTCTAAGGCATAACAAATCCTTTTGGTTCACTTATAGAGCCTTCACAGCTTAGTACGAGAAGTTGGTCACTCAATAATAGAAATGACATATTTTTGTACTTTGAAAATAATTTCTAGATGTTCTTCACAATTACAACAGCATGCAATTGACCGTAGATGGATCATCGCCTTCAGAAATAATGATCTTCCCAAAAGAGTTGTTCTGAGTGTATCCTATTACAGTAAATATAGAAATATAATTCACAACCCCAGCAGTAACAGATTCATAGTAGATCTTTATTGTATAACGAGTGAATCGTCTATCATAATTTTTCTTCTTCAATAAACCGAGCATTGTCGCTCTTTCGAATCAGTTGTTTTTTATAGTCTCTATTATTCTTTCTTTTTATGAATGATAGATTTTTTACAAAAATTCTCCTCCTTTTTTTGTTCAGAAAAGCTCATATATAATAAAAATGAGCACTTCTCCTACAAATTTAAATCCACAAAAGTCACCTTTTGACTCGCGATATTCAAACATTTTAATTTACCGAGTAGTCGTAACTTCCTTGAAGACTCAGCATAAAAATATCCTCTTATTTTGATCATTAATCCATTGATAAAACTGCTTTGAATCAGTCAAAGTTGCGCTTAAAACATCTTTACCTCCGATTTGAAATCAGCCTAATAATCAGCTTGCTGATCGTTAAAAGATAATATTGAATTTAAAATCTCTGATGCCAAACATAAGGATGAGTTTTATAGTATGAATTCTATGAACGTAACATAGATCATAAAAATAATGTTGATGACGTAGCCTTCACACATATGGTTTACAACGTCTGGTTGATCACAAACGTATGGTTTATGTCACTTTCTTTAAATGTAAGGTTGAAAAAAGATCCATACTTTTATAATCTTCCAAACGAATGAAAATTGATCCATTCTTTTCTAAGAATGTATTGTTGTTTACAAAAGTAAGGTTAATGTGCTATAATTTTGAGAAACCAATATAATGTTTAACCCTTACGTATGAATCTCCTTCCATACATTTCAATAACCCAAAAGTAGGGTTCCTTCCAAACGTAGTGTTCCTCTCCCATACTTTTCTAATAACCCAAATGTAGGGTTCCATCGTAACTTAGGGTTCCTCTTCCATAATTTTCTGATAACTCATAATGCATACACTGCATTTCATCCTTACGCTACGTTTCTCCACATTGGGCATGAAAAGTGTTTCTAGAACACGCTAAAGAATATCCCGAATATGTAGACCATGAATAGTGTTTCCAAAATGCGCTAAAAGTGAATAACTTAGAAATTAATTCTCATTGTTCAAGAATCTAAATATTTCATCCAAAAATAAAAATATAATGAATAATAAATTCCTGCAATAATAATAAAAATAAAGTCATTAGAAAAAAATTAAGGCTATTTGTGAGCATCAAAATTAGCATAAATAGATATAGTATTGTTGTCAATAATATTCTCCTTTAAATAAATAAATTATGTATTGTTGAAAAAAACACTTTCTCAACAATCTATCCCGTTTTGATGATCACAAAACCCATAAAATAACCTATGAAATTAACCTACTTAAAAAAATTAATTACGTATATTTTTTCATTTTGAAAAGATAAATACAATATTAGTTGTAACTTAATTTCTCCCTTTAATTTATCCATTTTAGTTTATCCCCCAATAATAAAAAATAAAATAAAATAAAACACTAAAATGTTGTATCTATCCAAAATTTCTCACCATTTTTGTGATATAAAAAAGAATGACCAAATATGGAATAAAAGATAGATTAATGTATCACAAAATGTAAGTAAATTCTATAATTAACTGTTTATCAATTAGTAAATCTGGATTATTGGTTTTGCTAAAAAAAGGCAATAAAAAATGAAACTAATGAAACAGATTTTCATGAAAAGTAAAAAATTGATAAATACAGGAATAAAGGATTGGTCAGGGTTCTAATAGAGTCTATCTAATTCGAATGTCTTCCTTGATTTCTGATAGCTTCTCCCTGAGTCTTCTCAACATTCCATCACCAATACTAACAATAAGATCCCTATTCTCTTCAGTCATGTGAATTTATTCTTTGAGTCTGACTCTAAAAATCTCATGTAGTCTTTATTAATTCTCTAAAAATAAAGACAACTTCGCTATGAATTTATTTAATAAACATCCAATTCTTGGTTCAATTGAGGTGAGTTGATCAACCAAAAATTTCTGATTGTCTAACAAGACTGATAAAGGAGAACAATTGCATTTAAGATCTTGCAATGTGTCATTCATGTTTCTCATTGTAGCTGTGATAGCTTGAAACCTTCTAATTAAATCAGGTGAAGTACAAGATCCACTAGCAGCACTACTCCTGATAGATGCAAATTCGGTCTGCATAAATTCTTTAAATTCTAACATATCTAACTTCTTTATCATTTCCCATTTCATATTGTAGACCTTTATCAACATCTCTTTCTTAAAAGATTCAAATTATTGTCGTGAAACTATACTTCTCTTAAGTATCTGATATTTTGACTACTCTATTTCTAAGGCTCTCCTCAGAGTAACATTTTCAGATTCCAACTGAGACATCTTTGTGTACAGTTCTTCGACTTCTTTATTCCTTGAATCAGAGGCACCCTAGGCTTGATTCTCATTATCAGTTTCAGTGTGGTGCATCAGTATTAAAGGCAGCGAATCTGCATCAGATTTTTGTTTTTCCCTTCTTTTGAGTAGATTGATCCAAAGATATTTCCTCAGAGCCTTTTCCTGAATCCTCCACAAAAAAATCATCATTAATTACATCAGTGTGAAATTCAGAAACATTCTTAGCACGAACATCAGAAAAATGTTATTCCATTGGATTTTCTAAAATAATATATTCTGGACTTTCCTGAGGGCTGGCCACTTCCTCACCCGGATCTGTCTCCATTTCAATGTCAGCTTCAGCTTGTGGTTCTGTTCTTTCAACTTCAATTCATTCGGGTTCTTCTTCTATAATAGACACATCTTTCTCCCGATTCTCTCCTAAAACTTCTTCTTGAATTATTGATTGAATATGAGGTCCTTCCACTGGTTCTGACCTCTCAATGATAGCTTCCATTTCTTTTTCAACAGTATCTTATCCTACAATATTGTAAGAGAGTAAATATATTGTTGTCAGTACAGTGGAAACAAGTCCCTCATTTACAGTTCTTTTTATTTTAGTTTGAACGCCCTTATGACTTATTTCTTCCTTAGTGACTTCAGTTTCAAATCGTATTCTTCTCACAGCAATGCTAACTCTCGATTCTGCCTATCCCTCTTTGGACATAGCAGACTGAACTTGATCACTATCATCTTCTTCCTTAGACCATACTGGAAAAAGTTTCCCTTTTAATGTGCTCTAGAAATATCCATTTTTTCTTAATGTTCCATCATTGAAAACATTACTGTGATGACATCTTACTCTGGCATCCACCAGTCTCACCATATAATTTTTGAACAAAATTTTGGGAATGAATCTACTAAAAGGGTAGAAATTCATTCTGGCTTCACTATGACAGCAGTGACTCAGGTACCTCACCATGTACCTAGGGAAGATTAATTTTATATCACTGAGTAGAAGATAAATTATGTACATGTCAGGACACAATATCTTCTCTATCTCTGGAATTCATGGTGCTATCTTTGTTTGTACAAATTTCACATGATTCTTTTGATCTGGTTCCAAATAATTAACGAACATTTTCTTTATGCCAATAGAGACAAACAGAAAAGACATAATGTATTCATATTTTTTCACATAATATCATATATTTTTCAAATCCAAATGAAACACTCCCTCATGAGGGAAGTTCAGTATCTAACTAATTTCAACTAAAGAGATTGATAAATACCTATCCATTATCTTATCTATCATGGTGTCATAATGATCTCACAAACTAAATTGAATAGTATTAAAGAAATATCGAAGTTCTACCTCATAAAAAATTCAATATTTTCATTGTTGAAGGTCTGTTCGAGATTCTGAAATAACAGTTCTTGTTTTAACAACTAATTTGTTTGAAATAGCCAATAGAGATCAACAACCTTTCCTTGTATGATTTTCCTTCTTTCTGAGCACTGTTTCATGTCATTACTGGTCTCAGCCTCATCATCTCTCTTAGTCTTTTCCATTTATGCAAGAATCTCGAAAGTTTTAAAGGTTAGGGTATCAGATGTTCTAAGATTAGGGTTGAAAAGAAGTTGTGCAGTTCCACGGGTTCGAAAGGGTTTTTGTGGAAATGAAACGATTCAGAAATCAAAACTTTTCTGATTGCCTTGATTCTCATGTTTTCCTTAATCATTACATTGATTTAAAATATAAATAATATTGATTACATGGGAAAAAAACATATTCTGTTTGAAAAAAATTTACCTAAATTATTTTAAACATTATTAAAATAAAACATTATTTAAAATCAAAAAAACCTAGATCCCCCTTAATAAAATCAAACATTGCAGTGGGAAGTGGTTTAGTAAAAATAACAGCTAATTGAAATTCAGTACTTACAAATTCCAAAGATATATTCATTTAAAAACATCATCTCTTTGAAAATGATGTCTGATATCAATATGATTAGTTCTAGAATGAATAATAGGATTTTTTTGAAATATTTATAGCACTAGTATTATCACATAAAATATGCATACTATTAAAATTTAGTCCAATGTTCATAAGTGTGTTTTTCATCCATAACACTTGTGCACAAAAACTGCCAGCAAAAACATATTCGGCCTCAACTATTGACAATGAAACTAAATTTTGTTTCTCACTTGACCATGACACTAAGGATTTCCCTAAAAAGTGACAAGTACCCGAAGTGATTTTCCTATCTAATCTACAACTCCCAAAGTTTTCATCTGAATAGGAAAAAAAATTAAATCAGATGTTTTGGGATAAAGAAGAGATAGAAAACAGTTCCTTTTAAATATATATAAATACTTTTTATAGCAGTTAAATGATATTCTTTAGGATTTGATTGAAATATTGCACAAAGTCATATTGAATACATTATAGCTGGCCTGTAATCAGTAAGATATAATAAACTTCCGATCATACCATTATATAACTTGTTGTCAACTGATTTTCTAATTTCATCCAAATCATGTTTTATATTTGTAAACATAGGAGATGTATATATCTTGTTGTTTTCAAGTCCAAATTTCATTAATAAATCAGTAATGAATTTTCATTGATTCAGAACATTTCCAAAATCTTTTTGATAAATTTGTTGTTTTAAAATAAAAGTTCTTCTCCCATCATGCTCATTTCAAATTCTTTTTTCATTAACTTTGAAAAATCATGACAAAGGAATTTATTAGTTGATCCAAAAATTACATCATCAACATAAATTTGAACCAATAAAATATTAGTATTTAATGTTTTCTTAAAAATTGTAGGATATTCCATTCTAATAGTAAAATATTTTCTCAATAGAAAAGAACATAATCTTTCATAACAAGCTCTAGGTTCTTGTTTAATGCCAAAAAGAGATTTAGTATGTTTAAAAACAGAATCTGGTTTTTGAGAATTTTCAAAACCAGGAGGTCGCACAGCATAAAATTCCTCTATTATATAACCATTTAGAAAGGTAGACTTAACATCAACCTAAAATAATTTAATGTTCATATGAGATTCATAGTCTAAAAGTATTCTAATAGAATCTAATCTAGCTATAGGTGAAAAGGTATCATCATAATCTATACCTTCTTCTTGATTATATTCATTTTCTACAAGTCTTTCTTTATTTATAGTTATAAATCCTTGATCATCTTCATTATTTCTAAAGACCCATTTGGTTCGTATCGCTGGATAATTCTGTGGCCTTTCAACCAATTCCCATAATTCATTTCATGTCAACTAGTTTAATTATTCTTGCATTTCTATCATCTAGGTTTCATCATCTAATGCATCTTCAATAGACATGGGTTATAATTGAGATAGAAAGGAAAAAAATTATACAAGATTCCCTATATTTCTTCTTGTTTTTATTCTTGTTTCTAAGTCACCTATTATAGATTCTAATGGGAGATTATTTTGGGTTCTAAACTATCTTGGTAGTACACTCATAGGTTCTTCAATATCATGTTTTTATGAACTGGACTGAATTTCATATATATCTTTTTCAAAATCATTTTTCATGTTCTCAATTCTCGTGTTATATTTAGAGTCATATTCATCCATTTGATCTGTCCATTTCTCAAAGGGATCAGATTCATCATATTTCACATGAACTGATTCTTCAACAATCCTTGACTTCTTGTTATAGACTCTATAAGCATTGGAGGTAGATGAATATCCTATGAAAATTCATTCATCGGATTTTGGATTGAACTTACAATGATTGTCCATGGTGTTCAAGATATAAACCATGCATCCAAAAACTTTAAAGTAATTTACTTTAGGTTTTCTATTATTCTAATGTTAATAGGATGTCTTTTTAAAAGTGGTCTAATTAAAACTCTGTTCATTATATAGCAGGCTGTTCTTACAGCTTCTTCCCAAAAATAGTTGGGAAGCTTGTTTTAATTTAGAACAATCCTGGTCATTTCCTGAATAGTCCTATTTCTTATTTCAGTAATTCCATTTTGTTGAGATGTTCATGGTGCAAAGAAGGTGTGTTTAGTAACTATATTAGAGAAGAAAGAATTAAATTCCTGATTCTAAAATTCATTACTATGATCACTTCTTAATAAAATTAATTTAAAACCTTTTTCATTTTGAACAGTTTTACAAAAACTTTCATATAATGTAAAAGGTTCATTTTTAAATTTTAAAAAGAACAATATATGTAAATCTAGAATAGTCATCAACTAAAACATATACATATAATTTTCCAACCAAGTTAGATATTTTTGTAGTTTCAAAAAAATACATATGGATAATTTCTAGAGGTTTAGATGTAGAAATTTTTTTAATAGATTTGATGGATGTTTTGTGTTTCTTGCCAAGATGACATGCATCACAGTATTTGTTACTTTCAAATCTGAGACTAGGAAAATCAGAAACTAATTGTTACATAGATAATTTATGTAAAACATAAACATTAAAATTTACATGTCTCCTATTATAGATCCAAGATTCATTCACTTTAGCAGTTAAGTGGTTTACATGTTGTTTACACAAGGAATTTAAATCCAGGGTATACACATTGTCAGTTCTAAGTGCTCTAAATTTGAGCAGTTTATTTTTGAAAATAGAAAAAAAAATTAGTAAAATCAACAGCATAACCATCATTACATAGTTGAGATATACTTATCATATTGATTTCCAATCCTTGTACATAAATTATTTTATTGATTGAGATAGCTTCTAGATCTCCAACTGTTCCAATACCGATGATCTTCCCCTTAGTATTGTCACCAAATTTAACTAGTCCACCATCATTATGTGTCAATGTAGTGAAGTGTAATGAGCTTCCACTCATATGTCTTGATCAGAAACTGTCCATATAATATATGTCCTTTTTTTGTGACCTACTTCCTACAAAGGCATTTATACAATTTTCTTTGGTACCCATATTCTGTTCGGTCCATGGGTGTTATCCAACAGAAACCTGGGAATCCAAACTTTCTTTGTTTATTATAATTTCACAAGAGTCAAATAAATAATTTTATAAAATATCATTCTTAATTACACTTATTTGGGGTTTTCATAAGAAATGGTTTTTAGAAATATGTCCACTTGTTCCAAAGTAATTACAATTTAGTCTTTTTTCACAGGGAATAAAATAATTCTCGTATAGCTTAGGTTTTTCACCTTTACTAACAATTCCAAATATTTCCTTTTTAATGAGAACTTTCCCAATAATTTTATATAAATTATTTTATCCTTTAGTAAAAACAAGGGATGCATTTTTATAAGTTTCCAATTCAATTTGCATTAATTTTATCTTTGTTTCATAATTTGTAATGTTTGTATTAATTGAGTCAAACAGTTCAGTTAACTCCTTATATTGTTTCATCATTGTATCTCTTTCATCATAAACAGCCGTATGAATGTTTTGTTATAGACTTATTCTTCTTAAATAAATAATCATATTTTTCTTCAAACATATTGTAGTAGTCTTGAAATTTTTCATTAGTGTAACTAGATTGATAACTAGAGTCAGAAGAGTAGTATGATTGTACCTCATCTGTTTCTGCCATGAAACACATGTTGGCTTTCTGATTTACTTCTTCTTTCTTTGAGTCTGATTCAGAAGTTCTATTGTAGTCTTTAGATACACTCCATGTTGATTTCATTACATCATTGTCCTTATGCTCATAATCATTTTTTTAAATAATTTATTTTTCTTGTCTTCTTTTAGCTGAGGATGGTCATGTCTCATATGCCCCATTTTCTTGCATTCATAACATCTAACTTCCTTGTCATCCTTTTTGAAGGATTTTCTGAATCCTTTCTTCATTTTATATAATTTAGTGAATTTTCTGGCTAACTGAGCCAATTCTACATCATAATTTGATAAATAAGAACTTTCTGATTTTTCTTTGGCACTTTTCTTCAACTTTCTGTTTCTGCACTGTGATGAAACTTTCTAGGAAGTGTAATCTCACTTGATAAACACATTATACTAATTAGCTTCATCTTGAATATCTGATTCATACATCATTAGTTTTCCAATAAGTTCTCTTGTGGTTAAGTCTTTGAAAAGTGTCAACAGTCTGATTGGAGTAGAGATTCCATTCAATCTTGTAGGTAGTACCCTCAGAGCTTTTAATGCTTGATCAGCTTGTTTATTGGGATCTCCCAAAGAAGATATGTTATTGAAAATCACTATCAATATTCCATTAATTTGAGTAATACTTTAACATTGAACCATTTGTTAATTTATCAAATTTATGCTTGGCAGTAGCATATCTCATTTCTCTAATATTATTAGTTCCTTCGTAAGAAACAACAATAGTTTACCACATCTCATACGCTGTCGGGCATTGCGATACTCTGTTGAATTCATCAAGTCCTAGACCACATATAATAGCATTCATTGACTTTGAGTTCATATCATATTCTGTTTTAGTAGATACAATCCATGTCTCTGGTTTTTCTGGTATTTCATATGGAGATAGAATCTTATAATATACACTGTATCCATGGTTTTCCAGATAGATAATCATTCGTGACATGAAACATCCATATTTTTCTCCATTGAAGTACGGTGCTCTGACCATAGGCATTCCCTCTCTTATATCAGTCATATTGCTCTGTGTATAATGAATTTCATCTTGTTAAAGCTATATCATAAATCTAAAACTCTGATTACAATTGTTGGATCAGATTATACTAAATATAAACAAGAGGGGTGAATTGTGTCTTTTAAAAAATCGTCACAAGATTGTGTTCTGTCATTATCATTAATCATATAGATTAATGAAGCATAAATATTAAGTCCAGAGACACAAAATTATACTGTTTTGGGGAACAAAAGGCCCTTAGTCCAGTCCACCAACGCTCTACTCCACAAGCTTGGTAATTTTCACCATTTGGTCCTCGTTTCACTAGACCTTTCAACATCTGAGTACAGGCAGTTGACACCTTTACAATCAAAGGAAAAAAATCCTTCTAGTTCACTTACAGAACCTAAACAGCTTAGTATGAGAAGCAGGTCACTCATGAATAGAAAAGAAATATTTTTTTACTTTGAAAATAATTTCCAGAAGTTATTCACAATTTCAACAGCATTCAATTGACAGTAGATGAATCTTCACCATCAGAAATAATGATCTTCACAAAATATTCTTTCTGAGTCGATCCTATTGTAGTAAATATAGAAATATAATTCACTCCTCCAGAAGTAGCAGATTCATAGTAGATATTCGATGTAGAATGAGTGAATATTCTATCGTGATTCTTCTTCTTCAATAAATAGAGCTTTGGAACTCCTTTGAATCAGCAGGTCTATGTTTTTCATAGTCTATGTAATTATTTCTTCTTAGAAATGATATCTTTTTTACAAACCTTCTCCTCCATTTTTTGTTCATAAAAGATTATATATAATGATGACGAGAACTTATCCTACAAATTTAGATCCCCAAAAGTCACCTTTTTACTCACGATATTCAAACATTTGAATTTAATGTAGATCATAAACATAAGGTTGATGATGTAGCCTTCACCTGTAAGGTTTTCAAAGGATGGTTGATCACAAACGTAAGGTTAATGTCACTTTCTTCAAATGTAGGGTTGAAAAAATATCCATACTTTTATAAGCTTCCAAACAAAAGATACTTGATCCATACTTTCTTGAGAACATATTGTTGTTTACAAAAGTCAGGTTGATGAACCATTCTTTTTGGAAACAAACTTCACATTTAACACTTACGTATGGTTCTCCTTCCATACTTTTCAATAACCCAAACATAGTTTTCCTTCCTAACGTAGGGTTCCACTTCAATACTTTTCTGTTAACCCAAATGTAGGGTTCCTTCCTAACATAGGGTTCCTCTTCCATATTTTTCTGATAAGTCATAAAGTATAAACTTCATTTCATCCTTATGATATGTTTCTCTACATAGAGTATGAACAGTGTTTCCATAACACGCTAAATAATTTCCAGAATATGTAGAGTAGGAATAGTGTTTCCAGTATGTGCTAAAAGCAAATATGTTATAAATTAATTCTCATTGTTTAAGAATCTAAATATTTCATTTAGAAATAAAAATATAATGAATAATAATTCCTTCAATATTCTAAAAAAATAAAATCATTAGAAAATAATTAAGGGTATTTGTGATCATCAAAATTATCATAAATAGATAGAGTATTGTTCTCTACAATCTCCTCCTTTAAATAACATCACTTTGTATTTTCAGAAACAACACTTTCTCAACATGTTTGTGGGATTATCATCCCTATTATACTTTTAAAACTCTCTTTGGTATAATTTGATTGAATTTTTATCTTGGATTTGTTATCCCAATATAGATTCATCATAAATACTCTAGAGAAGGAAATAATCCTGCATATCTAAAACCATCATCTAATTATGAACAAGTTCAATGAGGAGGATGAATCTTATTTAGAACCAAAATATCAAGTATGGATATTATTTCTTGTTGAATAACCATATATAGCTCAAATAATCGAGTCTAATTAGATAATAAATCATGAAGGCATGCATGTTGTGATGGCATATAATGATGTTTTTCCTTACAAATTTTCTAGTCTTCCACCTAGAAGGGAGGTTGAATTTTTTATCGAGCTGATGAATCGAGAAATATTATTATCTATGTATCTATGTGGAATTGATAGTGTGGAACATAAAGATATTACGAAAAAAATAATTGGATAATATGGATAAAGGGTCTATATTCTGATGTTTGATACCATGGGGTTAACCAGTCCTCTTAATTATGGAGAACGATTGGTCAGTGTGCTATTGCATTCATTATCCTGTTCTGAACTAGATCACGATAAATACTTTGTATTCACTACCTCATATTGATGACCTGTTAAATCAAATATGTTGATAAAAAACATATCCATGGGTGATATTTGGTTAGCATATTATCATGTATGTGTTATGATGTAATATATCTCCATGTCCACTTTTCATACAGGGTATGTTCACTATGAGTTCATAATGATGCCTTTCGAGATCACTGATGCTACATAAATAATGATATAAAATATAAATAGAGACATTTCTATTACATAAAAATAAATATGGTAATTTTTGCAAATGATATTAAAATTTACTCCCAAACCAATGAAGAATAAGATGGTGATATTTTTAATATGAGAAATACCATGAAAAAGGATAAGCTTTATGCTAAGTATAGTAATTGTGAGTTCTGTTAGAAGGAACTCACATTCACGTGAAAGATAATCACAAGAAATTAGATACATTTTGACCCTTCAATGATAAAATCAACTAAAGTATGGATGTGGAAAAAATCTATAACAAATATATATTGTTTCCTTATATTAGCTTCGTACTATCATTGATTTGTGAAAACATTTTCTCCATTTTCAATCCTCTTAAAAAAGTTAGCTTGAATAATAGTAATGTTTTCCTAGAACTATGAATGTGAAGAGAGACTATATGAGCTAAAATGAGACTTTAATTTCCCATTTTCCCACACTACCCACAAGTGGATTTCCTACCATGAATTAAAATTATGCATCGATGAAAGGCCTGAGATGTTTGTTAATGCATAATGAAAAAGAAAAAGCATATGCATCAAAGAAGATGGATGTTAATAAATAAAACTACCAATAACATGATTTGGAGTTATAATAAATTATTTTATCTTTAAAAATATAGTAGGACTATATTTTTTAGTAAAATTACAAAATATATAAATATCACAAAAGTCTCAAATATATAATCAAGATAAATGGGATAAATATTTGCCAATGAAGATGGTTAGAGCATACTGAGGAACGTGACTTCTGAATTCACTACCACATTGAAATTATGAACCATGTGGAATACTATCTATATAGAAAAGATCCAACAATTATATCATTAATTATAATTGATCGAGATTCAATGTTTTAAAGTTAGAAAATATGGACATGGGAATCATAAAAAATGAATATCATCAATCCATTTTGGAATGATTTCCCAACTATCCTTTTTTTAGAGGGTAAAGGATACTAAAATGGATGACGTGGAAAATCAGAAGAATTTTGAAAAATATTAAATGGAGAATTATTGTAGATTATTGTTAATGAAGGGGTAATTGTGAGAGTTTTGTCATGAATCAATGTAACATAGAATCATATGTTAATGAAGATTTTATTAGATGATGCACATATAAGAACCTTATTCATCCACCCAGGAAACATGATGATGTATTTAGATATCTATAATCACTATCGGTTGGACAACATGGTGAAATATATCATATATTATACATCAATAATATTTTTATGCTAGCAAGTGAAAGTAGAAAGAAAAAAATAAAAGGGGATTATGCAACCTTTACCCATATATATATGGGAATTGAAAAACATCATAATGGATGTTGTCACTGGTCATAGAAAGATATTAAGAAGAAATAATTATTTAATGGGTGTGGTAGAACATATAACAATGACTTCACATTTAATTGAGATTTGAAAGGATTTATGACTTGATCAACACGCACATATATACATCAGTGAAGTGGTATAACTACATAGATTACCACTATTGATTATATCTGGTCAAGATCCATGATTTACCATTATGTCCAAAAAAATCAATAACATGCTCTAAACACTAATATGAACTTCAGTATGGCCTACAATAATCAAAATACTGACCAATCTATGTGCAATACCTGTAACCCTTATGAAATGTTTAGAATATGCCCAATTGACCTCAATGGATGAAATGATTGACATATTCCTCTGATTGAGATCTCTTACAACAAAAATTTCTACTAGAGCATCCAAATGTATCGCAATAAATATATTTATGGGAACATGTGTGGAATACCTATATGTTGAGATGATGTTGGTGAATGAAAACTATTATGTCCTTAAATGGTCAAGGAAATGGTGGGATATTTCAATTCCATTCAGTAGGAAATCAATGCTAATCAGATTTGCCAAAAGAGATATATTGAAAATTTTTACTGGGACTTATATTTTAATAATATAGATAGGTTATTCTAATGAATACATAAATGGAATAATGTGATGAGATTTGGGGAGACGGGAATTCTTGGTCCAAGATACATCACCCCCATTGAGATTTTTAATGACATTAGATCAATGGAATACCCACATGAACCCCCCAAACATATCTCAAGAACATGATTTATTCGATGTATACCTCTAGAGAACGTAAACAACATACCTCTCACATGTACTCAATACAGTGGTGGTTCCTTTGGATATTGACTTTTACTATGAGGAGTAACTGGCGAAGATATTACATTTTAGAGAAAATGTTATATGAAATTGAAAATAAACCAAATTAAATTGATATAGAGAAACAAAAAGTTTGAATATGTGATATAGGAATGAGAGTATGTGATGAAACAGAGTTACCCTCATATGTTCTACTGTGTGAAATGATGCTTTTGGGGGAATAATCTTTTAATGGATAAGAATATAACAACCTGAACTGTTATAAATAAAATTATCCTTTTCATTTAATTAAATGCCTTATTATAAAATATGGTTATATAAAATGCATGCACTTATATTATTTTATAATACCCAATTACATTTAAAATTACATTAATTATCCTTAATATTGATAATATATCCATTGTGCATTGATCATATGATTAGTATTAATATTGGATTTTAACAAATCTAATTGACACATACAAAGAAATTGGTAACCCAAACCAGTAGGAGAATAGAAAATAAAGAGAATTTATCCTAGCTTCCAAGGGAGATATCTTTTCTGGGATTTTCCCTTGACCAATCCTATAATGAGATCAAACAAATTAATCATGAGAAAAATCTTTTACATTAGCATTTTATGTTCATCGAGATCATGAACCAAACTATTTTCCCTGAACCACCCCATGAATGTTCCACCATCACACACAACATTATTAGGTCATTTAGTGGCATATTAAAGTGATATGTATGATGACATTAGAAATATTAATATGTATA
Organism: Viscum album; assembly: GCA_963277665.1. Lineage (NCBI taxonomy): Eukaryota > Viridiplantae > Streptophyta > Magnoliopsida > Santalales > Viscaceae > Viscum > Viscum album. The sequence continues at coordinate 251,038,505 of OY728139.1, forward strand.
TTATTTTTTTATAAAATAATGATATATTTTCATAATTTTTTTGTAACTTTTTTCTGGTGTTTTATATTGATACAATCTAGTAAAAAATATATTTTTGGTTAATAATAAAAGTCAGTTAAAAAATTTATGATTATATAGATTTATGAAATAAAGTATATTTTAATATTTATGAATATTTTTTATCAAATATATATTATAATAGAATTTTGTTGAAGTTAAATGAAATTTTTATAAGGGTAAAAAAATAGTTATTGTAAAAAAAATTAATTAATTAATGTAAATTTTATATTACAATTCATAATTCAAATATTCAAAAAATTATATTGATAAAATTAATGTTATTTTGGATTCATAACATCAAATTAATATAGTAATATATTTTCATAATTTTATTAGTGTTTAAAATTATAACGTAAAAATTAAAGATTGTATAAATATAATTTGTTTTTTATGACATAATTAATGACATAAAATTGATGTAATAATTACTATATTTTGGATAAATGACAAAATTAGTATTTAAAATTTAAAATAATGTGATTTTAATTATATTATATATGTTTTTTAAATTCATTTTTAATCATCTAAAACCCATTACACATTTTAATGTCTTAAAATCATTTCTTTCAGTGTGTGATTCACCTCCACCTAATCCATGGCATTATATTAATAATATTGGAAATTTTCTATGTAAAATAAAAAAAATTCCAATTTTAATCATCTATGGATAAAAACCAAGGGATGGTTTTTGGTTTCGGATATTTTTTAATGTAGAGTTGAGAAACTAAATAATAATGAAATCTCTTCAATTACATATATAAATCCACCAATGATACAATTTATCATCACTAAAAATGCATAGACCAAATCATTACTCTTAAATACCATCTATTGAGTCCTACAAAGGTGCAAAAATATCTCAAAAATCTCTTACCATGATTTTCGAACCACCATCTCAAGGTAAGGGACCTTCCTCACCTCCTTTCAATTCAAGAATTATTGTTGAAATTAGTCTTCTTAATATTTATTAGGTATATTTTCAATAATTTATAATCATTAAAAAAGCTTCCATGTGAATTTATTTGAATCATATATTGATTATGATATGTCATTTTTACCCTTACCTAGGCTATTACTATATAAAAATCCTCAAGGGAACATCCACTCTCCACTTTTTATCATGAACATATTTTTGTTATTCCTATAAATATCAATTTTGTTGGGGTATATTCTTATGTATAAAAATTTCTTTAATTTGATATTTTAATGATTTAAGATTCGTTCAACATCATTATTCCTTCCATTATCCTCTATGTACATCAGTTACTATGAAAAAATATATTAAAATTCTCACATTATCTCTATTATTAATGTTTCCTTTTTATATTATGACTCGTATTTATAATTCCATGTTTTGGGTTATGTTGTTACATTTCCCAAATTATTACAATTTTTTAATGTGATTATATACCCCCTTCTCTCGCATTAACATATTTTTATGAATCTTTAAGAGATGTCAATCTCCGGATGACATTTTACCATGATTTTTCTATTTCATTAAATTTTGTTATGAGTATCATACCCACTTACTATTAAGATTATTAACATATATACACATATTTCATTAATGTAATATAAAAATATCTGTATTCCACACAAATTTATTATGGAATAAATTATGATAATTAATGAATCATTATTGTATGATCTATACAAAACACGTAATCATGAAAATGAAATGATTGTGATGGGTGCAGCCTGAATATTGTTACACAAAAATGCATTTTGTATTATTTAGTATCATGATAATTCATATTGGGACATAGAGTGAACCCAATAACTTTTATTGAAATTTTTCAACCATGATTTCATGGCGGTTCACCCATTACCTATTTTTATGAAGTAGAGTTTTATTTTGTTGTCAAAATTCCCATGTACAACTTATGATTATAATACTATATCATGTATCGTTGTTTATTCTAATGAATATTAATCATTCTATCACCCATTTATATAAATATTAAATATCATGTATCACATTACTCCATTTTTAGTTCATTACAAGGTGTTATTTCTCACCTCATTCTCATTTCTATCCAAGGGTTATCCCATCCAGTTTTTAAAAGTAAATTGAATTTTAAAATGACATTAAGGAGTGTTTAAATAAATTTTTGTATCCAATTTTAATTTTTTTTAAATAATCACGATTCCAAAATACACATGATGTCTTTATATTTCAGGTTGTATTATGTTTACTTTTATATAATAATTCATGTTTTAATTTGAAATAATGATAATGGTTTTTTAATATCTTTAGTAGAGTGTATTTAACAAAAAATTATTATTCCGATTGGAGAATAAAAATACTATAAAAAGATATTTAAAAATATTACTAATGAAAATAAAATGTTCACATTAAAAATGTTATTTAAAAAAAATCTCAATATATTGTGAAAATATTTTTATTTGAATATGACCGTGGAAACATATAAATTGAGATAAGAATAATAATGGATATAATGAATGGATAACACAATAATTCTCTAAACATTAAAATAAACATTCATTCCAATCTGCAGTAAATAGATGATGAAATGACCCATGTATATTACATAAAAAATTATATTTAAAAAATAATGATAATGTTAAAAATTAAGTATAATATCATTATGAAATCATTTATGTTTATAAAATAGTATTCATGAGAAAAAATAAATACAATAGAGGATGAGTTATTTTAAATGACTTTAAAACCATTGAAATAATGTTTTAAAACAAATACACCATTGAAAATATTTAAAACCCCAAAAAATGAAAGGATTAATGAAATAAATAACATAAAATATAATGCGTATAATATTTTTCATTTTATTATATTAATTGATTGAATATAAACACCATATTATTGAATATTTGTGGATCAATAAAATTATGTCAAAAAGAATGAGTTTTGAGTCAATAATACATTACAACATGGGTAATTCTTGAATAAAAAATACATTAAATAGTAGAAAATATCAGGATTATGTAAAACTATTAATTTATATGAAATAATACGTTAAACCAAATTCATAAGGAACAAATTATAGTTTATACCTATAATCATCACATTTAAATATAATTATCTTCCCATTAATTAAAATTGTGACCATGAAAATCCTTGTAATTTTTATAAAATTCTAATAAATATTCCATGAAATAGAGAACTTATAAGAATCATTAAATATCATGATAAATGTATCATTAATTATCAAATATTAAAATATTAATAATATACACTATATAAAAGTAATTAGGATAATATTAAAGATATGTATTAATGAAATATCACTGAGATTAATAATCCTAAAAAAGGATTATATTATAATTGATAGCATTTAATCAATAATTTTAGGAACAATCAGTTCATAGTTGAAAAATTACATTGGTATGTCGACCTGAGGAAAAGTGGTAATTGTTTTGTATATGATATAATAACAATAATCACATTGTTATAATTTTATACATAAAATATAAATTTAAAACTAGTTATTGAAATTTGGTAATGAAAAATTTATATACATTATAATATGGAGAAGTTAGTCTGTATGTACGCATGAGTAGTGTTGCCAATTTTTAAAGTCCTTTAAAGAAAAAATTTAGGTATTATTTTATTTTACTGAAATATTATTAGATCATAAATATAATATGACCACTTTAAACACCTTTTATATACCTTTTATTTGATTAATTATTGAGAAACTAATCACATCGCTTCACGGAGGTGGAAAAAAACATACAAACGAATGAAATTATCATTTTTAAGTCATAGAAATTTTAAAAAAATAATATATTATCTTTATATAATTATAATTATTTCATGAATTTCATATATTTAAATATATATTCAATACATAATTATAAAAATCTTATTTTCTATTGGTGGAAGACCAATTACACAAGTTTGCAAGGTGGTTGTATGACATACACAAAAATGATGGGTTCGTTTCTCATATGACAGAATATAATGTGTGTATAAGTTATAAAAAAATATAATAATTCGTAATTATATGGAATATAATGATGATATTATTTCAACTTGTATGAAAAATATTTTAATGAGTTATAATTTTAAAAAAGAATGTGGTTGGGGTGGACGATTACCTATAATTAGATAAACCTGCCTTAAATTTCTAATTAAGGATGATTGGAAGGGTATTTAAAATAAATTATCACATATAATTCATATATTATAATTTTTAAAATATTATTGGGTATGATTTATATATATATATGGCTTAATGTGGTTTATAATAATGACTGAAGGAGGAGTCCTTTCATAAGGGTGGTAAGTGCATTTTTTGAAATTTATAAAACATTATAATTAAATACCTATTTAAATACTTTTAAATTGAAACAAAAAGAAATGTATTATAATATAATGGTTATATTATATTAAAATTTTTATAAAATATAATTTATATAGGTTTATATAACATATTAAACAGCATTCGAATTTTTATCCCCTTGGTTAAAAAATTTAAACGGTAGATATAATTATGGACTATTAAATATTAATGGTAACAAATTTAATTATAAATTAAAAACTGTATCATAAATTCATAAATAATTACATTACCTAAAATTTATCATCATATATTTTCCTTTTTAAAATTTTAATTATTTTTAAATAATTTTATAAAATATTATTTATCATAATATCATTAATATGTTTTAACACTATTCATTTAGTTTTCCATTAAAGTCATCAAGATAACACTTTAATTTGAATATAGATAGTTAAAACATCTATTATTTATTATATACATATTTTTTATTCTTTATACACTATATCTCAACAAATATAAAGTACATTTGTAGTTTTTAAATTCATTTTCCTGATTTTTCTATTACTTGAACATGCGATGTATCAGCGTTGCATAAGCATTTGAGGTAAATATTCTGTCTTGAAAATTAAAAATAAATTATCAGGATAGAAATAATATAAATTTCAAATATATAAATTTATCACCACATAAAATTAATTTTTTAGAATTTTCAAAAAATATAAACATATTAAAAGAATGAGAGTGACATTTTTGACTTTATCATCTATATATAACATTATGATAGTGAATATCAAATATGAATGAAAAAAATGAAATATTTTTGAATTTTGAATGTTAATTGTTGAAATATTATCATCCAATAAAATTAATGCATTCTTTGGAATGAATTTTAATCCCCATCATACTAGTTGTAACCCTAATTAACCCTTTTTTACCATTATAATGGTAATAAAATTTACTTATGTTACTATTAATATTGACAAAAAACTAATTCAACCATATTACATAATTATTAATTATTATTATTATTATGGTATGAATTTTAATAAATTCCATTAATAAAATAGGTAGAGTATCATTAAAAATTAATCTCTTAAAATATAATGAAAATAAATTTCACAAAATATTCCTTTTAATGCATAAAAATATATTCAACCAAATAAACCAATAATGATTAGTAAAAAAATATTCTATAATTTTTAATTAAAATAAACTAATAAAATTTTTACTATAATCCAAAATATAATTTTTCTTGCTTATATTTTGAAATAAAATTCCTTTTCTAATAAATATCAGTATTTTTCACTATTGATTGACAAATAATAGTTTTTAGAAAATTCTCAAAAATTCATACCAAGATAAATTTCAAATGAAGAATTTAAAAACTATTTCCTTCTTATGAAATAAAAATTTTTGAAGTTCAATATATTATTTGAATTTTTTTCTCATAAAACAATTATATTTTTTGAAGAAAAAAATTTTATTCATAAAACGACTTTAATAAAAAATTGTGTTCATGTTTTATAATAATTAAGAAATATAATTTTATGGATCAAGAACGTCATTAATATTTAATAATTTTTATCCAAATCATGCCTACTTATTTTATAACATGGTTATAACTATAATATTTAAATAATAATACTTTTTGGTTCCTTTAGGTTCGATGTTCAGTGTTCTATAATCTATCAAACAAAGTATTATTTTAAAATATATGAATATTACATTCTCTATCATTTAATAAATTTTACCTTTAAATTTTAACTTCATAACATCATTCAAAAGAATGAATATCGAAAATACCTATATTAAAAACACATATAATAAAAAGGATTAATAAATGTAATATATAGAGGGAATAAGAGATATATAAGTCATCTATAATTACTCACAATTGGGTTTATAAAGTGGTGAACACTTGTGGGAATTGAATATATTGGCATGGATAAAATCGTTATTGTTACACTATTAATTGTGAGTAACATAATACATTGATCATAATAATTTGAATGATGTTGATAAAGACAGTAAACCCAAAATCATAAATTAATGACTTGTCATAAATTCAATTAAATCATTATAAATTAATTTAGTTGGATTAATTTGTTGTTTCATGATAATTTATCTTGATTTTAGGACTTCCATTACCATCATGGTTAATAACATTAGGTAATATACATATTTGATTTTATTGAAATCAAAAAACAGAATTTAATCCTTTAATCAATTTATACTAAAATGTTATATCAATATAAATGATGAATATTCATTATTAATTAACTATAAATAAAGAACTAAAATAAACATGTATCATATCACACAATCAACATTAGAATAAAGAGAAATTACTTATATCATTAGATATTAAAAACTGAAATGGTTAGCAAGGTTTAAGGGAATATAAAAAATGAATAATCATTAATATGAAGATATAAAATATCAATATCCCAATCATGACACTAAAAAAATGTCAATGTAGATTATTCCATAAATAAATACTCTTATATTATAAATAACCATAATAAACATGGCATTAAATATAGTTTAGTCTAAAGCCCATCTCATTCATTTCGTAATTCATCCATAACAATGTATTAATATTATTTTGATACAATACCTCATGTTAAACCCATGATTCTCATGAACATAAATCCAATAAATTGAGTAATAAAATATCATTCATGACACATTTGCATGGGGGAACACACTACGACTACCCCAATCTCGTCTTTAATAGGCCAGGGGATGGTGACTGGTGTAGAGTAGAAATATCAAATACATGAGAATCCTTAACCAAATATACTTGTACACATGCACCTATTTCCACACCCATACAAATGATGAACTATAAACCAACTAATAATTATGAATAAATACAAATAAAATTCCTCCATCAGATTATTGAAATATGTAATAGAAATTATAAAGGGAAAAAATACAATCACACCAAAAAATTATAAGAATGTCCTAACTGTAATGTATAAGAGGGGACTATTTTTGAGGTAACCGAATGAACTCGCCTCAGTATCTTCGGCTCACTATGCTCTACCTGGTCATAGTCCCCATATGACTCTATTAGATGGAACATTTCCTACATAAGACACAAAACATGCAGGAAGATCCCATAATGAGGTGAGTATAATAAAACCTAGTAGGACACCCTAATATCAGTAAGAATATAATATCCAAATTAATAGTCAGATCATCAGAGGTACATGTCATCTACACATATAATAATAATATCTTGATATACTCATAATATACACACAATATGAAGGAAAAAATAATAACAATATTATTAGCCTATGATTCTCTACATCATGGTTCTGCATTTCACTCATCTGGGATAACACACTCTATAAGTTAGATAATGATAATGAATTCTATGTTATATGTAATTCTCATAGGGTCTCACTAAAATATGTACATGGTGGAATTCAAAAGATATCAGTACACAAATAGGAAATCACACCTCGAGCATGGGGTATAACCATAACCCAATCTACATTAACCATTTATGTTGGGGATCGACCCTTGTGTAGTGGTGGTTATGAAAATACCTATAACCACACCTGTGTAAAAGATGATGACGATATAGGATCTCTCTCTAGGCCCCATGATGGGATTTCACAACTCTATCTATGAATATAGTTCCTTATAGGGGATCACAATCATATACACTAGACAAGATTCTGAAACTACCCTCAGAGATAGGATAAAAGTCATATAGACTAATAAAACATGTCCAAGTTAAAGAGGATAAAGGGTTTGGAAATTATTGAAGGATTAAAAAACATGTCCCTTTGACATCGATTCCTTCACATGTATCACATCCTATGCCCATTTCCATGTTTGAGTACATGGTGTGTCCAAGCTAATGGAATCTTAAACATGTATAAGTCTATCTAGACATATATGTTACCAAGTACCCATTTTTTCAAATATGGAATACTCATGGCCATGTATGTGTACCCTCTGAGGTAAATTCTAAGCCACCGAGAAAGTTTTATAGTCTATGTGACAGTCGTCACACACCGTGTGATTTTAAATCATCCTTCCGAAATCCTGAGCACCATAGCAAGGGACCAATAGGGTTTGTTTTTTATTAGATTTTGTGTATTTCATGATTTTATAGATCCCATAGAATATATTTCATAATAATCATCTACTCTTATATAATATTTCATATCCACCAATCATGTCAAAAATCAAGGATCTGGCCAGATCATGCCTCTATGTAGCCACATTATGGAATCCAGTATTCTTTTTTGCACATGAATTAGTTTTCGTTGATCCTCATCGTCATCACACACTCGACTAGGAATAAAGAGGATTTATTACGTGATATTATTAAATGACCACCGTCATATCATACTGATCCCATTACCAATCATAACCTAGATATGTGATATCCATTCGTTTCTATAAGAAACTTTTCTATAACAATGGATCATCCGGTATTTCATAGAAACACTGATCAAATGAATCACTGTTGATTATATATTGAACAATTTTTGGGGAAAATGAATTAAAAATTTATTAATAAAATCATCAATGATTATATTTTGCACAATCTATTTCCATTAGAATGATGAATGAAGATCCAAATTAAAATAATTAATTTATCGCAACAATCCTCTCTAAATAAACCATCACCTACAATACGATCGAACCAAAATCAATACATTGGTCAATTGATTTATTATAATCATAGAATAATAATACTTGGATAAATCTATATAATAAAAATATCATACCTCAAATTGGGTCGATTATTTATGAATAATGTATCCATGTCATTACCTTTGGAAAGACCCATGAATTTCATTGCACATAGACTAATGATCCATGATCTGGTGGTTGTTATTTTGATAAATATTCTCCAACACTATCTACAATGTCTTTAGGGTTATTTAGATAAACTAGATATTTCTTAATATCCATATATTTATAGGAAAATAAATAGTTTACTTCTTATATTAACAAATAAATTACTCAATTTAATAATTTAATTAATTCTCCCATGAAGGTACACAACTGGAACATCCAACACACTCCATGGTGAAGATTCACCTATGGTGAAACCAATTAATTTAATTCAACAGAGGACTCATTTTTCTAACACAATGCAACAATTATGATTTATTCCACTTCTTTAAAAAACTATTCTTGCATTTAATTTAATATAAATCAAAAATTAATTACAGGCACATAGGGTCTCAAAATATCACTTATTCTTAGAAAATTTCTATCTTATGAAACCATATAATATTTGACTGTAATAAATGTAAAAATTAGAGGCATTAGTTTCTACACACCATGGGGATTTAATCCTCGTAATGGAGAAAAAAGAGTATATTCAATGAGATGTGGGTACTGAGCGCACATTTGGGTATCACACTCCCAGCTTCTCTCTTGAATATTTTTGGGCATCCACTAGAAAAACACTAAATGAATTTATCACCCATAAAATATCATCTCCTTCTAATCCTCATTCTCTATCGGGTAACCAAAAAATGTATTCCCATCATCATCATCTTTCATCTCACCTTAGTCAATCACATGTAATAGGTCATGCACATACCTCCTCAATTGGGACACATGGGAGACATTGTGATCCCAGTCTAACTAAAGTTGTATAAACATGTGGTAATCCACCTTTTCAACTATACTCAGTATCTAGAATGGGCTAATGATTCTCAGATATATCTTCACTTCTCATACAAACATCTAAAAACCATGTCAATTAGAGACCCTAAAAAACATGTGGTATCCCTTCTCAAAATCCAATGGCCTCTATAGTTTGTCCACATATAACTTATGATGGATCTATAAAGTCATAATATATTCCTTGATGATATGATGCATCTATGTAGTGGATTTCACCAACTCTTGGACCATAATTTTTCACTCTTCAGGATTGGTCCATCATAGCAGTGACATGTTGGGTCACCCACATAGGGATTTAAATGGCGACATACATATGGTGTAATGGTAGCTTTTATTGAATAAAAACTACATCTATTGTAGGTTATCCTCTCAAATCTGTCCAACATCAAAGAAGAAAGACCACATCATGCCCTTCGTGACTTGAATGGTCTTCTCGTTCTCGTCATTAGTATTGGATTGAATAGCCTTACTCAAATGAAACGGAGTCCAAAATACCTCTTTCAATCCCATCCATAACCAAGATTTGAAGTAAGCATCATGTTTTGAAATTATCATAAAACGGGAATCTGTGGATTGAGACTATCTCTTTCGCTTAGGGGTTTTACAATATCTACATTTAAATCTACTCTTAAATAGCTAGGGATTAAGTCAAATTATTTAGATTCCCTACGGTAACCCACATGGAATCGTGCCATCGGGCGTACATGTTAATCCAATAATGAAGACAATGCATATCTCATCCCACATCATTAAAATAACCATAAGGGTTTGAGCCAAACCTAATAGATCATGGTTATCAGCCTTAACTTACTATTAAAAATGTTAGTGTGATATAAACTATTCAACTACCTACATTATCCCTATACATCAAAACTGACATTGGTGGTCCTAATACATCTTCTACACACATAGATGTACGCATAATGGTGATGTATGAAAATCTCTCAGAGACTCCTCCAACAACATCATTTATATTATCGTTCATCCTTGAAAAGGAAAGACTTGTTGCTTAACATTATAAAATACATCAAGATCTTGTCATGTGGATATCTAAATATGTAGGGTCTCAGATAATATTTTTTCCAAGTTGTCCCTTCATGACTGTATGTAAAAACGGGGTAAAAATATAAATAAGTGTTAAGATCAACCATCCACATTCCTAAAAAAATTGTGTAATTAGGTAAATTTATATGAACATTATTTCTAAAGTGCGATCAAGATCTCTTACTAAGAACATATGATACCCATTCTCCTTCACAATACTATAGTCAATTTTGAATCCATAATCCTAGAGGAACTCTATAAATAACATATATCTAATGGTACTATGATTCAAATAAAAGCTATATGTGGGGCTCTAATGGTTAGAAAAGATGACAAACCACTCACCCATCATGTAGTGTTGCCACATATTCAGTAGGAAGACTACTACTTCTAAATCAAGATCTTGGTTCATGTAGTTCTACTCAGGATGTCCCATGCGACATGAACCATAAGAAATATATACCTTCGTCTACATAAACACACAAAACATCCCATGACATGATTCATTTAATAAAAATATGTACTCAACACCCACAAAATGAAATCTCATTACTAGAGTGACCATCAATCTCTACCTCAACTCATAAAAATCCTACAAAAAACTCTATGTACACATGAAATCATTCCCCCTTTAGGTCACATATTTCAAAAAATGATATACAAGACAAATCAGGTTGGAATCTCGGATACTATCATTCCAATTGGAGGAGTATATACACCTTCTTTGAAATCATGGTCTCATCTCAAACAAAACATCCTCAAAATATATTAGGTCCACTTCCACTCCATATGCTACAGTAAAATGTCCCATAAATTTTACATCCTAAATCTAGAACATGAACATTGTGATATTCCCATAAGGGAGGTTCTATTAGAGTATGTCCAAAACCATCATCATATTTTTCATGTGATCCTCTATAGATGTTGAGTATAATTCAATATTTTCAATGAAAACTACAACACACCATTATATGATAGAATGAAATGTCCAATTCATGGGTCCCATAATTATTATTGGGGAATTCATTACACCAAATTGAATCACCAAGTACACATAGTGACTATAATGAAATCATTAATTAGTCTTCGGTATATCCTCATCTTTTACTCAGAATTGGTTGAAGCTAAATCCAATGTAAATTGTCGAGAACCATATTTCCCCTCAAAAAAATTAATTGAGATCATTGATCCTCATTATTCAATAATATTTCTTTACCGTAATGTTGTTTTGGTGATGAAAATCCACAAACAACCCCAAGATACTATCAACCATCGTGGAAACAAATACTCGGGTTGTACATGGTGAAGCACTCAGTCTAACAAATCCTATAATTTACAAGTAATTCAACTGCACCCTCATATCATAATGATATTTGGGAGACATGTGATATTCTAGTGTAGTAATCTGGTGTATCCCAAGGTATCGATCGATCTACAAGTATTTATCTTGGTGGGGAGGTAATACTAACATATCCTTGGAGAAGATGTCCTCATAAACCACCTCCATTAAAGTAAATTTAAAAATCAAACAATATACTACATCAAAGGTCATGATATACCACTGATGAGAAATCAGATGTACCATATTATGAGAGAGTCTATCCTACTATGTCTCGGATCCCTTTTCACCCACAATGCAAAACATCAACATATCATTATGGACACACCACATCATCTTCATGAAACATTCTATCTAGTAAGTAACTATATATAACCAATCCACACCTATGATAAATTCATAAGGCCTCATCAAAATTATAAATAGATCCCAAATGAAAAAAAATCAATAAGAGTTAGGTCATTCCATTAGAAAATGATTGTGATCTATGAGCGACATCTTGTAGGAGTCTCTATATAGAAGGGTCACGCCATAGTCTCAACAAAAATCTCTATATATCAAACCATGTATGTGGAAATTAAAGAATGATTATCACATATAGATACTAGTATTGTATGTAAGATATATAAGTCAAAACATTGACCTCGTATCATCATAAGATCCACTGGGTTATAAGCCTAGAATACATATAGCTACCCATTCCCATATTCCTCTACTTCTTATTCCTAGCGTGGACCACATTAGGGTAGTACAAGAAAAAATTCATAATTTCATCCACATATAGATTATCTACTTGATCATCTACTATGTATTCTACCATGAATACCTAACATCTATTTCCCATACTTTACCTTAGTCATACCATCCTCTATATATCTATCAGTCATATGGTGGTTCAGAAAATCCCATGTGAGAAGTCTCATATCATCATAAGAGTAGAAACTCTTCTTTCTAGGATGGCTAGATCTATAATTTGATTCGTGGACTATAGAAACTCTTTTCAAGGATTTCCTCCAAAACTGCTCACACATCTAGGACAATATTTCCTTTGTTGGCTCCTTAACACCAATGTATCAGATCCGGTGCACCAACTGTTTACACGAACTATTTTCTTCTTCTCTTCCAAGAAAATATCAACCACTAAAAAATGATCTAAACACCCAACAAAGGTATAAATTCCAAGTAGTATCATGATTAATCAAAGACTCTATATAGTCCTCATCTGAATGTATGATCCCGAATGAACAAATCATATACCATATCAATTTACTTCTGAGAGATAATGGGGATCCATAATAAATTCTCAACCATTGTCATACTACCATACTGATGCATTTGAAAAAATAAAAATCACATGGAACTCAAAATAGTAACATATAACCCCTATTAGAAAATTTTCATGAACTCTGACCATAAACGAGTCAACTCACCATATAAATGGGTCACTAATCTACACCATCATTCTATATAGACATGGATATTACTCACTACTAGGACAACCATCTAATCTGCTTGTGTCCTGACATGACTACAGAATCATGTCACCACCCCAATCTATTACTCAGCCATATGTTGGACTTTATCACCTAGAAACATGAAGGTATTGACTCATTGAAACACATAAAAAATTCTAACCCTGTTAAAATCATATATAATTAAAATCAGTATCATATGTTACTCGATATGTTGTTCTATGATTACTAAACCACCTAGAGGAAGCACCTCCTGAACCTGAATTGGTATTAAAGCCTTGATTCTAATGGTACAATCCTTGTGATATTTTAACTGAATCCTAGTTGAAAAAAATCATGGATGAATCCAAAAATAATATAGACATACAAATATCAATTAGTATATATGGAAAGGTGTCTCAAGAAGCACATAGAATCCAAACCCCATTTTTATATGATGTATGTTTCAAATATTTAAAATGAAAATAATTTCTACATGTTACATGTAGATAAAAATGTTTTCAGTGTCCCTGTGTATTGATACGTCGACCTCCACACCAATAATTGATTCTATGTAATGAGTTTCAAACTCAAAACACATAATATTGTTTCCCCAAAGTAATCAGATGGACTGCAGAACTAAGGTAGAACCACCTCTGATACTACTCTTCAATAAACAGTACCAATTAGGCCTATTACAGAACTACCCCATTCCCAACTACAATAGGCCCGTGGTTGGGAAGAATAACTGAGATGGAATATAACACAAAGTGGAGGCCTTATCCTAATAAACCATTACACATACACATCTTTAAGACCATAAAAACTGAGATGTAAAAAAACTAAAAAACATGGATACATATAACTAATATACCAACATCAGAGTATGAAAAAAAAGTACTGGAAAGAAAAATTTGCAAAATACAGTCCCAAAAAAAACTAAAAACAAGTACAACCTATAATTTATAAAATGGGAAACGACGATAACTTCAGGAAAACACATCGGTCTTTTTGGATCACTAAGATCCAACTCGTCCTGGTTGTTTTAGGACCCTATCAAAATGTTAGGCATCTTCATAAGGCACAACAAGTGTGGGAAAATCCCATTCATGGGTTAGAATAACTATAACTATTAGAAAACCCGAAAATAAATAAATATATATATATATATATATATAATATCCTCTTAGTCGATGAACAACCTCAAGGTATGATCACTACCATATTTTTAGCCAAGTATTTCAGGATCATGATTTCAACATATAACTCATCTGAGATAACACACTCCACAATTCAGATATCAATGATTCCATCTACTTTAGATTTCATGGCCATTGTATCTCACCATATGAAGCACACACTGATTGTTTGAATAGATCAATACAAAGATAGGGGATCACTCCTAATGCCATGGGGTATACCAAAACCCAAATCTAGATTAACATGCTAGGTAGGGGATCAATACCTATGAATTTTAGGTCATAGTGATACAACGAAGAAAAAGTAGTTAAAAGATAATTAGTATAGAGGTTCTCAATTTAGTCCTCATGGAAGGTGTAAAAATATCTATCTAAGACTAATGTTACACATTAGGTATCACTACCTTTTAATGTGGATGGAATTCCAAAAACAACTTATAAAACTGATCAAGGGGACATACCCTAATGAAACTTTCCTAATATGATGAGGATAAGGGACTAAATCCATATCTGAAGGAGTATACATTGTGTACATGTAGGGAACAACATGTCCCTTTGAACTGGGTCCAAACCCTATATCACTGATCACCTATGTGTCCTTATCTATGTACATTGACTGCCTTAGACAGTGCACTCCTGACCATATGGATGTCCCTATGGCTGTGCCCATTCCCTAGTACAGGGCCATCCCATGTTGACATATTCCAATCCATGTCCATTTACCCTCTCAGGTACACATCTATATAAAATGTAATGTCCATGAACTGTGCAATACATTAAACATATTGTGTGATATTTATTTTATCAATGTAACCCCTAGTTTTATAGCCATAGAATGACACAACAAATATTATGAATTAAATGTTGTGTACATTACTAATTTCTAGAACCCAAAAAAATCAACTCATGTATCCTCATCCACCCATATATCCTCTGATCCAGCATCTTGTCATTCCATAAATCATGGATCTAGTTTGTATGAGCCTCACCATACTGACATTAAAGAATTCTACCATAGAATATACATGGGAATCATTCTTTATTTATCCCCATTGTTATCACATTCTAATGTTTGAAGATTGAGAATCATTGGTTGGATTTAAATCCATTATCACCATAATCATAGTTCAATCCATTCATTGATCTAAACATTGATCTGTGATTTTAATCCCTTATGCCAATCAATTGTCGTAAAATGATTTATTCTTCATTATTTTAAAAAAACAAATATTCAAATAAAAAATCTGTAATGAATGAATTAAAATAGTGGTTGAAAACCATGAAACATGTAATATAGGTATGGAACTCATCTTTATTTAGATTTTCCTCAAAATATTTCCATTAGAATGAACAAAATAGATCCATAATAAAATAAACACTTTCTACCAATAATCTTCATAAAATAAACTCGCTCCCGTAATAAAATCGAATTTTGAATCAATCTGCTAGTCAATTAACTTCTATTTATCATATGATAAAAATAATAGTAAATCCACATAACAAAAATTTCTTAGCTCATGTTGGATATATATCTGATGTAGAATGAATCCATTTCATTTTCATTGGGGGGATCCTTCAGTTATAATGTAGATCGATCGACAATCAATGATCTGATGGTTGTTCATATGAGAATGATCATCCAATGCTCTTTTTAATATACCCAATATTATGTGTCTAGCCCTAATATTTCATCATAGATTTATTTTTATAGGCATTATATTAGTTCATTATATATCATAATAATATACATAAAATAATTTATTTATTTTATTAACTTTCCTATGATGGAAGTCAAACCAAATGTTCAATACATTCCATGTTTATGTCATGCCTTGGAAAAATTGCACACTATGAACTCAATAACAACCTTATGTTTCTATTTCATGACACCTTTTAATTTTTATTCATCTTTTCAAGAATAATACTCAAGCTTATAATTTATTATATTTAATAGATAATAAAAATTAATTATGGGAACATCTGACCTCAGAATCTCTCCTCGTCTCAACACCCTTGTCCACAATTAATGTATTTAATAGTTTAATTTTATACAATGAAAAATAAGAGTCATTAAAATATCATTAATCATATAAATATTCCATAAATTAAAAACATGTAGGGGGATTATATGAATTTTTTCATATGATAAAGCCTAAAATTATATTCACATAATTGTATATTTCACTTCAATGTTATCCCCATATAAAAAAAAATCCTAATCTCCATTTTTATATAATCCTTTACATTAATATCAGCTAAAATTTTCCCATTCCCAAACTCAGAGATATGGTACTAAATGAAATATCTATATTTATGGATTTGATACCTATAAAATTCACCAAATTTTAATCACCAAAAACATAAAACATCAAAAGGAAATATTAAATCACCTACAACCACAAGGACCTGTTATATATATTTTATTATAAAAATATGGAAAACCAATACATAACAAGCTAGATATAAAGACAAATAGTTCATCAAACTCTCTATCATCTCCCACAATGTTTTTCAAAACATGAAAAATTATTACCAATAACATAATTAAAACCACTCTTCATAACATAGAATAAAGTTAACATATAATTGGTGATCTAATGCTCTCATATATAGAATAAATAATTATAAAATGATACAATCATAGTAATAAATAAGTATTATCTCTATGATGTAAATATTGATAAAAGGAACATTAAAAAAAATTTAAATCATAAAAACATAATGGTGTCTTTGAATATATTCTCGATAAAATCATTACTATAATCCATTCAATTGGAATAAAAAATATGTTCATCAAATATTAAAATATTCTGAGGAACATAGTAATTGATGATCAATTGTGATTTTTTAGAGTATTAAATTTGTTTCAAATATATATTCATTTAAAAAACAATGTTTCTGTACATCAGGTGAGAGGTGTATTGAAAACTTTTTATAACGTGATTTACTGAGAAGAATATTTGAATATTAATGATGATTTTTTTCTGATTTTTGGGTGATCATACGTAGGGATTCATAATCAAACTACCAGACATATATTCCTTCATAATGTTGAATGGTCACTATATTGAAAAAGTGACTATCAAATATTCATCATCATGTTGTTGGAGATTTTATGAATTTTTTAAAAATTCATAAGATGCGGAGTTACTGATAAATATGATTGTTGTAATGTTATAAATTTAGAAAAGATGGGATGTTTTTAAATTTTAGAAAGAAATATTACAATTCATTAATTTCCTCTCTTGTTTTTAAAATATCCAGATGATGTTGGGATATAAACACAAGTTAGAAGAAGGAGTTATATAAATATCTAAATTGAAAAGATCGTGGCACCTATAAATTAGTCTGTGCTAAGGATGTTCCACCTGACTATGTTGGGGAAGTTCTAATGAACTGAGTTTAGGAATAAATTAATTAGTTATAGAGGCAGAAGTTCCATGTGTCTGATATGAGCAATTTCCAATGGATATAGATTAGTATGTTTCATTAGATTGGTTGGAGGACGAAAGTCATTCATACTAAAGCAAGGAAGTACCATTATTATGATACTTGGATACAATTCTATCAGACTGGGCTAAGGAAGATATATCAAATCAAGATTAATACGTTCCTACATACTTATTTGAGGAATAATGTGAATTACATTTATCTATGGATGAAAGGTAATCAGATTTATCCAAGGAAGTTCTAATGGAATGCTATATGGAAGCTATAATGGACTATGTTTTCTGGACTATTATTTCTAATAATTTTTAACAATTCATGAAGAGTATTGATGATGCAATTTGTTTGGATAAGGCACCATAAGATTCTATAAGAGTTTTCGTATTATGATATGATGTTAAAATATGACTGATGTTAGGTCCACTAGGATAGATAACCTAACAGTGGGTGAATCGGGGTATGAAAAATTAAAACAATTTCCCCATTTGATCTTGTTTTGTTGATAGACAAAACTCTATTCTCTCTATCATTTTTGATGAATAGTGTGAATGACCCTTATAGAATAGACATGACATATCAATTTGACTTGGTTCACCGCCTCTGGGCTATGTCCAAGGAGCATACACTGGCGATGTGATGATTTACCAAATTCACTATAAGCACACTGTAGTTTAGAAGTTTGAAGTGGACTCACTGTTCTTCCAGATTTACTACCATTCACAATTTGAGAACTCACTGCTCTCTCAGCTTATTTAACCTCAATAATTATACAAAAGATCCAAAAATAGTTTATTTACCTATAGGTATCTTATTTATCACTAATGAATACATCCTCAATTATAGATAGAAGCTCTCTTTATGTCCATATCTCATCCACTGATGAATACACCTTTTTGTCTAATCACTAGGAAAAAAAATTTCAAATACATTTTCAAAGAACACTGCTATGATAATGTAACAATTTTTTCTAGCTCTAATAGCCTTCATGAAGTACCTACCTCTTTGTGAACTACCAACCTTCTGAGAGCTCACTGCTTTGCAGAGAACACTACTTCACAGAGTTCAATCCTTCAAAAAGATCAAGCCTTTGTAAAGTTTAGGCTACCGCAGAGATCAAGTTGTCATAAAGAAACATCCTTAGTGAATCTCACTAATACAATGTGAGACACACCTCCTTCATGAAGATAGATTATCCACTATGAAGCTCGAATCATTCATTAAGCTAACCGCCTCCTCGAACCTCCTTTGTGATTCAAGAGAAAAATGTATTTCTTGGAAAACTTTCTACTTCACCCGAGGGGGTTGAGGCCTATTTATTAGGGATTACACTTACTAGAGATCTTTTTGTGTGAAATCATCAGCACATCATCTCAAATAGAAAAGCTTCTAAGATTATTCCGAATCACTCCCTAAATCATGAAGTTCTTAGAAAATGATTAGATCGCAGAGCATGTTGTAATGACAGTGCATTTTGTCAATTATTTTGTGCCTTCTCCATAATGCGCCATCACAATTCTCTTCATCCTTTACCTTCACAAAGATTTTCATAATCGCAATGTACACCATAAAATTTCATCATGTCATCAAAAAATCCACTTGTGAAATCCCATCATCATGAAACTCGTGCCTTTTCCAAATTTTTATGAGATCTTCAAGGAAATCCTCTTTTTGTGATGCTCCTCAAACTCCAAATTTTGGGCCCCATAAATTTTGCAAACATTGGAAAACGACTCCACCTAGTATCTTCCATTTTGGTACCACCTCCAGATCTTCCATTCCTTTTTCATTGTTATCTATCAACATGGATTTTACAAAATATATTTGGTGCTCTACGATTCACCATGGAAGCATGTATTGTCAACAAACACAACCAACCCAAAAATTTTGCAATGTTACCTTGAGGGATTTTTTCTCAACAATCTCCCACTTTGGGTTTGTTGACATCTTTTCTCAATATGATTGTATCCACTTTGATACATCACTATGTCTACTTCCATAATCTACCATCCTTCACCTAGTACAATTCAGTTAGTGACCAATAATTCACTAACCACATACTCTATGCCAACCAATGAAATTAACGGTGTGAGAAACAAGAGTTGTGTGAAAGGTTTATCAATGAATCAATTCATTTCTAACACCAATAATTGATATTGTACTGATACCAAGAAACATATTTCACCACAAAACTCAGCTATTGTGATATCAATTCATTGATCTAACACATCTAGAATCATTTTATTTAATACCCTCCCAATATCTCATTAATTTCCCCTATCTTGCTGCTCCACCTATCAGCTACTCCCCATGTCTTGGATGTGGAAATTTCCTACCATCCATATCCAAAATTTCTCAACTTTTAGGAGTCACTATTTCTCCCCTTTTGTCAAAGAACCCAAAGTTCACTCTTTTGTGGTCTGAAACATTCAAAAGAGCAAAAATTAGCACATTAGAGAAAAACCCAAAAACCCTCAGGGAGAGGGGGGCTCCCACATCCACACATGATCAAGTGTGGGGAGTCTACTGAACTCCTAGATCCATTTGATTCCTCTTTGAAGATTCATTTAGTAAGAGCTTGGTCAGATTGTCAGTAACCTATAGATCTATAGGCACATAATCCATCAGCATGATTCCCTTCTCAACCTTTTCCTGAAAAAATGAAACATTATCTCAATGTGATATATATTTGAGTGATGTATGAGATTTCTACTAAAATTTATAAAACATGAGTTGTCGCTCTAGATTCAAATTAGAGATTTCACTTCAACTCCCATACCATCAAGATGATGATTCTTCCACAATAACTGTGTGCATGCTTGAGTGAATGAAATATACTCATCTTTTGCAGTGCTCAATGAAATGCAATCATTTTTCATTCATAACCAAGAAATACACAATACAACATATATAAAGCCCTTCTCAAAATATATTTCCTATTATCTATTGATCCATGAAATTCAACCATTATATGTCCCAAAATCTCAGACTGAGATTTGTCAGTATACATCATACCGAAATCCAATAATCATTTGATATACCAATGTATTGGTTTCACTGTAATCCTATGGAATTTCGTGGGATTTCATTCATATCCTGTGGCTTGGCATGTGGAGAAACCCATATCAGGTCTTGTTGTTGTTAGGTTTAGAAAACATCCAAAAATATTCCTCTATTCTAATATATTAACATCCTTGCCATCATCATATTTTGATAATTTTATCCGGGTAGAAACCAAATCCTTCATCTACATGGAATTTTCCATTAAAAATATTCTCAGAACCTCCTTGGAATATTTTGATTGAAAAATTAATGTTTCATTTCCTACTTTTTCCAACTGTAATACAATGAAAAATATCATCTCTCCTATCATTAACATTTCAAACTCACTTTTCTAGAATTTGGAAAACGATCTGCAATGAGCATTATCTGATCAACCAATTATTATGTCATCGATATAAAATAGAAACATCATCTTTTGATTAATGTCATTGTTGAAATATATATTTTATTCAACTCAACTATGGTAATAACTATTCTTCTGCAAATATTTATCTACCCTTGTGTACTATTCTCTTAGTTCTTGTTTCAGTCCATATAACACCTTCTTTAGTTGAAATACCTTGTTCCCATTCTCATGAATTAGAAAACCATCCTCATGATTGATATAAACTTCTTCCTCTACCACCCCATTCATGAAATCATATTTGATGTTGATTTGGATAACCCTAAAAATATTTTACACTACAATGGAAACTATTAATCTTATTATTTTTAGCCTAGAAAGAGGTGTGAATGTCTCGTCGACAACAATACCCTATATCTGGGAGTATCCCTAGAACACTAGTAGTGCATTGTTTCGAATCATTATGTCATCTTCATTCATTTTCATATGATAGACCCATTTAGTCCTATTGACCTTTATATCTATTGGCCTCGAAACAATCTACAAAGTCTGATTTTTTTCAATCTGATCTAGCTCATCATTCATTTCTTAAAGCCAGTTTTCATCATCTACTGCATAATCAAAGCATTTAGGCTCTACTTGAGATATGAAATATGCCTACTATAGTGGTTTCATTATTCTAGTCTGAACTGAAGATGACTGATCACCAATAATATTCTGCTATTCAATTTTATCCTGACTCATTAGCTTCTATGTGGATACGAATTTTACATCCTCCTGATCATCATCAATATCTTCTTCTAAATCATCATCAACTAATTCAACTCCACCTACGTTACATTACAACACATCACTGTCATCCAGAAATTGATCACTATGATGTTGAATTCTCTCCTCATTCACCACTATAGTAAAATCAATTCTCTCAACTACGTTTTCTATCCTTTAGTTATTTCATTTGTATTCTTTTCATTTTTTGGAGTAGCCATGAAATTTCCACTCATCTCCACTTGACTCAAATTTTCTATGTTTCTCTTTTTTGAGAATGAATAACTAACTCTCAAGGATTAAAAATTATTTCACTATTGGATTTTTTCTATAACCCATCTCATATGGATTTATTCCTTCCTTCGTAATAATGAGAGATCTATTAGAAATGTAGACCGATGTCAACACTGCATCCTTCCAGGACATCTATTGTAGGAATTTTTCTATGAGAATCATTTTGGCTATGTTTTTGATGATATGATTTCTTCATTAAACCACTTCATTATGTAGGGGTGTTATCACTGACGAAACTAGATTTATTATCTCATGTTTCTCGAGACAGTCTTCCACCTTACTATTTTTGAATTTTGTGCCATTTTCCATACGAAACTTTATAATTTTTTTCCCGAGCATCCTTTTTCACTCTCTATGGTATTGTATTAAGTAGATGAACACATAAAACTTATGGAAAATAACAAATACCCATTACATTATATTATATTCATTAATTAAAAAAACATAGTGCCTATTTCCGTCAATTTTTCTTGGAGTGATAGGCCCACAAACATCAGCATGAACCTATTAGAGCACTCTTTTTGACTTCTTTTCCTTCTCCTTATATATATTTCTAAAGGACATCCCTTGCTGGCATGAATCACACATGTGATAATGATCACGCGATAGATTATGGAGGTATCTAGGAGCATTACACTTTACCATATCTTTTTGGATGGCTGGAATATACGAAAAATTCATTTATGCCAGAACATGTTTTCTTCCTCTTTGGATAAAAACACATATCTTTTTCTCCACTTACCAAGTATAGATTCCCCTTTTTATTTTTCCCTTGTAAAATCATTTTACCATCTCTTCCCTTGACTACACACATCTTCTTGTTGTTCCCTATACAATTCCTTGAGTCACATAGGTGACTGATGCTGAAAATATTGTGACTGATACCTTCTACAACCAAAACATTATCACATATTAGTTCTTTTCCCCCAAACCATTCCTTTACCAATACAATAATATTATGGCCTTTATCATTCCAAAGCATGAAAACACATTAATTGTCATATTTTATGTCTATAACTAAATCCTAGTGGAAGGTAATGTTAGACGTACAACAACTATCAAGGATCCACACACTAGAACAGTATGATGAATTATGTGAAATTTCATCAACCACTACCTTCTATGATCTATTCTTCTTGGTTGATATTTATTTTCATCACACTTGGTATAGAATGGGAATCTTGTTCTTTCATTGATAATGATTTACCCTCTTTATCTATAAAATATGCATATCAATTTTTCATTTACAACTTTCCATTTGGTTCATTGATATGTTGCTTGAGAAAATTTTGATTCTGCTTTTTCACATTCCTCTGTATGATTGAGGTATAATATCTATCCATGTTCCAAAATCCTCCACACCAAAAACATTTCCCTTTAAACTATTTTTTAGATAACCATTCTCTGTTTAGTTTCCACATATGATCTTCTGCACTTCAGTATCTTCGATTTATAGAACACACATTTTAAAATGGTACCATATTTAGACATCAATAACTCCTAATGAAAGGAACATTATTACATATCACATATATACTTCCAGATGTTATTGAATTTTCTTTAATGTAATGATTCTATTTTGAACCCATGTCAATTTTCATACTGGGAAAGAGTGCTTGTGGTCGGACTTCAAACATGACTTCTTTCTGTTTCTGATCAAGCATCAAATCAGACTTAACATCTGAGCATTATTTCTGACTAGTTCCAACTGAATATCAGTGTCATATTTTATATTTTTAGTCCCTTGAATGATCTTCTCTCTCGATAATGTTCTGGTAATCAGACATTTTTCGCGGTCCTTAAATTTTTTTGGTAGACCAACAACTTCTCCTTTAAGTTCATTGATATGCTTGATTTTATCTTTCATTGTGTTATTCAATCCATCGATCTCCATTTTCAGTTCTATAATCACGATATTATACTAACTAACAGATTTTGAGTCCTCTAGTGTTGGTTAATTTATTTTTTCAATTTCTTCCATCAACTAAGTCTTCTCTTCTTCTTGCTACAACATTTAGAGTTTGGCGTCATGACCAACTTTGTGGTAGTTATTTCTTTTATCTCTCAAAACATCTATATATTCAAGAGAAGCCTCTAACATATCTTAAAAATCAACTCTTCCTTCAACTTATTATTTTTTTTATTAATGTTAGTTTATTCCTTTTTCTATTTACTATCGACAAATTCCACAATAGTATTTCTTCCACATTCTTTACAGTTATCTATCTCTTCAACGTCTTCAACCTCTTTATCTTAAGACTCATAATAACTTTTACATTATTGTGAAATGAGACTCTTCTTCTTAAAAAATTAATCTTAAACTATTTATTTCCTTTCCCTTAGGCTGAAGATTTATTCGTGGGAATTTAGATTTAATTGAAATAATCATCTTCTTGGATCATTTTGGGACATCTTGCTGCCAAATGACCAACCTTTCCTCATAAATAACAATCCAATGGATGTTTCATCATTATCCTTGGGTTTCATTATTGAATATTTGAATAAATAAATGACATAACCTCATTTTTCTCTTCATCCTCCAATGAATCTTCAATGGTGGGCTTCCTCATAGACATGAATTCCACCTCTATAGATTTCCACTTTTCCACATCCTAATTGTCATTGTTCCTCATTTCTTATGCAACCAAGGTACTGCGATTATTGTCTTGTGTCAGCACCTTCAGATCATTATCTTCCAATACTGAAACATTTGGATTGAATCGAGGTAGATGTTTTCTCAATATTCACTTTAAAATTTTTATGCCATCAATGACTTCACCAAGATCCCATATATCTTCCACAATAATATTTACCCTCTCACATAATGCATCAATAGAATCATTTGGTTTCATTAACAAATCATTATACTTGTTCCACAGAACTTGATACTTTTCCTCTATAACCTTTGTATCTATTTCATATATATTCAATATATTTTCCCACATGGCTTGGGATGTTTTCCTTGAAATAAAATTTATATAAATTACATTGGAAAGTTCTCCCCCAAACTCTTTGATTCCCTTGGGATCAGAAACAAATTCTCTTTTCTCAGATTTAAATAATTCACCACCATAAATATCATTTATTATACCATGCATTACTGATATAAAAATATCCATTCCCAATGATCATAATTAGTGACACATCCAATTATTCGACAAATGAAAATTTTTCTCATGGTAGATTAGAATTTATTTATGATTGTATATCTCCATTAAGAGAGAAACACTAATATAAACCCATCCCACTGATATTAATTGTCAGGTCCAATATAATTGATACCCTTAGAGGGGGTGAATCTGGGTATGAAAATTTAAAAGAATCTCCTATTGATCGTGTCTTTTTGTTAAATATATCAATCTTCTCTCTATCTCCTTTCAGTTGTAGATTATGAATAATCATTAAAAAACACACACGAAACAACAATTTTACTTGGTTTACCCTCACTCGGTTATGTCCATGGAGCATACACTAGTGATGTGTTGATGTTCCAAATACTCTATAAGTGAACTACTATTTAAACATTCGAAGGAGACTCACTTTCACACCTAGTTTACAACCATTAACAATTTAAGAACTCACTACTCTCTTTACTGAAGTGAGCTCACTCCTTATTCAAAAAAATCCAGTCATAGTTTATTGACGAGTAGGTCCCTTCATTATCACTAATGAATACATCCTTAGTTATAGATAGATGCTCTGTTGAAGTCCAAATTTTATACACTGATGAATACCCCTTTTCCATTGATCACTGGTAAAAAACCATAGGAAATACCATCATAAAGAACCCTACTTCGTGATGCTTCCAATTTCGTGAAGTACTAAAAAGCCTTCATGAAGTCCCTGCCTCTTGGTGAAGCAAACAACATCATTGATCTCACTGCTTCACAGAGAATACTTCTTCGGAGATCTCAAGACATTGAAATTCTAAAGACATCCCAAATCATAGGTCATCGCAATGTGACATCCTTCACAACGATCATTGAGCCCACGTGGGACACTCCTCTTTCACAGAGTTAGATTAGCCATCGAAAAGGTATTAAATTTCTTGAACCACACTACCTCCATGAACCTCATTTCCAATTAGATAGAAAAATAGTTTTCTAGTAAATCTCTCCACTTCTCCCAGGGGGGTCGAGGCCTATTTATAAGATATTCCACTAACTCAGGAACCGTCTGCCTGAAGTCAGTGACACCTCATCTCAAATCACAACGCTTCGAAGATTCCACCAAAAATCTCTCTAAATCACGAAGCACCATGGAAATTTTCAGATTTTGGAGATCATTGTAATCGAATATATTTCTATCAATTCCTTTGCACTACTTCCACATAGCTCCCTCACAATGCGTTTTATCTCCGTTGTTTTCAAATCTCTCTATAATCGTGAAGAACATCATCAATTTCATGCATGTATATGGGAAAACCACTTCATGAAGCCCATATTTTCATAACTCATGCATGTGAAATATTTTGATGAGATCGTCAAGGAAATCCACTTTTCACGAAGCTCACCAAATCCAATTTTTGGACCCCAAAAATTTGGAAAACACTTGAAAAAGACGCCACATTTTATCTATTATTTTTGTACCATCTCTAGATCTTCCATTCAATTTTCATGGTTCTTTGTCAACATTGATTGTAAAAAAACATTTTTGAAGCTCAAAACATCACTATAGAAACCTTCATTGTCAACAAACCCCGCCAACCCACAAATGATACAATGTTACTGTTGACGCTCCTTTTCGTTATAGATTCTAATGAATAGAAAAGGGGAATTCCTTAAGAATAAAGAGAGACATCGATTAAAGAACATTAAAAATTGACAAAGGAGTGAACAAGGAAACCTTTAAGTATGGGTCATGTAGGTTTTCTTCTGGTTGAGAATGTCACTTGAGCGCCACATATGGGTCACGCATGTCACTTGCGCGCCAAATTCTATTTTCACCCAAGGTGATCAGTGGCCTATAAATACCCCCTGTGGGCCCCCCATTTTAGGGAGGAATTTTCCAAATCTCTGATTCAAGCTCTGGTCGCCAAAGTCTTATTAGGATGTCTTCCAAACACTTCTAATGTAATTCTTTACATAGAATGGAAGATCTAAATTGGAAGGATAAGGCCTATAGTATTTAAACTCATCAATGCTTGCACGCCTAAGAGTCTAGCCCTTAATGGAAGTAAAGAAACTTGTGTGTCACCTTTCCCTCTCAAGAAAACTACCACGCCACCCTTCTGAAATCCTATATGGATGATACTAATGGATCAATTTTAAAGTCTCCCAATAATAAATTTATGGATTATTCGTCACCCAAGTTGACTCATGTCGCGCAAGTATACTTGCATGACCAGTACTTGCGCGCCATAACAAAACTTATGTGCCTCCTTCCTGGTCACCTTCTTTCTTCAAATTCACCTCTCCTCTATAAGACATGGCCTTCAAAACCTTCTTTGAAGACATTTATAGAATGGTTCCTTTGTTGTATTCCTTATCTGAGAGAAATTAATTGGGGAATATTTCTCAGGAGTAAGTCTCAATCATAATTTCCCTTAACATTGGGCCTCCTTCTCAAGAGTAAGCCCCAAGTTACAAGTCTCCTTAAACTGGGCCTCCTTCTCAGGAGTAACTCCCAATCATATTTTCATTTTTATTTGGGATTCCTTATCAGGAATAAAACCCAATCATAAGTCCCTTTTTGATTTTGGTTTCCTTTTTAGGAGTAAGTCCCGAGTTAAAATTACAAATCTCCATAAAGCATAAATACCTTTAGGGACCCTTCTCCTGGGATTATTTCATAAACTAAGTCCTAATTTTAATTTAATCGGGCCGTCATATATTAATAATCCCCACATCATTTCTTATTACTGCATCCTTCATGGAACAATCGTTAGATTTACTGATACCTCTCGTTTCTCACACCTATCATGACACACGTGGTCTTAGAGTGTAAGATTAATTTAAACATACTTCTTTGGGATATTAATTATGCACAAACCTCATAGTTCTTCACTCAAATTATGTGTAATTTGTCTCAACTTTAAAAGTAGAGTACGTATGAAGCCTTTCTATGGTTCAAGCCCATCATTCATTAATTCATGTACATCCCATATTATGCTAAACTATATTCACCCTATCGATCTACATGGGTTCTGATTCCATTATTAACAAGGATTCATAGGTAGCCCATCTGCGGGTACGATCCCAAATCTAAAAGAAACCATCTCTTTCTAAATGGAAATAAAATTCATGTGCCCCACTAAGTGGCTTTAAATCCAGTATGGTCATCATAGTAACAAAGATATTTCTATATAATGTATTGAAGGATGCCATTGGCTAAGAATCTCTAATTCATATAGATGATTCTCTATTGATGAAGAACATCAAATACATATAAAAGATTCTATAAATCCAATACATATCAATCATTTATTGTAATGTATAATGGAAAAACTAATTTTCATACCTGGTAAATTAATAAGGATTTATGAACATAACCTAAATCTATAAGAGAGTCCCATAGTAGACAATAATTCTCCCAAAAAAGTTGTGATGTGTCTGACCCCCATCCTCTCGGCCAATGTAAATTCTTATGCATGTCGGTCCATAAATAATGAGATCCTAACTTTGGAAAGTAGGTCCAAATGGATATAGAATCATGGGATGTTTCCATTTCTATGAATAAACCCGTTAGAAACTGATTGGAGTGTTTCAACCTTAAAATAACAATGCCATCCCCATTTCCGGAAGAAAAAAAATGGTGAACCTAACGTGAATCCTTAACCAAGATAAATGATGTTTTTCTTATTTATTTGTCCCCTATTTAACTCCATGTGGGGGCCAAAAAATCATTCAATCACATATGTATTCATCCAAAAGATATAGTCTGGCCAGCCTTATCTTGATTATTCCTTCTATATCAAACATGAACTCTTTTCCAAGATTTCATTACAACACAGAATGGCTTCTTAAAAGTTAACTCTTGTAAATGCTTTGGCCGCTACTCCTGCTGGATCCTCGTCCGCTCTGAGGAAGACACCACTTACTCAGCGTATTCAACACTGGGTCTCAAATGTGTTGGTGAAGGAATAACATCAACATGGTACCATCCTGACTCTAGAGGCCGCCCGACATGCCCTCTATATTAATAACTCACCCCAGTTTTCCGGATAGCAATGACCAGTGATAAAAAAGCATGCGGTGCCAACTATTGTTTCTAACCATTTTGGGACATCATCCCCAGAACACAACAACCAGTATCTCCTATATTATAGGGAAGTGAATGAAGAGGTCACTCAAGGCCTCCGTTCAAAAAAATAGGAGTCCTTCCTGAGGAATCCCATCAATAATCGCTGCCAGACTCGTGCGGTAGTGCACACTCAACATGATGAGGGTATCAGCTGTAGGCATTCGTCTTTGGTTCCTCAGACCTGAGAATGATAGAAAAATCATCAGAGGTGAAATTAGTCCAATAGGGAGTTGGTTCTTTCGTTTCCCCCCTCTGAATAATTCCATCATCTTAACTTGTTGGCAGGCAACGAGCGGGCACAAACACCCATCCGTTCAAATCCCACTGTCCAGCAGACTCATCTGGTTGAAAACCACCAATCCCGTTAGTAAATTCTGACAAATTACTATAGGCGGTCACATACACCTGTTTATAATTCATCATCTAGTCAGTAGGCTCGTCTAACTGCATCCAAAGAAGCTCATCAACCAAATATGGTGACATCCTGTAAACAGGCACATACCCCTACTTACAATCATCAATTCTGTCAGCAGTCTCATCTTACAGAATTGAAAGAAACCCATCAACCATACATGACGGGGAACATCCAGCAGGCATATACACCAACAAATGTTCATCATGTCTACTAACGGTCTCATTTGGTAGCACCAGGAGATGTCATTCGGAACGCTCTGATGACAAATTTGGAGAAGACTCAACTCTCTGCCCCCATGCATAAGTACTATCAATATCCATTGATAGAAAAAGGTGTTCTGGAGTAGGCACATACACCTACTCTAGACACAGAATGGACATATATTCCCTTTCCGGCAGTTGAAGTCAACAACAACATTCTGAAAATCATGAGCGAACATAAGAAAATCCATGCCCATATTCTGGATACCTGTAAAAATATTATGACAACTTCAGTGAAATCATAGGGAAAGAAACATGAATGTATCCCCATCAATGGAGTGAATCATAAACATGTCACTCCGGTGTAGATACACACCTCAGTTCCTATCCAGGAGGGTTGTGGGGCATACACCCCCATATCATACGGACAATAAAGTCGGGAACATACATCTGATTTGAATGGTGATAATCAGCCAAACATAAAAATTTATCCTGAGCAGGAACATACACCTTCCCATAACAACCACATTCATCAACAAGTGGTTTTCAATGTGAGTAAGAAGGCGTATAAGAAAAAATCCCATCCAACACAGTTGAAAAATAAAGATCCAATCTGCAATAAGGCCTTACTTAATGCTGGAGTTCTTGATTCACACAGACAATTGTATATTGCAACTAAATATTCTACTCTTTCATTTCCATATTCTGGAAGTAAAAAAACAATTTTGAAGGTCTTCATCAGAAATTTCCTCATGAAGGTTTGCTTCATGACTGTTCGGTCGATCTCAAAGTATCATCTTCTGATGAGAGCCATGATAACCCTCCCCATGGACAAAAGTCCAAGGATCAAGAGGTTTCATCATTTTCTATAACCCACCGTGGTGTTTCTCCCCATGATGATGAATTTATCTATTAAAGTACCCTCCACAGTAGTAATTCGCAATTTCCTAGAAAATTCATCAATGGACAATGCAGTAATGAGAAAGCCTTCTTATATTGAGGCACATGCAAATGTGAAGCCAGAGATGTTTGATGCTTTACCACTAGTGGGCGAAATAATTTCTCAATCAGAATATTTCCCGGGGTGTAGTTCATTCTCTGAACCAACCCTGGGTTATTCGTCTTCTAATTTGGAAAATGATTTCTCTACCAATCTTGTTGGATTTGATGAAGCAACAATGGTGCACCAGACTTGGTCTAATCAGGAAGAATAATCTTCATAGAATGATATGGAGGCAGTTCTGAATATGAGAAAACAACTAGATAAAGTTGAATTACCATTCATGTTTTGGCCTTTGGCTGAATCTTAGTATGATATTACAAAAATGTTAACTAAAGATTGTATTCACGGTATTCTTCTCAACATGTGGAAAACACTTTGTCACTTAAAAGGGAAAATATTATCTTATGATGAATATGAAAATCATGTCAAGATAAAATAAGGGTTAAAACGCCAAACTGATTTGGTATCTCTCTCAGTTTCCTGACATCCAAAGGTTGAAAAGTAGCAGAAAGCCCTTCAGCATTCATTTCATGGCGCAATAAAAAGGTCACGTCAGTTAATTACCAGTGCCCCATCTGGTATTCAAATTAGGGGATGGGGTGTTCATGGAGCACTAAATTTCACTATACTCTCAGGTCAATAATTTCCTCCTAATGCGGTCTCATGAAATGTTATTTCCCATGGCTGGCCACATCCAACTGGTTTTGTGTGTAATCAAATGCTTGCCCAAGAACATGCCTCAACTAGTTCTTCCCAAAGTTAGGAATATAAAGGAAATTTTGTCAAATTACTCTTGCATCAAGAAAATGTGAATATCCAATAGGATTCGTGTATATAGCAGGAACATCATAAAGTGACAGAAGAGTCAGAAATTATCCAACAGTCATCTGAGCAAGGTGATTTGAGTTGATGCATGATGATGTATACGGCCCACTTCCGGACTAATGTCTGTAATATCAGGAGAGATTTTAAGAAATTTTCAGGTATAGAAGATCAAGAGCCACCTCATCTTTCCAGATAGGGGACTCTTTCAATCCAACCCTCGGGATCAATAGATAGGATTCGAGGAGTTGAGCAAGATCAACAGGAACAATCCCAGTCCACCAAACTGGGGACCTTTTCAAATTCTCAATCTATTCCCCAGTGAAATTTAGTCTTCACTCGATTAGGGAAGAATCCACAAGAGGAATGCAGAGCTGAATTATCAAGAGATTCCCTCCAAAATATGGTTAATCAAAATGTTCTTGAGGGATCAACTAAACAAAAGGCAATGTCTTATAAATGAAATGGAAGAGGACAATATCACAGAAATGCTGACAGAAGGGATGAAATGCATTATGCATCGATAAACGCCATCAATGTCATTGTAATTGATCCCCTAGAACATGAGGTTCAATAAGAGGAATCAGATGAAGAAGTTCATATTCAAGAGGCCGTACAAATAGAAATAAATGAAGAAGGATTTAGTACCAAAATCCAGAGGGCTTCCCAGAGGAAGGATATTCCTTCAGGTAATTCCCTTACATACTCCAAAAAGGAACATGCCATGGAAAAGGGTAAATGTCATGTTACATCCAACCCTACCTCGGGAGAAGTCCAATTAATCTTATTAGAGGAAAGGTTCACACAACAAGAGGAAGAAATGAAGGAGTTAAGGAGGTTAAATGCATAACTACGTCAAGGTATTCTTCTTCCTAAGCATGATGGAGTTAGTCAGTCTAGGGAATTTGTTGCATCTACTGGGATGGATCAAGAATATCCTCCATTATAGGTACACCCACACAGGTCTAATCCTATGGGTCATATAAGACAGCAATTGGTAGTACTACCATCAGTGAGATTATCGGTCGCCACACCCGTCCAAACTCATGTTCTTGCACCTGCATAGGTGCAAGCTCAACTAGAAGTTTCTCAAAAATTAATGACTACCATTGAGTCATTAAAATATTCGTTGGAATATATGGAAGGAAAATGTGCACCAGTTCAAATAGTGAAGAGTGCTTTCCCTGAATGGGTGGATGTAATTCCTCCCCCCATCAAATTCTGAGAGTAACACATTCCCAATTTTTAATGGTTCGGGGGATCCAAAAAAACACTTAACACATTTATTTCTCATTGTGATCTTATGATGGGAACTACTCAACAACAAGAAGAAGTTAGGCTCAGGTGTGTTGTACATTCATTACAAGGACCTACTTTCGTCTGTTATACAATCTTTCAGTCTCGGTCAATTACTAGGTCGGACGATCTCCATCAAAAATTCTTTCTTCAGTTCACCTCAACGTTACTGAAGATGACTGTTTGTGAACATAAAAATTGTAAGCAAAGGGAAAATTAAATAGTTTCATATGTCATTGCTTGATGGAAGGGATTAACATATTTCTTAAGTTTAGCACTCTCTCAAGAAGAATTGTTTCCAATCAGTTTTGCAAATTTGCGTGATGAATTACTCACACCACTGATCCCTGTGAAATATAGAGGGGGTTTCAAGACCATACATAAATACCTCATCATATTGAAGACTCTCTTTTGATGACTATGGCTAAAACGCATGTAATTCCATCAGTTCTGTGGAGGAGAATAGGGAAAGAAGAGACTGCTACAGTTACACTTAAACAAGAACTTGTTCCTGCTTCCACTTCAATGCCTTCATCATATCGTAGGGCGCCACCTCTTGAGAATCAACAAAAATGGACTCCACATCAAGATGATCAAAGAGATCAGAGGTGGAAGTAGTTTGAATATTTTAAGAATAAGGTATATTCACTGCAGAATGATCAAGTTTATGGCTACTTCATCTAGGCCCTCAAAAATAATCTGGTTCCGTTTCCAAGGCCTACAAGGCCGTACATGGAAGGAGATGAAGACCTCCCCAACTATTGCCCATTTCATCAGATGCCAGGGAATCCCATTCAGGAGTTTTTTGTCTTCAATGAATTCCTGCAAAGATCGTGGACTCTCGATAGGTAAAATTGAAATATTCTTCAGCCCAGGTAGCATGTGTTACTGCAACTGATCCAGAGAAAGATGGCGAGTGGCATGAAGTCAAAAGAAAAAATGCATAGAAATATGATGATTGGATGATTAGGAAAATGATCAACCGAACACATGCCATTTTACAAACACAATTGAATCAACCAATTATGTATTCTACTATGAATACTATAGAAAAACAACCTTTATCAGAAGGAAAATCTTCCAAATTGTGGTATAATTCGAAGAAAGAAGAACAGACAGAAGAAGACGAGTTCGTGTCAAAGCCTAAATTATCTTTGACTCTGGCAGATTTTATGCCATCTGCTTCAAAAGCACGTGCACTACCCTAGCAAAAAATACAGCCTGAAATGGTTCATCAGGCAAAATTTTCAGGAGATAAAGAGTTGATCTTTTGTTCTGTTAACATGATTCATTTAACAGATCCTTATGCTAGTCACAGTTTTGATCTTGATGATCCTGAGTACCTTGTATCAAATTGAGGAATTAGAGGAAGAGACTGATGTCTAAGATACAAGGGAAACATTGATATTCCAGACGCCACTATTTCAATCTTACCCCTACCAGAACTGTATATGTAGGTGAAACACATGACATGTCCCTTCAATGGTCTCAACAAGAATTGGAATGTTCTTCCACAAATGGCAGATTCCATCCTGTCACAGTTATTTTTGTGGATTAGTTAGAGGACACCCCTTTTTCCTCTCACCAAATAGATAGACCTATTAGGTCTAATATTCCAAAGACAGGAGTATTTCCAACTCCTACCTTGACATAGGATTATTTTACTTCCAAAGTATCAACTTCTAAGGAACTTACAAAACCGCAGTTTCCTATTTTGAAATGTAGACCTTTGGACTAAAATTATGATTTCATGAAACATTTGGTCCACATACCGGGCATGTTATCAATTCTGGATGCCTTGAATCGATCAAAAGATCTTCGGGACGAACTTATTGAGGCTTTGTCAAGTCCCCATCAATTCAAAACATAAATTGCTGTGGCTGAGGTTTACCATATAGAAAATGATCCTGCAGAATTACATGAATTGGTATCATTTACAGATGGAGATGAAGATGAAGTTGTACATAGACATATTAGACATTTTTTATTTATATAGAAAGGTAAATGATGTAGATATCCAACGATCATTCATTGATAATGGCCCCAGAGTCAATATCATTCCTATTCATACACTTCGTCAATTGGGAATCAACGAATCTGATTTTTCACCTTCTACATTGATGTTGTAAGGATATGATGAAAATGAACAAGAATCTATGGGCGAGATTACACTCAGAACTCAATTTTGAGACCTTCTGTCTAATTCATATTTCATGGTTGTTCGTCATGACACAACCTTCAACATTTTTCTTGGAAGACCTTGGCTACATCAACATGTAGTGGTACCGTCGTCATACCATCAGTGTCTCAAATAATGTTCAATGGTCAAATTGGGACTTTGTATTATGATAATGCCACATTAAAACATGTGAATCTCAATACATTGAGGAAGAATTCTATCACATGGAGGTAAAGGAGAAATCCACGACAAAAAAGGTTACCACAATTAATGCTCTATATGGTTTGTAAAAAATCCCATTAAACCCTTTCATACATGTGAGTACAGATCATGTGCTACCTATCAGTCAAATTGATGGGATAGACCCAATTCCAAACACTGTTATGGAAACTTACATAATTTCAACTACGACAATTGAGCCAGATAGAATGGGAGAAATTTTTGATTGGACAAGCAATAATGAAAGCTTACATGGAGATGTCTTCATTTCATCCACTGAAATCCATCAATTCTATACTTCATCATCCAGGCCAAAAGAAGTTATAGAAATTTCAGAGGTGAACAATGATGTCAATTCTCAATCAATCATATCATCTTTATTACCCATGGAATATCCCTCTTCATCAATAGGGTCAGAAATGGTAGTCTATTCTTCAAGGTGTTCAAATTTTAACTTCTCCCCTGGTCATGAAAATTATGCTTCCTCGTCTACTATGGAAGTTGAATCAAAATAAGCAACACATATTGAATAAGAATAATACGATCTTAGATATGCTCCACCAGCATTTGAATAAGGTATCTCTACCACTATGGATGATCTTAGAGAAATAAACCTGGGTAAAAAAAATCCACACCCTACATTAATTAGTGCGGCCATGAGTCTTAAAGAGAGAAAAAATTATATTACATTTTTAATGAAAAATCAAGATGTTTTCTCTTGGAATTATATAAAAATTCAATGTCTTGATCCCGATGTTTCCACTCATAATATGGGTTTTCCAGATGAACATCTAGGATTCAAGCAAGCCACTAGAATAACACACCCAAATTATGTCTCTAAAATTAAAGCTGAATTTGATAATCATATCAAGGAAAACATCATCAGAGATGTTAAATATCCCAAATGGATGGCTAATATTATCCCTGTTAAAAATAAAAATGGACAAATTAGAGTTTTCATTGACGCCAGAGATCTTAATCGGCATTGTCCCAATGGTGATTTTCCAGTTCAGATCACAACACTCTTTATTGATGCAACATATGGATATGAATCTCTTTCCCACATGGATGGTTATTCTAGGTAAAATCAAATATTAATGGACCCAGAGGTGGATGATTAAACAACTTCCAGATCCCCTCATGGTGTTTTTTTCTATTGCGTAATGCCCTTTGGCTTGAAGAATGCATGTGAAACTTATCAACGTGCCATGCACCATATCTTCAAACCCATTTTAGGGAAATTTTTGAATGTTATGTTGATGATATGGTGGTTAAATCTAGGCAACTTCTTGATCACTTGGCTGATCTGGAAATGATATTTCACATAAATCTACAACACAATTTGAAGATGAACCTCTTGAAATGTGATTTTGTGGTAACCTCAAGATTTTTTTTTGGATTTGTTGTATTCCATCATGGTATCGAAGTTGATCCTGAAAAGAAAAAATCATTCCTTTGTATTTCACCTCCTAGAAATAATAAGTAATTAAGAGGTCTTCAAGGACACTTGGCCTATATTCGGAATTTGATTTCCAATTTGGTAGGCAAGTGTTTACTATTCACCAAATTAATGAAGAAGGGATACACCTACCAATGGATTGAATAATGTAATGAAGCATTCGATATTCTCAGGAGATATCTTCTGAGTCCACCAGTATTGATTCCACCCATCGAAGGAAGTCCACTTATTCTCAATATGATAGCTTTAGGGAAATCATTTGGTACCTTTCTTTGCTCAAAAGAATGGTGTTGGGAATGAAAGCATCCTTTACTGTCATAGTCGTTCTATTCTTCAGGAAAACAGTTGATATTCAAGTATTAAAAAGTGATGACTAGCATTAATATTTGCAGTTCAAAAATTTAGACACTACCTGCAACATCACGAGGTTTAATTGGTATCTCACAATAACCTGCTGAAAATTATCCTCAGTAGTCCAATGCTTATAGGACGTCTGGAAAGGTGGGAAGTTATTTTGCAGCATTTTGATATCTAGAATGTGTCACAAAAGGGAATAAAGGGAAAATATCTGGCCTATTTCTTTGCTGAACACCCATCAGTAGAAGATACATCTTTAAATATTGAACTTCGTGGTGAGGAAGTCTTCTCTATTCAAGATAATCCTCAAACATGGGAAATGTACAATGATGTTGCTTCCAAAAGTCCAACAGGGAAGAAATTGGAAGATCCTAAATTCAACAAATTTGGGTAAGGAATTGTGCTTATTTCCCTAGAAAAGGCAGCGCCACCCTATTTCTTCTTATTGTTGGGAGGAGGTACAAATAATGAAGGAGAATATCAAGCTCTCATCGCAGGCTTGGAAATGGCATTTCAAGCATAGGTGATCCAATTAAAGGATAAAGTTTATTTAGATTTGGTATTCAAACAAGTCAATGGGGACTATGCCATCAGAAATGAAGAGTTAATCCATTTGTATGATTACATTAGAGTGTTAATGGAAGAATTTTTTTCGGAAATGACATTTTATTATGTCCCGCGATCACAAAATGCCCATGCTGATGCACCGGCTAATGTAGCCATAACCCTAGAAGATCCAAATAAGGATGAAACAATCATCAGTATTTCCCACCATTTGGTAGTTATCACTTTTTTCATATCAGAATAGAATGAATCATTGAAATCAGTCCCATTTCTGAACCATATGTTCATAATATGGGATGAATGAAACATATTAGGGAATACCTTAAAAATAAAACAATCCCTCATGATAGAGCCATGAGAGAACAAATCTGGTGACTTGTGGTCAATTTTACTCTTTATGATAGCCCAGATCACCTAAAAATAATTCTCTACAAGTGTGGTTTTGATGGAATTCTCTTTAGATGTATTGATGGTGAAGAGACAGTGGCTGTCATGAAAGAAGTACATGAAGGAGTCTATGGTACCCACCAGTCTGAACAAAGACTATTTGATCGAATTCAAAGTCTTTGATACTTCGGGCCTTCAATGACACAAGATTGTATTGATTTCACTATGAAGTTTCATTCATTACAAGTATGTGCCAACTTCATTCTTCAACCCCCAGAGTTACTCCATAAATCTAAATACACATAGCCATTTTCCACATGGGGAATGGATATAGTAGGACATTACCCTTCAGCTATATCCATGTTGTTTAAGTATATTCTTACTACTGATGACTTCTTTTAAAAATGGGCAGAGGCAATACCTATCAAAGAATTTGGTTCTAAAAGCATTGTTAGCTTCATCAAGTCTAACATCGTAACCAGATTTGGTGTCCCTCGTACCATATTGATGGATAATGGTACCAAATTCTTTTCATCTGAGGTAAGGAAGTTTTATCAAGAATACAACATAAATTCCAACCATTCATACTAGTATCATGCAATGGCCAATGGACAAATAAAAGCCTTCAATAAGAATCTTTCAAACATACTGCAAAATCTGGTGGATAAATATATGAAATCATGGCCTCATAAACATTTTAATGATTTATGGGCTTATCGGACAACCACACACACTACTACGCGGTCAACTCCATATTCATTAGTATATGGAACAGAAGAATTTTTTCCCATTGAAGTTCAATTACCTTCACTCAGAGTAGAAATTTGTAATCAATCATCAACAGATGAACAATCTCAAAAGTAATTGGATGAATTAGAACAATTAGACGAAAAAGGATTGTGTTCCCTACACCACCTTGAAGTCTATCAGAATCGAATAGCATAGGATTTCATCAAAAAAGTTCGTCTTCATTCATTCATTCAAGAGGAATTGGTATTGTTCCTCAGAACTCCAATGATACTGTGGAAGAAACCTCCAATGCATGAGTCAAAGTGGGATGGACTTTACTCAATACATAAGGTCTACTAAAATGGAGCATATTCTTTAATCTCAGTGGATGTAGAACTCATTACAACTCCAACCAATGAAAGATTCTTGAAGAAGTATTTTGTGTAACACAAATTCACTTTTCCCTAGCTACATGATGCTAAACTTTGTATCAATGGTACATGCATATTACCTTAAAATATGTTAGTCCTCACGGAAATACATTAAACTGCATGGTCCCTTTTTTCCTTGCTACAGGATATTAAACTTCATAACCTCTCTATCATCCAACATGATATTAAATTGTGTCCCCTTTGTTGTCCAACATGATGTTAAACTATTCTTCCAAGAAACAAGATGATAAACTGCCAAGCACCCCATGTCTGTGACACATGAAATTTAAACTGTGAAACAGTCCCTTATACATCCTACACGGCATTAAATTGTACATCGTTAGGGTTGTTACTACCTCCTATTTCTCACACCGAGCATGACTCACATGATATTAGAGTAAGATTCAACCATAACACCATATTTGGGCTGCTAACCACAAGTAAGACCCAACAATATATTCGGTTTGTCCTCATGTACAACTCGATCTTAAATTAATTCTTTAATTGATCTATGAGGACTTTGATCCTTTCCCTCTAGGCTGGGTACGTAGGAAACCTCCTGAGGTTCAAGCCCAAAACCAATATATTCACATTGTTTCACCATCATCCTTGCTATATAACGTTAAACTATACAGTCCCCCATTTTCCTCACTCCAAGACATTAAACTACACAGCCATATGTCTTAGCTACATGATGCTAAATTGTGCAGCTTTGGTCCATGCATATGATCATAAAATATTCCCACTTTTGTCCCGTACAACAATAAACTACAACATTCTTTGACACCCTCACAAAAGTGGGGATCATTATTGACATTTATCTCCAATCATGTAATATTCCAAAGACTATGTACAAACATGGTAATGCCTGAACCTTTAATCATGGATCCAACCATCATTTCACTAAATTCCCCTTTCACCCTTCACATGTACGAATCAAATTTGTATAGAGGGTGGTTCAAGAACTATGTACGGTTTGATTTTCATCCTTATGGGATACGTAGGAACATTAGAGCATCCCTTGAATCCATCCCCAAGTCATTGGGCCTAACCCCAAATTCCACTTTCATTCCCTTTACTGAAATGTCTCCATGTGAACACTTGAATGTGGTATGAAAACCCTGGTCTTTATTCACATTAGGATTATAACAAACACACAATGTGTCTACCTCATTATGGTCCAAAATCTATGACCATAAACTAGTATCTCATACACTCTTGTCCCACATGACGTTAAAATGTATTTCATGAACTATGAATGGCTTGATTCCCATCCTTATGGGATATGTAGTGAAGTCCAGCACCTCAATTTTGGACCCAGCCACAACAGGATTATGGTCAGCATTGGTCTATGTATCTCCTTAATGCATTGAAAAATACCCATTTTCATGTTTCATACTCTTAAACTTAAATATTTCTAGATCTCCATAACCATTTTATTGACTTATGGCTACAAAATTTCTGATACCCAGGAATTATTTTTTCTGACAATGAATCATGTTCCCCAAGGTGGCCTTGCATAAGTAGTCTACATAATGGACCTGTCAGGCAAAAGATGCTATTATTTGACTATGCATCCAATTACCTTTAGTGGCCTTGCATAATTCAAACCCCCAAACGGGTTTGTCAACTAGTGGTAACATCATTCTTAAGAAGAAATACAAATTTTGTATATATTTGTCTTAACGGCGATATGTAGGGATATGCCAAAAATATACATCCTTAACATATTTTTCCTATACTATTTTTCATGATATGAAAGTATTCAAGTCTATGGTTTATTTTTCCCTACACTACATTTAGGTCAGTCCTTCACAGAATTGACATTCATCCAATTATTTGACAATATGGATTTGGAATATCCTCTCCATATTCAAGTACCTCTCTCGGTATATCTGACAATGTGCTTTGGAAAATGTAAACCTCCATAATCGTTAATTTTCTTTTTGAAATAGAAAAGTTAAATTTCTAAGAATTCTTTTCTCTGAATATGCAACATGTGCCCCTAGGTGTCCTTGCATAAGTAGTATTCATAACTGACCTGTCGACCAAAAGATACTATTATTTTACTATGCAACCAATGACCTTAAGGGGACCTACATAATTCATCCCCCTAACGGTTTTGTTAAATAGTGGTAACTTCACTCTTAGGAAATACTTACTCTAATGCCCCATAGCCCTTTTTTCATATCATCTCTCAGATTAAAATTTTCTTATGTCATAGTTTACATGTTTTCCCTATACTTGAATGTGGTATTTTGTTTTCAAACAAATTATCATGGAATTGAGTCAATTTTAATCCATTTGGTAAAATCCATTTGACCATAAACATTAGCCTTTTTGTCCAACATGAATGAAATTAAACTTCCAAAAAAAGAAAAGGGAACTCTGAAAAAAAGTTGAGTCCCAACTCACTAAACATACATTTTGTATGATTTTGGTAATATTGAGAAATTAATAAATGAAAATCTTGTGGGGTTTTTTGTATCACCCTAGAAAAAATCAAACTATTCTTACTAATCCCATTGGCTTAGGTAAAATTAATTAAAGAAGGTAGAAAAATAATGTAGGTACAAATGATTGAGGATGAAAGTGTGTTTTACTTTGATGCACAAGAATTAGAAAGACATCCACAGATTGGAGTCTCTTCTCTATTTCAAGAATTACAAGAGTCTTTCAACATAACTCTTCATTTGATTTACGACATCCCGAGCTTCATTAGCAGCCACTTGAAGTTCATTCACTCAACTGGCATCACTCTTTTCATCTTGATGGAGTACTTTCCTTAAATATTCAATGGATTTTATACAATTCTTTTGGACTCCTTCCGGTGAATTGTTAAGCTGGTCAAGTTCCCTAGTAATGGTATCTAACTGTTGCTAAAGGTGTATCTGCTAGACAACTTTCTCCATGATCTTATGCTTCACCTCTTCCAACTTTGTTGCATGATCCGCCTCAGCTCGGGACACCGCAGCCTCGAATTCGTCAATATTGGTCAACAACCTCGCTTTGGTCAGATCTTGGTGGTACTTTTTCTCCTATTACCTCCTTAAGATGACTTGTTTCACAACGTCATGGATCTCTTGATATCCAAAACCAAAATGTCCTATCATGATGAACAAGGATGATAGTCGCGGGATCTTCGAAGACAGCCCGTCAAGAGGCACTTTAGATATGATCTTCCATATATTCTTCCATGCCTTGTGACGTGAGAATTGGAGTACCTTCTTCACCTCTGGGTCTGACTCAACATCACTATCACATGGGGAATATAGTTCGGGATTAATGCACTTAAGGAGGTGGGATGTTCTTCTCATTCCCCTATAACCCTTGGTACTTCACTTTCTATTCCCATTGGGGATAAGGATGAGGCTTCACCTAAAGATCTAGCCACTGAAATTTATGGCCCTTCATAGTCAATTGATAACTTTGGTTAGTTCCCAAGGAAAAAAAAGTTGATTAGATGCCTTTAAAATTATGTACAACCACTTATCATCGTTTACCCAACAGTTGATCAGCAGCATTAGAACACTCATCCCCGTCTTCCCCAG
The DNA here is from genome assembly GCA_963277665.1 of Viscum album. Classification (NCBI taxonomy): domain Eukaryota; kingdom Viridiplantae; phylum Streptophyta; class Magnoliopsida; order Santalales; family Viscaceae; genus Viscum; species Viscum album. The sequence continues at coordinate 251,082,302 of OY728139.1, forward strand.
CTTCAACATGATTTTTAGGATGGGTTTTAGGAATCTCTGATGGGTTAATCTCCACTTGATCTAGCATCTCTACAATGATATTGTTGTCCATACCCCATTTAGGCATCAACAGATCAGTAGCTTGCTAAGACAGAACTACACATTTCAACCAATCATGGTCAAAGATGTAATGATAAAATTTTAATAGGATGAAGGTTAACACTTACATCCAAAATTTTCTTAAATTACATGGTAATTTAAAATGATCTAAAATATATTCAAAAGATGCACATATTTTCATCATTTCATCTAGTGCTATCTCAAATTCCTGGTTAGTGTCACTAGTGGGAGAATTTGATGTGTCATCCTAGTGACCCTCCTCCGGCGACATCTGAACCTGAACAGCTTCCTCAAAGAAAATTATGGAGTAAGTTGCAGTGGTCGCCAAATATTCTGGTGCAGGTGTTGAACCAAAAGAATCACAAATTGAAAGTCATTTGATGTATTCATTAACATTCTCTGATGTATTGTTAATTTACCATAATTAGTCTCTTTTCCCCTTACAGTAGTAAAAGAATCAGTACTGGGAAAAGACTTTGGCTCTTCTTCTCTCACTATTTCTATAGGAGTAGCTAAGTCAACATGAATTTTCGACTGTTCAAGAGCACCCTCCCTCATCCATAGAGGATGTTCAGTCCGCTATCTCAAAGGAGAAATCGAAGAAGCCCCTGAAATCCCAAAAAATATGATCAATCTTTTTCATGAGTTAGAATTAATGACTACCCGAAAGATTTACCACTACTGATGAAGCATTTAGTTGTGGAATACTTCCTTTGATGCCTTTGATTCTTTGACTTTTTTGGGTTTGTTCACATAATAAACTCAAAATATAGTTGTTGAAGAGTGAAAAGAACATTCTAATTCCTCATCCATGGCTTGCTGGCATGGACATCCCTCGCCCGACTCATGAGTAGATTCAGCAGCTCCAGTAGCAGTGCCACTAGGGATGTACTACAGTGAAGGAACCTCAGTATTTCTCTTCTTAACAAGCTGCAGGATGAAGAATGTAATTTCCTTGAGTAACAAAACATTGACTGAAATCCAGTTTTAAAGAAAATAAGGAAAGAAACTTACATATTTAGGAGCCACGTAATCGTGAAACTCTTCATCTACTAAATCACCAATTACCTCATTGATGCAATGATATATCATTTCCTTCACACTCTTTGTAATAGGAATGAAATCAGTAGTGGCATATATGAGCATCTACAGATCTCGGATGCAAGCCCGCACTTCATCAGGGTTATCCTCGAAATGGATATCAGCAGAAGATGAATGAATCCCTACTCTGGGGATATGTATCCCTAAACATAAGTACAACTAGGTGGTTTCAGCATCACAATATAAACTCCGCCTTGTATGGATATCCCCTATTCATAAATATTCAGCATGTGGAACAAAAGGCCACGAGGAGGGTCCTACAATCTGGGACATCAAATTCTTCCCATCTCCTGTAATCACAGATAACAGATATAAAAATGAAACTTTTTTCTCTATAAAATAATGGCGACTAAATTGCCTCAATGGTATAACTCACCAGGAGTCGATGGAGTAGGTCTCTTGACTTTGGTCAGAGGATTATTAATGGCACGAGGCCGCTATGAAGCATGTCGTTCCTCTTCATCCCCATCCTGGCAATCTAGTGAGTCATAACCAGGTGAGGAAGAGTCACCTTCCATACAAAGGGTTTCTTTCCTAACAGTTCTCTTTTTTATCCCCACCCTAGGAACTAGATGATTCAGTACCCCTTCAGGATATAATGCTACCCAGTTCTTGGCATACCATGTAGTCAATTGAGTTGCTGCTCCAGCAACTGGTAGATCAAACACTGCTCTGGTCTTCTACATAGCTTTCAGTAACCATAGTTGTCGGGAAACCATTGGATGCTCCTCTGACCTGACATTCACATAAGGTGATACAACAATCTACTTTAGACAATTGGACTGGTGTGCAAATATTTATGGATCATAGGCTTCGTATGTAATCTCTCCGTCAATTTTGGTAGCCAATACATCATCTCTACAAGGGAGCATGTAAGACCTCAATTCAAGGCTAGCTATTCCATCATCAACAAACCGCCCAGTTGGAAGGTTTCCATAAGTAAATAAATGGAACTCCTTGAACATGCTCAGCCTCACCTTTAGATCATAGGATTTGAGGGATAGTGGAAAATATCCAGAATATGCCAGCACTGATGGTCTAAAAGAACTTCAAGGAACTTATACTCTGCTTTGTACAACAAAACTCCTAATGTTAGTGGCGATCCATCCTAAAAAAATAGGTAATAGTCCCACTATTCTTAAAAGAGAATTACCCACATATACATTGAGTAAGCACCAGTGAATCTTCGCCAAAATTGTGGTGGCCAATCCAACAATTTTCCACATATCCAACTTCGCTGCAACAATGACGTTCCATGGCCTAATGCCTCCCTTCGAATCCGTAACTAGGAGAAGATAAAAACTCAGCCACAAATCTAAAAATACAACCAGATGGGTCATCTCTTAGATTTTTTGGTCCACTTCATCCCCCTACTTTTTAAACTCTCCTACTTCCAGATTTGGCCAAAATGTTCCAAGATCACCCCTCCTCTATGTTCTGGGGAAGCTGGTAGGACGAGTACAGGTGGGATCCTTCTCTTGTTACTTGATAAGAAACATATCCATCGACTCCTCTGGATGAATATTTTTTCTAGAATGAGTTTTTGTGGATTTTAAATTCGTGATCTTGTGGAAAATTTTCAGTAAATCTCGAGCCAAAGCCGAAGTCTTCTCGGAATCATTTAAGGTCACCTTGGGGGGAATGAATTAATCATAAATATCACCCAAAATTGGAGCCCCTAAGATCTTGTAGACATCCCACAAATTGATAACTACATATCAATGAGTCAGATTAAAATAATTTGTTTTTGGGATCCAATGACTGAATAGCTCCAACGCAAACTTATCATTCTTGTAGTCATATGTTTGCCGAGCCCAGAAGACATCATATATTGAATCTCCCTTCAGATCCTCGACAAACACCACACAAGTTTGTCGTACCCAATATTCCCACATTCAAGTCAGCTTCACACCTCCTTAGGGATGGAAATCCCAACTCTTTTTCCTTCTCTTGGATTTTTCCATCTGAGAATTTAGCAAAATGGAGGGATAGAAATGCAGATGCAGCTCAGGTTTGTGAGGTTTTAGATCTGAGGCCCATGGGAAATAATGCATTTTTTATGCCTTATCCATTGTTTTAGCATTAAAAATGATCTTACAACTGAATCATTTTATGAAGAAATGTTGATGGAATTTTGAAACCAAGAAATAGGATATAGTTCTTTGGCTCTAAAACATTGACTCCTTGCAGATGAACATAGACATATAAAGAAAAGTAAATGATCTATGGGAAATTAACATGTTATTTGTTCATGTACTTGACAAAATATGGGAGAGTGTTGTCGCATATATCATAGTAATCATGGCCAATAATGTTTATCATGTCATCAATCTGCTTTCTAGCCACCTCATCAGCCAATACAATATTCCTTGGAGCCATTGAATCTACACAAATATCGAATAATTAACTTTTAAGTATGTTGGTTTTTCATAACATTTGTGAATAAATCGAAAAAAATGTCTAAGGCATTAAGGCGTGCAAGTCTAATCTTGGAGAGAAAGTATAAGTCGGTCACGCAAGTTTTACTACGCTAGTACGGGCACACAAGTTATAAATAGACTAAGGAAGCGTGACACAACGAACAGAATCTCGGATAAGTGAAAATCCAAGAAACCTGCGTGATGAGAGCGAGAAGCGTTCGAAAGCTGGATGCATTCAGCGAAGTGACTCCTATATTTATAGTTGATTCAGAAACTTGTGTGCCACAACCTGCGCATCGCATCCTGCGTGCCTCATACATGTGTGCCATTGGATCGTGGGTTCCCCTTTTCGTAAGAGTCAAATCCTTTTCCCTTTTTGGATCCAACTCTGAGGGGGGGGGGAATTTTATTGATGCTCGTTTCTGTCATAGATTCGAATCAATGGAAAAGGGGAATACCTTAATCAAAAGAGAGTTATCCTTTGAAGAAGATCAAAAATTGACAAAGGCATGAACAAAAAACCCTTTAAGCATGGGTCACACAAGTTTCCTTTTGGTCACGCAAGTCACTTGAGCACCAAAAATGGGTCGCGCAAGTCACTTGCATGCCCTATTATTTTTTCCCCCAAGGTGTTTGGTGGCCTATAAATACCCCATGTGTGCCACCCATTTCAGTGAGGAATTTTCCAAAACTCAGATTCAAGCTCTGGTAACCCAATTCTTTTTCTGACATCTTTTGAACAGTTCTAAGGTAATTATTTACCTATAATGGAAGCTCTAAAGAGGAAGGATAACACTTAAATTATAAGAAAACAACAATATTTGCACTCCTTAGTGTCCATCCCTTAAGGGAAGTAAAGAAACTTGTGCTTTTCCTTTCCCTCTCAAGGAAACTTGCACGCCACCCTTCTGAATGTCTCTAGGGATGATACTAAGGGCTCCAATTCATAGTCTCCCATGTATAACTTTATGGATTATTCATCTCCCAAGTTGACTCATATCGCACAAGAATACTTGCACGACTAGGACTTGCGCTCTAGAACAAAACTTGCGGGCCTCCTTCCTGGTCACCTCCTTTCTACAAATTCACCTCTCCTCTGTAATACATGGCCTTTAAAACCTTATTCAAAGCCATTTATGGCATGGTTCCTTTGTTGGCTTTCTTTATCTGAGAAAAAAATCATTTGGGACTCTTTCTATGGAGTAAGTCACAATAATTGTTTCTTTTAACTTTGGGCCTCCTTCTCAGGAGTAAGACCCAAGTTACAAGTCTCTTTAAACATCTCATTGTCAAGAGTATGTCCCAATCATAATTACTTTTTTATTTGGGCTTACTTATCTGGAATAAAATGAAATCATAAGTCCCTTTTTTATTTTGGTTTCCTTTTCTAGAGTAAGTCCCGAGAAAAAAATTCAAAATCTCCAAAAAGCACAAATACCTTTATGGACCCTATTCTTGGGCCTCTTTCCTGAACTAAGAACTGATTTTCATTTACTCGGGTCGTCATATATACGTAAGAAACACATTATTTCTTATGACTGCATTTTTTAGGGCACAATCGTCAGATTTACTGATACCTCTTGTTTCTCACACTAAGAATGACTCACGTGGGCTTAGAGTGTAAAAGTAATTACAAAATCTCTCTTTCATCCATTAATTAAGCATAAATCTCATATTTGTTCACTCAAACTACAAGGAATTTTATCTCTGCCTTAAAATTAGAGTACGTAGAAAGACTATCTAAGGTTCATGTCCCGATTTCATTAATTATTTTTCGTCCTTTATGAGATTAAACTATATCCATCTTATCGAACTTTGTGGGTTCTGATTCCTTCTGTAATAAGGATATGTAGGTAGACCATCTGCGGGTACAATCCCAACGATAAAATAATCCATGTCTTTCTGAATGACAATAAACATCAAGTGCCCCACTGAATGGCTTTAAAACCATTATTATCATCATAGTAACCAAGAGATTTCTATATAATGTATTGAAGTATACCATTTACTATGTATCTATAATTCATTTAGATGATTCTCTATAGATGAAGAATCTCAAATACATGTAAAATATTCTCTAAATCCCATACATATCAATCGTTGATTACAAATTCTAAAAGAAAAAACTCATTTTCATGCTTGGTAAATTAATAAGGATTCATGAACATAACTTAATTCTATAAGAGAGTCACAGAGTAGATAATTATTCCCCCAAAAAAAGGTGCGATGAGTCTGACCTCCCATCCTCTCGACCAATGAAAATTCTTAAGCCTTATCGGTCCACAACTAATGAACACCTACATTTGGAAAGTAGGTCCAAATGGATATATAATCATTAGATATATCCGGTTCTATGAATAAACCCGTTATAAATATATTAGAATGTTTTAACCTTCAACAAACAAGGTCATCCCCATTTCTGGAAGAAACAGTTACCCTGTGAGATTTTTTCCCAACAAGTGAATGTTTTAGACATGAACATTTGGGTTAGAGGGAAAATGTTTTATTCCATTTATTCTATTATAGATCACCAATAAATATAGATAATAATATTCTCATACTTGAATCTATTAATGTGTGTGAAAATGAGAATTTATCTGGTGTTTGTGTGAGAGAGGATTTCTTGACAGAGATCATGTCTGAATACTAGAAATTTAATTTTTCTATTTATCTGACCGAGGATTATTAGACTGAGGATGATAAGTATGAGTATCTGGGATTTTCTTTTAAGGTTAATGTTTTGTTTTTCATAAAACCAATAGTTTATTCAAGTAGATATTAGGAAAATGATAATCAGAATATGTCTATCGAAATGAGTTCATTTGACTATGTTCCTCATATTGAGTTCGATCAGAGTTAGGGTCATCATACCAAATGAATTTTGTAGAATAGATTGGAAAATGTGTTTATAATTTTTTTCATGGATCAATTTTTTATGAAAACACATGTAATATGATAAGATTTTGAATAATATTTACTATCAACAGAATAATTTGTCTAACTCGAGGTGACACAATTTATATTTGATTTATTTTTACAGTGAATTTCTATAGACCGAAAAGAGTGACTATTAAAAGGATGTAGGTTCTTACACTGAGGAAAAAACTATATGAATATCAGTTTCCTTAATAGATTTTCGTCTCTTTGTTGGATGATATTTTATGAAAATATAATAATATAAGGAACATTATCTTATTTCATTGTTCAGTTCTCTAAAATATTGAATCTCATAAAAATTTAGAAAATAATTCACCCATGTATCAGTTGTTTTTTACCTTTTAGAGCATCAATTGGTTTCATAGTTCCATGATTGTTTTTTTAAACCATATCCTTGAGAATCATAATTCTATAAATAGTTTGGTAAAATATGCATTTGATGGGAAAATTAATTATGGTTTGAAAAAAGGGTGACTCCTTAAATTTTATCAATATGCCTTGAATTTTCAGATGTGGCTATAGTTTATGTTCATCATATTGGGAATGATGATCCAATTAATTTTTTTTGTTAATAGAAATATTAAATTTTATAGAAGGACTAAAAATTATATACTTATGTCAATATTATTAAGTGTTTATAATAAGGTGAATAATGTCAAAACAACCAAAATTATGTGGGATAAGCATTACTGATTTTATTAAGGTAATACTAATGTGGAGGATGAAATGATATAGATCTAGCATAGCAAGTTTGAAAACATAATAACTAGAGATTAAGAAAAAATTGATGAGTACATACATGAGTAAATGATTTTTTATATCAATGTTTTTAAATATTTCCTTAAACATTCTACTGTTGTGTAGAAAATCATGAAAAATATTTCGTATTGGTGTTATTATAAAATATAAAATTTATAAGATAAAGATTATTTTAATATTGGTGATATAAATATCATTCTATTATTTATGTATTTAGAAATACTAAAAATTTGAACATGAAAATGAAATAAAAAATGGTCTTCGAAACTATATAAAAAATGAAAATTCATGATATTAAGGTTGTTGATCTTTATTATTTGTTAGATGAAGAGGATTATGAGTTTTATATTAAAATAATGACATTTATATACATGAAATACAAAATAATAAAAATAAGGAATGAAAGAAATTTTCCACACAGTTTTTCATATTGTGGTGGAATCCGGAACATTTCTATAAATTTTCTAAAGCATAAATTTGGGGAATATTGAGATATTCTAATTAAAATAATTGATGTAAAAATTATAAAAAGAATGTAATGAAGAAAATTCAATGAAAAATTATATGAAAATGTGGAATATAAACATAATAAGTATACTGATTAAGAGAGAAGAATCAAACTCACCAAAAAAATACTTAGAATATGAATGTATTGAAATGTTTAGAACTTTTATTTGAAATTTGTAGAAAACAAATGATTCATTAGATAAAAAATAAGAAGAAGAATATGAAAACCCATATAAATAATATCATCTCATAATAGAGTATGTTGCCAACCTCGATCAGAACATTACTCTCATGAAAGGAATGCAAAATATGATTATAAATTTCGAAGTGTTTGTGACGGTGTAAAAGGTATTCTAATGTAATAAGAATAATAAATACGATATATATTAATTTAAATACATTTAATTTATTAACATAGAAATATGATACAATATCTCATCAAGATGTTACTATTTAATGTCATAAAAAGTTAACAATTCACAATAAAAACATATTTTGGATGAAATCAATTCAATAGGGATGAATGAAAAAATTATCGATGCTTCGAAGGTACAATACAATATATATAATGTTGCAGATAAATCTCAAATCATGAATCAAGTGAAATAAGCATCAACCAAAACTAATGTTTTATATAATTTTTAAAACCATTTAGGTTATAGAAAGGTATTGGGAAATCGTGGCATAAGAAGGGATGTGAAAAATCAATCACATTTCTAAAAGGTCAATATTTTCCTCAAGAGAAGTTTTTCACATGACTAGAATATGATAGAGTATAATGATGTTATCGACATCAACACACCTTCTATAGAGTCATATATTATGGTAATAGAATATCATTATTTAATGGTTTTTTCTAGTGATGTGGAAGTAATGGGAATATATCTTATAAATGTTAATTCAATATTCTCCACCTAAAAATGTATGAAGAAAGTGGAATAATAATGAGTAACCTTCATACTGCATAGGAAGTTTTAAAAGAAAAAAAACAATATGTTGGAAAAATTACAATGGAAGATATATTTGAACATATGGATGAATTATGTGCATGATATGAAAAGGCTGGTCACTAAGACCAAAAATGTATAACAATCCTTCTTGAAGATGTTAATTATATTATAAAAGAAATTGAATCTATAATTAAAAAAATTGTGAGATGAAATTTTTCAATTGAGATGTAATTTAATTCAAGTAAAAATAACAAACCATGGATATCAGATAATATTTTTTCTTCACACATGACAGGTGATAACATTTTTTGAAAAATATTGAAAATTATGATGGTGGTTCGGTTACTTGTTGAAAGTATAATTCCTTTAAAAATAGCAAAATATGAACTACTGATATAGAACCATAAATAAATAAAAAAATTGGTTGATGATTGGATAAAACAAAACATACTCAGTGCGAGTAAAAATTATGATGTTGGAAAAAAAATATTTTCAATGAAATTTTATGTCATCAATAATATTTAAGATGAAAAATTTATAATAAATGGAGAAAAACTAGTAGGAAACTTTTTTAGATTAGATAACATTAAAAGTATTATGATCTATGTCTTGATAATGAGAATTTGTTGTGGAAATGAAGAATTAGCCATCACTTATAGAAAATAATGAACAAAATTTTCAAATATGTTATGTTCCACATTTACCAGAATTTAAAACAAGAAAGAATGATGATTTTTTAACTTTTCAGAAAAAGAATGTAACATATATAAGTCTCAAGAATATTGTGATTCAATATACCAATAATTTGTAACTTATTCATTCCAATTTCTATGAGAAGATGAAAAAACAATCAATAAGAAGATGTTTTTTTAAAAAAAATTATAACATTTATTGATGAATTCACTCTAATGACCATCCTCGTGTTTATGAACCACATTTCAGAGGGTGTTGAAAATTTCAAATTCCTCATAAAAGATGTTGACAATGAAATGTGGGTTTATATAAATAAGATAAGATTAGATAATACAACCAAGTTTTCAAGAAATGTTTTTAAAAATTATCTTACAAATCATATTATCAAACATTAGTATAGCTCTCCCAACATTGCGAAACAATATAGAGATTCAAAAACAAGAAATATAATTACAGTGGAAATGTTTCAAAAGATGATAGATGAATAAAAAAATTAAATGTTCTATTGGATAGATGTTGTTTGTACTATTGTACATGTTCAGAATAAATTTTTATTGAGGGAGAAATCCAATAAGAATACTTGTGAAATTTTTTATAACAAAAAACCATTATAGAATTATTTCAAGGATTTTGAATGTCCCTTTTGGTAAAAAGAAAACAACTGTATCATTGAAAATTTTATGACAATGATGATGAATGAATTTTCATATGTTATACATCCAATAGAAGATGTTACAGATATTGGAATAAAATTATAATTTTTTAGTGATTCATTTTATGTGAAGTTTAATGAAAATAAAAATATTTAAAAAATATGATTATAAATTTGTGGAAGGAAAAATAATTATTTCCAATGAAAATGAATGTGATTAAAATTAAAAATGTAACAATTTATACGAATTATTTAATGAAAATTCTATTACATCATTTAATGGTGTGGAGTCCCTCTTTCCTGCCATTTTTAGACTCATTCTTTATCCCATGTTCCTGCATTGATCCCTCTACCCTAAATATACTAAGTTTTACAATGGATTAACTAACATTTCTTTATCGATCAAGGAGTTTAATGAAGTGTTAGTGATTTTAAATTGTAACATGATTTCTGAATTTTCAAATGGAATTCCATTGGGGGACACATTTGATTTTTTTTTCTTTCAGTTCTAGGGATGTACATGATAAACCTACTATCAGTTTGTTGAACAAAATTTCCTTCTAGATCTAATTCATGTTGAGGGAATATCTAATACAATCCTAGTATTGTACACCTCATAGCTACAATAGGTCCCACTTCAACCTCAATATATGGACATATGGATTTTATATGAAGTGAGACTCACCATTAGTTATTATTTTGGTGAGTTCCACTAACCAACAAATTCCATATCCAAATCGTTCCATTATTAGGATGTTTGGGAACATTTTTGGTAGGTTATGGTGCTCTGATTTCCAAAACACTTCTTTGATTTATTCTGTTAATCCTCATGTGTATTTTGAAATATATTTTTTAGGTAAGCCTTTCAATTTTTTGGATTACAGTATGAAAGGAATTTATTTGTAAGAAGGAGGTGGTGTTTGAATATTTGGTTGATTTTTTTGATTGCAAGTGGTTGGGAAACATGTGTGAGATATGTAGACATAGGTCTAGAGAGTAGGGTATGCAGAAGTGTGCAAGTATTGGTGGATGAAAGGCTTCAATTACCAGTTTTGTGGAAGGGCCCTCTAATCAAGGGATTGTGGGTGTGGAAGTTGGGACTGATCATGGTGAACCAGTGGATGGGAGTAGAAAATGAAGTGGAAATAGGTGGGGGGAACCTACGAACCTACGTTTTGAAACTCAATAGTTAACTAATGAGGATAAAATAGGAGTGGTAAATGCAATGGAAGATAAGGAGATAAGGTAGGATATATGTGACAAAAATTCAAGGTCACCTACAGATATGGAAGAGAGTGCGGTCTAGGTGAAAGAAAATTGTGGGGTTAGACTGGAAAGAACCAGTTCAAATGATATATTTTTCACACGTTTTTACAATATTTATGTTGAAGAATTGTTGTAAGAATCAAAGGGAGTCATGTATCTGGATGCAGCTAGTATGGAAGTCCCTTTGGATGGTTTAGTCTCACAACAGAGTTCTTATAACCATATTATTATCCTTAAAGAGATATAAGATTCCATTCTGAACTTTGAATGTGATTAGTTATTTCCCTATATTGATGGAATAAAAAAATAAGTTAATAAAGGATTGATGTATCTTCATTTCAACAACCAATGGGGGCATAGTCAGAAATGGAACCCATGTAGATAGTAAATTATGGTAATTAATGTGTTGTTCTTGATCATTCATTGTAATTTATCATGAGCTCAAATGATTAATTGGTCAAATAAAATTTGTCTCACAATTATACTAAAGAAGAAGCCACCAAAATTAAGGGTTATATTTAGGGATTTCTATTAATGATGAGAAATATAAATAAATCAAAAATCAGGACATCATAATGGTTGGGGGATTGAATATTGGGATGATATGCCTTAAAGTGTACATCAAGTCCTTGGAAGGACTCGCATTTTAGATCGATGATCTTATAATGTATGCACCAAATACTCATGTATATAACATCCCTTGTAAATAATATGTGGTGATAATCAATTGTATGCTTAAATTTTACTTTAATGACCCTAATAATTATTTTTATGGTTGAACTCATGGTTTTTAAACATTATATAAAAGTATTTGATAAATTCGAAGTTAAAATTTAGTTAGAAGAGTGATGTTGGATGAGAAATTGTGGAATCTCTTATATAAAAAATATATTATGTCTAAAAATAGCATTTGGAATCAAAAGGATCTTGTTTAGACAAGAAGAAAGATATGTTTAGAAAATTAGTCATCACTTATTTCACAAATTAAAAGAGAATCAATCTCTAAATTATTTGAAGAAATTTATTTGGTTATTGTGGTGAATGATGAGATAGATCGTATTGATAAATACTACACTTGGAAACTTCATCCCTAAACAAAAAATGTTAACTTTATTAGAACAAACGAGTTTAGAAAAATATGATAAATGATTGTTCGTGATTTTCATCAAAAAAATTACAACTTGTTTGTATTGTCTATGAACCGGTGGAAGGGAAGGGGTTTGAGGAAACCATTTCCCCCATTATAATAATAATAACTATTATAATTTATCTAGCAGTAAATTTAAAAAAATAATTACAATGTTAATCAGATTTATTTAATATCATCTTTTTTAAGTGGTGAAACTAAAAAAAAATTACATTGAGAAACCATATGATTTTTCACATGATGAAGCTAAAATAAAAATTTTAAATTGATGAAGGGTTTGTATGGATTTATAAAAGAGACTCATTTGTTGGTATTAAAAATATTATAATTGATTGAGAATGTTGAGTTTTTATATTTGAAATATTGATAGAAACATATATGTGAATGAGCTTATCTAGAGAAACATGATTGTAATTGTTTATACCAATGAAATTATTTTTTGGTTATGAAAAATTGTTTTTAATGATGTTTATGAGGAAGTGATGAATAATAATGAAATATAAATGTTGATAGAATTTGAATTGTTCCTTAGTATACAATTTTAATAAAATTAGAAATAAATTTTCCAATTCCAAGAAAAGCATTCAACAGATTTGAGAGAAAAAAGTATATCGATGAATAAAAAAAATTTAAACTCCTATTTTTGGTGGAATGATGATGAGTATAGATGAGGCTGAGAAATTTATGAATACTGACGTTTTTTGAAAATTTATTGGAAGTTTTCTTAATTAGATCACTTCAAGACTTGATATTGGTTAAGTTGTAACATTGTCTGCTTAATATCAGAGTATCCTAAAAAATTCTCATATGTTGGTAGAAAATATAACACTATGATGTAGGACATAAAATGGGGTTTTATAAAAATGAACTTCTGAAATGAACATTAATAGTTATAGTAATGTGGATTGGGAGGGAGATTTCAATAATTGTAAATAAACATTTGGTGGAATATTTTTGTTGGTGAATTTTGTGTGAGTAGGCACAATAAGAAACTAAATTCAATAAATTTGAGAAAAGTTGAATTAGAATATGTTTCAACTACATAATCTTGAACTCAAATGTTGTGGTTCACAGTTCAGTTTGAATATTTTCATATTAGTGTAAGAAATGATTGAAGATAATTTATTATAAATAGATTTAAATTTGTTATTATAGATATCTTATCCCACATTCAAGATCAAAACTTATTTATATCAATCTTCACATTATAAATGAAATGGTTTGTTGTGGATATTTTGTTCTATAATACGTTTCAATGAAATATAAAATTATTAATATCATCACAAAACAAATTTCAAAAGAAATATTTTTGGATTTAAGCCAACAAAATTCATATTTGGGCTCTATAAAATAATTCCTCAAAATCATAAGGAAGTTATCCACAATATTCTTTAGATTAGGTTGAAAACAGGTGATGAAAGATTTATTTTATCATTAAATGGAAATATAAATTCTTTTCATATTTTAGAAATATAATGTTGTGTCTATCATAAAAGGGTGAGGGAATTAATATTTTTAGGAAAAGATAAAATTGATGTGGATTTTATCATAACATGGACGTTAATGTTTCTTATCACCAAAGGATTTAGTTCGTTAAAAACATTACTTTATCCAGTTTTCTAATCATATGAAACAATATTTTTATTTAGTTTATGGCTTGGTAAAATTTAAAAACCTATGTTGTGAAAATAACTGAGTATTTCAAAAATTGTGCGCTAAAAAAATTAATTAGAGTTTCCAATAATTATAAATTGGGATTCTGAAGATCCTTTGTCATGTCCTTATTTTTAATAATTTTTTTAAAAGAATGTTTTTATATATCATATTAATGGTATGGTTGTTAAATATTTATAACATTTAATGAGATGTAAATTTAAATCATTATGATCAATGTTATTAGAAATTATTTGGTGAACGGATGTTGGGATTAAAAATTAGATTATCTATCTCCATTTTCATTATAAATATGAACAAATGATGTGTTCAGAAAGTGTATATCAAATGATCAATTAGTATGATGTTTAAGATATTTTTTCAATGTTTTTATTAGAACGGTAGAAGTTTATATGCTGTTTAAAAAGAATAATTAATTATATTTAATGTTTTGATAATGTGTAGATTATTTAAACATTCCAACATAAATCTCAGGATACACCATTTTTGTATCATATCTCTAAATTATCATTAAGATTTCATGATATAAGGACAAGTTATAAGATGGTTTTGAAGACATTGAAACATCATAATGATATTGATCCCTATCAATTGATCTGATATGAGAATGTTCCATCGGACTGAGTTTAGGTAGTTACAATAGACTGAGATAAGGATGAATGATAATTAGAATGATTTGAGTTAGTTATATCAAAATAAACAATGGATGTTCAAATGGACAATGTTGAGGTTGTTCAATCGGAATGAGATAATGAATAAACTATTTTAGAGAGAGATGAGGATTTTCATTGAATTGAGAAGATGATGATATTTAATTGTAATGAGATATGTAAGAACCTTCATATTATGCTGATGAAGTTCAAATGGATCGAGCTGAAGAAGAAAGACATTCAAAATTTTATCTATATGAAAATGAATTTTACAGATCTATGAATTTATAATTCACTAATTTGACAAATTTCTATTAAAACAATGTTCCATATATTTGTTTAAAAAATTTATTAAAAAATTATGATATGAGGTGAAGTGATTCATGATGTTTTTAGAAGATAGAAAATTGGTATAATAGAGTTAAAATAGTTAATGATTATGATCATATATGAGTGAAATTTGGATATATGAATACATGAGTGTTTAGGAAATTTTTTTTATACATTTTCAATTATTTTTAGCCTAAAAATAAAACCCTTAGAACATTCATACTTATATGTTATTCACATCTTCAAAAATGAGAACTGTTTTTGAGTTTATGTTAGAGATGTTTTCTACACTAAGATCTTATTATAAGAAAGAACAACTTAAAGATATAATAAATATTCTATGGAAGATCATACTGAGGATGAACAGTCTAATTTTTTGACATGGTATTGTAAGTTGAAGGTTTTATTAATGGTAGAATAAAGTTATTCTCCATGAATTGAAAATGAAAAGTTGAATCTGATAATGTTAAATGGAATTAGGGCCATCAGACATAGGGTTATCTAACCTAATGTCTTTTTTTGAGCCAATAGAAAAAATTATTATACTTATGGGGGCCATTTTTGAATGTATAGATTTTTAAGTGGATGGGTTTTCATATACTCATTCATATGAAGATATAGATGGTTTTTAATGGGAGATGAAACATTTTTCATTCACTTTTTCATTATAGTAAATTCTTATTGAACCATATTAGTGTCTATGGAAATAGTGTAGGTTCTCTACTGAGGAAAAACGTTTTAAATATTTTGATCATTACTCTATTTCCAACATTTTTAGGCATTATTTTTTACAAAATTTTGACAAGGTAATAAATTTTAATATTTTTTAATGGATATGTTACGAAATTTTTGAAACATATAAATATTTTATAACTGATTAATCCCTACTTATTTTTTTATTCAAACATTAATAACATCAATTGGTATAAAATTTATATGTTCAATTGTTTAATCATAGTATTATAAATTTTCAATTATGTCAATAGTTGATGAGTTCTAATATTTCAATGAAAACCATTTTATTGTTTGAAAAATCATATTATTCGGTATCTCTTATTTTTTCCTAAAAGTTGATGATGTTACTATAATTTGATTCCCACATATTGAAAAATATTTTTCTATGAACTTTTTTCACATTAGAAATAATGATGTAGATAGAATTTATAAATTTTCTATCATTTAACCTCTTTCATGAATTATTTATATTATGGTGTTGAGCCTCTAATCATCTGATAGTATGTGGACAATTTGGAATGTAGTTCTGAAGGGAATGCTAATGTGACAGATAAAAAACCAATAATCTATTTTAGTAAGATTGGAGAAATAAGAATGAGACATAATGAGATAGTTAATGGAAAATTAAATTGATTTCATTAAATGTTTTTCAACATTAGAGGTTCTATGGATTTTTTAGAATATTATACACTTGTGAATAAACTCATGAAAAACATTTTGGATCGGTTTTCTTTTAAAATAAACTACTTAGAATATAAGGATTATTATTATATTGATGTATTTTATATCATTCTTGTTTATTATGAAATGAAAAAAATATACAATGTTATAAATGAATATGAATGATGAAATGGACTTTAAATCATCGAAAAAATTTAAAATTTAAGATATTGAATATGATGATCATTACGATTCCAACGATAAATAGGATGATATGTTGAATAATAAAATCGTGTCTCTTATATCTAAGGACTATTGATAGAGATGAATATATCATAAACGAAAAACTCTTATCAAATTTATTGATTTTGGTGGAAGCAATAAAATTCATATGAATTTCTCCATGAATAATGTTGGAGACTATCTTGATGATTCTGATGAAGAAAATCAATGCAATAAATGGACCAAAACCTATTAAAATGAAAAATCATCAAAAATATATATAAATAAGTTCACTAGGAATATAAGAAGTATACAGAGTATAGAAGATGAATCATACTCAACTGAGAATAATTTTGATGAAGAAGAATGTTCAGAAAATGTTATAGAATTAGTAGAAAATTTGGAGGAAACAAATTATTTCTCAAAAGGTGAGGAAGAATAATTACAAGAAGAATCTTATAGAGAGTATCAACATAGATCAGAACTATTTCATGACTTGAAAAAAATAAAAATATATAGAAAGAAGTCAGAATTAAGATAAATGATGGTGTCAATATTATTGACGGTGGAAATGTTTTTTCTATACATAGAAATACAACATCCATAAGGTCTTAATTTTCCAGCATAGAATTGATTAATATAGAAACTTGATTATAGATCATAGAAATAAGTATGAAGATACAGATTGTAAAATTAACATGTCTCAAAAACAAATTCTGTCTGAAGTTACTATAATAAACGTAAATGAAAACATTAAAAACAACAAAAGAAGTAATAGGATAGACTTATAAATTTACTATGATTGATTAGATCTTGAATCAGGTAAAAATCTTATTCACCAAAAATAACGATGCATCTGATTTTTCTAAAATTTTAGTTTACCAAAAAAGAGTTGTGAAATCATGGAATTAGAAGGGTTTTAATAAATCTATATCATTACCAAAATTTTAATATTATCCCCAAAATAAGGTAACCTAATACCTAGAATATGTTAGAAAAAAATAATTTATCAACCTCAAAAAAACATTTATAGAGAATTATCAACCATAAATATAAAATTGAGATTTGATTTTTTATATTAGTATTATTGAATTTATGGGCACAATTCTTAAGATTGTTGGAACAATAATCCTCTACCTAGAAACTAGAATAAACTAAGAGGAGTAATAATGAGTAACATTCTAACAACATTTAATGTTGGAAATGTAAAAATTCAAGATATTAGAAAACATCCAATGGAAATGTATTTTGAATTTCTAAAATAAGTAAAAAGTATATGTGACTAGGATATTGAGTATGATTAAAAATGTGTAAAACTTCATCAAGAGTATGCATCTTACAGTAGAAATGAAAAATAATCCATAAAGAAGAAAATTGAGGAAAAACATTTTTTTATTTAGAAAGCTTTGAAATCAGATAAAAAACAATACATGGATAGATGATATTGTTTTTCCATCACACATAACAGGTGATATAAAAATCATGGATCATATTGAAAATTATAATGGATGAGATGTGACCATCATAAATTACAGTTCCTTGAAAATTATTGGAATATGAACTGTTGACATTGAACCTCAACATTAATAAATAATGATTTTTTTGTTGATGGGGTGAATGAAAATTTACATAGTGTGAGTCAAATTCATTATGATTTAAAAGAAGATTATTTTTTAGAAAATATTATCGTATCGGTATAAGTATTGTGTATGAAAACGTTAATTAAAAATGTGAAATAAATAGTAGAAATATGTTTTGTTTTGAATAACAGAATAACTCATGTTATTTAATTTGATGAATATGAGAATAAGTTAATTCATTAAAGACTTGAACAAATTGGGAAGAAAATAATTAAGAACACTGCAATATTGGTGCATTTCAAATTTATCTAGAATTGAAAAAAAGTGAATAAGTTGTTTTAGTAATTGTCCAAAGAGGGAACATGGCTAATAAAAATGACATGAATGATGAGACTCAGTCTACCAGACCACATAATCTTATTCATTCATGTATATATGGAATGAGCAGACATCATTCCCTAAAACATGTTTATTTACTATATCACATTGATTGATGATTTAAATCAGATGACCAATATCATTTTTAAGAAGCAAAATGCAGAGGCAATTGAACTATTCAAATTTTTTAGAAAATATGTTGAGAATGAAATTGTTCTCTATATAAACAAGATGAGAATAGATAATAGAATATTGTTCACGTGAAATGATATAAAATCTTTTCTTATAGAATATGATATAAAAAATGTGTATAGTTAACCTTACACTCCACAAAATAATTGATTAGTAGAAATGAAAAAATGAAGTATGGTGTAAATAGGATGAATAATGTTAGTAGAATAGAAATATTCAATGTTCAAATGGTAATAATATGTTTTTACTAATATATATGTTCATATTAAGTGTTTTTTGTGTTTGAAACCCATCATGGATTTTGATGGAATTTGGTATAATAAAATATTGTCATTGACTAATTTTATAATTTTTAGTACTTGTTCGCTAGTAATAAAATTTTTTGTTCTTATAAAATTTAATGAGAAATATAATGAATGAATTCACATGGTATATTCACCCAAGGGAAGAAGATACATATGCTAGAAAAGAATTTCAATAAATTATTGGATTAATATAATGTAAAAGTGTATGAAAATGAATAATATTTAATAAGAGTTTTTGAATATGTTGAATAATAAAAACTAATGATTTACAATGAAAATGAACGTGATTCAAAATAGACTAATCAAATTTAAAAAAATAACGTGATGAGGAAAGTTTTTATTGAAGTGAAATTGTAAAATATAATACTGTGAAATAAAAATTAGAGTTCAAAAATACATTTTTTAATATAAAAGCTTCGATTCATAAAATAACAATTCAAATATTAGAGATTCTGTCAACAATGATTTAAAAAATCTAACTAGATTAAGTTTTAGAAGTAGATGAAGATAAATAATGGGTTGATTTAATGAATAATGATATAGATCAGAGTGAGAAAACAATAAATGGAACTTTTTGTAAAAAATAAATAAAATATTCAATGTAACATAAATGAGTATCCAAATATTATTAATTTCGAATGGTGATATTTCTAGAAAAAAATTATATTATTTTTTAAAGGTTATGCAATAGTTGATGGTTCATATTTTGAATAATCCTATTCCCCCATTGAAATATTGGAAAATAGTATAATGTTTCTAGTAGTGACTTGACCTCAAAATCATAATGTTTTTTTTAAGGATGTAATTTCATTTTTCTAAATTTTTATATTAAAAAGAAATCATACATTGAGATTCCATGTTGGATTTTACATTTTAAAGATGAACACATTTTTTGAAATTGATGAAATCTTTTTATGGGATGAAACAAGACCCATGTTCTTGATATTCGAAAAAAAAATTTAAGAATGTATAATTTTGATGACAGAAAAGTTGATATAAAATTATATGTAAAATATTTTAACTCTGAATCCCTCATTTTAATATTTTATGGCATTGATATAATATTTTTGGGGATAAAGAAAATTTTTGTATTTAATTTTCTAAGGAAATGATGGAGAATTTCAAAATGTAATTTTTTGGGGAATTATAATTATTTCAATCTCTATATGTTTAGTAAATGATAAATAAATTTTATTATCTCATGAAATTATGTGATGACATTGAAAAAAATATTTTGAATGATTTAATAACATGAAAATTCATCGCTTATTTATGTTGGAATGAAAATGTGTAATGATTCAGTTGGGAAATGTGTGAATCAAAAATATTTTTAAAAAATTAATTTAGAGTTTCCTTTATCTAACCACTATGAGACCTGATATTATTTAGGCTATAAATTTGTGTTCTAGATATGAGAATTATAAAAATGAACCATGTGTGTAGGAATCCAATAGAATTATGAGATATGTTAAATGAAAGCAACAGATGGAATTTTATACCAAACAGATTTTGAAATGAAATTTCAGGGTTATACTAATGTTGATTGGGATGGGATTACAATGAAAAAAATTTCTATAGGAGGATGGATTTTATTTGTATGAAGTTGTGTGAGTTGGAATAGTAAGAAATATATTTTATTTACATTTAGCATAGTAGAATTAGAATATGTTGTGTATACTCAAATATGTACTCAAATGTTATGGATGATATTTTAGTAAGAATATTTTAAGTTTGAATTTATCAAACCATTGAATATAGTTTTAGGTAAATGATCTTCAATTGATCATTATAAAATATATTTTAGAAATTTAAGATCTAAAAATATTGATATCGAGTTTCAATTTATTAATGAAATGACCTATAGTGTATTTTATGAGATCGAATATGTTAAAATGAATTATAAAATGGTGATATCATCACTTAATATATTTTGAAAGAATGATTCATCGATTTTTGGGTGTAACATCTTATTTAAACTCTAATAAATACATCCAAAAAATAATATGGATTTATCTGCCACCATGCATTAGATTATGTTATAAATTTGGGATAAATTTACCTTATTATCCTTCATTGGAAAGAGTTGTATGTTTCTTCCCAATGAATCTAATGTCATAAATATCATAAATAGGGATAAATAAAAATAATCATGGGAGGTAAAGTTATAATTGAGGGAGACTGTATCTTAACATGAACACAATATTTTCCAATCATCAAAAGATTTAATTACGTCAAAAACATTATATTATATGATAATGTTATTCTAGGAAACTCTCCTTTCATTAAGGTTGTTTTTGGGTAAGATTAGGAAAAGTGATTTGAGAAATCTCAAGATTTTGAACAATGGTTAGTTGAAAAATTAGTAAACATGTGTTTCTAAAAATTATATTGGGGGACATTTATGATCCTTTGTGAATATTTTTGTTTTTAAAATGTTTTGAATTTTATTAAAATAGATCGTTTTTTGTAAAAAATATTTTTGTACATCAATGGAATGGTATGTTTCTATATTTCTCTAACATGTTTTGGTGAGAGGTAAAAATTAATCTAAATAAAGATTTATCATTGATATGATTTTGTGACTGGATACAAGGATTTTTTATCATACTACCATACATTGTTTTTCTCATAAATAAATAAAAATGATTTTTTTTAAAAGTATCTATCAAAATATCCGTCTATCTGATGTTAATGATCATAGAAATTTTTTTTATAGAAAGTTAAAAGTTTTTGAATTTACAAGAATGAATAATTTTGTAATGGTATAGAGTTAAGAATGTTATGGTGTTTTAAAAATAGAATAATAAATATGAAGATTCTTTGATGTTCTTATATGTCTCTAAAATATCATGAAAAAGCAATAATACCAGAAATTGTTAATATAAGGAGTTGCTGAAACCAATACATTATAAGGATACTGATGCCTATCAATCAGACTTAGATGAGAATGTTCTATCAATCTATATTGTGGATGTTCTAATGAGCTGAGCTAGGGAAGAATACAAATTGAACTAAGATGAGGATGTTTCATTAGACTGATTTGATAATATTCCATTAGACTAAGCTGTGGAATTTCAATTGGACTTTGTAGAGGAAGTTCCATCAGACATATCTGAGGAACAAGGTAAATCATAATGAGCTATGTATGTTCTATTAGATTGAGATGATGATTTTCCTACATACTGAGTTGATAAAAAATGTATATCAGACTATGCTGAAGAATAATGATAATTATACTTATTTGAGGATGTTCTAACGAGCCGATGTAATGATGTTATACAATAATGAGTTTCCCATGCTATAGTTTCTGATATTTTGTTGATAATTTGATAATATTTATGAAATTATGAGACATATCAAGAAGACAATAGAATATTTGAAAATGTTAAATTATTAATAGATGCAGATAAAATGAGAGCGAAGTTCAAATATAATATAATTTTAGTGAGTGGAAACCCCATTTTAGATTCATGTGTTTTCTATTCTCGTTTTCCTATTTATAAAGAAAATAGTGAGTTAATTCATGGAAAATATTCATGAGTGAGAAAACGTAAAGTGTATTTTATTCCATGTAAGAGTGGATTTACTAAATGATATCTCGATGTATGGTCAGAAAACCAAATTTTATATTTTTTAAACAAATGAAGATCAGTCTATGTTGTTGTTTTGAGTTTGTAAGGAGAAAGTATTATTATTAACATTATAGAAAGTTCCATTAGGAATGTATTGAGAAAAGGTGAATTAGAATGATTCTATTAGACTAATTCCATCGAACTGAGTTAATAATACTTATGTCCATTAGGCATGGGGTCATCAAACCGAGGTCTATTAGTTATATGGTCATGGGAACCAGTGTCTTCTATGCACCAAATTCAACAATGTCATTATAAGTTTTTTTAAACCATTATTGAATGAACAAATTTATAATACAATTAATGTTTGTATAGTCATTTCTATTGGGATATATAAGGCGTCTAATGATAGTTTACATATGTTGTTTTCAATTCCCCGATATATCAAATATCCATGGACCCATGAAAGTCTCAATTGTAATGATTTAGGTTCCCACATTGAGGTAGAACATTTTAAATCTCATGTTTTTAGTTATTTTCCTAATTTTTCATGAAAGAGTATTTATTAAAAGAAAAAAATGTAGTAAATTTTAATAGGTTTCGGGGGATATGTTTTTAAATGGTTTCAACTGATAAAAAGTTAGCAAAAGATTCACCCTCATACCCCTCTATATCATTATTCTATACTTTAGAATTTCCATCACAAACCAATGAATTAGAAGCATATTTTATGCTCACCCATCATTTGAAGATAAATCGATTAAAGTAGATAGCATGGACTATATAGGTATAAAAATTTATCACAAACAATATCCAAAAACCATAAGATAATTATAACACATAAAATCATTCATTCATTTACATATAAATAGTCATTATTCATCCATTTCTAGATTTACCCCTGGGAAAAAAATTAGGCATTGGAAAATATCTTAATCCATCTAGAGAAGGAATTAGGATGGAATCATTACAGCATATCTCACGTGGAGTGTATGTAACCACAAGAGAGGTTTCTTTTTTGAATAGAAATAATATAAAAGGAGAATTTAAATATTCTTTAGAAAAATAACCTTGAACTATAAAATTCACAATTAGAAACAAATTTTTTTTAAAATATTATGTCAAAACATTTCATTGAAAATATAAATTTTAAAATTATATTGGAAGATTCAAATAAAATTTACAAAATAATGGCTGAAAATCATGTTCATGATATAAATATTAAAAATATACATTCATTTCAATCTTTTACAAAGATAGTCAAAATTTATCCATGTTGAAAATCCTAAGAAATTTAATTTAAAAATCATTTAAAATATGGTCTAATATATAGAAAATATCTTTTGATAATAAGTCATGAATCAATATAATATTCCTAAGATAATATAATGAACATGAAGGATGATTTTTGTAAGAATATTTTAAAATCTTTTAAATAATGTTTTCATTATGAAATCCAACTACAACATTTTAAAATAAAAACAATTTTAATGATAGGCCATATGATAGAACATAAAATAACTTGAGTATAAAAACACAAAATATTTTATATTTAAATATTCAATATATTCAACATTAAAATGAATATTGGGGGTCAGTCTAAACAAGTCAAAAGTATGTAGTTTGAGATGAGAAACTAATGAATCTCAAAAAATGATTTAATAATAATGGATTTGAATGATAAAAGACAACATGATTCTATAAAACCTATAATTTCAATGTAATAACATGTTAAAAATAATTATTTAGGAAATAAGTACACTATATAACATAAATGATGGTGCATAACATGAATTGTGTCTCAAAGAATTAAAATTCATACCATGAAAACCATTCACACTTCTTAACATTTGAATCAATATATCATCAAACAGAGATCATATATAGAAAATTAAATATAATGATAAAATATAAATTCATGATATATCATATAAATAGGTAGAATAGAAACCTTATAAGAAGAATTAGGTTAATATTCAAGACAATCCCCTAATAAATAATAATGAGAAGATTAATCCTTAAAAAGAATAAATAAATTATATTAGAACATAATAAATGATGTTATTATGTGTAATAATTTTTAATTTTTTTAATAAAACATAATATAATCAAAGGAATATTAACACATAATACTGGAACATGAAATCCAGTAAAGAATAAGGATAACCCAATCAGTGGAAATTTAGTCAAGAAACCCTATATCAAATTTTTAATTTTTGAACCAAACCCCTTAGTTCATGTATCTTGAATTTCAAAATTAAACACCATGATGTTTGAAGGATTCGTAACATAATAGATAAAAGGTAATTATGTACAACATATCAAATAAGGCTGGGCTACAACATTAAAACAAACCCTAATGAATTGGAATTGATATAAAATATGTTACCCCGAGTCAATACATGAAATGTATGCCCAATAAATCCTTTATTATAGACTTATATCAATTATTAACATGTTTAATAACACATTATTAGATTATAAATTTATCATTAAAAAATTGATTTATTTCAATTATATGTTGAATTACTTAATATGATAATTCAATGTCATATTGTTTTACTATGTTTAGTTAATATTACAATAATGTCATTGAGATATTGACCATGGTAATAAATATAATATTTCGGTCATAAAAACAGTAATAATTAAGAAATAATTATCATTTATATAAATTAATTAGTTTTTTGAGACCATCAATGATAGATGGTTAGGAATAATTATTTATATTACAACATGGAGACGGTAGTCCATAAATATGCATGAGTTAAGTTTCCATTTTATAATGGTCATGAAATAAATATGAGAATTTTTATTATGTAATTAATTAATTATTATAATATTATAAAAATAATATTATTTCATTATATACATTATATATAATATTTGATTGAATATTTGATAAAAAAACTGCATCTCTTTATATGTGGGAATATACACAAACGCATGAATGATGTTATAATTTTTAAATAGACTAAAAAGTGTGAAAATATAAGGAAAATTACCTTTATAACATGAAAATTATGTTATGAATATCATATATAATAGTTATATCCATCATTATAATAATATATGATATGTTATGGTGGAAACTAATAGCATTAGTTGGCATGTTGGTAGTCCTTTTTAAACAAAAAATATGGTTTCATTTCAAATTTGATGGATGTGGATATGGTTATAAGTTATTAGATACCCCTTGAAACATCTCTGTATATAAAATATAATTTTTAATTATTTCACCATGGCTGAAGATTATTTTATGGATTTACAAGAAGAATAAATTAAAAGAGTCTAGGATGAATGATTACAACTTCTTTAGGAGACCTTATTTAGTTACCTTATTAAGGACCCTTGGATGAATGTTTAGGAATAAAAACCTACATAAATCATGGATACATATGTTTATAATATAATTAGGCTAGTTTTTTCGAATAATTAAACTATTATTTCATCCAACTTCCATATAATTTTTTCTCTTTCACAATAAGTTAATTATATTTAAAAATTTTTCTTTTTAAATGGTATATTATAGGGTATTTTTAAAAGTTATTATTAAAAACTAATAATTTAATATCCTTAAATAATGGTTTAGAATGTCACATATAACAAGTTTCTTTATAACAATTTTACAAAAGTCATATGAATTTTATTTATATAATATTTCTTTTAATTTCAATTATATATCTAAAATATCTATATTTTATTGAGTTATATTTTTAGGTTATTATTAAGTTATGTCATTGAATTATGGTAAACAACTAATCCAATTATTGAGTTATTTGAATAAGATACCTCTTGAAAATTTAAAAAACACATTTATTTCCCATGGTTTAATAAATATATTATTAATGATAGATTTTAGGTGGAACACATATATATGGTTTAACAAAATTTGGTTTTTTATAAAAAAAACAATATATCAATGAAATGGGAAATGTTTTATATTCTTGTAGATAAGGATGTTTTATACATGAATTTGATTCTTTTTAACTGTGTTCATATTTATTTTGTGGCCATTATTTTGTTAATTGTGTTTCAAATTTCTGAGTGAACCTGATTTAAGATACATTAAAAAATTATGGACTACATTGCATCTAGTTTCATTAAAAATTATATTTTTCAACTATTCTTGTGTTTATGACAAATTATTAGGTTTCTATATCTCATTATAGTGGTTCAAAGTCCAACATTCATGTGAAAATGAATTTATTATAGATGCATGATATTAATGTTTTGGTACTGCGTCATTATTTAATGATCTAGGTTATTATATCATGACTGATAAACAATTTTTATTATTCTATGATCTTTTTAAATATGTATTTATTTCCAGATCATGTTTCCTCACATGCTTAAAAAATAATATTCTCTAACTCCTTGTTATGATTTTTACATTAATGAGAATTTTATCTCAATCCATATTGTGTTACCTATTTACTCAAAAAATTATGTACAATAATATGCATATTATGATATCATGGATGGTTAATTTTATGTGATATTTTGAATAAAATTTGTCAAATAATATTGTTATGTATCAAATCATTAATGAAAAAAATTTCGGATTATTTTATTTTCTTTATTTTTGAGATGTAATGATTAATTATGAAAATTATGTAAAATATATAAATATTGTACTCATATCAGTTCATTTGTAATCAATATAGGGTTTATATATTTTTTAATTAGGTTGTGAATTTAAATATATTGAAAAATAAATCGTCCTAGGATTAACTTTATGTGTTATGGGTTAAACCAATAGTGTCTTAGATTAAACTAAAATAATTATTCTAAAAACCTGTAACATATGTGAAAATAAGCATTTCATAGAAAAACACATAAAAGTTTTTATTTTTCACAATAATATGATTGTTGAATTTATTTCCCAATATGTTATTGTATATTACTCTCATCGACCATTTTTGTTTTACTATCAGATTTGAACTATAATAAATTGAACAAATATAAGCTTATTATCCATTCACAGAAGAAAAACTTCTTATTTTATAAGAGTCATTAAATTTATTTTATCAAATAAATGTATTTTTGGACATTGATCCACCGCATTATGTTATTATATTTAATTATTTTTAAAAACATGGTGGTTCAATGATTGCATCAATAGTATATAACACCTCTTCGAATGAGGTTTATCAAAAGAAACCAGCATGAATATCCAGAATATATTTCTTTTATAGAATTTTGTTTTATATTGGGAATATACTAGATATTATTACATATAATTCATATTAATTTTTCAGATATTTAAATCTAATTTACTAACATATATCATCTCGTGATCAGTTATTGATAAAAGGACGATTATGAACTCAACTTGTAAAAAAATTCCTCAAGTTGGTCTTTATTTACAATAATGATATATATATTTAAATAATATCCATGGTTGATCCCAAAATTAATGATATAAATTTTTTTATGAATAGGTTTATGTATTAAATTATGAGTTACATGGTTTTCCTAAAAAAGTGTGGTTTAGTTTTCAATTAAATTCATTATTGGTTTTATTCATATAACTATCATTATTTATATAATTAAAGCAATTTAATTGGATAAATAGATGAAATAAATATAAGGGAATAATATAAGGTTGTTTTATGCCTATGTGATTTAATTTTTGGTGATCCAATCATATATTTTAGATAAAGGACCAATTAATGCTTTATTACATTGATTATTATCAATATAAGTATATAAAAACCAGGAGAATATATCATATACAATATATCGATGAATTTTTATAAATTTATATGGGATTTTTACTCCTTATTGGTGGATATAAATTTTTTGGAATCATTGATTTATTGTTTTAATGGAATATATAACAATAAAAACCTTCCCTATAAGGTATTGACACAATGAATTTATATGATGATTTTTAGACTTATATATTCAGTTTATATCATTTTGAATTTGGAGAAAAGAGTCTTCAAATATGTCATTGATAAATTTTTTAAATAATAAATTGATTATTTTATCATATATATAAAAAGAAAGGTAGAACATGATGATTCATTATTGAATATGCGAAAGACCGTAAGAAAATGAAATTATATTCCATTTCAGAAAGTGTTAATTTTAGAGACGAAAATTGTCATTGCATGTCATGTAATCACAAGAAATGTTATATTGGTGGATACTTTAATGGAAGACATGGATAAAAATGTATTTTAACAATATCAATAGAAGATATCTATTATTTTATTGTATTATATAGACACTAAAAATTAACTATGAGTAATTTATAAAATAATTAAAACAACTAGTCATGTGAACATATAAGAGATTAAATTTTAACTAGAAAGAAAAATTCAAAAACAAAGTCAAGGATCTTATTAAGTGGATGATCTCTTTTTAAAATATAATAATACCATGCACTAGAGAATGGTTTGTGATAGATCCTTAATATATTTCTTCACATAAAATAAAAAATATATTAATCATTCCTTCAATTAATCCTTGTTGAATGAGAAATATGACATGGCTCATGATTTGGATTTAGTATTGAACAATTTAATTACTGATTTTGTGGATTTATAATTATTAATGAAGTTTTAAATATAATTTTATTGTAAAATCCCAATGCATAACTGAAAATATAAGGAGTTGATCTTGTTCCACATAGAATGGTTAGAGTAAGTCAATGAATATTACTGGTCAAAACATTACCATCCCAAGAATACATTAATGGTGGATGATGTTCTATTTAGTAATGATAATTCTACCTTATCCAGGATGAGGATTCAATGGGACATAGTATTCATTAATATTCATTATATAAAAATTAGATTTTGAAAGGGAGGGATTTACTACTTCTTTTGTCTATTGATCACTCCACTATACAACAATCTAATGGTCAAATAAACACAAAATGATAAATGAATGAATAAGGTATTTGAGAAACCATTCGTGATTTCATCCTTGAGAATAATAGAATTATATGAGTTTGGAAGAT
The DNA here is from genome assembly GCA_963277665.1 of Viscum album. Taxonomy (NCBI): domain Eukaryota; kingdom Viridiplantae; phylum Streptophyta; class Magnoliopsida; order Santalales; family Viscaceae; genus Viscum; species Viscum album. Next base: position 251,112,104 of record OY728139.1, read on the forward strand.
GAATATGTGTCCTGTTAATACTATAATGGGAGAAGTTTTTATTTGATGATGAACACCATTCATTATTCTATAACCTATATGTATGTAAATATATATATAATGATATTGAGGATTATTTTTATTATAAAAACATTAATTTGGAAATTTATGAGTATACCTCATGTATCTTGGTTTCCCAATATGTCCAAGATGAATTCCTGTAGCTATTTCAGGTGATTAAACCATTACTCATACCTATGTGGAATTAGGGTAACATAACTTTGGATTTCATTATTGATATTTTTATTATTTATAAATTAATTTTTTTTCAAGGATGTGTAGGAATGAATTAAATAAATAAAAAATTTAAATTCCATGTGAGGGGATGTATCACTCTAATTACTTAAAAAATATATAAATTAAATATTGAGGCTCCAAGGAGCCCAATGATTAATTTTAACTAACCCTGATTCGTAGTTCCGATTATTTTTTTGATAAGTGTGTAGAAATTATTTGATATAGATATGATCATTTGAAGGAATTATCATCTTTCAACTTGAAAAAGTCAGTAAAGACATTCATATATTAGAGGATATGTTAAAATTATTCTCAATTGATTTTTAAGGAAGATGGGATATATATCTTCTTATGATTTAGTTTTTATTACAAAATTTTTCTAATATAACATTCTAATTGAATTATATGAGTTCTATATATGAAGAGATAAATAACTCCTACATGATTGGAAGACGCCGGTGAGTGGATGATATTCCGACATGATTTTTGTAGGGAAATTATATAAAATGTTGAAACTATTTTTTTATATACTAAATTATGATAATTCTAGCAGAGTAGTTATGTAAATAGTCATAAATCATATTTTTTGTTTTATGTTAGTTAAAAAATGTCTCTTTTCATTTCAACTTGAATGGTAAATATGATATTTGGGAAGAAATTAATATTGATCCCTAGACACATCAGTCACCTTGAGATTCATGATAGTGTGATGATAATAACATATTACATAATTCTTCAACATAATTTCTCCCTGATACATAAAATATTCCATGTATTACTTTTTCGGATTTATATACCACATCCATCAGATATATGGAACTCAAAAAATATAAAATTTGAACATGGTCTCTCTTAATCCTATATTTATTATTGATAATTGAGATAAAGATCATTAAAACCAGATCAGTCATCATGTAAATTTTTTTTGGTGATTTTATATTTACATGAAATCCATGTGTGAACTTGAGTATTTAATTAGACTAATATAACCCCATTTTTCTATTGAGTGATAAAATCGTTATGTGAGAATATTCTAGGGGAAAATGAACAATACCATATTTTTATTGTGGAATTCAATAAAAATAAACACTATCATTTTAATAACATATCATAATTGAAAAAAATAATGAACAATTTATTATTTGATTATGTTATACCATTCAAATAAAAAATAAAATAAATTATGGAAAAACTAAATAAAACCAAATTAAAATAATTATTATTTTATAAAACCAAAATTCAATACTATATGATTTAAATTATCATCATCATGGTATTCTTGGAGGATCATAATGTCTATGATGACTATGAAAATAATAAAAATGATATAAATATGGTAAACATATTTTGAATTGAAAAGTGGGAAGAATATTTTTATTAAAGTGTGTCATGTTATATATAGGAAAAAAAAATATAGCAGTCACATAAATGATTGTATTTTAAATGACTGTTACTACATTTTCATTGAATATATGATCATTCTCCAAAAAATATTCAAATATAAATTTTGAATATATTATAAAGTGAATGTAGAAGTTTTAATTTTGATATAAATATTATATATATTATTTAACAATAATAATATACAAAAATTCATTTATTAAAATGACTTCTATTATAAATATATTTGTTATATTCTAATATGAATTTTATTTAATAGTGTTATTTTATTAAATAATATTATTTAAATATACTTATGAAATTAATATAATAAAATTAATAAAAAAAATTAATGACAAATTCAATTATATATTTTATATTAATTAAAGATGAATACTTAGATTTAATATTAAAATAGATATTATTAATGAATTATATCACTTCAAATTTTTTTATCTTAACTAACCATTGTAGAAGAATTGTTTTAAAAAAACATTTTTTATATATGGAAAATAAATTTTCATGCACATTATCATTATTAATAAATATCAAATAAATATAAATATAATTTTTTTCCTAAAAAATATAATTACCTAAAAATTATTTTTTTGCATTATATATATTTTTATTTATAATCAAAACATGTCTTCGGTTAAATATGGATTTATTTAAATTTCCTTTTGATGATTAAAAAATAATTTATCAATAACGTAATGATTATTAATTGATGTTAAATAAAAAATATATGTATTCTCAAAAAATGAATTTTCTATGAAGAGAATAATTGGTATATATTATATATTTTCATTTTGAAATTTATATTTACTATATATCAGAATTTTATTAGATTAATCGATTAAAGATTTTTATTCTTCATATGAAAATTAGGCAAGATGTGTCATGTTTTTTTTTGATAAAAATAACCACCATGGTATCTAATAAAGCAATGTAAATAGGTATAATGGTGTAAAATTATATTACCCCAAATTTTGATAATTAAAATTATATAATCTGATCCTATAGAAAAATTTTGTTTTGGTGTGAATCAAAATACTTTCAATAAAATTTCCTTCTCCAAAACACATAATCCCCATGTGATTCTATCTTTATCCATCATCTAAATATCAATTCCAAAGAAATGTTACTCATTTCACCTATAATAGTCTCCCAACCCACCTAATAAAAATCACTTATATCCATTATTGTTCTCATTAGTACCTTCTTAAATTTATACCCCCCAATTAGTAATTAATTTTTTTTTACAATTATTCATAAGAGAAAGGCTGAATTATTTAATTATTAAAGAATACATTACATAAAATAGTGATTCCATCAATGATCTCATATCACATACAACAAATATAGAATCCAAGGTATTTAATTTCATCTAGATTTCTTTTTATTGAGTTATGTCTTTATATTAAAGATTTATTCAATTATTATGTAGTTGACATAATTCCCAAATGAATTATTTTATCATAATTCCCATTTTGTTTAGGGGGTTTTATGTAAATTTCTTAATATCCCATTAATGTTATTTTCAATCATACATTACTAAATCCATTTGTGTTCTTTTGACTCAATATATTTTCATTAAGTCAATCATGAACTTATTGGCTATATTATTCTATGATTGCTTCATTGTATCCAAAATATATCCTTATTGTATTCTATATTTCATTTAAGGGAAATAGTATTTTCTTATCACTATCTTTTATATTGATTAATTACTTATTTTAGAAAAATGTGTCTTTTCCATGATTAATTTTAATCGTATATGTTGTATTTCATTCATTTATTTTAATTTTATATGAATAAAAAATGTTTTATTTTAGTAAATGTTTTTTCATACAAGAAAAAATTTCATTACCTCAATTAAGTTAATTCAAGTACACTCTATATATGAATTTTTCATGAAATTATTAAGCAGAACTATAACAACCAGAATTTATCATTTTATTATTTTATGTTTTCACGACCATAGTAAGTTCATGTTAAGAATTTTGTTGATTTGTTACATGTGAATGTGCTCATGATCTATGTTTCTTCAATATTCACTGATCACCTCACCTTCACCTAGAACATTCAAGTTATTATATGAATTATTATTTCATCCATTATGTATTACCTGGACACAAGGGGTGTATATACACTATCCACTTTATGCTTCACATATTAAAATGTGTGTAAAAAATTAAATCACACTATCACTTCTTCCGAATAAACCATGCGTGAACATTTTTTGAGGAATATGCTTCATGAAAATATACTTCCTTTACATAATCATAGAATCATGCATTATAATCATTGTTTTTTCCTTATTTAAAACTAGGACTGAAACCCATAAGGGTATCTCATTCCATCAAATTTATTAGTAGAGATGAATCTTCCCAAAGTCTTTTATATTACATAGCACCCATTGAAGGATTGTGAACATCACCTCCTTTACCAAAGTAATAGATAAGGATTCATAAATACTAATCTTCATGAAAAAACATTCGTGATAATATTTTTTTAGAAATATGATTTATCTCTATCCATTAATACTAAAATATAGAGATTGGATTGATCTCCCTTTATAGGGGAGCACATAGTTGGCTCAAAAAAATATGCCGCAGTGAAAATAATTTAATGTATTGAAAATAATTTCTTGTAACTAAATATTCAATGTTTGATGATATATGGATTAACCAAACACACATTCATTTTATCATGTAGCTTTGAAACATTGAGAATGGTAGAATATTCATGTGTCTCTATACTAATTTTTCTTGTTCATGTGAGAATGATCGTGTGGTTCTAATTTGCCAAAATCTGAAATGAACCACATATCTAGATGGCCTCCTATAAATATCATATTCAGTCATTTTATGGAATCTTCAATTTATTCTAATTAATTAAAGACATGTATTATGCCCATGTACTTAGTTTGATTTGATCAATCTCATCCACTAGAGATGATCACATTAGATGTTATTTGGCTGTCAGGAGCTCAATCATAGCTCGCTATCTGAAGATATTGTCCTAAAATGATAGAATTATGAAAGCATATATGAATATGCATGGTAAATTTTGAACTCATGAGGTATGAGATATTAGACTGTGGTTATTTTTTAGATCATATGATGACTTCTATATCCATATTTTTAATGGAATCAGACTTGTATAGGCTGATCTTTTGTCCCACATAAAATTAGATTAATTTTACCTTAATGAATTATTAACCAGAGTGTCTTTCCATAGTATCGAGCTAGCCATGGGAGATCAACACCTACATAGAAAGACACACAAAACAAATGGGATTCATCTATATTCCACACTCGGCTTCACACCATGAAAACACAACATAATTTATGGTCAATACATATGGGCTTAGTGATGGATTATACATTACCCTCCATGTCATCTACGTGCTAGCCAATTATTCTCCATGGGTGTGGTTGACCATTGGGTCCCACATATATATTATTCTAGTTTCTATTGTTGGAATTCTTATTGGAAATATTTTTATGTAAATAAACCAAAACATACACAGAATAAATATTACTATCATATATAAAAAACATATGAATGAAAAATTATCTTCCTTATATCAGGAAATAACCTCCTCCCATATTCAAATTACCTTTAAGAAAAAATAAAAACATATTTTCCAGGGAATTTATACAAATCATCATCAATAATCTATTTATATATCTCTATTGTTTCATGGACACGTTCAACATCATTTTGAAATAAATTCATTCTTTTATTTCAATAATAATTCATTAAAAAATAATTATGGAATATTGAAGTCATATTTATGCATGGTAAACTTTTAAAAAAAATTTCCTGAAAATCAAAACATTCTTGGTCTAAAAATATATTCAGTGTTATAGTAAAAAAATTGAAATATGTACTGTACATGTATCTGAATATTTGTAATATACAATAACAATCATAAGAGTTTAAAAGATAATTTTACAGGCATGAAATCCAATGCCATTTGATGAATCTATAAAAATTTTCTATGAATCATCACCAATAATGGAGAATTTTTTTTTCAAATTAAAACCAATATGTCTATAACAATAATCTAGAAATTATCACAAATCATCTTCGATATATTTAAAAGTCTTTCTAAATTTCTCATTCAATGAAAAATAACTCTCATAGAAGACTCCATTATACATTGAATTTTTATTCAATTGTATTTTTTGAAAAAAAATATAACCATGCTCATAAGCCATCAGCATGGTATTTTCAATCTCCCCCATTTGAATTTTTTTAGTACCATTTCCCTAAATCCATTGTCCCTTGTCAATAATATTGATAATTAATGAAAAACATAAATGAAGGGTCTTTATATATCCTTTTAATACATTTTTAAATTATAATATAATTAATTGATGAATTTAGTACAGTATCACATGAATCACATAGTAAAGATAATTTAACTGGTCAACTAAAATTCTATGTGGGATAACAAAATGTAGAAAACAATAGATATATAACCATGTTTTTCTATACCATCTATTAACAACCATTAATCTGATATCATATTCATATAATTTTTATTTCTCAAAGAGTATTATTTAAAAAACAAATTTCGTATGTAGTATATTCTCATGAACAACATAGTAAACACATCAAAAATTCAAAGTGAAAAAATATTTTACACTTTTAGTCCTTCAGTTTTCACATTGACCAACAATCTCTCTTCCAGCACATATTTTATATAATCATGATTTTGGAAGGAATTTTAATGGGGATACCTCCATAATTATGATATATATATATATATTACACAAATTGATAAATATTAAAAAATAAGACTTCATATAATATATTTTATTTTTTATTCCAATCAAGGGTTTCACTCCCTTCTATTTGACAAGGTGTATATTTTACATATATAGTTTTCAGGATTTTTATATTAATGATTTATTATTTTTGAACAATTCATGTTTTTATCATATCTTAAATAACAATTCCATATTCAAGACATTCACTTTTTTCACTCGTTTATCATGTTTAGCATTAAATTCCCCTTTAATCTTATAAAATGAAAACAAACAAACAACAAAATTAATGGAATAATTGGGAACACATTTTATCTTTTCAATATTTGTAACACATATATGAATTTCATCTCACCCAAAAGACACATTTCCTTGTATGTCAAAAGTACATGGAATTATTCATGTCTTTATCTATTTTACATTTTATATTTTTATCATTAATTGATATCCTAAAATATTTACTTATATTCACCTTCACCTTATATAGATTTTTTTCCTTTCTTAATCCAATAATGTCGTAGCATCCCTAGTGTTTTTTTATCCTCAATATCTCCCTTTGAGCTAGTAAAATATTTATAAAATTATTTTCCTTGTTTCCATCTATCTTTAAACTCCACATAAAATTATTTGGAAAAATGATTTTTCATTTGTTGATAAGCTCTCATGAATTTGGAGACCTTCTTATGGAACAACATAGTTTCCTTTTTAATTTTATCAACAATGTTCTTTATCCTCAAATGTTAAAATATATCTTGAAAAATGATATTGATCATGTAAAATTATTATGAACTCCTTCATTAAATGTTTTGTCTTTGGGTTTCCACATGCATTTTTCAATTATTTTGAGAAACCTTTCTAAGGTAGCATATAAATGTATTATTTAGGAATGTTTTTAATATCCAATCATCTAGATTTTCTCATGGATCAATTTTCTTATTAATTTTAACTTTCTTCCCTTCATTTCCATTGTCTATTTAAATTTATCTATGGTATGACCTATATTTCCATAGTAGAATCATTATTTAATGGTACAAATAACTTTTGTGAAATCAAAATTAACATTCTTGTTTGTAGTATCTTATTTTGTAGTTTTTTATCTCATGAATCATTAATGTTCAATAGTAAATACTTTTCAAGTTTTTTTTATTATCATATAATTTTTCTGTGGTATTTTATTCTCATTGAAATATTAATAGTATATAGTTCGTATATACTAAACCAGGTGATAACAAGGACAAATGCTTTTTCAATAATAACATTATTCTTCATGATAAGAAAATCTATTCATGATAGACAGGTTATTCTTCATTCAAATATTTAATTAATCTTTACAAGATTCCAATTTTCATAACATCTATTCTCCCTGAATGAATTCCTTTTTTTATTTTAACATGCTAAAAATTTATCCAGGACCAATGGAATGATTCCCAAACAATTGGTAGCACCAATAATATCCAAAAAATCTCTTTATTTGGTTGTATTACAATCGTTCCTAGATTTAGTACATTTTTATAGAGTTTGTATTTGAAATGAGGGATCATATTTTCAGTATAATTTCCCATGATGATTTTATTATCCACCATTAATATTTTAGTATATTTATCAAAATGTATATTTATCCAAATATTCCAAGCTTTGGGATTTATGCATTCACTAATAAACGAACTTGCATTAGTAGAAATATAATTAACAATATTATGGGTTACCTTATTCTATGAGATTGTAGAATTTTGATCTTAAGAAGATCTTGACTTAAGAAATCCACAATTATGTGTCTATTCAAAGACATGATTCTCATCATTAGTATCTGTAGAAACCTTCCAACTTAGTGATTGACTCTATTCATTTTTTTAGTGAACAAATTCATCATTTTAGCTACTTGGGAAGTTCCAACACGTGTCGCTATTTTATTTTTAAATTCATTCTAAAGTTAAATACACTTAATTCTAAAAGAATGAGTATTGTTTTTAATTTATTTTGTCCTTCCTCCTCATTCCACGTCAATTATTTTAACCAGATCATCATGTTGTTCACAATGTTCAATTGCTTATTTTTCATGTACATTGATCATTATAGTTTTGCCTATCAAATAGGACACATTGAAGTAGATGGTTGATTAATTTCATTCATCCAGAGAATGGATACTCTATATATATTGACAATGTAACATGGTCTGTTCCTCTACTAATATATATATATCTCGTTAATCATACATGTTTTTTTTCATGTTGAGCATCTACGATATTCATGGAAACATTGAACATTATTTCATGTTCATGTATTACTTTACAGTTATTTTCTCAAAGTGCTTTCCTAAAAATTCAATTGAATTATTATAAAATTAGGGAAATATTTATAATGAAAAGTGTCATATATTTTTCATTTAATTCATTGGGTTATGTTAAAATACTGCATATTTTAAATTTCATTGCAAGTACATCCTCATATTTATTGATTAATTATTCAAGTTCTACTCTTTCATCAAAATGGTCTTTTAATAAAAAATGATACTTAAAATTACGTATTCAGGAAAATTATTTATGTATCCTTTAAATTGAGTTTACAATCCTACAATAATTATGAATGATTCAAATTTCACCTATTATCAACATGTATAAAAATAATTTTCATAATAATTATTGTCAATAGATTTCACAATAAATAATTGATACTTAATTTTTTTATATGAGGTTTTTTACATATCTTGGGTACCACATTATTTCTATTTTCCAGTTCCTTTTAAGAAACCATCATCTTTTCTATGGTAGGACTGTATATTAAAATTTCCACTAGAAGTTATTTAGTATTAGATTCAAATATGTACATCATATAAACCCTATAATGAAAACTAGGTATAAAAATATGATCCAATCACAGGAAGAAACACATTTTGAAACCGATTTTAATTCTCATGCCAACAGTCTAGGGACACCAAGAGGGGGGGTGGGGTTGATTTATTGTTCCATACTTTTTAATTGGTTTTAATTGATTTTAATTAAGACATATTTTCTTGAACCACTTCACCATTTTCGAGAAATGGGTCTATTGGGTACTAATAAAAATTATATACTTATGAAATGAATATAATAAAATAGGTATATACAGACAAGTATTTTTAATAGGTTCTATAAAAAGACATACTTATTTCTTCAAACAACCTGTGGTTGTTTCAAAACTTATCTTATAAATATAATTTTTATGTGACTAAAATTTCATGGAATTTGCAGACGATATTTATACCTGAAATAATTAATATTTTTGAGTTGTTGGTTCTCTTTTTATTGGTACCACCCTTCTTCAATGGTTTTTTATACTGTAACCACCATTTCATCTATGATACTCTATGAACACTCTGAAATTGATTTGTGTAATGAACATTATGGATTTTCATCACTTGGGTAATCTTTTTTCTCTACTGATGGTTGTAGACTACCATTGAATCAACCAAATAACATGCACATCAACCTTCTACTATTAAATATGTGTAGGATTCAATTTCCACTTCATTGTTATGTCATAATGGTAATTAGATGAATTGATCAACAATCTGAAAGTTAACTTCTTCCTTGTTTTATCAAGAGCTTATATATATACTCATTATGTAAATGAATTCCCTTGGCTCAATCTGAAATATTAATTCATGTATGAAACAAAAAACCATGAACTCAATTAAAATTGTTCAAGTACACTCCATGAATGGATGTTTCATGAATAGTTTTAGCAGAATACTATCACACCTAACACATATTTCCTATTATATTATTTTTGCACTCCCAGGTTATGTTCCGATTGTGAATTTTGGATATTCTTCATGAGTGAAAGTTATCATGAACTATATTCCTTCAAGAATCATATATCACCTCACACACATGTCACAAATTTATATTATCATATACATGAATATTTTATACACCATGTTGTAACTTCAGAAAAAGATATTATTAAACTATCTACTTGGTGTTTCAAAGTGTACACTGTAGAGACCCGAAGCCTGACGTACATAGACTTTACATTACTTTTGTGGAATACTTAGTACATAACAAAAACACACACACACAAGAATCGTAATAGTTTAGTGTATTTGGAAACTCGGAACGCAATCTTCTAATCGAGGTGAAAGATCTTCAATATCTCCCATAAAGATCTTCCCCTTTTTTTTACCTAAAACCTTTCTTTATATCCTGGGGAAAAGAAAACATAAAAGGGTGAGCTCAAATGCTCAGCAAGGGCAAATAAAAATCATATCATATCTTTATGAAGATCAAAACCTGCAAAAGAGATCATAATATCTTAACATGGAATAAATCATAGAAGTGAAAATGAAATCATAACATAAAACATTACTCATTGTGTCATACACACATAATCATAGAGAATCATTTCTTGTTAGTCAAGACTCATTGCCAAGACTATCTTAGTGGACAAAGTCCCTTTCTGAATCGAGTAATCCTCGTTTCAGTCCTGTTTCACTGAACCGGTATAACCTACCATTCCAGCCATGTCTATCTCATGAGATATAAAATCTTTACCCAATGCATTGGAGGGAGATATAGGTCCCACCCATCTTATAATGAATCCTTTCTTATGTGTGCCACATAATCATAAAACATGCATCATCGCATAACACATGTAACAAAAATGGGATTCTTGAAACATCATGACATCATAAATCAATTCATATATGATAAAGGAATTCATAAACATAATTCCATCACAACATAGTCAAACCAATGTAAAAATATGGATAGAAACAGAACCCTTTATTATCTTAGATGGAAAATAATTTTGATAAAACACTTGAATTGAATTCTTGAGGAAAATATCCTTTCTTCTTCAAAAACATTTTTCCTTTCATAACATGTCATACAACTTTAAAATAAAAGAATTTGATTAAAAATAAACTTGAAAACTTGTAAAGTAAGCTTCTTTGATGTAATGTTTTAAAAATCCATTCATGCCGTATAAGTTAAAAAAAACATTCTTCGTACTTTTGTCGGAAAAGTCAAAAAGTACCTCGTACGGAAAAACGACAAAAGATTCCTTTCATATTCTTTACTAAAAACTCACCTAAGGGTAAAATTCGATTTAAACTATTTCAAGTGGATGGAAACAATATTACATATTGAGGGAACATGGATGTGGATGATAAAATACACCCTAGTAAATACTTACGAATAAACAATCTCGGATAAAAATGAGATTGTGATATTTACCTTACCTTATGTCCGACTTGCTTTATAAGTGTCCAAACCTCCTGTATAATGATTTAAATCATGTTATTGACTTATTCCAGAATCATATTCATTGTTATGATATCATATATGGTTCACTATGACATTATATTACCCGTTCTTTTGTAAATTCCATGTTAAAGAAGCGTTTTGGGTAAAATCGTTTCATTTATCTTAGGTGTTTTGACTTGTTGTTCTTGATATCACTATTACTTATATCATGATTTACTTACTTCCAGAATATAAAATATGATTTATATATCATATATATTCAGTATATATATATATATATAATAGATAGATAAATAAAATGAAAAACACCGTTCATGGAGACGGTAGTCCGTACGTACGCATGAACGCTGTTTTACTTTCCTTATTGTCTTGAAATGGAAGTAAGTAGATGACATACATATATATATACATAAATCCAGTAGCTTTATAATGTCATATATTTCATTATTATTTCTTATATATACTTTATAATCATTCTTAAATGGTTAACATGGAGAATGAATCTCATCGCGTCGTGGAGACGGTATTCCGTACGTACGCACGAGCGATGATATCATTTCTATAAATATTGAATTGAATTAGAGTGGATTATACAATATATCAGAATCAATATGATGTTATAATAACTATGTATAGTTATTCTTTACACCATTATACCCATCCGTGTAAGGTGGTGGTGGAAAATAGATTACACCACGGCGTGGAGACGGTATTCCGTACGTACGCACGCGCGGTGATTTCTTTTTCCGTAGGATGGATAGATGGTGAAATAGGGTTGTTTCATACTTATAATAACATATCAGTATATGAGTGATACTGATGTTATTACTTCATAATGAAACAACCTAAGAAGAAGAAGTGGAAGAAGAAATAATGATGAAAGAATTGGTAACGGTAATTACCTCTTCTTTGAAGTGCCTCTTTGAAACCTCTTCTTAGGGCACTAGAATTGGTCTTTGAGGAAGACCAGAACCTCTAGAATGTTGCTAGGGAAGTGGAGAAGAGATTTTGGCAGGGTTTGGCCGAGCTTTAGTGCTCAAATTGGTGTGAGGAGGAGGGGGAGGAGGTGTCCTTTTATAGGGGAGGAGAGGGGCACCTTAGGAATATCTCAAAATATTATTTTATATTATAGTGAAAATCGGTTTATAATGGTTCCAAAGGGTCTTATTTCGAAGCTAAAGTGGGGATGGGTAGAAATCCTATCAACCAATAGAATTTAGACAAGTTTAGGATATTATTTTAACCTTATCAATTAGATTTAACTCTAAGTTAAGTAATTTAACATTTACCGTGTCTTTTTGTTTTCTTTCACTATATGGTTAATACACTTACTATAACATGCCAAACGAACCCCAAACTGTTTATTATTAATATATATATCCTTATCTAAGTCATTTGGCCGAACCTTATATTTTTAGGAATAAAATAACAATTAATAATATAATATTTGATTTAAAAACTATTTTGTGTCAATTTTGACACTATTTGATATATGATTTTTGTGAAAGTCATAACAGAATTAAATGTTCGAACCAAGTTGATTAAATCAACATTAATATATCATAGTAACCTAGAAAATTAGTGGAATTAATAAAAATGTTCAAATTATATTTATTTTGGTGTTTATAACATCAATTATGTCAATATTTCATTAATAAGATAATTACTGCATCATCGTTGTGTCATAAATAAATTAGATTATTTGATGTCTAAAAATTAGAAATAAAATACCATCATGTAGGAAATCTTTTTAGCTTTCTAATGAATATTTACAATCGAATTTATCTTATGTATAACCCCATATTAAAAATGGTTTACTTATTAAACATTGATTTTTGCTATTTTAACCCTTCTTTAAATAAATTAATAATAAATGTCCTAATCTAATCCAAGTGGGCCTAAATGGTCATATTTTATCCCTAAGTTTGTTTTTGGTCGAATTACACTTGTCCAATAGAATTAGGACATGTGTTAGGGTAATAGTGATATCATATTTACCCTTAGTTACCCTATTTACTATTAACCGCGGTAAAAAAAAGTAAAAAGTTACTATTCACCAAAAAATTATTTTCATCTCATTGAACCACATTTTAGTCCTTGATATTAACCGTGTCTCTCGGATTTTCGAAATTCCATTCACAGAAGCGGTAAAATTAAGTTTTATGCAAAATTCAGTTTTTAACCTACCACTTAGTAGTTTCACTATTCATCAAAAATTGATGTTTTTCAGAATAATGCCAAAACTTCATCCCAAGCTATATTTCATATTCCGAATTCAAAAATGAAGCCTATTTTACCAAATTCATAACATAAAAGTTGCATTAATTAATTTTATAATTAAATCCCGCTGTTAAAACAAATAGCGTGTTTTTAAGAAACAATATCTATCAAAAGATTGACACTTGTTTATGACTGATTTAAATGTGCAATTACATCCAATGACCAACACTGTATTAAATTGTAAAAATATATTCTAAATATACTTTACAACCACTCAAATTAATGATTTATCACTATTAATTATTTCGATTAAAAAAGTTGTTTTTAATTATAATTTAGTAATTTTCACTATTCATCAGAATATGAAAGTTATCCGAAAAGTACCAAAATTTCACCTTAGGCTAAATTCGATACTCCGAATCTAAAAATGAATTCCATTTTGAAAAATAAAATTTACAAAATTTCAAAAAGTGGTTATTACTATTTATAACGGCTAGTTTTAATAATATTTTAATAGCATATCGTTGTTTAGTGAAACTCGGTATTGCGTATTACACACGCTATCGAGGAAGGTCGCGATTGCGTGTAATGCAAGGCAAGTCAAGGATGCGTGTTGTGCAAGCTCCTTTTGGTGTAGCGTACAACACAAGACATTAAAAAGGAATATTTTTCATAAAATCTCGGGCTGTTACATTCTACCCCCCTTAAAATGAATTTCGCCCTCGAAATTCGTCGGGGTTATAAATGGTTTACTATTCGAAAGTTTCTTTAATAGAAACCCACATCGTAAAAGGGAATACCAAAACTTGGCTTTAAAAACTAAAGTATGAAATGTAACGATTACCCAAATAAACTAATCACTGGGTTTCCACATAGGTGAAAATATGGATATGGAAGAGAAATCTAACCATCATGTTCTGATGGAGAGTGGTAGAGAACATGGCTATGGAAAAGCCAGTAATCACAAATCCATAGATTTGTGGTGATATAAGGTACCATCTGATTCATCAGGTATAAGATTACTAGGACAACATTTTTGGTTTTCAAGATCATTTCCCTAAAGTTGAAAATTTGCTTAGAATAAATACTTACTTTATTTTGGTACAATCTCACTTTTGTTCGTGTCTTGAACAATTTCTACTTCATCTCTTAAATAAATGAAGTTGAATTTGTTATTCGTGAAGTGTTAGCAGATCATGCGATAGAATGACGGGTCATTCCATCTGTCTCAAACAAAATGTTAGCAAAAGTTATTAAATATACATAAGTCATTCTATAGTGAGATTAATCATATATGGTTCCTAAAATGGACTTATACTTCATATATCATACTGCTTAATATAATAAAACTAGTTTCTACTAAACAGGGACTTCCTGTAAGCCAGTGGTAGGCGAGAAAGGCCAGTCGCACTTCGGTTGTGGGTTCGATTCCTACAGCCTTGTCCGAAGCGATGGGCTGTCGCCCGTCCTGCAGGTTGTCCTTTTTCTAAAACTACGTCACTATAACATCCCATCAATAATATCAAAAATCTTCTATCCTTAAACAATACTAACTTATGTCCAACATAATCCAGTCTAATCTTTAGGCTTATACATAATACTGCAGTCCACTCTCATAATATAGTGACAACGATTACCAAAGATTTAATACTGTCGTTGATCCCCACATATCATAAGATATGTCTTGTTGGTCACATTCCAAACACTCAAAGTCCTTAATCGTGTATTCTCTTGAATACCTTAGTGAAAAAAGTTAACACTTTCCACATACAAAAATCCTCAAAATTCTATATACTCAAACCATGATATCACTTAGTCCTTATATTAATCATGAGCTCATGAATACTATTAAACATTTCATTTTCTCGTCTTCATTATGCGCATATCATCTTATTTCCAAAAAATATCTCAATCACTTTGAATACCACATCAATAAATATTGCAATACTCAATGATACAACATTATTTTGGAATCCCATTACATAAACACTTAATCATTCCACCACATCGTTGTCATATTCAACATTGCCAATAGTGATCGCATGTGATTTCCCTTTGTCCTTTGCCTTCAGTGGTTGCTCATGTTGATCATCACTAACCCTTGGATTAGGGCAATTATTAGCATAATGCCCCATTTCCTTGCACTTGAAGCATTGAAGTGTTGGCGGTGCGTTCTCTGCAGTGTTTGCTTTATTCACATCATTAGAAACCCTTTTTCCATTACTTCGACATTCAGCTGCTCGATGACCTTCTTTTCCACACTTAAAACATTTTCTAGTCCCTTTAAGACAATCTCCACCATGCTTCTTCCCAGACTTTGTACATAAGGAAACATTCGTCTTCTTTTCACCATTATTTTGAGATTTCTCCTTGAACTCCATCTTTCGTTTCTTGTCAAAACCATGAGATGGATATGTAACACAAACTTCCATTTCTACCTTAATAGCACAACGCACAATTTCTTCATAGCTACTGAAGTCTCTTATAGCTAATGCCCTTCGAAGACTTGGTTTTAAGCCACTGAAAAATCGATCAACTTTACTTTCAGGTTGAATGATAATTCCAGAAGCATACCTTGCAAGTCTTGTAAAATTTGCTTCATAGGTACCAACAGATTCATCGTCCCTTTGCTTCAGTTCAAGAAACTCTTTCTCCATCTTTGTTCGAAGAATACGAGGGAAGTACTTACTGAAAAACAGGTTCTTGAACTCGTCCCATTCCATGGACTCAATTTCATCTCTTGGCCTCGTATTCTTGATAAGATTCCACCATTGATCAGCTTCACCTTCCAAACGATATACTGCTAAGATGACTTTATCATGTTCAGAACATTGAAGAACTGAAAATATCTTTTCAGTAGTACTAATCCATTGTTCAGCAACTAATGGATCAGTAGACCCACTGAAAGAAGGTGGACGCTGCCTCATGAAGGATTCAACAGAATGTTGCTCCTTCCTTTGCTCGTTTGGAAGTCCTGCATGATTCATAGCTTGAGAAAGTTGTGTGAGCATGGCTACAAGATTTTTCATTCCAGCTCCTATATCGTTTGGTTGCTCAGGGGTACAATCATTGCATTGCCCATCACATTCCGCATTAACACGGTTCCTTCGGGTTCCAGCCATCGTCTAAAACCCCAAAAGAATTGTGTGAGAGGCAAAAATCATGCTAGGGAAAACAACATAATAAAGGGGGAGTACCTTGAACATCTAACATCTTAGGTTTAATTCTATGATTGTTAGCGTAGTTCTAGTACTATAACCTATACATATACTTAACCTTAGGGACATCCCTAGACATACCATAGAAATATCTCTAGGGATCTCACTAAAGTTCTCGCATCCTAGTTTCCAAAGGTTGACTAAACCTCCCTCTGATACCAACTGTAGAGACCCGAAGCCTGATGTACATAGAATTTACATTACTTTTGCGGAATACTTAGTACATAACAAAAACACACACACACAAGGATCGTAATAGTTTAGTGTCTTTGGAAACTCGGAACGTAATCTTCTAATCGAGGTGAAAGATCTTCAATATCTCCCATAAAGATCTTCCCTCTTTTTTTTTACCTAAAACCTTTCTTTATATCCTGGGGAAAAGAAAACATAAAATGGTGAGCTCAAATGCTCAGCAAGGGCAAATAAAAATCATATCATATCTTTATGAAGATCAAAACCTGCAAAAGAGATCATAATATCTTAACATGGAATAAATCATAGAAGTGAAAATGAAATCATAACTTAAAACATTACTCATTGTGGCATACACACATAATCATAGAGAATCATTTCTTGTTAGTCAAGACTCATTGCCAAGACTATCTTAGTGGACAAAGTCCCTTTCTGAATCGAGTAATCCTCGTTTCAGTCCTGTTTCACTGAACCGGTATAACCTACCATTCCAGCCATGTCTATCTCATGAGATATAAAATCTTTACCCAATGCATTGGAGGGAGATATAGGTCCCACCCATCTTATAATGAATCCTTTCTTATGTGTGCCACATAATCATAAAACATGCATCATCGCATAACACATGTAACAAAAATGGGATTATTGAAACATCATGACATCATAAATCAATTCATATATGATAAAGGAATTCATAAACATAATTCCATCACAACATAGTCAAACCAATGTAAAAATATGGATAGAAACATAACCCTTTATTATCTTAGATGGAAAATAATTTTGATAAAACACTTGAATTGAATTCTTGAGGAAAATATTCTTTCTTCTTCAAAAACATTTTTCCTTTCATAACATGTCATACAACTTTAAAATAAAAGAAGTTGATTAAAAATAAACTTGAAAACTTGTAAAGGAAGCTTCTTTGAAGTAATGTTTTAAAAATCCATTCATGCCGTATAAGTTAAAAAAAAACATTCTTCGTACTTTTGTCGGAAAAGTCAAAAAGTACCTCGTACGGAAAAACGACAAAAGATTCCTTTCATATTCTTTACTAAAAACTCACCTAAGGGTAAAATTCGATTTAAACTATTTCAAGTGGATGGAAACAATATTACATATTGAGGGAACATGGATGTGGATGATAAAATACACCCCAGTAAATACTTACGAATAAACAATCTCGGATAAAAATGAGATTGTGATATTTCCCTTACCTTATGTCCGACTTGCTTTGTAAGTGTCCAAACCTCCTGTATAATGATTTAAATCATGTTATTGACTTATTCCAGAATCATATTCATTTTTATGATATCATATATGGTTCACTTATGACATTATATTACCCGTTCTTTTGTAAATTCCGTGTTAAAGAAGCGTTTTGGGTAAAATCGTTTCATTTATCTTAGGTGTTTTGACTTGTTGTTCTTGACATCACTATTACTTATATCATGATTTACTTACTTCCAGAATATAAAATATGATTTATATATCATATATATTCAGTATATATATATATATATAATAGATAGATAAATAAAATGAAAAACACCGTTCATGGAGACGGTAGTCCGTACGTACGCATGAACGCTGTTTTACTTTCCTTATTGTCTTGAAATGGAAGTAAGTAGATGACATACATATATATATACATAAATCCAGTAGCTTTATAATGTCATATATTTCATTATTATTTCTTATATATACTTTATAATCATTCTTAAATGGTTAACATGGAGAATGAATCTCATCGCGTCGTGGAGACGGTATTCCGTACGTACGCACGAGCGATGATATCATTTCTATAAATATTGAATTGAATTAGAGTGGATTATACAATATATCAGAATCAATATGATGTTATAATAACTATGTATAGTTATTCTTTACACCATTATACCCATCCGTGTAAGGTGGTGGTGGAAAATAGATTACACCACGGCGTGGAGACGGTATTCCGTACGTACGCACGCGCGGTGATTTCTTTTTCCGTAGGATGGATAGATGGTGAAATAGGGTTTTTTCATACTTATAATAACATATCAGTATATGAGTGATACTGATGTTATTACTTAATAATGAAACAACCTAAGAAGAAGAAGTGGAAGAAGAAATAAAGATGAAAGAATTGGTAACGGTAATTACCTCTTCTTTGAAGTGCCTCTTTGAGACCTCTTCTTAGGGCACTAGAATTGGTTTTTGAGGAAGACCAGAACCTCTAGGATGTTTCTAGGGAAGTGGAGAAGAGATTTTGGCAGGGGTTGGCCGAGCTTGAGTGCTCAAATTGGTGTGAGGAGGAGGGGGAGGAGGTGTCCTTTTATAGGGGAGGAGAGGGGCACCTTAGGAATATCTCAAAATATTATTTTATATTATAGTCAAAATCGGTTTATAATGGTTCCAAAGGGTCTTATTTCGAAGCTAAAGTGGGGATGGGTCTAAATCCTATCAACCAATAGAATTTAGACAAGTTTAGGATATTATTTTAACCTTATCAATTAGATTTAACTCTAAGTTAAGTAATTTAACATTTACCGTGTCTTTTTGTTTTCTTTCACTATATTGTTAATACACTTACTATAACATGCCAAACGAACCCCAAACTGTTTATTATTAATATATATATCCTTATCTAAGTCATTTGGCCGAACCTTAGATTTTTAGGAATAAAATAACAATTAATAATATAATATTTGATTTAAAAACTATTTTGTGTCAATTTTGACACTATTTGATATATGATTTTTGTGAAAGTCATAACAGAATTAAATGTTCGAACCAAGTTGATTAAATCAACATTAATATATCATAGTAACCTAGAAAATTAGTGGAATTCATAAAAAGTTTCAAATTATATTTATTTTGGTGTTTATAACATCAATTATGTCAATATTTCATTAATAAGATAATTACTGCATCATCGTTGTGTCATAAATAAATTAAATTATTTGATGTCTAAAAATTACAAATAAAATACCATCATGTAGGAAATCTTTTTAGCTTTCTAATGAATATTTACAATCGAATTTATCTTATGTATAACCCCATATTAAAAATGATTTACTTATTAAACATTGATTTTTGCTATTTTAACCCTTCTTTAAATAAATTAATAATAAATGTCCTAATCTAATCCAAGTGGGCCTAAATGGTCATATTTTATTCCTAAGTTTGTTTTTGGTCGAATTACACTTGTCCAATAGAATTAGGACATGTGTTAGGGTAATAGTGATATCATATTTACCCTTAGTTACCCTATTTACTATTAACCGCGGTAAAAAAAAGTAAAAAGTTACTATTCACCAAAAAATTATTTTCATCTCATTGAACCACATTTTAGTCCTTGATATTTACCATGTCTCTCGGATTTTCGAAATTTCATTTACAGAAGCGGTAAAATTATGTTTTATGCAAAATTCAGTTTTTAACCTACCACTTAGTAGTTTCACTATTCATCAAAAATTGATGTTTTTCAGAATAATGCCAAAATTTCATCCCAAGCTATATTTCATATTCCGAATTCAAAAATGAAGCCTATTTTACCAAATTCATAACATAAAAGTTGCATTAATTAATTTTATAATTAAATCCCACTGTTAAAACAAATAGCGTGTTTTTAAGAAACAATATCTATCAAAAGATTGACACTTGTTTATGTCTGGTTTAAATGTGCAATTACATCCAATGACCAACACTGTATTAAATTGTAAAAATATATTCTAAATATAATTTACAACCACTCAAATTAATGATTTATCACTATTAATTATTTCGATTAAAAAAGTTGTTTTTAATTATAATTTAGTAATTTTCACTATTCATCAGAATATGAAAGTTATCCGAAAAGTACCAAAATTTCACCTTAGGCTAAATTCGATACTCCGAATCTAAAAATGAATTCCATTTTGAAAAATAAAATTTAAAAAATTTCAAAAAGTGGTTATTACTATTTATAACGGCTAGTTTTAATAATATTTTAATAGCATATCGTTGTTTAGTGAAACTCGGTATTGCGTATTACACACGCTATCGAGGAAGGTCGCGATTGCGTGTAATGCAAGGCAAATCAAGGATGCGTGTTGTGCAAGCTCCTTTTGGTGTAGCGTACAACACAAGACATTAAAAAAGAATATTTTTCATAAAATCTCGGGCTGTTACATACACCTTGAGTGAAACAAATATATCACAATATCAATTCTTCAAAATAAATAGTGAACTCATTCAATGATAAATATGCTTCACCAAAATATACTTTTTTCTAATATGCATTGATGCATGCATGTTTAGAATGATTTCTCATTCACACAAACATGTAAGGAAACACATATGGGTATCACACGATATCAAATGGTTTCATGGAACGCGTTCATCTTAAAGCCTTCAAGGGTGATAGGTAATTACTGAAGAAACACAGTATTCTCCTTGTTTACAATCACACATGATATGGATTATTAAAACCAATCTTCCTAAAACATATTTTATAGTGAACTATTTTTTAGAATGAGGAGTTATTCATCTCAATCAGTAGATACATCTTCGGCATTGGTTCGTCCAATTTTAATAGTTATCACTTTATTAGATCTACAAAATATACTACATAAATCATCATTGGAAATCCAAAAAAAATCCAAGTCCCAAAATTTAGAATTCCCAGAGTTCTCTTCATTTATCAAACACACATAACTTTCATCATTCATCTTTGTGAAACTATGAATAATGTAAAATTAAATTATCTCTTTATGGAGTCTTCATATTGATGAAAATAGGATCGTGTGGTTCTCATTTTATCAAAACACGAACCCTCCACTTATCATAATAGACTCATGTAACGCTCGAATGCATCTAGCTGATGGAATATTTTAGTTATTCTCATTATTGAATGATATAGAATTAATGAATGGATTTGGTTTGGTTCCACTAATCTCATATTCATGAGATGATCACTGTAGATGGAAATTTGTTTTATTTTGATTGATTAGAGCCCGCATCATGATAATATCACCATAAAAAGGCTAAAATTTGTGCATGAATTTCAAAACTCATATTATATTTTGAATTCATTTGGTGGGGGTGATCCAATAGTGGTGATTCTTTCAATTTGATGATGACCATTCTATTCAAATTTTAAATTATAGAGGAACATTATGATCCAAGAATTTGTCCCACATTAGATTTTTCTAATGTCAATTTTTCATAAGCTTGCCTAGAGCTTACTGTTATATCCATGAGTTTTCTGTGAGGGATCAACACCCACATAACCCCATCAAACACAATAGAAAATATGTGACCCACCTTCAAAACCAAGAATGGACCATATCCCCATTACCTATCATATGGGCCTTACACATTGGCCCACTGAGCCCTTACACAAAACCCTCCATGTTTCTTGTAGGCTAGCTATGGAATCTCTTTTGGTTTGATTAACCCTTTGATCATAAATGTTTCTTTTTTGAGTGGATTAAACAATCATGTGGATAATACATTGATTAAATTGAATACATAATAAAATAAATAGCAATATTATAAGGGTATAAGATAATACACCATAATTAATCCAACATCACTTGTTTATATAATATTTCAACCCATGGAAATCCTAATCCCATCATCAAATTATATTTATAAAAAATACAAAATTTTCTCATGAAAATAAAATAAATCATCATCAATACTCCATGTATATGACCGTATTGTTGCACAATCACCTTAATCTTTATTATGAAATAAATTAATTATTTTATGACATGAATAATTACATAAACAATATTCATGGAAGATGAACTCATATTTTTCCATTTCCTTATTATAACCACATATTCCAGAAAATCAATATTTTCATGTTATTTAAATCATTATTTTTTTAACATTGTGAAAGCATCAAAGAATATGAATTTTTCATTTGTGATCAACACAAACAATCTCGATTGTTAAAAGAATAATTATACAGGAATAAATTCCAATTTTATTATATTTATATTTTATTATTATGTAGTAATCATCACCAATCATGGAGAATTACACTACGAAATTACAACTAATCATACCAAAAAAATCTCTAATCATCATCCCCAATATTCTTAAATATATCAGATATTTTTTCAAAATTTCTAATTCAATGATCAATAGAAAACCATAGAGGACTTAAAAATACATCATCCTTTGATTCCATCATATATATTAAAGAAACAATATAGCTATACTCATCAAATATCCTCATCCTCTTTTCGGTAATGATAACTATTAATTTTCTAATGTTAAAGGAATGAAAATATTTTTGGATGATGAAAAACCATTGGATCCAACATAATTTAATAATCCACCATGTTTTTAACATATGTTATTTTTTCTAAGATTAAATATAATTTTTATGTTAAAAAATGGGCATTTATAACAGTTGGGTACATAATTTGGAAGCCAAAGAGTGATGAAAATTATTGATGTTCTATGAAAGCATAAAAAAATATTTCGTGTACAATATATGGGATTCTGTGAATAAAACCAAAAATATATATAAATAAATTATTTATGAGGATTATATTATATAAACCCTTGATTTTCAAATTAATCTCAATACCAACATGAAAGATGTGATTATCTTTCTGATCATCAAATTTCTTGATTCTCGGAGATTTTATCCCATTGCTGATTATTCATGGGTGAGCGCAATTAATATTGTTATGTAATAGTGAGGTAGAAATATAATTGAAAAAATGGAAATTAAATAGTTCATGTTAATAATTACGACATGTTGGAGTGCCTATTTATAATAAAAGAATCTCAAAAAAATCCAATTGGAAGGATTATTTATCTCTACTAATTGTTGATCTCAAATTGTAAATTTGGTATAATAATCCAATTTTATATTTCTTGATGTATATTTAAGATATAATAAAGTTAAAATTGATTCATATAACCATGATAATACCACATCCACATGTCCCCATGACATAATTCGACATAGATGAATTCAATTAGGGCTATTTGAAGAATCTGCAAATTCCCAATGATTTGTTATTTAGATTTTATTTTGCATGGTTGAAATAATTATTAAATATGACTTGATGAATTAATTATCATTGTAATTTTATAAAATAAAAAATATTAAAAACATTATTGAGTTATTTTTTGAATATACCCTCGTTGTTTTTACAATAAATGTTTAATTTTAGAAATTTTTTTGAGTGTTTTTTGTAATATATTACAAATACGGTATTAAATGTGACGTTATGTTTTTATAAATTTTTTATGAAATTAAATGATGTGAATGCCCCTTAAATGAGTTTCTATATTTAATATAGGTGTTGTGGTTACTATTATATAAGATAGAGCTCATGTGTATGAGTAATAATTCTAATAGACTTATAAATATATTTGTATGTGTAAAGTGTAAAATCCAACATATAAAAAATTATAATCCTCGTGTATGAACATGGAACCATGGGTTGATATCCACCCTTATAAACATCATTGAAACTATGCTTAATGAAACATTGCACTCTTTATCTTTTATGAATAACATATACTAGTATAGATGGGTATAGTCATGAAACATTTCAACACTGATTCACTCTGCCTATACACCTTTGATAAATCATGGATTCTACATTTATATCATTATATAAATTGGATATGTTATCATTATGAAGCCACCTATAGTAACAAAACATAATCATGGGAACTAGTTCCACATGATCCTAAAATCCAACTAGTGATACAAATTTTTTTGGAGATAGGATCCCAAATATTTTAATCAAAGTAACTTTATATTTATGATTCTATTTGGATAACTTACACTTTTAGATCATTAATCCGGCTTGATGGTCCCACACCAACATATCATGCCCCATATAAAAAGAAACCAATGTATCTCAAATTGATCCATTAGGGAATGATATTAGAATGATCATGTTTTCTATGAGATGTTCTATATCATCGATAAAAAATATAAAATAAAATATCTTTTTCAAAAAGGTTCATGTTCCAGAAAACACTAAAATATCTTAATAGCCTCACCACCACATATGTTTGAGAGAATATTTGAATAAAGAAAACTAGTTTAGTTCATCTGAATAATAGCTAATCGTGATCCCATAACCCATTAAACAAGTACATTAATTCCCACAAGATTAATTCATTAAATTATGGAAAAAAATCCTTTCCTAGAAAATGTATACAAGCCTATTTTTATTTAAGTAACTACTTCAAAGAGATCATGATTATAAAATATTGAATTTTAGTGAAGTGAATAAAGTTTGAATCTTCAAGAATTATTTCAATTCTTGATCATTATATTATTTAGTATAAATTTTAAGATGATTATTTTTGGAATATAATAATGGAGGGTAATAATTGTTTATTGAGTTGGTAGATGTGGTATGAATAATCCATTCTCTTCAATGAGTGTTCTTATGGTCTTTTTTTACTTATGAATTAATTTCATTATATTATGTTTTATGTGATGATAAATTATTCAAATTTATTCTTCACATATATTTTCCACTAGTATTCATATTATACTATTTTTATCGAACACTTTTATTTTTTAACAATATTTTTTTAACTATTATTAAAAACTAACAGATTTTGATTCGTATGAAGGGGAATAATAGATGAATTATTGAAGTTATATATTATTATAAATTGGAATATCATAATTATAATGAGTCAGTAGATGGGATATTGATGATTAAATCATTACACTATGTTATACCACCATTACCACATTCATTCAAAAAATTTAAAATCAATTCATCTTAATAATAGATTCCCTCACCATACTAGTGATAAGTTGAATAGAAAGAAATCGCTATCAGGTGGGTTGAGTAGGTTCACATTCTTGGAAAAATAATTTTCGTACAAAATTTTATGAGAGGAAAAATTAGTTAATTTTGTACTTACTGATTTTTTAGAATAATTCGGTACTCATTCATTTGAAAAAAATTTATATATAGATGAATGGTACAAATTATTCTAATTGAGTATAAAATTTACAATATTTAAGAAATAATTATATAACTCGCTGGAATTCACATAAAAGAAATATACATTTCTTTCTAAGTCATTATGTGTTTCTTTTGTTTTTTAATATTTAAAAAAATATTAAAAAACTAAACAACAACCATCTCATTTTATCGATTCCCTTTTAAATATTACAAAAACAAGTGCATATTATTAAGTTTGAAGTCAATGATTATATATTTACTACCTCAATGAAAAACCTATGTCATCTCCAAATCTCTTAATTATGGATTTCTAATTTCATTATTTTTGTCCCCTCATTTATGATCTTCGAAATTTGGCATAATTTTCAGGGATTATGTCTTCAAAACTCTCTATTTTATATATTTTTTTATATATAATGTTGTTTTAAATTTTTCTTTTAAAAATGAATTTATTTAGATTTCACCATTAGTGCTTTATGAGATATTGAATTTTATAAATTCATGTACTTGGGGAGTTCATAGATCTACATCCATAGTGGTGCGGTATGAGAGATACATAAATATTTAAAATAAGATAAATACACTCAATAAATTGTGTACATTTTTAAGGAATTAGAAAAACTCTCTATGTACATTCATAAATATCAGCAAGATGGAGAAGTAATTATATAAATAAATCATTTACCTAACTTTACTAAGGATAATATCAACACAGGCAAGGATAATAATGATGATAATGTACTTGCCACAACAATTTATTTAATATAACATTTGGATGTAGAGAAAGGGTTTTATAGAAATTCATTTATGGGATATTATACGATTCATGGTCTACATTGGGTAAAAGTTTCATACAATAAAATTATCACATGATCTTCGTATGAAGATAGTTGTAATATTATTGTGTTTATACATGGTATGGAATAATTCACAATTTATTATGGTTATATTATTTCATATATGTTATATTATTATAAAAATTTATAACACTCAATAAATTAATTTTTAGACTTACTACTAGAAGAATTTGATGGATAGAGTAAAATGAAAAAAAGGTATCGTCTCAACATGATTTTCTTTTTTCCATTTTAATTAAAAGAAATAATGAAATTTCAATTTTTTATCAAAATATATATTTGAAATTAATTTGTATGTCCATGTTGAATTTTGAAGCCGATTATGTGACATGTATAGTGGCTAAAATTGAATATAATATGGTGGGGTGTGAGTTTATACTATTTCTAATTCTAGATGATAAATTGATGTTGAATGAAATGTGTTGTATACTAAATAAGAATTGTATCCCTAAATTTTATATCTACCCAAACTATATTAAAAATTAAATGAAAATTATAGGGTGGAAAACATGCATTTCTAAATAGTGGAACTCAAAATAGAAATATTTTATTGATAGAATGATTATATGGTGTTTATTACTGAAAGATATCTTCCAAACAAAAGATTGGAATTTGTTAAATGGTTTTCTAGTTGTGGATAATATAATTTTAAAAACTTCTTGGGAGAGTCCACCCAATATTTATCTTCTTTTTACATTACAGTAAATTATTTATAATTAATTATTTATTATAAATTTGAATATATATTTTGTTTTTTAGGAGGACACAAGATGGAATGAAATGACTGGAAGAACTTCAAGATAAATAGAAGAAAATAAATCTAAATAATATAATACCAATGATTTCAATGTTAGAGAATAATATTAATGAGATTAAATCAAACTATATCACACATTTTATTCTCAATGTCATGTAAAAATATATTTTAAAATTACATGATTCCAATAGAAAGGAATTGATGATAGTGTGATAATTAACTGTGGTTTCTAAGATAAATGATGGGATAATTTTTTTTATTTTCTTTTGTTTATATTATTTTGGTGTTTTTAAAAAAATCAATATATTATCTCCCTCTATATTGAAAAATATAAAAATTTGTTTTCGTAGGATGTTGACTTTTTAATGCTTCTTTGAGGTAATTTGAAAAACCAATGAAGTTTTGAAATATTTGATGATTTTGAAGAATATTAAATTATTATTAATTATCAATGTCTCATATAATGACAAATATTTGTTTTCCATAGAATTTAATTTATAGGTATATTCATGATCATTAAATTTAAATCAGAATCTAAAATCCATAAGTGGTAGATGAATATTAAAATCCACACCTGAAGATATATTATAAAACATTTTTGATATATAATTCACAATACCCTCATATATTGAGAAAATATTGGAATTTTATTGTGAAATAGAACATATAAGTAATCGTTTTCAAATATTTGGAGTTATATAGATTCTTTTAACAATATTATGGTAATTCAATAGTATAAATACCGAAAAATACATATTTAAATGTACATTTAATATAAAAACATTTTATTCCCATTTATAGTCATTAAAATTCATATAACCTTATGAGAAATTAGATTCATAATGATCCATTACCATCCAGGTTGTAAAATATGTTTTCATCAGTATTTATTGTCTAAATGTGAGGGAAAGGTTCTTATATATTTTTAATTTGGGATTCTCTATATGTAATTGGAAATGTGTGAGGTGTATATAATTATTTAATATAATTTTATATAGATAAATTGTAAGTATTCATAATCATCTATTATAATACATTCTTATCCTTATAATATATCAAATAAATGTTAAAAAAATAAGGCTATGAGATCGAATCATCTACTTAAACAAATTCCATGACTCATGGCCTTAATAAAAAAATGGAATGAATCATAAAACAATAATTAAATTTATTTTATTCACATCCATGTTGGAAAAAATGTATATAGAATCATGAAATGTAATGGGTAAGAAGCGTTAAGACATTCATTTGATTCATTTTCAGTACACATTGCAAGAGAAAGTAAAAAACTGGGGTATGTGAGTCACACATTGAATATGTAATTGATTGAAGGGGATTCTAATTGATTAATATGATTAATAAATTATTTTATTTAATATCTAATATCTTTATATTTCCTTAGAGAATTTATAAACACTTACCTATCATCCTTAATCTATTAGAGATAATTTCCAGGACTTTATGATTGATTGTGTTTCCATATCTCGGGATGTTTAGAGATGATTTTATTAACAAGTATATAATATAAATTAATTTTAAATGTGTGATCATAAAACCACATATATATAGATATAGATATATATATATATATATTCTCTTGATTGAAGAGTGGCATTGAATTTCATGTGATGTTTATCAAAAAATGTTTTTCCATGGACATTGAATGTTTTATGTCGAATGGATATGATAATTTTAGGCATTTTCTGTAAAGTAAAAATATAAATCATATTGAAATTTTAAATTGAGAGAACCATGAATGTTTCCTCACTCCTTTACTAGTAAATTTAATATTCTATAAACTTTTTAGTTCTTGTTTTTTAACTGAATTTCATAATGAAATTATGTGAGTTTGTAATGTTGGAATTTTATTATCATTTAACTTTTGATAATTCATTCTAATATTGGGGTATTTGAGCAATAAATATTTCATTAAATAATGTCTTGATAATTAATTTCTTTTTTATTGATATTTTTAAAAGTAATTTCTTTTTTTTAACCTAAATTATTATAATTTTTTTAAATCACGTTCTAAAATTAAATCTATGTCAAATATAGAATAACTATTTTATTCTATTAATTATAAATTTAAATCTAGATTTGATAATCTAAAACACTCATTGTTATTTCTAGAAAACAACCTATTATCTAAAAACATTGTGTGTATTTGGATTCATTTTTTACTCTTATACCATTTTGAGATGGTCATATTGTGAAACAAATAAATAATAGAATTATTTTGGTTTCTATATTGAAATTGAGAACAATCAATAAAATATAATCATTTTTTTGAAAAACAATGATGAATTAAGAAATGTGAGAATCTTATTCTTTCTCATATTTATACATAAATATGTTATTATATTATGTTTCTAGATGAATTTTAAAAGAGTAAGTGCATCCTAAAAAGGGAAATCGTTGATCTATTTATAAAATAAAGGGGGATATTTTTTCAATATCTATGAAAAATATGGAAACACTGAACATTAAAAATGGTTGGCACTTTTAAAATGATCATTCACTGTTGAAATAAAATATAAAGAACAATTTTCCAAAAATAGTTATACCAAATCATAAAATATACATTTAGATATTAGTATTTATCTATAATGTTTTAAATACTTCCCTTATTTTATGTTTTAGAATATATAATTTGAAACATATATGTTTTTTAATGGGGTTTATTTGAATTACTTATAAAATATTGATCTGTAGTGGTTTGAATAATTCAAATAATTAATTCATTGATGATGTATTCCCGATGAGTGAAATGGTCAACTATTTGAGGTGTAAATAAATTAATTATTTAAAATTGTTTTTATTTTTTATATGAATATACCAAATTAATTTCATTATATGTTGGAAATGACTATATATTAATTTCTGGATTAAGTTTTGATATTAATTATAAATTTGGTCTTAACTGTTATTTTTATTTATATTAATTTTTTTATACACAAAAATAATGTCCATACATTTTAATGTTTTTCATAATATTTTTATTAGGGATGGAGTTGCTATTAAGTATGAGAGTAATCATTAATATATTTTTTTAGTTTTTCAAAATTATGAAAATCATCACTAAGGTTAGAAGTGAATGATTTGAGTGATTGGATGTGTAAGAGTAAAATATCTAGGTTAAAACATGAATACATATAAATATCCTTATTATTACCCACTTCACAAAATATATCGTCTATCCAAGATCAAACTTCTTATCTTTAACACTGTTCATAAATTACCTCATTATAGTCATGAAACATGACATCACAAAAAATTAATACTTATATTCTCTTGATTCATCTTAAGAACTACAAAAATATATTTTTTATTGATTTTATAATATTTCATAATAAATCCACCCAACCTAACCTTTCTTTATTTACAGAACAATTTTTTCATGTTTAAAAAATATAGTGAGTGATGTCTACTATTTTATTGTAATGTGCTTGAGGATTTTCATCCAGTGGAAATTATATTTTTTATTAATTCAAGTTAACTCAAACCTATTTTTCATCGATACTTCCATATGATCCAATATAATATTATTGTAGCTCTTACCAATTATCTTCCAATATCTATGGAATATATCTAATATGCCATGTCGTGAGAATATTTTTGTGTATTTCTAAGAATATTTGTATTAGATACATCATCACAACTGATCAGAAGTCTCCTTAATCTATGATAGTATCTGAATTGATAGTGTAGTATCATGATTACTATTCCATTACTGATTGTAGGGGAAATATTTAATTATTATTATATTTAATTTAATAGTGTTTTCTAAAATAAATTTTTCTCATTTATTATTCAAAAGTTTATTTATCTTTTTTTATATTCTACCAATTTTTGTTTAATAACCCATATTATCATCATGTGATAATATACATCATGGATTTGAAGTACTATCCCATTTTGGGTTTTCAAAAAGGAAATAACATTGGTATATTTTAATTTATATAATTTATTTGAATTTTGGATTACTAATTCTGATATGCTAGTGGAGACAAGATTACATTGGTATTTTTTAATATCAAATTAAATTTAAACTCTAATGAGACTAAAGATATTACACTGAATTTAAATAAGAGTATTTTTTATAATTCTAATTGATTGTTATGGGAAGATTGTTCTATTTACAAAAAATGTATTGGAGAAATTTTGAGGAGATGTGTTTCTTTAGGGAAAATCTATTTAATTATAACTCATCTATACTCTATACTAGTTGGTGGGAACTAGAAAAATAGTAAATATATAAACAGTATCATTTATGTGATTTATATTAACATAAAATATTCAATGATTCTGTTTAACTCATTATAAATTTTGATAATTGTTATAAGATTGTTAGTGCGAGGAGATGGGGCGAAAATCCTTAAGTAAGTATTATTTAGGTACATATTATGAAAGTATAGAGAATGTAAATCAAGTTAAATTTCATAAAATTTCATCACAATTATTATATTTTAATAGATTATAATTATTTATTAAAAGGGATTCACGAAATTAATTTAAAAAATAATTTGG
Organism: Viscum album; assembly: GCA_963277665.1. Lineage (NCBI taxonomy): Eukaryota > Viridiplantae > Streptophyta > Magnoliopsida > Santalales > Viscaceae > Viscum > Viscum album. The sequence continues at coordinate 251,144,494 of OY728139.1, forward strand.
GATATTCTATATATTTGATTTTGAGGGAAAAAATATTAAATGGATTTGAAGTGCCTAAATCAATGATTGGTGAAAGTGTGCGTAAATGTTTTGAATTTGGAATAAAAGATGATTTTATAGAAATATTGATAAATGAAAATATAAAGAAGTGTGTATCCAGCACATATATGTGTATATATTGTGATTAATAATAATCCCTTAATGGGTTTTTTAAAAATGATTTAAATTTTTTTTTGGATGTATTGGACATATAATATGATTAAAAATTAATATTATTATCATATATCTTTGAATTAGTTAGTAATTTTAATATGGGTTATGATTTAAGGGGTGTGTCTCACTTGAGAAAATTAGTTTTTTTATATGTTCGTATAGAGATCATGGTAAGCCCATATAGTTAGTAAAAACAAGTGATAGACACGAAAAGGATATGAAATTATTGTAAGAGAAATGTTTCACATTTGGAATATTGTAAGATTATAAATATAGACGAAAAATTTCTATGTTAGGGTGTTCTCATTGAGGAAACATGATTGGGCTATGATTTTGGAAAACCCTATTGATACTATGTGTCCTAACATGATTAAATTATAATCAAATAAAAATAAAAGTATAACTAAAATTAAAAAATAAATAAATAAATCTACCCCTCTACCCCAAACAATATTACCCTACATTCATCCCCACTCATTTATTTTCAAGCACCCCATCAAGATGAAACCCTATCTAAATGACTCTCACCCTCCATCCATCTTCAATTATGATTTCTCACATGATCTTATTATGTTATAATTTTTCCTTCTCCACTCTAATTTTCATGCCTTTTATTTTTTATTTTTTATTTATCCATTGTGGTGTACATGTAACATTAAACCCATTATGGTTTTGGGGTTTTTATGGCCAATTCCTTATGTATTGGGTATGTGAGTCTCGCTATAGTCAATCCATGCCATCACTATTGAAGTTATGAAGATCTCCTTCAATTTTACATAGGTTATCAATAATTACTATTCATTTGACTAATATTAAATTTTTTCAATGTTATATTAATGTTCCTCATGGGTAATTTGGGTGTCTTTGACAATATTGGGATATATTTCGGCAATTGCTAGTGATGAAAACATGGTTTGAAGTTTCTTACACTACATTCAAACCGTTAAATTGGAAACTAAAAATTGATAATTTTATATTTAGTGTTTTCACGATATTATGGCATAAATGAATTTTATAATTTCATTTTTGATGGTTGAAATTTGAATCCTTAATTATATCCATATTTTTTAATTCATAAATCGTTTTTTCTATCAATGAAAAATGTTTTAAAGATTTTTGTTGAATAGATAGGCATATAGTGTGCTTAGGTTATCATCCAAATTGTTTTTTTAACTAAAAATACTATTGTTTTTTGGACCTTTTTTTAGTCTTCCATAAAGGATCAATGATATGATTTATTTATAAAGATCAAAAAACCAGTTCCCAAATTGTTCTTCATTTTAAAATATGATTTATATATTTAAAAATAAATATATATACAAGTATCATATTTGAACATATTAACACAATTTGTGTGGATATGGACATTCCAAAAATGGGTATTTATATATTTTACGTGGTGAATATGTGTAAAATTTTAAAGGGTTACATTGAAAATTTAATGTGATGGGTTAAAATATGGGATATCAAAAGATAAGGGTCAGTTTTATAGTGATATGTCATGGTTGTTTTATTTGTATTTTTTTCATAAAAGGTGGAGATGCCCTGGAAGTCCTCTAGTTTTTATGGTGTATTTATATGGATTCTATCGAGTGGTGGCCATAGCATGAATAATGTCTTATCATGATTGAGATGTTGTATTTTTATTACTTACTCACTTTTAAATTTTTTCAATATCCTTCAGATAAGAGTAATCATAGAGAGAGGCGATAATGGTTGTTATTTAGTTTGGATTATACATACTAGATCAACGTGGCATGGACATGATTTGTTTGTTTTTTCACCAACAAGGTTACTTTACAGTATTCAATTTGCTTATAGACTATGGATCAAATCGATTTGCTGAAACATGGTACCAAACTGAGTTCATTTAGCATCTCTTTTCATGGTGTATAGTAATATACAATGATAATAATTTTATAAGAAATATGATTTACTTTTTATTGATGAATATTTATGAGATTATTTCTACCTTTATTATTCCAACTAAAAACAAAAACTTCATTTCATGTCATTTAACTTAAATATTTTCATGTAAAATATCCCATCATTTATAAATTTCCTTGACATTATAAATGTAATTGGATTTTCTAAAATATTTAATTTGAACTTGTTTTAATATAATCATAAAACGGTAGTTTTGAGTAATTGTTTTGATAAAAATAGGAATTACATATATTTTCTAATATATATATTTTATTTAAGATGAGAAAAGAAAATGTTCATGAATGATTAATGATGTGGGATTATCATTAAGTGAAACAAAAATTTTTATTATTGTAATTCATACTAGAATGAAATGGTTTTAATTTTAAATGTATGGAACAAGGTTTCATTATACATTTATTATACCTAATAAGGATTTTTTCTCTTATCTATGTCATTGTTATTTGTAAGTTGAATTCTTTTGTCATGATTTGGGCCCCTCGTGAGGTAATTCATTTATCTGAGGAAAGTAATTAGTTTATATTATTCAAATAGATCGTTATTTTACATGATTTTATGAGACCTGATTCTACATTCCATGATTTCAATATAAGTTCCCTTTTAAATGATTTTTTTATCTAATAAGTATTTTATTATTTCATACAATTATAGGTTTAGTAATGTTAGAGTGTAAATGTATATGTACAAGGAAAATATTATTATATGTGAGGGAGAGTGGGGTTTGATGGATATTTTATTAATACTCATTAATTTTATAATGTTCATAATTTTTATCTTAGTATATCATGTCCTTTATCTACTTTTTTCATGTATGTCCAAGATGTAGTTAGGTCATGATAAAATATCATATAATTTCTATTTCTTCTTTTTTTATATATTTATTTTGTAAAATCATTCCCAAGATTCATGTTGTTGATTCCCAAACACTTCTTCCAACCTATTAGGATAGGGAACACCATTCCGGACTTGTGTTAATTGGGTTTGAGCATTCGAATAAGGGGAAAATTAGGTCTGTTCATGAAAAATGAAATCATAAGATACCTTTGTTAATTAGAGTGTCATGTATATTAGAAATGGGATTATAGAGAGTATGTTGATTGGTATGGAAGATCATAAAGAACTATTACTCATCCAATTCCTTGAATTATCATGGATAGATTAGTTTTGGGTCTTTTGTTTTGTAATGTGTTTAATTATTTTTTGATATTGGGAATGAAAAAGGGTATAGAAGTGGTAGATAATTATGAGATCGTACGGCCTAGAAAAAAAATGTGTAGCATGGGTACATGGTTCATGACGAATCCCACTACCATTTTTGCAGTTGGCACATGGCCAATCAAGCCATGTGTCCAATCCTCTCACTTACACTAGTCACCTATTTAAATAATTCATTATAATCATTTGGTTTTATTTATATTTTGTTAAACTATACTGAGTTGATTAGGATAAAAAGTGAAAATACATTTTAAAGGATGGATTTTAAAATAACGATTAATAGTCATAAAATATATATTTTTTTAAAAAAAATAAAATAACATTAAATTCTGTTTTTTAAACTTTTTTAATCATTTTTATTGAAAAAAGGTATTATTCAAATTTAAATTAACGACTTTTCTAAAAATAAATAAATAAATTATAGTGTTAGTAATGTTTTTATTTGCCTTTGTTGATAAATTTTGGTGTCAAAAAATTATTTCATGTTTTTCAGAGTGAATGAAATGCTTTAAAACTAAAAATAGGGTTTAATTGATATTTTGGATGTATGGTATTGTTTTTTATTTATATTTTATTTTTGAAAAATTATTTCTGAACATTAAAATTATTTTACAAATGGGATTTTATATAATAAAATAATCTTTTAATATGAAATTAAAAGGGGTTATCCATTTTTTTAAATCCATTAATTTATAAATAAATTACATCATAATTTTGAGATGATTTTTTAAAATTGAGTTTATTAATTTAAAATATTAGTATGTGATTTTAAAATGAATTGAAAAATAGGGTATTTGTTCACATTATTTTATTTAGAATGTTGTATTTGGGGGTATATTTTATGGTAATTTTCAATATCCTTATATGAATGTTTAAATGAATGGAATTTAATATATCCCTCCAAGTTTTATTATTTTTGTGGTCTTTATATGACCCCACAATAGATTAGTAATTATTTTCTATCATGGAGACTTGTATTTATCTTTCCTATGGTGGAAAGAGTATTTTGAGTGGTTCATGGTTATCTTGAATTTTACACAACTCTTGGTTGATGTATCCCTTACTATATCATTGAATTTTATTATAAAAATTAGGAGATATAATACTATTCATTTATTTTAGTGGTTTTTTGTCTCAATGGTTTATAATGTATCAAGGGTTAGAGTGGAGGTCATAATTTCCATTTGATCTTGTTCTAAGGGGTTATAGTGTGAATGTCTTGTGAATGTTCATGTAAGACTTGTATTGGTGCTAACCTCAGCATATGTTATACCCCAAATGGTGTTTATTTGTTTATATGGATTCATCAGTGTTTTAGTGTTCGATTGGTGCTAACTTCGGCATATGATCAGAAGATCGCACCATATGAAATTATTCTAGAATGTAATGTTTGATGTAATTGTATAATTATTTGATTTCTCTCAATGGTTCATCTTGATATTTCTTATTAGAGCTGGTGGGTTGTATATAGTTTTTGGAGATAGTTCCTTATTATATTGGTTATGTAAATTAGGTATTATCTTTTGAAACCTCTTATACAATCAATGAATGTTACGATCCTTTTCAACCTAATTCAGTTCAGTATTTCCCATGTAGTGATATAAATGTTTCCCATTTATTAATGAGTTATAGTTTTAATAGGATCCCTATATGGTTATAATAAAATCATTGTTTGTTTATTTCTTCTAGTCTTTTATTCTTCTATGTGTTTCTCCATTTTTGGGTTCAGCAGTACCAAGTGTCTAGGGACCCATTCCAGGATTTTTCCCAAACCACCCCAACCAAATGGGATAATTTATTGATGAATTTTCAATAGTTATCTCGTTTTAATTTATATTTTCTCCCTTCTATCATGGTGTTCCATAGTTGTTAATGTTTTTTCCAATGTAAATTATTATATAAAATTCATTAGAGTAACCTTAATGTTATGGGTATCTTGTGGTTGTTTAGGGTAATGAAATTGGGAGATATATTTTTGTCAATTTTTTGTACTTGGGGTAATGTTGTTCATAATTAAAGTAAATTTCAGCATATATTCATGTTTTTTCATGTTCATTTTCATCATGTGGGAGTGAAAACATGTTTCTTTTGAATAAAATACTTTTTATTAAGGATTTTTTTGGGAAATAAATCATGATAGTGTGGATAATTATAACAACCTAAATATTTTATTATCGCTTTTTTTATTATTTATAGATTTTTGATATGAGTGATGCATTTTAGTTGGATCTCACCTATGTATTTAAAAATTTTGGAATTTATTCTTGGGAACACAGTTAGATAGAACTGTTATGAACTAGCACGGGTACCCTGGTAATCTGATAACCAAGCCGTTCTTGATATAACCAAAAGGGAATTCTTGATCCCTAGGGGTCAGTGAAAAGCACCTAGATTCGTAAAAAAACTAGTGGGAATGATTTCTTCAACAATAATGCAGAAGTAGAAGAAAAACACAACAGTGGGCATATCAAAATAAAACCCCACTGCGAGCAAGGTACAAAAATACAAAAAAAACATTAAGCCAAAGTACTGAAATTAATGTACTAAAAAAACATCCTCAAATACTATAAGGACACAACTCACCATGTCAATGCTCAAAATATGGATCCACCTACAAGAGATCCCTTCCCTTTTCACGAGCATATAAGAATAAAGTATAAAAACAATCAAAGGTAAAAAGTAGGGTGTGATGATAATCCTAGTAGCATACTACCATAGATTCTGTAATAGATTCCAAATATATATTATGAAAATAAAATATTTCTATTTTCAAATGAATCAAGATTTTAAATTTTAAAATAATATTTAAAAAAAATACTATACATTTTAAAAATGATGGAAAATATATTCAAAACACAGGTTTCACTTTAAATGAGAAGGAATTTTTCTAAAATAATGTCTTAAGTAAAATATTAATAAAAAATAGTTTATATAAATTAATATGTTCTGTAATGTTGTTTAAAAAACATTGGTATACATTTATATCTCAAATATAAATAAACAAGCGAGCTACATTGTCATATTCCAAAATATATGATATTGTGAAATGGTTATAGGATTCCACAATCTATACATGAGCTCAAAAAAATGTGTATACACATATCTCTATGACATTGGAAAAATGAGAATCATCACCAACCCTTCAACGATGTAACCTATAGAATTAATTTTTTAGATTGTTGTTATAACGTATAGTGTGTCCAAATAACTCACTAACTACCTAATCATTTAATGTGAACTTATATGATGGGAATAATATTTTAAGATTGCCTATAAATAAAATAAATCCCAGCATATCATTTAGAAAAACCTAATTTCTTTCCATTTAAAACCAAAATATGTTTTATTAAAAAAGCATTCCTTTTTATCAAAATAAAACCACTCGGTCTCTATAAATTTATTTTAATCCATTATCATTGTTGATATTCATTAAATACCAATTCAATAATTTTCACCATTTTCTTTTCCCATTTAAATTAAAAAATTTAATTTAAAACAATTCCATAAAATCCACAATTTAAATCATAAAATTTACATAATCCAACCCCAATTTAGTGGAATGGAGATTTTTAAAACTTTCCATGCCAAAACCATTTCATATCTCCAAATTGAATTGAATTGGGTTTTATCATTGAAATATAAATAATGATAGAGAATTTTAATTTAAATTAGTGATTGAAAGAAATCAAGAAAAGTGATGTTAATCAATTTGGAATATTATGACAAAACAACACCTACCTCTTTATCAAAGAATGATACTTTCAATGGTACCCATCAATGAGAACGTGGGTGTATAAGACCTCAAAACTCTGCATTGATTCAAGATCCAACACCACAGGACATCGATCCATCAATGCCTTGATGATTTATTGAAAACCCAAGAGGATAGAATGAGACATACTCAAAGAATGTGAAAAAAAACATTTGAGAACTGTAACACTCGAGATTTTTATGAGTAATATTTTTTTTATATATCATCAAAGGAATATTTCACTACATACTAGCTTGGCTTACTTTACACGCAATCGCGACCTTCCTCGATAGCTTGCATCGTACGCAATACTGAGTTTCACTAAACAGCGATATGCTATTAAAATATTATTAAAACTAGCCGTTATGAATAGTAATAACCACTTTTTGAAATTTTATAAATTTTATCTTTCAAAATGGACTTCATTTTTGGATTTGGAATACCGAAATTAGCCTAGGGATAAATTTTGGTATTTTTCTGAAAACTTTCAATTTTTGATGAATAGTGAAACCACTAAGTGGTAGGTTAAAAACTGAATTTTGCATAAAACTTAATTTTGCCGCTTCTGTGAATGGAATTTCGAAAATCCGACAGACACGGTTGATATCGGTAAGTAAAATGGGGTTCAATGAGATAAAAATAATATTTTGGTGAATAGTAACTTTTTACTTTTTTTTACCGCGGTTAATAGTAAATAGGGTAACTAAGGGTAAATATGATATTACTATTACCCTAACACAGGTCCTAATTCTATTGTATAAGTGTAATTAGACCAAAAACAACCTTATGAATAAAATATGACAATTTAGGCCCACTTGGGTTAGATTAGGACATTTATTATTAATTTATTTAAAGAAGTGCTAAAATAGTTAAAATCAATGTTTAATAAGTAAATTATTTTTAATATGGGGTTATACATAAGATAAATTCTACTATAAATATTAATTATAAAGATAAAAAGATTTCCTACATAATGGTATTTTATTTATAATTTTTAGACATTACATAATTTAATTTATATATGACACAATTATGATGCAGTAATTATCTTATTTATGAAATATTGACATAATTGATGTTATAAACACCAAAATAAATGTAATTTGAGACTTTTTATGAATTCCACTAATTTTCTAGGTTACTATGATATATTAGTGTTGATTTAATCAAATTTGTTCGAACATATAATTCTGTTATGAATTTCACAAAAATCATATATCAAATAGTGTCAAAATAGACACAAAATAGTTTTTAAATCAAATATTATATTATTAATTGATATTTTATTCCTAAAAATCTAAGGTTCGGAAAAATGACTTATATAAGGATATATATATATTAATAATAAACAATTGGGGTTCTTTTGGCATGTTATAGTAAGTGTATTAACCATATAGTGAAAGAAAACAAAAAGACACGGTAAAAGTTAAATTATTTAACTTAGAGTTAAATCTAATTGATAAGTTTAAAATAATACCCTAAACTTGTCTAAATCCAATTGGTTGATATGATTTCTACCAATCCCCACTTTAGCTTCGAAATAAGACCCTTTGAAACCATTATAAACCGAATTTGACTTTAATATAAAATAATATTTTGAGATATTCCTAAGGTGCCCCTCTCCTCCCTTATAAAAGGGAACCTCCTCCCCCTCCTCCTCACGCCAATTTGAGCAATCAAGCTCGGCCAACCCCTGCCATTTTCTCATCTCCACTTCCCTAGAATAATCCTAGTGGTCTTGGTATTCTTCAAAGACCAATCATAGTTCCCTAAGTGGAGGATTCAAAGAAGCGTTCCAAAGAAGAGGTAATATCCATTACCGATCTTTTCAATTTCTTTCTTCTTAAACTTCTTCTTCTTTAGTTGTTTCATGATAAAGTAATAACATCAGTATTAATTACATACTGATATGTTATTATAAATATGAAACAACCCTAATTCACCTTCTATCCATCCTACGGAAAAATGAAATCACCACGCGTGCGTACGTACGGAATACCGTCTCCACGCCGTGGTGTAATCTATTTTCCACCATCACCTTAAAAGGATGGGTATAATGGTGTAATGAGTAACTATTTATGATTATTATAAAGTAATATTGATACTAAAATAATATATATATATACTCCAATACAATTCCACGATCATAGGAACGATATCATCACTCGTGCGTACGTACGGAATACCGTCTCCACGATGTGAAGCGACTCGTTCTACATGATCATCATTATATAGTAATTATATAAATGAATTTAATGAACAAATATGATATATTTTACACTAATACCATTCTGGATATAAGGTATCTATATCCTTAAAATAAGAATACGAATTTATTCGGCGAAACACGCATAAGAACAAAAGGCAATAAAGACCCGAGTAACAAGTAACAATGAAATATTACTAACAAGAAGCTAAGAATATGACCATATATGATATCATATCAATATGTATGATTCTGGAATAAGTCAATAACATTATTTAAACCATTATACAGGAGCTTTGGACACGTACAAAGCAAATCGGACCTAAGGTAATGGAAATATCACAATCTCATTTTTATCCGAGATTGTTTATTCGTAAGTATTTACTGGGGTGTATATTATCATCCACATCCATGTTTCATCAATATGTAATATTATTTCCATCCACCTACAATTGTTTAAATCCATTTTTACCCTTTAGTGAGTTTTTAGTAATATGTATGAAAGGAATCTTTTGTCGTTTTTCGTACGAGGTACTTTTTGACTTTTCCGACAAAAGTACGAAGAATGTTTTTTTAAATTATACGGCATGAATGGATTTTTAAGAAACTTCCTTTACAAGTTTTCAAGTTTATTTTTATTCAAATTCTTTTATTTTAAAGTCGTATGACATGTTATTAAAGGAAAAATGTTTTTGAAGTAGAAATGATATTTTCCTCAAGAATGGAGTTCAAGTATTTTATCAAAATTATTTTCCATCTAAGATAATAAAAGGGTTCTGTTTTTATCCCTATTATTACATTGGTTTGATTATGTTGTGATGGAAATATATTTATGAATTCCTTTATCTTATATGAATTGTTTTATGATGTCATGTTGTTTAAGAATCCCATTTTTATTACATGGGTTACGCTATGATGTATGGTTTATGATTATGTGGCACACATAAGAAAGGATTCATTATAAGATGGGTGGGACCTATATCTCCCTCCAATTAATTGGATAAAGATTTTATATATCATGAGATAGACATGGCTGGAATGGTATGTTATACCGGTTCAGTGAAACAGGATTGGAACGAGGGTGACTCGGTTTAAAAAGGGACTTTGTCCACTAAGATATTCTTGGAAATGAGTCATGACTAACAAGAAATGATTTTCCATGATTATGTGTGCATGCCAAAATGTTTCAAGTTTCATGTTATGATTATGGGGATCTCATTTTCACTTCTATGATTTGTTCCATATGATCTCTTTTGCAGGTTATGATTTTCAAAAAGATATGACATGATTTTTATTTCCTTAATTTGCCCTTGCTGAGCATTTGAGCTCACCCTTTTATGTTTCCTTTTCCCCAGGTCAGGAAGATGGATATTAAGTAGAATATGCTAAAAGGGCCCCTAAATATGATGAAATAAATGGGAGACACTGTAACCAGTTGTTTATGTTTCCCAGTTTCTAAAGACACTATACTTATACGGTCCTTTGTGGTTTTGTCATATGTTGTAATAAGTGTGCTTCAATTTTGAAGTATTAATAAAGTATGTAAAGTATGGGTCGTTATAGTTGGTATCAGAGGAAAGGTATAGTCAACCTTTGGAAACTAGGATGTGAAAGCCATAGTAAGAACCCTAAGGATAAGTCTATGCATAGAACACAATCTTAGTGTTTTATAAATGACCATGAATACCCTAGGATAAGACCTTAAGTGTGAAATTTTATCCTTGATTATGTGGTTTTCCTATTATAATTACTGTTGCCCACACTATTTTCTTGGTTTTAGTCAATGGATGGAACCCGAAGGAACCATGTTAATGAGGAATGCGATGGGAAATGCAATGATTGTCCCCATGAGCTACCAAACGATATGGGAGCTGGAAGGAAAAATCTTGTAGCCATGCTAACACAACTTTCTCAAGCTATGAATCATGCAGGACTTCCAAACGAGCAAAGGAAGGAGCAACATTCTGTTGAATCCTTCATGAGGCAGCGTCCACCTTCTTTCAGCGGGTCTACTAATCCATTAGTTGTTGAACAATGGATTAGTACTACTGAAAAGATATTTTCAGTTCTTCAATGTTCTGAACATGATAAAGTCATCCTAGCAGTGTATCGTTTGGAAGGAGATGCTGATCAATGGTGGAATCTTATTAAGAATACGAGGCAAAGGGATGAAATTGAGTCTATGGAATGGGACGAGTTCAAGAACTTATTTTTCGATAAGTAATTCCCTCGTATTCTCTGAACAAAGATGGAAAAAGGGTTTCTTGAACTGAAGCCAAGGGATGATGAATCTGTTGGTACCTATGAAGGAAATTTTACAAGACTTGCAAGGTACGTTTCTGGTATTATTATCCAACCTGAGAGTAAGATCGATCTATTCTTTAGTGGCTTAAAATAATGTCTTTGAAGGGCGTTATCCATAAGGGACTTCAATAGCTACGAGGAAATCGTTTGATGTGCTCTCAAAGTCGAAATGGAGATTGGAGTAAACCATCAGTCACATGGGTTTGATAAGAAGAGGAAGATGGAATTCAAAGGAAAATCTAAAGAGCACACTGAAAAGAAGATGAGCTTTCCCTTATGCTCAAAGTGTGCAAAGAAACATGGGGGGAGTTGTCTTAAAGGGACATGTAAATGTTTCAAATGTGGAAAGGAAGGTCATCGGACATTTTAATTCCACGATAATGGGAAGAAGATGTCTAATGATGAAAACAAAGGAAGGGATACACAGAATGAACCTACTACACTTCAATGTTTCAAGTGCAAGGAGATGGGGCATTATGCCAATCAATGCCCAAATCCAAGGGTTGATGATGATGGTCGACGTCAACAAAATTTTAAGGCTAAGACAAAGGAAAGTCACATGAAATTTCTATTAGCGATGTGGAGTACGATAACGAAGTGGTGAAAGGTACACTTACCATCCACTCTAAAGTAGAAAATGTTTTATTTGATTCTGGATCCACCCACTCTTTTATTTCTAAAGAATTTTCTAATGGTATCACCGTATTACCTCAACAATTAGATGTTGAGTTAGCTGTGACCACACCTAATGGCACAACAGTCGCATCAAAAGTTTATAATTCTTCTCCGATCGAAGTTTGTGGGAAAGTGCTTCCTGCAAATCTTGTGATCCTTCCATTAGTGGAATTTGATGTGATTCTTGGCATGGATTGGATTTCTCTACATGGAGCTCATATCAATTTCCAAAGAAGGGAAGTCACATTTCATATTCCAGATCAATCTACGATCGTCTATCGATGAAAGGATGAATATAACCTTCCAGTGTAAATTCCTTCCATCTTATGGGTCTTGATTCCACTAAATGAAGGTTATTTATCTCAAATGGTTGGTGAAAAACTTTAGATTAAGAATATGCCCATCGTACGGGAGTTTGATGATGTCTTTCCGGAGGAATTACCCGGTCTTCCACCAAATTGTGAAGTTGAGTTTTCAATAGAACTCGTACCAGGTGATTTGCCTATTTCAAATACACCTTATAGAATGGACCCAATTGAGTTGCAGGAATTGAAGAAGCAACTACAATAGAATCTTGATAAGGGGTTCATACTCCCTAGTGCGTCAACTTGGGGAGCACATGTTCTATTTGTTAAGAAGAAAGATGGATCAATGAGACTCTGCATTAATTATCGAGAACTTAACAAGATCACTATCAAGAACAAATATCCTCTCCCACTCATTGATGACTTATATGACCAACTACGCGGAGCTCAATACTTTTCCAAGATTGATCTTCGTTCAGGGTATCATCAATTAAGGGTCAAAAGGGAGGATATACCAAAGACGGATTTCCGTACAAGGTATGGACACTATGAATTTATAGGGATGCCATTTGGTCTTACTAATGCCCCTTCAATCTTCATGGATCTAATGAATAGAGTCTTTAGAGACTATCTTGATCAATTTTTGGTAGTCCTTATAGACAATATTCTTGTCTATTCAAAGAGAAAGGAAGAGCATGAATATCACTTGAGAATTATATTGAAGACCCTGAGAAAGGAGAAGCTTTATTCCAAATTTACCAAGTGTGAATTTTGGCTTCAAAAAGTTGCATTTTTGGGTCACATATGCTCAAAAGAGGGGATATCTGTGGATCCAGAAAAAACAGAGGTTATCGAATGATGGTCAAGACCAACAACAGTAACTAAGATCCAATGTTTTCTTGGTTTGGATGGATATTATCGACGTTTTGTAAAAGATTTTTCACGATTATCTAATCCACTCACCAAGTTGACTCGGAAAGGAGTTAAGTTTGTTTGGAAAGAGGAATGTGAAGAGAATTTCAAGGAGTTGAAAAGAAGGTTATCCAGTGCACCTGTGCTCACAGTGCCTTGTAGTGGAGTAAGGTTTGTGATCTACAGTGATGCATCCAAGAAGGGATTGGGGTGTGTTCTTATGCAAAATGATATGGTGATAGCTTATGCCTCACGACAGTTGAAAATCCATGAGCAAAATTTCCCAACACATGATTTGGAGTTGGCTGCGGTAATATTTGCATTAAAGATTTGGAGGAATTACCTTTATGGTGAAAGGTGTGATATTTATACTGATCATAAATGTTTAAAGTATATTTTCACACAAAAGGAGATGAATATGAATCAAAGAAGATGGTTGGAGCTGATTAAGGATTATGACTGCTCAATCCATTACCACCATGGGAAAGAAAACAAGGTGGCAGATGCATTAAGTCGACAAGACAATGCTAGTTTATCCATGATGAGGATCACAAAAGATCCAATATTTATGGATTTACAAAGGATGGATCTTGGAATTATAATGGAAGGGGGAAAATCTTATCTTTCTCAAATGAATGTTCAACCATCTGTACATGTGAAGATTAAAGAGGCACAGAAAGAAGATGTCGAGTTACAAAAGGAGGTGAGAAATGTTCCTAAATTCAACCTTGATTGTGATGGGGTAATAAAGTTCGGGAATCGGGTTTGTGTTCCTCCCATCCCTGAATTAAAGAAGGAGCTGCTGGATAGGGCTCATAGTTCTTCATTCTCTATTCATCCTGGAAGCACGAAGATGTATAGGGACATGAAAGAGTACTTCTGGTGGGATGGCATGAAAAGAGATATTGCTGAATATGTCTCTCGATGCTTGGTTTGTCAACAAGTTAAAGCTGATAGATAGAAGTCTAAGGGGATGTTACAACCATTACCCATACCCGAATGGAAATGGGAAAACATCACTATAGACTTTGTCACATGACTTCCTAAAACATCCAAAGGAAATAATGCTATCTGGGTCATAGTTGATCGTCTTATAAAGTCTGCACACTTCATTATTATTAGAGAGGATTTCTCTCTAGATCAGCTTTCTAGGATATATGTAACGGAAGTGGTAAGATTGCATGGAGTTCCAATTTCTATTATATCTGATCGGGATCCGAGATTTACCTCGAATTTCTGGCGAAGTCTTCAGCATACTCTGGATACAGAGTTGACTTTCAGCACTACTTATCATCCCCAGAGAGACGGTCAGTCTGAGAGAACAATTCAAACCCTAGAAGATATGTTGAGAGCTTGCTCTATGGATTTCAAAGGAGGTTGGGATCAACACCTACCTTTGGTGGAATTTTCTTATAATAATAGCTTTCACTCCAGTATTCAGATGGCTCTTTATGAAGCTCTCTATGGAAAGAAATGCGGGACTCCAACTTGCTGGGATGAAGTTGGGGAAAGAAATCTATTAGGACCTGATCTCATTGATGAAATGGCAGAAAAGGTCAGATCTATTCAACAACACATAAGAGCAGCTCAGAGTCGACAGAAAAGTTATGCCGACAACCGAAGAAAATACCTAGAGTTTGAAGTGGGTGATAAAGTGTTCTTACGAATATCTCCCTGGAAGAGGGTTATGAGATTTGGAAAGAAGGGGAAGTTGAGCCCTAGTTATATCGGTCCTTTCGAAATACTGGATCGTGTTGGAAAGGTAGCTTACCGATTGGAGCTTCTACCGAATCTCTCTCAAGTTCACGATGTGTTCCATGTATCTCTCCTGAGAAAGTACATACCTTATCCTTCACATGTACTCAGCTTAGAAGTTGTACTGCTGGAGCAAGATCTTTCTTATGAAGAACAATTGATAGAGATTCTGGATCGTAGCGAAAAAGTACTACGAAACAAGACCACTCGATTGGTGAAAGTTTTATGGAGGAACTACCAACTTGAAGAAGCTACATGGGAGCTTGAGGATATGATGAGAGAGAAGTATCCTCATCTGTTTGTTACAAAGTGACGAATTTCGAGGGCGAAATTCTTTTTAAGGGGGGTAGAATGTAACACCCTAGATTTTTATGAGTAATATTTTGTTTTTATATATCATCAAAGGAATATTTCACTACATACTAGCTTGGCTTACTTTACACACAATCACGACCTTCCTCGATAGCTTGCGTCGTACGCAATACTGAGTTTCACTAAACAGCGATATGCTATTAAAATATTATTAAAACTAGCCGTTATGAATAGTAATAACCACTTTTTGAAATTTTATAAATTTTATCTTTCAAAATGGACTTCATTTTTGGATTCGGAATACCAAAATTAGCCTAGGGTGAAATTTTGGTGTTTTTCTGAAAACTTTCAATTTTTGATGAATAGTGAAACCACTAAGTGGTAGGTTAAAAACTGAATTTTGCATAAAACTTAATTTTACCGCTTCTGTGAATGGAATTTCGAAAATCCGACAGAAACGGTTGATATCAGTAAGTAAAATGTGGTTCAATGAGATAAAAATAATTTTTTGGTGAATAGTAACTTTTTACTTTTTTTTACCGCGGTTAATAGTAAATAGGGTAACTAAGGGTAAATATGATATTACTATTACCCTAACACATGTCCTAATTCTATTGGATAAGTGTAATTCGACCAAAAACAACCTTATAAATAAAATATGACCATTTAGGCCCACATGGGTTAGATTAGGACATTTATTATTAATTTATTTAAAGAAGGGTTAAAATAGTTAAAATCAAAGATTAATAAGTAAATAATTTTTAATATGGGGTTATACATAAGATAAATTCTACTATAAATATTAATTAGAAAGATAAAAATATTTCCTACATAATGGTATTTTATTTATAATTTTTAGACCTTAAATAATTTAATTTATTTATGACACAATTATGATGCAGTAATTATCTTATTTATGAAATATTGACATAATTGATGTTATAAACACCAAAATAAATGTAAGTTGAGACTTTTTATGAATTACACTAATTTTCTAGGTTACTATGATATATTTTTGTGGATTTAATCAACTTTTTTCGAACATATAATTCTGTTATGACTTTCAAAAAAATCATATATCAAATAGTGTCAAAATTGACACAAAATTGTTTTTAAATCAAATATTATATTATTAATTGTTATTTTATTCCTAAAAATCTAAGGTTCGGCCAAATGACTTAGATAAGGATATATATATTAATAATAAACATTTTTGGGTTCGTTTGGCATGTTATAGTAAGTGTATTAACCATATAGTGAAAGAAAACAAAAAGACACGGTAAAAGTTAAATTATTTAACTTAGAGTTAAATCTAATTGATAAGGTTAAAATAATACCCTAAACTTGTCTAAATCCTATTGGTTGATAGGATTTCGACCCATACCCTCTTTATCTTCGAAATAAGACCCTTTGGAACCATTATAAACCGATTTTGACTTTAATATAAAATAAAATTTTGAGATATTCCTAAGGTGCCCCTCTCCTCCCTTATAAAAGGGCACATCCTCCCCCTCCTCCTCACACCAATTTGAGCACTCAATCTCGGCCAACCCCTGCCATTTTCTCCTCTACACTTCCCTAGAATAATCCTAGAGGTCCTGGTCTTCTTCAAAGACCAATCTTAGTTCCCTAAGTGGAGGATTCAAAGAAGCGTTCCAAAGAAGAGGTAATATCCATTACCGATCTTTTCAATTTCATTCTTCTTCAAATTCGTCTTCTTTAGTTGTTTCATGATAAAGTAATAACATCAGTATTACATACATACTGATATGTTTTTATAAATATTAAACAACCCTAATTCACCTTCTATCCATCCTACGGAAAATTGAAATCACCGCGCGTGCGTACGTACGGAATACCGTCTCCACGCCGTGGTGTAATTTATTTTCCACCATCACCTTACAAGGATGAGTATAATGGTGTAATGAGTAACTATTTATGATTATTATAAAGTAATATTGATCCTAAAATAATATATATATACTCCAATACAATTCCATGATCATAGTAACGATATCATCACTCGTGCGTACGTACGGAATACCGTCTCCACGATGTGAAGCGACTCGTTCTACATGATCATCATTACATAGTAATTATATAAATGAATTGAATGAAAAAATATGATATATGTTACACTAATACCATTATGGATATAAGGTATCTATATCCTTAAAATAAGAATAATAATTTATTCGGAAAAACACGCATAAGAACAAAAGGCAATAAAGACCCGAGTAACAAGTAACAATGAAATATTACTAACAAGAAGCTAAGAATATGACCATATATGATATCATATCAATATGTATGATTCTGGAATAAGTCAATAACATTATTTAAACCATTATACAGGAGATTCTGACACGTACAAAGAAAATCGGACCTCAGGTAAGGGAAATATCACAATCTCATTTTTATCCGAGATTGTTTATTCGTAAGTATTTACTGGGGTGTATTTTATCATCCACATCCATATTTCATCAATATGTAATATTATTTCCATCCACCTACAATTGTTTAAATCCATTTATACCCTTTGGTGAGTTTTTAGTAATATGTATGAAAGGAATCTTTTGTCTTTTTTCGTACGAGGTACTTTTTGACTTTTCCGACAAAAGTACGAAGAATGTTTTTTTAACTTATACGGCATGAATGGATTTTTAAGAAACTTCCTTTATAAGTTTTCATGTTTATTTTTAATCAACTTCTTTTATTTTAAATTCGTATGACATGTTATGAAAGGAAAAATGTTTTTGAAGTAGAAAGGATATATTCCTCAAGAATGGAGTTCAAGTATTTTATCAAAATTATTTTCCATCTAAGATAATAAAAGGGTTCTGTTTTTATCCCTATTATTACATTGGTTTGATTATGTTGTGATGGAAATATTTTTATGAATTCCTTTATCTTATATGAATTGTTTTATGATTTCATGTTGTTTAAGAATCCCATTTTTATTACATGGGTTATGCTATGATGTATGGTTTATGATTATGTGGCACACATAAGAAAGGATTCATTATAAGATGGGTGGGACCTATATCTCCCTCCAATGCATTGGGTAAAGATTTTATATCTCATGAGATAGACATGGCTGGAATGGTAGGTTATACCGGTTCAGTGAAACAGGACTGGAATGAGGGTGACTTGGTTCAGAAAGGGACTTTGTCCACTAAGATAGTCTTGGCAATGAGTCATGACTAACAAGAAATGATTTTACATGATTATCTGTGCATGCCACAAAGTTTCAAGTTTCATGTTATGATTATGGGGATCTCATTTTCACTTCTATGATTTGTTCCAGATGATCTCTTTTGCAGGTTATGATTTTCAAAAAGATATGATATGATTTTTATTTCCTTTATTTGCCCTTGCTGAGCATTTGAGCTCACCCTTTTATGTTTTCTTTTCCCCAGGTCAGGAAGATGGATATTAAGTAGAATATGATAAAAGGGACCCTAGATATGATGAAATAAATGGGAGACACTGTAACCAGTCGTTTATGTTTCCCAGTTTCTAAAGACACTATACCTATACGGTCCTTTGTTGTTTTGTCATATGTTGTAATAAGTGTTCTTCAATTTTGAAGTATTAATAATGTATGTAAAGTATGGGTCGTTATAAGAACACTTACCAGGGAACCACACCACAAGAGAAACAATGATCCAAATATAATATTATCAATCTAGAATGAAAAAACCAAAAAAAATTCTAATGATGGTCTAGGGATGATATCCATGATGTCTAGGAATAAATAATGAATCACCTATACCAAACATGTGGTTTTACCATGGGTGCGAACTAGGACACAACATTACAGAACACTGGATAAGTACGCCGAAAAACCTGTTTCCTCAGGATAAAAAAACTCAATTTAACCACTACACAATGTGTACCATAGGTACACAGTGTTTAGTTACTCACGAAACAACCTCTCCATTCACGACCTAAAACTAGAAGAAAGTACGCAGTGTGTACTCTAGGTACACAACATGTACCTTTTCTATAGTCTGCAGTAAAATCATAAAAATCACAAAAAGGATTTTTAACAAATAGGGGACATAGAAAATGTGGAAAAATACCCAATATGGGTAAGAGGATATCATAAACCCCTCACCCTAAATACATTCTTCCCCTATAAATTTTATGAAGAAGCTTTCGTGCAAAAGAGATGTGGCCACTACGCACTCATCAGTGCCTCACGTTCCCTCATATCATGACAATAAGAATTATTATGCCATAGAACATGAACCAATGTTATCACCCTCACATGAAGTACCTTGGTCTCAAAATCAACAATCCTAACTGGGTGCTCAGTCAAGGATAAATCAGGCTCGATCTCAAGATCACTCCATCTAAAAATGTTTGATGGATTAGATAGATAAATTCTCTACTGTGATACATGGAACATGTTATGTATCGATGTCATCTTTTGTTGAATTTCCAAATGGTATGAAAAAATCCCAATCTTCTCAACACACTCAAATGCTCCTATAAAAATATGGCCATGCTTCCCTTTCTTCCCAATATTTTAATGCCCCAAGCATGGAGAAACATTCAACAACACCTGGTCACCAACTAAAAATCCCAAAACTAGATGATGTTAGTCATCATCAGACTTATATAATATTTGTGTAATCAACATCCTCTAAAGAATCAACTAAATCCTTCTTGTCGTCTCCAACACCAAGATGGGTCCTACCAAATATCATTCACTAACTCCAACCAACACAACTGAGATTTACAATGCTGGGAAAACATTTCCTCAGAAGGTGCCATTTTGATAGTTGATTGGTAAATGTTGTTATATGAGAACTCATCCATACCATGTTAACATCCAAATACCCACCAAAGTTGAGGACATATGCGAATATCATATCCTCCTGAAAAAATTATTTCTCTTTCTATCTAGACATCCAACCACAGATGGAAGGTTATGCTAAAATGAACTTGAGATCCCTATACCCCCTAAATGCCTCACCAAAAGCAATAAGTAAACCAAGGATCCCTATCGAAGACTATAGAATATGAAACTCCATGAAAATGAAAAATATATTTTACATAGATATCTCCCAACTGAACAACACTAGCTATAACATGAATGGGTATAATTTAATACAACTTGGTCAGTATGTTGATCACAACCCATATCACATTCCTCATTATCTGGGTAAGAGACAACCTAACCAGAATGTCTAGAGAGATCTCATACCACTTCCATGTATGGACTGGAAGCAGTTGATGCAATCCAGAAAGTTTTTTATGGTAATATTTTACTTTTTGACACATATACCAGTGAGAGACAAACTCAACAATGTCTCAACTCATTTCAGGCCACCCAATCATCCGCCTCATGTCTTCGAAAATTTTGTTGTTCTATTTTGCACAAGCCTCTATGAGATATGTATATATCCTATCATATTATTCTTTATTGATAATCGAACCATGAAGTGGTTTTGATATCACATAATACCCTCTTGGGAGAATAACCATAGGGTAGCTATCTCTCCGCTATAATTGGAGTCTGAAATTCTATATAATTCATCATCCAGATGATGGTCATGGAGATTCATCTCAAGAATATTAGATGTAAACAGAACATTGGACAAAGAAACCTCATCCTCTTCCTTTGAACTCTAATATAAAACTATGCCAAAAGAACCATCAAATTCTACTCTTATGAATATTCTTTCATTGCTTGGGTTGGATGGTTCTTGATCAATTTGTCAACAATGACATTCCCTTTCCACTAGGTATAAGAGATGTCCATGTGGAAAGAATGAAGGTACTCCACCCAATGCCTCTACTGAAGATTCAAATATTTTTGGGAGAAGATATAACTCAGGATATTATGTCTTGAATATGTAGTTAACCTTTCAAAAAAAGATAGTGATGCTAACTTATAAGTGTGTGAATAATAGTGGCATGTTCCAGGTAATGAGTATGATAATTCATCTTGTGTGGCATAAGTTGATGATATCCATATTTTCCAACATGATCACAAAAATTTAGAATGAAACCCAACTCAGAACCTTATGAAATAAAAAATTCCACATAGCATTTTCAGGATTCTGGAAGTTTCATCATCAATGCAGTAGTCAATAATAATTTCATCTCGAAAAAATATATCAAAACTTTTTCATTCAAAACACAGATTACCCCCTTCTGATTCAGAGTAGTCATTGGTGAAGTATGCTTAAAAAAAATTTTACGAGCCTATGTTAATATCTGTTTAATCCTAAGAATATCTGAATTTTGAGTACATTTCATGCATTCCCCCACATTATAATATCCTTCACCTTTTCTAGATCAACTTATACACCTTCATTAGACACCATGTGTCGCAATAGTTTCACATACCAAAACTAGAAATCAAACATTGAATATGTCGAATAAAGGTGTTGATTTCCTAGAATATTTAAAACGATTATTATATGTTCTATATGATCCTCCTCGGACATGGATTAACCAATAATGTTATCCATAAAAAAGATATCAATGGTATCTAGATACTCATGGAAAATCATTTTCATTAAATCCACGATAACTGCATGATAATTTTTCTGGTCAAAGGGCATAACAAAGTACACAATGTGACCAAATCATCTCTAAAAGGTGATCTTATTAATGTTAGAATATTTTATCCTCAACTGTTGGTAACCATATCGAATGTTGACATTTGAAATTCACTTCCTCAATTTATTTTGATCAAACATATTAACAATCTGTTGAAATTATTATTTTTCTTTATCATAACTAGATTGAAATTTCATTAATCAACACATTGGAAAAGAGGACCATCGTCCTTCATTGAATGGAGAACTGGAACTACCCAAGAAGACATACTTGGTTGAATAAATCCTTTCTCAAGAAGATCATAAAACTGAGACTTCACCACTTTCAGCTCAGTTGGTTCCATGTTTTAAGGGTGGATAGAGACCATTTGAGTACCATGAATTAAGTCAATATAAAACTAAACCTCTCTCACTGGTGAAAAAACTTGATAAATACAATGGAAACTCGTTGGATAGCTCTACAACAACAAGTGGATTATCACCACACACAAAAATATTAGTTTAGATGATAACCAAAAACTGATATCACTTTCTCCTACTCTGGATAAGAAGGTATGGCTATGCTCGACCTTGGGTACCATTATCCTTGAAATAAATGAGGCACACCCAGGGTGAAGTAAAGTAGATGTTTAAATGATAACAATAAATTCAGGCTATGTTGGACATGATCTAATCTATCTAGAATAGGGTGTCGAGGGATTTCATATCAAGAACCAGAAAACACTAACCTAGCTCGACATCAAATACAGAGAAGAAACCTGAATGAATACATAGGTCATGCTCTCTCTTCATACCAAGGTGTGTAGTAATATCCAGTGCACAAGATAGTTGTTCCAGATGATGATTAAGTATATTTAAAATATGAGTTGAAACAAAAGAGTCTGATGCACCTATATCAAAAAAGATCAGTCACTAATGATGATGATAGAGTAATAGTAACTCTCAAATTCATTGGACACATGTCTGTTTTATCTAGAGACACTTCCACTATTTAATGAAGATTCAATATAGATGCCTATGTTTGGAACACATTTATCAATAATGCATTTTATTTCCCCACTGTTCTAGGATTTACTGATGATCCTTTCCCACCATGAGGAGTAGAGATATAAAGGTAGAAATTCTGTAATGCCTTGAATGTCCACATGCATTATAGTTCTTGGGTGCCTCTGTGAAAGCACTCCAAAAATTTCAATGATATAAAAACTGATAGTATGTCAAAGAACATCCTCTTGATGTTGTAGGAAGTATGGAATGACTATTCCATCGAGAACATTCACAAGGATCATCATGATTCCATTCTTCTTTGTAGGACCCAACCCTTCCATTGGGAAAAAAAATAACTCCCATCAACACTGGCTTACTTTCCATGCCCATCACAACAATATTTTCCCAATCCAAAATGTTATTATAAGAGGGAACCATCAGTGTGAAAACCTGATAATGGATATCAAATCGAATTACCAACTTGAACCATCATGAATCCATCGTCTAATTTGATACTGCATTAGAAGAAATGTGAACCATCTTTGAGAAGCAATTTGAATACTCATTCATAGTTTTTTCAGCCTTCATAAGCATGAAAAACCTCACAACCATTGCCAACACCATTGAATCTTGATATAACTGATTAGAGAAAAAAACCATGTGGTCTTTCCTTTGTAATTCCTCTTGTTTCTTAACCATCAGCATCTTGTCCTGCTAATCTCTACTCGGTCCCACTAGCTCAATAGTGGCACACTTCACCCTGATCACTTCTACTGTCTCCATGAACTCAAACGGATGTTCTATCTTGCCCAACAATTCCTTAGCATGTTTAGGATCATTTTAGTCTTTGATGAAAGGTTCCTTCTAATAAAGGAACTCTTGAGAGTATATGATAATACAACCCCTCGAGGATCCACTACTGATGCATGAGAAATAATTGGATGTAATATTTATACTAGAGCTTGGAAAATGTGAACAATCACCTCAACCAGATTCAAATCCATAACATGTTTGTTATGCTGAGGTATAGTAGTAAGATATTATTATATCTGATACACATATCTTATTAGAGGAATGTTGTTATATAACATCAGCATATAAAATATGGAATTTGATTGGCACTCAAACTGCGTATAAAGATAAAATATTCTCAATAGAAGGGATAAAAAATATTTAGATTTCTCTTTATCCAGATATCAATAGGGAAAAGACATGAACTATACCAAAAGATGTATTTCTCTAACCACACTTAGTAACTTAAGGTTCGTTGCAGTAAGAGATGAAAATACACTCAATTGAAACTAAAACTTAAGTCTCGACAAGAATTAAACAATACATACTAACTTCAAGAAAGAATCTGAATAACCTCCTAATGGTAATAATTTGTCACGAACCAGACCAGGTACCCTGGTAACCTAATAACCATGCTAGTCCTAACATAACCTGAAGTGAGGTCCTGATATCCATGTGTGTGAAACTATCACTAGGCATCATAAAATATAAAATTGGGAATGATATCTTCCACATGAATGCAGATGTAGAATGAAAACCAAAAAAGTGTTCATATCAAAATAAATATACACTAGGAAAAAGGTACCAGAATAAAAAAAGGAATTAATCCAAAGTAATGAAATACTTGTACTAAAATAGGGAAACATTCTCAAATTACCTAATAACACAACTCACCACGTCCATGAAAAACAACTCGATCCGCCTTTAAGAGATCCATTCCCTTTTCTCAAACCTAGAGATGAAAGTATACAAACACCAGAATGAAAAGGTATGGTTTCTACCTAATCCTAGTAGGATACCCAAAAATTTTCAAAAACAAATTCCAAATTTAAATTATAAAAATATCATAATTCAATTTTCCAAATAAAATGGTTTGGAAATTTAAAATAATATTTAAAAAAACAAGCTATACATTTTCAAAATGATGGAAAATATATTCAAAACATAAGATTTACTTTAACAAAGATAGAATATATCTAAAACAATTGATTATGTAATATATATATTTAACATTTTATATGAATTGATAAGGAATGTAATTCAGTTTAAAAACATTTTCATACATTTATATCTAATGTATTAGTAAACTAGTGAGAAACATGGTCATATTCCAAAATGTATGATAGTATTAACAAGTTATAAGATTACACACTCTCTAGGTTAGCTCATTAAAATATGTATACACATGTATTTATGACACTAGACAATGGAGACTCATCACCAATGAATTAGGGATGTGACCCGCTACGTGTATGTTTTATAACATTGTCGTAGTGTAGAGTGAATCCAAATAACTCTATAAATACCTAAAGTTTACACGTGCACTGAAATTATGGGAAATTTTTTTATGAATGCTTAAAAATAAAATCAATCTAATTATTCCATTTCAATAATGAAAAGATCATTCCATTTAAAACCAAAATAATTTTTATAAAAAAATCTACTTCTGATGATAAAACCATTAGGTTTCTATCAAATCATTTTAATCCATACTCATGTTTGAAATTAATTAACAAAAAATACCTTCCTTTTAATAGTTTATTCTCCAAATTAAATTCAACAATTAAATTCAGAACATTTCTATCAATACTGTAATATAAATTCAACAATATAAATCAATCAATTTATTCAATCCCACTTTAATTCAATGAAATTGGAGGTTTTCCTAAATTTATTGTGATGTATATTTCAAATATCCCAATTTAATGGAATAGTTTTTTATCAATGAAATTGAATGAATATTTATGAAATTGAATTTAAATTAGAAATTGAAATAAACAAACAAAAGTGATGGTAATCAATTTAGCATATCGGGACAGAACCACTAACCTCTTTTCTGAATAAGGACACTCTCAACGACACACATCAATGAGAGTGAAGGTGTAAAATTCATAGAAACTCAACCTAGTAGAAAGATACAACACCACATGACATGGATTAATCAATCTCAATATGATCCATTAAAACACTAATAGGATAGAATGAGAGAACTTGAAAGAATGTGGGAAAAAAATAAAGAACACTTATCGAGGAATCGCACAGCAAGCAAAGCTACGATCCAAAGCCGATTCGATCAAACCCGAAATAAGGGATCCTCTTAAAAATCATTTGAATGGTCTACAGTAAATATAATAGAGGTATGTGAATGAAATACTGATTGGAATTTTAAAAAGCCTAGTTTTAACCTGGGTACTGGTTGGGTCACAAAATGTACCCCCTGTTCACGATGTGAATTCCACTCTAGAAAAGTATGATGAAAAACCCATCAGTGTGGGTTAAAAAAAATATATTTAACCACGAAATGTTTGGTAACTCAGGTATTCATTGTGTACTAGCTCATGACATGTCATCCCCATTCATGACCTAAAAATATCACTAAGAACACATTGTGTGCTTTAGGTACATGATGTGTACCTCTTTTGTAGTCTGCAGTAAACCCAGAAAATAACATTAAGAGATTTTTAACAAAAAGGGGACTTAGAAATTATAAAAATATACCCATCTAGGGTAATGGGATTTTACACACATGATTAGTCTAAATGTACATAGACATTGTGAGGGCTATAAAATTTATGGAAGATCTATTTTTCATATTTCGAGCATGGATATCTTATCTTCAAAGAACAATTGTTCTTCTATTTGGGTGTGAAATATAAGGGTGTATTTTGGATGAAAGGTTTTGTCTAATTATGTGGAGATCAATTTTATAACCCCATTTAAAAAAATTATTATTTAAAATAAACATTATATTAAAATAATCTGAAAAATTAATAATTAATCATATATCTACCCCTATCATGCATTACTCATCACACCTCGCCCCTTCCCCTTCATTTAGGTGTCATGTTCCTCAACTATGAAAAACCCCAACAAGTTCACCCACCCCTCATTCATGTATGGAATATGTAGTCTCTCATTTTCGTTTAACACACAATCCCCTCTTATTATCTTTCCTACCCTAATATATATTTCCTATATATTATCTAATATTTTATTCTTCCCCATTATTGTTCATATGAACCCTTCGAACCAAAAAATATTTGGGTTTTTTTGTTTAATTCATGGTTCCTAAGGCTTTTGAGTCCCATTAAGTCCATTTATATTCAAGACCAGTAAAGGAAATGGGTTCTCAATTGGTTTCATGAAGGATTTATTGTACATTACTTATCTAGAGCAATTTGGAAGGGACGTCTTTACTTTTGGGGTTTTCAGGGGATTTTAGCGACTCCTTGACCTTCTTGAGAGATATTTAGGCCATAGTTGGTGAAAGAGACACAGTTTGATGTATGTTACCATATATATGAATCACTAAATTTAAAAATAATCTTTCGTGAACTTTTATAAGGTATTTCAATATATTATGATGAAAATTAATTAAAGAAAACATTTTAGATGGATATATTTTTCTTTCTTCACGCTCTCTATAATTTATATAGCTTTAGTATTAATGAACTGACATTTTATCAATGAAATTTACCTTTTTATTATTATGTAATATATTATATATCATTTACATATCATATAGAACCAATTAAAAAAAATAATATCATAAGTGAATAATTAAATAAGTATAAATTATTGAAATTAAGGAACTAACCCCGTGTAATAGTAACCAAACCATTGGAATATTAATATAAAAAATAAGAATATTAATTTGAAGAATAGTATAGTAACCTCACATAAGAAAGAAAAAAAAATTTGGTGTCTTATAAATGAAAATATGAAATATTTATATCAATGTATAAGATAATAAATTTATTAAAGATGAAAAATTATGTGTTTGTAATTTTTGAAAACAAAAATATAAATTTATAGTTTTATAATTAATATAATGATTTACAAAAACACTTATTTTCCAATTTTTAAATAATCCAATATAATATAAAAATGAATATTTATCAAATAAATTATGATTTTCTATAAAAATTAAATTTGTCATATTTAAACATTCTATTTTATTAAAATGAAGTACATTTCAGAAATATAATCATAAGATATTGTTTGGGGGACTTTTTTAGATTTTTTGAAAATATTTGAATTTTTGGTGGACAGTAAAATGATATAATTAATTATATAAGGCAAATACATGTATTATTGAGTGATGGATGATGTATGTATAATGTTATAACTATCATCTTAAACTATAATCAATTATTATATATATATATAGTGAGAATTATCAACACTATTGATTGTCTTGAGACAAATAAAAAAATTATGGATATAATGATAAACAAATATCCCTCTCCTACCTTATAAACACCACCCCAATCAATTCTTATCCAAAAACTATTAAATCCTTTAATATTTTCTATATTCAGAAAAATTCCATTCCCCAGCCTATTACCCATGTCCATGATCTATAGGTATCAATAAATGTCAAGTCCCATGTCCCTTAAAAAGTTTTTTATTGGGAAGATATGCAAGATGTAAAATACTCATTCATTCTCCTGTAATTTTTTAATTTTATTTTCCTCCAAAAACTTCAATATGCAGAGTTGGAAGATAAATGTATGTACATATTTATATATACATTTTGTTGTTATTTATAATGGAATATCAATTACCAAACCTCTTCCAACGTCCATTTTTTCCTAAAAATGAAAACATCATATATGAGGTTTCAATTCACCACCTTCATGGACAATGAGTTATCATTTTTATTGCCACCTTAAGGTCTGGTCATAAAACTATTGTTATGATTAAATATGATTTTAATGTGGATGTTACAACTTTTATAATGTATTCTATCCAATATATAATCAATGTAATATATATAATGAAGATAGTTCATGATGATTATAAGAACTTCCAAAATAAATTATAACATTTTCATTAACATATAATCTAATGAATAATTATCATATGATAAAAAGATATAAAATACCATTTAATCTTATATAATTTCATTAATAAAATATAGTATCAAACTTTTAGAATTATTCTCATTTTACACAAACAATCATACTTATATAACTGTGAATTGATCATGAAAATCATGAGAATGAATAGTCCCGAAACAATGATATTAAACTATATAAATCCACAAAATTAACATAAATAAACATAATAAAATTATATTAAATAAAATCCATGTTGAATATGTTATGTATTTCGTATTTACATAATCTAATTTTATTATATAGGATATTAAGTGCAATTGAAGAATGAATTCAAACATAAGGTATGTGGATTCTTGAACCTAACTACCATTTTTTGTGTTATTCTTCTTCAATGCAAAATTTCCATATGTTTATTCAATCAATGTTCCTTTAATATAATTTATTTTCTTTTAAATATTCTTTCCTAGGATATAAAAGTGTTCAGTTTGGTTTTCTGAAAAATATATATCATCCAAAAGAGAAATTATTTCCAAAACACATCGTGACTCCCCTTGAGATGGTTTCTTATTCACTCAAGATTGATTATTGTTATAAAAGTGAGGTTTTTATTTTTTTTTAATATTATTTTTTATTATTATGAAATTATTATGAAACCCATTTTTTTATTATTTTATGACTATGCTTGTTATATGTTCTATATGTATAGAATGACAATGTAAATGTTATGATCTGATGGGAGGGGCCTAATATTTATATACCTTCAATGCACGAGGTAATGTGATTTACCTCTAAGATAATGTTTACTATTCTTGAAAATTATTCTATCTTTATCATAGTGATTATGTTATTATTTTTTAGATAAGTTATGCATGAATATGATGTTTTCTTTTGTGGTAACTTCTTATTGTATTTGATCACTAATACATGATGTTTCATTTTTTTCATTCCCAGTTTTAAAGAATTAATCTAATGATTCGTCTCATTATTATGAAGATTATTATTATTTGTATTATTCTCACCCTTTTTATTCATCCTCTTACTTGGATATAATCTCATCTCTTTTTTATTGATTTATATCCTCAGGTGACTACATGTACTATGTAGAATGTGAGATTTTGAAGGATAAATATGATGTTCTTAACTATATATATATATATATATATATATTAATATGTGAAATTTTATATGGTTAAAATTTTTCCAAGACACAAATTCATTGGATCCTATATTTGTAACACTGTAATTATGATGATAATTAAAATGTTGTAATAATCATATATGAAAAAGTAGCGTCTCTATAGTCGGTATTAGAGATTGTTGTGGGTAATAAAGGAATTAGTATTTGAGAATGTTAGTGAAACCAATTAGGTTAGGACTCTATATATGTAATAATTCAAGAAGATTTTTTTTTCAATAATTCAAACATTGGGATCCCATAAAATATTCCATTAGATTTAATTGAACAATATAATAAATTATTTATATATAAATTATTAACTTATGTTTTTTTCAAATATTTTTTATCATAGAAAATTTTGGAAACTAGGAGAATAAAGGTCATCAACCTATGTGAATGAGAGAGCAGTGATTTCCAAAATGAAATCCACAATAAATTGGGAGCTGGAGTTCAAAACCTCATAGATATTCTTACCATACTATCTTAAGCTATAAATAATAACTTATACCATTTTAAACATCATCAATATCCCTAGAAGGAGAAGCATTTCATTGATTCATCTACGAATAAATTACCAATGATATTTAGTGGACCTTATAATCCACTAGTAATGGATGTGTGCTTCAATGCAATAAAAATATCCTTTTTCTGGTTCACTATTCTGAGAGTGAAATGGTGATTGTGGTTGTTTATCATGTATATGTATAATCTTATCAATTGTTTTTTGTTTATTAAAAAAAATCCAAATGATTAAATATATGATATTCAGTGGTAATAGATTAATAAAACATTTCATAACAAGTATTGATCTTTAAATATTTATTCAATGATCGAGATAGAAATCCTAGAGTTGAAAGAAAATTGAGGTTAATCTATCATGTCATAAAATGAAAATTTCACAATTCTTTGAAGGTACTCCTTGGGTTTTTTATTAATAATGGAAATAAATATTGATAGATTATTTAGTTGTTAAAGATCACTCATTCAAATGGATATACCTATTTGAGACATTGGTAGTTGTTAATAAGTTTATTGATATGCTCTCAAAGTAGATATGATGTTTGGATAATGGAACCACAACTATGAATATAATAAATGAAATACGAATTTTAAATATGCATAATCTAATGAAAAAGTTGCAATGAATGCTCAACCACTGATATATCAAATTTTTTGGAAGAAACATCAGGAGAACTACCTCAAAGTGATGAGGACATTCAATAACTATATGACATTAGTCTACCAAAACCATGAATGTTTAATATACATGAAGAATCTAGATAATGTGTTCGATTAATGGAGATAACCACCCATAGTTTAGTGCTTCAACATTTGGAAGAAAGTTCACTATGAAATAGAGTTCACTAATCCTTGAGTTATTAATGCTAATCAGCATTGATATCCACCAATTCCAAAGGATCTAGGGAAATCATACCCATCCACTACTGTTGAATCAGAGAAAGAAAACATATTGTTACAAGGTACACATACTATTCATTCAATAGATGAAAAGTACTTATTTTATTCTAGTTCAGTTCAATCCTTTAAATCTTTGATGTTTTTTTTAGAAATTTTGAATTGAGTCCTTGATACCATGATGTATTGATATTCATAAAAAAACTTTTTGTGAGATCATTGCAGCCAATATGTTGGAATATTCTCCCGTTGGCATATGGAAGATGATTTTTCTATTGAATCGCATGATTCTTTCCTTATCAGAATTTGATGTTATATTGGGCATGGATTGGTTCTAATTATATATATCACATATTAACTATATAGAAATGGAAATATCTTTTAATGTTCTAAATCATATAAAGATCTTCTATAAATTCAATGAATATCAAGAATATATATTTAAAATTACCTAAACAAGTGGGTGTTGACACACTATGAAGATGAATTCCTTGATAATATATTAGATTCAATTGAAGGAGTCAACCTTTAGGAAATTCTAATTCTTATGGAATACACTAATGTATTTCTTAAGAAGTTACCTATAATTCCCCTGGATTTTTAGGTACAGTTCTCAATAGATCTCATGCCTGGAGACACTTTTATCATATAATGACCATAGAGGATGGACCTGATTAAACAACAAGAGTTAATGATGCAGAATCAGGATAATTTTTACAAAGGGTTCACACAATCGAGTTCCTCACCATGGGGTTCACCAATTCTCTTTGAAATTAAAAATGATTTACAATACTGCAATGTAATGATTCCCATGTGTTCAATCAAATCATCATAAATTACAAGTGTCCTTTTTATAGGATTGATGAATTGTTCCACCAACTATGAAGTGATCAGTATATCTCAAAGGTGGATATTTATTGTAGATATTATCATTTAAAGATGAAGATGGTAGATATTCTGAATATTTATTTCTATTAAATGTATTTTCATTATGATTTTCTATAGATGACATTTAAAATTACTAATGCCCCTATAATATTCATCGATTTTATTAACAGAGTCTTCAGAGACAACCTTGAAAATATTTTGTTAGTGTTTGTTGACTAAATTATGATATAGTCATTGATCAAGTAGAAACATGATAAACATATAAGGATTTCACTGTAATAATTGAGGAATCATAAATTGTATTTAATGTTTTTACAATGTTAAATTTGGATGAGGAATGTATCATTATTGAAAAACATGACCATACGCGAGGTAATTTCAATGGAATCTTCAATCAAATTTAATTAAAGAATAATGTATACCACATAGTGTCATATCAATACATAGTTTTCATAGATTATCTGGGTACTACCAATAGCATGATATAAATTTCCCATGATTTTATAACCCGCAAACTATGTTAACATGGAAAGGATTAAAAAAATTTAGATGAAAAATTGGGTGTAATGTTTCATAGAGATCAAGTAGAGGCTAATCATTACCCATGTACTAACACTACATACATGTGGATAATGATTGGTCATAAAAATAGAAGCTTCAAAAAAGTATTGGGTTATCATGTCATTAATAATGATAATACTTATTATATGCCTCATAGTAGTTAATATACTCAGAGAAGAACTACCTGATGCATTATCTGGTGATAGCATTGTGTTTTTTCGGTTGAAAATTCGGAAACACTACCTCTATGGTGAGAAGTGTGACATATATACTGAAAAAAATGTCTAATGTATATATTCGCAAAGAAGAAGCACAACATGAATCAAATAATATTTTATGATATAATCACGGACTATGATTACTCAATTCACTACTATCAGGGAAAGGCGAACAAGGTAGTCGACTGTCGTTATAAAAAACAACATACTACTCAATCAATGATGAATTTTGAGAAAGACCATGTCTTATTTGAAAATTAAAATAATGGATATATAAATAATAACATTATAGAATACATATAACCTTTCCCAAATTATTTCCTAACCATCTATCCATGAAAATGTCAAATATACACAAAGGGGTGATCTGGACCTAAAAAAGGTGAAAGTGGTAATGGAAGGAAGCTACATGAGTTCCAAATCAAAGATGATAGTGTGATTCAGTTTGTAACTAGTATTTTTGTTCCATTATCACATGATATATATAAGGATCTATTGGATAATGAACATAGCTCATCATTCACTATTCATCATAGAATTGCCATGATGAACAATCATCACTGGGAGAACTTATGGTGCGAGAACATGATGAAGCAAATTGATGATTATATATTGGGGTTATTGTAATTTCATCATGTTAAATAAGAGTGAAATAAGTATGGATAGATGATTCAATTATTTCTACACCCACATTTATGGAATTTTTCACTGGTATCTCTAAGATATCAAATGTAAACATTATGATATGACTTGTGGTAGATTGACTCACTAAGAATGACCACGTAGTTTCTATTCATAATGATATTTGACATGAAATAAATTCCAACATATGTGTAAAGGAAGTGTTGAGGCCTCATGGAGTTCCACATTGGATTTTATCTAATCATGATCTGAGGTTCACATATTAATTTTGTAGTATTCTTCAACATTATTTGCATACAGAATTGAATTCCACCATGGCCTATCACCCACAAACAAATGGAAAACATGAAAGGACTATTTAGACAGTCAAGGATATATTGAGATCATATTTAATGGATTTCAATGAAGGTTGGGATCATAGTCTCCCATTAATTTATTTCTCTTATAAAAATTATTTCCACTCAAGTGTTCTAAAAGACCTATATGAATCTCTACATTGGTAGAGATGTAGAAATAAAACATGTTTGGATGATGTTTGTTAATGCATGCTATAAGGACCTGAAATAGTGCATGACTTTCCATAGATGGTTCATTCCATTTAGAAACTTTTCAAAGATGCTCAGATTTGGAAAAATAGAAATGATGAAAACATTCAATGGGATTTGGATTTTGATGTTGGAGACAAAGTATTCCATAGAATATCAACATGTAATAGAGAGATGCATTTTTTGATTGAAATGGATTATTATCACAAGTTAAATTTCCCATTTGAAGATCATCAATCACATATGAGAAATGGTCGATTGGCTTGTACATACACCAAATATTGCTCAAGTTCACAACCTAATCCATATATCTCTCATGAGGAAGTACAAAACCAACGGTGAAATGTGCTAAATATATTGGCAGTCCAACTATAAAATGATCTCTCGTATGAAGAGTAGTCAGTTTAGACCATGGAATGAAAAGAAAAATTTCTACAAAATAGACAAATCAGCTTTTCAAAGTGTTTTGAAGGAACCATAAAAATAAATTTGCGACATGAGACCCAAAGGATACGATGAATGAGAAACAAGATCACCAGTTTTTACCGTATTTTATAAAAAAAATTCAAGGGTGAAATATCAAATTTCAGGAAAATATAAAATCCTAGAAATTTATTAAATAAATTCCCCTTTTTTATTTATTTTATATTACATAAAAACATATATGAATACAATGAATGGCGCAGACCATGGATAAAATCCATGATCCTTGGAAAATTTATTATAAAATGGAAACTATAAAATAGTGGGATGAAGGGGATAATAGTGAAAAACATTGGCTCCAACAATTCCATTACAAAAATAACATCAAGATTCTTCTTATTTGTAGTATTCGATTACTTTTAGAGATCACTCAACTTTTTTTGGGTTCCATCTTCCCATGCATTGCTTAGTCTCCTACAAAGTATCATCCTTGTCATCCATAATAGGTGAATCTTACTCCCCATTATTAATCGTAGTACCTATAATAGAATCATTTTTAATAAATATAATATAATAATATTTATTTTAGGTATTATAGTTTAGATCAGATGTGATCTAATCACCCAGATCATTTCAAACGTATTCCAAAAATGCATCCCTACATTGAGATCTATAAAGAATATCAAGAAATAAAAATTTATTTAAAATTTTACTAGAAATAATTGTTCCAAGGATACCCTCTTTAGTTTCCCCCATTCCATTATATGGAATATTAGTGACATGTATGCCCATTGGAGTATCAGTACCCACCTTGTACAAGTCCTATGAAAAGGAAACAGGAAGGGGAGCTCAACAGTTCGTAGAATACACTAACTAAAATCCCTCATCATCTACAAGTGATGATAAACCAAGAATTTTTGAAGGATTATAATAATAGTGATACTATTAAAACCATCAATCTGATATGAAGCATCAATAGTAGTGCCTATGTGGAAGGTAGGGAATTACACCATCATGGAAAAATATTCTTCATATTCAATTATAAAACCTTATAAGATAACAACATCACACTAACTATTAGGGATTAGTGTAAAAATAATTTTTTTATAACATCTAGAGACTATAAGTGAAGAAGTGATTATCTGGATTCAGCAACCTATCCATCCCAACCTACACTAATTTTTTCATGTCTGAAAGATCCCCTCCACCTTCCTCTTCATCATCATTGGTAACCCAAAGCCATTGTTGCTCATAAATAGGGTTAGAACTACCCTACTCTATTTTTTAATCCACCCTAAAATTGTTATCATCTGTATGATGTGTCCTATGATCATTCAATACAATATCACAAATGTGTGAGTCAGATCAAATATCTAAGTCAAACACAAGACCTTTCATCAAAGTTCTGTAAAATTAAGCACCATTGGTGTTCACCCTTGCTGTATAATTCCCAAGATAATGTTACAATTTTTACGCCAAAGAAGCAGAATATAGATGTGTTATGCAATCATTATCAAGATTCCCCAAAATAATACATTTTGAGTATTTGAAAATCCTTAAACATGCATCGTTCTAATGACTAATTTGGAAACACACCTCACATATGTGAGGATCCTTTTCATACTACACTATCATGACATTTTCATCATTTTAGGTAGATAAGATAGACTTATCAATATGAGGTTCACATAAATCAATTTCAACTAGTATTTTCACAATATGAACAAATCTTTCATTTTTTGTATCGGGGTCAAGAAGAATTCATAATCATATTGATTTTTTTATTCCATGGAGGATTTTAATATTCCAAAAAATGTAGATGAGGCCATATTGTTGAATCCATACCCACAAATATGTTTTCATAACATTGGAAAAATTGAATTCAAATTAGAATTTATGAATGGAAAACAGAACAATCATTAGAGGGAAAAAAATCAATCTCTAAACACTTATTTATGATAATCCGAGTGAAAAAATAATGTTATCATATGTGTCTAAGAAAGAATCTATTATTTTTAGAGAAAACCCATAATGTTGAGATATTGCAGAAGAGGTCATCCTATATCCATATATATTCACTCCATGTAAGATCCAACATTAAAAAATAATCATTTTTCATAACTCTGTTATTTTCAAGACAACATTTTTTTTAATATGTACCACATATCAATTCTTGAAAAACATAAAAAAATGAATACCTATCAGAAGAAAACATATGGGAACCATTGTCCTCTATTACGAGATTCTCATTAGAAGACTCATTCACCAAGGGATCTCCCATTCATGATATCTGAAACCAATATCCACTAGATATGAGATCCTCTGTATCTGAGGAATCACAGTGGATGTCCATCGCTGAAGTAGGGATCAATCTCCATTATCGCAACCATTATAAGAGTTTTCATTGTACCCCATATTCTATATTACAATATATGATTCTGGATGGATTTCATATAAATATCCTAGAGAACCCAAAAAAATATTATCATAAGTGAATAATGGAATAATTGGTATTTATAGAATTTAGAAAACATATACAAAAAAAATAATAACAAGAAATTTGGAATAGTAAAATGAAGATTAAGTTGATTAATCCAACCAATATAATATTAACCCCCCGCATGAAATTAAAAATATAATTATTGAACCTTATAAATGAAAATATTATATTTTTATATCACTGTATATAGACAAAAATGTTCTAAAATTATAAATTAAGTATATGTAATTTTGGAGAAAATAAAATGTTATTTACAATTTTATAATTAATTTAAAAATAAAAAAATGGAAAATGATTCATAATATAATATTATGTTTTATTATATTATATGGTAAATTTACTACCCCACAATTAACTTTTTCAATGGGTCGATAAACTCAATTATGTTATTAAAATATGTATTTTTCCAATAAATGGTGTTTTATATAAAAATAATATTTTTTATACACAGAAAACTATTTTGATATAATGAATCCCATTTTTTAAATCTAATATTCAAAATATGGATCGGGTATATTTTTTGGATTTTTCTAATATAGTTGAATTTTTGTGAATCGTGAAATAAAAAAATTTAAGATATTAGCTAAATAAAAGAATTTTTGATTCATAGATGATGTATGGATGACCTAATAAGCATAATATAGAACTATAATAAATTATTAAATATATTTAGAGATAAGGATAATCATTGTAGAAAATATTGATCCAAAATAAAGAAATATTGATTATTATGAAAATAAATACCACTATCATCCCCTGGTAAATACCACCTCTCAATACATCTTCCCTTTACAGCAAAAAATCCATGAATAATGTATAAATGATAACAAATTACCCGAATAAGACACATAAAACATCTAATATATTCTTTTCTCAACAAAAGGAAAATCCCAAGTCCCATAAAGTGGTTCTTAAGGAGAAGAGATTAAAGAGGTAAAATCCTCCTTGTTTCTCCTTTAATTTATCTTAATTTATTATCCTCTACCTAAATAATATATTAAAAGTTGTATCATAATTCTAGTATCATATATAGATACTGTAATTATATTTTTTAATGTAATATCTATCTTCACACCTTTTCTCTTATTCTTTTATTCTAGAAATTATAAATTCATCTGTGATGTGTTGATTAACCACCTTTGTAGATGAAGAGTATTTATTTCCCATTAATACCATCAAGTATGGTTGTAAAACAAATATTATTGTAAAATAAAATTTCTAGATACATATTATATGTCTTATCATGTACTATAAAAAATATATTACAATGAAATTATATATTAGGACATTAGTTATTGATGATTGTAAGAACCTCCAAAATAAAATAAAACATTTTAATTACCATTTTATCATATCAATAATACTCATATAAAAAAAGGAAACATAAGTCTATTTAAAATTATAGAGGATAGTTAATATCATATAATTTAAATTCTAGATAAATATCCTCATTTTACATGATCATCCATTATTTTATACAAGCAAACTGGTCATGAAAATCAAGTTAACTTTTTTTCACAGAAATGGAGACATGAATTGGTTGCCCAATTCAAGTAAATGAAATTTATAAAATTAAAAGGAGTACAATAGAAGCTCAAGGGGTAATGAATTTACACTAACCCAAAAGTGAGAGAAAAACATTGTGATATACCAAAGAATCTCAAATGCATCAAGAAACAAGAGCATCCACTCCAAGAAGGATCCATGTCCTCAAGAAGTAAGGGACCTTTCTGGAAAGGCATAAGAATGTAGGGCCGTGACATGTGAGATGAGAAGCACTGATCCATGAAGATCAGTTTGATTGATTATACTAATTCACTAGACTCTTATTGAATAGTCAGTGTTTGATATCAAGATAATTTTTCGTAGAAATTTCACCATTTCTATGCTATTGATAAGACAAATTGTCTCTTTGTGCCAATCGAGAGTCCAAATTCCCATGCACTGCAATATCACCCTAGTCTGCATACTTCACCCCTGAGTTAGAGATTAATTATAGTATAAAATCAAGAGGTGTAATAGGAGGAGAATACTCCATTTCTGAAAGAGAATCTGTATCCATTAAACCGAATCCCCAAAGGTGTTTGCACTCCGGTCAACCATGTTCATTGAGGTTGTAATTGCATTGAATATAAAGTGAAACAAACTCTCTCAAAACGACTGGATTGAACTATATAACTCATAAAAATTACTATAAAGATACACAAAAATTATCTTGAATCCAATAATGTTATAATAGGTTTTAAATTTTTAATTAATGATTATTATTTTATTATCCATGATATTATGTTCAAGTGATGAATGCATTCATTGATAAGGTAAAGTGATTCTCGAACCAAACAACATTTTTTTTTGGGTTATACCTCTATCATTCCACATTTGAGTATGGTTGTTACATTAATTTTACTTAAATATAATATATATTTCTATTATCACTTATTTTATAGGATGTACTTGTTTTTATTTTGGTATAATGAAAAATATACATATTTTTCCAGAAGCGCTCTTCTTTCCAAAAAATAATTTTGCTACTCATTAGATGGTATCTTCTTCCCTCAATATTTATGATTATTATACAAGTATGTTTTTCTTTGTTTTATTTGGGAACCCCAAATTTTATTCAATAATTTATTATTTATGAATTTCTTATTCACTACATTCTGTTATATGGTTTATTTTATGAATATTATTATTATAATTTATATGTGGTGTGTGTTATTTTGTAATTATTTTGATGTG
Source organism: Viscum album (assembly GCA_963277665.1). Lineage (NCBI taxonomy): Eukaryota > Viridiplantae > Streptophyta > Magnoliopsida > Santalales > Viscaceae > Viscum > Viscum album. Next base: position 251,184,618 of record OY728139.1, read on the forward strand.
ATAGGTGGTCCTCGAATTATATATCCATAGATTTCCTTGTATAATGTGATGTATCTCATCATATAATGTCTGAATCAATGAACATAATGCTATATTTTTTCTCTCAATGATGATGTTATGATTATTACTGTATTTTATGGGGGAACATGATGTTACATTTGTTCACAACTATCTATGGTATTTTTCTGCTAAGGCATGATACTTGATTTTTTTGAATTGAAACATTTCAAGACATTATATAATTTTACTACTCATGATTATGAATATTATCCTATTTTTATTTTATTATGATGATGATTTTGATCACCAATGCTATTTGTACACTTATTATGCATTTAGTACACCCATTTTCATTTATTTATATCCTGAGATGACTACACGTTATCATGAGAATGTGATATATAAAAGGATTGAGATTATGTTCTTAACTAAATTTTTATGTTTTATTATGAACAATTTATTCAGGGTCATAATTTTCCAAAGACACTATTATTTTTGATCCAATATTTGTAACATTAAAATATTGTTTCCCAATATAATTTTGAAATGATCATGTAAGAAAAAGTAGGGTCTCTATATTGAAAATTGGATTTCATAAATGAAGCATTGTTTGAGAATGTGTTTTGAATGGATGAGAACATTTATTTCTTGTTTTATATTCCAATTTTTTTATTTATGAAAACTCGAAATACCAAGTATGTTTAGATGATTTTTCAAAGTTTTCATAAAGGCTAAATTGTTTTTTTTATTTATAAAGAGAATAAAAATGGATTTAAATTTCTTCTTCATTTATAAATATGTCTTATACATGTAAATGCATATTAATATATATCAGTATAATTTTTTTACACACTAACACAAGGTGTATGAATATGTAATGTGGTACACGGGGAATTTAGATATATATAGTGGAACATAGGTTTATATGGTTAAAGGGTGGCTCTGTAAATTGGATGTATTTTTTTTCAAATATGGGTTTTCAAATTATGAAGGATATTTTTCAAATAATAATTCCTTTTTGGTACATTATGTTATTTTTTATAAAATTTAGAAACCCAATGGAAGTTGAATAATTTGGGTAGTGTGTTTTTATTGATGGTTTCTATAGGTGGGATCAGTATATATGGGATCTTTTAATGATTGAGTTTTTCTATTTGTATTTACTACTACATGTTAATCTTTTTTTCATATATCAATGTTATCTTAGATTTATTAGTGGGAATAAATATTATATTTCTATTTAGTCTTGGTTAAATGGACTTGATCCCCATGGTAGGGATAATATATGTGAGATGTGTAACCTTTGACGCTAGTTGAGAATATACATGATTTTTATAAACAATAGATTGCATCGAAAGGCTGGAAGATAGCTATAGACAGAGTACATATTTGTTATATTGACATGATGTCTTGGAATATTCCATGATCATCATTTTATTTGTATTTTCATTCCTAAAATTTTTCGTACTTTTATAAAATTACTTAGTCCAAAATGATTTCTTACTGAATAACAGTTGATTTGAGACCTGTATCATCATATAAAGTTTCTTCAATAAAATCTATCATTTATTATAAAATTATTAGAATGTAAAAAAGGGGAAATTATTTTTCTTTAAAATCATTTTATAGTATTTTTTAAGGAATTTTTCAAGGGTTTTATGTTTTATTATTTCAATAACATGGAGAGTTAGGTAAAAAATAGTGATTGTTTTAATATAATGGAACAAATGGAATAGTTAATGAAATATTAATTATATTTAATTTTCTATTAAATAATATTCAATTTTTAATATTTTATTTTAAACTAGCATCAAATGGTTATTTCAAAGGAAAGTAAAAGGGCACGATTTCTCATTAAGAATCCATACTTGGGATTTGTTGCAGGACAATATATTTTAAAATTTACAATTATATGATATTTTTTATTTTTTTAATATTCACATTATTTAATTATATGTGTTTATTAATTATGTTATAGCATTATTCCAGTCATTCCATTTACTTGACTTCATAGTACATACATTCTTGTTCATATAATAGTTCAAAAAATTTCCTTTAAATGATTTATTTTCTCTTATTATGATGTTATTAATTTATATGGTTTCATTTTTAGTGATATTATTGTATCCAAGGGTAATGATTGGGATTATCATTTTATAGGATATATAGACTAGGGAGTAAAAAATATTTTTAGTGCCAGTTTATTACTATATTCATATTTTGGTTGTTTTTTTATTATTTCTTGCATTTTAATTTTTTCTGAATTTCTAACGTACATACACTTAAAGTTTTAATTTGATTTAAATTATTCCTATACATTTTATAATTATTTGATGAGTGAAATCATTTCTATTCAGTGATTCCATGATTCCCTGGAATGTGTGTTAGCTCATAGGGATCGGTAATTCTCATCAGGACTTGTTATTAACTAGGCTAGGCGTCTGATTGAGGGAAAACTGAAGATAGTTTGTGAAAATCAATAGGTTTTACATAAGACATATAGTAATTATTAAAAACCACACATTATCATTTTCTATTATAACATTTGATATAAAATAATTTTACATTCCCAAATATAACGGTTCACCGGCAGCCTACTCTGATGGGATGATGGTGACGTGCGATGTCTGGGGTGAGAAACAAGGTGGACGTGGGGCGTACAGGGTTGGTTTCATCATGATTTTGGTTGAAATTTGAAAATTGAAAATCTGAATTGTAATCTGGATAGTTTGGATACCACTCTATGGTTCTAGTTTGAATTTGGACATTTTGTTTGTACGGTTACCAGATACCCTTTAACCGGCTATTTAGATAATTAAAAAATGGATTTGGATTAGAGTTATAGAGTAAATTATATTTAATTATATTAATTTATAACAGATAAGAATTGAATAGTACATGAATTATAAAATTATGTTGTATAATTCCAAGATGTTTAGTTCTAATATTGTATGAAGGATGAACACATAAGAATAATAACTAGATATTGCCTTCAATTCAAAAATAATGATTAATCCAATGATGTTTATGATTAATATTTCTATACGATTAAATATTATTGATGTGAAGTTGAATATAGATTTGAATAAATTTTGAGATAAATGGGATCCATTAAATATAGATGCATATAAGTTGGAGGGTTTTAATGAGGAAAGGATAATATAAACACTATTAAACAAAATAAAGGATTCACAACTGAAGTGTTTGGATCATGACTAAAAAAAAGAACTATTGGGATCCAACACATGTTATGTACTTTAGTTTGTATGTTTCGGAATTAAAAAATTTTAATCATTGATTGTGTTAGTTGATTTTTTCAAGATGGACTAGATGGATGTTGATGAAGGAAAAAATGAAGAGCATGCATCACATAAGAAGATAACTAAATGAATTTAAATATTCTACTAACCCTAACAATTGTATTGATGGTATTTTGATTAAAAATATGAAGTCATTTTCATATGTAGATGTTTAATTATATATCAAAATAGTGTGATAGGTAGTAAAATTTATCCATTATTATAGAATAGCACATAATAATTTTGTACATTGTTTGTCAAGATAATGATCACCCTGAAAACATTTTGGTTGAAGTCTATAACCATGGCGAGTGATGTTTAAAAAGAGAGGTGATCATAATTTCATCTTTTTATATGTTAATTTGAGTGGATGTTATAATGTAATATAATAATACTATAATGATAAATATTACAATAAAATCATATAAATACTTTGAACATAGAGTAAAATAAAAAAATTAACAACCTGGTTTTTAATAATTTAATTTTTAGTGTATAATAATAAAATTTTCATACATGAAGGAATGATAAAATGTAATGCCCCAAACATAATTATAAATGGAATAATAATATTTTTGGTAATAATTATTATTGTTTTTTGTTTAATATTGGATATATCCATAAAAAAAATTTGAATACTGAAATAAAAAACATTTTATTTAAAAGAAAGACAGATATATTGAATTCATGTAAGGAATTACAATTTTAATGGAAAATCGTTTAAATACCTAAAAGAGAAAAAAAAGAACACTAAACATAACAAATATACCAAATAAGTATCCCTTATCTATCTAGTCAACAAAAATAGATAATGAAATAGTGAAAATAATTGTTGTAGTTAAGAGATTCAAGGGAATATAGGGAACCATCCCTATAATCCAAAATAGATAAAAGTTATTAAATACATTAAAATTTTATTTATAAGTTCTTTATAAACGTTTAATAAAAAAATGAACATTATTTTCTCATTATAGCTGTTGGAATTCAAAAACAAGTGGCCATTAGTTTTTTTATAAAACCTTTATAATTTCATTATGTATATCAAATTCTTTAAAACGCATTAAATATTTTCATGTTATATGTTTGGTTAAATTATGAAATTTTTTTAATTGAAGTTGTATTTTATATTTATATTTTGAAATTATAATGTTTTAAAAATCAAAATTAATATAAACTTATGAAAATAAGGAAATATAGAATTTTATTTATCTATTAGATATAATGTTAATATATAGATAAAGGAATAAATATATATTTTCAGTTTTTCTTAACTATTTGTGTTTAATTAAAATTTGATAAATATATGGTGAGTACCCCATCTGATAGAGGATAATCTCAAATTCCAAGGCTTCATGGTCAATGGGAATATCATAAAGTCATAAAATGTCAGGACATGTCATGTCAAGCACATGGATGGTGCATGTTGAGTCATGCACAAGCAGTCTTTGGTGTGGGAAAGCGCATGCACGAGCCTATTTATAACGACCACCAGATTGCAGTGTTGGTTTTCAGCCAAGACCTACAAATGGGGGTCCAATATATAAGGACCGTTTTGTGTGTGTTTGTATCGTCGAATGGATGGAAATGACATTTAACCATATAAGGCAGTTCTGAAACCCTCCCATTTTTGATGTGGGATGTGGAGGTTTTTGTGGAACGAAATCCTAGCTGTCAAATATCACTGTGCGAGATCTCATCCAGTCGCACAAGTTCAGCCATCGAACTACACCATTTTATCAATTCTGCCACAATTGTATTCTATTGTCCGATCTAGAGACATTTTATCTGGACTGTTTGAGCCTTTTAAAAACACACAATATCCCATGGCCATTCTATATCACATGGTCGTTCAATATCACTGATCTAATCTCAGTTACTAATTTCATCAAATTTCATCGATGTCATCTGATTAGACTATAATTATCTAAAACCTTTATTTTTTTAGCTTTTTATCCATATAACCCTCAAACTAGTGAGCCTCAAACCACAGATTCCTCTACCACTATTATTTTTCATAATCTCAGGACCCTCCCATCACTCTCATTAGACCTACACGTTTCATTTTTCAAAAATTATTCCATGGGAGGATAAGATTAATGGAAACCCAATTGGATTCATATTTAATCTTACCTAAAATATATATTTAATAAAACAATAGATTAATTCATGTTTTATTGTTTATATTTTATACATGAATTGTAGTGTATAAAATATATATATAAACAGTATATATAGGCCTCTATTTGCATACATAACCCTACATGTTCTCTTTTTTCCGACTCTCCATCAACCTACAATCAAATAAACCCCCTTATTGAAGACATGTAAGGGTTTATTTTCTTCATTTTCATTCTGAAAAACTATTATATGCATTTTTTTGTATATACAGTTATATATATATATATATATATAATACTATTCTGATTATTGATTACATATGATTGATAATAGTGATTAACTAATGTTTATGAAGTATATAATGATTGTAATGATTTATTAATCTTTTTTTCAGTTATAACAACTCCATATACACACATTGTGTATATATGTTTTTATATATCATTCAAACCTAAACTATTTAAGGATTTCTAAAGGTTGAATAAAAGTATTTAATTATTGTTTATGATGTGTATAACACTTGGAAAGGGTTTTTATGTTTTGTTTTTTGAGTTTTTTAAACACATATATTTATATTTGTATATATGATTTTGTATAAATGGAATAATATTTCTATTTTATGTTTATCTAAATATGAGCAATTATTTTAAAATGAGTGTTTTCCTACCCACATATTTTACCAAAGGACTATTTTTATTCTCTAAATATTTATAAATAATTAATATATATATATATATATTATTTATTTAATATAGGTTAACATTGTTACCATTTAATGATGTTTTTAATGGTATATCCTTTTTATGATTTTATTTATTGATAGTTGTAAAACTGATTAGATGAAAAATAAAATTTATTTGTTGGAGTAAATATATTTCAATAAACATATATATATAATAAAAATTTTACATGTTTTACATTTGTCTGTCAAACAATTAATTTAATTTCTTCTATTATATTGCCAAATTGTAAATGTGATCGTGAATAATAATTTATTTTGGAAAAAACTCAAGAAACTATGTTTTTCTATTACTGTCTGAAATTTTAAAAGGGATCATTACCTTGTAATAATTACATTCATAACTCCCAATAAATAATTTTACGATTAAATTTTGCAATTAAATTTCGTTTAATACATATATATACATGTATAAACACATATAGTGAAGTGTGTTTAATTATTTTCATATGCATAAATACCTCAAATGAAATGAATGTTTTAAATTTATAATAATTATATTTTAATTCATGATGAATCTAACACAAGGAATACAATTAATTATTAAAGTTTATTATTTAATATTATTGACACTACCATTTTTTATTATATGTTTGAAACATGAACTATAAGTATTTTAAATTAAAAAACTAGTATTTTTGTATATAAAATGATTAATTTCATAAAATAAGGGTTTTAAAGATAAGGGTTATTATTTTTTGTGAAAAAAATTAATAATCTATTATATTATGTTCACATGTGATCATCACATGTGAAAAAGTATTTTGTTTTCCCATGAATTTCATTGATAAATTTGATATAGCCATAGCCTGAAGTATAATGAAAACCCATTCAATTCATAGATTTGTTTTTAGATTTATTATATGATACACATTATTTATAGATATAGAAATTTATTACAAGTTTGTGATATATGTTGTATAATAATATATTGATTAATAACTAAATATTCTATGGTTGAATGGGACACTTTGGATCGTTTGATGAATTTTTTGACTTATGAGTAGGATTTAACTGAATCAATGTGATGTTTCACACTTCAGTTTTCTTAAGGAATTTATTTTAAATATGATAAAGATTAAAATAAATCAATGTGGTATGGGACAGTTTCATTTAAATAAATATTTATTATTATAAATATTCCGAATGCATATAACTTATTATGTTAGAGGTGAGGCTTACTATATCCTTTAGATTCATTAGTAGGTCCCATAAGACAAACTAGGTCTTGGATCAAGGCCTTTGACAATATGATTACGTATAGTCTTTGATTGAGGCCTTTATAGAATTTTTATGATGTCATGTATTTTACATTATCTCATAATGATTCTAGTAGGTTATAGTTCATTTTATTATTTGACTATTAGAATAAATGTGGTTATGAATCATTCTCTTATGAATATGTGTTAATGAGTTGCAGATTTTTATCTGCACATGGAATAATTTTTTATACATATGTATATAATTATTTATTGGGGTTTAATATTTGTTTCCAATCCATAAAAAATTATATGAAATTATCTATCATTTCATGTTTTGCATCTATGTTTTTCAATGTCGTTTTTCTATGAAAATCAAAATAAGTAAATTTACAAGTGAAAAACTGTATCTGTATACCTATAATTTAATACATAATTATATATGATAATTATCTAACATATAGGTGGAACTACATGCATTTTTGTTTAAGTGAATGCATATTTTTTATTTCATTCTATGTATAAATCCAATCTATGTTTTGAAATTTTGAGCATGAAGTATCTTAAAACATATTTTACAGTCTCTCAAAAAAATGTAGATGAAATACTATGTGAAATAATAATATCATGTTTTAATGAATTATTTTTATAAAAATTTTCTTAAGTAGAACTTACTTCTTAATGGTTCTGTTTTAAAACCCATTACTAGGTATTTTTGTACCATCACTATGTATTTCAATTTCTTTTTACATGTTTAGTGTGAGTTATATAATGAATTTATACTGTGGAAGAATTTCTCTGATGTTTCCTTTCTTAATGTTTACAAAACATTGTACTTATGAACCCAAACATAATATTGGATTCAAATTATACATAACATAGGAAAGTAAAAGTTCCTCTATTACATGTTATTCTATTTTTTTATACAAGTTTCTTTTATAAAAAAATGTACACATCATTTGTAAGGGTCGATTCCAATTTAGCGGGTGCATGTTTATAAAGTTGGTATCACAGGAAAGGCCCGGTTAAATTTCCAAAATTAGAATAAAACTACAAACTAATGTATGTTTTCTAAGATGAAATTCTTTTTTAAAATTTTTAGATGGAAGGGAGTGACTCAAAAACTAATCTCTTGTCTCTTGTATATTAAATACTATAAATGTTAATGTTAATGTTTAGTTCAGATATATTTGAACCTTTCAGAAAAATATGTTTATTTAGAAAACATCTTTTTCAATTGTCCAACACCCATAGTGTTATCCATTTATTCCTAGGATCGGGTTTTTTTTTACTTCCTCATAGTGCATGAATTACTTTTATAGTACACACAACGGGGAAATTGTGTCGATGGTATCATCAGATATGTCACTATGTTTGAAAGGTATCTATCTTTATGGAATTTTCAGAATGCTTCTGATGTGGGTGACCTCCTGAGAACATATCTATTTCATCTCATAAGATTCAGTTTGTATGGGAGGCATTATTATTTTGAAATTTTACAAAACATGGTTGATAAGTTGGCCTATAGAAATCTAGTAATTTAGGATATTTCCACACTTTTCATCTCATGGTACATTACCTTGAGGTTTTATTGTTGCATACATGAGTTTGACTCTAGCTCCTCATTGTGTGTTTTCACCTTAGATATTGATGAATTTAGAACTACCTTGGAAACCATGACAATGGAGAATCACCAAATCCTATGGTACTAGTAAAGGTATAAATTAAATGTCCTCATTCAAATTTTTTTTAATTAAATTCATAATAATTAAAAAATATTTTGTAGGGGAATTAAGGACGTTTTTATAAGGTTAGTATTGGTAAAGTGTAAGGGTATAATTGAATTTCGAGGGCACATTTCTGTTAGGCAGGAGATATTTTAATGCAAAAAACATATATAAAAATGTAATAATAATATTTTTCTTAGTATTATTGTTGTATGTTTTTTAATGTTAGTCCCACCAATACAAATTCTTGTAGAATGAAGTAAGAAACATTTTATTCAATAGAAACTCTGATACATTTCATTGATGGAAGGGATTAAAATTACAGAAGGAAAATAATTGCAAGGCCTAAAAGTAACAATAGAAGACCACCAAACATTACAATGAGACAGATTAAGTAGCAATCATCCCTAGAATCCACCAAAAAAAAGAATTAAATAGTGATAAGAAAATAAATAATACAGAGAGTCATAGGAATGTAGTTCACCATCCTTATAAGAAAAAATTGTTTGATATTTTGAAATACACTAAAAATTTATTTATAAGTCCTTTGTTAAAATTGAAGATAAGTGTGAATGTTATAATCTCCTAATTTTTGTTGGAGTTCAGAAACATGTGACTTTTGGTATTTTTATATAACCTTTATAATTTCATTAAGTATATCAAATTTTTTAAAATACATTAAATATTTATATGTTAAATAATTGGTTAAATGCTGAAATTGTTTAATTGATGTTCAAAGTTATATTTATATTTTAAAATTCTAATGATTTAAAAATAAAAATGAATATAAACATATGTAAATAATTAATTTTAGTATTTTACTTAACTATGAGAAAGAAAGTTTTTTTGTATATCAAGAAATAAATATATATGTTATTTTTTTGGAACAATTTGTGTTTAATAAATTTTCGATAAAAAAATATTGTGATTACCACATTTTTTAGAGTGAATCTATGATCTCCAGGTCCACAAGGTTAGTGGGAATCTCACAAATGCAACCAAAGTCAGGTCAAGTCACACATAGTGCATGCATGGTGCATTCTGAGTCATGCACGAGCCATGCATGTTGTGGGCTATGTGCATGCATAGTCATGTGTATAAGGCCCGAAGGACCACAAAGTAGGATTTGGGACAAGGATCGTAGATGGGTTTTTATTGTATATGGACCAATATGTGTGTGATTGTGTCAAATAATGGAAGGTAACGACATCGAAAACTAAAATTTGATCATGAATCCCTCCTAGTTTCGATGTGGGATGTGGATTTTTTTCAGAATGAAATTCAAGCCATCTAACCTCACCAAATGAGATCTCAACCATCTGTACTAGTTCATCCTTCATACTCCACTACTTCATCAATTCCACCACATTTTTTTAAGCTTCCTGATCTGTCCATGTTAGATCTGGACTATTTGAGCCTTTTGAAAAACACAACATCTTCCCTGGATATATGGTATCTTTTATCTAATCTCAGTTGCCAATATCATTGTGTTTCATCATATCCATCCAATCGTACTAATATTATCAAGGCATACCATTTCGTTTCCTCTTCTTCCTCATTTATCCCATGAACTATTGATCCTAAACCTTTCAATTCCTCCTCCTCCACTATTCTTCCTTATCCCATGACCCTCCCAACACTCTCCTTGGACCCATTAGCTTTGATATCCCACAATTCTACTATGGGTTAATTAGTTTAATTAAAACCCCATTGGATTCTTATATAAGCTTCCTTAAACAATATATAATAAAACAATTGATTAATTTAAGGATCATATTGATAAGGGTGTTTGTTCTCATATGAAATAGTCATATTAATGTTTCTTTTTTTTATTATGTTATGTTTTAACCATAGTTTATAAAAATATATATAAACGGCTTATAAAAACCCCACATCTTCCCACTTAAACCTAAGATTTTTTTTCTTCTGAACTAACCATTGACCACTTCTCGATTAGATCTCCTTTTTTAAGTAATGTATGGATTTTTTCCATAATTTGTATTATGTAAAACCCTTAAATACATTTTTTGTATGTAATGTTATATATATATATATATATTAATACTAATCTGATATAGGTTTTCATATGATTGATATTAGTTATTAACTAATGATTTTGATGTTTATAATTCTTGTTAGTATTTATTAAACTTCATTTTAGTTACGAAAATACTATATATACACATTGTGTATATATAATTTTTTTCAACATTCGATCTTAATGTTTTTTAGGATTTCTATATCCTAATTACCATTATTTTATTGATTCTTATGATTCATATAACACTTTCAATGGCATTATACGTGATGTATTTAGTGTTTTGTAATGAAAAATTTTTATATTTGAATATACGGTTTTCTATAAATGGCATACTCAGCCTAGTTTAAGTTTATTTTAAATGATGGACTATTATTTTAAATAGGGTGTTTCCCTACTCGCACATTTTACATCAATATTTTTTTCAATATCAGTTTATTTATTAAAACCCAATATATATGTATATATGTATGAATTTTTTCATAAATATATGTCTTTAATGATTTTATTTAATGATGTTTTTAATTGTATTAGCTTTGTTTTGATTATATGTTTTGAAGGTTGTATGACTGATAAGATAAAAAAATATGTTTATCCATAAATATATATGTATAATGATTTTTATACTTAAATTTTTAAATGTTTTAAAATTGTAAGTTAGTACATGAAATTAATTCTTTTGATGATGTTTCCTTATTGAATGTGTGATCAACAATACTAATTTATAATGGAAAATAAAAACCAAACTTTTTTTGTTTTTTTTAGCCCAAAATTTTAAATTATATCATTACCTTATTATCATTAGATGCATACCTCCCAATTTATAATTTTAGGATTATCAGTTGAAATTATCTTTTTTTAATACATATATATAAATGCATAAACACATTTAGTGAAGTATTTTTATTTTTTTCTTATACATCAATATATCACATGAAATGAATGTTTTACATTTATAAATATTATATTTTAATTCCCAATGCATCGACCACAAAAAACTCTATTAATTATTAATGTTTATGATTTATTTTTATTCACACTCTAATTTGTCTTTTTATGGTTCATTCATGAATGATAATTATATTAAATTCAAAAACATGTATTTTTTAATATAAAATGATTACTTTCATGAAACAAGGGTTTTTAATTTAAGAGTTATTGATATACATGACAATCCTAAACATTATATTATTTTATGTCCACAAGTTTATCATCACATGTAACAAAGCGTGTCTATTTATACATACATTTCATTGATAAATTTGACATATCCATAGCCTAAATTATCACTGAAAAACCATGTAATTCATAGATTAATGATTAAATTTATTTCATGACTCAATTTATTTATGAATATAGAAGGATATTTCAAGTTTGTGACATAATATTAATTATAATAGAAGGATTACGAAAAACCGATTACAAGATTCTATTGAAAACTTTTGATCATTTAATTAATTTATTTTATATATGAATATGATTTAAATGAATAAATGTTTTACGGGACAAATTGGTTTGTTAAATGAATTTATTTCACCTTTGATAAAGTCTAAAATAAATCAATGTGGTAGGTGGCACATTTTATTAAATACATAATTTTATTAAGCATATGAGGTCATCATAGGACTTATTATGTGATGGGTGAGTCCCTATATAGTATCTCGACGAATTAGTCGGTCTCATGAGATAAACTATGTTTTTGGATGAGGCCTTGAAAACTGATAATCCATAGTCTTTGGATGAGGCCTTGATAGAATATTTATGATTTCGTACATTATGAATTCCCCCATAATTATTCTAGTATGTGATAGTCCATGTGATTATTCAATGAGTATAATAAAAAGGGTTAAGAATCATTTTTTGATGAAAATTTATTAATAAGTTGTTCATTTTTCAGTGCAGATGGAATATTGTTTTCTACTTATGTATATCATTTATTAAGAATGGAAAATTGTTCATTTAAAATCCATAAACAAATGAGAATATTTTATCTATCATTTCATGGGTTTTATATATTTATTTTTATGTCTTTATCAATGAAAATCCAAACAAGTAATAATTCAGGTGGAAAATATAATCTTCACACCTGGAATGTCGTACATAATTAAGTATGGTCATTATCTAACATATAACTGGTACTACATGAATATATATTCAAGTACATGGTTATTTTATATTCCATTATATTCCTAACACCAAAATATGTTTGAAAACTTTGATAATGTGATATCCTAAATGTTGTTTTAGATTCTCTCAAGAAAATGGTGATGACATGTTATGCGACATATTAATGTCATGTTTTAAATGAAAGTGTATTAATGGAATTTTTAATTAAAAAATAATTCTATGTGGTGTTGGTTCAAAACAGCATACGTGGAATTTTTTTATCACCCTACTTATTTAAATTATTTTTTATAGGTTTACTGAAATTTCCATAACCAAATTTTTAAGTGGAAGCATTGTTTTAATGTTATATTTCATAACGTTTGGTAAACATTGTACTTTTGTAACCAAATGAGATATTGGAATATAATTATCTAGATCCTAGGTTAGTAAAAAAATCCTTTATATCATTTGAGGATGTATATTGTGTCATGTTTCTTTTATATAAAAAATTACACAACATTTGTAAGGGCCGAGTCTTGTTGCTCGGACCTAGGTTCTTACATAAAATATGAAAGAAATTATATCTTATTGGTGAGAATAAATGTATACCTAAAGTATAAGTACAAGAAAATTTCTTTAATACTAGTCGTACACATTTAATTACTGAAAATAAATCCACATCAATAATAAAATGTCCTTGGATTGGTATGATTTCATCCATTATATTTCTATCCCTCTAGGTATGAGATATTGTTATACCTATTTTTAAATTGGATGTAAAATATTGCGTGGGTACCAGACTAACCAATCGGATGACTCTAGTCCATTAAAGAAAATAATAATTGTTTTAACATCCAGTTTAATATTTTTAAGGGTTATATTTATATGTTATTAGTGGTTAGGGAAAATTAAGGGATCCATCTCCTATTTGAAAATAGTATTTTGTTATCTGAAATCAACATTAAAAGATAGTATAATAAATCCTCGGTGATATCACACTTCTCTTTATCATGATATATTATTTATAAATGATAAATCATCCATGTTTTGTATATACCCATCACATGATAGCTTAATGTAGACCCACGATCCTCTATCGATATTCAATGAGATGTTTCCCGAATAAAGGGATCCCATCTAAAACCACTGAAATATTTTTCATGGAATTTTATTTTTGATTTTGTGAATTATGTAATACAGTTGGATTAGATTGTGAAGAAACAATTCATCTAAATGGTAGATGGTAGCCCCTTGAATCACCTTATTGAAGCTATTCCATATTGTGAAACATTATGTTATAATGATACATAAGTGGAAAACATTTTCATGAGGAGAGGTCAGGTCAAAGATCCATGAATCATGTAGATAATATGAGGTATCATGTTTGGTATAAAAATATATGATATTTTTGACAGATGTCCGCATACTAATTTCCCATGATCCTTTTGTTAATGTAATATCTAGAATTTCTATAAGTTGACTTGTATGAGGTGACAATTTAGCATAAGGGGTTATACCCATCGTCTGAATCAATAAATATTATTGTATAACATTTATTATGATTCCCAAAATAGAGAATATTGTACTAGATATGATAAAATTATTCCATATAATTACATGAGACTATTTTTTAGGTTTCAGATGATTTTTATACCAGAAAATTATATATAATGATAAGTTACCACAATATTCAGTAATAAAAGAAAACTGATCTCAAGAATATTTCATGAAATTTCCTTTTACTATAATTAATTGGTTATCATTTAGGACTACATTATGAATATCCTTATAAGATCTTACATCATTATCAATAATTATTGGAATTGAATACCCCTTGGAATATAGGTATTGTCCCACCAATTAGTCTTTTCAAAAAAATATATATCTCAATATCCATAAAATAACCATTCATCCCAAAATTATTCAAAAGATATAAAATTATTTTATTAAAATTTTATAGGTTGATCAACATTTTAGACATAATACTACCACCTAGGAATTACAATTTAATGATTATGAAATCCATTCCTATAAGGATGGGCTGAAAAGATAAACCCTTAACATTTTTTCATCTATGGATTTCAAATTATCTACTAGAGTAAGAAAATTGAGACCTACTTCCTACATTTGTAGTGTTAAGGTTCTCTTGAAACCATATATAATAGTTCATTTAAACTATTATATTATAAGAATTACTATATTATAATTTTTAAACTGTGAAGTTTTAAGGCCCCGACATTAAACATTACTTATTATTGAATTAAATAAATAATTCACATTGAGGATCTTTTCAGGTTTAGAGTTTTATAGAATTAGGAAATAATTATTACATCTCAAAAGATTACAAAGTAGACACCTCTACTATGTTTCCATAAAATAAAAACTCTTAAAAAGAAACATGTCTAGTTACATGTTTTAGATAGCATGTCTTTCCTTGATCCCATTCTAGACCCTATTCATCTTTAAGTCCTGTAGAAAACATTCCAAAAAATTGGGATAAGCATAAAAATCCCAGTAAACGATACACAAGGAAGGAAAACTGTTAGTTTTTCAAAACAACAAGTAAACCAAGAATACTTTATCAAAGTAATACTTTTCACCTTTATGAATTAGTAAAAAAACACTTCACTGAATAAAAGTTCATTACATACCCCTTTTTTAGCCAAAAGATTACCATAAAACCCATATAGATAACATATAAAGGTAACTTGGTACATAAACATACGTAAATGGAATAACCATACGGTCGACTTCCACACATATCACATAATGGAATATTCATACGGAAAACTTCCATACCCAATGCATTGAAGGTTATAACGTAACCACCCATCCTGGTATTCACGGCACCACCTGTCATATGGTTTATCACCTAACCACCCATAAAATATCCAAGTACCATCATTACACATAAAATATTGAAAATATAAACATTTCAATAACAACATTTCATTTGAAATCACAATAAGTAATTCCAAGATATTGAATTAATCAATCCATTTTCCATAATCATTTAAAAGAGATTTTTGAATCAAAGTGTCCCATTCCACTTTGAAGCATTTAATGGAATTATAATTTTACAACACTAATGTCCATATAAATATATACTGAAAACCATTTTGAAAACATGGACATTAAAGATAAATATTTAGAATAATTAATCTTTAAAACATTTAAAACGATATTTTTGTTAAAGAGTTTCTTAACAAAATCAGAGACTCTTGAATAAAACTAATTGTGGAATACATTTAATCTGAACATTATAATATCATGAGAATAAAGGGATTCATGATAAAATATTTCAAAGGATAGTATACACACCATATAAGAGTGAAGTGGTGCATAAAAACAATGAAGCCTCAACGGAAATGTAAATTGAGATGAAATCCATTAGAAAGATTGTATCCTTAAATTAATGATAAATATATCACATATTTATGTGTGAGAAATATAAATAAACCCAATATAATTGGATATTATGTGTGAAACAATCATAGGACATTCACACATAATCTTGTATAAACAAAACCAATGAGATAGATATTTAACTCAATGAAATGAGATTGAGTTATGATTTCTCATACAAGTTCTTAAGAATTTATCGATGAGATGATTATGTGTAGAAATAGTATATCCACACAAAGGTTTTTGGAAATTACAACATAGATATTCCACACATAATCTTGGCATAATAAACTCACGATGTAGAGGTTTAACCCAAAGAATTGTATGTCGGTTAAGAAGTTCCCTTACAGAAATCAGACAGCCTAACGACGTCACTTTAAAATTCAGAAAATGAGTTGATGAGAGAAAAAAATGGTATCTCATTACTTGGACATAAAATTTACATAAATAAGGATATAGAATAACATATCCCAGAATAATAGTATGTGAATTTAAATACATAACAAAAAAAATTTAAAAAGAGGAGGGTGAAAGGTCCCCTTACCGAGTTGGGTAACTTTCGAAACGTACACCCCATGGAAGAAGGGTCAAACAATGAATATATAAATACCCATAAATTAAATTATACTAAAAAAAGTGTATAATAATGGGCAGTATATATACCACTAAATGTAAATAGTGTAAAATGTAGCATAAAGTTCATGGGAATAAAAGTGAGATGAAAAATCCCTTACGAAAACATGGCATCCTAACAACGCCACATAAAACTTCCAAATATGGATTTATGATATCAAATATGGTCTCTAATAATATGAACATAAATATTACAGTATGAGTAATATAAAAGAACATCCTTAAACATAATAAATATTAGCTTAAAAGAAATGACATAAAAGAGAGTACTTAAATAGAAAGAGAGAGGTTGGGTCCCTTACGAAAATTCGGCAGCCTAACGGCGCCACTCAAAACATCCAAAATGGATTGATGAGATCAAATAGGGTCTCTCATAATATGAACATTAAAAGTACAGTATGTGGAATATAAAATAACATCCCCAAACAAAATAAAGATGAGCTTAAAAGAAATGACATAAAAGAGAGTGATTGAAAAGAAAGAGAGAGGTAGGATCCCTTACCTCGTGTCCGACATGACTCGATCGTTCGTTAATCTCCTGAATAATAATATTCGGTCAATTTATAATTTCTTAAGAATCGCCTTTAAATATTATTATTCAGTTCATATAACATATTATAATGTTATAATAATTGGTTAATAATGTGAGTTCATATCAGACGTTTTTGTCGATGCTCAGTACATGAGTAAAAATTGATCTTGTTGGAAAAGAATTTTCCATGTAGTTATAGGTACATCATCTCCAGAATAGTATTGATGTTTTAAATATCATAAATATCCAGTATATATTCATTTTATACTATTCCATTAAATTTGGAGATAAAAAAATTAAAAGCACCATTCATGGAGACGGTAGACCGTACGTACGCATGAACGCTACTTTCATTTTTTGTCATATTAATGGAATTAATGTTAAAATAGAGATATATATATTATAATTACATAATTATATCAATCATTTAGATGTAATATATGAAATATATATCAATTATATATATGTACTTATAATAGTACATAACATTTGGATATAATAAATGAAATGTACCGTTCATGGAGACGGCAAGCCGTACGTACGCACGAACGCTACATTCATTTATTTGGAACATTAATGGAATTAATACTAGATGATAGAGATATATATATATATATTATAATTCCCGTATAATATATATGTTATATAGATCACATAAGTTCATCAATTTCATTTTTTATACATTCCATGTATTGCATGAACGAGTCACATCACTTGAGGGGGCGGTAGTCCACACTTCCTCAATTGAAATTATCGCATTTGCAAACATGGAAAGCTTAAAGTTATGTATTAATTATAAAATAAATAAGAATAGGGAGGAAATAAAAATAATATATATCATAAATAATTATAGTTCCATCATAATGGCCATCATGAGAGGTGGTATGAGAAGATAGAACAATCATCATTTCATGAGGTAGTAATTCGCCATCCACGGAAATAGTATGTTCTTTAACCATTAGAAGGAGGTGTGTGTTAGTGTAGCTCTAATAATACTCATAACAACATCCTAGTATATTGAAGATACTGGTGTCGTTACAAAAGAAATAAATAAATAGTGTTTAGGGGGTTGGAGAAGCAAAATAAAACAAAAGAACACCAGGGAAGACATTACCTTTAAATCGGGTAACTCTTTTGGATTTGAGCTCAAAGGATTCCTTGTAAAGAATTATTCCCAATGTGAGGCTTCTAAGAGTAATATAGGTATGTGGAGAGACAAAATCGGAAGGTTTTGTCCGAGGAAAAGTCTTGAGAGGTGTGGGTATGGTGGTAGAGGTGGGGGCCTTTTATAAGAGGAGAGGAGGGGAACTCTTGGAAAGTTATAAAAGGTTTCTTTATTATAAGAAGATTTTTCTGAATTTATAGGTCACACAATTATATATTTCTAGGATATGGTGATAAGAGTTTTAAATCCACCCATCCAATAGGTTTTTGACATGTTTAGGTCTTAGATGTTACATTATCGTTTCATTTTATTTAAATCGTTAAATAATGAGGTAATCACTGCATCATCATGGCGTTATAAATAAATTAATTTATATAATGTCTGAAAATTATAAAAAAAATATAATGATGTAGGAAATCTTTTTATATTTCTAATAAATATTTATAGTCAAATATATTACTTGAATAACCCCATTTAAAATTTTTTTTAGTAAAACAACTCATGTTTGTGACATTTTTATTTTAACTTTAAATAAAACATTATTTATGTCATTTTCCAACCAATGTGGCCCCATGGGGTCCCCAAGTTGACCCATGGATTGTATTGGTCGTCCAAGACACATCAAATTAGGGTAGAACATGTGTCTAGGCCATTTCATATTATTAAAACATTATTTTTACCTTAAATTACACTAATTAACTTTAATCACGATTAATAAAACTTAAAAGTTACTATCCACCAAAAATTATTTTAATCTCATTGAACCACATTTTACATCATAATGACAACCATGTATGTCTTATTTTTGAAAATAAAATCACAGAAGTGGCAATGTTTCATTTAAACGACAAATCTGTTTCTTTAACTACCACTTAGTGGTTTCACTATTCATCAAAAATTGAAGGTTTTCAGAAAAATACCAAAAATTCAACCTAAGCTATATTTGATATTCTGAATTCAAAAATGATGTCTATTTTAAAAAATTCAAAATATATACGTTTCATTAATTAATTTAATAATTCATTCAAGCTATCAATACAAATAGTGTGTTTTTAAGAAACAATATCTATTAAAAGACTGACACTAGTTTAAGTCCAATTTAAATGTGAAGTTAATTCCATTGACCAACATTGGATTAAATGGTAAAAATATATTATAAATACAATTTAATCTCATTTAAAAATATAATCTATCCATATAAATAAATCATATTAAAAGGAGGTTTTGAATTAAAATACAACATTATTCACTATTCATTAAAAAATGAACTTTATCGGAAAAATAACAAAAATTTACACAAAGTAAATTTTGATGTCCAAGTTCTAAAGAAAGATTTTATTTTTTTAAAATACCACATATAAAATTGTCAAAAGTATATTTAAAAAGTTTTCTCCATCAAAAGGCTGTTAATCAAGCTTTTAAAGAATATCAGAAGATTTATTCTTAAAATTGGATTCATTTTCATTTTAAGCCTCTAACATTTATTGGATAAAAATAAAAAAATTTGAAAAATATATATAATAATTTTTTGGTTGGTTCCGTTCATTCTCGCCATTACAACGGCTAGGAATTAACTACCATTTAAAATAATATTATTTTATTATTATAGTGAAAAGTAAGATTTCAAAGAAACTCGTTGTTGCGTTTTGGTACGACATCGAGCACAGCATTCCCTTTAAATTAATATTTTATTCACTAATATTGATTAATATGAAAATGTAAAATTCTTTATTTACCTGGGTTGTTAAATCCTTCCCCCCTTTTGGGAATTACGCCCTGGCAATTTTAAAATTGGGCATGGAAGCTTCATTGAAAATCCCACATCGGAACAAGAGCCAGCAAAAATATCACTTTAAAATAATGGGAGAGAAGTACAAATGTCACCCGAGTTAACCCATACTAGGATTCCATGTATGAAAATATGGATATGGATGAAAAAACAAAGGGTCATGTTCTGATAGAGAGTTATAGTAAACAGGTCTAAGAGAAAGTTAACCAAAAGAAAATCACAAACTTGTGATGGGTTAAATGGTTTTCGATTCCCCAGTAAGAAATGTTAACAGACAACATTTTTGTTTTAAGTTACTCTTAAATGAGGAATTGTTTTTTGAGCTGAACTAAATCACAATGAAACATACTTACTTGTCACGTTGACTTTCAACTTTTACTAGATTCCTTAATCAAACTCATATTTTCTCGAAAAGATGAGTATTTAGGAAGACTTGTTCGCATTAAGAGAGCTATAATAAACTTCTAGAGAATTACCTAATCCACAAAAGAGAACTATATATTTCACATGTATTTAGACAAAAACCAAAACCAAAACCAAAAAGGATAGTATGAGATCAGATAATACCCAAAAAGGATAATACTTTATAAAAAATTCTATTCTTAATCTCCAAAATTTTTCAGAAAATACAGAGAGTTCCACAAAGACCTTTCAATAAAAAATTTGTCCATAAAATTATTCAATGTAAACCAAACTAAGATAGAAACTCAAATATTTGAAAGATTTATTCACATAGTATTCCAAGGTAAAAATTAACATTTAACACCAAATAACATTAGTTTCTCGTAAGGTCTCATATTGAAAAGTAATTAACCTAATCACATATCCTCCATGATAGTTTAATAATTTACATAGATAACCCAAAATAAGCTTATTATTCATTCTTAAAATCATCTAACTAAAGAAAATTAGTCAAACTAACTAGGGACTTCACATAGTCCAGTGGTAGGAGATAAATACCAGTCGCACTTTGGTTGTAGGTTCGATTCCCACATCTTTGTCCGACGTGATGGGTTATCACACGGTCTGTGTGTTGTCCTTCTTCCAAAACTACATAATTCGTAAAACATTCCCCAAAACGAGATAAAATATTCCAAAATAACCAGAAAATAATTTAACCTCATGTTTATCTCATGTCGTTCATATTCCATCATAACATATAGTATCCCATAATTACCTCAAAAGTAAGGATCATATAAACTCTAATGGTTTCCTTTATAATTATTACATGAACTTCCACATAGAGTTGGCCAACTCGTACATGATGCATTAGAGAACTCACCATGGATGAAGTGGTTGATCATGGATCTTTGATAGTTGGTTTAGAACAACCACGAGATTCCTCATTAAATCCCCCCATTTCATCCTGTCTCTTAATAAGAGAACCACCACAGTTTCCTTCAAACACATTGTCACTTTGGTGCATGCTAGATCCATCCATTTACTAAAAATAGAAATGTCAGTGTGCGTATATCAACAAAATCATCATGTACTAATGAGGAAGATAAACACTAAGATATACATACTCATTATCATTATCTAAAAACTATGAATCTTTCTGAAATCCTAGCCATTATGGTAATGTCACTTATGCTTATAGAATACCTTAACATCTAAAGTTATCTAAACTGACCTTTGATACCAACTATAAGGCATCGGCCTTAAACATTACCTATTATTGAATTAAATGAATAATTCACATTGAGGATCTTTTCAGGTTTAGAGTTTTAGAGAACTATGACATAACTATTACATCTCAAAAGATTACAAAGTAGACAGTCCTTCTAAGTTTCCATAAAATAAAAACTCTTAAAAAGATACATCTCTAGTTCAATGTTTTAGATAGCATGTCCTTCCTTGATCCCATCCTTGACCCTATTCATATTTAAGTCATGTGGAAAACATTTCAAAAACATGAGATGAGCATAAAAATCCCAGTAAAGGATACACAATGAAGGAAAATTGTTAGTTTTTCAAAACAAAAAATAAAACACGAATAATTTATCAAAGTAATACTTTTCACCTTTATGAAGTAGTAAAAAACTCTTCAATGAATAAAAGATCATTACTTACCCCTTTTGTAGCCAAAATATTACCATAAAACCCATATAGATAACATATAAAGGTAACTTGGGACATAAACATACTTAAATGGAATAACCATACGGTCAACTTCCACACATATCACTTAATGGAATATCCATACGACTGACTTCCATACCCAATGCATTGGAGGTTATAACGTAACCACCCGTCCTAGTATTCACGGCACCACTCGTCATATGGTTTATCATGTAACCAACCGTAAAATGTCCAAGTACCATAATTACACATAAAATATTGAAAATATAAAAATTTCAATAACAACATTTCATTTGCAATCACAATAAGTAATTCCATGATATTTAATTAATCAATCCATTTTCATAAATCATTTCAAAGAGATTTTTGAAACATTGTCTCATACCACTTTGACGCTTTTAATGGAATTATAATTTTAAAACAATAATGTCCATATAAATAAATACTGAAAACCATTTTTGAAAACATCGACATTAAAGATAAATATTTAAAATAATGAATCTTTAAAACATTTAAAATGATATTTTTGTTAAAGAGTATTTTTACAAAATTAGAGACCCTTAAAGAAAAATAATTGCGGAATAACATTTAACCTGAACTTTATAATATCATGAGAATAAAGGGATTCATGATATAATATGTCAAAGGACAGTATACACACCATATAAGAGTGAATTTGTTCATAACAACAATGAAGTCTCATTGGAAATGTAAATTGAGATGAAATCCATTATAATTATAGTATCCTTAAATTAAGGATAAATCTATCAAATAATTATGTGTGAGAAATATAAATAAACCTAATATAATGGATATTATGTGTGAAACAATCATAGTTCATTCACACATAATCTTGGAAAAACAAAACCAATGACATATATATTTAACTCAATGAAATGAGATTGAGTTATGATTTCCCAAACTAGTTCATAAGAATTTATCAATGAGATGATTATGTGTAGAAATAGTATATCCACACAATGGATTGTGGAAATTACAACATAGAGATTCCACACATAATCTTGGCATAATAAAATCAATAATTATAGGTTTAACCCAAATAATTGAAAGTGGTATAAGAAGTTCCCTTACAGAAATCTGACAGCTTAACGACATCACTTTAAAATTCAGAAAATGAGTTGATGAGAGAGAAAATGGTATCTCTTCACTTGGACATAAAATTTAAAGAAATAAGGATATATAAGAACATATCCCAACATAATATTATGTGAATTTAAATACATAACAAAAGAAGTCTTTTAAAAAGAGGAGGGTGAAAGGTCCCCTTACTGAGTTGGGTAACTTTCGAAACGTACACCCCATGGAAGAAAGATCATACAATGAAGATATAAACACCCATAAATGAAATTACACTAAACAATTTTTATAATAATTGGAAGTACATACACCACTAAAAGGGAATAGTGGAAAACATAGCATAAATTTCATGGGAATAAAAGTGAGATGAAAAATCCCTTACGAAAACTCCGCAGCCTAACGGCGCCACTTAAAACTTCCAAAAATGGATTTATGAGATCAAATAGGGTCTCTCATAATATGAACATAAAAATTAAAGTATGAGGAATATAAAATAACATCCCCAAAAATAAGTAATATTAGATTAAATGAAATGACATAAAAGAGAGTACTTAAAAAGAAAGAGAGAGGTTGGATCCCTTCCAAAAATTTGGCAGCCTAACGGCGCCACTCAAAACATCCAAAATGGATTGATGAGATGAAATAGGGTCTCTCATCATATGAAAATAAAAATTACAGTAAGAGGAATATAAAATAACATCCCCAAATATATGAAATATGATCTTATAAGAAATTACATAAAAGAGAGTGCTTAAAAAGAAGAGAGAGGTAGGATCCCTTACCTCATGTCCGACATTACTCGTTCGTTCATTAATCTCCTGAATAATAAAATTTGGTAAATTTATAATTTCTTAAAGACCTCATATAAATATTATTATTCTGTTCATATCACATATTATAATTTAATAATAATTGGTTAATAATGTGAGTTCATATCAGACGTTTTTGTCGATGTTCGGTATATAAGTAAAAATTGAACTTGTTGGAAATGAATTTTACATGTAGTTATAGGTACATAATCTCCAGAATAGTATTGATGTTTTAAATATCATAAATATCCTGTATATATTAATTTTATACTATTCCATAACAATTAGAGACAAAAAAATTAAAATCACCCTTCATGGAGATGGTAGGTCGTACGTACACATGAACGCTACTTTCATTTTTTGTCATATTAATGGAATTAATGTTAAAAGAGAGATATATATATTATAATTCAATAATTATATACATAATTTAGATGTAATATATGACATATATATCCATTATATATATGTACTTATAATAGTACATAACATTTGGAGATAAGAAATGAAATGTACCGTTTATGGAGATGGTAAGTCGTACGTACGCATGAACGCTACTTTCATTTCTTTGGCACATTAATGAAATTAAAACTAGATGAGAGAGATATATATATTATAATTACAATATAATATATTTATTATATAGATCACATAAGTTCATGAATTTCATTTTTTATACATTCCATGTATTGCATGAACGAGTCACATCACTTGAGGGGGCGGTAGTCCATACTTCCCCAAATGAAATTATCGCATTTTCACAACATGCAAAGCATAAATGTATGTATTAATTACAAAATAAAGAAGCATAGAGAGGAAATAAATATAATATATATCATAAATAAATATATTTCCATCATAATGGCCACTATGAGAGGTGGTATGAGAAGATAGAAAAATCATTGTTTCATGAGGTAGTAATTCGTCCTCCACGGATACAGTATGTTCTTTAACCATTAGATAGATGTGTGTGTTAGTGTAGCTCGAATACTCATCATAACAACATCCCATTATATTTAAGATACCGTTTTTGTTACAAAAGAAATAAATAAAAAGAGTTTAGGGGGTTGGATAAGAAAAATAATACAAAAGAACACTAGGGAAGACTTTACCTTTAAATAGAGTAACTATTTTTGATTTGAGCTCAAAGGCTTCCTTGGATAGAATTCTTCCCAATCTGAGGATTCTAATAGTAACATAGGGATGTGGAGAGACAAAATGGGCAGGGTTTGGTCGAGCCAAAGGCTTGAGAGGTGTGGGTAAAGTGGTAGAGGTGGGGTCCTTTTATAAGAGGAGAGGAGGGGTACTCTTGGAAAGTAATAAAACGTTACTATATTATAAAATGCTTTTCAGATGTTAAAGGTCACAAAATTATATATTTCTAGGATAAGGTGATAGTAGTTCTAAATACACCCATTTAATAGGTTTTTGACATGTATATATCTTAGATTTTACATTATCTTTTCATTTATTTAAATCGTTAAATAATGAGGTAATCGATGCATCATCATGGCGTCATAAATAATTTAATTTATTTAATCACTGAAAATTATTAAAGAAATTTCATGTTGTAGAAATCTTTTTATATTTCTAATTAATATTTATAGTCAAAAATATGACCTGTATAACCACATTTAAATTTTTTTTTAGTAAAATAACTCATGTTTGTGACATTTTTATTTTAACTTTAAATAAAAAGTTATTTATGTCATTTTCCTACCAAAGTGGCTCCATGGGGTCCCCATGTTGACCCATGGGTTTTCTTGGTCTGACATGACACATCCAATGAGGGTAGAAAATGTGTCAAGGTCATTTCATATTATTATAACATTATTTTTACCTTAAATTACACTAATTATCTTTAATCGCGATTAATAAAAATTAAAAGTTTCAATTCACCAAAAATTATTTTAATGTCATTGAACCACATTTTACTTATTAATGACAACCATGTATATCGGATTTTTGAAAATCAAATCACAAAAGTGGCAAGGTTACATTTAAACGAAAAATCAGTTTCTTTAACTACCACTTAGTGGTTTCACTATTCATCAAAAATTGAAGTTTTTTCAGAAAAAGAACAAAAATTCACCATAAGCTACATTTGATATTCCGAATTCAAAAATGATGTATATTTTACAAAATTCAAAATATATATGTTGCATTAATTTATTTAATAATTCATTCCCGCTGTCAAAACAAATAGCGTGTTTTTAAGAAATAATATCAATTAAAAGATTGACACTAGTTTAAGTCCAACTTCAAAGTGAAATTAATTCCAATGACAACCATTAGATTAAATGGTAAAAATATAGTCTAAATACACTTTAATCTCAATTAAAAATATAATCTATCCATATAAATAAATCAGATTAAGTGGAGTTGTTGAATTAAAATACAACATTTTTTACTATTCATTAAAAATGAACTTTATCGGAAAAATAACAAAAATTTACACAAAGTAAATTATGATGTCCAGATTCTAAAGAAAGATTTTATTTTGTCAAATACAACATATAAAATTGTCAAAAGTATTTTTAAAAAAGGGTTCTCCATCAAAAGGTGGTTAATCAACCTTTTAATGAATATTAGAAGATTTATGCTTAAAATTGGATTCATTTTCATTTTAAGCCTCTAACATTTATTGGATAAAAGTAACAATATTTTAAAACCATGTATAATAATTTTTTAGTCAGTTCCGTTCAGTCCCACCATTACAACGGCTAGGCATTAACTACCATTTAAAATAATATTATTTTATTATTTGAGTGCAACGTAAGATTTCAAAGAAACTCTTTGTTGTGTATTGGGTACATCATCGAGCATAGTGTTCCCTTTAAATTAATATTTTATTCAAAAATATGGATAAATATAAAAATTTCATATTTTTTATTTACCTGGGGTGTTACAGAAGGGAACCTTTAAGAAAAACCATCTAATAGAGACCTTGGATAGGTATATAAGATTCAACCCTCTTGATCTAGGTAGATTTTCCACCAAAAAATAAGAATTTATTTTTACAATTTTGTGTCTTATGATTCACTATTTTCACGGTACCATAGAAATGATGAATCCTCACACATCCTTGATTGAGTAGATCCAAAATGAAGTTAATGGCTTATTTTTTTATTCTTTTTTCCTACCCACCTCTTCATAAGTTCCATTATCCTAATAAAAATGTTAATAGAGTCCAAAAGATACGTTATCAATATTTAAGTTCATTCCAACCCACATTCCTTATTTCATTCCAATGATCTTGAATTTGGCTATATATTTCTATATTCTAGAGATGAATAAAAAAATCATCTTCAAATAGAATGTGGTAAATATATGTTCTCCCATAACTCCCCACACACAAACCCACTTTTCTATATTTTATATTAGACGTTATTTTTCTTCTATAATGAAATTAAATATTATTAAAAAAACATGGTGACTATGGATACCCTTGGGGAAGACCAAGAATTGATTATAAAAATTAGAGAATTTTATAAAGAAGAAAAATGAACATCCATGGGGAGGAAAATCCCGAAAATAAAAGATCTAAAACATAACTATAAAAACCCATATTTTTTAAACATGTAAAAATTATTCCACTATACATTTTCAAATTATTTCAACATTATAATTTTAATCATGACATTAACAACTATGAATTATTTATTTAGTACGCCTATAATTTTTTCGGCTAGGTTAACTAACAATAAAATAAAAATTCCTCTAATAAATACATCTCTTTATTTTGAAACAATGGATAAAAAGAGAAGAATTAGTATATTATTTATAGCAAAAGAAAAAATTATTTAATTATAATTAAAAATACCTGATGGCCAACTTTTTTAGAAGAGGAAATGGTTTTGAATTATTGGAATAAGGATCAGAGTATTAGAAACCATATATTTTGGAATAAGTCCTCCATTGAGAAAACTATCTCACTATACATGATACATGTTATTTTATGATTTCCCATTCAAATATTTAAATATATATATTTAAACCATATGTTCGGGGAATTTTTCTACATTCATGTCTTTGATGGATTTAGAAAGATATTATTTATATAAAGAAACCAATTGGAGTAATTAAGTTACTCTTTAAATATAAGAAAATTATAATTTACAAATTCCTACAATTTTACAGGTTGGTAATGTAGATAAAATAAAAGTATATGATCTGTAAGAACAACTTCAAGGTACATAATATCCAGGTCACCAAAAGAATCAATATATTATTCAACTAATTCATCCTCCTATAAATCATTATGTATGAAACTATATTTTCTTATTAAATAAAAATATATAAGTAAGAATTATTTTAACCACCTTTAGGAAGATATGATTCCATATACCACCCTCTAGCCTCAACCTACCCCTTTATAAATATCCAATTCATCAATCCTTTCTTCAGAGACATTTAGTTATATGTCTAAGAGTTCTAATCCACTAGAATCATTTTCTTTAGGGATTCAATTTACCACTTTATGATGTCAACAAAATCAACATCCTATATATGATCCTCTCACTTCCTCATAGAGACATTCTTATAGAGTTTTAGTTTACACTAGAGGTTAGACATGGGTGGTCTAAAAAATATATTATTCCAAGAAATGATAATAACATGATTTATATTGTTATTTTGGTTTATTTCATGATGTGAATTATTTTTATTTCCTAGAAACATATATTCCTCATCCCTAAGATATGTTCATATAGACCTGATAAGGTTTGGGATAGGTGGATAACCTTTACAAAATCAAAATAATACATCCAATACATGTGACATATAAAAGAATCCAATTTAAGCCTCAGTCATCATTAATAGTTATTGTTATATCACCCTGATGATGATT
The DNA here is from genome assembly GCA_963277665.1 of Viscum album. Classification (NCBI taxonomy): domain Eukaryota; kingdom Viridiplantae; phylum Streptophyta; class Magnoliopsida; order Santalales; family Viscaceae; genus Viscum; species Viscum album. Next base: position 251,214,206 of record OY728139.1, read on the forward strand.
CACCCATCAATACAAATTACATTAGTTTAGTTTCTTCCATCAATTCATTAAACTCATCAATATATCCCCTTTATGTTTATTTGGATCCCTTTTTTTGAATGTGTTGATAAAATGACAATGTTTTTTTATATAGACCATGAAATCACTCCTGGATAAAAAAAATTTATGTTATTATCTACCTGAGATCATCCAATCACATGAATGTAAGTATATATAATTAGAAAGCATAATTCTTTATCAATTTTCCTAACTTTTTATTTGAAAAAATTGTATATATCAATTAAAAGATATATTGTAGCCAAAAATTTCTAAAAATATATACATATGGTGGTTTGTATGGAATTTCAAGAAGTGGTTAAATCCAAGTTTAGTGAAAAAAATATATGTATAGATATCAATGATTAATTTCTATAATCATGAAAACTTTATGGAATGGTTATGGGAAGGAAAATAAGGTCCATAAATGGAAAATTGAAATTTTTAGACCCAACTAACCACATTATTTTTTCATTCATTTACAATTTCAATAATTATTTGGGATTTATTTTTAAAATAGATTCATTAGTGCTAGAATAGAAAATTTCAATCAATCTGTGAAAACCCATGTTATTTCTCAAAAATATCAACATTAGTAGGAGTTCATAGTTTTCAACGAAGTAGAGTATGGGAGTAATAGTGAAGACAAATGACAAAGATGAAATTATCTTATAATGTTTAATTTAATTTTATTCAAATGAGTCAGAATCCAAACATAAGAAGATAAAATATTAGGTGTAGTATTTTTATATAAGTTTTATATTAGAAACTCCTATATACTTAATTATTATCATTTTATATTCAATTACTCGATAATACATTTTGGATGATTTAATGTTTTTATAATATATGTTTAGTTATTTAATATTTTAATATGTTATCACACAAGTGTAGGGGAATACACATTTTATTTTTTTGTAAATGTTTTATTTGGTTTTTATTTTTATTTTTCTTATTTTAATTTATTTTTAGAAATTAAATTATAGTTCTTAAAATTCCATTGGTCTTGGTGAAAAAATCATAATTTTGGAAATTCATTTAAAAATTTCAATTTATTTGAGACTTTTTTTTATTTAAATTTTATTAATGTGAGACATTAATGTGTTGAAATATTCTAATCTCATAAAGGATGTTTCAGGATATTAAATAAAGGTAATTTAATTATATATTTGGGGGATATTGTAAGATATGTTTGAAACATGTGGATTTGTAAAATATCAAATATATTATTGAGTTTCATCATTGTATAATGTCAATCAACTAAATTATAGCCATTTAGAACTGTGATAACTTTTTATGGATAATATAATGTGGTGGATGTGAGAGAGAAAATGAAACTAGGACAATAAAATCTAATGTTATGAATTGAGATTATTTTGTTTCTCCAGAAAAAACTATGGAAATAATTGTGGGAGTATTTTATCTCTAGTTGGACATGAGGATAATTCATAAGCTGTCATCCATGATATAATTTAACATTGATATCCAAAACATTATATGTAAATGTGAAACAAAATAATTTTTTTAAGGTTAACTATAATATAAAATAAGAAAATATGGGGTCAAGGTTATGTTTCAAATTGATCATAAAGTATAATTATATACTTAGGCTATTCAAATGACAATTTTACCCTCCATTATTTTCTATATTACATCATTGTCCTAATAAAATGTGATGTAAAATAGTATGACTTTCAATGGTCCAAAACAACTCTAAGGAGAATAAATCAAGAACCCATTACAAATATAATTTAATACCATGTCCTAATGTTGGCTACATTGACTCAAAAAACTCAATGGGATTTAAATTTAGAATTCATATATTGAATTTTGGAGAGTGTATGGTTTTTCAGTAGCCCTGAATCACATATAAACTCCTCAAAAAGAATATCTCAGAAATAATGAATGGATATTAATGAATTTGGACTATTGATTCATCAATAATCCACGTGGTTGGGATGAAAAACTTATGGGGGAATAAAATATTACAAAATCCTTCTTTCATAACAAAATATAGAAATATATTAACAACCTGGACACAACCATTCAAATAATTAGTGGTGATATGAAGACCCATTTGGGTTAGGAGAGTGGGATTTCAATAATGAGATATAATTATTTAATCACATATAAAGATATCATCACTCAGAACCAACAAGTAATTAGCCGAAATGTTCCAAGGATGAATATAATGATATTACCAAGAATAAAATATGATGTTGGATGATTAAATAATTAGAAATAATAGGTTTTAAGAGATAAATAGATGAGACTCCAGAGCAATTACATAAATTACATTAATGGATTATTTTCCTTCATCGATTAGATAATATTATCTTTTCTATCTAATTTTAGATTCCGTGATTTAATAATGTGTGGAAAAAAACCTAACGGGGAAGTGTCTACTATATTTGTGAATTGTTTCTAATTATTGGATGAATAAAATTAGAAAAATATTTTATATCTATTCTAAATGATTTTTTATTTTAATCAACTAATTGATGAATTTTGGGGAGAGGGTGATGTAGAAATAGTGCAAATCAAAAACCCCACACATTGTATAGGGAAAAAGTTATTTGATGCATCAAAGTTTCTACGGTGTCTATGCCACACATATCCCATATTTAAAAAACACTAATTCTATGTGGGTATTTAATAAAATTAACTTCATAGGGAACTATAATTACTCTACAAATAATAATTTGGAATTGAGAGAGAATGTGGAATGAAATATTTTCAATGGTAGGAATAGTAATATTAATTCATGCATAAGATATATGATTCAAGGAAATGAAAATCGACAACCCAAAATTTCATTATTAAAATATTAAAAATTTACTTCATTACTCTAATTATATTATTATAATTACCTCATATTTTTTATTACTTTACATTGATTTTTTTTCTAAAGTCTTATATTTATAATTACTTCCATATTTAGTATTACACTTTTAGACCACGACTTAGGATTTAATTGGACATCTCTATGGTATTACCAAGGGAAAACCTATATAACAAGAGTTCTGACATTTTCCACATGCTAAAAAATAATGTAACTTCAAAAAAATCATTAAATTCATGAAATAAACATAATCTACTTCCATATAAATCCATATACTTAATGAGAATAAATAATATTGAATACATTATCATCCAAAATGTATTTAATAGTTCTTAATAATGATCGAAAAAAAATTATGACACATTATATCTATCATTAATTTTTTATAAATCAAATGGTTATTAATAGTAATTTCATATATAATACTTGGTACCAATAATGATGATTCACGTTCTTAAGGAATAATTATAGTGATTAACATCGATGAACATATATATATTTAATTATACTCATATTAATTTAAGATTAATAAAATATAATTTATGATATATTAAATCAATGAATGACAATTCACCCATAATTAATTAAAATAAACAACACAACATTAAAGTATATACATAAGGATTTGAATAGCCAATTTACTCAGACCCTTTGAATGATGATGATATATCATGATAAGTTTTAATTTATTTTTCAGAGTCTCATGAATACTTTTTCCAATCCTTGACATATATATTGAATTTCTATTATACATGGCTTAATAGGGAACCCCATACAATTTACTAATATCTTTTACTAAAATAATTAAAACTAAATAAATCATAATGTTGGATTTTATGGGAAATAGATAATCTTATTTAGTCAAATATTAGATAATTCCCCAAATATAATTAATTATATTTTTAATTTATGAATTTCAATTAAAAAATCATTGGGCACCTCATCAGAATTCATTGAAAGTATGTTTTATTATAATCTAGCGGGTCACTGATACATTTATATGGGACTAATTTTATTATTCTTTTATGTTGTGAGTGTGGTATGTGAGTTTTATATAAAATAATGGGTGACAAGTTAAGATAAAGTTATAAATTTAACTGATAAAAAAACACCCCATAAGACATGATCTTTGTTCCATGATTTATTTTTTGTGGTGTTGGTTATGAAGTATTGATTTTGGCTATTGTGGTATTTTATTTTCATCATCAATTCTATTATTATGGAATGATATATTATATTATATAGTGATAATTTGGGTGTAGTATTTTGGTGTCATTTTTGGTGTGTTTCATGAAATAATTTTTATGTTCATATAAGGCATTGAGTATAACAGATCTATCAATTTTTTATAATTATTTTCATTAGATAATTATATTTTGAAGGTATTTGAGTTTAGAATATTTTTTTAATTTAATGTAAATTATGTTTATTCCATGTTATTTGGATTTCATCAATTATTATGTAATAAGGGTTTTTAAAATATATTATAGTATTATATAAATAAAATATAATGATTGTTGATAAATAAATATGTTTGGGGAATAAAATATATTAATATGTAGTATCTATTTTTCTAGTTGGAAAATAATTGTTTAACCGTAACACTGAATAAAAATTCATAATTTTTTGGATTATCAGTTTATTTATAAATTCTTATGCATCCATGAGTCTATTTTATTTATTTTCATTATCTTTTGGTGGAGAACCTATGTACTTCCTAGGTAAATTAGAATTCAATTTTCACTACCATAAATTCGTTCTTCTATTTTAAATATACTAATTTATACAGATTCAATGCTTCCATAGTTATTCATCAAAACAATTTAATTCTTATTATACTTCTGTGTTTATATCATATAAATTCCTCTAGATCATTCTTATTCTGTTTAATTAAACATGGGTAGTTAAATGGTGATATATTATATATTTGGTCAAGAATTATTTTTTATTTTTTGGTGTTTGATATTTTTATCTTTTTGTTTTGGAATTTGGTTCATTCAGTATTTGGTTGGAGGCATGCGTTTAAGATTATATATTTTAATAAAAGTTTTTAAAATTGAATTATGATGATTTCATCTTTAGATGATAATGAGATATAATTTTCCAAATGATGATATTCAAATAATCACACGAGGGATAGTAAATCCAATTTTATTTAACTAGTACATATTTTGTTATCAAATTATTTCATTTTTTTATTAATTGTAATTTTTCTAAAAGTTACGATTGATATGTGAAAAAATGTTTTAAATTTTTGGAATAAACTAATTCTTGTTAATATAAAAAATAAAACAGTAAATAGTAATATTTGTGTGGTTTTATTGTCTTATGCATGAATTGCTGATTCGATGTAGAATATATGAAGAAATAATATTACTATTTGATTTATATTATAGTTGAGATTCATTTTTTAATTGATTTGTTAGTAGTAAATCATTCTGCATAGTTATTTTTATATCGTTGATGAATAGTTAATTATGTGATTTTTTAGTAGGGTTGGATAATGTGATTGATGTTGTTTGTTTTGTTATATTCCATGGATATATGAGTCTAATAGAATAAATTAATAAATTTAGTAATATATATTAGAAATTATTAATTTTGACTAAATCAGTTTGGAAAATCTTTCATTAATGTGATGTGAATTATGGGTGGAATTTAATTAAAAATTTCTAAATAATAGGTACTTTATATAAAATATTATTTTCTAGAAATTAATGTGTATAATTAATAAATGTGGTCACTAAATAATTAATTTAGAGTTTTTAATATAATTACAAATGGTATTTTTAAATACAATAAATGGATTTCTGTAATTTTAGTGTGGATGTGATGTTGAAGCATTTTTAAGTAGTTTAGAGTCTATTTTTTAGTGACGAGATTTGATTATACAGTTATCTTGATATGGAGTTGATTTACCTTTGATATTTTATGTTTAGTATAAAAATATTGTACATATTGTAATTGTTTTTGGACAACTAGAAGATTCAAGTAGTCTTACCATCACACATATAAGATGTTGGGTTCTAGGTGAACCATTAATAAAAAATATGTGGGTGATACCAATGGATAACTACTCCCATTATTCTTATCTCTCTTCATGACACTATTTAGTTATGTGGTATAAAAATGAAATATATGGTAATTATGTGTTTTTTGGTAGTGATGTGGTATGTTTTTGTTTATATATAATAGTGTTAGTGTGATATTAAAATGTGTTTGTGATTATGTATATATGGTTGTGATTATTTGGTAGAATCTAAGATTTTTTATATAGTTGTGTTTATGACGCGGACCAATGCTTATGGTATGTGGAGAAATATCGGATGTGAGAATATAAATGCATTGATTTCAGATTGTAAATTTTTTTGATTAGTGGTGAATTAGTCACGATGTACCATTTTACTATATATTTCTATTTTTATGTTGACTTGGTGAGTGAAAAATTTTAAATATTTTACAGTAGTTAACATATGATAGGTATCAATATGGTTTCATTACTTATTAATTATGAGTATTTTATGATTACTATATATTTTCACATTTTTTTCGTAGGAGAATATTAATGAGTATTATTTTCTGCTCACACCTACCTTAATATCATAATTTTACAGATTTTTTTGATGGACTGGGTGATTGGGAAGAACAAAACTAGGTTATAGTGTATTGATTTTCTATAGTTCCATTTTCATGAAAATGATATATTTTCAATTTTTATTATTATTGGATCCATTATATTTTATTTCCATTAATCATTTCATGCATATTTTTAAAATTTTAATATTCATAAATATATATATATATATATAGTTGGTGTGGGTTTGGGAATATTTCATTTTTCCAAGGATAATATATTTTAATGCCTCCCAATTAATTCATGATATACCATCATCATATGTTTCTTAATAATGGTCTTTGAGAATATTGATATAAACTATATCATCCTATATAAATATCATATTACTATCAATAATACAAAAAGTTAAATTAAATTGTTTATATAGAATATTCCTTGGTATATTACATATATAAAACTTTCTTGCACCTACGATTCAATGTATTAGATTAAGGAATAATTTTAAAATTTATATAAATAGTTATAGTTAAACGAGATCCATATCCTAATCATAGGACATTTTCATTTTTTTTATGATGGTTTTTGGTGTCTTCATATAGATTAGGTTAATGAAATAAAATATAATTATATAAAAGAATAGTGGGTTAAATGATCCTTAGAATCATTCTTCTTGGATTAATTTTTTTTCATGACATTAAGATTAATATTTTACTAATGTATATGGGGGACATATTTGAAAAAAAAATCTAATTTGTTATTGGAACATGAAATTTCTTTTGGGTTGATTCTTGGATGAATGGGGTATTATATTCGATTTCTCTTCTTCTTTACATGGGTGGAATAATTGTTTTGGTGATTATGATGAGTGAAAGGTGACATGTAAGATATAATAAATTATGTTTTATGTAGAGTTATTATCCTTGATGTTATAGATGGAATTGTTGTAGGGGTTTATGTCCCTCAAGTAGGGGATATCTAGTGTAAGAGATCATATAATATAATTTATTATAATTATATATTATCTGGAACTTATCCCATATGATGTCGATTGGGAACATCATTAGACGGAGGGTTTGTAATTGGTGATTATTTTTCATATTCTACCATTCATGAAATTGTCTAATGTTAAAGTAATGATAAAATATAATTTAAGTAAATATAATATTATGAGAATGGGTTTATACTTGGAGTGAATTCATTATTACATCTAGGGGAGTGGATACATGTATATGGGTTCTCACTAATCAGTGTAGTAGTGGTTTTGGAAAGAGAGAATTCAATATCAACTATAAATTTAAAATTTTGCTTTATATTATTGTACACTAGAATCATTTTATATTTCATCCATGGTTTAAATTTTCATTCATGGGACATCCTAAAAAAAATTTAATTCTTTTTTAGATAATAATAATAAAGTTCTGGATAGTTTCAAATATAGGTTTATATATAGTTCCCTTGATATCCTTATCAACCAAATAATATTCCATTGAATTTTAATCCATATAGGGTTGATAGAGTTGGTTCAGAACATTATTGATATATTTTTTATCCTCTATGACCTAGACACAAACATGTATGATGCGGTGGATTTCATTAAGGGAAACAGTGTAGATGAGTAAGGTATGATCAATTGCATAAAACAATGATTCCAGTATTAGAGATACCTGAGATTATTTGACTAACCATTTTTATTATTCTTGTGTTATTTATTTTATAATTGATTAACAATCCCCATACTCATTCATATAATATTTTTTAGTTTGATAATTAATATTAGTGAATATGTAGTTATCATTCCCATAGTTTTATCACTGAAAAGTAGTGTCCAAACATGTTTTCAAATGTGGTTCAAAATGTGGGATGATTATGGTGCATAATTTTTCATTAGGATACTTTTTTTTTCTCATATAGAACTATATGATGCCAAATTTAGCATGTATTGGATGTATTATATAAAATAAATCATATAATTTTAATTGATGAGTGGTTTTATATCTTGGGAATATAAATAATAGGGTATTTTTTGGAGTGATGAATATTTAAATGAATAATATATGATAATTTCATCATTAATTTATTTGATAATTGACTTTTTAATATTAATTTTATGTAAAGGTGATGGAGTTTCAGAGAATTAGGGATGATCTTTCTAATTTTTTCCCTTAATGAGGTAGTAGTGTTCCCCCTTGGCATCAACATTATATGAAGAAATACTTACCTACCATTATGACATTGATTTATATGTATCATTATCAGATGGTTCATTATTAGATAAATTATTTTTAGATTTTTGTTATTGATTTTTTTAGAAAGGTTTTTATTTATCCTAAAATAACTCTTTTCGATGATCAAATGTTTTTCACAAAGAAAGACATTGTGTATCTATATATTTACATATATAATTTTAAATTGAACCAATAAATTATAATGGATAGTTATACACTAAGGATAATTGGATAATATCATAAATCAGTTAATGGGATATAAATTGTTCACAAAGAATTATTTTTATTGTGGGAATCATCTTATGGGGGTGAATGAGAAATTCATTTTGAATATCACTTTTAGGTTTATCAATATACTCTAAGATTTTATATAGATTCCCTTTATAGTACATAATGTGTATGAATGTTTTATGGTATTGATGAGCTTTGTGAGTTCCTAAATCATAATTTTTTGGTATTTGTCATCAAAATCATAGTGTTTTCAATAGAATATGAGGATCATGTTAATATGTTTAGGAATATATTGGATGTATTATGTTGAAATACATTATTTGGAATAATACCAAATTTTATTTTATGGATATGTGAGGTGTATTTTCATGAGAATTCCATGTATTGATTAGGTGTGGTATTATATATTTCTAAGATTGAGGCTATTGTTTTTTGGGTAGGTGTTAAAAAATTATTCATAGGTGTAATGTTTTTTTTCACTTGTGTGATATTATAGGATCTTTGTGACCAAATTATATCATATTATATATAATGTATAGATTTTGACCTAGAATAATGAAGCTTCATGTGGATATATCATTATGAGGTGGTGTTTGAAAACCAAATGGATAATCTTATCATTACTTTTGTTATTAATTTTCATGTGGAAGGAGTTATTTTTATAGTTTTTTTAAATTAATCACATACTATTCGTTTTTGTGTCTCGTTATTTTTTTAAAGTGGTGATATCATATTTTTTTATTATTCATGTATTTATGACTATAGTTATACCACTTTTTATCTCAAGCTTGTTTATGTAATATCTTCATTGTGGTTATGGAAAAAGTGTCTTATCATTTAGTACATTATGGTCTTCATAGATAATAAAATATTATTTTGTATATTATCTTAGTTTTATAATAATTTTTATCAAAATATATAGATGGATTTCATTCATGATTATGTGTATGATATTTTTATACTCTGGTAATGTTATTTTTGTATAAGTTGTTTTTATTAGGAAGTCATGTGGGGATGTTTTGTATGAGGGAGGATATGATTGTGGGCCAATGTTGGTGCTAGTATCTTAGTATTAATATATAGAAAATATTTTTTAAATATTTCTAAAATAATATTATTTTGTATACTTTATTTTTTAGTACTTTTTTGAGTTTTGGTTTTGATATTTTTAGATCGAGATCTTTAAGGATCATATTGCTTTTGTGTATTCTACTTATGGATGGAAAGATGATGATGTGTATTATATTTTACTCAAAGGAAGTTATTTTTACCATCAGTGATGCTATGGGTTGAATTTCATGGGTTTATTTCTCAGTTTTATTTGTTATTCTTGGTATTTCAAAGATGTGTTTTACATTAATACATCTATTTTTATCACTAGAATTGAAGAGTTTGGGGTTGAGTTTTTTCTTGAGGTTTTTTTATGGTTAACATACTATAATTGTGTTTTAGTACATCAATCAAAAATGGATATTTTTAGGTAGATATATGAGTTAATTTATATATATTTGGTTTTTATTTTTACTTAAGAACTCGGCATTATCTTATGACTAATTCAAGAGAGTTTATTGATGTTATGTAACATGAATATTTTAGAATTGATGTTTTTTAAGGTTGATGGGTTAGGTTTTTGATGTGAAGTGAAAGTGAATTTTATTAAGTATAAATCGTATTTTATATTAAAAATATCAAAAAAATAATAAATAAATGAATCATATTTAATCTCACCAAACTCATTTTGTTTTGTTTCCATATATTGTTTTTTTAAAATCATAAAAGAAAATGGAACCAAATTTTTGTTTAATTGGTTGTATTTTTAGTTTTGTAGTGGATAAAAAATAATTACACCATTGAGAAAAAATTTCATTCTATAAGGAAGTGACCATAAGATTAAATTATATTTAATTATAGAATGTCATTACACAATTGTAGGTTGTTTTATATAATTTAATAAAGAATGTGATGATGTTAGAATAGCTCTATCAGGTTATAGAACCTGTACTAAAATTTAAAAAATTTGTGAGAATTAGTCATTATTCATATCTCAATGAAAAGGGTTTGAGAAATTAGTGGTCATATGGATTATGGGTTCCAAGGGGTCATGCCATAGTGGTATAAAAAACACCCCAACCACATAAAAGTGGTAAATTGAGTGGAATTGTCTTGAGATTTTTTCATTATGTAATTTTTGTTTGGGCTATGAAGTATCAATTCACAATCAAATCTTTAAATAATGGAAATTTTATTCTTCTCTAGAGTTGAAGGAGATCGTGGCCACTTAAAAACATAGTTGGTCACGTTTTTTGATGATTACTGGTTTTTATTAGGTGAAATGAAAATGTTAAATAATATTATAGCCTCCCATATATGTTTTTTTAATGTTCATACCATAATAATTTTGGTCATTCTAAAATGAAGTCATAATATAAACATCATGTTATTTGTTGATGAGTCCCAAATATTGTTTCAAGTAATGATGTGAATTAATTATTAATCACAATAATCATATAAAAAGATAGAAATAATTTTTTTATTAATATAAAAACATTGAATTACATGAGATTGGTTGAATGGAAGTTATATTTATGAATTTGAATATTTAATTAAGATTTGATATGTATTAAATTGTGATTTCTTATAATAATGTTTGTATAATTATATGACGATGAAGGGAAATACAATATCTTTTCTAGTGGGAATTCACCAAAAATAATTATAACAAGAAGAATAGTAAAATGAAGAAAAAAGAATAAAAACATGAGAAATAATAGTAAAAACATAACAGAATCTGATATTTTTTAATAAAAATCTTGTTTTTAATATTTTGATGTTTCTAAATGTATTTCTTTATGATATTATTTTTAAATTTATGACACATATTATTTTTCTCACTGATTAATGACTAATCAGTTATCATTTTTAATCCATGATTCTTAGTGTGATATATCATCATGGGTTTTTTCATATCATTCAAATAATGTATCTTCTTATTTCAAGGAGTGAACCACATTAATAAGTTATGTTGACAGTATGTTTATTCATCGATATAGGTGTGAATGTTTAAAAGTGATATTTCATTCAGATTAATATATGTTATAGTGCTTAAAATGTGAAATATAACTATAAGTGACGTTACTGATTTATCCCCCACTTTGTGAATTCCCACTATTCATCTTGTCACTATTTAATTAATGTCATAGAATCTATATTCCTCTTAAAAAATCAGTCATTTTGTGATTGGAGTAATGAAAATTAATTATGTGTAATGTTTTGGAATATAAATTTATAAGTACTGTATTAATAAAAATAATCTTCTGAAAAACAATAATATTGAATATTTTAATGGGAAATTTATTATATATTGTAAGATCACATGTTGTAAAATATACTATAAATACATTTAAATGTTTTGTAGTAGGAAAACCATGTATTTTATACACTTTATTTTATTACATAATAAATAAATATATAGTTATAAAAATCCTAGAATTTCAAGATGTATAGTTTAACTGGGAAATTAGAAACATAAATAAATTACATGAACCATAAATACACTGGTATTATTCAAAAACTCCTACACATTATATTATAATACAAAAAAATTACAATATTTCTTAGGATAAGCTATATATGTACATAAAAATATTTTTATCTATAAATATCAAAAAGTGAACAATAAAATAATAAAATGTTTAAAGTAATACATTTTATTCATTGGTCATTTTATGGTTACATGAAATTGGAAATAATACTAAAGATGAACATTAAATTATGTTATAATTCTGAACTATAAGGGAAATATAGGAATATAGAAACATCATAAAACAAGACATCATAATAATATGTGAAGTTGAATCACAAAAAAATCATAACATATCATGATTATTATAAGCTACCATGAATTATTTATAGTGTCTCATGAGATTAAAAATGGTACCTAATGTATTAGAGGGGAATATAATTCCAGTGCCACCCTTCACATTCATATATTGTACAAGAATTTGTGTCCAACATAGATCATACAGTATATGTTTTAATTTAATAACCATTAATCCCTTCGTTAATTAGTTTGGTTTAGATAATTTAATGTCCAAAATAAATAAATTATAGACCATCTAGGTGATTACATTGAGTTGAAACGAGGATGGGTATTCCCAACTCAAATGTTGGGCATCGAAAATCACTAGATAAATTCAGCTGCATAACCGGTGTATAAAATGGTTCATGGATTGGTATAATGAAAGTGAAAGGTGGAATAAAAGTAATGGGAATAATTTATATATTGAAGGGATGTGATAAAAAATTACTAAATGAAAAATTGTAAATCAAAAGTCTTATTACAATGAAACAACTCGAAAATGAGGGAGGAGGAGAATAACATACCTTGAGAGTTCACTTTTAAAGGATTTATAGGATATTCATAAGAGCTTGGGAGCATCTTTGGAGTTCACTAAAATTACATAAAGAAAATAATTTTTTCCTAATGAGTTTTTAGTGTACTAGAGTGTGAGGATAAGAAGCTATTTATTGAAAAAGAAAATGGTAGTTTTTTTTAATTATTAATCATAGGATTTGCACTATATATAATAAAATAATAATGACCAAAAACCATCACATGGATTATACAAAACAATAGTTGTTTTTATTATTTTAAATTACTAAGAACCGAACATATTAAAATAATATCATTGGTGATTTGGAAGTGTGTCATGTTCATAATGAATTGATTTTAAAACCACAAAAAATAATATCGATTTGGGTGGACTAACGAAAGTTATATAAAATTAACAAAATAACATTAAACCATAGTATATTAATGGGGTATATATATATAAAGTTTTTCATGGATTAATTTTACAGATCCAATTAAATCACATTTGGTTATTTGGATGACATAATATAGACTGTATATATAAAATATCTATTTTTTACCCAAAACATATAATGTCATAAAAAATTCTATAAAACAACCTGTCGTTAATTTTGAATTTTTTATTACATAAATTATATTTATTTTATGAAAATTATTTTCCAAATTTCATAACATTCAAATTTAAATAAAATCATTTTTATTGTAAATGACTGTTTTTCAAAAATAACATCTTCCTAAAATGTATAAAATTACATTTCTATCCATTAAATTATAGTTTAACACACATTTAAATATATTTAATTTAATAAATTTCATTATTATTCTAAAATTTATTTTAAAAATACATCAATTGATTAAAATATTATCTTAATTGAAACTACGTATTTCCCAAAAATATAAATCAAATTTCATCATATGAAAATTTAATTTTAATCAAAATTGCTTTGTCATATATAATATGAAAATAAAAAGTGATTCAAATATTCATCATTTTATTTAAAAAAAACATAAAATTTTATAGTACTAAGATGTAGAAACATAATGACGTATTACAGCTGAATACAACCTAAGAATATGTGATGTGATCGTAAAACTTTCTTAGCATGATTCGATGAACATGGATGGGGTTGTGATCTCGATAAGCCTTAACGTATCCCATAATTGTTTTTTATCCTATTTCAGTTATGCAATATTGGGTTGAGATAGTTTTAGGGAAAATATATTTGATTCCATCTCCTATGTATTCTCTGAAAAATAGGATTAATGGGACATGATCTTCCTTTTTGAGGCCATCACTTCTTCCATTTGTGTCAATTTTACAATATCATAACCCATAATATATTCAAATCATAATGGCCTCTATAAAATGTCTATCTTATGAAAAAATTATTTTTAACATGCTTTTAAATCTATTGGTATATGTATTATAACATTCCAAAATAACCAAATTAATGAGAGTGTTTTCTATAAATACATTAAAAATTATTAAATTTATTCATTCAAAATTGAATTTCACTTACAAAATTTTAAATCCTCACATAGAGGATACTATTAATGGATTTTCACCTTATATTAAAAGATGTTTTATGTTAGTTATCGATTTTTTGTATAGAATTTGGGTCTTTCTCGTAATTCTATCTTGTCATCTCATTCATAGAATGAGTTCACAAACATTATCGGATTTCAATTGTAAATGGAATTTGGATAAATATAAATATATTCCTTAATTTAATATTAAATTGAATCAATCAATGTTATATGTTTGGATATTGAAATATGAATATATAATGATATATCATGAAGAAATAGAGGATTAATTTTTGCTGTAGTTAATTATGTAAGAAATTTCATCATAGGTTTTAGAGAAAAGATAATGGATTTCATACTATTTGAGGAGAAACAACACATCACACAAGAAATTTTTTTTATGCAAATATTTTGACCCTAGATGACCATATCTGGAACACTATCATTGGAAAATCTATACCATATTTTGATTACATATAAAATAATGAAATAGAATTCATTTTAGATGAATTTTAAAATGGATGCATAAGTATACTGTAAATATCTCAAATAAATAAGAGGAATAAATAAGTTTCTAAAGATGATGGATATCTTGATTATGTAGAAAATGGATAAATGATTTTTTATAGACTTATGCCATCAATTTTAAAATGTGTAAAATGAAAAAAAAAATCTAAGGTAACTATTTGACTAAACTGATTCATGTGTGGAGTAATTTGAAATTTTCTAAAATTTTAACAAATTTTAATAGTGTAATATTCTGAATAAGAGTATTAGAAGACATGAAGATAATAAAATAATTATGTTTCAAAATTTATCGATTTATATTAAAAGGGAATCTAAGATTTTTTATAAACACATGAAAAAAATTTCATATCTAATTTTAATAATGACGATAATAGTGGGAAAGAAGGGGAATATGAGACTTCCAGTGAACATGGTATAGATTTATTTAATGAAAAACTAAATTATTTAAAGATTACTAGTTATTAAAATAGTGTTGATCGAATATATTAATTAGGAAAAAAAATGTTTTTAATAAGTTGATAGAACAAGGATTTTCATTTAAAGATTATGTAATTGGTGGATAATAAATAAAATAAAATAGACCACTATTCATGAAGCATCAATGACAATATACATGCTAAAAATGAGTTAATGTGATTGAAATAAAATTAAAACATGATAAAGATTCACATTAAGGAAAATAATTTTTAATAGTTGAATGATGGAGAAATATAAAAAAACGAGTATGTTCATTTAACTTTTCAATATAAATTGATATAAGTAATGAATTAAAAGTACAAGATCAAATATAATATTTATATGTCTATTCATGCAATTTTGGAAATATAATAAAAGATGTTTGTTGAAATAATTTAACTGTCCAATGCATATATAGATATACTATTGAATAATTTATAATTTTTTCCAAAGTAAATATATATTATAAATATATAAATTATTATAGTGAAAACAATAAAGGTAAAAATTAATCTAATAGTGATTGAAAAGTCATTGAAAAGTATAATTGGTAACAAAAAGTGTTGGGAGATGAAAATAGTTTTTGTATTTGAAAATAGTTACATGGTTGACTAATAAAATTTGGTAGGAAAAAAAGATTATTTCTATGGAAAATAATATATTTTAGATAAAAAATACTCAAATTATGTATATTAATGTTATGGTGGAGGCTTCAGGAAACTATTATGGAATTTTTCTTTAATTACCAACATCATTATGATCATAAATGTTAAAATATGTATAGTTCAAAGGAATGTTGGTACAATAAAATAAAAAGATTTCATTTTTTTTACAGTATTAGAATTCTTTTTTAGAAAATTTTAAATTAATTTGAGGAGGTTTTTTAAAAGGGTTACTAACTATGTCATATTGTAGGCTATAGTCTTTCCATACTACCTAACTAACTGATTATGAATTATAAAACTCAAAATTATTATAAATAGAAAAATAAATGAAATGACAAGGCATTAATTACTAATGTGTTAGTAAAATATTCACAAAGCTAATGTCCATGTATCTTATATATTATAAACCCATAACATATTATAATAGATTGTATGCTCTTAATTGTAGCTTAGTATACATAGAATGATAAATTTCATTTTGAAATGAAGGGTTAGTCAAGATAAAAGTAGTTGGATCAATGTTGAATGGAGAATAAAAAATCAAATTGTAGAAACTTTTTATATAGTTTTGTTAAAAAATATTATTATATGTTTTTTATGTTTTTTATTTACCAAACCGTTGAGAATTTAAAATTACACCATTATCATTAAATATAAAAATTCTAGAAATGTGGTAACACTTGATTATCTTTTAAAAATATTTAGATCGTCAAATTTAAAGAGAATAAAGTTCGGTAATAAGAAATAAATTTATACAAAATGAGGGGGTTTATAATTTTAGGAATATAATTGAAACTTGGTTATTTAAATTAAATATACTAAATGTAGAAATTAGCAAAATTCATGGAAAATATCATTTTATGTTAAATTATTGTCACAGTTAAATTATGTGTGATAATTAAATATACCATGATTAACCAAACATAATATTGGTGTTCAGTTTATGATACATCTTATGATTTGATTCAAAACAAAAATTTGTTCCTCGTGACCAATGGGAATCAATCTATTTTCATCCAATTGTATTATCTAAACTAATAAAAGATTCACATGATAAAAATGATTTATTTCCACGATTTTTTACTTCAATTGAAATTTTATCACAGTAAATCAGGAACTATAATGAGTGGTAACCAATAGATTTATTCAACTTATGAAACCCATAATAATACTCATGAGAAATAAAAGGGGAGATAAGAAACCAACCAGCTCGAATAATCAAACAATCCAATTTAAGAATGATTGGATGAGGATCTGTCTTTAATTGATTAATATTCAAACATACGAGTAATGAATTACTACAAAATGAAAAAAATCAGAAAAAATGACACAATTCGAGATAATTTTTATTTCCCCAAAAATCTAGACATTAATTTTGCGATATCATCATGAGACACTACCTATTTTGATAATTAAGAGAATTATATGTACATTGTGTGAATATATAATAAAATAATCTAATTGAACGTCTTTCACCTCTAAATCTATTACCATGTAAATTTAAAACCTATTCTTTTTATTATAATCATTTTTATCACATTTAATTGAATGGGAGGCACCAATTTATATGAAATAGGTTTGGTATATTTTCCATCCAGTACTCTATATTGAATTTTATTCCATGTTTTACCCTATATGTGGCCAAATATAAAAAGGTGATCATCAATGATGTTTTATTCATCTATTTAATTGATTTATTTTATATTTTATAGGGTATATGGACCCTTATATTTAAACAAATATCTAAAACATTTAATGTAACATTTTTTCCTGACTGAAAATTGAATTCCCATGACATTCAAAAGAAAAAAATAGACTTTTATTAACCAAATATATCACCAATATTTTATAGATGTATATTTAATCACATAAATTTATTTACAAATATGAATAATAATATTTGGGGTCTTTTATCTAGAGGTATAATCCACTTAATATAGGCAGGTCAATATTTTCATCCCAACGATTCAAATTTCATGATTCATTTGGGGCCATATGGTTTGATTCAGCACTTTAAATTGTTAAATGAAATATGGACCAATAAAAAAGTGATACAATACTAAATTATTTATTTAATACTTTATAAAAAATAACCTCAATTACAAATTAATACACCTAACTGGTAAAATTTGTATATGGATTGGATGATACTGTAACCCTTTTTGAATTATCAACTTTGATTCTCCCAATGGAATTGATAGTCACAAGTTCTGTATAAGCACACTATTTTAATAAATAAATATTATATCTTGTTATATTAATATTAAATAAATTAAAATAGGACCCATGATAGAGAATTATTTTTTAGTGTCCTTGGAAATATGAAAACATAAACAACTGGTACATGAAAAAAATCTAACCTAATCTCTAAAAATGTTCATTATAACTAGCACCCTTCATCAATATATCATACATAATACCTATTTTTTAACCTGGGGAACATTAAAACATAATAATTTTTCATCAATATTTTATTGTAATGGTAAACATGGGATATGTCAATCAATGATCATATGGAAACACACGAGCCGAGCCGCTATAACCGTCTGAGCCAAGCCATCGAGCCATGGCGCCACCACCGTTCCGAGCCGAGCCACAGCCGGATCTGCCGCCATCGCCCGAGCCTCTATCGCCATCTGATCCACCACCGCTATCCGGCTGAGCCGCTGCCAGAGCCATCACTGTCGTGATGACAAGCCGTTTAAGCCGTTGTCCGAGCCGCAGCCACCGTCCGGGTCGACCTGTCGTCCGAGCCACCATCGTCGTCTGGGTAGATCCATCATCTGAGTAATTACTATCATCTGGGTCGAGCTTTCATCAAACTTTTGGCCGTACCGACCTGGCCGAGCCCCTCCGCAACCTCGTGCACAACCACGACATTTCGCGGCCCCTCGCCCCCCCCCCCCCTCATCCTTCCACGGCCTCGCGGCCACTTGCAGCCCTATGTGGCATTACGTCCACCCACGGCCCTCTACGACCCCTCGCGGCATGCTTTGCCGCCTAGCAGGCGGGGCCCAATTCACTGAGCCAATCCCAGTTTTTTAGGCCAGGTCGACATGAACCGGGTCGGGCCAGGCTGGGTAGGGCTGGGTCTGTCCAACCGGGTTGGACGGGACCCGGGCCCACTACGACCCATTTAAGATCTTTTGGCCATAACGTTGGCACTGGACGTCCATTTCATGAACCGTCAATGGCACTGGAAATCTTTGAAAAAGGCGGCCCTTTGAGTACACCCCACTAGAGTTTTGGGTAATGTTGAGGTACGTTCGGGTTGGATCGAGCACGAATCCAACCAGGCTTGCGAGACTAAAAGGCCAATGAATCACAGATCGGGCATCCAAATGATGTTTCATCTATTGAGTTGAAACCACTATGACATGGTTGACCATTGTGATAAATCTTCATGGAACATAGTTGCAGTTTCAGAATCAACCAATGGCTTGGGGAACAGACTCTCTCGAAGATGAGCAAGCCTACTGTGGAATCCCAGTAGCTGACTGTGATGAGAAGAGTGCAATTATATATCCTGTACTGGTAAGCTTCTAGTGATCCTATGGGGTTCAGCTCTTAGTGATCCTGTGTGGGTTAGATCCTATGATCCAATGTGGTTCAGCTCATAGCGATCCTGTGTGGGCCATCTCTTAGCGATCCTTTGGGGGTCAGCTCCTAGCAATCATGTGTGGGATAGCTCGAGCGATCCAGTGTGGGTCGGCTCATAGAGATCCTATGTAGGATAGCTCCTAGGTATTCATTGTTGTTTATCTCCAGTGATCCAGTGTGGGTCATCTCCTAGTGATCATGTGTAGGTCAACTCTTAGCGATCTTGGGTGGGTAAGCTCCTTGCAGTCCTGTGTGGGTCAACTCTAGTGATCCTACATGGGTCAGCTCTAAGTGATTCTCTACAGGTTAGCAGTAGAGCCAATTAACAGAGTAAGATGATTTTTTAGTTATATCTAACAATCTATACTACAGTACCTAAAGATATACCTGGTGTGAGATGAGTCATAACATTTGTGTTTTCCTCGTGATTCAGATGGGTTACTTGAAAACTTCGGTATATGTATGGGAATATACCTTATTAGGGTTATCTGTTGATCTCATACTTTTTGGTTTATCATTGGTTAATGTTTTGAGACCATGAAGGTCTAGGGTTCCCTAATATTTATCATTATTCTCACTCAAACATTGGCTATGCCCACACATCATTGTATTTGGTGTAGAAGACGAACAATACTGACTGATGACGAGAGTACCTGGACTGGGCAGTACCCGGAGGTGGACCATACGGTGTGTCGGTACGTAGAGGAAACAGGTGGATGTAGAGTGCTGAAGAGGTGATTTGTACCTACCCTTCAGCTAGGAACTTTAGAGGACAACTCATCATTTCTCTTCCATTTTTCCCTAGTTTACTTGTACTTTCAGTTTCTTATACATTCCAGTTGGTCTTTTATTCTGGCCCCTTCACATAGTGTACTCACTCTATTTAATATTTGTTTACTTGTGTTTATATCTTTCTGTGTTCTTTGTTGGGTGGGATTTTAGTTTATAAAATCAATTCCTTCCCAGTTTTAGGTATTACACCTTTCAGTGCTAGTCTCCAGCCCCTGGCCTATGGAAGGCGGGCTCAGAGTAGTCCCGACATAGGCCCCAGGGGGACGAGTCATGACAAATAGGTATTAGAGGGAGGGTTAGTTCAAGTGGACCCCATCACTTAAATTTCAAATGGTGGTTTATTTCTGCTGGTCCCCACCTCCCATCATTCACGTGGGTGTTTCCAATAAAAATAAATTATTACATAATTTTATATTTATTTTATTTTTTCACAAAAAACCCAAAAACTAGCATTTACCCTCTAACAACTACCATCATGGTGAAAGTATCTCTATGTGAATACTAGAACTATGAGTTCAATGGTGCCCTCATATTTCTATTCTGAGCACCGGTTCAAACGTTATAAAAACATGCTCGTACTTTTATTGAACGTACCCGAAGAAGAGTTCATAAATTCATTTCGGGCATTCCAAACAACATAATCACACGTCGTCAATGTTCACGGACTCATAAATTTCCCATTTATTTAAAAATAATAATTGACATGGAAATTCAGGTACTTTACATTATCCCCAGCTCATGTCTTTACATCTCTATAAGCCACAACTCATAACTAGGTAAACAAGTGGGGGTACTGATCACGCATCTGAGTCTCCTGCTCCCATGTGCACTCATAGAGGATACCAAGCTGCCAACGAATGTGCATCAGAGGTATCGACTATACATGAAGGAACCACTTCTATAGATCCTCAATCTCTATAGGAACCTCCATAAATGTCACCCCATCTTGGACGTCCAGCTCGCCATGGTCGATGATGTGAGAAGAGTAGTGCACGTATCTCCTCAGCTGGGATACGTGGAAGACGTCATGCACCCGGTGCAACTGAGGTGGAAGAGCTCAGCAGTAATCCACCTTGTCAACTCTACCAAGGACCAGGAAGGGTCCAATGAATCTTGAAGATAAGATTCTGCCTGATTAAAATTTCCATAAACCTCGTCGGGGTGACACCCAATGAAATATGTGGTCGCCATCCTCAAACTCCGGAGGTCTCTATCTTCTATGGGCATAGGACTTCTTGCCTTCTCTGTGTAGTCTTCATCCACTCCTGAATGATCTTCATCTTTTTTGTGGTAGCTCATAACAAATCTGGTCCCACTAGTGCTGACTACCCTGGGTTTTTCCCACACAATGGTGATGTACAAGGTCGCACATAAAACACCTCAAAAGGTTCCATCCTTATGTGGAGTGATATCTGTTGTTGTACGCAAACTCCACCAAAGTCAAGTGATCTTCCCACCTAAGACTGAAGTCTAGGACACAATCACACAGTATGTACTCAGGGGGGCTGAATGGTCTGCACAGTCTGACTATCCGTATGAGGATGAAAGGCGGTGCTCAAACAAAGCTACATCTGGAAATCCTCCCGCAACCCCATCTATAGCTGGGAAGTAAAATGTTCCTCATGATCAGAGAAAATATTTGAGGGTACTCCATGTTGTTGTACAATCTCCAGCACATAGAGGCATCTCAATGTCTCTACTGAACCCTGATCTCTAACTGGTAAGAAGTGGGCCAACTTGTTGAGTGGTTCGATGATCACCAAAATAATGTCACGGCCCATGGATGCAGTGGATGTCTTGTCATGAAGTCCATGGATATCCTATCCCACTTCCTCTCTAATACCTCCAAAGGCTGAACCAATATTGCTAGTACCTGATTCTTTGCCTTCAATTTCTAACAAGTGAGGCACTGAGAGACAAACTCTGCAACTGCTTTATTCATTTCAGGCCACTAGTGCTATCGCTGGAGATCCTATTACATCTTCGCCACTCTTGGATGAAACACTGTATGGAATGTTTGGAACTCCCACAACGCTTCTTCTTGAAGTGCCACTAGTACAATGGCACATCTTCTGAAGAAGATGAAATTCTACCCAACTTCATAAAAACCATCAGGTGACTATCCTATGGATATATGAGCACATCATGCCTCATAGTCAGGTCCCCACGTTGTGCCTCCCTGACTCGCTGATGAAATGGGGGAGTGATAGTTAGAGACTGAAGGAAGTCTACTCCATCATGTTCCACAAAGAATATCTGCCAAGCATCCAGCTACTTAGTCACCTCGACAAGCAGTTGTATACCAGACCTCCTGCTGAGGGCATCTGCAACAACGTTCCACTTACCAGGAGTATAGATAGTCTCGAAGTCATAGTCATGGAGTAACTTAAGCCAACACCTTTTTCCCTGGTTCAGGTCCTTCTGAGAGAAGATATACCTGATAATCTTTTGATTAGAGTAGACTGCAAAATATTCTCCCTTCACATAGTGCCACCACATATTCAAGATGAAGACCAACGCTGCTAACTCCAGGTTACGGGTAGCGTAGTTCTACTCATGTTTTCTCAGCTGTCTAGAACCATACGAGATCACTGAATGATCCTACATCGGAACACATCCAAGCCCTGTCCCAGACGCGTCATAGTAAACTATGTATCCTACACCCTCTTTCGGTATCCTCAGGATGGGCGCACTAGTCATCCTCTACCTAATATCTTGGAAATTCTGATGGAATCTCTCTGAACACATGAATGGTTTCCCCTTCTTTGTCAATTCTAAAAGTTGTGTTGAAACTCTTGATAAATCTGGTACAAACCTCTGTTTGTATCCATCCAATCCCTATAAACTCTGTATCTTCGTCACACTCCTAGGTGGCTCCCAAGAATGTATCCCCTCTATCTTCAGTGGATCAACTGCAAATCAATCCCTTGATATGAGAAGTCATAGAAAGTGAACCTCTCGGATCTTGAACTAGAACATCAAGATCTTACCATAAAGCTGGTTCCCATGGAGTGTGTCTACTACTACCCACAAATGATAGAAATCCTCCTCCTCAGTAGTCGAGTAGATCAGAATTTTATCAATGAAACTACTAAAATGCATTCAAGGTACAACTAAACGATCTTGTTCATGAGTCCCATGAACACTACAGGATCATTGTTTAAACCTAATGGAATAACCAAGAACTTGTAGTACCCATACCGACATATAAAATCCATCTTCATCACATCCTCATCTCATAATTTGAGCTGGTGATATCTGGATCTATGGTCTATCTTCGAGAACCACCATGCTCCCTTCAGCAGATCAAAGAGTTCGTCAATCCTCGGAAGTGGGTACTTGTTCTTCAAGGTCCCCGGGTTCAGGCATTGATAGTCAACACAAATCAACAAGGTTCTTTCTTCCTTATTAGAAAACAATATTGGGTCTGACCACAGAGTAACACTAGGTCGAATGATCCATTTCCCCTATAAGTCCTCCAGTTGTACCAAAAGTTCACGAAGCTCCATGGGAGCCATCTGATATGTTGGGGTAGATATTGGTTTCATCTCAGGGTGCAATTCAATGTAAAAGTACAGCTCTCTGTGTGGAGGTAGACCTGGGACATCATCAGGGAGGACATCTGCATACTGGTCCACCACTATAGGATAATTAGGACTCTCCACATCAACCACTCTGAGGGTAAGGCTAGCCAACTAATGAGTGATCAACAACACTCTCCTCCATGTAAGTCCATCTTGTCCTACAAAGGATACCTTCTCGACGATGAAGGTAAACTGGGGACCATCCGTGTGGACACACCACACTTTGCACCTAATACAGTCAATCTGCTCATGGACTGTAGAAAAACAGTCCACACCCAAGATGTGGTCGTAAGGCCTCGACGCCACAACTAGGAGATCCCATCTGAAGCTCTCACCTCCTAGAGTAAGCTCACAATTCCGCGCCAATGTGTAATCATCGAATCCACTCCAGTAAGAGTCTCTAGCCATAAATATCAATCCAAAAGGATCCTTCAGAATCTCTGAGCTACAAAATAGGGAAGTGGAAATAAAATATTGATTGGAACCTATGTCTATAAGAAATGCAGATAAGGTGGAGTAGACAAAAATCGTACATCGTATCATCTTTGGAGCACCATGATCATAAGCCTTAGCTTCCTGGAGCTGAGATCTCCCCTATCTACCTACTCCCTATGGTCGGGGTGTTCCACCTGGTGGTGGTGGTTGTAACATCTTGAATTGTTTCCCAACACCAGCTGCATGACCAGCTCCTCTACCACGTCTTCCTGCTCCATGTGTCCCTCCTTGGTTAAACATATGTCTCTACATGGGTGGTACCTCGAGCATCTGCTTATCGTTCATACAATGGGTCGGATAGTCACGAGTCATGTGACCCTGCCTGTTGCTTGTGTAATATTACACACTCCTGGCATGTATGTCTCTACCTCGAGTGCCCTGGACAACTGATCATGAATCCAATAGTCGTCCACCTGTAGGTCTGGTCCTCTTGGACCTATGTGACATATGTCTACTACCAGCTGTAGAAGACTCTACTATGTGACAACTGGTGGTGGGTCTCGAAGCTGGTGACTAATTAGTAAGGAGACTCTACACTAAAAGGGATCACTCTAACACCCCCTCCTACTTGTGGATGCTGAGTGATGTTATCGAATCCCTGATCTCCCGCTTGATTCCCTATTCAACAGTCTAGGCCAAAAATACTGGGTCTCACACCATATATGTGGAGTAGCGTGAACAGTCAATGAACATCGTTGAGTATTAAGCCACAATCATTCTACCCTGATATAGATGAAGGAGCTCATTTTTTTGCACTACATGAAGAGTCACAAGGACAAACTCTGCCTGAAACAGGCTCTCGAATTTTTTCCAAAGAAGTGTCACCTCATCGTGAACATGGAGCATCAAGCTCACCATCTTCATGCGGATACCTATAGAAGGATGGTGACAAGGATCTCCATGAGATCAATGGGTGTCCCTACTAGTCAAAAAACTCTCACTACAACCTCTATCCAATCCTCAACTGCTTGGGGGTCCATCTCACCATTGAACATGCATGGCCTCTGGAACTGGGACTCATGCAACACACTCAAGTGGCATGCACCCTATGCTGTTGCGGCTGGTGGCATCGGTGGATAAATGGGTAATGGTACCGTTGGTGCCTCCGCAGGAAGAGGTCCCCACAATGTGGTGGTGTTTCTCAGTGGGCAATTTCTGCGTACAAATATTGAAACCCCAGTGGGCTATCTGCATGCAGGCATCCTGAAAAAAATAGGTGTGCCACGGTCAATATTCTAGCCTGGTGATGTGACTCAAAATATCACATATAAAACTCTTCAAAACACACACTCAATCAGTTTTTTCATGCACTGAGTCATAAATCAAATGAAAATGTCCTTAGTAGACTTGGAGAGGTGGCTTACCGCTTATCTCTTCTACCTCAGTTGCACCGGGTACATGATGTCTTCCATGTATCCCAACTAAGTAGATAAGGGCATGAAAATTATCACATAATCGACCATATCGAGCTGGATGCCGACGATGGGGAGACATTTATAGAGGTTATAAAATATATTGAGGATTGACAGGAATTTTTCCTTCGTGGACAGTCGATACCTCTGGTGAGCGTTCACGGGCAGCATGGGATCCTTCAGGAGAGGACATGGGACCAGGACGCTCAGATGCATGCTCAAAACCCCCACTTGATTACCTAGTTATGAGTCATGGATAATGGGGATGTAAATCCCTGAGGTGGGGAGAATGTAAAGTCCTGAAATTTACATTTAATTTTTTTTAAATAAATATGGATTTTATGAGTCCGTGAAAATTGACGGCGCGTGATTCCAAGGCCCGGAGTGCCCAGAATGAATTTCTGAACTTTTCTTCAGGTACATTCAGTAAGAGTATGAGCATGTATTTATAACGTTTGAATCAGTGCTTGGAATTGAAATATGAGACCACCATTGAACACACATCGCCGATATTCTCTTAAATAGACATTCACCTCGATGGCAGTTGGTCGATAGTGAAAGTTAGTTATTGGGTTTTTTGTTATTGAATAAAATAAAAATAAAATTGTGTAACAATTTATTTATATTTAAAAGTTATGTGGTGGGGTCCACCATGACTAAACCACCCTTTTAATTTTAGCTGTGGGGACCACCCGACCCCTTTTAATGGAGAGAAACCTCCCAAATCCACAATATTCCACACCTCCCATTAAATTGAGCTATAAAATTGGGCTAATTAATTAAGATTATTAATTGTGCCAATGAGGTACAGTAATTACGCCAACATGGTTGTTCCAACATAATTAATCCTTCATTTTAATCATATAAGCACCCCTTTCATTTTTGGGGGGGATTTTTAGAGTAGAAACCTTGGAGGATTACAATTCCCCAATGAAGAATGCGTTCTTTCAAGAAAAACTCTCCTCCATCGAAAAATGTGGACATTGTCTTTGACCTCCGGACACTCTCCAATGAGGAATGTCATCGACAACGACGAACCAACACACGAGCCTGGGATTGGAGGTGTGTGGCATATGAGATGAACATCGAAAAATTCAACTTCCTTCCCTCCCCAAAGTCAATAAACAATCCATGGTATGGATTTACTACATTATGATTATCACATTCCATGTTCTCCCCTTCTGATTGTTTTGTGGTATTGGGAATATTGATTGATGAGGATTTTAGGGATGGGGTTTGATTTTTTTTGTTACCCCTTCTTGATACTCTTGTTCATGTTGAGTCACTTGCTACTGCTCTAATGCAGAGAGTGCAGGCCAAACTGACATGGCATGTCCTCTCCGTAATTCTTATGATGAATTGTGGTCTTCTTCGCACTGGAAGAGAATGGAGACCAACCATGAAGGGTAACGAGAATGGCGGATGGAACCACTGTCGGCCACGACAAAGGTTACAGCACAATAGCACCACTCTTGGACCACCGATGTCACAGCTTCGCCATGTCTCCCTGGTCGAACCGCAACTGCGACCTCACCATTCTTCCCCAGCCGGACCATCGTCGTGGCCTCGTTTCCCCACCCCAGCCGAACTGCCACCGCCGCCTCGGCGCACTGACCTGGATGAACAACCACCATGTCCTCACCGCGCCGCCCAGGTCGGACCGCTGTCTTGGCCTCACCGCGCCGCCCAAGTAGAACCATCATCACGACCTCACTACGTCTCCTCGGCCTAACCGCCACCTATCCCATCGTCCGAGCCACCACCTGGTCTGGCCCCACCTCCCGAGCCACATACACTGCCCGATCCACCATCCAAGACATCGCCATAGACCAAGTCAATCCATCTCAACCCTTCTAGTCGAACCGCCCCAGCCAAGACGCCTCGTGGCCACGCACCCTCTGCATCCCTCTGTGGCCTCACGGCCACCCGCGGCCCTCTGTGGCCCCTCGCAACCTACCATTCCGGACACAGCGGGTCCGGCCGGGTCGCTCCAGGCCAGCTCAGGCCGGGTCGATCCAACTAGATCATACCGGAGCTGAGCCCACTATAACCCATTTACGCTTTTTTTCCATAACTTTTTCATTGGACATCCGTTTGACGAACCGTCAGTGGTACTGAAAATCCTGGAGTGAGATGGTACCTTTTAGTATACCCCATTGGATTTTTGGATGAAAGTGAGGTATGGTCTGGTTGGATCGAGCACGAATCCAACCAGGCCTCGATACGAAAAGGATAATAAATCACAGACCAAGAATCTGATTGACGCACTGTCTATTGTGTAGAGACCCTTAAAATGTGGAGGACCTTTTTGATACTTCTTCATGGGACATCATGGATGTTGGAGAATAGACTGGGGGCTTGGGGAACAGACTCTCTGGGATATGAGAAGTCCTAGTGCAGATAACCAGTAGCTAGCTGTGAGGAGAGGAGTGCTCTCAGCTATCATGTGTGGGACAGCTTCTTGAGATTCTATGTGGGTCATATCCTGGCGATCCTGTGTGGATCGGCACCAGTAAACTTCTGTGGGTCAGCTCCTCGTGATCTTGTGTGGGTCATATTCAGATATCATGTGTGGGTCTTCTCCTAGGGATCCTATGTGGGTCAGCTTCTAGAGGTCTGGTGTGGGTCATCTCCAGCGATCCTATGTGGGTCATCTCCTAGCAATCCTGGTTGGGTCACCGCCTTGAGATCTTGAGCGGGTCAGCTTATAGCTATCCTATGTGGGTCAGCTCCAGAAATTTTGTGTTGGTCAGCTCCTAGTGATTATGTGTAGGTTGGCAGCAGAGCCTCCTAATGGAGTAAGATTATTTAGTAGTTACATATAATCATATCTACTACTATACCTAAAGATATACCAGTTGTGAGTTGATTCAGTACCTTTATGTTTTCCTCATGAATGAGATGGATTACTTAAAAACTGGTGTATATGTAAGTGCATATACCTATGTAGGGTTATCTATTTATTTTATACTTTGTGTTTTATCCTCGGTGGGTTTTGTGAGACCTTTAGGGTCATAGGGTCCCAGATGAGTATGATTATACTCACCCCTGCATGGGATAAAACTGTACTTCGTTGTATTTGGTGGAGACGGCGTACAATGCCAACAGAGGACAAGAGAACCTAGACTAGACAGTACCCAGAGTTAGACCATATGGAATGTCGGTACGCAGAGGAGACAAGTAGACGTGGAGTGCAGAGGAGGTGATCTGTACCTACCCTTTAGGTAGGAACCTCATAGGATATCCCAATAGATTTCTTCCTTTTTTCTCTAGTTTAGTTGTACTTTTAGTTACTTGTACATTCGAGTTGGCCCTGTATTCTAGACCCTTTTACATACTGTACTCACATTGTTTAATATTCAGTTACATGTGTTTGTATCTGATTGTGTGATTGGTTGCGTGTGATTACATGTTATAAAGACAATTCTTTCCCAGTTTTAGGTATTATATCTTTCGATTCTAGTCGTCAACCCATAGACTATGGAAGGAGGTCGTTGGGTAGTCACGGCATGGGCCCTGGGGGATGAGTTGTGAAAAATTGGTATCAGAGGGCCGTTTAGTTCTGGTGGGCTCCACCTCTTAACTTTCAAAGTGTGGTTTAGTTCTTGTGGTCCCACCTCCCAACATCCACATGGGTGATTCAATTAAAAATAAACTTTTACAAAATTTTATTTTTATTTTATTCTTTCATGGAAAAACCCAAAAACTAATATTCACCATCGAAAAAATGTCATCAAGGTGAAAGCCTCTTTATAGAAATATTAGTGCTATGAGTTCAACGGTGCCCTCTGATTTCAACTCCAAGCACCATTTCAAAATTAATAAAAACCTACTCATACGTTAACTGAACGTACAAGAAGAAAAGTTCAGAAATTCATTCCCGGTACTCCGGTCATCAGAATCATGCGCCGTCATTTCTTTCGGACTCTTAAAATTTCCATTTATTTAAAAACAATACATAAAAATTACAGGTATTTCAAAAATATATCATTATAAACATCAACATACATTAGTTATAAAAAACAAATTTCTTTGTAGAGGTTGTTGTCAACACGTACACATGAGCGATGTTTTCTTTTTCTAAATATGACATAATGTTTTAGAATAATGTTGTTCAATTATCACAATAAAACTTTATTATTTTGAATAAAATAATTTCATTATTATATAATTTATTCCACATATTTAATCTATGAAAAAAGATGAAATAAAATTTAAAATTAATCAGATAATAGTTTTAAATCTTCTTTGGGAAAAATCATTTTTATTATAGATTATACCTTGAAAGGATGGTATTTTTAAATTACCAAAACATCAAGGGAATGGTCAAGTAATCTAGGATGATATTACAGAATATATTAGTGTAGATAAAAAAATCAATCATAGTGAATAATATATGAGAGGTTTTTAAATTTTATATTTGAGGGGATGGGCACCATTGTAATTATATAAATTATTAAATTAATATAAATTAATTTTCAGGTCCATGTGGGACAAAATTTATTTGCATATATAGAACGATCAAACTTTTTTTTTGTTTTTTGAATCATTAAGATTCATTAATGACCTGATAAAAAGAAAATATAATAATAACTGGAGAATGTTTTATATAATATACCACAACAAATTCAATAGGTTAAAGATAATTAATTTATAAATTTCATTTCATTTAATAAAATATAATTAAAAAATATATATCAATAAATTCATTTTTAGGACTATTCACAATCTTTAGAATTAAAAAATAACATGTAATATCTAGTCTTATTCATTCTATGTCCATCTATGATTTTTTTCATAAAACTCTTTTAGGTGGGTTTTCATTATTTTATAAACCATGGTTTCCAAGTCCATTTTTTGAGGTGGATATAATTTTCAATGGAATATCACCTAATATTTTGGGATGTGTTTTTTCTTGAATTAAGGATGTATGGGTGTAAATATTTGAAAGGAATATTTGGGTTTTAAATGGATTGGAAGACTTCAGAGGTGGTTCAGGTTTTTCCTATAGAAGATGGAGTAAATGTTTTCTTCTTGACACGTTCACATCATGAATGGATTATAAGATATAAAACTATTGTTGTGAAGATTCCATGAACTAGTTCATGGTGTGAAACAATTAAATTCATTGAAACTAGTTCATGTTGTAAAAGTTGGAACCAATTCTGTTAGTTTCTAATTATGGAGTTTAGTTTGTTTTTGTTGTCAATATACACATGGATGACTGGGAATTTAAAACGATTTAGGTCATACATTTGAGGTTGAATACAGTATGGAGTGTGGCATAGTTTCCTAATTTTAAACATTTTTATTGGGACTCAAAATTGGAATTTGTGTCCTGAAAAAAATATTTTTTAGATAGGATTGAATGTTATGATAAACAAAAAAAATAAATAAATTTAGGGAACTATAGACCTTGGAACATGGACCATGTACCATGTTCAAAGAATGGATCATGACCGCATTCTAGGGACCAGAAAAGGTATGTTGAGTGGTACACGGAGCGGTATGCAGATTGGTACGCAGAATAAGGCATTGAACCAAAAACAATTCATAGCAATAGTATGTGGTGATGGAATTTGATACGTGGAATGCTGAATGTTGAAACAAAAAAAAACAGTTCGCAGTGATGGTACGTGTTGAAGGAAGGCAGTGTGCAGAGTGCTGAAGGTTTGCGAGATTGTTGTGATTCATGAAACAAGAGTGGTATGTAGTGGAGGATTATTGTATGTAGTTGAATTTAATTTTACATAAAAGAAATTCCCACATTGAAAATTTGGGTAAATTAGATTAGTGACCATTGCAGAGTTACGTGCATATTCAAGGAATTGTAATCCCCTTTGTTATGTGATGGGATTATAGATTAAACT
The DNA here is from genome assembly GCA_963277665.1 of Viscum album. Taxonomy (NCBI): domain Eukaryota; kingdom Viridiplantae; phylum Streptophyta; class Magnoliopsida; order Santalales; family Viscaceae; genus Viscum; species Viscum album. Next base: position 251,246,418 of record OY728139.1, read on the forward strand.
TTTGGGGAGAAATCTTGTAAAATATAAAGTGGTACGTAGATGATAATAAATTACACTGAGAGAATCATTCATGTAAATAAAAATATTCTATAAAAGGATATTTTGTTCACCTAGGATGCACTTGTAGTATGTGATGGAGCAACCCAGTACACGGAGTAGGACAGTATGCGGAGAAGCTGAGCAGTCCACAGATTATTGTAGTAAGCGGTACAGGATGGTCATTGAGGAGTTGGAGGGTACACAAAAATAGAAGTGGTACATAGAAGAGGTGGTTCACACACCACACCTAGAACACAGTATGAGAAACACCAAATGAAGCTTTATAATTGACCTAATTAGTTTTTGAAATTAATTTCAATAACATATCAGGGTATGGGAAGAATATTACATCTATGGGTGATTTAGGGACATCAACAAAGCATCCATTTATAGTTGAGGATACATTACTTAATTCTAAACAATTGAGGAAACCTTCAAGTCGTTAAGCTCGGGGACGATTCATCCAACATAGTGAGGAAGGGGGATTCGGTGGGAGTTATTTGAGGGATGCAGTGTGCTATCCCTAAATCCTTGTAAAGGAATTTCACCTTGCATAGAGTAACTTTGCTAAACTCTTGTAATCCACAACTTGTAATGATTATTGGTTTTGCGATGAGTGACACAATTTCAGTGTATGCTCCATGGATGTATTTCTTAGTGGTAAACCAAGTAAAATTGATGTGTTATTGTATTTCATGTGATTGTTTATTTTCTACACTTCCTCTTCATACAGGTTTAATAGGTTTCTACCTATGTGTGAACAAGATCCATCAGTTTAAAAGAAAAATTTGACACCCTGATTCATCCTTCCCCTCTCAGGGTGTTCCGGGGTCTGTCACGTGGGATCAGAGGGTAAAGGTTACTGGTGTTAAATTTGTTCTTTTTTTTCATACATGGAGAATACAGTGAAGGTCATGGAAGATACTTTTTTATGAAATTAACTTTCATATATGTAAAAATAGTATGATATCTCATTTAACATCTCTTGGAATTGAGGTCTAATTTTAAACTAGATAGGGAATACAATTCACTGATCATATAGGACTGTCAATGAAAGATACAAAAATAAAAATTACATGATGCTGATGAAAAAGCACAAAATTCTCTCACTAAAGCACTTTCAAATCAAATTTACCCAATGGTAATTATTTGAACATATTCTAAGTAAATTTGAGGTAAACCATTGATTATTTATGAAGGATATAGAAGATTGATGGAGTCAAAACATCATGTACTACAAAATAGGTTTGATTATTAGAAGATGTACATTGGTGAGAATGAAAACTCCTTTTTCAATTGAATTAAAGAAGTTGTAGGAGAAATATGAGGTCTGGGAGAAAAAATAAAAGACATTGACATAGTAAATAAATTTATGAGAAGACTTCCATCCCTTTAAAAGGAAATGGTGTCAGCCCTTGAGGAAAGATATCTCTCCAGACTCTCAGTGGGTGATCTGTTTAGCAATCTATCAACATATGAAATGATAATCAAACCAGAGGAATATATGACTCATGTAATAAAGGAAATTACATTCATAGAATATTCAAATTTCAAATTTTAGAAGACCATGTTGATGAAGATGATGAGGATGAAGATGTTATTTTTTTTCAAGAAACTCATAAAGGGAACATGGAAATGTGAAATCAAGCTACCTATGGCTTGTTTTAATTGTTGAAGTGTTGGTCAAATTTCTTCTTTTTTCTCAATAATGTTCAATGATAAATAATGAAAAGATGTAGACATTGAAAAGCCTCGGAAATGTTTTTCAAAAAGGGAAATTTTAAATCCAGGAATAAATTTCATTAGAAAAGTTTTTTTTGTAAAGAAGAAGATGATGGCAACGAACTCTTTAAGAAAGAGGAAGCAGAATTAAAATATGTGAACTAGGATTCCATGATAGATACTATTGAAAAATCAAAACCATTAACAGATAAGGCTAGATATAATCAGTTGAATACTGATTTCAATCCCAAGATGAAACATAATAATGCCTTTATTAATCATGATAATTAATGTAATAGATGAAATAAGTGGATAGAAATGCTGCATGAATCTTCCAAATATTTTGATCATCTAGAAGTAGAAATTGAATGACTGGAATAACTGGTAAAAGTTCAATCCTAAATCCTTGAATGCAGTAATGATGTTGTGGAACTAAAACGTAGAATTGAATAATAAGAAAAGGTAATCAATGACCTTAACTTGATACTATATGAGAAATCCAAAAATAATGAGGTACTTGAAGAATAATTTGTTACTCTGAGATGTAAACTCAAAATCTAATCAATTTTAAAAGAATCAAAAGCGAAAATACAATTTGGAATGTTCTAATATGTGGTGCTGATAGTGGGAGATAAATGTGGTTATGATGGAGTGGAATATATCTTGAGTGATTGAAGACCCACATTCATAGGGAATAGTGGAATCAGTTGTGATGAAAAACATCAAATTCTATAAATAAAGTGAACCAGAATAAAGGCAAGTTGAATGTTGATCATGTAGAAAAGCCACTATAAGTGCTGAAAAATAAACCCCTAAATCAAACTAAAAGGAGAACTGTAGATTATCCTTGAGTTTCTAGAAATTATATAGAGTCAAATTGTTTTCCCAAGGGAGGAGGCATGAGGTGAAATGGAAGTGAGAAGACATTTCTATTCTAAAAGTTTCAGTTTTATGGCTATCATGGCCATACCATGTCATACTACGAAGTGGAAATGAGATACATACAAGGGTAAGAGATAATATTTCAACAAATTAGAACTTATTCATATCATATTTCACATAGAATAAATTATTTTTTTTATTTTTTTTACTATACTAAATTTGGCCATAATGCTATGTATTTCTGATAGAGATATGATAGGATAAATTCATTGAATGCTCTGAGACTGGTCAATACCTGTCTACTAGATAGTGTTTCTATATCAAAAAGGTTTTCAACTCTGGAATAAGAATTTGAATATGAAGAACTCATGTACATGGAATAAATAATTGAATTTCCATAAGTGTTCTATACTTAATACAATATCTCATGGAATGAAAAGAGGAAAATTGAAAAATCAAATTTTGTAGTAGTAGCCCTCAAATCTACAAAGAACAACAACACCTAGATTCTTGATAGTGGATATTCCTCTCACATGATAGTTAATACAAAATTATTATAGAATTTCATAAAAAGGTCAATGCAATAGTGAGGTTTGGTAACGATGGTGCTATGAAGATAAAAGGTCAAGGCCATATTGAGCTAACTAATAGAGAACTAAAAAAACTATTGTCTTTTATGTGGATGGTCTGTGTCACAATCTTCTGAGTGTGAGTCGACTTTTTGACACATACCAAATGGTCACATTTAATCCTATGGTATCTGCAATAAGAGTAATATATAAGAAATATCTCATTAAATGCTTTAGAATGGAAGGCAACATATATTAGTTTTATAGAAAAGATAACAGTTTCTACTTAACATTGTTAGAGAAAAACAAAATATGGCCTCATTGATTGGGGAACATAATTCATCAATACATGATAAATATATCTATGATAATTATAGTCATGGATATCCGTAATTATAATCATGATCGAGATGATTCTTGTGATTATTCCATGTGAGAAAACCTGGTTTGTAGTTCATATCATCTAAATTAGAAAAATACATCTCATCTTCTTGATGTCATTCATTTAGATGTTTGTGTATTGATAAATGTTATTGGAACTTAGGGATAAAGGTAAATATTTCTTTTCAGAGACTATTAGAGTTTAATGGAATTTATAATGGTTATACACTGGAAATGACAAGTTCTTGACTGCATGAAAACATATTTCCAAATTACTGAGAATGATTCTGGATGAAAAATCAAGTGTTGTGATCTGAAAATGTAGGGTAATACACATAAATTTAATTTTAAAATTACCTTGAGAAGCATGGGATACTACATGATGTATCTGTTGTGAGAAATCCACAACAAAAAGGATGTTGTTGATTGCAGGAATCGACATGTAAACAACATAGCCAGAACTATGCTGATCAAGAGTGGTACTCCTCGACATTACTGGAAAAAGGCAGTTCAAGATATAATGTATATTCAAAACCAAACGATGATATATATTGTTGATACAAAGACACTATATGAACTTTGGCATGGAAGGAAGCCCTCTTTGAAATATTGTTTTGTTTTCGGATGTAATATTTTCATACAAAATAGAGAAAAAAATCAAGGGCAGTATGGTGACAGTGCAGATGAAGGAATATTTCCTAGATATAAATGAACAAAAAAACCCTTGAAGTGTTTCAATAAGACCTTGGAAAAAATTATGGAGAGCAGTGATGTTACGATCATTTAAGAGAAAAATAAGAATGCTACATGGAATTATTTTGCTGATATGATAGAATATGAGGAACAATGTGAACATGTATCAAATTCTAATACAGAGGACTCACATAATGATGTTTACATAGGAGAAAAATCTGAATAGGAAGATCAATCTAGAGTGAATTATGTGAAACCCAAAATAACAAATCGAAGATAAGAGATTTATCAGTACAACATTATCGGGGATCAGAATGCACTTACAAAAATGGGTAGAATGAGTAATAATCCTCAAAATGTATTTCTATCAGTTTTGGAACCATCCTAATTTGAAGAGTCCATAAAGGACGAGTCATGGGTGAAGGAAATGAATGAAGAGATATGTCATATTGACAAAAAATAAACATGGGATCTTGTTAGAAGAACAGAAGGTCATAATGTGATTGGTACAGAGTCGATTCTCAAGAAAAAATTTGATGAGATTGGAAATGTTATCATAAATTAATCATGATTGGTCTGTAAAGGAAATTCACAAATAAAAATTGTTGATGTTGAAGAGAAATTTTATCTCATAAAAATACTAGAGTCAATCGGAGGATTTATTTACATGGAAATCCAATTAGGTTATAAAGTGTATCAAATGGATGTCAAGACAAAAATTTAAATGGAGAATTTGATGATAAATTCATCATTTAACATCCTCTAGGATTATTGATTGTATATGATGAACTAATGGTTTTAAAATTAATGAATTATCTCTATGGACAGAAACAGGCACCGGAGGCATGGTACTCTCGGTTAGACACTTATCTAAGAAAGCGTGAGTTTTAAAGAGGAGGAGTGGATCACATTCTATATGTGAAGAATTATCAAAAGGATCAGTTCATGGTATTGGTATATGTGAATGATATTATTTTCAGTGGAAGCTGACATGGCTCAGTGGATGAATTTTCCAATCACATGAAATTAGAATTTTAAATTTCCATGATTAGTGAAATAAAATAATTTTTAAGGTTGTAGGTGATTCAAGAGATGGATTACACTATTATTTATCATGAAATTTATGGAAGAGAGCTAATGAATAAATTAAATATGAATGATTCCAAACCAATGTCAACTCTGATTGTGGTTGGAACAAAACATGGGAAGTATGAGGACAATACTTCTATGGATCCCACCATGTACATAAGAATTATTGGATGCCTACTGTACCTGACAACAACATGTCCAGATATTGTCATTGCAACATGCCTTACATCCCGCAACCAGAGTAACACAAAGGATTTACATATGGTGGCAGTAAAAATACTCATGATATACAATCAAGGTACAATTAATTATAGGATATACATTGATGCTGGAAGAGATAGTGAACTATCCAATTTTTATAATGATGACTGGGTTGGAGATATTGTGGATAGGATGTATACCAATGGCGGAGCATTATATATTGGGAAGAAATGTCTGGGATTGGTAATAAAGAAACAAGAAATTACTTCTCTTAGAACTACATAATATGAATATATATGTGCTACAAAAGTGTGCAATCAGATACTCTGGAGGAAGAAGTAACCGACTTACATAGGTGATGATGTGAAACATCGAATGGTGATTTGCTGTGATAACAAGAGCACAACTGATCTTATGAAGAATCATGTTCAAAATTATCATATGAAACATATTGATATCAGATATCACTTCATAAGGACAAATCTGAATAAGGAGCTATCAAAATGGACCGTATGGGAACTAATGAGTAAGCGAACGACATTATGACCATGCCACTATCAACGGTTGTGTTTAAGAATCATCAGTTGAACCTCAGTGTTCAGACACCTCTTAGAACATAAGGAAGATACGATATTCCCCTCTACCAAAATTTTTTAACTGTGTTAATCTATCTGTGGAAGTGTTTCATGTTCATGGTGGAGATACGATTTAGGGGGAGTTTATTATGAGATCTACAATGTTTAAATAACTAGACTTTGGGTTTATTTCCAATGGGGGAAATGGGTAAATTCAATGGAGAGTGATTTGTTTCTTTCTGGATACATGAATGAAGGAAAATAGAAATAGAAATAAATAAAACTATGGTGATTAAATGAAAATGATGATAACTCAATTCATGTACTCTCCCTTGTTTTCAACATTGATCACTGCTCACGTAGACATAGAGTGATTGCTGAGGTTTTGCATGAAGGTTCAACTTCTAATCAAGGCTGGAAAATCAATGAATTTATCTTGAGATTACCAACAGACCCAAAGTGGTACATTACTTGAACCAAGGATGTTCGTTTCTTATAATGTAGTTTGGTTTGTGTTTTTTGTGAATCTTCTCATGGATGACTAGGAATTTCCCAATATTAAGTCATATGATTGATGCTCAATGCATTATTGAATGCGGTGTAGTTTCCTAGTGTTCACCAATTTTTTTGGGCCTCAAAATTGAATGTTTGGTGTTGAAAAACAATGGTTTTTCAAATATAAGTGAATGTTATGGATAACAAAAAATAGAAATTTGAAAATTATGGGAACCACATACATCAAAACATGGATCGTGTACCTTGTTCTGAGAATGGTTTGTGGCTACATTCCAGGTAGCGGAAATGGTACTTGGAGTTGTGTGTGGAACTGAAAATAGTTTGCAACAATATTTTGTGGTGACGGAATGCGGTACTCAGAATAATTAAGGTTGAAATGAAAAATGGTTAACAACGATGGTACGTGGTGAACACAGGTGGTATGAAGAGTGATAATGGTTGGCATGATTATTGTTGTTCATGAAATAGGAGTGGTGCATGGTGGAGGATAACAATATGTAGATGATATTCAGTTTACAGTAAATATTTTCCCATAGTGAAATTTATTATAAATTGGATTAGTGAAATTTGTGGAGTTACATGCCTATTTAAGTAATAGTAATCCCCTTCATTATGTGATGAAATTAGAGATTAAAATTTTTGGAAGAAATATGGTATAGTCCGATGTGGTACGTGGAGGAAATGAAAGTACACAGAGAGAGTCATCCATGTAAGGAACAAATTCCGTGAAATAATGTGTGGTTCACACATGAAGCTCTAATAGTACATGGTGGAGAAAGGCAGTATGTAGATCAGGATAGTACGTAGAGAAGCTGAGCAGTCCATGGAGTATGGTGGTACGTGGAGCGGGGTAGTTCTCCAAGGATCTAGAGAGTTTGCGGAAATGGTAGTGGTATAAGAAGGATGGGGTTCACTAACCATTAATTTAACATAGTATGTGAAACACCAAAGAAAGCCTTAAAAGTTTACCTAATCAGACTGTGAAAATTATTTCAATAACATATAAGTGTACGGGAAAATAAATTACATATGTGGGTGATTACGGGACTTCAACAAAGCAATCATTTGTAGTTGAATATTCATGATTTAATGATAAATAATTGATGTGACCTTAATGTCGTTAAATTTAGTGAATATTATTCCAACTTATTTGGTAAGGGGGAGTCAGTGGAAGTGATCTGAAGGAGGCACTGTGATATCCCTAAAACCTTGTAAAGGTAGTGCACCTAGCACCGAGTGACTATGCTAAACTCTTGTAATCCACAACTTGTGAAGATTAATGGTTTTGGTACAACTGGCATATAATTGGCGTATTATACTTGGGTGTATTCCTTAGTGGAGAACCAAGTTAAATTTTTTTTTTATTTCTTCGCATTTGATTGTTTATATTCTGCAATTCCTCTTCATAGAGGTATAATAGGTTCCTACCTACATGGTAATAAGATTCATCATATTAAAAGAAAAATTTGACACTCTAATTTACCCCTCCCCTCTTAGGATGTTCTAGTGTCCTTCAATATATTGGTTGATATATGTTATTTACTCATAGGAGACATGTTTTTCATCATATTTTGTAAATAAAAAATTTCATATTATTACATGGTTTCATGTCATGAATTTTTCAGGACCAATTGATTTAAACCACACTATGAATATTATTTATTTCTCATTCATGATAACCTTTGTATCACTAACCCTAGGTTTTCATTATGAAATTTGGATATATTTTTCCTTCATGATGTTACAATCAATCGATTTATCTCTTGTGAGTTTTTCCAATGTGGATTTCTCCTTTATTCATCATGATCACCATTATCATGGTGTAATATTATAACCATTGATGAAATACATTTTGAACTTTTATGATCTATGGTTCTCCTTATTATATCATTGCCATTATTTCCTTGTTATAATTACCTTTTTGAAGAATTTCATGAATTATGTTGTAATGGAAAGAGGTCTAGAAAAAAAAATGTTTTGTATCTATTTTATTTTGTATATAAAATTTAATGATATTTTTGTGACACAACATGCATTTTAAAAAAATAACAACAGATGATGATAATCATGTGTTTGTACTAGATTATGTATCCCATTCTATCGAATGTTTTTGAGACCCATGTTTTATCTACCCATAACGTCACCCTACCATAAAAAAATAATGAACTAGATAACGGCATAGAATATGTTTTAACATGACATGAAATTCTATTTGATTTTTTTGATATATTAAGCTTTGAAAATATCTAAATTGTCTATTGAAATTATTTGTGATAATTAATATGATATTCTTGTGTACACATCCTTTTCAATGAATATAGCTATAATTAATGAATGTGTAATTATAAGAAAATAGTTATTTAGAGAATTAACAATTATGGATTATCATATTATGTTGGGTTATTATTACCATTATAACATGTGTAATGATTAATGGTAAAATTATTTTATAAAGTAATTTTCAAGAAAAGGTGGAAGTTCATATATAATGGGATTTCTCAAGTGATATTGAAATTATTATACAAATGGGTGTTCACATGGATGATGAAAAAAATTTATAAAGGGTTTTTCCTGGTGACAATTAAATGATTATATAAATGGATTTTTCCCATTATATTGAAATGATTATATAATGATTGTGGCCTAGTTATATAGTCTTTCTTATAGGTTTTTTCAAGGTTAGAATGATATTCTAATACATAGGGATTTTATTGTTGATTTTTTTACACTTTAGATTTACAGATATTGATGGCATGGGGATGCTAAACACTTTGAGATATTATGGAACGGTTCTGATGTCATTCGATTATTGTATTATTTGAATTTATAAATTATTAATACTAATAATGACTTTATTTTTACCAATAATTATCAGAATAGTTTTTTTTAGTCATGGTGGTGTTAGGATACTGAGTTTTAATTACACCCTATTTGAGTTACTATATAGAAGTCTATTGGATTATGTGTTTGTATGATTGTACAAGAGAAAACTACCTTTTAATTGATTATTTCATGATAGATGGTTTGGATTTTGGTTATGAGACAATTAAGTGCTTTAGGATTTGGGATTTTGATTTTATTTTTTTCAACTTCATATGTTATCTATATTACATTATTGTTTACATTTTTATACATCCCAATGTAATAGTACATGGTTTATTATTTTTCTTTTTATTTGGTTGATATTTTATCAATCAAATGTTTGAATTATTTTTTCCCCTAAATTGAGTTACTCAATTAATTGATTATTTCCACTATATTGAAAAATTCTACCATGGATTATATTATCCTCACTATGTTCTCTACACCTCCTCTTTGAGTTGTAATCTACTTGAATATGGGGATGTTGGCGTTAGGAAGTGTAAGAAACATGATTTCACCATGTGAGAGAGTTCTTTATTATGGGATATTAGAAAGTGGTATCAGTGGATGAATATTTATTTCTATTAAAATAATATTTGGAAAAGGTATAAAAAATACTAAGACGTGTTTGGGAGTTGGTAATGATCATGTTTATTGGAGTAAATAACTCATGTATGTGGGAAAATTTGAGTACCAATGTATGGGATTGTTTTTCATGGTGTTATCTTGTTATCTTTGCTAACATCTAACTGTGGATGATTCGCATGTTTTTTTATGTTTGTTTTCATGAAATTTATACTTTTATCCATGTATGGTGTGAGATGGGTATGCATGTATCATGATTGGTACATAGGGATATATATTGACATGCATTGTTTGTGAGATGTAATATTTATTAGTTGTTATACTTTTTCCTGTATAACTCTCTTAATTTGATACTTGTTATATCTGATAAATTAATTTAAATATTTTATATTTAAATATTATGAAACTGTAAATCCATGTTTAAAGGGGCCATGAGCCAGTGTTTATTTTTTTCACCTTTTGAGGATGATTTTGTTCTAAATTAGTTCATTAAGGGAAGTGGTTTTTTGGTAGAGAAAATATATCATCATTGTCTTATAAATGAGAATTGGGAGAGTGATATTCATAAGCATCCTATCACAAATGAACCAATTTATCTTGTAGAACCTGAGGCTCAAATGAATGTTTAGCTTCATGACATCATTTTGAGGTTCATTTGATCTATGGAAATTGATTTTGTTTTCATCGTACCATATTTTGTCTAAGAAAAAGATAATGATTAACATTTCCATTCATATATGTTTAGTGGGAAGGGAGTCCCCTAATAAAATAAATTATAGTACAAGTTAGTCTATATGATCATTAATTACCTTGAGATACTCATAGATATGAGGGTGAATATTGTTACATACATGATTCTAAGACCATCCAAGAATTTCAATGTAACTATTGATAATTTTGGATAACAAGAGGATTTATCCTCGAAGGGCATAGAGCCAGGGTTAAAGAGTCACTTATATCCTAAAATATTGAGGGATGAGAAGGCTTCAAGTTCGTGAACCTGACATATGGGATATTTCTAGTGATGAACAATGTTTGATGTTTCACTAACTTGTAGTATTTTCTTCCATCATTTTCATCCATTAATATTTTATTAGGGAGATGAATTTATAAAAAGTGATTCTCTTTTAGATCATGTTATTGGTGAAAATTGTTCACTTGAGTAACATTTTGGGCTTGATGAATCATGATCTCATCATGAAAGGTACTTTTATAGATGCCCTAAGAATTATATGGGATGTTTCAGTAGGTTTAATAAAGTCATATTCTACGGGTTTTTAGACGATCTTCTATAATATTTATACAAAATGAAATAGTGTGAAGATTACATAAGGTGGTGGAAAATCTTATCATGAAAATTTTCAATTATATTTCTATATATGTGGATGTTTTGGCTACATGAAACCACAGTGTCCATACCCTACTCTAGAATATTGTGTATATGATATTATGGGTCAACTAAAGTGTGTTTTTAGGGGATTCTAATGAATTTTAGTAGATGGGGATTAGGACAGGTACTAGAGTCTAGGATGGACACATATACCCTTCAAAATACTTGTATATAGAGTTTCATCAGACATTCAATGCGAGGCATGGGACATGGATTCTTAGCATAAGTGTGTCACTACATAGATGATCATGAAATACATCTCAGAGGATAGAGATAATACTATTACATTTTATGATTCCTACTTCGATATGCACGTATATTTGTACTTCTACAGTCAATGGTATGATTATTTTATCATCTACCTTATCTTGTTATTTGTTTGATACATGATCATCAAATTCCCTTATATTTCAATTTTTTCAATAATGTTTGATTCAAATTGTTGAAAACATATATGTGTTTTGACCATTATTAAACCATTAAGAGTTCATTCATAGAATATCAAATGTTACAAGTAATGTTCTTTCGATTTTGGTGATTTTTGTTTCTTCGGGGAACTATTATTTTAAGAAATTAGATGATTGGATTTTATTCATAGTATGTATTGGATGTTTTAATATTAGTATCATATAAAATATTTATAGAGGATTTTTACCATTCTATATATATATATATATATAAGGTCACCTATACTCACTAGGAAATGTTGTATATTCATATTAGTCATGCATGCTAAATTTAGTTTTGATTATATTCTCTCACAACTCAGATAGCAAATATTTCTCTAGATGATTAGGGAATGAAGCATGAAATTTTTTATTTAGTGTTAGAAAATTTTCATTATGTATTTCAAAAGGAGGTCTATGCCTCACCACTATAGAATAAGATCAAGTTCACGATCTATTTAGTTCTAGAAACTGGGCTAGTTTCTATTCTGACTTACTGAATGACACTTGTGAAGATTTTGGAATTGAATGTTTAATTGGGAGATCTTGAAGCTAAGGGATTAATTTGACCTATTATATCTCCTTGGGATTATCTTATGATTTTATCTATGAAGGATGATGGGAACATGAGGTTTTATGTGGAATGTCATATATAGAACATGATTAAGGTCAAGAACATGTATCCATTTGTAACACCCCAAGTAAATAGAGAATATGAAATTTTCACATTTATCCATATTTGTGAATAAAATATTAATATTACTTTAAAGGGGATGTTCTGCTCGATGGCGTGCCCAATACGCAACAAAAAGTTTCTTGGGAATATTACGCTGCAATCTAATAATAAAATAATATTATTTTAAATCGTAGTTGATGCCTAGTCATTGTAATAGCGGGAATGAACGGAACTAACAAAAAATTATTATATATGTTTTTCAAATATTTTTACTTTTACCCAATAAATTTTAGAGGCTTAAAATGTGAATGAATCCAAATTTAAGCGTAAATATTCTAATATTCTTTTAAAGGTCGATTAACCGCCTTTTTATGGAAAACCTCTTTTAAATCCACTATTTGACAATTTTATGTGTTATATTTGACAAAATAAAATTCTTTTTTAGAATAGGGACATAAAAATTTACTTCGTGTAAATTTTTGGTATTTTTCCGATAAAGATCATTTTTAATGAATAGTGAAAAATATTGTATTTTAATTCAAAACCGCTTTTTAATCTAATTTATTTATATTATTAGATTATCTTTTGAATTGGTTTTAAAGTGAAATTAGAATATATTTTTACCATTTAATCCAATATTGGTCGTTGGAATTAATTTCATCTTGAAATTGGACTTAAACTAGTGTCAATCTTTTGATACTTATTGTTTCATTAAAACACGCTATTTGTTCTAATAGTGTAAATTAATTATTAAATTAATTAATGTAACTTATATGTTTTCAATTTTTTAAAATAAACATCATTTTTGAATTTGGAATATCAAATATAGCTTAGGGTGAATTTTGGGTATTTTTCTGGAAAACTTCAATTTTTAATGAATAGTGAAACCACTAAGTGGTACTTAAAAAACTGATTTTTTGTTTAAATGAAACATTGCCACTTATGTGATTTGATTTTCAAAAATATGACATACATGGTTGTTATTGAGGATTAAAATGTGGTTGTAGACCCCAGAAAACGCATTCCTGAAATTTTCCAAATGCTTCCACACACGATCCAAGATCGTAGAACTTTTCTTAAGATTCGATTTGGTAGGTCGTAGGGCCCGAACGGAGTTACGGATTAGGAGTTATGGACGTTTGAATTTTGGCTGGAAATCTAGTTCGCAGAGCCCATTCGCGTAGCCCCCCTCCTTGATCGCGGAGCGCCGCCGCGAAGTAATGAGGTGAGAGGCTCCGCGAACCCGTTTGACGTTTGCGATGCGCCGCGAAGACCCCTCGTGAAGAACTGATGCGAAGCGTAGATGCGAAGCGCAGATGCGAAGCGCAGATGCGATGAACCCGAGCATCACGGTCCCGCGAAGCTCCGGAGGCGGTAACTCTCCGTGAACGAATTTGACGTTCACGAGCCCGCTGCGAAGCTCCGGAGGTGGTACCTCTCCGCGAGCGAATTTGAGGTTCGCGAGCGCGACGCGAAGCTCCGGAGGCGGCGCAGAAGTTCTGCTTCACGGCGCCCCTTTGCCTATAAATACCCAGCTCACCCCCTTCTCCACGGACGGCTACGACCATTTCGCCCCTTGGGCAGCCGAGCGGAGCTCCGCATTGCGGCTCCGCGAAGCCATGCTCCGCGAGAAGCTTCCTTCGCGTTGCTGATCCCTGAGCGGAGGATCCGCGAGCCTATGCTCCGTGAGCTTATGCTCCGCGATGCTGCTCCGCGGGACCAAGCTCCGCGAGAGCCCTTTGCTCCGTGAGCCTATGCTCCGTGATGCTGCTCCGCAAGACCAAGATCCGCGAGAGCCCTTTGCTCCTCGAGCCCATGCTCCGCGACGCTACTCCGCGAGACCAGGCTCAACGAGACCCCTTTGCTCCGCGATCCCATGCTCCGCGAGCCCATGCTCCACGAAGCTACATCGCGAAGACCTATCCTTCGCGAGGATCCTACCTTCGCGCCCACCGGTCTATACCGCGGCGGCTGCGCCCCCGCACCCCCGCTCGGGGTCAGTACCGGGCTACGGTCCCATCCCTCCGGGTCGGTCCCTTCGCTACCGTCACAGACCCCCATGATAAATGGGGAGTCGTACCGCGAACTTTTCGGGCTGGGATGCCTGGATTTTCCATTTCTCCCTTATGCGCTCCAACGTTCCATCTATGGAACACCATGATTTGAGATACTCCTCCACACACCATGATACACCTTGAGTCGACATATTTCTCTGGGATTCATTCCATGTCGTGAGTTGAGATTCTCATCATCAATTCCCCGAGTACCTTGAGTCGATCCATTCCTCAGGCAACTCCTCCAAACCCAATCACTTGGCTCCTATTCCTGGTTCAACCAGAAAGGGCCGCCCTTGTGTAAGTCCCAACACCAACCATTTCTAGGCTCCTTCTGCCTAACAGTCCTTTCTAGATGACTTTAAACTGTAGTAATCCCTATGTGCCAAACATAGGATGCCTTATGCTCCAAGAATGAGATGCCAACAGTCCTACCTTCAAGACTATAAACTGTAGTACTCCCTATATAACAAATGATAGGATGCCTCTTGCCTAATACGAGAGATGCCTTATGCTCCTAGCATGAGATGCCAACAGTCCTTTCTACATGACTTTAAACTGTAGTAATCCATATGTGCCAAACATAGGATGCCTTATGCTCCAAGCATGAGATGCCAACAGTCCTACCTGCAAGACTATAAACTGTAGTACTCCCTATCTAACAAATGATAGGATGCCTCTTGCCTGATACGAGAGATGCCTTATGCTCCTAGCATGAGATGACAATAGTCCTTTCTACATGACTCTAAACTGTAGTAATCCTTATGTTCCAAACATAGTATGCCTCTTTCCTGATACGAGAGATGACTTATGCTCCTAGCATGAGATGCCAACAGTCCTTTCTACATGACTTTAAACTGTAGTAATCCCTATGTGCCAAACATAGGATTCCTTATGCTCCAAGCATGAGATGCCAACAGTCCTACCTGCAAGACTATAAACTGTAGTACTCCCTATCTAACAAATGATAGGATGCCTCTTGCCTGATACGAGAGATGCCTTATGCTCCTATCATGAGATTCCAACAGTCCTTCCTACATGACATTAAACTGTATTAATCCCTATGTGCCAAACATAGGATGCCTTATGCTCCAAGCATGAGATGCCAACAGTCCTACCTGCAAGACTATAAACTGTAGTACTCCCTATCTAACAAATGATAGGATGCCTCTTGCCTGATACGAGAGATTCCTTATCCTCCTAGCATGAGATGCCAATAGTCCTTTCTACATGACTCTAAACTGTAGTAATCCTTATGTTCCAAGCATAGGATTCCCCTTGCTCCAAACAAGAGATGCCTTATGCTCCAAACATAAGACGCCTAATGCCATGATTACAGTGGCATGATTCCAACGCCCCTTGGTAGTATCCCTCTTGTGCACCAGTGCATAAGTGAAGGCCTCAACTCACCAGTGAGTTGGGATGCCCTCATGGCCTGACATGAGGAAGACATTACGGGAAGCTTCCTTGCATAAGCCCCATTCACCATTGCCGCTCCTTAGCGGCACCCGGGCATCTCCTTGCGTAAGCCCCATTCACCCTTGCTGCTCCTTAGCAGCTCCCGGGCAGCTTCCTTGCATAAGCCCCATTCACCATTGCCGCTCCTTAGCGGCACCCGGGCATCTCCTTGCGTAAGCCCCATTCACCCTTGTCGCTCATTAGTAGCACCCGAGCAGCTTCCTTGCATAAGCCCCATTCACCATTTCCCCTCCATAGCGGCACCAGGGCAGCTTCATCGCGTAAGCCCCATTCACCATCGCTGCTCCATAGCGGCACCAGGGGAGCTTCCTTGCATAAGCCCCATTCACTATTGTCACTCCTTTTCAGCGGTAAGCCGTTGAAATTCCTTATCCAGCGGTAAGCCGTTGTGATCCTATTCAGCGGTAAGCTGTTGACATCCTCATCTAGCGGTAAGCTGTTGTGATCCTATCCAGCGGTAAGCCGTTCACACCCAATCCAGCGGTAAGCCGTTGAAACCCCCAATCGGTGGTAAGCTGTCATAAGAAGAACTACGTGGTATTTGATCCATGTCAAAGCATGGTACATAGGAAGCCTCCCCAAGGCTCAAGTCCGAAAAGATCATCATCCTTTTCTTTGGGCCTCCATCCTGGAGTAAGTCCCAGCACCATAGGCCGCCTAACGCGTAAGCCCCTCGTCGCTTCTCACGGACGCATCCTTCGTGACGTGATCGTCAGGTCCTTGCAACCTCTTGTTTCTCACACCGAGCATAACTCACGTGGGCTTAGAGTGAGCACCGACCCTGACCCCCATCCTCAGAGAACTACGAGGACTTTGATCCAAGTCAAGGCATGGTACGTAGGAAGCCTCCATGAGGTTCAAGCCCACCCGTCATCTACTCACGTCGGGTCCCATTCCCGTCCAGCACAACGTTAAACTGTATTCTAGTCCAGTGGAAAGCCGCTGCGACTCATCCCATTTGAACTATGAGGACTTTGATCCATGTCAAGGCATGGTACGTAGGAATCCTCCATGAGGTTCAATCCACATTGCTCGGTCGTTCATTCACGTCGAGTTTCGCCCTCGTCCAGCATGACGTTAAACTGCACATTCCACCCGAACTACGAGGACTTTGATCCATGTCAAGGCATGGTACGTAGGAAGCCTTCACGAGGTTCAAGCCCACCAATAGTGGACCCCCGGGTCTACTTTCATGTCGGTTCACCAACGAACCCAATTTGAACTACGGGGACTTTGATCCATGTCAAGGCATGGTACGTAGGAAGCCTCCACGAGGTTCAAGCCACATTGCTCAGTCATTCATTCACGTCGAGTTTCGCCCCCGTCCAGCATGACGTTAAACTGCACGCCCCGTCCAGCATGACGTTAAACTGCATGCCCCTCTTGTCCCGTATGACGTTAAAGTGCAAACCTATCCGAACTATGAGGTCTTTGATCCATGTCAAGGCATGGTACGTAGGAAGCCTACCAGAGGTTCAATCCCACCACTCATTGGACCAAGGTCCACTTTCATGTCGGCCCACCGACAAATCCCCATTTGAACTACGAGGTCTTTGATCCATGTCAAGGCATGGTACGTAGGAAGCCTCTACGAGGTTCAAGACCACCCATCATCCAATTCACGTCGTGTTCCACCTACGTCCAGCATGACGTTAAACTGCATTTCCCAATCCGAACTATAGGGACTTTGATTCATGTCAAGGCATGGTACGTAGGAAGCCTCCCTGAGGTTCAAGCCCAACTCCCCATCGGACCAAGGTCCCTCATTTACATCGGTTTTCCGACACCCACCGCTCATCGTTTATTCACGTCAGGGTTCACTATCGCCCAGCATGACGTTAAACTGTGTTCCATCAATCCCCTGAACTACAAGGACTTTGATCCATGTCAAGGCATGGTACGTAGGAAACCTTCCCAAGGTTCATGCCCACCACTAGTGGACCCACAGGTCTACTTCCATGTCGGTACACTGACGATGCTAATCGGGCCGAGGTCAACCTTCACGTCGATTTATCGTCATCATCCCGAACTACGCGGACTTTGATTCCCTGCCACGTGGATACGTAGGAAGCCTCTTCAAGTCTCAAGCCCAAATTTACTGTCGCCCCCTGTGATGGTCCCATTTCATTCCCCCTCCACTTCATTCATCCATCCATCACCCATCCTGATTCTCACCCGGGCCGCCACATCCCGGTGGGATCATTCCATCCACCTCCTCACTGCTCCTAGCGGCGCATGGGCCGCTTTCCATGTGTAAGACACATCATATCTCAGGGTCGTTGTCCTCTGTGTACACCCTGATTCATCACCCCTTCGAACTATGTGGGTTTTGATCCTTGTCCTTTACACAGGGTATGTATGAAACCTCCAAGAGGTTCAATCCCAACTAATGGTGATGTACCCCATCCGGGGGTGCACTTCCCCTGATCCGCCCTTAGTGGTGTTCAGATCCGCCATTACGGTGTGACATCTCCCCTCTACAGGGCACACCACCATCTAATCCGTCTCTACGGGACGTTCTGATCACCCTCATTCCGTCTCCGGAAGATGTTAAACTCATGGCCTATCTCGTGATAAACATGAGATGCCTGAGGAAAACCTCGGATGGAACGCCTTTGGCATAACCGTCTCCGTAAGACGTTAAACTCGCTAAATACCCTGTGTTAAACACAGGAAGCTGAGGAAAACCTCAGATACATGCCTCGGGTTATGCACCCTTGATATTCCCTCTTATGAGGAAGAATATAGGCTCCCCTATGTCCACGCACCCAGAGATTCCCCAACATTCCTGATGTTTCCGTCTACTCCGACCGAAGGTCGCTACCATGTCAAGACCCTATGGAAAGTCTTGACGGAAGTAGTGTAATTAACCGGCGTCCATGACAATATGGCACTGGGAATGAGATTCACGAACAATGTATTAAATCTATGTGGGATACCCGGACTAGGTGACGAGTTCCGAGGAGGAATCCACGGAAGGAAGAACCGACATCCCATCATCCCGTTTCGATCAAGGAGCAGACGTCCCTGAATAAGGAGCGAATGTCGCCTACCTTTGGAAAGCGGGAATGCGGGGCCACAGCTACGCATCCTCCATGGACGGATGCGCGCGCCCCGGAAAAAGCGTCGGAAACAGTGGTTCAATGAGGTTAAAATAATTTTTGGTGAATAGTAATTTTTAAGTTTTATTAATCACGATTAAAGGTAATTAGTGTAATTTAAGTTAAAAATAATGCTTTATTAATATGAAATGACGTAGACACATGTACTACTCTCATTGGATGTGTCATGGACGACCAAGAAAATCCATGGGTCAGCTTGGGGACCCCATGTAGCCACTTTGGTAGGAAAATGACATAAATAACTTTTTATTTAAAATTAAAATTAAAATGTCACAAACATGTGTTGTTTTACTAAATAAATTTTTACATGGGGTTATAAAAGTCATATTTTTTACTATAAATATTTATTAGAAAGATAAAAATATTTCCAACATCATGATATTTTTTTATAATTTTTATACACTAAATAAAATAATTTATTTACGACACAATGATAATGCAGCGATTACCTCATTATTTAACGATTTAAATAAAATGAAAAGATAATGTAAAATCTAAGACCTACACTTGTCACAAACCTATTGTATGGGTGGATTTAGAACCCTTACCACCTTATCCTATAAATAAATCTATTTGGGACCTTTAAAATCCGAAACTCATTTGAAAATAACGTAACATTTTGTAACTTTCCAAGAGTGCCCATCCTCTCCTCTTATAAAAGGCCCCCACCTCTACCACCTTACACACACCTCTCAAGCCTTTGTCTCGGCCAACCCTTTCCCATTTCATCTCTCCACATCCCTATATTCTTCATTGAAGCCTCACATTGGGCAGAATCCTTTCCAAGGAATCCTTTGAGCTCAAATCAAAGAGATATACCTGATTTAAAGGTAGTGTCTTCTCTTGTGTTCTTACGTTTTATTTTGATTTTCTAACACTCCTAAATTCTTTTATTCATTTCTTTTGTAAAAACACCAGTATCTTCCATATACTTGGGTGTTTTTATAAAAAGTATTCAAGCTACACTTACACACACCTACATCTAATGGTTAAAAAACATACTGTTTCTGTGGATGGAAAATTTCTGCCTCCCGAAACGATGATTTTTAAACACTCATATAACACCTTCAAAGGTGGCCATTAAGAGGTAACTATATTTATATATGATATATAATATGTTTATGTTTTACTTAAGCTTCTGTATTTTTCATTTATGGAATACCTTTATGTCTTCCATTAAGGGTATACGCGATATCTTCATTTTAGGAAGTGCGGACTACCGCCCCCTCAAAGTGATTGGATTCGTTAATACCATATGTGGTACATATAAAGGATAAATTTAATGATATTATATATGATATCATATTGGAATTAAAATACTATTATGTATCATTATGTTTTAATTCCATTAAATATGAAATAGAAATGGAAGTAGCGTTAATGCGTACATACGGCTTACTGTCTCCAAGAATGGTGCATTTCATTTCTTACCTCTAAATGTTATGTAATATTATAAATGCATGCATATACTGGATATATATGATATATACATAATGAATATAATTCTGGATATAATGTATATCTTACCACATGAACAAATTATAATTATAAAGAGTTTATTTTTGACTCAAGAACCATTGATTGTTAAAACGACCATTATTAACTTAAATAATAACATAGTGTTCATGACATGGTAATAAGTGATATAAAAGGAATAATGAACTTGAAAAAATTTCTTAAGCTAGTAATAATTAACTCAAGTTTATTATTCATGAGATTAAAGAACAATCGAGTCATTTCAGACACGAGGTAAGGGATCATACTCCTCTCTTTCTTTTTAAGTACACTCTTTTATGTCATTCCTTTTAAGCTCATATTTCTTATGATTGGGATGTTATTTTATATTACACCTATTTTAATTCTTATTTTAATATGATAAGAGACCCTATCTTCTATCATCAATCCATTTTGGATGTTTTGAGTGGAGCCGTTAGGCTTTCGAATTTTCGTAGGAGATCTAACCTCTCTCTTTCTTTTTAAGTACTCTCTTTTATGTCACTTATTTTAAGATCCTCTTTGTTATGATGGGGGATGTTATTTTATATTCCTCTTCCTGTACATTTTATTGTAATATGATTAGAGACCCTATTTTATCTCATCAATCCATTTTTTTGGATGTTTTAAGTGGCGTCGTTAGGCTACCGAGTTTTCGTATGGGATTTTTCATCTCACTTTCAGTCCCGTGAGATTTATGCTACATTTTCCACTATTTCATTTGAGTGGTGTATGTACTTCCCATTATTATAAACTTTGTGTAATATCCTTTCATTTAAGTGTATTTACATCTTCATTGAATGACCCTTCTTCCATGGGGTGTACGTTTCGAAAGTTACCCAAGTCGGTAAGGGAACCTTTCCCCCTCCTCTTTTTAAAAGACTTCTTTTGTTATGTCTTTTAATTCAAATTATATTATGGTGGGATATTTTCTTATATATCCTTATTGATGTAAATTTTATGTCCATGTGATGAGATACCCTTTTTATCTCTCATCAACTCTTTTTCTGAATTTTGAAGTGATGTCGTTAGGCTGTCGAATTTTTGCAAGGGAACTTGTTAACCCAATTTTGATTCTTGGGGAGAAACTTGTACTCCTTGTATATGTCGTTTTATGAATATGTGTGAATGTCCTCTGATTTTTTTAAACTTAATATCCAATTATATATGGTGTATTCGTTTGTCACACATAATTATGTAATTGATTTATCCTTAATCCAAGGATACCGTCTTTGTAAGGGACTCCGTTTCAATCTCCTTCCATTGAGGCATATTTTGTTTAATACACAACATTATTTTATACGGTGTATAAACCACTTTGACTTTTAAATTTATTCCAAAGGAATATTTTTTATACAACGTGTTTACTAAACGACAAAAGGGAATGTTTTTTTCGTACATATGCGGCGACAACAACTTCTCTGCCGTCGTGACCATTATTTGAGTCTCGGCTTCCTCTACAAGCCATACCATTTTTTTAAAAAGAAAAATAAATACCATGTTTTACTTTTCTTTTATTGAAAATGGTTTTCATATTGTTTTTATATCAATTTGTTGTATTGATATCATGTGATTAAAGGTTGAAATGTTATGTTTCCTTTATGCCTGTTTTATGTGATACAATTATGTTGTGGTTCTTGGGAATTATTACGAAGACGGGTGGTTCCGTGATAAACTAAGGGTGGGTGATCCCGATATAGCTCTCCAATGCATTGGGTAACGTGAAGGAGTGAAACGTTATGGTTTCTCCAAAGCGATTTAGGGAATATACTGTGAATGGTATTCCAAACGTAACCAAGATGGTTACTCCCTACGTAAGAATGTTATGAATGCCTCAAGTTACCTTTATGTCTTATGATTTCTATGATTTATTCATGATTTGATGAGGTATGTTAAAATGCTTATGTTTTATGAGTAAAGTATGTTTTCATACATGGACTAATGTTTTCTTTTCATTCTTTTATATCCCTTACTGAGCTTTTTTATGATCATCGCAAGCTTTTGAAATTTTTTTCACAACTATAGGGAAAGGTGCATGATATGATGATAGTGTTAAGGAAGTGTCAAGAAATAATACATGTTTTATTTTAAAGATGATTCCATTGGTCGGAAAAAACAAATACTATCTTTTATGTCACCACTTTGTTTAAATGTGTAATGTAATTCATGATTTATGATCTAATTCTCTAAAACTCTAAACCTGAAAAGATCCTCAATGTGAATTATTCATTTAATTCAATATTATGTAAGGCTTAAGTTCGGGGCCTTATACCATTTCTAGACATCGATGTCATTTTCGATATGCTCAGATCTCCCATGATATTTTTTATGATAGAAATGAGTTCTTTGTATAAATAGCTATGTGTGAGGGCACTCGATATATCTCATAGTACTTTTAAGTTATTTAATTACTTATATCATATCATGTTTATATTGTTTATTCCAATAAATGAATTGATAGTATTCAGGGCCTTGACAATTATGATATTTCATAATTTTCATGATCAGTTTTTGTTTGTTTTCATTGGTGAAATGATACTATACTCTGATTAAATATACAACCATGGCCCGCATCTGGAGACAGTATTCATTATATTATGATAGCATCTACTTTACCCCATGATATCTAATTTTAGTATATGGATTGTTAAAGTGGACTTCTAGTGGAAATTCAACTCAGATACAGAAGTGTTAGTGGATACAGAGAAGGGTTCTATCATGGTATCTTCATATTCAACCATTAATGGCTTCACAATTTATTTATTTTTGGGTTTTACAGGTTGTTCATGGAATTTCATCTTGGATTTCTCTTGTTGGAAAGAAAAATTTTTATAATGAACCAGAAAATAGAGATGGTTTATTAGTTTAATTCATATAAGATATATTTTCAGTAGTGGAACGAAAGAGAAGACTATGTAGTAATACTCACCATAAGTTTTTCAACTATAAAATATATAGTGTACTATGATGCATCTATATTTGGACTCTGAGAATTTATGATACATGATGGAAATGTGTTTACTTATGAACGTAAGGAACATAGATCATATGAGAGGAATTTTCATACTCGTGGTCTAGATTAAAATAATATTTTACAATATATAATATATCATAGACACTATGATTCGAGAAAGAGGTTCTTGGTTTAAAGAGACCAAAATACCCTCTGGTATAACTTTTCCCAGGGGGACATAAAAATTCATTATGGGAGGTGGGTCAAGTATCTGCAACATTTCATCATTGAATGGGATTATATAATATGAATGTGTACTTTCATTTTTGACTAATTTATCCAGAAAACACAAAAAGAGGCAGTAGAAGAGTATTTTAAGTAGGGAATAATGGTAGAACTCTTTGAATACATGCATTTATGTTTTCCAGATTCTATGTTATGAGTATCTATGATGTAAAAATATATTCTATTCTTGCTACTTTATTGAATCAATAATGTGTAATTATATAATATAGAGGCTATAACACAATGATAAAATCAATATAATGAGGATATTTCATCAGGATTATCTCTTAGTATAATTAGTGATATTATTATATAAGGATGAGTATGGATTACTACAGGAATGAATGTGGATTAAATGAATGAGTTTCTTTCCCCTATACGGGTGGTACATCAATGTATAACAAATATATCATGATATTTATAGATATTAATTGTGGTCACAAATGAATAAGGATGTAAAAAAATTTGTAGAGAAATTTTTCACATGTATGCAGATGATGGTCATTCATCAATGGCTTAGTAGGTGATTTAAAACATTTTCCATTCCAGAAGAGAAATTGGATAATGTCTCAATGGGTTTTTATTTGATTACCCAGAAAACCATGCATGGACAACTTATTATTGGTGATCCTATATCAAATTACCATGGTATAATTTTTTACCAATTGCAAAGACCTTCATTATTGATAATATGGGTATTTTATATGTGTAGGACAATCAATTATTGCACAATGTTCTGAGGGATAAAATATCTAATAGAGATCCTTATATTATGTCTCCGTTCTGGTAGGGTTTTTAGATGACTTTCAGATGACTTGTTCTTTTGACTATATGATTCATAGGATGAAAGTAAATATGAAAAAACAATTCTCTTTATCAAGAATATGTTATGGGGTTATATTTTGGATTATGATGGTTCATGGGAGAAATATATAACACTCATTGAGTTATCTTACAATAACACATTCTTAAAATCAATCTAAATGGAATCATTTATGGATCCATATATATTTTCTTGTCGTTTTGCACTTTTTTGGTAGTAGGAATGTGATTCATCACTTTTTATACGGAGTCTCACACATGAGCAATATAATTTTGTTCAACTAATCCATATTTGGTTGGTTTTTATTCATAGTAATAAAAAATATTTTATTGATAATCATATATGACCTTTGGAGTTCAAATTTGGTCATGATGTTTACTTTGGGTGTTTCCTTGGAATGGGGAATGCCATATTACGAAACAATGAATGGTAGAACCCATATTTGTTGGGCTGTTTGAGATATGGGAAAAGGTTAGTCTGGTGGGGTAACTATTGAACCTTCCATAGAGCTACAGTACCATGCACTGTGTGTTTTATGTATTTTTTATTTTGATAATATCATCCTGACTCTTTACATGTGGTAGGTGATATTTATTTTGAGCTTGGTGTAGATGATTCTTTGAGGAGAACTCGAAATGAATTATGAAATTCAGTGGGATGTATCTCCAAGGAAATATAATACCTATTGTTTGATTGCAATGGAACATCGGTTGTTTTCATGTGGAGATCTCATATAGATATTCTAATATATATGATCGTAGTGGCTAGTTTTTTTCATCGAGATGCCAAGATGATTCTTGGTGTAGTTCATTGATAAGAAGTTATATTGTGAGAATGTAGTGTTATATTTCTATTTTCACATTATATACCGCTTTGAGATTTTGGTGAAACACTTTAAATTTGAATTTCCATCTTCATTATTCATTGATGGTAATATCTCTTTTTTTATGTGGAGAATTTGAAAAGAAAAATGAACTATACTTTGGGATGTAATTTTTTTTTTTGAATTAATAGAATCTGATTTTAAACATGTAAAGTCGTTGTGAAGGCTTTTAGTGGTTTGGAACAATTTGCAGTGGTTTTGGGATTTTACTATAGTGGTAGGGATGACAGAGGTCCTCTAAACACATTCACAATGCGAATGGTTTAAACAATATGAAAGCATTTTCAAGAATATGTGGTGAACTATTTCTAGGTGTGAAAATATTATCTATTGTAAAAACTAATTCACATAGTGAAATGGATTATTGAGATTATTTTATCCCTAGGTGACACATTTTTCATTTTTTCTTGAAAGTCTAGAATTACACATTTTGAAGGGATTTCATGTTATGAATTTCTATAGACCAGCAGTTTTAAACAACAAAATGTGTGTGACTTATTTTTAATCTATGTGAAACTATGTCTCTCTCAAATTATATGAAAGCCATTGGAGATATTATAGTTATTTCTTCACATCCCAATATCTCAATCAAGTGTTTGATAACTAATGAGTTGTTTTACATTGGTTTTCCAATCACTTATTCTTATTTTACATTATCATAGTGTGATCTATTAAATGTTGTTGAATTTGGTTTTAATAATGTGTGATCTAGGATCCTCCCTATTATATCCTTCATCATTTTTTCTCATTGGAACTATTGGTTGGGTATTTTAATTGTATATCCACATAAAGGTATGTTTTCTAGAACAAAACACTATTTTCAATTTCTATTTGTTTAAATATGTGAAAATTATGATATTTTGAAAACTTAAAATGTGTCATACTATTATAATAATGGGTGGGGATAATCATATGGTTGGACTACTCGATGAATACCATTATATATCATGTTTTTGAGACTTGGATTGAATAATATAATAGGTTGATTCTACCATGGAATAATAATGAACTAGCTATTGGATTAAAATATGGTTTAGAATGACATGAAATATCTGGTGATTCCATGTGATAGATTCACTTTGGAAAATGGATTAAATAATTATTGAAATGAATGGTGATAATGGATATGATATTGGTCTGTACACAAGAATTTAAATTAATTAAGATATAATTTAATCAATGAATGAGTAATTGAAATTCAATTGGTAATTATATGAATTTACATTATGAATTATGATATTATGTTATTTGTTCATTTAGATGAGACTTGTGTTTTGATTCATGATTGAATTTCAATATAAAAAAATTTCTCGGTGATGCTGAAATGATTATATAAAGGTGTTTTCTCTATGATATTGAAATTATTATACAAACTGTTTTTTCCAACAATGATGAAATGATAATATAAACTAATTTTTTGGGCAATGATGAATTAATTATATAATCGGCTTAAATTGATTATGTTCAGATTCTTATTGCGCTTGACCTGGTTATGATGAAATGATTATTCATAGGACATTCCATATTATGTGATTATGCTATAGATATGGGGTAATGACTTTCATGGTAATTCTATAATCTCATAAATATTTCAGCATATTTTCAAAGAAGTTTTATTATTGTGTCCTATTAATTTATTAGTTAATATTCATATGGATTTATTTACTTCATTAAATTAATATCATACTGGTTTTTTTAAAAATGGTGATTTTGACCTCTTTAGTTTTACTAACACCTTATTATATCCATTGGTTGGTACAGAGAGAACTACATGGATGTATTATTAGACAAGTACAAATGACATTGATTTTTATTGTTGCTTTGTAGATGGGATGGATCATATATATGGGTCAATCATGGGTTTCAGGATTTTGGAATTTGGAGTATAATTTTTTCATCATTGTATTTTATCTGTATTACTTTTTGCTGACATTTAAATACAATCTACAATAAAATAACATGGTTTATTTTTTTTGTTTTATTTTTGTCATCATTCATCTTTTAGATATATGATGAACTATTCATGTTATTTATATTACCATAATATTTCTATTTCCACTATATTGAATATTTGTGTAAAGGGTTATAGTATCCTCACTTTATTGTCCACACCACCATTTCTAGTCAAAAACATCATGAATATGTGGAGGCAACCATGATTTCCAGTAACTAAGACAATTTATCCACTTGAGAGTGTGACATATCTGGGGATGTTACATAACATGATTGAAATGGAATTCAAAAAGAAAATCTAAAACATCACCATTATGAAAAATTTATCTTATAAATTAATGGATCTTAATAATACTTTCAAATTTAGTTTGTTGTAATATTTTTAGAATCATTTATTTTACTTTTCTATTACATGAACAAAAAATGTATCGACATTATTTAACAATATAATGTAATTATACCATCAATGAAAATTGAAAAAACCATGATAAAAAATAAATTCTAATATATAATACAAATTTATAACCTAACCGGAACTATATTTAAGATTATGAAAAAATAATAGATATACTAATTAAAAAAGAGTATAATTTTGTATTTCTCCATTCATCTAAATAATATTATGGTCAAAATCAAATAGAAATGGTACCATGTTTTTTAGATATTAAAAAATGGATTATAATGGCAATTATACTATCAGACAATTAGATAATTTCAAGTTATAAATACATTTTAAAATCATAACTAAAAAGTTTAACAATATTTTTCTAATATTACCCTTACCAAGGTGAAAAATAATTACTATGGTTAGTATTTATAATTATGACCAGTTAAAGGGACCTATCTACTAAATATTAGCCTATTAATTCCAAATATATAATCAAATTTATTTACAAAATATCCATTTTAGAATAAATAAATTATTAAATAAGCACACAATTCTCAATGAAAACCGTTATTAAAAAAATGATTTATAATAATAAAACAACATTAATTTGTATCATATTCCCATAAAATAACAGTAGATAAATGTTAGATAAATTGATTGGATTTTAATTATATACATTTCATTACAATAATTTATCTGTTGTTATTAATTTTATAATTAATGTAAAAACACATTGCACAGATAAAAATAATTTTTAGAAACATATGTTTCAAATCCTAAAATTTAACTCAGTCCAAAATCTATATATATTCTAAAGTTGGCTTTTTTCTGCCTACGTGTCACCTCTACATGAAGCCACGTCCCCCTAAAATGTGTATACAGTGCTCCATACCTAAAAATACATCCCAATTATCCACCACCGCTTGGGATTTCTTCCCCCTCCCAGATTCCCAACCCCGAAACCCCTCTCCCTGCTCTAGGGTTCCCAAAACCCTCTCGTCTTATATAATCTACGAATCTAATCTCCCTCTCCCCTCCACAAATCCCTTATTTGTGATTCTGTTATCACGTCTCCCCAAAAATATATCCTCCACCAAGAAATCGAGTGCCTCTCTGTATCCCTCCTCTCCCGCTCACGTTCTCCATCCACATAGGCTAGGGTTTCTGCATCGACACATCCCTCTCCTAGGCCTACTTTGCATCCGCCACCATCCGCTCCTCCTCCATCCTGTTTACCTGCTCTGCGTCGGTCTACTTCGCCTTCGTGTCACCGATTTTCACATCATCATCAACCAGGTAATCCTCCTCTGAGTACTACTACCCTCTATATATCCAATCCATACCACTCTCGGTCTCAAGTTTCATATCATTCCCATAAGGTTTGTGGTTACCATCGACTCCCTTCGAAAAACCTTCGAATCATGATTTATTTCACATGTATGAACTATAACCCTACATTTACAGGGGGTTTGGATGCACCAAAAACCACCTTTGTCTCAGTATTTTTATAAGGACCCGACCTTAAAACATTATTTGATCTTGAATTAAATTGAATAATTCACATTGAGGATCTTTTTAGGTTTAGATTTTTAGAGAATTAAGACATAAATATTACATCTCCATGATTAAAAAGTATACACATCTACTCAGTTTCCATTTTTTCACAAAATAAAAATTATTGAACAAAAGAGTCATGTCTAGTTCTTGTTTTAGACAGCATGACATTTCATTGATCCCAGCCTTGACCTTGTTCCACTTTATGTCCGGTGAAAAATATTTCAAAAAAACATGGGATGAGCATAAAAATTTCAGTAAGGGTTATAACAATATGGAAAGAAAACATTAGTCCTTGTATACATAAGAATCAATGAAATCGTATTTTACTCATAAAACCTATGCAATTTAACAGAACTCATGAAATCATATGATTTATGCATAACTCAATAGAAATCATATGACATAACGGTAACATGAGGCATTAATAACATTCTTATGTAGGGAGTAACCCTCATGGTTACATTTGGAATACCCACCACAGTATATTCCCTAAATATTTTCGAAGAAACCTCATCATTTAACTGCTTCGTGTTACCTAATGCATTGGAGAGATATCTCGGGCTCACCCGCCCTTAGTTTATCACGGATCCACCCGATTTCATAAACATTTCCCAAGAACCATAACATAATCATAACACTTAAAACATGCATAAAATAAACATAAATTTTCCACATATCAATCACAAGAGATAACATCATGATATTATCATAAATAAAAACATCTAATAAAATCATTAAAATTCTATGAGAGAAATATCCCTTTATACTTTGAAAATATTAAAAGAAGACAATTTTTAGAATCAAAGTTTCATATACCACTTCAAAACTTTTGAAAGGGTTTTAAAACATTCATTTACATATAAATAAATTCTTAAAACCATTTTTAAAACATGTACATGGATGATAAATGTTTAAAAGAATAAATCTTTAAAACCATTTAAAACAATGTTTTAATAAAAGAGTCCTTTTCCATTCTGAACATTTAAATTATAATCCATTTGAAAGTAGAACATTTTAAAAACATTTAAATTACTTTAGTATAGACATAATATGTATATGTAATGTCAAAGGGGTTGTATATACACTTTATAAATTAATAAAAGTGCATATCATTAAGAAATGTCTCAATGAGAATAAATTAAGATGTAATCCCAATCAAGGATCATGCCATTAGAGCAAGGATAATGAAATGACATTATTATGTGTGAAAAATATAAATACACTAAATATAATTGGATACTAAGTGTAAAACAATCATATGTCATCAAAACATATTCATAGAAAGACATAATCAAGAAGTAGAGGTTTAACCCAAATAATTGGAATTGGGTGAAGAAGTTCCCTTGCAAAAAATCAATATCCTAACAGTGTCACATCAAATTTTAGAAAAAAGAGTTGATGAGAGAGATAAAGGGTATCTCAGCACATGGGAAAAAAATTACACCAATAAGGATATATAAGATCATATCCAAACATAAGAAGATGTAATTTAAAAGACAAAACAAAAAAAAAGTCGTTTAAAAATAGGAGGGTGAAAGGTTCCCTTACCGACTTGGGTAACTTTTGAAATGTACACCCCATGAAAGAGGGACTATACAACATTGATGTAATTAGTCATAAAAGAAAGTATATTATGCAATGTTTATAATAATTTTCAGTACATACACCACTCAAAGGAAATGGTGGCAAATGTAGCATAAATCTCACGTGAATAAAAGTGAGATGAAAAACCCTTTATGAAAACTCGGTAGCCTAACGACGCCACATAAAACTTCCAAAAATGGATTTATGAGATCAAATAGGGTCTCTCATAATATGAACATAAAAATTACAGAATGAGGAATATAAAATAACATCCCCAAACATAATAAATATTCTCATAAAAGAAATAACATAAAAGAGAGTACTTAAAAAGAAAGAGATAGGTAAGATCCCTTACCTCAAGTCCGACTTGTCTTGTTAATTTAACAATATTCCTGAATAATAAACACTGGTCAATTTATAGTTGCTTATGGACCTCCTTTGAATTTTATTATTCAGTTCATATCACATATTATAATGTTATAATAATTGGTTAATAATGTGAGTTCATATCAGACGTTTTTATCGATGTTTGGTACATGAGTCAAAAATGAACATCTTTGAAAATGAGTGTCCATGTAGTTATAAGTAAACCATCTCCAGAATAGTATTAATTATTTAAGTATCATATATATCCAGTAAATATTCATTTTATATTATTCCATTACATTTGGAGATAAAATGAAATGAAATTCACCGTTCATGGAGACCGTAGGCCGTACGTACGCATGGACTCTAAATTCATTTCTTTGTCATATTAATGGAATTAAAAATAAATGAGAGAGATGTATATTATAATTCCAGTATAATATATATGTTATATAGGTCACATATGTTCATTAAATTCATTCTTCATACATTACATGTATTTCATGAACGAGTAACATCACTTGAGGTGGAGGTAGTCCACACTTCCTCGTATGAAATTATCGCATTTGCAAAACATGAAAAGAATAAAGTTATGTTTTAAATATAAAATAAATAATTATAGATCGGACATAAATATAATATATATCATATAAAAATATTTCCATCATAATTTCCACCATGATAGGTGGTAGGAGAAGATAGAACAATCATCCTTTCGTGAGACAGTAATTCGCCATCCACAGAAACAGTATGTTCATTAACCATTAGACGGAGGTTTGTGTAAGTGTATCTAGAATAATTTCCATAAAAACATACTATTATATTGAATATACTGGTTGTTTTGAAAAATAATGGAATAAAAATATTTTAGGGGTTGGAGAAGCAAAATAAAACAAAAGAACATTAGGGAAGACTTTACCTTTAAATCGGGTAACTCCCCTTGGTTTGAACCAAAAGGATTTCTTGAAGAGATTTCTGCCTAAGGTAAGTCTTCTGAGATGAGTAGAGGGATTTGGAGAGAATAAATGGGTCGAGATTGGCCGATCCAATGGCTCTAGAGGTGTGGGTAAGGTGGTAGAGGTGGGGGCCTTTTATAAGAGAAGAGGAGGGGCACTCTTGGAAAGTTATAAAATATTACTTTATTATAAAATGCATTTCGGATTTTCAAGGTCCCAAAAGGATATCTTTCGAGTATAAGGTGATACGGTTTCGAAATAAATCCATAAAATTGGCTTGTGATAAGTTTTAAACTTATATATTACCCTATCTTTGAATTTTATTTAAATCGTTCATTTATGAGGTAATCACTGCATCATCACGGTGTCATAAATAAATTAATTAATTGAATGTCTAAAAATTATAATAAAAATATAATGATGTAGGAAATTGTTTTATATTTCTAATTAATATTTATATTCAAAAATATTACTTGTATAACCCCATGTAAAAATTGTTTTAATAAAAAATACATGTTTGTGACATTTTAATTTTAACATTATATAAAAAGTTACTAATGTCATTTTCCTACCAATGTGGCTCCATGGGGTCCCCAAGTTGACTAATGGATTGTATTGGTCGGAAATGACTCATCCAATAATGGTAGGACATGTTTCAAGGTCATTTCATATTATTATAACATTATCTTTACCTTAAATTACACTAATTACCTTTAATAACGATTAATAAAACTTAAAAGTTACTATTCGCCAAAAAATTGTTTTAATACCATTGAACCAAATTTTATATCCTAATGAAAACCATGTATGTTGGATTTATGAAATTAAAATCACAGAAGTGGTAAAGATTCATTTAAATGAAAAATCAGTTTTTTTAATTACCACTTAGTGGTTTCACTATTCATCAAAAATTGATGTTTTTCAGAAAAATACCAAAAATTCACCCTAATATATATTTGATCGTTCAAATTAAAAAATGATTTCTATTTTAAAAAATTCAAAGCATATAAGTTTCATTAAATAAATTAATAATTAATTCTCGTTGTCAGAATAAAAAGCGTATTTTTATGAAACAATATATATCAAAAGATTGACACTAGTTTAAGTCCAATTTCAAAGTGAAATTAATTCCAATAACCAAAATTGAATTAAATGGTAAAAATATATTATAATTGGACTTTAAAACCAATTCAAAAGATAATCTAATCATATAAATAAAGTAGATTAAAAAGTGGTTTTTAATTAAAATAGAAAATTTTTCACTATTCATTAAAAAATAAACTTGATCAGAAAAATACCCAAAACTTACACAAAGTAAATTTTGATGATCCGATTCTAAATAATAATTTTACATGGTCCAATAAAATTTATAAGAGTGACCAAAACTATATTAAAGAGGGTTCACCTTCAAAAGGAGATAAATTGATCTTTTAGTGAATTTTAGAGTATTTGTGCTTAAAATTGAATTCTTTTCTTATTGTAAGACTTTATATTTTATTCCATAAATGTAAAAACATTTAACAAACACATAAAATCATATTTTAGTTATTTCTATTCATTCTCTCCAATACAATTTCTAGTAATTAACTACCATTTAAAATAATATTATTATATAATTGGAGTGCAACGTAAGATTTCAAAGAAACTCGTTGTTGCGTATTGAATACTCCATCGAGCATAGCATTCCCTTTAAAGTAATA
This sequence comes from Viscum album, assembly GCA_963277665.1. Classification (NCBI taxonomy): domain Eukaryota; kingdom Viridiplantae; phylum Streptophyta; class Magnoliopsida; order Santalales; family Viscaceae; genus Viscum; species Viscum album. The sequence continues at coordinate 251,280,641 of OY728139.1, forward strand.
TTAATATTTTATTCACAAATATTAATAAATATTAAAAATTAATATTCTTTATTTACCTGGGATGTTACTTCCTTACGCCCTTTTGGGAATTGCGTACTCAAAATTTTAAAATTGGGCTTGGAAACATCATTGAAATCCCCACATCAGAAAAGGAGTAAATTAAACTGTCACTTTAAAAGAAATAAAGGGAAGTACAAAGGTCACATGTGTTATCCCATACTAGTATTCCATGTAGGAAAACATGGACATGGAAGAGAATACAAAGGGTCATGTTCTGATGGAGAGTGATAGAAAACATGATTAGGAGAAAGTAAACCACAAGAAAATCACAAACTTGTTATGGGTTAAACGGTATTTGATTCCCCAGTAGGAAAATTTAACGGAAAATATTTTTGTTTTAAGTTAATTTTCATTGAGTAATTTATTTATGAGCTTAAATAATTCATAAGGGAACATACTTACTTGTCGTGTACACTTTCATCTTTTAATAGATTTCTAAAACAAACTCATACATTCTCCAAATGATGGGTATTTAGGATGAATTGTTCACATTAAGAGTACTATAATCAACATCTATAGAATCAATTAATCCAAAAAAGAGAACTATATATTTCCCATATCTTTACACAAAAACCAAAACCAAAATTTTTAGTATGAGATCAGATAATACCCAAAAAGGATAATCCTTTATAAAAAGAAAATCTATTCTTAATCTCTAAAATTTGTCCAACAAACCCCAAAGTTCAACAAAGACCATTCAATAAACTAATTGTCCATAAAATGAATCAAAGTAAACAAAACTAAGATTCAAAACCAAATATTTGAAGGATTTAATCACATAGTCTTCCAAGTTAAAATTAACATTTATCTCCAAATAACATCAGTCTCATATAGAAAAGCAATAATCCTAATAATATATCCTCCATGATAGGTAAATACTTTCCTATATAACCCAAAATCAAATTTTTCTTGATTCATAAAATTATATAAATAAAAATAATAAGTCATACTAACCAGGGATTTCACGTAGTCCGGTTGTAGGTGATGCGCCCTTATCACCCTTCAGTTGTGGGTTGGATTCATGCAGCCTTAACAAATGTGACGGGTTGTCACCCATCCTACGGGTTGTCCTTTTTATAAAACTCCAAAAACAACCCTAACATGTTTTAACCTCAATGGTTTCCATATACCTCCCATGTTCATCCAAATTCATTGCAATCTCAACATATTAATCCTTGAAGTCTTATTTCACCACCATAATATAAAATAAAATGATTCCAAAAAATGAAGAACATCATACCTTGAACATGGTGTCTATTTGGTTTCATCATCATCATGTTCACATAGTTAGAATTTCCATGCATTGAAACAATGATTTAGAGTTCCTTCAAAATCATTTTCTTCCTCCATCCAAATACACCTTGTACAACATGGGTCATATGGGTGTTAAAAAAACAGTTTTGGAAAAAAATCATGTATGAAATATAATTTCAAGACATCTAATAAGACATGATTTCGATAAACTATTTTAACTGAACTTGAGTTGAAACTATCAATTGATGGTTCTTTTAAAATACCATCGGTATGTGCTGAGAGACTATATTTTAAAAGAAAATATAAATAGGTTGAAAATGGGTCTACTTCTTCAAAACCTTCTTTAAAATAATAATATGCTTCAAAATCTTGTGATAAGGTAAAATATTTTAAAATTCCTTGATAATATCTACCTTTCTTGAAAATATGAGAATATTTTAAAAATATGAGTTGTCTAAATACAACCCATGATCCACGATGATAACGAGGAATAGTGGAGGTGTTTGATATCTTAAATAGCTGCTTGCAAGTGAGTTGTATGCTAGAAAAATATTCACAATCATCTGAACATGACTTTGTAATAATTATTGGAAGAAATTATTAAGGAAAAGATACTAATGTCATTTGAGATCCTCCTCCTTCCATTTCCTTGATATGAAAAAGTTATAAAACAAGATTTAATTAAGATAATAAACATAGGGACTAATCATGTGTTTAACGAAAACTCTGAATCCCTAAAGTTGTCTAAACCGACCTCTGATACCAACTACAAGGACCTCGCCTTAAAACATTACTTAATCATTAATTAAATTGAATAGTTCACATTGAGGATATTTTCAGGTTTAGAGTTTTAGAGAATTAGGACATAACTATTACATACCAAATATTACAAAGTAGACACATCTACTAAGTTTCCATTTGTTCACAAAATAAAAACTCTTGAACAAAAGAGTCATGTCTAGTTCTTGTCTTAGATAGCATGACATTTCCTTGATCCCAACCTTGACCCTATTCCACTTTATGTCCTGTGAAAAACATTTCAAAAAAACATGCGATGAGCATAAATAGTTCAGTAAGGGTTGTAATAATACGGAAAGAAAACAGTAGTCCATGTATACATAAGAATCAATGAAATCATACTTTACTCATAAAACATAAGCAATTTAACATACCTCATGAAATCCTAAGATTTATGCATAACTCAATAGAAATGATAAGACAAAAAGGTAACGTGAGGCATTAATAACATTCTTACATAGGGAGTAACCCTCATGGTTACGTCTGTAATACCCATCACATTATATTCCCTAAATCTCTTCGGAGAAACCTTAGCTTTTAACTCCTTTGTCTTACCCAATGAATTGGAGAGCTATCTCGGGCTCACCCGCCCTTTGTTTATCACGGAACCACCCGATTTCATAAACATTTCCCAAGAACCATGACCTAATCATAACACTTAAAACATGCATAAAAGAAACATAAGGTTTCCACATTTAAATCACAAGATATAGCTTCATGATATTATCATAAATAAAAACATCTAATAAAATCATTAAAACTCTATGAGAGAAATATCCCTTTATACTTTGAAAATATTAAAAGAATACATTATTTAGAATCAAAGTGTCTCAAACCAATTTGAATATTTTGAAAGTTTTTTAAAACATTCATGTCCATATAAATAAATTCTTAAAACCATTTTTAAAACATGGACAAGGATGATAAATGTTTAAAATAATAAATCTTTAAAATCATTTAAATCAATGTTTTAATCAAAGCGTCCTTTTCAATTTTGAACATTTAAATTATAAGACAGATGAAATTAGACCATTTTAAAAACATTTAAATGACTTTAGTATAGGAATAATATGGATATGGAATGTCAAAAGGGATGTATATACACTTTATAAAATAATAAAAGTGCATATCATTAAGAAATGTCTCAATGAGAATAAATTGAGATATAATCCCAATCAAGGATCATGCCATTAGTGAAAGGGTAAAGAAATGACATAATTATGTGTGAAAAATATAAATAAACTAAATATAATTGGATACTCAGTGTAAAACAATCGGATTTCATCGACACATATTCATAGCATGACATAATCAATAAGTAGAGGTTTAACCCAAAGAATTGGAATTGGGTTAAGAAGTTCCCTTGCAAAAATTTGATAGCCTAACGACATCACATAAAAGTTTATAAATAGAGTTGATGAGAGAGATAAAGGGTATCTCATCACTTGGACATAAAATTTACAATAATGAGGACATATAATAACATATCCTAACATAATAATTTGTAATTTAAAAGACAAAACAAAAATAAGTCTTTTAAAAATAGGAGGTTGAAAGGTTCCCTTACCGACTTGGGTAACTTTCGAAACGTACACCCCATGAAAGAATGACTACAAAACATTGATGTAAATAATTATAAACGAATTTATATTATTAAAACTGTAGAATAATGGGAATTACATACACCACTCAAAGGAAATGGTGGTAAATGTAGCATAAATCTCACGGGAATAAAAGTGAGATGAAAAACCCCTTATGAAAACGCGGCAGCCTAAGGACGCCACGTAAAACTTCCAAAAATGGATTTATGAGATAAAATATGGTATCTAATAATATGAACATAAAAATTACAGAATTAGGAATATAAAATAACCTCCAAAAACATAAGAAATATGTTCTTAAAAGAAATTACTTAAAAGAGTGTACTTAAAAAGAAAGAGATATGTAGGATCCCTTAACTCAAGTCCGACATGTCTTGTTCGTTACATTATATTCCTGAATAATAAACATTTTCCAATTTATAATTGCTTAAGGACCTCCTTTAAAGATTATTATTCTGTTCATATCACATATTATAATGTTATAATAATTGGTTAATAATGTGAGTTCATATCAGACGTTTTTGTCGATGTTTGGTACATGAGTCAAAAATGAACTTGTTTGAAAATGATCATCCATATAGTTATAAGTAAATCATCTCCAGAATATTATTAATGATTTAAATATAATATATATCCATTAAATATTCATTTTATACTATTCCATAACATTTGGAGATAAAAAGAAATGAAATGCACTATACATGGAGACGGTAGGCCGTACGTACGCATGAACGCTTCTTTCATTTATTTGTCATATTAATGGAATTAAAAATAAATGATATATAAATATATATATATTATAATTCCAGTATCATACATATGTTATATAGGTCACATATGTTCATTAATCTCATTCTTTATACATTCCATGTATTGCATGAATGAGTCACATCACTTGAGGGGGCGGTAGTCCACACGCCCTCGTATGAAATTATCGCATTTGCACAACATGAAAAGCATGGAGGTATGTTTTAAATATAAAATATAGAAGAATAGAGAGGAAATAAATATAATAAATATCATATAAAAATTGTTCCATCATAATGGCCACCGTGATAGGTGGTAGGAGAAGATAGAACAATCATCGTTTCGTGAGGCAGTAATTGGCCATCCATAGAAACAGTATGTTCTTTAACCATTAGACGGAGGTGTGTGTAAGTGTAGCTTTAATAATTATTATTAAAAAATCCCATTATATTTAACATACTGGTGTTGTTACAAAATAAAGGAATAAAAATAGTTTAGCGGGCTGGAGAAGCAAAATTAAACATAAGAACATTAGGGAAGACATTACCTTTAAATCGGGTAACTCCCCTTGGTTTGAAACAAAAGGGTTTCTTGAAGAGATTTCTGCCTAAGGGAAGGCTTCTAGGATGAGGATAGGGATTTGGAGAGAAACAATGGGAAGATCTGGGCCGATCCAATGGCTTGAGAGGTGTGGGTAAGGTGGTAGAGGTGGGGGCCTTTTATAAGAGAAGAGGAGGGGCACTCTTGGAAAGTTATAAAGTATTACTTTATTATATAAGGATTTTCGTATTTTCAAGGTCCCGAAAATATATATTTCTAGGATAAGGTTATTAGGGATCTAAATCCACCCATCCAATAGGTTTTTGACAAGTGTAAGGCTTATAATATACCTTTTCTTATCTTTTTATTTAAATCGTTCATTTATGACGTAATCACTGAATCATCACGATGTCATAAGTAAATTATTTTATTTAATGTCTAAAAATTATAAAACAAATACCATGATGTAGGAAATAGTTTTATCTTTGTAATTAATATTTATAGTCAAACATATTACTTGTATATCCCCATGTAAAAAATGTTTTAGTAAAACAATACTTGTTTGTGACATTTTATTTTTAACTTTAAATAAAAAGTTATTAATGTTATTTTCCTACCAAAGTGGCTCCATGGGGTTCCCAAGTAGACCCATTGATTTTCTAGGTCGTCCATGACTCATACAATAAGGGTATGATATGTGTCAAGGTCATTTCATATTATTATAACATTCTCTTTAGCTTAAATTGTTCTAATTTCCTTTAATCGTGATTAATAAAACTTAAAAGTTACTATTCACCAAAAAATTATTTTAATCCCATGGAACCAAGTTTTTCATTTTAATGACAACCATGTATGTCATATTTTTGAAAGTAAAATCACAGATGTGTTAAAGTTTCATTTAAATGAAAAATCAATTTTTTAACTACCACTTAGTGGTTTCACAATTCATTAAAAATTGAAGTTTTTCAGAAAAATACCAAAAATTAACCCTAAGCTATATTTAATATTCCGAATTAAAAAATGATGACAATGTTAAAAAATTATAAACATATAAGTTAAATTAGTTAATTTAATAATTAATTCTTGTTTTTAGAACAAATAGTGTGTTTTTCTGAAACAATACATATCAAAAGATTGACAGTAGTTTGAGTCAAATTTCAAAGTGAAATTAATTTCAATGACCACTATTGGATTAAATGGTAAAAATATATTATAATTGGACTTTAAAACCAATTCAAAAGATAATATAATCATATGAATTAATTAGATTTAAAATAGGTTTTGAATTAAAATACAACGTTTTTCACTATTCATTAAAAAATTAACTTTATCGGAAAAATACCAAAAATTTACACAAAGTAAATTTTGATGTCCTGATTCTAAAGAATAATTTTATTTGGTCCAATAGAATGTATAAGAGTGTCCAAAACTATATTAAAGAGGTTTCACCATCAAAAGTAGATTAATCAACCTTTTAGTGAATTTTAGAGTATTTGTGCCTAAAATTGAATTCTTTTCTTATTTTAAGACTTTATATTTTATTGGATATATGTAATAACATTTAACAAACATATAATATCATATTTTAGTTATTTATATTCATTCCCACTAATAAAACGTCTAGGCGTTAACTACCATTTAAAATAATATTATTTTATTATTAAAGTGCAACGTAATATTTCAAAGAAACTTGTTGTTGCATTTTGGGTATTCCATCGATCATAGCGTTCCCTTTAAATTAATATTAATATTTTATTCACAAATATTAATAAATATGAAAAATTAGTTTTCTTTCTTTACCTGGGATGTCACAATTTCAGTTCCTTGTAATGATGGTAATCCTCAAACAAGTCATATGCTTTAAGATTTGGTTCCACTATAACATTTCAAAAATCTAGGCATCTCAAATTTTATGTATCCATCTCAAAAACTCTAGGGATCTCCAATTCCCTTTTTTTCCAGGAATCTGTATCAGAGGTAGTAGATCCCTCTTCTTCAAGCATGGGCATGAGTACTTCTTCTCTTGGGGGTATCATGTCTTCCAGGGACATTTGAGTTCTCAAGATGTATCCTAGGATTTTTATTCAATAATGGGTCAGTGATTATTCATTTTACAACTGTGTTATAGGAACATCAAAGAAGTGGATGTTTAGGATTCATGTGCCATAATGACAAAGGATTTGTTACAGCAACTAAAAATTCTTCCTCCGCTCAGGTATTAGTATATTTATCATCATTGTCTTTAATTTTAATTACATCATTTGAATTGACATTATTGATTTTCTAGCAAGTCTTCTTTGAATTATTTTTCAATTTCGTCATGTTAGTTGCCTAAAAATTGTGATGCATTTCAGGTGTACATAATTGGTGGTGATTGCACAGAGATGTGATTCTGTGATTTTTTAAGTATTGTGATTTTACATCATTAACTAGTCTGATACAACTATTTTTGTGTTGGCGGTGATTGAAAACAGAGTGGAGCTTCTGTGATTTTTTTAGTTATAGCTATTTTAATAATTAACTAGTCTGATACAACTATTTTCATGTTTGAGTCAATGTTATTCCCTGAGATCATTTTGTTTCGACCATTAACGTATAGGAAACTATAAGGCGTGACCTCAAAGATGTAGGTATTCTTGTGTCCATAAGTACATATATATGGTACCTAATGTAATAATTTCCTCAAAAATTAAATCAAGATTATGTTACAATATTTTTTTTCTAATCTCCATCCATTTCATCATCATTTGATTATGTTGATGGTTTCAAATTCCATAACACCATTTTATGTCTTTGATTTCATAAAAAACCGTAGTAGAGATCATGTAAAAAAATAGTTTCATCCATTCTGTATTTATTGATATTATAATTCAGTTTTTTGACTTCAATCTCCCTCTATTGTTGTTTCATTGATAGACTTTTGAGGTTATAAATTCTCAATCTCATTAATATTTAAATTATATTTTTCTTCTATTATTTGTTACTTGAAAAGTTAAAAAAAAATTGATTGGTTTGACCATCAATTTCATTGGTTTCTTCCTCCAACAACCTTCACTAATGATCTTCAAGTTAAAAAACTATTGTTGTGCCCATCAATTTCATTTACTGTTTTCTAATTGTTTTTTCAATTCAAGTAAATACTTAAACATGAATTGGAAATGAATAAAGGTAATTTATCCTACAACCATGGAATTAACCTCCCTTATTTATATTATATAAATACAGGTAATTTGCCTTCACTATTTAATCCACTATATATATTTTTTATGCACTAAGAAAATATGAATCCGATGATTGTTATGCTTTAATCCTGGACTACAACAAAATTTCATCGAGGCCCATGAATATGAGCCTGCTTTGGTGTGGCTTGACCAACTTCTTTGCTTTGTTTTGGGGAGTTATCTCTAACTCATTATCTCTATAACATATATTTCTATTGACTTCCATTTGATTTTATCAAAAAAGGACCACAGAAAGTGGAGGATATCCAAATAAAAGGCCCATGTATTCCTGAAAATTATGCACCCACAGTTTTACTTCTGGTAAGATTATGGGTGGCCATATTATGCACCACGTGATGTATGGATTTTCACCCAAAGAAGAAGGAAAGGAAAATCCATATCATAATAGATTTTTTAATGGATAGGGAGGGAGAAGATGGATCAGGATTAATCCATTGTTATTTATGCTAAAAATTATATGACTACAAAGAAATTTCATACAGGCCCATGAATACGAGCCTGCTTTGGTATGGCTTGACCAACAGCTTCTCTTTTTTCTGGGGATTTATCTCTGAGTTATTTTTCTGTAACACATTTTTCTGTTGAGTTCTATTTTATTTTATCAAAAAAGGACCATAGAAATTTGAGCATATCAAAATAAAATCCCCAAGCATTCCTGCAATTTACGCACCCAGATTTTTACATCTTCTAATTCTATGGGTGGCCATATTATGCCCAACATGATGTATGGAATCTATATATCTTCTAAAGATTGATTTTTTATACCTACGTGTAACCTTTGTAGGCAGCCACATCTCCCCATTACCTTTCTTTCTCCATCGTCTACTCCCTCTCACCCCACAATCTTCGTCCCCCGCTCGTGTTTCCACTCTGTGGCATCTAGGCTTACCACCATAGACGTCCACCCTCATCCACGCCTATTTCACTACCACAACATCCTTCGCGTGATGTACTTTTTTCCTCCTCGCCTGCTCCATCATCTCTGCATCCGCCCCAACTCGCCCCCCGCCTCCCTCTTCATCGACTACTCTTGTTCTGCTTCCACACCATCCCTCATCCTCCTCCCATCCTCAATCGAAGCAGCAGGAGTTCTACACCATCAAATAGTTTGTCTTGGTAAATCATTTCTTCTCTCCCTTGACTACCTCATCCATCCTCTAAATTTTCTTCATATTTAGTTTTTATTTTAGATTTTTGTTTGGACATAATTATTAAGAGTCAAATGACGATATCCCTATCCCTTATCTAGTGCTCATAATTCTTCTATTTGATCATCAACATCCATCTCAATAGAAACTGAAAACATAAACAATGGTGTGTGCTTCAAGGTATTCTTCTTCAAATGAAGCTAGGTTTGTGTTCTCTCATAACATTTGGATGCCCTCCTCCTATCTTTGTTCTAGTTTTATTTGTAAATAGATACATGCTTTTTTGATTCATTTGTTCATCAGGTGATGAAGAACGTGTTATTTATTGGGAAATTGATGGCTCAGTTTATGTTTGTACATAGAAATCCTAGACTGAATTGTATGTAAGCTCATCCAATCATCCTGGATATTTGTTTGGTTGACGTTAAGAATAAATTTTGATATGTGGAATGATGGTCCGTAGGTTTCGGCATTTTCGGAGTAGATGGGGAAGCCCAACCGGCCTAAGTAGCCATTTCTTGAGGTGATGTTGGGGGCCTTTTGTGGTGATGGTTCTGAGACTATAACTGTATACCATGATGTGACCAATATAAGATTCAAGGTATGAATTTACATCCATGATTTCCAATTTCCACACATTATCATTCTGAACTGTATCTTCTTTGCTATAAAAAAATTTGTCAAATAATTTGTATTGGTTTACATTTTAATGGGAAAAAAATGAGAAAACAGTTGTGATTTCCAGGTGGAATAGAGATTTCAATGCACTTTTATATGTTTTCAAGGCTCCTCTTTGATGATGCGACATCCAGGGCAAGATCAGATACTAGGTCTAACTTTACTGCAATGTTTTTCAATTCCCATATAACTGAATTCTAAACAACATCTCATATTCTATGAAAACAGTATTTTCAAATTAATTTTATTAGTTTACTTTTTATGGGAAAAACATATAGAAAAAATCTAAATTCTAAGAGCACCGCCAATAGTTTTTTTGTTAAATTGATCAATTTTTCTTCATGACAGAATTCTCATGATTTCACGTTACATGAATGGTAAATTTCTGGATTATTCTATGAAGGAAATTTTATTTTCCCGGGTTTTTGGAGAGGCAATGTCCCTTCAAGACTCATGGTCCTGCCATACACAGCTATACATTTTTCAGTGTAAAAAAAGCACAAGGCAATTATGAATCGCTCATCCACAGGTGTGTTATTTTGATATGATTGCCACTTAAATATGCATTCTTATAATATATTTCGCTCAAATTTCTGTGACAGAGTATTCACTGTCACCACTTTCAATGCATCTCAGAAGTGGTTTATTGAAAATGTAATCTTTTATTGAATATGCTATCTTAAATATACAGACATATAATTTCATATATAGGATTATTTAATATGAAAGCTTATTAAATATGCAGTCTTATGTTAGTTTGTTATTATATTAAATATATAGGGTTATATTTGATTATTTAGGCTTATTGAATATATAAAATTAGGTTTTGTACTCCCAAAAATATTTAAAGCTTATCTTATTTTTGTTTAAAAGCGGAAAAACCTCATATTGTTATCTGATATTTAACCATTTTTTTTTGCATCGGGTATGAGTTGTTGGATTTTCACTGATATCATGCTCCCTCTGGCTGTTTCATATATGTTGTGTATTGAGGAATATGTTGAGAGAGCACGTTCAATGTCAGTTTCGTGGACCCTACAAATTATAATACTGGAATGATTCTCTTTTTCATTGTCTATTGTTGTGATGTTTATTCATATCCAGTGCTTTGTTTTTTTATTATAAAATTTTGATTTATCCATTTGAATTAATTATTTATTTAATATCATTGATGTCTTCATCTTGAACACTTTTCATAAAAATGTTAGGTCCTTTCCAGGGACTTCAAACAGTGGCACACGATTTGATACATCAACCTTGAATATGTCTGATACTCAGGTATTACAATTGCCTTATATATTTGCTGGAAATTATTTTACTAGTCTTATGTTTGGTTTTACATTCATTAAACAAGGTACAAATTTGAATTTTATTCTATACATATAACATTCCATGTCTCAGCATAACTTAATGACCATTTGGTTTTCAGTATTCCCAATGTTTCTAACTTATATTTTATAAAATAAATTGCAATTGTTATAGTTAATTCTATAACTGTAGTCACTGAATACCTTTCAATGTGATTTACCTTGCAATTCTGTCTTAGTTCATGTAAATAGTTTGTCTTACAATTTCTATAAATTGTTTTATACCACTTTTATCTTTTATTACCATTGTGGTTATTATCACATGCATCTATTTTTACTGTTTCTCCAAATTTCATCACCAGCATCTATTATCATGTGAAGCTATTATAACACTTTCTTTAAATTATTTCACCTTCATCTATTATCTTATCAACGAAATATACTATAATTAGTTCTCAAAATTTTATTTTAACACCTGCATCTTTTACAATATTTATACTTTTTAAAATGAGACTCTTTCATCATCAATTATCTGAATAAAACTTCTGACATGGATGTTAATAAGTTTTGATCTCTTTGAATCACTAACTGTTAGGGGGAGGATTCATCCTAGAAAAGGAACCATATATTTTTATGCATTTATATTTCTTTTTAATTGTTCATCTGTAAACAATTCATCATCCCTAAAGTCTGAATTTTTCATCTGTTAACAAGTCATCATCCCTACATTATAAAGATTTAAATTTATTTTCATCATTATGATCTTCATTGAACACATCATAAACTCTATTTGAGACCTAATTATCACTATTTTAATTTTCAAATTTCAGTATTCCTTTGACAACATGGTTGGAAATAAATCTGATGAAGACATATCTGGAAATGAAGGCAATTGTTGAGTTATAGATCTGTGGTTTTGATTGGAATCTTAGTCTATATTGAATTTACCATCATGATGACACTACCTTTGTGTGATCATTTAGTTCTTTCTATCACATTTTTATTGATTATTTGAATGATTTTTCAAATTAAAAATATAGTACAGAAGAGGGAATAAATCTTTATTTTAGTGGGTTTGTCAATTAAAAAAACCATACAGTGAGGCTTTGGGTGAAATGTTCTACTGTATATTTGATAATCAAAAAGGGAATTGTAGTGGTTTTATCGTAATAGAAGTTATAAGTTAAATATTTTATATGAAATGAAATGCTTCTACTAATAATTTCCTATGTTTTAGTATAGTCCATATAATTTTGAATCATAATAGGTGGTTCAAAAGTTACTTTTCCTGGAAATAGAGAGTTTAAAATATTTTCAACATTTTCTTTCATATGATTTCGTTTTCTTGATGAAATCTTCATTCTATTTGAAATGTATTCCATGGAAAATTAAATCTTAACATTTTTTTTAGTAAACCATTAATTAATTAAATGTTATATTCATAATCCCTCTTCCCTTTTGTATATGCATCCTTCACATCACAGGCCAGTTCCTCCTCTTAAACATATTTTTCCTCCTCTCTAATATAGTTCATATTCCACTATCATTTAGTACATTTTCATCATTCACAACTACACATGCCCTATTTTCTTTCAATTGTCTAACTGAGATACATTGAATTGGTATAAATGAAATTTATTTTAGTATTAATATTAAAAATTTAAATCACATTATCATGTCGTGAAAATTCATGGGTAGGGTACTAGTTATGTATAATGTTGACTTTTTTATAATTAAATAAATTATATTTAATTAAAAGATGATTATTTCATTTAAAAATAAAATTCTAAAAATAATGGGATTATTAAATTAAATTATTTTATGAGAATAAGTCAGAGGTTTTCCAAAACTGGTATTTTAAATTATATACGTAATAAACAACTATTTTCGAAAAATACTAAACATTTACTCATATTCTGTTCTGAATTAAAAACTGATATCCATTCATCTCAAATAAGGTTTGTTAAAGTTGTATAAATTAATCCTAGTATTCTCAAAAAACAATAATAAATAACATTTTCGAAGAAGGCATATATTATAAAGATAAAATGTCTTTATTAAAAAATTAGTACATAAAAATTATTAATTAAAAAATACATTGAAATTTAGTGAAATATTTCAATATATTTTTCATAATGGATAAATCGATTCATACAATTCATTTTTAAGAAATTTTTTAATTATTCCAAAATTTCTTGTATGCTTGGTGTTGTGATTCAGGAAACCTATCAAATAGTTTGAATTCATCTAAAGATAAATTTATTAAAAAAACATTATGGTGTTATCTTCTACCCTCCAAAAAATAAATTACACACTTACAAATTATTTACATATTTTAAAATGGTTTAAAATTTAAAATTACTTTGATTAAAAAACAAATCATACAATGTGAAAATAAATCTTCCAAAAAATAGGTAAGTCGGAAACATAATTGTAAATTGAATAACACATAAATGGGTTTTCAAATAGAGATAATATTGGGTGGATGTTAAAATATAGACATAGAGGAGTAAATAAACATTGAATGAATAACAGAAAGAGATAGATAAAATGGTCCTTATAATTTTACTCACCACAACACCATATATTCATGATAGGTGAAAAGTCCAAAAATTAATTAAAAATTAATGTTAAAAGATTTTTTTTTGAAGTTTCATATTCAAATGTTGATGAATTATATTAATTTAAATATAAAATAAATGATAAAATATAACTATTTTTTTCATTTATTTCATAATCATAATTTTTTTCATTGATTGGGATTCAATATATTACACTTAAATCAAATATCATACTCCATGAAATGGATATTCAAGATGGGTTATTCCATAATGAAGCATTGAAATTAACTTTTAACAAAGAGAAGGATCCATAATTTGTTCCTATTAACTCTAAATATTATCTAAAACATAAAGAATAATATCCATAAGTTATTCCTATGGAGTGTTATCTAAGTTTTAAACATAATCTATTCCATAAATTACCAATGTTAAGAATCATTAAGAATATTTCTGACCACATTTCAAACCTAATTACCTGAAATATTTGATCACATATTTTTTTCCATAACCAACTTTGTCATTTATATACAAAAAACAATTATTTTTTCATAATTCCACATACCATTCAATACCATGATTCAACTAAATTGTAATTATTTCTTAAATCCCAATAAAAACTTGATGATTATATATATTCATCCAAATATTGGTTCTATACTAATTCATAAAATAATATTACAGTCTTTTGAATATACTCTAAAAATTAAAAACAATGAAGTAAAAATCATTATATAGGACCTTTTAAACCTTTTCAACAAATCATTGACTAATCACATTGTAACCAATGTGATATCATAGTCATTGTTAATAAAAAAATTATATTTATCTCAACTAAAAATTATTATCATAACATGGAGCACATATTATGATTTTAATTAATCATTTATTTCAAAAAAAGTATCACCTTACCACTAAATCTAATTTTAGGATTATTAATACCATTCAATATATTCTTTCAAATACTTATTGAAAATATTATATACTACCATAAGTACATGTTTCATGATTATTGTAAACAAAATCTCATTGATAAACCACTTTTATAGCATAATTTATGAACCCTAATATATAAATCCATCAATCATTCATCCTTAATAATAAGAATAAAATTTTCCCTTCCTTGTCCAATGATTTATCCAGTGCAATAAAGAATTGACATGAATAATTCCCAAAATACCCTGATATAAGTCACTGAATACCTTGGAAATTTTTTTCTCTACGCACATAATTTCCATATAGATTACATAATATCATTCCTTTGAGTCATTCTCATGGTTTATTTGTTCATATTCTTGGTATATAAGAAGTTCAATATTTATTCGTATATAGTAAACCTCAATATCCATTTATCTATAACAAACTGTGATAGGAAACTAACCAAATTTTATATTTTTAATCATAAAATGATATATCAAATTATTAATAATCAAAAATCATCACATTTAATCTCCCATATCATAAGGTTTCACTGAGTAAAGATCATTACATTATTTTTTATATTTAGTGTTATCACAATTCCCCTCTATTCCAACCATTAACTAAAACAAAAAATCATAGACTACGGGAAACAAATATAGAAAGAAATCATTAAAAATCATTCATCGGATGTCTAAAAAATGACACCTTATTTTATCTCTATAAAACCATTTTTTAACATATGTTTTTTGTTGGTTATTTTCTATTATAATCATTCATTATGGATTATATATATTGAGAGTTTACTGAATAATATCCCTTTGGGTTTCTTCCAATTTTTACAGTATTATAACCACTCATATCAACCCATTTTTGTGTAATTTCAGCAAGGATAATCAATTAAACAACTATATGCACATTCTAATATACATATAGGGATATGATTTCTATGAATTATGTAGTCCATTATTACATTATCATAGGATGACCTTCTATACATAGATGTTTTCCAAGAACATTTACAATATTTTTCTAAACATAATATCCAATGATAAATTAATCCTATCACAGATAAAAACTATATAAAATATATTTTATAACCAAAATATTACAACTATTTGATGAATATTGGACTCCAAATATTACAATCCACTTCAAAAATATAATGGTTTAATTTATTTAGAAATACGTATACATAAATCACTAGTTCATAAAAAATATACACCATCTCCCATATAGTTCATCACAAATATAAATCTTTTTAGACACATCCAACATAGAATACATCTTAATAACCTAGAAAATATTTCAAAAGTAAATATTTGTGAGTCGAGATGCTCATTAATGGAAAATATGACAGACATAAATCGATGATCATATATATGATTATATAAGAATAACGTTATGAGATCAAGATTATGACATTAAAATTTCATACCCAACCTATCAAAAATCATAAACATGATTATTGAAATAAATATTTGTCACATAAAATGGAATGGAAGCAAAGAGTAGGAAATAATCATGAATCAATAATGAACATTAATCATAACATAACATGTCATAAGAGTTTCATCCAATCATAGGAATAAAAACCATATCATTTTCAATGATAAATACCAATAACATGATATCAATGTGGATAAGGAATCATTAAATGATTCCTATATCATAATGGATGAGGTATCACAACAAATTTTTTATGAGTAAAAGGCATCCCTATGTGTTAACCAGAGTGGATCAAGAACCCCATATTATTTCGCACTGTTGATCTGTCACATTAGATAATTTCCTATAATTACCTTCTAATATATAAGGATTTACCCAATAGTTTTAAGGAATTTAACTATTCCACCCATCTCAGAAAACCCATAATTATGTGTTAACAAATTTATAAAATTATCTTTATTGAATCTAATCATTACATGTTGAAAATAATCTTATATCATCAACATTTCATCATTTTATCATATCATAACATTTATAGAATAAAAATATTTCCTCATCATACAATAATAATATCATAAACCATATATAGAAAGAATAATTTATGTATCATAGAATCATACCTCATTATAGTTGAATTAACATCAGATGTTGTCATTATAAATTAAAATATCTCAACAATAATTCTAGAATCATTAATGAGGAAAAAACCCATTTCATTTTGAAATCAAATATTGAAAATAAGAATATTTCTAAAATAAATTATAAAATATTTTCATTAAAAATATCCCTGAATAATTATAAATGAATCTTTAATGTAATAGTCATTCATGACAGTGGGATATCCCATTATGTAATGAATGTTGAAAAACCCCAATCATATTTTTTTCTAAAAATGAAAAAATATGTCATTATAAAAATTATAATATGTTACAAGAAATTTTAATTTTTTAAAATTAAATCATGGGTAAAAAGTCATTAAATTGTCATATTATAATAGTAATGGATTCTTGAAAACATTTTGATGAAAACATAGACATGAACGAGAAATGGAAGGTACATGAAAATTTGTTATTAAATCATAATAAAAAAATATGTTTTCTAATATAATGAAATAATTATTTTATAATGTATTCTATAGATTGATAAGTGGTAAAAGATGAAATAAAATTTTAATTAATCAGAAAAGATTATAACTCTTCATTGAGAAACCAACATTAGATTACACCTTAAGCCTCAGAAGGACAATCTTTTAGAAATATAAGAACTAATACAAAGTGGGGGGAATCAAGTGTGATATTAGTGTATATATTTATTGATATATAATTCTTGAGCATTTTCAATATGGGAGAGGAGGAGATTCCATTTTATAACTAAATATATGGGCTCCCTTGGAATTACATAATGTATTGAATTAATATAAATTAATTTTCCAGTAAATGGGGATCAAAATTGATATATTTTTAATATATGTTGGGTATATGTTTAAATAATATCATCCAATAACATGTAGATAATTTTATGTGAGTTTTAAACCCTTATTGGTTAGTTTTCCCCCTAATTAACCCATTTTATAATTAACACAATATTATTGGTTTTTAATAGTCATGTTTCAAATATGTTAATATTATAAAGAATTTTAATTATATGTGGAATATCAGTCATATAATTTACAAGATTACATTAAAATTTTTATGATTACATTTTTATGAATTTTAGTTAATCTAATAAAACAATATTTAACACAGATACTATTAAAGTCGTGTTCACGACTATTCAATATATATGACTTTAAAGATAAGAGGATTGAAATGTAATTTTAATAATAACATTTAAAACATCAAAATTATTTTATATTTATATAAGAAATTATTGTAATATGATAATTCACCAATATGGTATTGATGATATTATTTTTGAATTGATTTTTTATAACTTGAATAAATTCAATGTGAGCCTTTCATAATGATTTAAGGTAATTATTAAATTGAAAAAAACATTTTACATGATAAAAATATTAATAAATATTTTATTAAATAATTAATAACCTAATGTTAGATGTTATTATCCATATCAATAAATATTATAGTAATTAATGTCAATAGTGTGGAATTTCGTTTTTACCATTTTAATAATATAAAATGAAGGCCATATTCAATGAAGAAAATTGAATAAAGTTACCGTATATTTTAAATATTGGATGTTAAAGGATGAAATAAATTAATAATATAAGATAAATGTAATAATTAGTGGAATTTTAAGGAATTTTAATAATTTTTTGACAATATATTACTCATTTTACCAGTATCAAAGTGGAAAATATTCTCTACAATTAATATTTATAATGACAAAAAAATGGAATCTATATAAAAAAATTATCCTTTTGATCCAAGATATGGAATATAATTTTTATGATTAAATTTTTATGATTGGTAGAAATACATATTAAAGTATGCATGAAAAACACAAAGAAAGTTGTTTTTAGAAAAAAAATATTTTATGCATAAAACTAGATTAATTCTTATCTGCTACCCAGAAAAAAATGGAAGATTTTTAAAATATTAAATGGAATATAATATTTATAAATTTCATTAATATAATTCATAAATGGTGACTGATTTTATTAATTTTAATAAATACACAATACACCCATGAAAAGAGTTTTAACAAAAATAAGTTTTTAAGAAAAAAATGACTTTTACAAAAAAAAAATATGTATAATTATATTTTCTTTTTACATAATTATATAATATATGAATAAAGAATAATTATGTTTATTTATGATAAACTTCATGAATTAAGGATACTTTAACTTTTATTGATTTAATGATAAAAATTACAGTTTTTCAAAAACAAGTATTTTTTATTTTTTGCCTCAAAATAAGTTATTTAAGAAACATCATAAAAATCCAATCTAACATAAGATTGATATAGTAAATAAAACAATGATATCCAGTTTTTAAAATTATTTTTTATCATGTGGTAGATATTAATTATAATATTCATACAAATGAACTAACATAAACAATTATTGAATAAAACACATTTTTGAAACATGAAATGACAGTATTAAAAAATGACTACATAGATATTATGAATACAAAAACTAAATTTGAATTAATTTAATAATTTTTATTTATATTTCATGATGTGGTAAATCTTATTTATACCTGTCAATTTAATGACAATGTCATAATATGTCTTTGTTCGTCTTATTCCAGATGTTGAATTTACAAAAAGTAATAAAACACATACACATTATTTAAAAATAAATATATATTTATATCTCATTTTGTTACAATAAATATCCTATGATAAACCATGAAATTAATTTTATCATGATTTAATATTAGATATTTTTTAATTGAATGAATGAAGAATCAACTTACGTGTTCCGATCACTCATTATAAAAGTATATCTAAAATCAATTCACATATAATAATATACATGAAATTATCAAGGAATTCAAAATGATAATCAATGTATAATGACAAAAACATCCAAGATAATTACACATAACCAAAATAATCGTTCTTTAGAAAAATATGACAAATGGATTGGTAAATATTTTCTTTTCCTAATCGTTAATTGTAATAAGGATTTAAAAATTACCAAAATAACATTAAAGAATTGTGAGAATTACCAGATAGTATTACTAAAAATTTTCAATGAATTGACGAGGAATGTGGTCCTTTATATGGATTTATTTGGATTATGGTAGTCAATACATAGTTACAAACTATTTTCCATTTGTGTGGAAACTAATTCATTATTTTCATTGTAATCTATTATCAATATTGTATTATTAGGAAAAATTATTATTGGGATAACACAATATCTATTTTATGTAGGATAGATGATTCCAACAGTTAGTAATTTATTTACCACCATTTTTAGAACTATAAATACAAAATTATTGTTTTTTAAATGAGATTTATATTTTTCTTTATACTCTCTTGTAAATGTTTTTAACACTTGATAATATATATGTTAATCTTGGAAACATCGTCAAATTCTAATCTAATACTCTCTCTTTTACATTATCTAATAATTTTATCAATTTTATGTCCTTCTATTTAGAGATTATACCAAAATTATTGATTGATAATTTTTCAATAAACTACAAAGATTCAAATTTTAAATTAAATGTATGTAAATTTAATTTCAACAATGGTTATTATTTAAATAAGGGGATACAAATTGAGGGAGTGAGGTAAATAATATGGTTTATCTTATTAGGTTTATTCAAAATGGAAATATAGTAAATTTAAATGAGATATATAGAATCATAAATTGTAATTGGTACATAAAAATGAATAAACTTTTCAATTAAAATATTAAAAATAAATTTTCCAAAAACCAAAAAATTATCAAAGAAATAACTAGGGAACAAATAATTAAAATAAATAAGTGGAAGATGATATTGATTTTTTTTCAATAAATTATTTTTTTGTGTCAATAGGGATAAATTTCATTGAATAAACATTAAGATTATATTTATCTTATAATAAATGTTTCATTTCATCATGAATGTTGAAAATTACTTTTCTCACCCAAACACCGTCAATAGTATTCTATTGTGTATATTAATGATTGTATTAACCATTTTAACCATTATTCCACATGTATTAAAGGGTATAATCATTGTATTCAATGATATTCCCTCTAAATAACATAAAAGTATAGAGGGAAGATCTTATTCTTCAATCGCATGAGGACATCCCAATCACTCTAGTTGGGTGTCTTATGCTCTAATTAAAAAGATTCAGTATGATGACCACTATTCAATATTCTCCAACATGTAATAAATTATACATATAGTGAATACTAATTTCAATTAAAAACATAAATCAATATTTTAATCAACATATAATGTATACCATATTGATTATCATATTTAAAATATACCTAGATCCATACATTTACTGGAGATCAGTAGTACTGTAAATATCATGACATTCCTTCTAAGGTTTAATCTCTCATTTTTATTATTTATATACATTTTTATGAATATATTCAAAAAAATTGTCATTGAAATTATTTTATTCAACTAAATCAAAGCACGAAATGTTTACAAGTGCCTTTATAATTATTTTTGTAATATCATAATCAATATAATTATCAAATTTTTTGTTTGTGTGTTGTTTAATACGAAAAACATTTAGAGGAATGAGAGAACATGTGAACTCCACAATGATAAATTATTTAGTATTTGTATTAATTTTTACCTTCATATGAATATTTTAGTGATTAATAAAGAGTGTTTCCAAAAGTATTCCATTCATATTATATAGAATCTTTTTATAGAAAATGTTGTTTATAACAAAAAATTTCTTGATATTATATTAACATAGTATTTTGTATTAATAATAGGTTGGGATAGTATCCTTCCAGAACCATTCACTTTTATCTCATCATTGGTGATTTCTAGTTTTCTCACATTGGTTTACTGGTCCGGAATTTCTAATTGAGTTGACTACTAGAATTTGATGTTTGGGGATTTCATTTTCCTTATATTATGAAAATAGATTGTATCAAATTATTGATAAATATGTGAATTTTATATAATGTTTATGTATATTAAGGATATATACATTGTCCTTATTGGTACCCCAAAGGTTCAGGATCACAAAGGCTTTATTTCTCAATGTAAAATGTTATTGGTTTCAAATATGATATTTTATTTTTCTATAAGGTTTATTTCTTGATAGGTAGTACTTTTTAATATAAATTCAATAAAAATAATACATCCTCAGACTCAGTTGATCCTAGAGTAAGGGGTTTTCATCAATGAAATGGATATTATCGATATAAATTCCCAATTGCATTAGAATATGTGGATATAAGGAATTATCATGAGTTTTATAAAATTCTGTTAATTGTAAATAAATGACATCATGTTTATTATCCATATATTTTTATAGGCATGTATAGTCTACATCATGATCTCATTGATGGGGTATTACGACTCATGTCCCAAATTTTTATAAATTTTAGGATATGTTGGATATCATGTCATCAGAACGAAAAAGTATTCTTTCAAATAGATCCCCAGAAGTTAGGTAATCAAACAATACATGATCTATTATGTTAATTCCTCCTTATAATTTATTAATATGTAATTTTTCACTGGTTTTGAAATGAAGGAAACTAGTATAGAGTCTTTAAATCACTAATTTTATTCATTCAGGATCACAACATTTCAATGAAAAATTCCAAAAATTTAGTTTTCTAATATATATATTGTTAGATTACTAAATTCCCCTCTAGAAATAAATTTTTATGTTTATTCCATCCGGAACTTATACTATTCCAATAATATATCTAGTTTTTTGTTAAATAATAAATGATAAATGGAAATCTATAAACATTATGAGGTCCTCCAATAATCCTTGGAGTGACACTGTGGAGAATAGAATATTAAAATCCATGATATTATTTGAGATTCCTCACTTTTAATATCATCTAATTTTCCATGGAGGATGATGAGACCCAATCTCATCTCAAATATTGTTTCTTGTTCATGAATTTCTGTATAAGATTTTTCATATATAATTTCATGGGTGCTAAATAAAATTAATTTCCTATTATTTCTAGCCAAATTTTAAAAATTTGGTTTGGGTTCACTCAATATTTTTTTGATACCTCTTAAATAATAATAGTTGATTCCAAAATATAACATGATTTCCCTTCTCTTTGAAATTTTATGTTTGAGCATAATGTTTTGTCAATTTTTGAGTCAACAACATGTAAATTTAATTTTCTAGATAAAAAAATAAAAAAATATGTTTCATGATTTTAAAATATATATATATATATATATAATGGATATTTTCTACCCCAACAACATTTCCATAATATGATCACACTACCAATCAAGTCTAATTATATTGAAATTTTTTATTATAAAAAGTATATTAAAGAGTTACCTTATATTTTCTAATAATAAAGACTTAAATATTTAATTGGAATAATAAAATTAAATATATAATATTAAATGTTTTTGGATAATATATAGGATGTGATTTGAATTCAATTATTTTAAATATGTTACTAAAATCAAGGATGTTATTTAGAGAAAACATGACCAACAAGATAATGTGTACTTTGATGATCAACCATCGTTACTCTTAATGGATGTTGGATAGTTTATATATTCACTATAATAAAACACAAAAAACAATAAATAAATCTGAGTTACTTATAATATACCTTATATAATTCAATTCAAAACAAGAATTTATTCATTAAGAACCATAGAGAATCAATCAATTAGTATCCAATGTGAAAATAAGAACTCATAATGTAAGCACATGATTAAATCATTATTTTTTCCATATTTTCATTTGTTCAAATGTTAGTACAATGAAACATGCACTATGAATAGTGGTTTCCAATGGTTTTAATGGACTATTGAAACCCTGATTAATACTCTTAATAAAGAATGCATGTGGGATAAACAAAACAATTTAAATCGTCACACAATCCAATTTATGCATGTATTGTTTTACATTGATAATGTTTTTGTAATACTAAAAATTTTCCATTAAAAAGAATAAAATAATATAAACGTGGAGATATTATTAATCTACCATAGAGTAAAAAAATTCTTATGATTATATCACTAGAAACATTCTAAACTGATCAAAAGGGGGACTAGAAGTACATGGTGATGAGGGGTAAGGATATTGAATAAGAAAACATGAAAATAATGTCCCAATATTCCATAGGAAATTCCATATATCCTCATTTTCATCATAAATTCAATAATATAAACATTGGAAGTTGAGTTACAAACTAATAATAAATAGGTGTGCTATATTTACATCTAATATGATTTCTCATTTTATTATGAATGTTTATATCCATGGATGGAATAATATGAAAAGGCATCAAACTATGTTGTTTTTAGGAAATTATTATTTATTTTTTCACGAGGATTTAGGCACACGGTATATGTTTAGAACTATATATAATAATTACAAATTCATACCTTTATATCCTAACATATTATTAATTTTACTCAAATTTATGGAATAAACCATTACACTGAATGGGTCAATACTACACTGATATTTTATGTATATATTTAACATCATGTTTTATTTCAATCAAAACTATAATCATCACATTTAGAGTCATATAGAAAACATTATGATATATATAAAAATGACATGCCAATTTAACAGGCCTAAATTCTTTCTAATTTTAATTTATATATCTTTTTCTATGAAAAAAACCTCTCATGTGTAGAAAATATAGTTGGAGAGTTAATGGGATCCAAACATATTAATATAGTAAAAAATATTTTTAATATTGAATATATATGATAATTCATCATGTGATTAAAAATCCTAAAATATTTATTTCCACTATTTGAATGGAATAATATATCAATATCAAAATCCATAGAAAAATAAAAACCTATAATATTTATATGAATCATTTTAATATTAAAAGCATTATTTCACCATTATGAGTTAAATTATATTTTTATTTTGCATTAATTTCATTAAAATTTATTCTATAGTAAAAATTCATCAATGGACTAATTATAGATTTAACCACATTAGAATTGATATCACTTATCTAAAATGAAATTTAATATTAAGATATTATCATTATTAGAAATTTAATGTATCACTGTATATTTATTATAATTAACATTTTTATTCCCCAGAATTCATGAAACTATTTTCGTCCATTCTTTTTATTTCAACATGATTATGGAGAATATGGGATTGTGCTTAAAATAATTTCATGTTTGAATGCTCAAAGAAGTACTTTAAACTCTTATATATAATGAAATATTATTGATGTAAAACTATAGTAAATCACTTAGTCAATTTTCATTAAAAGTTTAAAAACAATCTCTCTTTTGCGACATGTTCCATGATTTAAACAACAACTACTTGGAATAAATTTCCTTATATTTTGCTCCAGTTTTGTTTTCAATTGTATACAAGGAAAATGAGATTAACATTTAATGAAGTGACTGGTTGATAGTTCATTCCATTTTATTGATTAGTTTCATGATAAATACCATTAGGAAAACTAAATAATTCAATCTCATATCATTATATTTTTATCATTTTTCATCTATAATATTAATATTATAATAGATGTAAAACTACGTTGATAAAATATCATTTCAAATCATCCCTATAATGACTAGAATATTGTCACACCCCTTACAAACCTAGACCTGAACTACTTCAAAAATAACATATACAGAATGACCTTACCCCACATTCCATCATAAAATAATTTTGAAAATATATTTATATAGAATATTTTTTAGGATAATTTTTCTTATAAAATGTATTAAAACAATAATAAAATTTATAAAATCTTTAGAACAATTTATTATATTTTTATAGGGTATGTCTCAATTGAATGATGTTTACAAGATGAAGATGTTCATCTATCATAGAAAAAATATTTATGAACATCAACTCATTGAATGATAAATAATCACAAGATCTATTTCCCACACCTGATCTATGTTTATCTTAAGTCTCTATGAGTATTATTTATAACAAGTAAATATGAATTAGAATACAAAAAAGGTTAAAAAGAAAATTTGATTCATTGTTACATGGGAAAAGATTTATAAAATAGTTAAAACACGTTTAAAATTATAAAAATAAAAAATATAAGAAAAATATTATATATCAATATCCATTAAAAATATCACTTTTTCTAATGGTAAAAATACACCAAAAAAATTATTTGGATATTCAATTTATGCTCAATGTTCATTGAAAAAAACAAACAAAAAAATTAAAAAAATTATTTTGTTTTTGTTGTTTTCTTATTTTCTCATTAAAAACACGTTAATATTATATTATATGTACCTCTAATACACATAAAATTACAATGACCTCGATGTAAAAAATCTAAAGAAACATATACATAAATAAGTTCAGGTAGAAGGTATAACCTTCTATATGATGTAAAAGGTGGCATCCTTAAGAATAAGTTCCCCTACCAAATGAATTGTAGCATCTTCATTGAAATTGTTAAGACACTATAAATTAAATATGTAACTTGATCCACTATTTTACTAAAACCCCCAACCATTAGAAATTTGATAAAAATTATTAACTATATATGGACTAATCCATTTTGCATAATGATTTCCTAATAGAAACTCTTACCAAAAAATGTGGATGAAGAACTCTCATAAATAAAAAAATATGTTTGAATCATATATTGATGGATATAATTTTTCTTCTCTTAATAGATAAAATAGTTCTCATGTACATCCCCTCAAATTTCTTCAAATTGTCAGTTTTTTTAATTTACCATTCTCACATATTTTTTAGGGATTCAAACAAAATTGTATAATAACATACTACACATGGTGCTCTACCTATAAAATAATGTGAAATCCTTTCCCAAGACAATCCTATATGGTTAAATTTTATTGGGGAATTAAAATATATTTTTATTTCTCTATGGAAATCATATATGTTCAAAATATAGTATATTAAAATGTGTTATACCATTTATTCCATGTTTTAATTATCTGTTTGTTTCACAATATCATGTTACCTATTAGTTTGGTGGTGATATATACCTGATAACTTACAAAAAACATTATAATTTTTGAGAAATCCTTTAATTTAGCAATTAATGAAATGATAAACTTAACAACTGATGATAAACCATTCTAATCTAAATATGGTGAAAATATAAGACCACATGAATTCAAAAACCACTCTAATGTAATCTATCCAAGAAAATTTTTCTTCAATTATTTAAAAGGGGCATACATTAATAATTTCTGTTTTGGGAAGATACCCCTGAATTCAATTCCACATTCATAAAATAACCCAGAAAATAATATTGGATGTTGGTGTATTATACTCCCTTTTGAGAGATTTCTTTTAAAATGAAATTTTTTACAAACCATAGAAAAGTGATGGGAATCCATATAGATTTTTAGCAATTATCATATGTTGAAAATTATTTTTTGAACTATATGTTGATATCCAATGTGTCCTATAAAATAAAAAGAGTTGTAGAATATGAAAATAGGTGTAAACATATAGTCAAGGACACATTAAAAACCAACCATGCCCCTCCCCCCACCCCCCACCCCCCCACAGACACACCCCTTAGCTCATCCCAAATATAAATTTGTGGTTCATGATAAACTCAATGGGAATGTTAAGTGACAACATCAATGAAGAAACATTATATTTTTAAAATAAAAACAATATCCACATTTCTAGGGGTATTTTTCACTATATAAAGATGATTTTCATCAGTATATAACACTCTAATTTAGTAGGGTGAATCACTTTTCTATGAAAATTATTGGGTAATCTAATTAAAGTAGTCATCCATAATATTTTAAACAAATTTATTTTCGTGAATATCTATTTTCAAATTCATGATGAGGAATACCAATCATATAAGGTTAGTAATATATGTATGCTACATAAGGTTAAACCAAATGGAAATATGATAAAAAATACTTTTGACCGAGGTATATATGAAACTGATTTTTCTAAGGAAAATAAAATAAAAGGAAGGACTTTTTTGCGATGTTGAATCTTCACTATGTATGGTCTAGGTTACTATATTTATATATTATTACATTAGAATAAATATTATTTATTCATGTTATAATTATCTAAAATATAAATATAGAGCCATCACCCATGATTTAGAAGTTGATATCACACATTATTGGTAGGATTATGGGAGGTGATGTGAGACATTTTTTAATTAATTAAATACATCCTTGTAATTTTAAATAATATAAAACTAAAAATATTTTCTAATAATTCTGATAAGTCAAGTGTAATATAAATAAATTATTTAATAAATGATATGTAGAATCCAATTGTATCTATGAAATAATTCACATCAAGAAACCATTTGGGGTATGTTAGGAAATAAATTATTTCAACTTTAAATTTATTAACTTATTTCCTCTCATTTAATATGACACACCCAAGTAGTTTCCATTTATTTACCACAAAACTATATTTCCTGTAATTCATAATATTATATTTTTTAAAGGGATAATGAAGTAAAGAATCTATTTGAAAAAAATTATCATAGTAGTATATATAAACTATGAAATAATATATGAGAACGTCCAATCAATCCAAAAGGTACTCTAAAAAATATTCATCATTTAATGCAGAAGTGTAGGACGAGAATTAAATTGACCAAATTTCAACATTCTATTTTCAATTCTTCAAAAGATAAATATAAATATTATCTTTTAATGATCCTCAATAGATATTTATATTGTAATGGAACCAAAATAATCATCATGGAATAAATAATGAAACTTAGTGGGAAATATTTTTAACATTTTTTCATTCTAATATAGTTGAATATGGTACTATTATGGGGCATGATTTTGTAAATGGATGTCAATATATAATATTCAACAATTTTATACCCATATCTGAACCAATTTATTCTTTTCATTTGATAGTACAATTATTCTATTCATCATATCAATAATTTTCACTATGGAATCCCATTTACTATTTCATATTTGATAGATGATCCCAAGAAACAGGTAATTTTCACTAATCTATTTTTACCACATTAATTGTGGATAGATGTAGCTATAATTGATCATTCCTTATGAGTTTATCCTTACCAATAAATGTGTGCCTGTCATTAAAATAGATTGGATAATTAGGGAAATATAATTTAATTTAAATTTTATTTCATTTCATACAATATATTCATGGTTTGAAAATTTTAATTAATTCCCTAGAGATATTTTGTTTTCAACATGATAGTAAATTTTTCAATAACATAAAAAAATGTATATTTCTATTATATGATAGTTGTTTTACATCCAATAGTAAAGTTTTTTGGACAGAGGGAAGGGATTTCAGAGGAGTAATGTTAGTGGGTCTTTTAATATAATTATGATTATTATCTATGGAAAGAGAATAAATATAAATTAGATTTATAAAATCTTCAATGCTAATGGGTATATCATAACAAAAAAATAACTAATTAGAATAAAAATGTCACTATTTTTCAAACTATGAAAAGTCTAATCAGATAAATTAATACCCAAAGAATAAATTAATTATGAAGAGGAAAAATAATTAGAATGTGGTTTGATGAAAGAAATTTATTTTTCTGATAGGGAAGAACAAACATTGAGATAACGTGAATAGTAGTTTTATTATTAAATGGTTGTATTATTTATTCAAAAATGTTAAAACATACATTTCTCCACCAATATCAATGGAATTTATTCCCTTATGAATATGGATATTATCTTCACTATTTTACAAAATGGACATTCATGTGTTAGTGGTTAATTTTATTAGATCAATGTGACTTCCATCTTTAGAATGTTGAAGTCTGCAATGAAGATGAGATTCTTTACTCAAACGAGGTTATGCTTGATCACCCTAGTTTGTTATATTATGCTCCAAAATGAATGTTAAATCATGATG
Organism: Viscum album; assembly: GCA_963277665.1. Taxonomy (NCBI): domain Eukaryota; kingdom Viridiplantae; phylum Streptophyta; class Magnoliopsida; order Santalales; family Viscaceae; genus Viscum; species Viscum album. The sequence goes on from OY728139.1 coordinate 251,310,393, forward strand.
ATCCTTAGGTTAAGATCTATAACATAAAAAAATATATATTGGGTAAGGGTTCATGTAACACTATATAATCCTTATGAAACTCATAAGTGTCGAACCTATAGGTATTCCATGACATCAGGAACTTATCCTCGTACAGATGACAATACTAACTAAAAAGGAGGCTCCAATATGTTACTATGTGGAAAAAATTACTTCTTATTAGGTTGAGAGGCAATAATATACAACAATAAAATATCCATAATAAATAATTACATTATGAATGTCTAATATAATATAATCATGATTTAAAAAATTTGATGTTGAAGTATTCAGTCACACATCCTAAAAGGGATCTCCCAATAGGATGACCACATAAATAAAAAAAGTAATAAAAAATGAATATAATATAATTCCATCCCCATGCCTCAAGATATCCCAAAATATAGAATATTTATATATTATATTACTAAATCATGTTATATTAGGTCTCAACCATACCCAGTCCCAAAAATGTGAGGTGTGATCGAGCACTAAGGGGTCAGTTATGCTTGAGTTTTTTTTGAGAATAACTTATCTGAACATTGATAATTCCATCGTAAACATAACTGGTATTTATATTGTATAAAGAATTTGATATTATAGACATAATAATATACTATATGAAATGTAGTAAAATTAACCTTATCAATTATTATTTTCTAAGGTGATACACATGATTAAAAATTTCATTTCATTCTAATACCAAATTTCATTGAAAATAAAACATAACACCCTAAAAGAACAAAATAAATACCTGAAACCACATCCACTACATTATCTAAGGGGAAACATGGGATAATACAAAACCCTATAATGAAAATAAATAAATGTGATACTCAGCTCACCTTGATACAATAAAAGGAGGTATTAAAAAGGAGAAAACTCCACTCATCGTAGAACCATAAAATAAACATACACCTAGGGGAATTATAGTTCAGTACAGAGTCCTATCACTATCATAAATTCATTGGAAAATCATCTAACCATTGAACAATATAACATATACCCATTTGGGTGCACCCCAACCTAGAGTGGTACCAAGCCTCCTTTACAAAGTGTTGATATCCTTCCAATCATTTCCAAACCCTTATTCACATATCATACATAAAACTGGGGGAACCATAGCTCACCCATTAATTATATCACATATACATAGGTATCACTGATGACCATGGATCGATACTAGGCTTTTATTATTCATGTTTCACAATCTCACATAGAATAAAAACTCATATTAACATATCATAAATATGTATAAATATAAATTTATACATAAAGGCACACAAAATATATATATATATATACAATGCACATATACTCAGTGGGAACAATCCTCCCTAGAACCTAATGTCATACCATATGGGTCGGCCACTCACCCGAACCATACACAAACCTATTGGCATTCTCTCCCAATAACAATTCTCATCCTTATCACTATATCCACACTAGGTGGTACTCATTGATCCTTGGGTTCTAAGTTGATACATGTAATTGGTACCACAAGATTAGTATTATTAATCCTTTATCGGGTTATATAATACTAGCGAACAAACCAAGGTCTCTTTTTCACTAGAGAGTCTAAAAACCCTATATGGGTTCATATATCTCATTCCCATTACAAGGGACAATCCAATCACTTAAAGGGGAAAAAATACCTCCACAAAAAATCACCTAATGGTCAATACTACCTCATATAATATATTATCATAGAATCCCAATACATATAATGAATGATTCCAATCTCTCTTCCTATGTAACCTTAATCCATTCCTTGGAACCAACCCGTTCCAAAAACCATCCCATGTAACCCGAATCTATGTAATCATATATCAGTGTGGGGGGAAACTCACCCCAAAATCTAATCTACGAGACCCAGGTCTCTATTTCATTTTGAAACTCCTCAAATTAAATCCCTTAGAAAATACTCCTACTAAAAAAATATTCCTTATTAATGAGAACTAAGAAATATCTCTTAGTTCTAATAATTATAGTTATCTCACTTCATTCTCACCCCACTGGGGTCTATATTTCATATATCTCAGTATATACCCAACCCATTGACTATAATTTAATGTTTTATGAACTAATATTTGGGGTTTATCATGTCTCTTTAAATTTCTGTTCTAAAAAAATATATTACAAATATTATGTAAATTTTGGTAGATCACTAATTCATGGGGTGACCAGATATCACAAGGCACATAAAAATTATATACATAAGGATATGACCAAGGGATCACAAAACTCATACAAAATTATTCATTTAAACAATGTTAATTCACTATCTAAGATATTGAAAGTATTATACAAACATTTTATCCCCTATATTAAGCCACAATATTTAAATAAATTTAACAATTTATAAAATAATCAATAAATTTTATTTAGATAGGAATAATTACATAGAAATCCCCATTCCTCATAATCTCATATAAACCTTAAGAAATGGGAAATAATCAAATTTGGACACAAACCCAGTCATTTTATAAATAATCCACAATTAGAAATATCAAAGTAATCGAAAATCCACATATTTTCTCAAACAAAACATAGAAAATTCATGAAGTTTTATACCTATATCCAAACTATTATATATTATGTGTGATTTTCGTCCTTGTAAATCAAATTTATATTGAAATAAAATCCCCTCCATTCCCACTGGATTTCACCATTCTCTGATGGAATCAATTAAAAATAGTATCATAATATAAAACAGTGTACAATGATGTTAAATGAAATCAATAAAAGAGAATAATAAATTTGAAATTATTCATTAAAACAATAAAAATTATATAGAAATAACACATCAAAAAAGGTTAAATTGAGAGATAATACAGGGGGAGATCTAAAAGAAATGTACCTCTCATTGAACTAATTAAATATTTAACCCTATAAGGACAACCACAGAAATATAGTTATAAATTTTGTTAAAAATAATATATCAAGAATTCAGGAAAGAGACTACACATGTTTTCATAGTGTAGATTTCCCCTAGGTGGCGGCATATAAACCCCAACATATCTCTATCATGGTGTGAAACATATGAACTATTGTATTACTACCCCATTTATTAGATCTAACCATCAACGACACACTATCACATAATGAACATTATGAGTTTTGTCATAGTGCAACTTGATAACTCATGCCCCAACCCCATGATTATACATATCAACGAAATGTTTCATTCTCTGATAATCATTAACCCCAACACCCCTCTTGGTAGACAATAACAACAAATGATATGGGTCAATGTTTTCCCATTAATTCTTAATGAATCATTAAAATTAAAAACAATATGATTTCCCAGTCACAATGTACGAGACACTTTCATTTGGTGACAACTGATTCCTGGAGTTACTATTTCATAAGGGTATTTCCATTATCTAGAAACTGACATAAATTCCTAAAAAATAGTAAATAACCTTCCCACGGTGTGAAAATATATCTAATGGGAAACTCAGAATATGGGTGTATTAAACCCCAATTTGATGCTCACCCAAGAACCCAAAATATCACTTAGGTCCAGATCAAAATCTCAATCATCTTATTGAGATGTTCCTAATTTCATAATAATGATGGGAATTATAATTTTCAAAACACCCCATGTTTTGAATCTATAACTTAATATTCCTTGAAAATTTCATAAACTGTAATGAAGCAGTTGTATACAGCCTGGTCACCATTACAGTACTTGTCCCAACTAATCCTTACGATCTTTTAACCTTTGGTCTCAACCCACATTGGACCTAAATCAACCACTAACCCAGTTTGTAATATTTCATAACATTGAATGGGATTCTACAACACAACTCCAAACACTAAGGATCATTATTCAAAAAAATCCAAGCTACATTATGTTTACCAAAATTGATACCATGATGACACACAACGTCCCAATACTATTTAAAGACACCCATTTCCCATCAATTGATTTATTCCCAGGATCATGGTTATCTCCTCAATAGTGATTATAATGTAATGGAAGATTTTAATCCATGGTGCACCCCAATATATTAATTTTCTATAAAAATATTATTAAATGTTTTCTAATAACAGTAACAGGTACATTTCTATTCCACCAATACAATTTCATAAAAAATAGACGTATCTCTTCTATTTTCCGACATTTTCCAAAAAATAAATCCAATCTCACTAGTGTGATTTATCTTCATGAAATCACAATTACTTAATTATGGAATTCATCTTGAGATCATACAAAAATAAAAAAAACATTCCAAATCCAACACATCATATAATTCTAAATATAGATCACAAATCACACACACCAGTTATAATGCTTTCACTATATGGACTATAAAATATTCGATCCAACCCACTTCCAGATAACACTAAAATCAATCATCTGATCGATTATAATATAGACTCAATCCAATATATCATATGAATGTAAAATATTTAATTTAAAAATAAACTAATTAAATTAGATCTCTTTTCACACCATTATTCCAATTCTAACACTACCATCTAGTTACCGATTGAGCTTGTCCATGACCACAAATGTATTGAGGTTTATATATCAATGTCAAATAAGATATTACCAACCAGATTAGTATTCTTATCGTTACTCAACTATTCCAAAATTTTCTTTATTCGTAGGCAAACATATTTCATTTACTGCAAACAAATTTTATATATTAACATCTCCATCAAACCTAAGATCCATTATCAAAAAAAAGTTCTGCCCAATCTTGTCTCACTAAGAACTAAATCCTTGACATAAATATAGAATTTATCTACATGGATACTATATAAATCTGAACAATGTGTGACACTTACCACTATTTGGATTTAATTATAACTCTCCTCAATAATAAAACCAAATAAATTCTACTCTCATATGTTTATTTATCCTCATTATTCATGATCACAAATCCTATCACCCCAGGATACGACATGCAATCAATTTGATTATGACATTAAAATATGATAAATTTAAGAAATCTTCTATCAATATATTGGAAAAAATACCATTATAAAAAAATTAATCCTCCATGACTATAGGCATCTCATTGATCACATAATTCCTCAACATACACATGGACTATCACTGATCCAAAACATATTAGAAACTGAAAAGGAACAATGTAAACATTCCCTCTCACATTGAGTAATGTAAAAAATATACATACTAATGTTCAGTATCCTCATCCAATGATGTGTGGAAATCCAAGAACCCTCCTATAAGGTTTTTATCAATTTTCTTACTTGATTCCATGTAATGCCAATTGATTTATGTCATGTAGCACCTAATCACTCAACCTGACTTACGATTACATGATTCAAAAATCATCAACACTCTGATCACACATATAAATAACTAAATACACACCCAATTTTATGATAATATCATCTTCACCTCCTAAGTAATTTCCCTCAGTAGAATCTCAACTGCAAGATGAGCCACAACTCTGGCATTTATACCAAAACCAAACCATTTAGCCATGTATAATACATCCTAGATCCAACCATCTTGGATCATGATCTATTATACATATGTAATCTATATCCCTTCATAACATATCTAATGGAACTAACCATGCATAAATATCAACAATTATGCATCTTACATTACCTCCAATATCTATTAGAACTAAAAAGTTTGGGTTAACCCCATAATTGGGTTACCCGTGTATATCATATCTCAAATAAATAACATCAACCTAAAAACAAAATACGACTCAATCATAGATCTAGACTCACAAATAACTTAAGTTACATCCCATAGACACTATGATCTCCCACTTAAACCACAAACCATGTCTTACATGGTTTGAAAAACATTTGGAAACATTCTTGTTACCATTTCATTAACACATAAAAACTCACATGCCTGCATAAAATTTCTAAGGTTCCCATATATCCCTATAAGGCATAAAATACCAAATCACCACTGATCAATGGGCACCCATAATCGTCACGTGTAAGACTGCATCCCCAAAAACCAATATTTTGTAGTTGCTTAATTACATGTATTCTAATTATATGTTACCATATCCTAAAAGGCCAAATAGTTTAGTATTTTTTAAAATGAGATACATAAACTGATCATATATGATGAAACAAATATAAAATCCATCACAGAAACTACATATCAGACACCATCATTAATATAGATTTATCAAAAATATTATTCATAATATAAATATTTTCATCCAAGGAAATAAAAAAAATAAAGGGGTGATATTTTATGGTCATTTAGGGTGCATAGACAATGGATCCTAAGAAATAACAATTATATAGACATAAATTGTAAAAAAAATTCCATTTAGTAAATAACAAGGGAAAAACATGGTTGGTCCAAAATATGATCAAATAATTCCATATAAATAATTACATGATCTAGAATACTTATCCCTAGAAATTTTAAAAATTGAATAATCACATTTAAATAGATAAATATATTATAATGATGAAATTCATAATTATGTATCTATAAAACATACCATAAAGGCCTCAACCAAGACAGAAAAAAAGAAATGGGTTAAGCCTCACCCAATTCTCAGTCTAGGTTGTCTCATGAAACCTAATAATGCACAAAGTGGATATAGAGGGCCCCACCTATCACTTACTAAATCCAATGAATTACTAATATGAATGAGTTAAATCATAAAAAACATATTCATTTTATATGTAAATAACATTCCACAATCAGTAAACATAATCACATCCCATTTTGAGTAATATAGTTAACAGTATAAAAATTGCACATCCCCAGTCAATCTAATCATAAAACACATAATAAAATATGGTAGATGATATCATAATAGATTAATATCAGTGAAAGATAATATTTAACAATGGTAATTTACATAGATAAAAATTCTTCAAAAAAATAATTCGAAATTCATGAGAGAAATACACATTTTTACATTGCTTTTATTTATTTAAATAAAATTATAATAAAATACATTTTCATTGTAAATAACCTTTTAAAATTTTAAATTATTCCATAATAAATTATAGAATCGGTAAAGGGGAAAATATGTTCATTCCATTAATGATAAAAAACATTCCTTCCATATATTTTTGGTGAAATGACACAAAGAGACTTATTTAAAAAACAACAACAATATTATTTTAAAATTGTATTATAAAATGTAAAACACTATAAAATGATTTTACCAATTAAAATTATAATAGTAAAAACCATTTTTGAAAACACATATTGAAAAAAATTCATTGAAGATAAATATTCCATAGTTAAAATATAAACGGAAAAAGTTCTAATTAGTGATTATAATGTGAATTAAACCATTATCTTGGTTTTTTTCTGTACATGTAAGAGACTATTTTTTAGTTATTTTAGAAATATTATTAACATATAATAGTATAATAAAAATATTTATTATGTCATATTTGATCCTATTATATCATATTAACACTCATTTGTTAAAAATATTATTTTTTATTTCACTATTGCATCTGTTAATCAATAAATTTTCTCATAATTGATTTTTTTGAATTTATTTGTTATCTTGCATAGGTTATGGATCCATAATTTAAAAATAAATTTTTTTTAATGAATAAAATATTTAAGCAATTTATAAATTTATTTATTCACTCTTTAATTTTGATCAAAAATAATTCATCACATCACTTATTGGAGTTAGTAAACTGATCGTATGCACGAGTGATGATATCATTTATATATGATTGAAAAGGTAATGAAGTGGATGGTATATTAATTTTATATAATCAGTATGATGCAATAATTACTATACATATATCCAATATTTCAATCATTATAAATATCTTATAAAATTGTTAATGAAAAACCAATTATACCACTATGTAGGTATGATTAGTTGTACATACACATACGTATTGCTTTAATTATTTATAGGATATATAAAACAAGGAATATCATGGTCCCATAATCATAATAAAATTTCATAACATAGATGATCCTGGAGTTATTACTTTATAATTTAAATGTAACATGAAGATGAATTAGAAGATGAAATGTACTCGGATAAGTAGGTAAAAACAATTAACTCTCATTTGGAAGTCTATCTTTAGATCTCATCATAATGGATGTAGGGTTGATATTTTTGGAAAAAAAGATCTAAAAAATGTTAGTAAGGATTTTTGGAAGATAAATGTACATTGTATGGTCTAGAAATAAATATCAAAGTGGTGTGAATAAGTTTCTGAGGATGTATCATTTTTTTATGAATGTGAGGGTCACATTATAAAATACTAAAAAAATTAAAATTATGTAAATTAATTTTCACATTAAAATGGAATAAATTTTAGTTACATATAAGATTATAGAATTATGAATCAAAATACTATCAACCAACAATTATAACATATGGTTTTATCACAGTAAAACCTTTATCATTTTGTTTAAACCCTTATTTATTCCCTTTAACTCTTACTGTGATAACATATGATTTTACTGCTTCAGGGTTAATATAATAAAATAATAAGAAAGGAGAACCATAAATGGATTATTGGAGAAATATTCATCTTTATCCAAATTGGTTGGACTTATATTATATTTTTTTTGAATTTTATATCATTTAATACATTATTATTTATTTTAATATAACATTAAGGTCAATTTTGACCTAATTCATAAGATTAACTATTACAAAAATCAATCTAACAACATATATTCTAGAAAACTACATTAGAAATTTATAAAATGTAAAATATATATACTAAATTAATTGATGGCTTTAATTATCAAAAATTATATTTATTTAAATATTTTTATAATCATTTATTTTATATTTTTATTAATTGATCAATTATTCAATCATCGTTTTATAAGATTATGAAAAATATTTAATTATTAAAAATACTAAAAACAATCATGGAGGTATAATATTTAACATTAATATCTCTACTTATATTTATATATATGTTATGAAAAACCACATAATAAAAAAATTACTAATTAAATACTTGAGTATGACATATTTGACATTTCCTAAAATTAAATACTTCGAAAACAATAATTTCATCAAAGGGGCTCCCAGAAAACATAAATTCGTCCCAAGGATGATTTGTTTCAATATTAACTCATCCAATAAAATGATGACAAATATTAGGGAAATTAGTCTAATTTTAAAAATATAATTGTTTACTTTTAATTACACGATTTAAACGTAACCATTATAATAAAAAAAATACTTATGTTACTAAGAAAAAAATACTATTATAAAAAATTCATATTAACTAAATGTGGAAATTATTATTAAAAATATCAAATCCATTTTTAAAAATTCCGAAAAGATAATTGGATGAAATTAAATTAAAATCAATCTCATTGATTGGGTGATAAAACGAGATCTTAATGTGAGAACATTGAAAAGATTTACTATTTTTTCCGTCAAAATTCAATGTCACATTGATTCCGATGAACTAAATTTTATTAAATTATATAAAATTTAATTATTTATACTGTAATACAAATAAAAAATATAATTTAACAAAATATAATATTTAGATGAAAAATATTTTTTCAACTAAAATACGGTATTGTTATATTATGAATCAAAAGATAAACATGCTAGAAAAATACATAAAAATAAAACGAAGTTAATTTCAATTTAATCCATTAAAATTTATGTTTATTCTAGTATATATAATTTATTAAAGTTTTAGAAGATATATTTATTAAAATTTATCCACTTAGATCATGAAATACTTTTATTAGATAAATACAGATTTTGTGTGTCAAAATAGATTTTTTTTCTTTAATTTATAGAAAAAACATATGTTGAATTTTAGACATTATATAGAATATGATATATATATATATAATTAACATGATTAAGTTATAGTAATTAATATTATTTATTAGGGTAGAACAAATTTTTTTATAACAATTGGTTTAATAATTCTAATTCATTTATATTATATTGTAATATATATATATATATATATTGGAAATTTTTTGGTCACCAATGTTCAATAATATATTTTCATATGTTATTTAATAATATTCATAACTACTTATTTAATGGTTATGTGATAATTTTTTTTAAATAGTAATGTTATTATTATATCATTGTTCAATTAAGTCCATCATAGCATAAAATACAAGCTATATAAGAGGATAAATTTACAGAGATATATACAATAAAATCATCGGGTGTAACATTATCCTATCATTCAATAAATTTCATTCTCAAAATATTATATTTATTTATAAATTCTAAGGTTGATACATTAATATTCTTCTGTGAAAAACCCACAACCTAAATAGGGTTGACAAAACATCCTCTTAATAAGAGAGGAAAAGAAATTACAGGGTCACCAAAAATTTAGTGTTTGAATAATAGAACAATAGTGGAATGTGAAAACATAGAAATCAGAGAGAAATATAACAATCATGTTTGATGGAGAATGGTATATAAAATAGTGATTATAAATATTACCAAAAAACTATAAATTGGTTGTTGGTTAAAAGACCATTGGTTAATCAGAATGAAAAGAAAATGGAAAATGTTTGTGTTAAAAAAATCGCTTATAGTAGGGTGACATTTTTACAACTCAAATAAATACTTGATATTTTAATCTTATATAACTACAATACATGGAAAATTAATATTCTAACATTTTGTCTATGATTCGATATATTTCAATGTAATCCATCATATATGGAAATTAATTTTCATGATGAATTATTTTCTTCCTATATAACAGTAATAATTCATAAGATCTACATGTTATTTCTTAAAAATTATAAATGATTTTTTAATCAATTTTTTTCCACATGATATCCATTATAATAAATCAAGTTATAACCTTAAATTTTTATATACATAATCCATTACATAAGTGGTTACCTAATGACTCATTAAAAATACTTTTGTCCAAATTCTAATTTAAATAAATATGAGAATGATCATTAAATTACCTAGTATAAAATTAACGTCTAATTTTACCCAAAAAACATAATGATTATGTTTTCTCAAATAAAAAATACATGAATACCTTTTTCACCTTTAAACCATAATGAAAACATTAGAGCTTCTAATAAAAAAATTATAGGTATATTTATTGAATCCAAACATGTAGTAAACCCATCGAAGATAACATAAAATATAAAAAAACTAACCATCATTATAGTATCAAAAAATAATAAATAATCATTATTTTTTCATTGTTATCTCAACATAAAGAAAATATTAAGGTTTACCTTTCATTAATCATGTTTTTTCTAGAAGCTCAACCTTCCACAAAATCACTTGTCCAAGCCATGGGTACCATTAATCCTATAATCTCTAATACATAATGAAGAAGTATTGTAGTACATTCCTTAAATATATCTTAATATTATTTTATAAAAATATCCATGGAAAAATAATATTACATAATAATTCATTAATCCAAATTAAAGAACATAAATTATTCACTTTGCACACAGTAAGAACATAAACAAGACCTCGGTCCCATTGTTTCTTTTGATCTATATATCCTTGAAACATTTGAAAGATGTTTTCATAAATCCACATATTCTTACAAATGACGAAATTCACATTTACATCATCTTTCTTTCCATTTTAATCCTCGGCTTCATATCCTTTTCCTCCAAATTTATATCAAACTCCCATTCCCTTCACGAAATTATTGAGTTTATTTTGTCCCCTGATATATCCTAATGAGATGATGATTTTTGGGAGATTAATTCACATTGGATAAATTACTGAAGTCCATAAAATTATAAATCAATCATTCTATTTCAACTACACACACAATCCCATGCATACATTGACAAACATTCAATGTTGTCTTCAAATTTATCAACTTTTTCATCCTTATTATTCCTCAGATTCAATAATTTTTTTGTATCCACGAGCTATTAATTATGGAAATATTTTTCCATTAAAAGTTGACTACAATTATTTCATTCCATGTTTTTTTTCTTCTACACCCTTTTTGTTTTGAATCAATGACTATCACTGATCTAAATCATCTAAGAGATGATAAAATACCATGATAACCATCTCTCTTTAATTACTCTATAATAGAGAGATATATTTTAAAACGAATATATCAATTACCCATCTTCAAATGGAATTATAGTCCAATTTAATAATAGAGGTTGTTTTCATTCGAAGTGGTCTTACATTATTGCTACACAAAATAGACCAATATTACCAAAATGAGTCATGTTATTTCCCATAATTTGAGTCAGCTATCCTAATATAGTTATAAGTTTTCAGCTCTAGATCCAACATAATTATCATTCATAGGAGGTCAATCCCTACATGGATTACTTGTATTCATATGGATTCCATTCTTTCTTCTATATTTAATTTCTAAATATTGGAATACAAAATATAATATCATAATATTATGAAACATAGTGTATAATATCAAAACAAGATAATTACATATCCTAAATTGGAAAATTAGTTATAACTAACCAATAAATAGTAATCTTAGTTAATTGGGATATATATTCAAAATAATTTATATAGATTCTTTAGGTTTACATAAATCAATTTTCTAATAATCCTATAAAACATTACATGATACAAAATATAATAATCCAAACCTCAATTGCCCAGATTTTTATGTGATAGTATTGTGTTTCTACTAAGTAAAAGCAATTATATCCTAAAGGATTGAAAAATTTAGTAGGTTTTGAGAACTATATACATACCTGTATCATAAATTACAACTAAAAATATAAAATAAAACATAAAATATTTAGTGGACACACCATTAGTCTTCATGATTTACCCTTCATACCAGTCATTATATATATCTTGGAATAATTGTGAAAATCATTCATAAGAAATGGGTGAGCTCAAATGATCAGATAGGGTATGTATACAGTGGAATCTATGTAATAATGATTATTTTATGTGTAAATACCTAGAGTTCTTTCCATTTAATTAATAACATGAGAATAATATGGCTGGTATAAAAGAAGATAAAATAATTCCATATTAAGAATACCATGTGATATAAAACATATACTTATAAATTCTACTAAATAATAATTAAATGGAAATAAATAACCCATCTGATAATGATGGAATTTTTAATGTTGTAAATATGAAATATAACATCAAGGCCTCATCCGAGACATCTAAAAATAAAATGGTAATGCCTTGGACAAGTGACAATTTGGTTTGTCTCATGAGACCTAGTGTTGCATTGAGGGGATATATTGAGAATTTAAATTGACTTATTAAGTCCAATTAATTACTCATATGAATGGGGTGAAACATAAACAAAAAATACATACGAAATATAAATAAATATCCCTATTTATTAAACATAATCACAACACATTCTAAGTAATATGGTGAAAGGTATCAAAATAGAACATCCACAGTCAAATTGTTCATGAACCATTTAATTAAATATGGTAGATGGTATCATAATTGATCAATCTAAATGAAGCATATGATTCAATAATGGTTATTGAAATTAAATAAAATACTCTAATAAAATCATTGAATATTCTTAAGATAAAAACACATTCTTACCTTGAAATAATTTATTTAACATAAAATAATTTATAATAGAAAACATGTTCTTTAAAAAGAATCTTCTATTTTGTAAAGGATTCATTAATACATTATGTAAGTCTGAAATATTAAAAAAATATTCATTCCAAATAAGATAAATAAACATTTGTTCCATATATTTGGTTCCTAATAGTCATAAAGAGCCTTGTTTAGAAAATTAAAAAAAATATTTATTTAAAAACATTTTGTAAAGAGTCAAACATGGTGAAAAATAAAATTAAAAATCAGTAGGAAAATAGGAAAAATATTTATTAAAAATTATTACGACTAATTGACATGGAATATAAATATTCTCTAATAGAGACTGCAATATAAATAATCCTGATTAATAATGAGATTGTGGTTTAAACTCTTACCATATGTCTGATTTCCTATATACATGTTTGAAATGATAGAATACTGATTTTAATAATATAATTAAAATATTAAAAATACTAATAATATTTATGACATCATATATGATCATATTATAACATTGGACCACTTGATTATTTATAATTTTTTATTCTATTCATTATTTCAGGTCTTAAATTTCGTGTTCTTTAATGATTGGTTTATCTTGAAAGACCTAGTAATCTTACATTGTAATTATATACAACATTTCAAGAATAAAACTAATTTCATAAATATCATATTTAATCATTATATTCATTTTTTTAAAATTTCATGAATTTTGAACACATATAATGAATCACATCACTTCTGGGAGACTGTTAGTCAAATATATGCATGAGCGATGATATCATTTCTGTTTGGATGAATGATTAAGAAAGTGGGTGGTAAATTAATTATACAGATTCAATATCTTGTCACAATTACTATATACATTCCTCACTTATATCATTATTTCTAGCATTATAAAATGGTTATAAAAAAATTACACCATGAGGGGAGACAGTAAGCCATGTGTATACATGTGAAACACGTTTATTTTCCTAGGTTGGATGAAATGTGTAATAAGGTTATACATTAATCATAATAACATATCACCATAAATATGTTACTATACTTATTACATTATCATGGAAACAACACCTGAGGAGGAAGTAGAAGAAGAAATGAAAATGGTGAGTTTGGTAAAAATTATTACCTCTTCTTCAGTGGACTTCCTTTAGATATTTTCATAATGGATCTAGGGATCGTCATTTTGGACGAATAAGTTCTCTAGAACATGGTTGTGGTTTTTGGATAGAGAAATGGCTTAGTGTTGTTTCATATATAATGATCAACTATTGTAAAAATGTGAGCGAGGTGGTGCCATTTTGTAATTGAGGGGAGGAGTCCTTTTCAATTTTAAATGGCTCCGAAGTGAGTTGTTAAGAATATAAGATGAGTAAGGGTCAAAATAATATCAAACTATGTTTTTAGACAATTTTTTGTCACATTATTACCCTTATATTTTGTCCTTAACCCATCTTTAATTCTTTTAACTCTTACCATGACAAGATGTGTTTTTACCTCTTAATAGTTAATATTGTTACAATAAAAAACAAAATGAAACACAAGTGGATCATCAATAATATTATAAACAATATATAAATTATTTGGGATAATTTTATATTTTTATTAATTTTATATTATTTAATTAAATATTATTTATTTTAATATAACATTAATACGAATTTTTACACAAGTCATTGCATATAATTTTTCAAATATTAATAAAATATGATATCTTCGAACCAACTCCTTTAACACCTCAAAAACATGAAAAATGTGTCTATAAAATTATATGATGACATTAATTAGATGAAATTATATTTATTTAAATATTTTCATAATAATTTATTCGTTATTTAAATTAATTAAACAATTAATACATCATTATTGTATAAGTCTTTAATGTAATTATTAATTTATAAAAGAATAAAATTAAATTATCAGGATGAATATAAATATTTTATTTTTAGTATGAATAAATATAGTTGAAGAAATGTTCTTAATAGAAACATATTAAAATTTTAATGAGTATTTAAAACCATAGAATGAGATATTTGACATTTCAGAAAATAAAACACTATAAAACACTTAAAATCATAGAAGTGCCTCCATGAATGCCATAAAACCTTCATAAGGATGATATTTCTTAACAAAAAATCCTTACATAAAATTAATACCTAAATTATTGGAATATCTCAAATATTTATTAAATTATTGTTTACTTCTAATTACCCAATTTACCTTTAATAGTGGTATTAAAAAATACTCAAGTTACTCTTCATATTTTTTTAAAAAAAATAAAAGTTTTCACTAAACTTGGGAATTATTATTATAAATATTTAATACATTTTTCAAAATTCAGAACACAAAATTATCCAAAATTAAATTAATATTAATCTAATCGATGGGGTGAGAAAGAGACTTTTGAACAAGAAAGCATTCAAAGGATTGATATTTTTTCGATCCAAATTTAAAGTGAAAGAGATTATAGGGACAAAAATTAGAGTAAATAATTTAAAATTGATATAATTATGCATTAAACCCAATTAAAAATAATAATTTATCATTATATCTTATTAATATGAAAAATATTTTTTCAGATATAATGTATACTTTTTTTAATATTCCTCAAAAAATAATGTTAGAAAAAAAATAAAAAAATATTTTATCAATGTAAATTTTCATATTCCCATTATAGAAATTTAGTATACATTTTACACAAAGTTTTATAAAATTGTGAGAATTTATTTTTAAAACAATTGAACCATTAAAATGGGTAAAACTGCCTTCAGAAAAACATCTCGTTTAAGTATATATATTATATTTATTTTTTTATCATGTCAAAAAAATAAATAAAATGAATAATAATAATTCGATTGAATATATTATACATAAATTAAATTAAGATGACTTAATAATTTTAATTTTTTTAATTTACTCTGATATATCACATTTTTTGTGTAATATTAATTTTTATAAAAAAAATACTTTATATTAAATTGGATTTTATATTTTTATTTATAATATTTTGACAACTAATGAATTCAATGATATATTTTAATGCATTATTTAGCCTTATTCATAACCACCAATATAATGGGTATGAGTTAATTTAATTTTAAATACCAATATTAATATTATATATTTCTTCTTTAAGTCTCACTGTTGCATACAATGTATGTCGTTGGTGATGTTAAATTTAAAAAGTGGCATACCATAATGTATTGGAAAGACACATCAAGAATCGACAATATATACTTTTTATTAAGGACCATTCCCTATCCATTTTCATATAATGATGTAATTAGCATACTAATAATATTGATCAAAACTACAGAGACACAATCTAGTTAAATATATTCCCACCCAGAAGCAATATGGTGAATCATTATATTGGTTTTTTCTAACACAAAACTGAAACAAGATCATAGTCACCAAAAATGGTTTCATCATGAAGTAATTTTATTCGAATATATACCCAATAAGGTTCACTAGATATCAATTTATGGGGGGAATGTATTGTCATCATTGTAGAATATATTACTATAAGATCCACATAAACATTCAATATAATAATTCTTGTGGTTTTGTTAAATAGAATTCCATAAACAAGTTATGTTTGAGGAATTTTTTTATTTAATTTTTATATACTATAAAACTATATATATCATCATTAATATAAATTAACTTAATTCACTTCAATATCATGTTATTGCATAATTCCAAATCTGATACATGTACACTAACCACATTCAAAGATGTTAAGTGCCAAAAAAACACTATAATTCTCACACATCATGTTTAAATACATATATCAACCATAACAGTGAACACTATGAACATTAATCTAATATCCTTGGAATCATGGACATACCTCTATAGAGTTATTCATTATTTACCCATCCAAATATCCTCTCACGATTTAGAGTGTCCTTATTCTATTTCTGGTATATTATAAAATCCTTTTACTGTTACCTCTATATAGTATCCATACCAGTGATAATACTACACCTCATCCATCCCTCCCAATATTCTAGAGGCCTCTGGCTAGTGTGGTGGTTTAAAGGTTCTTACATCGGGAGACTACTCCCCCATATTAGAGTAAAAAACTACATAAATATAAAATAAACATCTATGAAAATTAATTATAGTAATCAAAATATAATAAAGAAAAATCTCACTATAATAAAATATATGAATTCAAATAGGTATATATCTCATATTCTCACTCATTTAGACAATAAAATTCACAAAATAAATATAAGAAATGAAAACATAAAAATCATTATATATAATCAGTGGCCCTCATTACATCATTTTATTCAAATCCTTGTTGATCCACTCTATAGGAATC
Organism: Viscum album; assembly: GCA_963277665.1. Taxonomy (NCBI): domain Eukaryota; kingdom Viridiplantae; phylum Streptophyta; class Magnoliopsida; order Santalales; family Viscaceae; genus Viscum; species Viscum album. The sequence goes on from OY728139.1 coordinate 251,328,231, forward strand.
ATGAAATATTATGAATCTGACTAGCCTAAATGTATAAACAATTGGGTCTACATAGTAACAAAGTATCACAGACAACTGATATGTTATTGAATAAATCTCAGTAGGCCCCCACAAATATTGTCCCTAACACAACCAGTATGTATAGTGTAATCATGATGTGATATTATCAACAAAATAAAATAAAACATCTAATTAAATAATATAATTGGAATTGATCCCAACATTTTAAGGCAACACCCAAAATTAACCACAATAGATTCAATCAGTTCTTGATCTCTTTAATCACAAAGTCAACCACCTAGGTGGAATCACATCTACCCCAAGACCAAGATTTTAATCCATAAACTAGTAGAAAACAACACTAAACCTAAAAATATATAATGTAGATATACATGGGTGAAAACTACTCACAATTAAAATAGATAAAAAATAATACACCTAGGGGAAATTCAACTAAAAATAAAATCATATATCATGAATAAACCCAGGGATACTCATATCAAGGGGAAAAAAATCTACGGAACATATACATTTAAGAAACTAAACTCACTCTCAAATCATAAAAAATACACCTAAAGGGTCCCACCAAACCCCAAATTGGTTACAGACCTCCATTATTTATGTGGTACATCTCACCAATGGGACATAAACCATCATTAAAATATCATAGATATGTATTTGGAAATCGATCTCACCACAAAATCATGTCACATTCAACCTTGGGGTTTACCCCACCCTATAAAGATATATGGCCTCCATTTCATTGGGGCCACATCCCACCCATCATTCATGAACCCTCATTAAGATGTCACACATATATACGTAAAAATGTAAATATACATGGATGCCACAACTCACCTTGAAACCTCATATTGTACCGTATGTGTTGAACACTAACCTTAACTAGACACATGTCACCTGGGTTGGAGTCTCAATCCCTAAACCCATCCTCATCACAAAATCAATACAATGTTATCCCCACCAATCATCATGTTTTAATGTTATACATAGAATTGAAATATTCAGCCTCTTGATATTCACCAACTCTATAATTAACATGATAATGGTAATCCTACATAGGTAATCATTTTTATAACATACTCCACCCAACTAAAAAGTAATCATCAAATTCGTTCCTCATTCTTGGTCATATCCCAACACTCAAACTGAATGAAATCCCTTATCAATTTCTTGGTCACATTACATCTTAATTTCTACCATATGATATTTTTTACTACCTTTATACCATGGAGTGTGAATAAATCCAAACTCACATACTAAATAATCATATATTAGTACTCATAGGACAAACCTAGTCCTACTCCCACCTACAACATACCTACCAGGGTATTCACACATCCATGGTGGGGGAACACTCAACCAACACTGTATCAAATTAGCTTGATGGATATAACATAACATATAGTTTAATATGATATTCCCATAGGATAACTATATCATATTAGTGACCTTCCCCCTCTAGGGAAGGACTAAAGTCACTTATCACCTGACCAACAATTTTCATTATTATATTGTTTATACAATATAGGGATTATGTATCTCAGTTTTTAAACATAAAATCAACCAATCAAACATGATTTATAGGTGTATTGACTAATGTTAAAGGGTTCATATGTACCTTAATACCTTAATTCAGTATATTGGTTTTTAAATACCAAATTTTCAAGTAAAGGGTAAATATTTGATACATCATGAGACCGCGTAGCACTTAATACATCACACAGGAATAATCCTTGGGAATATTTTCTGGGAACACCTATCTCTTACGTGTTATTTTTTTATGAAATATCATAAACTACTCCATAATTTCTTCCAATACATTAGTCAACACTCGATATCCAATATCATGTGATTAGTAAATAATTAATTAATTATAACCATTTATAAATAATTACTTAATTTAATTATAATATTTTTAATATCAATAAAATGTATTGGTCAATCTCACTATATATAAATTTCAACAAACAACACTCTTAAATTCCATAGAATACTCGTAAAACTAACTCAAACTAAATCTCAATCATCCAACACCTCATTAATTCAATATTTCATATAATTTAAAGCCATAAAAAATTGATTGGTTTATTTACATCTAGAAAAATGGAGAAAATGACACTTGATCATCTTTTAATTATTTCATTTATTTATGTTGAGATAAAATTTTACCAATTTATACAATTATATGAATGAAATAATCATAAAATACATAGATGAAATATTAACTGATTTGAACATATCGAAAGGAATATCAAATGATGAAGGATAATAACTCTACATAAATCATAGTGGAAAACAAAAATATAAACACAATATGGCAAGTAGAATTGGAGGATATTGGTGGGGTGATTTTATCAAAATAGCCCTCCCCCAAATTTAGTTTGGACTAAAACCTAATGTGGTCACATTGACATTATGGTTCTTCCCCTAATTGAAAAATAGATATGCAACTTGGTTCCAGCATGACTATGGGGGTCATAGTTCAACCATCACCCAAATAAAGGGAATAACACCCATTCTTATATCTATCAGGGGATATTCCCTATTGTTTTCATTGAGATTGTACCTAAAAATGTGATCAACAATTCAAAAGGCACCATTTAAATATTTCCCTTGTGTGTTGTGGTTCGACAAGTCTCACTAAGGTAATTCACATTCCCAAAGGGATGGCCTCCCATATTCATGGAGTGGGGCCTCATTCTCTTGCACCGTGAATCACCTGATAGGTGACCATTGTGGTGTCAATTATGGGTAATTATTTTTAAGTCATTTCCCTTTTTAAAATAAAAGGTAAACCCTTAATGGAAATCAAAATATCTTATAAGGGTCATGGTCATGGTGCAACACCCTTTAATGGTGTGACCACACCATATGTGTATTTTTTTCTAATATCCCTCCAAAAACCCGCCAAACTAAAAATAGATTTTCTATGGCATGGTCCATCAACCATAATTCTTCATATAATGAATTGAACATCATAAATCATGGTTATAATTATTTAGGATCAATTAGAAAAATGGATCACCCTATCCACGTATTGACAACCACCTGGAACTTTCTTACCACCTAAGACATGACTCACAACTAAAAAGATATCCTTGAGATATTCTAAACCTCTAAATTCAAATATAAATACAAATTATCTAAATATACACTAGTATGAGACAAAAAAATAAAACTCTCAATACATTTAATAGACCATAATGATAGAAGGTATAAAAATCCCATGATAATAAAAGTTATCATCATGAATAAGTCTTATAGTCTTCCAAATAATAAAATGAAAATTCCATGATGTACAATTCACTATTAATTCACATTTTTATATCAAAAAAATACATGTGATTTTCTAATATACATATCCAAGAACCATGTATAATTAGTATCCACACTACAATCCATTCAATCCTCACTATTACCAACTTTCAATTAGAACTCAACCACACCCATTTATTCTGAGACACCCAAGTGTCATTGCCTAGTTCAATATTTGAACTATGGTGTCCTCACCATAAGAATATTTTCATAATGTTCAATTATGGATCATGGTGTACCACAACATTGGAGTTTCATACACAATAACATTTATTGTGGTTCATCAAAATTCCAAATATGGGTTTCACTTACATACATCTAATTGAATAAAAAACACTGATAAGTTCTCTACATGATGTTAATTGATGAATCCACTAGTCTAACCCCACCAAAACACTATTATATCACCTATTCATGATGTATATACGATAAATGGTACCCCAAGATCATCCAAAAACCCATACTAAATTCCAAACCAGACACATGGTTTAATTCTATGGTGCATCACCCTCCAACAACACCAGCCTTTGTGTTCTCATCAAGATAAATAGAGGCACTACAATCCGAATAACTATAGGAACGCATGAACTGTATATTGATCCTCACTAAAACCCATGTAATTGATCAATCACTATATATAATTCATATACATGGCATCTATCATAGAATCTTGTAAAATTTAATATGTTGGCATCCTATTGCAATATCAACTATCCACCAACAATTATGATCTGATCCATTGACCTACCAATACGATAGTAATACGGCCTTGAATATTTTTTTATCAAACGAGTTTTTCAAATAAAACCATTAAAAATACACATATATCCATTTTCCATACTCTATATACTACCTAAGGCATAGTCCTTACATTACCACCCCACTCATACTCAATAACCAATGAAAACTACCAATAGATACCCATCCTAGGATCAACTTAAACCCGAATCTTTAACATCCATAAAAATAATATCTATAATGATGTATACATCCTCATAGAAAAAATGGTGTGATCCCTAATAAATTTTTTCCCAAACACTACTCCTTGAAGAATAATAACATGAAATTATGAAATTTCATTTATGTCCCCCGTCCAGATCCACACTCACCATAATTGTTAATCCATACAACATTACATCCCTGATTCCAAAATCAATTGTAGAGGAATAAAATCTCATTAGATGTGAATCTCAGGTATTTGAATCTTTAGATAATTAGTTTAGATTCCACCTATCCTCAATCCACCCATGGTGGATCATATCGTCAAATCACACCTTTCCTCAACCCACACAAGGATTATCACTAACCTATAAACAAATTATTTTTCCACACATACCAAACAGAAACTCAACCTCATACCCTGATTTTGTTTTATAATAATCCATCTTAACACTCACTATTTTCCTACAATGTATATTAATACACTGTAAACCTATAATAATATCTCAATGACTGTTCATATTGGTCTCATCTGAATCGAATAGACTAACACTCCCATAACACATGATCTTACTACCTGACATACACTCCCTTGATTTTTAACTTATTAAAAATAGATGACATGATGAAAAAACTTCTTCTTCACCTTTTTATTTGAAAATAATCATTCCAAAATTATGTAGGATATTTTTATCTAATTATGTATAAGGAATTTATACTCATACTAAGTCCTACCACATAATTATGCACTACATAAGCATCATAAAAAACATAATCATATAACTATGATTTATTTTTCATAAAACTAATCATCTAAGGCCACGATCCCAATACATAATTCATATTCATGTATGTGGTTCATATAAGATATAAGTTATTAGGTATAAATCACTATGAATAAACATATACTCATGCCTCCCACATATATGGGGACTCATATTTCTTGGATAAACCCACTCTCAAGTTCTCCTCATTTGTCACAACTCATCCCAACAATAGGAGGAATGTTTTATGCTAATCAATCAAATAAGCCTCTTCACCAATATACCTAGTCACATCCTAAATGAACTAGGATCTTCCACCAATCCAACAAATAGTTTCTCTCATAGGACATAATTCATGTAGATATTTCCCTTTCCTTATCTCGAAAAAAAAACTATAACTATTGTTCCCAAAAAACCGAACTATGGTTCCCATATATCTATATCAAGAATCACATACTGAATCACCACCCCTTCATATCTACCCAACTAATTATATGTTCATACACCAGCCTATCCATTATTGTCATGGTCACATCCATGGATATAAAAGAGTATAATCCTATATTGATTCGTATAAAGAAAATTAATTTTATATGGATAAGCTATGATGAAAATCACAAGGAATATATTTGGGAAAACAACATATATCCTCACTTTTATACATTAAATAATAGAAAAAAATTATGGAAACACACTTAGGGTCCATCATAAAATAATCCAATGTCTCTACCAACCCATTTAGGGAAACTATAATTTTTTTTAAAAAAATTATTCTATCACAATCAATATACAAACCCACATCGTAAGATCCACATGAAATATCATCAAAATAAATATTGTGGATCTAATGATTATAATCTCACTAAAAATTTAATTGGGAAATCCCATTTATATTTTGTTTAATACTTTATGCAACTATACCATAAATGTTAGTGATAACAATCATAAACAGTCCCATGAATACCATGTGAGTATTGTTTCCGAAAAATGATACATGAACACTGAAATTTATAAACTATCTATAAGGGAATATGATAATAACATTATCAAATATACCTTTTATAACATATTAAATATCATATTAAAAATACAATAAAAAGAATAACAGTCACCTAAACCTAGTAACCATGAATTCTCGCCATAAAAACTATTCATGAAATACAAGTATGAGGTCTAATAGAAGATCTGAAATATTCTTATTTATTATATACCATACACCAAAAAAGTATGATAAATGAAAATATTTTCTAATAACATTTTTTAATGTCCCTACCATGATACCACTAACTAGTATTTAAACTTATGATTAAAAAACAACCCAATCGCCCATCCCCGTAGAAAAACGGCTCCCAAATAGATGCGATTGTCTAATATATTATCATGTATATAATATACTCTATTATAAGAGTGAAAAGGTATATATTAAAATTATAACCATATTACACAATAATTAGAGTATGATAAATTTAATAAAAAAATAATCATGCAATATGAAAATGTAAAATATTTTTACCAGAATATATACCAACTGATCATCCAAAAATATGATCATAAACCCAATATAAATAGAATATATATAAAAAATTGGTGGCACTACTAAAATATAATATCCTTATCACATACTAGTCTACAAATAATCATCAAGATACTATAACCCAATCATGAAATACTATGATTCATTCCCACCTAAAACCATGAACAATGATGTTTTCATGGGTCCCATGTTCTATGGACACCCAAGCTCAATAGCTCACCAACATTTATGTAACTAACAAAACCAGTATTCATAGTGTATTCATAGTGTTGTTTTTTTCCTCGTAATGGAAAAAAACATTAAATAAAATTACTTTCATATTCATTCCTCCAATTCTATGGTGACACCCAATATCCACCATTATAGCTTCAATGAGTTCCATATGTCATTGAGAATAAATCATACCTCCCACGAGTAACCAGACCCCACACTATCAAAATATTCAAATATATAGTACAAGGATGAGTGTTATATCACCCTATAATCATTTATGAAAATGTACATTAGAGAAAATCAACTCAACCCAAACAAAATTTATAAGCATTTAGATAGGGGAAACTCGGTTCACCTAATAACCATATGTGAAAAATATACCTGTTGAAAAATCATCTCACCCAAGACATATTTATGAAAAATTTACTTAGAGGATACTCAACTGAACCCAAAACAATATCACTTTCACATAGGTGATCACACCCCACTCAAGAGTGATATCAAACATCTATTTCCTAGAGGTAAAATTCATCCCCTAATCTCAAACCCCCCATTCACATATCGTACATATATATGTGATTAATTTACATCACACAATAATTATATTATATACACCTAGTTATTCTCATTCTACCCTATAGGCGTTCCGTGCCCCCATTACACAAGGGTCACATCCCACCATTGATATATGAGTCCCCAACCAAATGTCAAACACACACACAAAAATATATGTGTTTAATATATATATATATATATATATATATATCCCACATACCATTGAGCCACATCTCACACTAAAACCTCGTATCATACCACACTAGTAGGTTTCATTATAAAACTGGGTTCAAGACTCATGGGATAGCCTCTCAAGTTCCACATCCATCATAATCATTTCAACTATTGTAGGTATCCCCATAGATCCTTGGGTCCAATTGTGACATGTGGAATTGAAAACACCTTTCACCACACTAATCCTATTTAGTGTTTGCCTGCTATCAGAGAACCCATTGACTTCCCCAAGGTTATATTACTATCTGGTCACACTCTAGGAGTTCATTTTTCTCATTCACCATTCATGGGCGAATCCAATCAGAAAGAGGTAATAAAATACACCAAAACTATTGTGGAAGTATCTCTACATAATTAAAGTCATAGAATACAACTTATATCCATCACAAAAATCCCATATCACATACCAAGTCAACGCAGTCTCTTCCTCACACACCCATCCATTTTATAGTCCCTTTCAGGGCATACCTCCCATGATAGTAACACATAAAAACATGAGATACACTCACTGCAATCTCTAAAATTCTATCCTAAAGGATTTATCATATATTAATGTCTTATATGGAATACCTCATTAATAACTATGTCATGTATATTAGCTGCCAATGTATGGGGAGAACCAATGTCACGTATATCAAGGAATTCTATGTTTATTCTCATCTCATTGGTAACAACATAGGATAAATGTATATCATCCCTCATACTTATGATCACACACTCAACCATCAAAAACTAATGAATAAACTAGTGTTCAAGGATCCACATTTCCCCTTAACACATTCTTTTAGTCTATAGGTGTTTTGAAATAATTTATTTAATTAGAGGTTCAATAACACATATGTGGGGATCTTATATATCACATGTTACATCTCAAATGCCTAAACATTAGAAATATGTTTATGTACCACCTATATAATATGGATTTCTTCCATTAATGTGTTCTTAATCCCCTCCAGTTAAAAACTTGTTGGAATATCATCATCACCAAATCATTTATTCTAACTTATATCTACTAAAATAATTAATTACAACCATTTATAATTATGTATATAATTTAATTTTATTAGGTATAATTTCCCAAAACTCAATGGTCCATCTCACATAATTATATCTATGATGATATGACCTAATTTTCATGACATTGAATGCTTAATATGATTTAAAGATCATTTTATATCATAGGGTAGATCATTCATCTTCTCTCAAAAAATTGGTGGGTTTAGTGTTCATTTTGATGAACTTTTTTCAAAATAAAAATAGAAAAGTGAGGATATTTTCAATGATGATTAAAATAATAATTAAACAAAACAACTTTAATAAATGGATAAAAATTTGTTTGTATAATATTAGAATAATTGATATCATTTCATAATCATTAGAATTTTTTAATAATCATTTCTGAAAATTAATATTTTTTTAATGCAATCATTTGTTGAGGGTAATAAAAATCATGTTTCACCTCTTACCTATTAAAATGATACTCAAATAATCGTCCCTTATAAAAACAATTGTGTTTTCAAGGAATGGAAATCAATAATGGAATGTGTCATACTAAAGAATACTGAAATATATTATATTTGTGAGCAAAAAATGATTCTTGTGTCCTCTAATTGAAACATCCCATTATTATTCCATGAAATATAATAAATAGGTAAAGAAATTAAAATCGATTCAATTGATTATATCAGTAAAATTCATCCATAGGAAATATTGTTAATATAAAAATTTAATTATTTTTTTCACAACATAATTAAACAGAGACATCAAAATAATATGTTCTGAAACATTCTCTCTGTGTGGGTATAGATCCCTCAAAATAATCATCCACTATTTATCTCAACATCCAGAAGATGTTGGGAATGAGTGGAACTTCACTATAATCCATAAAACCCCTAAGGAAAAGGGCCTTTAAAACCTCCAATCGGATAAGAGGAATCATTTCTCACTACAAAATAGATTCACCATTCCCTCATATAATACATGCATACTGCCTGCCATAAGATCAAATTTATTACTAAATCTGGTGGTACTCTTGGGAACCTTATTTTCTAAATACCACTTTTCTCATTGTATTGGGTAACCAAAAATTCTTATCTCGCTTTTTAAAAAATTAAAAATATATTTTTTAACCTTTCTCCATGTAATATTTGTTATATTTTAGAGGACTAAATCATAATATATGGATGAATTAAAGAAGTGACATAAAAACTATAAGTAGTAATGATTATCAAAAAATATGGAACATTTTGGCCCTCCAAATTGATGATTTTGGTTCTCTTTTATTTCATATAAACTTATCCTATATGTTTAATCATCCACCCACTAATTTTTATCCCATTGAATTCATGTGTTATACTATGTGAAGTGTTTTTTCAGCATGTGTGGTATGGAACTTGTGTATATTCGGCTATTTTATGAATTTCAGTGTTGGGTCAATAAATCACCACCACACTCAATGTAATCATCAAAACATGTGAAATTACACATTTTAATAGTGTTAAAATTTTGAAATTTATTTACATGTGAAGAGAAATTTGTTATTATACATTTAATTTTCATTAGGTAAAGAATTTAACATAGTGTCATAAGGTGGAAATAAAATATTGAAATGTGGTATGATCAAACCCCAACACCTAAAAACATGAATTTATAAGAAACATAACACATAAAAACACAATTCATGTATATATTCCAAAAATTAGAATGATTTAACATTAAATAAAATTAATTAATTATAAAAACACGATCAAAGAAAAACCCAAACCATAATTTTTTTCTCAGGTATCATAGAATGACATGTATCAAAAATTATATTAGAACTAAATTTAATGATTTGGATGCTATTTTTATTAGAATTAAAATAATGATGTAAAACTTTTAACTAAATCACCATGTGCATGTGTGATAACCAATCCTTTTTTTAATTTCTAATTTCTTTATATTTAATATAGTTTATTTTGAAAATATTCTAATTATAATGGGGTTTCTTCAAACTGTGACCATTATCATTTGAATTCGTATTTCAAGACCAACTCCATTAACACTAATTGAAATTAAATCCCTAAGATCCTCATATAGAGTTGCCAATATTTTCTATATTTTATCACTCCGTTAATTTTTTATTTTTGTTATTTTTATTTTTTATTTATATTTTTTATTTATATTTTAGAAATTTTTGATGGAATAAAATTGATGGATAATAGGTAAACATTCATAGGTCAATATGTTGAAGTAATCAAATAAACAAAATCGAAGATGAAAATATGGAAAAGTACCTTTTATAAATATGAGTAACATTTATATATACCCTCAATTATGAATGAGATTATCCCAATTTAATGTTGTCTTTCATGATGTGTGGAGATATTATGTAAAAACAATATACAAAAAACTACTCACATAGAGGGTATCAATCATCTAAAAGGATTAATATAGATAAAAAAAATTATATCATTAATCTTTAATTAAAAATATCATCAGAATATTTAATTAATTATTAAATTCACTTTTCATAAGATAACTAATGTATAATTGAATGTCAATACATTGTGTAATTAAGAATTTTGACATTCATTTTCAATAATTTCCATGATTATGTGGGCATAATAAATTATCATTTCAAATACAAAGTGAAAAAACAAATAATAGTGTGGGGATGGTAAAAATAAAATGAAATTGTAAATAAGAGAGAAAAAGATGATGAAAATACTAAATAACCTATGAATGATCCCACCCACCACCCCCATATCTAGATTTGGTTGTGTCATGAAAATTATAAAATAGAATATCGAAAGAAAGGATAAAACCTAGTGGTTTTCACTGGTATATTTCAACATGATTGTGGAGTTCCTCTACCAGGGAAACATTAAGAGTTTCATGACGTGAATCATTTGATACCATTGGTAGTTAATGTTTTTTTAACAATATTGAACATGTAAAATAGAAAAAAGATATAAATCTTGTAAAAAATATTGGGGAAACTTCTACAATAAATCATACATGTGTGAAACTTCATCCATGTATTGAAATGGAGGTCATTATTCATGATTTTGAATTTATGATGATTAATGGGATAGTCAAGGGATTCCATGGTACTATTATTATAGATCATTTTGTTCTTATTCCATTCTATTAACATTTCCTCCACCTTCAGAATTTGCAGCATACTTTGACAACCCAGACCACAAGGATTAGAATTTCATTTCTTAACGGCCATATAGGCAAGATTCCCTATCTCAAAAGGTATTTAATATTTTTTAACACATTATTCTAATTTATAATTTAAATTGGAGTTCTGATGGAAGTAAAATAATCCAAAAATTATTCAATGAGTTAAATAATCCAATATTTTTTTGTTGAGTTCATACATTTTAAAATGAATACATTAACCTCCTTATATATCTCCTCATATTGACAGATTTTTGGTGGGTGGTATACTATAGAAGCTCAATGCTTGAACCCATAGCAACGAAAAGTGATTTCATTGTTCTATTGATGTATTGAGAATCGTAATATCTATTTATGAGCCTATACAATCCAAAAAATACATAAAATTTTGGTTCTCAAATATTGCACTACCATAGTTCCAAAATTAGTCATTGTATCATATTCCACTACCCATTTTCAAACATTATTCACTACTAGAAGAATGTATAATTTTTTAAATTAATTAAGAAATGCCCAAAAAATATCAATGACCAAAACACAAAAAATTTCTTGTAAAATAAATAGTGGTTATGTTGTTTTAGTTATTTCATAATAATTTATATTTGGTTGAAAATAAAAAAACCATCAAAAAAACATTGGCATCCTTAAATAGTGTTGGCTGAAATATACTAGAATCAATGACCATGTTAGAAGTTCATTGGGGACCAATGTATCCTCTACATGAATGAGTGTGACAAAACATAACGATAAACTGAAACTCTCTATTGTAAACACAACACCAATGGAACTGATCCATATATGCATGCTAGTGGTGTGGGTTATCCAAAATGTACCAATATGACTCATGTTTTATATGACTATCTTTGTTTTTATTTAAATTAATAGTAATTCTTGATGAAACCAAATAATTTAAAATGTTACTATGTTAGGGATTATAATAATACAGTTGATACTATTTATCATCATTAAAAAAAGTCATTTATATGAACACATAGAACAAATAAATGTATTTGGATGGAAATATCCTACTTATATGTCAGAAACAAAATTCTAGCCTCCTTTTCTATACTTAATTTTAATATTAATAACTAGAAGAAGGATTATTCATTGAATAAGACATGGTTAAGATTTCATTTTCATTAGAATATACTTGATGAATGTATGGTTAGAGATCTTAATTATGTTTGACACTAAAAGGAATGAACGGAATTTATCTAAGGAAAACATAAAGAAAATATAATTCATTGTGGTGTAGTTTTCATTGGAATTGTCCAGAGTGGATGTTGAATAAAAAATAAAATTTAGAGGTTGATCAAACTATTGTGAAAAGTCTACCAGAACTATGCATTGAATGGCCTCACACATGATCTTAAATGGTAACTCTCCTCAAGGTGGTGGATTAATGGGGGTGATATGAGACTCATTTTTAATTTATTAAAATCATCTTCATCATTTTTATCAGAAATTTATTTTTCATTTTTTGAGTAATACAGATAGAGGGATATAATCTCTCTAGCATAATGAATGAAATAATTATGAAATCTAAAATTAACAGACAAAAATGTTCAATCCCTATAATTTTTAGGGAAATATTTTGAAGAGATTATATCATGTTTTGATTTATGTACATGAATACCATCCCTATAAACAACATTCGTGATTATAATACCTTTTCTCACCCAGAAAAGAAATTTCTCATAATTGAAGAAGTGATTATTCTCAATATGATGAAAAAGGGAAGGTATAATAATGCTCAAACTCTCATCAAAAGTAGAAAAAAGATATTGAAATCAATAATCATTAACTATGTGAAATTATCTTGGTAAACTAAAAAAACACTAACCATGAATTACTAGAATGTTCCTAGAGGATTTCACAAAACAATGTAATCCTCCTCTATCTAAATGATCCAAATTATGAATTGTTGGTTGTATTTTATTGATCCGTGGAAGAATATGGTTTTAAATGTGTCTAGAATACCCATCATGAAAAAATTTGTGAGACATTCATGTTAGACTCTATATCATATCTCTAATGAATTATAATGGGAAATGGTTCATTGTTGTGTGTTGGATTAGTCAATAATAATCTACAAAGGCACCCCAAATATTCTTCACGTGGGTCTGAAATAATTTACCATTTACATTTTTGATTACTATATGTCTGCGTTTATTAATAAATACTTATTGTACCCTCCCAAGATTTCGTAGTATGTTATTTCATCAAAGTAATGCAATACCTTGCACTACACGCAACACTGAGTTCAAGCGCATCATGACATACCAAATTATCCATTTAAAAGCATTTATGAATATTATTAACTAAATTTTAAACATTATATAATCCTTATAATTTTAGATTCCATATAATGATTTTCTTTGACATAATGTAAGAACAAATTCATTTTTTTCAAAAAAAATAATTATTTTTCAAAAAATTCAATTTTACCACCTTTTAATGGAGAACCATTTTTAAATCCTATATTTGAAACTTTTATATATTCATTTTGACAAAATAAACTTCTTCTTTAGAATCATGACATAAAAATTTTGTTTCTATGAATTATGGATTTTTTTCTGATAACATTCATATTTGGGTGAATGGTGAAAGATACTAAATTTTAACTAAAAACAACTTTTTTAATAAAATAAATTTATAGTGTTAAATTATACATTTGAGTGGATTTAAAGTACAATAAAATTATATTTTTACCATTTAATAAAATATTGTTCATTAGGAGTAATTTAACTTTGAAATTGCACATAAACAAGTGTCAATATTTTGATAGTTATTATTTCTTAAAAACCACCTTTTTTGTTTTGACAATGGGAATTAATTTTAAATTAATTAATTAAACTTCTATGTTTTGAATTTTGTAAAATAGACATAATTTTCGGATTTTTAATATAAAAATTATCTTAGGGTGAATGTTTTGTATTTTTCTAATAACATTCAATTTTTGATGAATTGTGAAAAACACGGAGTTATTTGTTAAAACCGACTTTTTATTTAAATAATTTTTTAATTTATTTAAATTTATTTTAGGTAAAAATAGATAAATAATACCTATATATATTCAATGTAATTTATTGGAGTCAGTTAATAATAATTTTAGATGTATATAAATTTTATCGAACTTTTTACGGTCTTTTACCCACCTCCTAGGAGCATTTGCAAATTTACATAAAACAAAATTTTACTACTTCTGGGAGTTGAATTTCAAAAATCCGAGAGAAATAGTTAATATCAAGGAGTAAAATTTGGTTCAATTAGATAAAAATAATTTTTTGGTGAATAGTAACTTTTTACTTTTATTTACCACAATTAAAAGTAAATATGGTTATTAAGGGTAAAAATGTTATTAATATTACCCTAACACATGTCCAAATTCTATTGGAAAAATTTAACTCATCCAAAAACAACCTTAGGAATAAAACATTATCATTTAGGTCCACTTGGATTATATTAGAACATTTATTATTATTTAAATCAAAAAAGAGTTAAAAGTGTTAAAATCAATGTTTAATAACTAAAACATTTATAATATAGGGATATACATAAGATAAATTTGATTATAAATTTTCATTAGAAAGCTAAAAAGATTACCTACATAATCGTATTTTATTTATAATTTATAGACATTAAATAATTTAGTTTATTAATGACACAATGATGATGCACTAATTAACATATTAATGAATGATTAAGAAAATTGATATTATAAATACCCAAATAAATGTAATTTGAGACTTTTTAGTGATTCCAATAATTTTATAGGTTAATCATACATATTATGGTTGGTTATATTAATTCCTTTTGGAGTAATAATGCATTTATGAATTTATCAAAAACAAAAATACCCAATAGTGTCAAAATTGACATAAAAGAGTTTTTAAAACAAATATTATTTTATTAATTAATATTATATTCCTAATAAACTAAGGATCGGCCAAAGAAATTATATTATGATATTTTTATCATAAATATAACACTTGAGGGTCTATTGGATGTTTATATTATGTTTATTAAACACATAATATAAAAATACAAAGAGACATGGTAAATGTCAAACTTATTAACTAAGAGTTAAAACTAAAAGATAAGGTTAATAAAGTGACCCAAACCTGTATAAAACCAATTGGGTGAGTGGTTTTAGACTCATCCCCACATTATCTTTGAAATAAATCAATTTGGAGACATTATAAACCGAATATTAATTTATTATAAAATAATTTTTTACAGTTTTCCTAAGGGGCCCCTCTCCCACCTTATAAAAGGGAACTCCCGCTTCCCTCTAATTCAAACATTCAATGCCTTTTGGCTCAGACAACCCCTGCCCAAATATTCTCTAAACTTCCCTCACTTAATCCTAGAGGCCTTAGTTTGATCATAAATGAAACCTAAGGATCCCTTTTGATCAAATCAAAAGGAAGAACCCGGAGAAGAGGTAATGCTTTCACCACCCTCATTCAAATGCCTTCCTTCTTCCACTTCTTCAATCATTGATATTTAAATAATAAAATAATAACTCCATTATATTCGATATACTATGATGTTATTATAAATATTGTAAAACCATATTCAGTGTTTTATCCATCCTTTGAATGACATGTCACCATACGTGTGTACGTACAGCTTGTCGTCTCCACGTCGTGGTGTAATTGTTATTCAAAACATTATTATTTGGATGGGTCTGATAATGATGTTTAATTGAAGTAAATAATAAATAAAACATTATAATGATTCTATAAATATGATATATCATCAAATTATATACGATTTTAATATGAAAATAATGATATTTTCGGTCATGCGTACGTACCGACAATCGTCTCCATGAACGCGATGAGATTCATTCCCTGTCGTATCCATTCAAGAATAATTCCCATTTGATGATTAAAAGTAATGTTTAATAACTTTATATCATTCTGGATGTGAATAAAATACAATATATCTATAACAATCATGTCTTATGTAACATATCATATAAAGGAAAACGAATCAGTTTACACCCTAAACAATGATAATACTAAGATATTATTAACAAAGTAATATTAAAAGATCATATATGATATCATATTTATGTATATGATTATTCTATAATTTAATAACAATTATTTAAATATTATATGAGTGGTTAACCTACCCTTGACCATGGAAAAGTACAAGGTAAGGGTTAATTTCACAATCTCATTATTATCTGAGTTTGTTTTTACGTAAGTATCTACTGGGACATATTTATTATCCATGTCCATGTTTCATAAAAGAGTTTTCAATGGGATTCTTTTTAAGGGAATTTTTACTAAAATATCATTTTAAATGTTTTAAATATTTATTCTTCTAAATCGTTCTGATTAATGTCCATGTTTTCAAAATTGTTTTTAAGGATTTATTTATATAGACATGAATGTTTTGAAAATGTTAATTCCTTTCAAAATTTTCAATGTACTATGGGAATATTTTATACAAAAATGTTTTTAAATGTCTTCCTCTCTAAATTTTGTGACTTTAAAATGTTTTCATGAAAAAATGGTTATTTCTCTCAAAGAGTTTTACAAATCATTTTCACTTATTTCAAAATCTTTTAATGGATTTTAAACTTGTTTTGAAGTTGATTTATCATGACACAAATCTTCCATATGGTAGTGAAGGTTTTGTGATATGTTTGACTAAGGATGTGTTATTATTATAATATTCATGGTTTATGGAGAAAGTATTGAAATTTTTTATATTAGTTTTAATACGAATATTTATGTTATGTTTAAACCAGTTTGTATGAGGAATGCATTGGACTTAGTAAGTGACGGGTGGAGCCCGATATAGTTCCCCGATTCATCGGTAGGTCTCATGAGACAAACTAGTGTCTTCACACAATGCCTTGACAAAATATTATTTGTAGTCTTGGCACAAGGCCATGAATATGTGGTTATGATAGTCTAACATTATGCATTCCATCATTGTGAAAGTGGTTATTGATATTGCATCTGGTTATTATACTAGTAGAATATCCATGTGAATAAGTAAATGGCATTCTTTCATTTTATCATTTCCATATTATGCTTATGTTCAATTTTAAAAGGATTTTGTTTCAGTTATACATTTACTTAATTGTTTTTGTTAATTAATTAAAGTTTCCACTATATTTTTATCCTTTCTGAGAATGTAAGCTCAAAACTTTCAATGTTTTAATTTTTCCCAGGATGTGAAGATGTGTTTTATGAATGACCTACAGAGATAGTATGAGGTGATATGAAGAAAATATGTTCATTTAGTTTTGTTTTTCACTTTATGATATAATGTAAGACTTATGAATGTACCTAGTGTTTCCATGGCTACAAAACTAGTCGGCCTTTCGAGACATGATCTTTTGTGATCATGCCAATATTATGTAATAATGCACGGACTCTGGGTAACTGGGGTCGGGGCGTTACAGTTGGTATTAGAGGATGTTTAGTATATTCCTTGGAATTTATATTTAGATATACTCTGATTAAAGCACATATCCCTAATATGGTATTTGAGGATTAGTATAGAAGAACATCCTTGAATTTTGTTATTGTAGAGATTTTTTGAGTTTTCTGAGAAATACACCATTTTCTGGATACAAACAAGTAGAGGCAGCTCTGGCATAGATTACCTAGGGGTAAAACCTGAAAGCACCGCTTTGAGATAGACTTGAATGGGAACTGGTGCACGACAATGGGCCTTGCTGCACTCCTAGTTACGAAACTCATGGGGGATATGCTTAGGATAATTCTTATTTTCATTACAAATATTTATCAATGGTTTATGAGTATAAAATTCCTCAATGAAAACATATTTATGATTATGGATTATATCCATAAACCATTCAATTTACATTAGGTCTTTTAAAAGAATGTAATTATTCATTGAACTTCATAAACTGACCTTGTGTATTCCATTGTATAGAAATGGCACCCAGTAGAAGGAATGTGAACTCTAACAATAATAAGAATCATATCATTATGGTATTAATACAACATTTAGAAGGGAAATAAACTCTCATGTTTTCTCAACATATGATGAAATAGTATAATGTGTTAATAATATAATTAAATAATTCTTTGAGTCCTATGGCTTTGAAGGGAATCAAGGGAATAAAAGCATGGAAGAGAGAAAGATTGATAAAGGGAAGAGAGAAAAGATGAATTTTCCCATATATGCTAACTTTGGGAAGAAACGCCCTAGAACTTTCCTGAAGGGAATGGGAGTTTTCTATAAGTGTGGAGAAAAAGGACACCAATTAAATAAGGCCCCAGCCTTAAACCTTACTTAATCTTGAGTTATTACAAGATTACACATTGAGTATCTTTTTAGGGTTAGAGTTTTAGAGAATTAGATCATGAAACTTGCATTACATTCCACATTTAAACAAAGTGGTTACATAAAAGATAGTATTCATTCTTCCCATCAACGTAAAAATATTTTGAATAAAACATGGATTCTTTCTTGACACATCCTTGACACTATCATCACATCACGTACCTTCCCCTTGACCTGTGAAAAACATTTAAAAAACTTGGGATGAGCATAAAAAGTTCAGTAAGGGATATAAAAATATGGAAAGGAAACATGAGTTCATATATACATAAGAATGAAATCATACTTTACCCATAAAACATAGGCACTTTAACATACCTCATCAAATCATGAATAAATCATAGAAATAATAAGACATAAAAGGTAACTTGAGGCATTCATAACATTCTTACGTAGAGAGTAACCCTCTTGGTTACGTTTTGGAATACCCATCACAGTATATTCCCTAAATCTCTTTGGAGAAACCTTAAAGTTTCACTCCTTCGCGTTACCCAATGCATTGGAGAGCTATATCGGGCTCACCCGCCCTTAGTCTATCACAGAACCACCCGTCTTCATAATAATGCCCAAGAACCTCAATATAATCGTATCACATAAAGCATGCATAAAGGAAACATAACATTTCCACCTTTCAATCACAAGATATCAATACCACACATTGATATAATAATATTATGAAAACCATTTTCAATACCAAAATAAAATAAAATTAAAACATGGTATTTATTTTTCTTTTAAAAAAAGTATGGCTTGTAGAGGAAGCCAAAACTCAAATAATGGTCACGGCGGCGGAGAATTCGTTGTCGCCGCATACGTACAATAAAAACATTCCCTTTTGTCGTTTAGTAAAACGCTTCATATAAAAAATATTCCTTTTGGATAACCGTAAAAGTCAAAAGGGTTTATACACCGTATAAAAGAAGGTTGTGTATAAAAAAAATATGCCTCAATGAAAGGAGATTGAGACGAAGTCCCATACAAAGACGGTATCCTTGGTTTAAGGATAAATCAATTACATAATTATGTGTGACAAACTAATACACCAAATATAAGTGGATATTAAGTGTAAAATAATCAAAGTTCATTCACACATATTCAAAGGATGACATATTCAATAACTACATGTTGAACCCAAAGAAATCTAAATTGGGTTAAGAAGTTCCCTTGACAGCCTGACGGCGTCACATCAAAATGAGTTGATGAGAGATAAAAAAGGGGTATCTCATCACTTGGACTTAAAATTTACATCAATAAGGATATATGAGAACATATCCCAACATAACAATATGTAAATTAAAAGACCCAACAAAAGAAGTCTTTTAAAAAGAGGAGGGTGAAAGGTTCCCTTACCGATATGGGTATCTTTCGAAACATACACCTCGTGAAACAAGGACAATACAACATTGATGTAAATACTCATAAAAGAAAGTATATTACACAATGAGTAAAATAATGGGTAGTACATACACCACTCATAGGAAATTGTGGAAAATGTAGCATAAATCTCACGGGAATAAAAGTGAGATGAAAAATCTCTTACGAAAACTCGGCAGCCTAACGACGCCACTAAAAACTTCCAAAAATGGATTGATGAGATCAAATAGGGTCTCTAATAATATTAACATAAAGTTTACAGAAAGATTAATATAAAATAACATCCTCCAACATAACAAATATGAGCTTAAAATAAGTGACATAAAGGAGAGGACTTAAAAAGAAACAGAGAGGTTAGATCTCTTACGAAAATTCGACAGCCTAACGGCGCCACTCAAAACTTCCAAAATGGATTGATGAGAGGAAATAGGGTATATCATCATATGTACATAATAATTACAGTAGGATTAATATAAAATAACATCCCAATCATAAAAAATATGATCTTAAAAGGAATTACATAAAATAGTGTACTTAAAAAGAAAGAGAGGTGTAGGATCCCTTACCTCAAGTCCAACGTGTCTTGTTCGTTTCTTTATATTCCTGAATAATAAACTTTGGTCAATTTATAATTGATTAAATACCTCCTATAAATATTATTATTCAGTTCATATCACATATTTTATTGTTATAATAATTGGTTAATAATATGAGATCATATCTGACGTTTTTGTCGATGTTTGGTACATGAGTCAAAAATTGAACTAGCTGGAAAATAATTTTCCATGTAGTTATAGGTACATCATATCCAGAATAGTGTTTATGTTTTAAATATCATATATATCCAGTATATATTCATTTTATACCATTCCTTAGAATTTGGAGATAAAAATTAAAAGCATCGTTCATGGAGACGGTAGGCCGTACGTACGCATGAACGCTACTTTCATTTTTTTTGTCATATTAATGAAATTAAAACAAAATGAGATATATATATATATATGTTATAATTCCAGAATTATATCCATAATTTTGATGTAATATATTACATATATATCCATTATATATATGTACTTATTATAGTACATAACATTTTGAGATAAGAAATGAAATGTACCATTCATGGAGACGGTAAGCTGTACGTACGCATGAACGCTACTTTCATTTATATCTCATACTTTAATGGAAATAAAAATAATTATATAGAGGTATATTATTATTCCAGTATAACATCATATATAATAACATTAAATCCATCCATTATACGTCCCACGTATGGCATTAACGAATCACATCACTTTGAGGGGGCGGTAGTCCGCACTTCCTTAAATGAAGATATCGCTTTTACCCATAATGGAAACCATAAAGGTATGCCCAAAATGTAAAATACAGAAGCTTAAGGAAAACATAAAAATATTATATATCATATATAAATATATTGTCATCTTAATGGCCACCATTGAAGGTGTTAAAAGAATGTTGAACAATCATCGTTTCGGGGGGCCAAAATTCGCCATCCACGGAAACAGTATGTTCTTTAACCATTATATGTAGGTGTCTGTAAGTGTATCTCTAATACTTATTATAACAACATACCAGTATATTTAAGATAGTTTATTTGTTACAAAATAAATTAATAAAAAGAGTTTAGGGGGTTGGAGAAGAAAAATAAAACAAAAGGACACAAGTGAAGACATTACCTTAAAATCGGGTAACTCCCTTTGGTTTGAGCTCAAAGGATTCCTTGGGAAGACTTATACCCAATGTGAGGCTTCAAGGAGTTATATAGGGATGTGGAGAGACAAAATGGGCAGGTTTTGGCCAAGCCAAAGGCTTTGGAAGTGTGGGTAAAGAGGTAGAGGTGGGGGCCTTCTATAAGAGGAGAGAAGGGGCACTCTTGGAAAGTAAGAAAATGTTACAAAATGTTACTTTATTTTCAAAAGAGTTTCGGATTTTAAAGGTCCCACATTGATTTATTTCTAGGATAAGGTGATAAGGGTTCTAAATACACTCATCCAATAGGTTTTAGACATGTGTAGTTCTTAGATATTACAATATCTTTCCATTTTATTTAAATCGTTAAATAATGATGTCCTCGCTGCATCATCATGATGTCATAAATAATTTAATTTATTTAATGTCTAAAAATTATAAAACAAATAATATGATGTAGGAAATCTTTTTATCTTTCCAATTACTATTTATAGTCAAAAATAGGACTTGTATAACCCCATGTAAAATTTTTTTTAGTAAAACATTTCATGTTTGTGTCATTTTTACTTTAACGTTAAATAAAAAGATATTTATGACATTTCCCAACCAAAGTGGCTCCATGGGGTCCCCAAGTTGACCCATTTGTTGTCTTGGTCGGAAATGACACATCCAATGAGGTTAGGACATGTTTCAAGTTCATTTCATATTATTAAAACATTATTTTTACCTTAAACTACACTAATTACCTCTAATCACGATTAAAAACTTAATAAGTTACTATTCACCAAAAAATTATTTGTATCCCATTGAACCACATTTTACATCTTAATGAAAACCATGTATGTCAGATTTTTGAAATTCAAAACACAAAGATGGAAAAATTTCATTTAAACAGAAAAATCAGTTTTTATAAGTACCACTTAGTGGTTTCACTATTCATCAAAAATTGAAGTTTTTCAGAAAAATCCCAAAAATTCACCATAAGCTATATTTGATATTCCGAATTAAAAAATGAAGTCTATTTCACAAAATTAAAAACATATAAGTCACATTGATTAATTTAATAATTAATTCCCGATGCCAGAGAAAATAGCATGTTTTTATGAAACAATAAGTATCAAAAGATTAACACTAGTTTATGTCTGATTTCAAAGTGAAATTAATTCCAACGAACACTATTGGATTTAATGGTAAAAATATATTATAATTTCACTTTAAAAACAATTCAAAATATAATCTAATCATATAACTAAATTAGATTAAAAATAGGTTTTGAATTAAAATACAACATTTTACACTATTCATTAAAAAAATGAACTTTATCGGAAAGATACCAAAAATTTACACAAAGTAAATTTTGATGTCCCAATTCTTAATAAGAGATTTATTTGGTCCAATATAATGTATAAGAGTGAACAAATCTATATTTAATGATAGTTCGCCATCAAAAGGTGATAAGTTAACCTTTAGTGAAAACTAAGGCATATACGCCTAAAATTGAATTCTTTCCGTATTTTAAGCCTTTATCTTTTATTGGATAAATGTTAAAACATTTAAAAACATATATAATCATATTTTTGTTATTTCTATCCATTCTCGCCAATACAATGGCTACATGTTAACTACCATTTAAAATAATATTATTTTATTATTAGTGTGCAACGTAAGATTCCCAAGAAACTCGTTGTTGCGTGTTGGGTACGCCATCGAGCATAGTGTCCCCTTTAAAGTCATATTAATATTTTATTCAAAAATATGGATAAATATGAAAATGTCATATTCTTTATTTACCTGGGGTGTTACATCCTTCCCCCCTTTTGGGAATTGCGTCCTCGCAATTTTTAAAATTGGGCATGGAAACATCCTTGAAAGTCCCACATCGGAACAAGAGTTGGTAAAACAATCACTTTAATATAAAGAAAGATAAGTAAAAAGGTCACCCGAATTAAACCATACTATGATTCCAAGTATGAAAATATGGACATGGAGGAAAAAACAAAGGGTCATGTTCTGATGGAGAGTGATAGTAAACATGTCTAGGAGAATGTTAACCATAAGAAAATTACAAAATTGTGATGGGTTAAACGGTATTTGATTCCCCAGAAGGAAAAGTTAATAGACAACATTTTTGTTTTAAGTTACTTTTTATTAAGGAATTTATTCACAAGGAAACATAATAACTTATCATGTTGACTTTCATCTTTTACTAGATTCCTTAATCAAACTCATATTTTCTCCAAAAGATAAGTATTTAGGAAGACTTGTTCGCATTAAGAGTACTATAATCAATTTCTAGAGAATCACCTAATCCACAATAGAGAACTATATACTTCCCATGTCTTTAGGCCTTAACCAAAACCAAAACCAAAAAGGTTAGTACAAGTTGAGATAATCCAGAAAAGTATAACCCTTTAAAAAGAAAATCTATGCTTAATCTCCAAAATTTGTCCAACAAAACCCAAAGTTCAATGAGGACCATCCGATAAACAATTTGTCATAAAATTATTCAAAGTAAACCAATCTAATATTGAAACCCAAATATTTGAAGGATTTAGTCACATAGTCTTCCAAGTTAAATCGTAACATTTATCTCCAAACAACATCAGTTGCTCCTAAAGTCTCGTATTTAAAAGTAATTAACCTAATCACATATCCTCCATGATAGGTTAATAATTTTCATAAATAACCCAAAATAAACTTACTCTTAATTCACAAAATCATATAACTAAAAATAATTAGTCAAACTAACCAGGGATATCACGTAGTCCAGTGGTAGGCGATAAATACCAGTCGCACTTTGGTTGTGGGTTCGATTCCCGCAGCTTTGTCCGACGCGACGGGTTGTCACACGGTCTGCGTGTTTTCCTTTTTCAAAAACTATATAATTCTCAAAACATTTCCCAAAACGAGATAAAATCTTCAAAAATAAACATAACATATTTTAACCTCTAGTTTATCTCATGCCTTTCATTTTCCATCATAACATATAATAACCCATAATTACCTCAAAAGTAAGGATCATATAAACCCTAATGGTTACGTTTTTAATTATTACCTGAACTTCCACATCGATTGGTCATCTCGTACATGATGCATTATTGAACATACCAAGGTTCAAGTGGTTTATCAGGACTCCTTGATAGTTGGTTTAGAACAACCACGAGTTTCCTCATTGAATACCCCATTTCATCCAGTCTCTTAATCAGAGAACCACCACAGTTTCCTTCAAACCTATTGTCACTTTGGTGCCTGCTAGATCCATCCATTCACTAAAAACAGAAAGGTCAGTGTGAGTATATCAACAAAACCATCATGTACTAATGAGGAAGATAAACACTAAGATATACTTACTCATTCACTTTATCTAAAACTAGAACTCTTTCTGAAATACTAACCATTATGGTACTGTCACTTATGCTTAAAGATTACCCTAACCTCTAAAGTTATCTAAACCGACCTTTGATACCAACTATAGTGCCCCAACCTTAAAACTTACTTTATCTTGAGTTATTACAAGATTACACATTGAGGATCTTTTCAGGTTTAGAGTTTTAGAGAATTAGATCATGAAACTTGCATTATATTCCACATTTAAACAAAGTGGTTACATAAAAGATAGTATTCATTCTTCCCGTCAACGGAATCATATTTAGAATAAAACTTGGATTCTTTCTTGACACATCCTTGACACTATCATCACATCACGTACCTTCCCCTTGACCTGTGAAAAACATTTCAAAAGCTTGGGATGAGCATAAAAAGCTCAGTAAGGGGTATAAAAATATGGAAAGGAAACATGAGTTCCAATATACATAAGAATGAAATCATACTTTACCCATAAAACATAGGCACTTTAACATACCTCATCAAATCATGAATAAATCATAGAAATCATAAGACATAAAAGGTAACATGATGCATTCATAACATTCTTACATAGGGAGTAACCCTCTTGGTTACGTTTTGGAATACCCATCACAGTATATTCCCTAAATCTATTCGGAGAAACCTTAAAGTTTCACTCCTTCATGTTACACAATTCATTGGAGAGCTATATCGGGCTCACCCGCCCTTAGTCTATCACAGAACCACCTGTCTTCATAATAATGCCCAAGAACCTCAACATAATCGTATCACATAAAACATGCATAAAGGAAACCTAACATTTCCACCTTTCATTCACAAGATATCAATACCACACATTGATATAAAAATATTATGAAAACCATTTTCAATACCAAAATAAAAAAAAAGTAAAACATGGTATTTATTTTTCTTTTTAAAAAAAAGTATGGCTTGTAGAGGAAGCCGAAACTCAAATAATGGTAACGACGGCGGAGAAGTCGTTGTCGCCACATACGTACAACAAAAACATTCCCTTTTCTGGTTTAGTAAAACGCTTCGTATAAAAAATATTTTTTTTGATAACAGTAAAAGTAAAAGGGTTTTATACACCGTATAAAAGAAGGTTGTGTATAAAACAAAATATGCCTCAATGAAAAGAGATTGAGACGAAGTCCCATACAAAGACGATATCCTTGGTTTAAGGATAAATCAATTACATACGAATGTGTGACAAAAGAATACACCAAATATAAGTGGATATTAAGTGTAAAATAATCAAAGGTCATTCACACATATTGAAAGGATGACATATTCAATAACTACATGTTGAACCCAATGAAATCGAAATTGGGTTAAGAAGTTCCCTTGACATCCTAACGTCATCACATCAAAATGAGTTGATGAGAGATAAAAAAAGGGTATCTCATCACTTGGACATAAACTTTAAATCAATAAGGATATATGAGAACATATCCCAACATAACAATATGTAAATTAAAAGACCCAACAAAAGAAGTCTTTTAAAAAGAGGAGGGTGAAAGGTTCCCTTACCGACATGGGTATCTTTCGAAACATACACCTCGTGAAAGAAGGACAATACAACATTGATGTAAATACTCATAAAAGAAATTATATTACACAATGAGTAAAATAATGGTTAGTACATACACCACTCAAAGGAAATTGTGGCAAATTTAGCATAAATCTCATGGGAATAAAAGTGAGATGAAAAATCTCTTACGAAAACTCGACAGCCTAACGACGCCACTTAAAACTTCCAAAAATGGATTGATGAGATCAAATAGGGTCTCTCATCGTATTAACATAAAGTTTAAAGAAAGAGGAATATAAAATAACATCCTCCAAAATAACAAATAGGAGCTTAAAAGAAGTGACATAAAGGAGAGGACTTAAAAAGAAAGAGAGAGGTTAGATCTCTTACGAAAATTCGGCAGCCTAACAGCGCCACTCAAAACTTCCAAAATGGATTGATGAGAGAAAATAGGGTCTCTCATCATATGAACATAATAAGTACAGTAGGATTAATATAAAAGAACATCCCAATCATAAGAAATATGATCTTAAAAGGAATGACATAAAATAGTGTACTTAAAAAGAAAGAGAGGTGTAGGATCCCTTACCTCAAGTCCAACTTGTCTTGTTCATTTCTTTATATTCCTGAATAATAAACTTTGGTCAATTTATAATTGATTAAATACCACCTATAAATATTATTATTCAGTTCATATCACATATTTTAATGTTATAATAATTGGTTAATAATATGAGTTCATATGAGACGTTTTTGTCGATGTTTGGTACATGAGTCAAAAATTGAACTTGTTGGAAAATAATTTTCCATGTAGTTATAGGTACATCATATCCAGAATAGTGTTGATGTTTTAAATATAATATATATACAGTATATATTCATTTTATACTATTCCTTTTAATTTTGAGATAAAAATTAAAATCACCGTTCATGGAGACGGTAGGCCGTACGTACGCATGAACGCTACTTTCATTTTTTTGTCATATTAATGGAATTAAAACAAAATGAGAGATATATATATATATATGTTATAATTCCAGAATGATATCCATAATTTAGATGTAATATATTACATATATATCCATTATATATATGTACTTATAATAGTACATAACATTTTGAGATAAGAAGTGAAATGTACCGTTCATGGTGACGGTAAGCCGTATGTATGCATGAACGCTAATTTCATTTATATCTCATACTTTAATGGAAATAAAATAATTATATAGAGGTATATTATAATTCCAGTATAACATCATATATAATAACATTAAATCCATCCTTTATACGTCCCACGTATGGCATTAACGAATCACATCACTTTGAGGGGGTGGTAGTCCGCACTTCCTTAAATGAACATATCGCGTTTACCCATAATGGAAACCATAAAGGTATGCCAAAATGAAAAATACAGAAGCTTAAGGAAAACATAAACATATTATATATCATATATAAATATACTGTCATCTTAATGGCCACCTTTGAAGGTGTTAAAAGAATGATGAACAATCATGGTTTCGGGAGGCCGAAATTCGCCATCCACGGAAAAAGTTTGTTCTTTAACGATTAGATGTAGGTGTGTGTAAGTGTATCTATAATAAATATTATAAAATCATACCAGTATATTTAAGATATTTTATTTGTTACAAAATAAATGAATAAAAATATTTTATGGGGTTGGAGAAGAAAAATAAAACAAAAGGACACAAGTGAAGACATTACCTTAAAATTGGGTAACTCTCTTTGGTTTGAGATAAAAGGCTTACTTGGGAAGACTTCATCCCAAAGTGAGGCTTAAAGGAGTTAGAGATGGATGTGGAGAGACAAAATGGGCAGGGTTTTTCTGATCCCAAGGCTTTGGAAGTGTGGGTAAAGAGGTAGAGGTGGGGGCCTTTTATAAGAGGAGAGGAGGGGCACTCTTGGAAAGTAAGAAAATGCTACAAAATGTTACATTATTTTCAAAAGAGTTACGGATTTTAAAGGTCCCACATTGATGTATTTCTAGGATAAGGTGATAAGGGTTCGAAATCCACTCATCCAATAGGTTTTGGACATGTTTAGGTCTTAGATATTACATTATCTTTCCATTTTATTTAAATCGTTAAATAATGAGGTCATCGCTGCATCATCATGATGTCAAAAATAATTTAATTTATTTAATGTCTAAAAATTATAAAACAAATACTATGATGTAGGAACTCTTTTTAGCTTTCCAATTACTATTTATAGTAAAAAAATATGACTTGTATAACCCCATGTAAAATTTTTTTTAGTAAAACATCTCATGTTTGTGTCATTTTTACTTTAACATTAAATAAAAAGATATGTATGTCATTTCCCAACCAATGTGGCTCCATGGGGTCCCCAAGTTGACCCATGGGTTTTATTGGTCTCCCATGACACATAAAAAGAGGTTAGAACATGTTTCAAGTTCATTTCATATTATTAAAACATTATTTTTACCTTGAACTACACTAATTACCTCTAATCACGATTAAAAACATAATAAGTTACTATTCACCAAAAAATTATTTTTATCCCATTGAACAACATTTTACTTCTTAATGACAATAATTTATGTAGGATTTTTGAAATTAAAAACACAAAGATGGCAAAATTTCATTTAAACGGAAAAATCTGTTTTTATAAGTACCACTTAGTGGTTTCACTATACATCAAAAATTGAAGTTTTTCAGAAAAATCCCAAAAATTCACCCTAAGCTATATTTGATATTCCGAATTTAAAAATGAAGTCTATTTTAAAAAAAATCAAAAAATATAAGTCACATTAATTAATTTAATAATTAATTCCCGCTTCCAGAGAAAATAGCGTGTTTTTATGAAACAATAAGTATCAAAAGATTGACATTAGTTTAAGTCTGATTTCAAAGTGAAATTAATTCCAACGACCACTATTGGATTTAATGGTAAAAATATATTTTAATTTAACTTTAAAAAAATTCAAAAGATAATTTAATCATATAAATAAATTATATTAAAAAGAGGTTTTGAATTAAAATACAACATTTTACACTATTCATTAAAAATGAACTTTATCGGAAAGATACCAAGAATTTACACAAAGTAAATTTTGATGTCCCAATTCTTAATAAGAGTTTTATTTGGTCCAATATAATTTATAAGAGTGAACAAAACTATATTTAACGATAGTTCACCATCAAAAGTCAATAAGTTAACCTTTAGTGAAAACTAGGGAATATATGCCTAAAATTGAATTATTTCAGTATTTTAAGCCTTTATCTTTTATTGGATAAGTGTAAAAACATTTAAAAACATATATAATCATATTTTAGTTATTTCTATCCATTCCCGCCAATACAACGGCTACATGTTAACTACCATTTAAAATAATATTATTTTATTATTAGTGTGCAACGTAAGATTCCCAAGAAACTCGTTGTTGCGTGTTGGGTACGCCATCGATCATAGCGTCCCCTTTAAAGTCATATTAAAATTTTATTCACAAATATGGATAAATATGAAAATTTCATATTCTTTATTTACCTGGGGTGTTACAAATTACGTGACTGCAAGGGTATGAAAAAGGTTTCAAATGTACAATTCTTCATCTGTAAGGATTTGGGACACTATGCGAACCAATGTCCAAATCATCATAGTATGCCCCAAATGATGCTATTGGATAATAATCAAGTTATTATACTACCTCAGATGAAGAATAATGACTAGTGTTCTTATGATTTTATTATAGGATAATTTCATTTGAGTGTTGTATCAACAATATACTGGTTATATGAATTATAGAGATAAATAAGAATTGTACTGGAGTATTATTTTATTGAGGATTTGTGATTATATGGTTCTAAGAAAAGTTACTTAATAGTGAGCTACCATTTTGGTAAAATACATGGTTGAAGGAAAGGTAATCCTCAATACGGTCTCGTTAATGAGGTAGTGATTTTGGAATAACATATGGTTGATTTGAATAAATTATATTGGATATTCTTGACTACCTTAATACTTATTAATGATTTGTTATTGTTGGAGATTACAACATTTTTGGATAGAAGTAGTATATTCAGTAAGGGATCATTAATGTAATCAATAAGGTTTTATGGTAATTTTGGATATTGCAGTGTTTTAAAAGAATACATGATGAAGGTGTTCACATGTTATTGCGCAGCAAAAAGGATCTTCATTGTGTTTACCTTCCTTATAAATTTTTCACGGTGAGTTTCGACAGAAGTATTAGGGATATTTCTAGTTTGAGATTATTTTTGGATTTCCATAAAAGGACAACACGGAGGACGGGCGGCAACCTATCATGTCCAGCAAGGTCGCAAGACTTGAACCTGCAACCGAAGGGAAACAAGTGTGTATCACCTACCACTGGCCCATGTGATGTCCTGCATTAAATTATCTGGTTTTTTTAAAAGGTATGGTAGATGAATTAAAAATTCATTTTTTCGGAACCTTATACAAATATGATAAATGGAATTTTTAAGTTCCACTATCTTTTAGAGTGATAGATGAGTTTGTGGTTGAAATTAGTGAAAAGATGGAACTATACTTGTCAGGTATATATAAATTTATATACATTTTATACTATTAATATATGAATAAATTAATTATTAAACAATAGGTAAGGGATCTTAAAACAAAAAATGTGTTATCCTAATTCCTTATGTTTTATTGACCCGATGATATTTTAAATCATCATATATTGATGGCTTTGAGGCCCTCAATTCTATAATTGTTTGTGACTGATGACCTTAATCACTCCCTATAAAATTTCTACGTTTTTCCTCCAATTATGTTTCTCTAATTTCCACCAATGTTATCCTAATAGAGATCATAATTTGGTGGTGACCCTTTCATTTCTCTTTTCATCTTATTAAGAATAAATTTTTTTAACCCAATTTCTAATGTGGGTTTTCCAACAAAAGTATTTTCTTTTTTCAACATTTTATTTAAGAAGAACAATTTCAAATTGCGAGGATGCAATTTATTGAAGGAAGAAAGAATGTAACACTCTAAGATATCATAGTATGTTATTTCTTCAAAGTAATGCAATAACATTCACTACACGCATCACTGAGTTCAAGCGCATCACGACTTACCAAACATGCCATTCAAAAGAGGTTATGAATAGTATTAACTGAATTTTGAACATTATATAATCTTTATAATTTTAGAATCCATATTATGATTTTTAAAGACATAATGTAAGAACAAATTTATTTTTTTCAGATAAAATAATTTTTGTTCAAAAAATGTAATTTTAACGCCTTTTAATAGAGAACCCTTTTTAAATCCAATATTAGAAACTTTTATATATTCAATTAGACAAAATAATATTCTTTAGAATCAGGACATTAAAATTTTGTTTCAATGAATTTTTTATGTTTTTCTGATAACTTTCATATTTGGGTGAATAGTGAAAAATACTAAATTTTAACTAAAAACAACTTTTTTAATAAAAATAATTTATATTGTAAAATTATTCATTTTAGTGGTTTTAAAGTATAATTAGATTATATTGTTACCATTAAATTAAATATTGTTCATTGGGAGTAATTTCACTTTGAAATTTCACAAAAACAAGTGTCAATCTTTTGATATTTATTATTTCTAAAAAACCCACTTTTTGGTTTTGACAACGGGAATTAATTTTAAATTAAGTAATTCAACTTATATGTTTTTAATTTGTTAAAATAGACATCATTTTGGGATTCAGAGTATAAAAATTATAATACGGTAAATTTTTGGTATTTTTCTGAATACTTTCAATTTTTGATGAATAGTGAAAAACACTAAGTTATTGGTTAAAACTGACTTTTTATTTAAATAATTATTTATTTTATTTAAATTTATTTTAGGTAAAATAGATACATAATACTTATATAATTTCAATGTAATTAATTGGAGTTAGTTTATAATAATTTTAGATATATAAAAATTTTATCATACTTTTTACGGTCTTTTACCCACCTCCTAGGAGCATTTGAAAATTTACATAAAACATAATTTTACCGCTCCTGTGATTTTAATTTAGAAAATATGAGAGACATA
Source organism: Viscum album (assembly GCA_963277665.1). Classification (NCBI taxonomy): domain Eukaryota; kingdom Viridiplantae; phylum Streptophyta; class Magnoliopsida; order Santalales; family Viscaceae; genus Viscum; species Viscum album. The sequence continues at coordinate 251,361,349 of OY728139.1, forward strand.
GTTAATATCAAGGAGTAAAATATGGTTCAACACGATAAAAATAATTTTTGGTAAATAGTAACTTTTTACTTTTATTTACATCGGTTAAAAGTAAATAGGGTAATTAAGGCTAAAAATGATATTAATATTACCTTAAAACATGTCCCAATTCTATTGGACAATGGTATCTCGACCATAAAAAACCTTATGAATAAAATATTATCATTTAGGTCCACTTGAATTATATTTGAACATTTATTATTATTTAATTCAAAGAAGAGTTAAAAGAGTTAAAATCAAAGTTTAATAACTAAAATATTTTTAATATAGGGTTATACATAAGATAAATTCTATTATAAATATTAATTAGAAATCTAAAGATATTTCCTACATAATGGTATTTTATTTATAATTTTTAGACATTAAATAATTTAATTTATTTATGACACAATGATGATGTCGTAATTACAGTATTAATGATAGATTAAGATAATTGATTTTATAAATACCCAAATAAATGTACTTCGAAATTTTTTATGAATTAAAATAATTTTTTAGGTTAATATGACATATTATTATTGGTTATATGAATTTTTTTCGAATTAATAATGCTTATATGAATTTATCATAAACAAAATACCCAATAGTGTCAAAATTGACATAAAAGAGTTTTTAAAATAAATATTATATTATTAATTGATATTATATTCCTAAAAATCTAAGGATCAGCCAAAGAACATATATCATTATATGTGGTTATTTAATGGACCTCTTGGGGGTCTATTGTAAGTGTATAGTATGTTTTTTAACCATATAATATAAAAATACAAATGGACATGCTAAATGTCAAACTAATTAACTAAGAGTTAAAACTAAAAGATAAGGTTAATAATGTGACCCAACCCTGTCTGAAACCTATTGGTTGAGTGGTTTTAGACCCATAACCACCTTATCCTAGAAATAAATCAATTTGGAGCCATTATAAAACGAATATTGATTTATTACAAAATAATGTTTTATTTTTTTTCTAAGGTGCCCCTCACCCCTCTTATAAAAGGACACTACACCTTCTCTCTAATTCACACAATCATAGCCTTTTGGCTCGGCTAACCCCTACCCAAATATTCTATAAAATTCCCTCAATTTAACCTAGAGTCCTTAGTATGATTAGAAAGCCATCCTACAGATTCCTTTTGATCTAATCAAAAGGAAGAACTCGAAGAAGATGTAATATTTTCACCACCCTCTTTAAAGTTCCTTTCTTCTTCCACTACTTCTTTCTTTGATATTAACATTTTAAAATAATAACCCCAGTATCTTATATATACTATGATTTTATTATAAATATGGTACAACCATATTCAGTATTATATCTTTTCTTTGAATGACATGTCACCATATGTGCGTACGTACGACTTACCATCTCCGCGTCGTGTTGCAATTATTATTCAAAACATTATTGTTTGTATGGGTGTGATAATGATGTGAAATTAAGCTAAATAATAAATATAGCATTATAATGATTCTGTATATAGTATATACCATCTATTTATATACGATTTTATATCAAAAGAATGATATTGTTTCTCGTGCGTATGTACGGACTACCGTCTCCACGAACGCAATGAGATTCATTCCGCATTGTATCTTTAAGGCCCCGAACATAATACATTACTTTATATTGAATTAAATGAATAATTCACATTGAGGATCTTTTTAGGTTTATAGTTTTATAGAATTAGGAAATAACTATTACATCTCAAAGATTACAAAGTAGGAACATCTAATCAGTTTCCATTTTAATGAAATATAAACTCTTGAACATAATAGTCATGCCTAGTTCTTGTTTTAGACAACATGAAATTTCCTTGATCCAATAATTGACCCTATTCCATTTTATTTCATGTGAAAAACATTTCAAAAAAACTTGGGATGAGTATAAAAAGCTCAGTAAGGGTTATAACAATACGGAAAGAAAACATTAGTCCATGTATACATGAGAATCAATGAAATCATACTTTACTCATAAATTATAATTAATTTAACATACCTCATGAAATCATAATATTTATTCATAACTCAAAAGAAATCATAATAAATCATTAAAACATTTAAAACGATATTTTATAATAATAATAAATCACTAAAAAATTAATGAGAAATATTTATAATAATAATAAATCATTAAAACATTTAATGAGAAATATTTATAATAATAAATCATTAATGAGAAATATTTATAATAATAAATCATTAAAACATTTTAAAACGATATTTTAGTTAAAGGGTTTTTAACAAAATGAGAGAAACTTTAATACAATAATTGAGGAATAACATTTAATAAGAACTTTATAATATCATAAGAATAAATGGATTCATGATATAGTATTAAAAATTATATTATATACACCATATAAGAGTGAACTGGTGCATAACAACAATGAAGTCACAGTAGAAATGTAAAATGAGATGAAATCCATTATAAAGAAGGTATCCTTAAATTAATGATAAATTAATCTCATAATTTATGTGTGAAAAATATAAATACACCAAATATAAGTGGATATAATTTTTAAAACAATCAAATCTCATTCACACATATTCAAAGGATTACATATTCAATAACTACATGTTGAACCCAATGAAATCGAAATTGGGTTAAGAAGTTCCCTTGGTAAAATTCGACAGCCTAATGACGTCACCTTAAATTTCATAAAACTAGTTGATGAGAGATAAAATGGTATCTATTAACTTGGACATAAAATTTACATCAATAAGGATATATAAGAACATATCCCAACATAAAAAGATTTATATTAAAAGGCATAACAAAATAAGGCTTTTAAAAAGAGGAGTGTGAATGGTTCCCTTACCGATTTGGGAAACTTTCGAAACATACACCACATGAAAGAAGGGTCATAAAATGAATATTTAAATACCCATAAATGAGAGTATATTATACAAATATTAAAATAATGGGCATTAGATATACCACACAAAAATAAATAGTGGAAAATGTAGCATGAATCTCACAGGAATAACAAGTGAGATGAAAATCCCCTTATTAAAATTCGGCAGCCTAACGTCGCCACATAAAACTTCCAAAAATGGATTGATGAGATACAATAGGGTATCTCATAATATTAACATAAAATTTAGATCAAGAAGAAGATAAAATATCATCCCCCAACATAAGAAATAGGATCTTAAAGTAAGTTACATTAAAATGAATACTTAAAAAGAAAGAGACAGGTAGGATCCCTTACCTCAAGTCTGACTTGTCATGTTCGTATCTTTATATTCCCGAATGATAAACTTTGTTCAATTTATAATTTCTTAAGGATCTCATTTAAATATTATTATTCAGTTCATATCACATAATATAATTTTATAATAGTTGGTTAACAATGTGAGTTCATATCAGATGTTTTTGTCGATGTTTGGTACATGAGTCAAAAATGAACTTGTTTGAAAATTATTGTCCATGTACTTATAAGTAAATCATCTCCAGAATTGTATTAATGATTTAAATATCATAAATATCCCTTACATATTCATTTTATACTATTCCATAACATTTGGAGATAAAAATAAATGAAATGCACCGTTCATGGAGACAGTATGTCGTACGTACGCATGAACGCTACATTCATTTCTTTGTCATATTAATGGAATTAAAAATAAATGAGAGATATATTTATTTTATAATTACATTATAATATATATTTTATATAGGTCACATATTTTCATTAATCTCATTATTTATACATTCCATGAATTGCATGAACGAGTCACATCACTTGAGGGGGTGGTAGTCCACACTTCCTCGTATGAAATTATCGCATTTCCACAACATGAAAAGCATAAATATATGTTTTAAATATAAAATATAGAGACATAGAGATGTAATAAATATAATATATATCATATAAAAATAGTTCCATCATAATTTCCACCATGAGAGGTGGTAGGAGAAGATAGAACAATCATCGTTTCGTGAGGCAGTAATTCGCCATCCACAGAAACAGTATGTTCTTTAACCATTCGACGGAGGTGTGTGTATGTTTAGGTCAAATAATTCTCATAAAAACATCCTATTATATTTAAGATACTGGTATTTTTACAAAATAATTGAATAAAAATATTTTCGGGGGTTGGAGAAGAAAAATAAAACAAAAGAACATTAGGGAAAACTTTACCTTTAAATCGGGAAACTCCCCTTGGTTTGAACCAAAAAGAGTTTCTTAAAGAGTTTTCTGAATATGGGAAGTATTTTATGATGATGAGAGGGATGTGGACAGAAAACATTGGGAGAGAATGTCCGACCCAATGGCTTTAGAGGTGTGGGTAAGGTGGTAGAGGTGGGGGCCTTTTATAAGAGAAGAAGAGGGGCACTCTTGGAAAGTTATAAAATATTACTTTATTATAAAATTATTTTCGGATTTTAATGGTCCCAAAAGGATATATTTCAAGGATAAGGTGATATGGTTTCTAAATACACCCATACAAGAGGTTTGTGACAAGTTAAGACTTATATTTCACCCTATCTTTTCATTTTATTTAAATCGTTCCTTTATGTGGTAATCACTGCATCATCACGGTGTCATAAATAAATTAATTTATTTAATTTCTAAAATTTAGAAAAAAACTATAATTGTGTAGTAAATACTTTTATCTTTCTAATTAATATTTATAGTCAAAAATATTACTTGTATAACCCCATGTAAAAATTGTTTTAGTAAAACAATACATGTTTGTGACATTTTAATTTTAACTTTAAATAAAAAGTTATTAATGTCATTTTCCCACCAATGTGGCTCCATGGGGTCCCCATGTTGACCCATGTATTTTATTGGTCTTCCAAGACTCATCCAATAATGGTAGGAAATGTTTCAAGGTCATTTAATATTATTATAACATTATCTTTACCTTAAATTACACCGGTTACCTTTAATCGCGAAGAATAAAACATAAAAGTTATTATTCACCAAAAATTATTTTGATCCCATTAAACAACATTTTACATCCTAATTACAACCATGTATGTATGATTTTTGAAATTAAAATCATAGAACTGTTAAAGTTTCATTTAAATGAAAAATCAGTTTTTTAACAACCACCTAGTGGTTTCACTATTCATCAAAAAATTGATGTTTTTCAGAAAAATACCGAAATTCAACCTAAGATATATTTGATGTTCTGAATTCAAAAATGATGACTATTTTAAAAAATTCAAAACATTTACGTTGCATTAATTAATTTAATAATTAATTCCTATTGTCAGAACAAATAGCATGTTTTTATGAATCAATATATATCAAATGATTGACAGTAGTTTATGTCCAATTTCAATGTGAAATTAATTCCAATGACCACTATTGGATTAAATGGTAAAAATATATTATAATTGGACTTTAAAACCAATTAAAAAGATAATCTAATCATATAAATAAATTAGATTTAAAATAGGTTTTGAATTAAAATACAACATTTTTCACTATTCGTTAAAAATGAACTTTATCTGAAAAATACCAAAAATTTTAACAAAGTAAATTTTGATATCCTGATTCTGAAGAAGAATTTTATTAGGTCTAATATAATGTATAAGAGTTACCAAAACTATATTAAAGAGGGTTCACCATCAAAATGAGATAAATCGACCTTTTAGTGAATTTTAGAGTATTTGTGATTAAAATTGAATTATTTTCTTATTTTAAGCCTTTATCTTTTATTGGATAAATTTAAAAACATTTAACAAACATATAAAATAATATTTTAGTTATTTATATTCATTCCTGCCAATACAACGGCTAGGCATTAACTACCATTTAAAATAATATTATTTTATTATTAGAGTGCAATGTAAGATTTCAATAAAACTCGTTGTTGCGTATTGGGTACGCCATCAAGAATAGCGTTCCCTTTAATGTAATATTAATATTTTTTCACAAATATTAATAAAAATGAAAAATTAATTTTCTCTATTTACCTGGGATGTTACATCCTTCCCCCCTTTTGGAAATTGTGTCCTCGCAATTTTAAAATTGGGCTTGGAAACAACATTGAAAGCCCCATATCGGAAAAAGAGTAAATTAAACTGTCACTTTAAAAGAAAGAAAGGGAAGTAAAAATGTCGCCTGAGTTAACCCATACTACGATTCCATGTAGAAAAACATGTACATGGAAGAGAAACCAAAGGTTCATGTTCTGATGGAGAGTGATAGAAAACATGATTAGGAGAAAGTTAACCACAAGAAAATCACAAACATGTGATGGGTTAAACGGTATTTGATTCCCCATTAGGAAACGTTAATGGAAAACATTTTGTTTTAAGTTACTTTTCATTGAGGAATTTATTTATGAGCATAAATAAATCATAAGGGAACATACTTACTTGTATTGTATACATTCATCTTTTACTATATTTCTAACACAAACTCATACTTTCTACAAATGATGAGTATTTAGGATAACTTGTTCACATTAAGAGAACTATAATCAATTTCTAGAGAATCACCTAATCCACAAAAGAGATCTATATACTTCCCATGTCTTTAGACCAAAACCAAAAAAGGTTATTGCAAGATCAGATAATACCCAAAAAAAGGATAATCCTTTATAAAAAAATTTGTTCTTAATCTCCAAAATTTGTCAAACAATACCCAAAGTTCAACAAAGACCATTCAATAAACATTTATCCATAAAATTATTCAAAGTAATCAAAAATATGATTGAAAATCAAATCTCTGAAGGATTTAATCACATAGTCTTCCAAGATAAACCTTAACATTTATCTCAAATCATCAGATACTCTCAAAGTCTCATACTGAAAAGTAATTAACCTAATCACATATCCTCTCTGATAGGATAATAATTTCCATAGATAACACAAAATCAACTAATTATTGATTCATAAAATAATATAACTAAAAAGAATTTTTCATACTAACCAGGGACTTCACATAGTCTAGTGGTAGGCGATAATGACCAGTCGCACTTCGGTTGTGGGTTCAATTCACACAGCTTTGTCTGACGCGACGGGTTGTCACACGGTTTACATGTTGTCATTTTTCCAAAACTATATAATTCTTAAAACATTCCCCAAAAAGAGATAAAATCCTCAAAAATAACCATAACATAATTTAACCTCAAGTTTATCTCATGCCATTAATTTTCCATCATAACATATAGAAACCCATAATTACCTCAGAAGTAAGGATCATATAAACCATAGTGGTTACCTTTATATTTATTACCCGAACTTCCCTATTGAGTTGGTTCTCTCGTACATGATGCATTAGAGAACTCACAAAGGTTCAAGTGTTTGATCATGACTCTTGATAGTTGGTTTAGAATAACCACTAGATTTCTCATTGAATCCCCCATTTCATCCAGTCTCTTAATCAGAGAACCACCACAATTTCCTTCAAACCCACTATCACTTTGGTACCTGCTAGATCCATCCATTTACTAAAACCAAAAATGTCAGTGTGAGTATACCAAAAAAATCATCATGTACTAAATATGAACATAAACACTAATATATACTTATCCAAGTTATCTCAAACTCATTCCAACTTTCATAAATTACAAGGACTCTATCTAATATAATAACCATTATGGTTATACACAACTGTTCACTTATGCTTAAACAACACTCTAACCTCTAATGTTATATAAACCGACCTCTGATACAAACTATAAGGCCATGGCCATAAAACATTACTTAATATTGAATTAAATGAATAATTAACATTGAGGATTTTTTCAGGTTTAGAGTTTTAGAGAATTAGGACATAACTATTACATCTCAAAGATTACAAAGTAGGCACATCTACTCAGTTTCCGTTTTTTTCACGAAATAAAAACTATTGAACATAATAGTAATGTCTCGTTCTTGTTTTAGATAGCTTGACATTTCCTTGATCCCATCCATGACCCTATACCACTTTATGTCCTGTGAAAAACATTTCAAAAAAACATGGGATGAGTATAAAAAGCTCAGTAAGGGTTATAACAATATGTAATGAAAACATTAGTTCATGTATACATAAGAATCAATGAAATCATACTTTAATAATAAAACATAATAAATTTAACATACCTCATCAAATCATATGATTTGTGCATAACTCAATAGATATCATAAGACATAAAGGTAACATAAGGCATTCATAACATTCTTACGTAGGGAGTAACCCTCATGGTTACGTTTGGAATACCCATCACAGTGTATTCCCTAAATCCATTCGAAGAAACCATAACGTTTAACCCCTTCATGTTACCCAATGCATTGGAGAGCTATATTGGGTTCACCCGCCCTTAGTTTATCACGGAACCACCCGTCTTCATAAACAATGCCCAAGAACCATAACATAATCATAACACATAACATTAGCAAAAAATGAAAGATAACATTCCGACATTTCAATAACAATATAACATTTTAAGATATTGAAATAATGAATCCATTCTAAAAACCATTTTCTAAACCATTTAAAGCATTTATTAAAGAGATTTTTGAATCAAAGTGTCCCATACCACTTTGAATATTTTAACAATTTAAACCATTAATATCCATATAAATAAGTATTTAAATCCATTTTTAAGACATGGATATTAATGAGAAATATTTATAAGAATAAATCATTAAATCATTTAAAACGATATTTTTGTTAAAGGGTTTTTAACAAAATGAGAGACACATGAATATAATAATTAAGGAATAACATTTAATCAGAACATTATAATATCATGAGAATAAAGGGATTCTTGGTATAATATTCCAAAGGACAGTATATACAATATATAAGAGTGAACTGGGGCATAACAACAATGAAGTCTCAATAGAAATGTAAAATGAGATGAAATCCATTATAAAGAAGGTATCCATAAATTAAGGATAAATCAATCTCATAATTATGTGTGAAAAATATAAAGACACCCAATATAAGTGGATATTAAGTGTAAAACGATCAACAATCATTCACACATATTCAAAGGATGAAATATTCAATAACTACATGTTGAACCCAATGAAATCGAAATTGGGTTAAGAAGTTCCCTTGGTAAAATTCGACAGCCTAACAGCGTCACTTTAAAATTCATAAAATTAGTTGATGAGATAGAAAATGGTATCTCATCACTTGGAAATAAAATTTACATCAATAAGGATATAGAAGTTCATATCCCAACATGAAAAGATGTAAATTAAAAGACATAACAAAATAAGTCTCTTAAAAAGAGGAGTGTGAACGGTTCCCTTACCGATTTGGGCAACTTTCAAAATGTACACCACATGAAAGTAGGGTCATACAATGAAGATGTAAATACCCATAAATGAGATTATATTATACAAATAGTAAAATAATGGGCAGTACATACACCACACAAAAATAAATAGTGGAAAATGTAGCAAAAATCTCACAGGAATAACAAGTGAGATGAAAATCCCCTTATTAAAATTCGGCAGCCTAACGGTCCCACATAAAACTTCCAAAAATGGATTGATGAGATAAAATAGGCTCTCTAATCATATTAAAATAAAATTTAAATCAAGATTAATATAAAATAACATCACCCAACATAAGAAATAAGATCTTAAAGTAAGTTACATAAAAAATATTACTTAAAAAGAAAGAGAGAGGTAGGATCCCTTACCTCAAGTCTGACTTGTCTTGTTTGTTTCTTTATATTCATGAATAATAAACTTTGGTAAATTTATAATTTATTAAGGACCTCATTTAAATATTATTATTCAGTTCATATCACATATAATAATGTTATAATAATTGGTTAATAATGTTATTTCATAGCAGAAGTTTTTGTCGATGTTTGGTACTTGAGTCAAAAATGAACTTGTTTGAAAAGATTGTCCATGTAGTTATAAGTAAATCATCTACAGAATAGTATTAACGATTTTAATATCATATATATCCAGTAAATATTCATTTTATACTATTCCATAACATTTGGAGATAAAAAGAAATGAAATGCACCGTTCATGGAGACGGTAGGTCGTACATACGCATGAACGCTACTTTCATTTCATTGTCATATTAATGGAATAAAATATAAATGAGATATATATATATATATTAATTCCAGTATAATATAAATGTTATATAGGTCACATATTTTCATTAATATCATTCTTTATACATTCCATGTATTGAATGAACGAGTCACATCACTTGAGGGGGCGGTAGTCCACACTTCCTCGTATGAAATTATCGCATTTGCACAACATGCAAAGCATGTAGGTATGTTTTAAGTATAAAATACAGAAGAATAGAGAAGACATAAATATAATATATATCATATAAAAATGGTTTCATCATAATGGCCACCATGAGAGGTGGTAGGATAAGATAGAATAATCATCGTTTCGTGCGGCAGTAATTCGACATCCACAAAAACAGTATGTTCTTTAACCATTAGATGGAGGTCTGTGTATGTGTAGCTCGAATATGTTTCATATAAATATCCTTGTATATTTAAGATACTGTTTTTGTTAAAAATAATTGAATAAAAATAGTTTAGGGGGTTGGAGATGCAAAAAAACAAAAGAACATTAGGGAAGGCTTTACCTTTAAATCAGGTAAGTTTCCTTGGTTTGAACCAAAAAGGGTTTCTTGAAGAGTTTTCTACCTAATGGGAGGATTCTAGGAATAGGAGAGGGATGTGGAGAGAAAAAAAGGGCACAGCATGGCCGAGCCAATGGCTTCAGAGGTGTGGATAAGGTGGTAGAGGTTGGGACCTCTTATAAGAGAAGAGCAGGGGCCCTCTTGAAATGTTATAAAATATTACTTTATTATAAAATTTTTTTCGGATTTTACAGGTCCCAAAAGGAGATATTTCGAGGATAAGGTGATAAGGTTTCGAAATACACCCATCCAATAGGTTTGTGACAAGTTTAAGACTTAGATTTTAACCTATCTTTTCATTTTATTTAAATTGTTCATTTATGAAGTAATCACTGCATCATCACGGTGTCATAAATAAATTAATTTATTTAATGTCTAAAATTATAAGACAAATATCATGATGTAAGAAATATTTTTATCTTCCTAATGATGTTTTATATTAAAAAAATATGACTTGTATAACCCCATGTAGAAATTGTTTTAATAAAACAATACATGTTTGTGACATTTTAATTTTAACATTAAATAAAAAGTTATTAATGTCATATTCCCACCAAAGTGGCTCCATGTGGTCCCCAAGTTGCCCCAGGGATTTTATTGGTGGTCCATGACTCATCCAATAAGGGTAGGACATGTGTCAAGGTCATTTCATATTATTATAACATTATCATTACCTTAAATTATACTAATTACTTTTAATCGCGATTAATAATACTTACGACTTACTATTCACCAAAAATTATTTTTAATCCCATCGAACCACATTTTACATCCTAATGAAAACCATGTATGTCGTATTTTTAAAATTCATATCATAGAAGTGTTAAAGTTTCATTTAAATGAAAAATCAGTTTTTTAACTACCACTTAGTGGTTTCACTATTCATCAAAAATTGATGTTTTTCAGAAAAATACCAAAAAATCAACCTAAGATATATTTGACGTTCAAAATTAAATAATTATGTCTATTTTAAAAAATTTAAAACATATAAGTTGCATTAATTAATTTAATAATTAATTCCCATTGTTAGAACAAATAGAGTGTTTTTATGAAACAATATATATCAAAAGATTGACACTAGTTTAAGTCCATTTTCACGGTGAAATTAATTCCAATGGCCACTATTGGATTAAATGGTAAAAATATATTATAATTAGACTTTAAAACCAATTCAAAAGATAATCTAATAATATAAATAAATTATATTAAAAATATATTGTGAATTAAAATACAACATTTTTCACTATTCATTAAAAATGAACTTTATCGGAAAAATACCAAAAATTTACACAAAGTAAATTTTGATGTCCCAATTATGAAGAATAATTTTATTTGGTCCAATATAATGTATAAGAGTGACAAAAAGTATATTAAATATGGTTCACCGTTAAAAGGTGATAAATCGACCTTTTGTGAATTTTAGAGTATTTGTGCTTAAAATTGAATTCTTTTCTTATTTTAAGTCATTGTATTTTATTGGATAAATGTAAAAATATTTAACAAACATATAATATCATATTTTAGTTATTTCTATTCATTCCTGCCAATACAATGGCTAGGCGTTAACTACCATTTAAAATAATATTATTTTATTATTAGAGTGCAACGTAAGATTTCAAAGAAACTCGTTGTTGTGTATTGGGTACGCCATCAAGAATAGAGTTCCCTTTAAAATAATATTAATATTTTATTCCAAAATGTTAATAAATATGAAAAAGTAATATTCATTATTTACCTGGGATGTTACAGTATCCATTCAAGAATAATTATCATTTGATGATTAAAACTAAGGTTTAAGAACTTTATATCATTCTGGATATGAATAATATACAACCTATCCATAACAAACACAACTTTCATAATAATGAATATAAAGGAAAACGAATCAGTTAGCACCTAAAAAATGATAATACTAATATATTATTAACAAAGAAATATTAAAAAATCATATATGATATCATATTTATGTATAATATTATTGTATAATTTAATAACAATGATTTAACTATTATACATGAGGTTAACCTACCCTCAACTAAGGAAACTACAAGGTACAGGTTAATTTCACAATCGCTTTATTATCCAAGGTTGTTTTACGTATGTATCAACTAGGGAATATTTATTATCAATGTCCATGTTTCCTAAAATAGTTTTCAAAGGGATTATTTTTAAGTGACTTTTTACTAAAAAAATCATTTTAAATGTTTTAAATATTTATTATTCTAAATCGTTCTCATTAATGTCCATGTTTTCAAAATTGTTGTTAAGGATTTATTTATATGGACATGAATGTTATTAAAATGTTAATTCCTTTCAAAAGTTTCAAAGTGGTATGAGACACTATGATTCAAAAAAAATTAAATATCTTCCTTTCTAAATTGTGAGACTTTTAAATGATTTCATGAAAAATGTGTATTTCTCTCAAAGAGTTTTACAAATCATTTTCATCTATGTCAAAATCCATTAATGGATTTTAAATTGTTCTGAAGTTTATTTATCATGATACAAATCTTCCATATAGTATTGAAGGTTTTCTGATACGTTTGACTATGGATGTGTTATTTTTATACCATTAATGGTTTATGGAGAAAGTAGTGAAATTTCATATGACTGTTTTAATACGAATGTTTATTTTATGTTTAAACATGTCTATATAAGGAATGCATTAGACTTAGTAAGTGATGGGTGGAGCCTGTTATAGCTCCTCCATGCATCGGTAGGTGTCATGAGATAAACTAGTGTCTTGGCACAAGGCCTTGACGAAATCTTATTTTTAGTCTTGGCACAAGTCCTTGACTATGTGCTTGTAATAGTCTGGCATTATGCATTTCATCATTATGAAAGGGGTTAGTGCTATTTCATGTGATTATTCAACTAGTCGAATATCTATGTGAATATGTAAATGTAATTATCTCATTTTTTCTTTTCCATATTATGCTGAGGTTCAAGTTTAAAAGGGTTTTGTTTTAGTTATACATTGCCTTAAATATTTAGGTTTATTTATGAAAGTTTCTCCTATATTTTTATCCTTACTAAGCAACTGAGCTCACCCCTTTCAATGTTTTATTTTTCCCAGGATGTGAAGAAGTATTTTATGAATGACTTGTAGGGATAGTATGATGTGATATGAAGAGTATATTTTTTTGTAGTTTGTTTCAATTTATGATGTAATGTAAGACTTATGAATGCATCTAGTGTTTCCAAGGCTACTAAACAAATCGTTCTTTCGAGACTTGATCTTTTGTGGTCATGCTAATATTTCATAACAAGGCACCGACTCTGGGTCACTAGGGTCGGGGCGTTACACTTATACTAGACTGACACATTGGCTATTATATATGGGGAAAATTATTCCATCTATAAAAAAATTTGTCACATGTTTCTAAAAAAATCATTGCAGTTTGGGTTCATTCAGTAATGTACATACCACACTCGTTTTTACTCATCATCTGAAAATAAACAATTCATGATATCTTATTGGATAATATTTGGAATTTCTAATATTTTACATCCTTATTATTATTATAATCTCTCAAAATTCCATCAATATAAATTCATTATTTGGGTGGATTATACTATAAGAGATGAAAGGAAACATATTTCTATTGCCATGATATGAATATTTCAAATTTTGAGATACTGATTTTAAGACCAACTAAAGATGATTTTGGATTAATGGTATTGAATTGGAATTTAAGAGGTCAAGTATGTTATATAATTTTTATATAGTATCAAATCCATATGAGTAATAATAAATTACAAGTTAAACTGTATAATTTATGGACACAGGTTCATTATTACTTTAAAAATCATTAATTAATGAAAAATCATATCATTTAAATAAATTACCGACACATTCAACATATAAATCATATTCTTGATTACCTATTAAAAATTAATGCTCTAAAATGGTATTAGAGAATGAAATATTGTTTTTATAGGGGAAGGGTGGACATAAATTAAATTAGAAGAGGGGAGGAATGTTATTCTGGTGGGTGACTCATTGAATCAAGGATGTTGCCATTGAAAATATCAACACCAAAACCCATAGATATTGAAACATTGTGAAAATTAATTATGGTTTAGGAAGGTTTTATGAATGGCCTCCCAATAATAATTATAGCATTCCCATTCAATATATCAATGTCCATTTTATGTAAAAGAAAAATTAGTTTGAAAAATATTTATCTTAATCCTCATAATAACATCATCTAACATAAAAGTAGAGTGTGTGTTACTTAAGTTTTCTAGTAAAAATGCTCTTCATGTGGATTTATTTCTCAAATATGTAATTAAGAGAATATGGGTATTTGAATCACATTTAAAAATCACCTCAATTAATAATTGAATGTGAAAATAAATACTCCCTAGTGGTGTGTGAAATTGAAAATGTTTCTATATTTTTCTATTTGGTGTTAACTAATAGCTTTATCAAATCTAATAAATTCTTTCATAGGTTTACCATTTAATTACTCTATCTATTGATGAGTGTGTAAAAATCTCCAACATAAACATCAATTATCATGTAATTTTATTTATGGAATCAAATAAGGTGATGTTAACTATAACTTTATTTGTGTTTCCATGATTTCATTATCAAGAAAAGTTTATTTTTTGTTTCATTTTATTTTGGACAAATGGTTAAATGGAATAGTGTTGGATGAGATTAGTAGTTTCTCTAGTGATAATATGTTTCTACTTTTACGATTTCCCTTAGGACAAAGATTTTTCCTTATAATGATAAATTTTGATTGTTGGAATGATGGTTTCATTAGGAGAGGATGGATCTAATTAAACTGTTATTTGGATTAATATTTTTTTATAATAAAAATTGTTATGTAATAATCATTTCAATTATCCATATGTTTTTCTAATGGTGAGAATGTATCTTACTGGACCCCAAACATTAGATTTCATTCATTTAGATATTTAGTTTCACTAATAAATATTTTAGGTCTTTTATGAATGATTGGGCTCTTTATTGGAATTGGATACTATTTATATCAATTTTTTCATTCTATCGTAAGGGATAAGATTATGTTTGATAATGGTTGTTAGAAAGGAACTTCGGGTATATAGGGTTTTGTTTTCTAGTGGTAGTGGATGACTACAATATCTCGGGAGGGTATAGGATTGTGGATGTTTTATTGAACACCATCATTACTATATGGATTATTTTCATTATATATATAGTCAAATGGATATTATTTTTCATTAATAATTAGATAATTATAGTGGTGGTCTAGTATGTTTTCCTCAAACTCATGGCAGTGTATCTCAATTGGTGACATTAGTCTAATTAATGGGTATTGTAAGCATGTATACTGTAAAGAATTTGATGTGGAGGATGTGATTTTCCATTGGAATTAGAACATTTTTAGATTAAGGTAGTCACTACTCCAACTATAATGCTGAAATTATTCTCAAATCCATAATTTTTCACCTCATAGATAGTGTTATATTTATAGTACATCATATACAAAACTATTGAGTGATTTATGCCATATATTTTATGAGATTCCAAATAGTGATTGGGGATTGTATACTAGGGTACAACCTGCAGTGGCATTAATCATGTTAGGAATTAATCATATGGATAGTTTACACGTATTAAAATTTTCTCACATATTCAGTGGGGTGGAAAAATTAGAAAAAACCAATTTAAATTATAGGAATTTTCATGATATATTTTCCATTTTTTTCTTATTCCAAAAATTTCATTCCATATTATTTTAGTTTGAGTGGCTAGGAAATATTTTTCTAGAAAATGTAATTTCATGATCGACTAGCCACTAATTGTGGAGTTAACAAAGTATAGAAAGTGTTTACCAATATCATATAATGTGGAATGGAGTGACCTAAGCTTAATTTTTTTTCATAAATTATCATGTTTTATGAATGAACATATAGTAGAGAGTTATTTTTAATTGATTATGTTTTTCTTCTCGATCTATTCCATGATATTTTGGTAATCCATGGTTGTTTATGTTTTATTGTTAAAAAACAGGTGATTCACCTTATAATTAAAGGTATGAATTTTAGATATCTATATCAATTGATGTTAATTATTTTAATTTAGGGTTATTTTCATCCATATAATCATCTTAATTTCTGTTTTGATTTTAGTTCTACAAAAATAAGGGGGACTTCGAAGTTTCTTGTTAAATACTTGTGCTTCATCTCTTAAAGGATTGACATTTTTTAACATAGTTGATGAATTATTATACTCTTCGGTTCAGTGTTGAAATTTCATAGATCCCTTATTGTACAATATTCCATGAATATAACCCATCAAATAAATAAATTAGATTACAAAATGATATAAAAATCTTGAAGACCGAAAAATAAAATATTTATAAAAATCAAAAATATCTTATAAAAAATGTAATAAAATAATAATCACATCTAATCAATGATGAAACAATTACATAGTTTTTTTCATGAAATTAAAGATATATTATGATTTTATTATGATTTTATTGAATAGTACATACCATATTTCATCTCTAAATGAGTAATATTGGAATATAGTATTTATTTCCAATAATATTTTCAAAATCAAAACAGAAAAAATGTTTGTATTTTAAAAGATCATCCAAAATAAAATAATTGAATTTAAAGTGTTTAAAAGTTTCCAATAAAAGGCGATCCATTTATAATTATGATAAAACGATATATATCTAAGTTCGCTGCCAATATTGGATAGTGCTTTTTTCTGAAAATTCATCATTGTATAATTGTTTTGTTTGGTTAACGGTAATCATGATATTGATTCTCATCATAGAATTTAAAATGATTCAAAAAACCAATCCTTGACAAAACAATACAGTTTTAAAATTTTGGACCTCAATAATGGAATTTGAGATTCCAAATAATAATGAAAAATCATGTATTTGTGAGTGAAAAAGGATTCTTTAATTGTCCAATTGAAACAAACCATGATTCCCACTTGATATCTCAAACTAATCATTATTGTAATGAAAAGTTATTTAATATATTATAACAATGAAATAAATACAAGGATAGTAATGTAAATATAAAACTTCAATAAATATGTTCACAAAAAAATTACATAATATAATCAAAAGAATAAGTTTGGGAACACTCTCTCCATGTGTCTGTAGCACCTTAGAACTGACAGACCACCATTTATCTCACTCTCAAGACAAGAAGAGGGGTAGGATTAGGAATAAGTTGTACTTAATCCTTGATATCACAATGATTATATTGTCCTAAAATACCTTAAAATTTATTATCAATATCCTTTGGGTCTCCAAAATTGTATCATTATCCCCCCCTTGTTGGACTTGAAGATGGGGTGATATGTTTGTTATTTATAGCCAAAGGGGGGGATAGTGTTAGTAAACCTATTTTTTGAATAAAAATTGGATTATGATTTTAGGGTAACAGATAGTATTATCTCACATTTTTTAAAATTTAATTTTTTATCCCCACACATTTTATATCTCTACCGATGTTTTTTTAACAATTTTGATTCTTATAACTTACGATATGGTGGGATTATAGAAGATAACTTGATTCTTTAAACAATGAATATTTTCTCTAATGATAATACATTTTTTACACAATAGTGATAAATTTACCTCCATCATATTCTTTAGAAATATATCACACATTTATTTTCATCCACCGTAAAAAATATCTATACCTTTTAGATTAACGTATTTCTCATAGTGTAATGTTTAGTTCACATTTGTGCTTCGACTCCTAAGATTGTTTGGACCGTTTTTGAAAAATATCATTATGGGATCTCTTAGTCACCTCTAGCTACAATGTAATCATCAAGAAGTGATTTTTACCTTTCTAACGATAAGGATCAACATATAAAATTATATAAGGTGGGGTTTTTAGTTATGAACTTATCCTTTTATATTAAGTATCATCCATGTATATAGTTTTAGAGGATTAAAAAACCCCTAACATAAATAAATATTACATTATAATGCTTAATTTTACCCATAGTATTTATTTTTTTTAAAAAAATTAGGTTTCTGACATTACATGTTATCTTTTAATGAAATATATTCACAATTTTCATATTTACCTCATCATTTTCACAACTTATCCAGAACTCACCAGGGAAAACATTATATAATGTAAAATGAATCTAAATTGATTTTAAAGGGTCATATGAGATGAAAGGTTCTCATTGATCAATTTAATACAATTTTAATACTAAAATAGAGTTTATCATTATCATAATAAAATTATAGCTTGATTAATCACTTTTTTACACTTGAAATTAACTTCATCACATAATGATTTTCATATATTGCATTATTATAAAACATAAAGTAAAAAATTATAGTCCTGAATATTTAGTTGAAAACATGAGAACCCATGAATTTTATTGTATTAAAAATAATTTTAATCCTAAAATGTCAAAATCATTCATTAAAAAATTCAATTAGCTTACCACATTAAATCAATATGAATTCAATGAAAACATTTTAAAAAGAATATAAAACCCATATATATAACATAAGTGAATAACATAAAGATAATGGTCTCATAAGATCATGGAAACATAGGAAATATTTTAGCTATGAAACACATAAAATAAAAATAATTCAAGATAATATTATAAAATAACATCAAATGGTGTACAGAGTCCCATAGTGGTTTATGTTTACTCCCTAATCCCATACATAAAATACCATGCGAAAAATTATTTTCCCAATAAATAGGAGATATTTATGGGATGACCAATCATAAATTGTTAATTATTATATGTGGAAATACTAAATGAAAGAATGTTTTTATGTGAGTAAAAAAATAAATATTTTAATGGAATCCAATAATCCAAAAACTGCTATTGTAGTAGAAAAAAGATGTTGGATTCATATAAAATAAAATTAAACATTCATTATTTCAAGTGTGATGAAATTAAAAACATTTCATATAATGAACATAAAAAATTGATTTTGAAAAAATTATAAGAAAAGTAAAAATAAAAATAAAAAACATTTATAAAACATTTATATCTATACAGATACATCCATTAAGTAATTTTATGAACAT
Organism: Viscum album; assembly: GCA_963277665.1. Classification (NCBI taxonomy): domain Eukaryota; kingdom Viridiplantae; phylum Streptophyta; class Magnoliopsida; order Santalales; family Viscaceae; genus Viscum; species Viscum album. The sequence goes on from OY728139.1 coordinate 251,381,016, forward strand.
GGATTAAAAATCTAATTATTCAAAAATTAAATCTTTAAAAAAATTAAAACAAGATTTTAATGTAAATTATCGATTTCATCATGTATGAATTTTCACGTGGGATATTTATATTAAGAAAACTAGTATTATGTTAATTGTTTTATATATTGAAGATAATTTTTAAATCTTATAATTCCTATTAATTTCTTTAATACCATAATATATTAAAATATGTTTTCATTATATGTTGTGATGATATTCAACTCATATGTCAAAAATAACATTAGTAGGTTGACTACGGTCAAATAGGTCATTATTCCCTCATCTCAAAAATATATATCATGATATAATTTTAATTTTCATATATATATATATATTCTAAATAATAATTATATATGGTTATGAAAAATAAACTATGCTGCAATAATGGAGATTGTAGGTCATACGTATGTGTGAGTAACATCTCAATTTTTAAAAGAAAGTGATGGAAAGATATAAACCATTGTATTATACTTATAGAATGATAATTATATAATCAATAAAATATTATTCTTTCAAATAAAATTACATAATTTATCCATGTGTTGTGGCTAGGAAAAAAAAATCAATTGAATTTCACAAAATGGTAGTTCACACATATGTATGAACGACGTTATCATTTTTTAATATATAGAAGTATACTAAAATTTAGGATTTATTAAATTTACATAATTATAATTTGGTTATTATTATCACTTATATATATATTACACCCATCATTTTTACAAGACGTGAGAGGTGGTAATTAAAAAATAATTTACATCCGTTCATGGGACAGTAGTCTGCCACACACAAGTTCGATGGTTTCATTTTCAGCACGGTTAACAAATGATATGGATATAAGTTATTCCATTAAAAAAATAATTTCTCTGTATATTTTTTTTCTAATAATATTACATCATCATGGTTTAATTATATTTATAGGATTTGGAAAAAGAAAAAAAGCTAAATCATTCAATTAAAGACTATAGTTATTCTTCGAAAACACTCTTTTCATTATTCCTTAAACCCTATAAGGATGTTATTATATAAAATATAGGGCATATGTAAAATTAATAAGTATGTTAAGAAGGTATATGGATAGTTATTATATAATGTAAATGATTTTAATGGGTAAACTAATGGGGGGAATATGTTCCATTTTATAAGAATTGGGAGGGAAATTCATTTAATTTCATAAGTAATTAAATTTATATAAAATATTTCTAATTTAAAATATATATAAATTTAAATAATTACCATAAAATATGATTATTGGTCAAAATACTCCCATTCAATAAAAATTTAGAATTTTAGGATATTTTTCACACTAATTAATATGTTTTAACCCTTGGGTTACCAATTTGGCGATTACCGCGATAACAATGTTTTTACCCTTTCAGCATCATGATAGTTATAATAAATAGATAATTTTCCCATAAATGAACCATAGTTTTATATTTTGGACCAAATACAATAAAATTATATTAATATAGTATTTTTTAATAAATTTTTTAATAAATTATTTTTTACTGTAAAATGTCATTTATGCCATTTTGGAAAAGACACGAAATATTAAAATATTTTATATGTATAAATCATGAAATTTGGATTAAAATTGACATCCATAGGAAGATAAATAGTATATCATATTAATATAATTTTCTTTTAATTTTTTAAATTTGTTCATTTTAAACATTATGTTTTCAATTATACTATTTGATAACTAATTTTGATATAACTAGGATAATGAATTTTTCAATAATAAATATTATAATTTTACATATAAGGTAAAAATAGGCCCAAACATTGATTTCCTAGGAAATTTGGTAACATATATCATTTTAATGGTCCTTTTAATATATTTTTCAGACCATTAAATAATTTTATTTTATATTATAAAATGTGATTAATTTCCTTTCTAAAACTATTCATTTAATATGACTTTGAAGAAAACATGATAACAAATTAATTGGAATCTAATAATTTTATACATAAAAAAGATGTTATATATATCAATGATATTATTCTAAAACAATAATACATTCATATTATATTTCTTATAATACTTTTTAAATTATTTATTTTATTTTTATATTAATTGAGTAAATATTGTGTTGTCATTTTTTATGAATTGAAGGTAATTGTACTATAAATAAAAATATTAAATAAATTAACATGATTAACAAAAAAATATTTATGATAAATGATTTATTAAAGAAAATTTTATATGTTAGTCCATTATTCATGAAAACATAAATAATAAAATAAAGGGGAGGGCATTTATTACTTTTCATTAGATAAAAGATTAGAAGGTTAAAATCAATGAAAGATTGCATCAGGTTGCCATATATTTAATAATTTTATAGACATGGCTAAACTACACAAATACAGTTAGATAAATTAATGTTTTAGTGTCATTATTTTTTCCTCATCATATTATTTTTTTATATTAATTTTCTGATTTACCCTTATTATGGTGACCATAATTTATGATGTTTATTATTCATGATGGCCAAAAAAGGGAAAAATTTATGAAATTTATAAATAATACTTCCAAATATTTGATCTACTTTTTATGATATAGTTTCAATAACTTTCATAAAATAATTTTATAATAACCTGATAAATTTAATGAAAAATAATTTTTAAGAAAAATTCCCTTTCAAGCATAAAAAAAAGAGTTTTTACAACATTCAAGTATAAAATTAATTACAAATATTATAATTTGATTATTTTTATTGAATATAAACTAATATAATTTTAAAACTAAAGAAAATATAATTAAATTTGGTAAATATTTTAAAATAACATAAGGTGTTAAATAAAAAATAGTATTTTCCACTATTCATTGAAAAATTGTAATTTTTCTAAAAATATCAAAAAAAAATTCATTATTATATTTTAGATATAATGATTTCAAAAATAATTTTCTTATTGTTAAATAATATTTATTAAATTTATAGAATGTTATCGTAATATTTTCTCATAAAAAAATATAAAATATTGTTTTTTATTCGAATATATTTTTAAAGAATAAAATGAGAATACTTAAATAATGAGTGATTATTTTATTTTAATTTATCAATATATTTATATTGAGTATTAATAATATGTATATATTTCATCAAAAATTTAATCCTATTATTTCCCACCAATTTAATTATTATGTTATAACATTCATATTTAAATAATAAAATCTCATGGTTTGTTTTGGTATAGTGTTGTGTGTCATATATGTTGTCAAACATAATATTCCTTTTAAAATATAAAGGTGTTATATTCTAAAAAAATTTAGAAATTAAATTTTATAAATTTGAATATGATATAAGTAATCAAGTTATTAGTTATGAAAATACCATTCATTAAGTCCCATGTCGTAAAAAGTGATAATAACGGATTCTCATGAATAGAGGGAAAGGAAATAAAAATCTCATATATAGTAACATATAACATGGTTTATAAGTATGAGTTCATTAATGGGAAAACAAGTTTTGAAATGGAGGATAAATTTAATTTTCTAATAATGATGGAGAGTGACAGAGTAAATTGATAAAAAGAATTTTAATTCTCATGAGAAAGTTAAAAAAACAATACCATAAACAACTGAGGTATGAAAAAAGAATTTATTCATAAAAAATAATGGAAATTTTATAACTTTTCATTCAAGAATAATTTTCTAATGTTATGAAATTAAATTACTATCTAAACACATAACATAAATAAATATACTTACATTACATGTATAATTTCTCTTGTAATCATTTTGAACCAAAATTTATTCTTTTATATCAAACGATGACTATTGATGATGAATTATCATTCTTCCAAATGAATTTAAAAACACATATTTTGGATCACATATTCTACAACAATATGACAATATACTACTCTTTTCAGTATTAATTAAGAAAAAATTAAAGTGTAAAATCATTCTAAAAACTAATAAATCATCATATAAAGAAATAAAACACCATTTAGTAAAGCCTCAATAATAACACCTGAAGTTGAACATAGATGATTTGATAAAATGAAATACATTCAAATTTCATCAAAATAATCTAGACAATGATTAAAACCCAATATTAGAAATATTTTATCTCATATAATTTAAATATTAATTTTATCATTTTTTCTCTACTCTACATTTTCCAATCATAAGGTCATATATACAGAAATATATATGACTAATTAAATAATATCAAATAAATGTTAATGATTTCCATAAATAATATGAATCATCATAAAGCCAAATAAGAATAATATATCCTATTAAAATATAATTCAACCTTTATCATAATATTTTGTTCAATTTAATCATATAAGGTTCCCAAAAAAATATTTTTCATCTTGTGAAATATCATTAATCACTTAATAACTAATGGTTAAAAATAGATCATTATATAAATAAATAACCCTATATTATAAATTTTCTCATCATTTAAAAAATTTAATTTTATGGTTATCTCAAACATTTTATCTCCCATTTTTTATTATTAAAAATCATTCTTCTGAAATAATACACCATGTCAATACATTGGGTTACACATACCTCATCCAAATAAAATGTCATCCAAAAATGTCATTAATCACATTATTGTACCATATCATAAATCCACTAAATGTGTATCTATGGACTTTATAATATGAATAACCTTAAGCTTATAAACAAATGAGGGAATCTATAACACTTTATATAATATCACATTGAAAAAAATCAATCTTCAGAGTTTTCAAACCATTCCTTTGATTCTATCTTTATGGTCCGCACATAAGCATTAAATCATTTTATATTTTCCTCATCATTTCATTATCTTATATTTTATTATCATTATAGTTTATAATATTATATGATTATAAAACTGTTGGAACCAGGTTCTTCAAAGCATGATTTGGTGTATGGTTTGTGTTTGTTGTCAATCCTCAGTGGAAGTTCCGAATGTGTTCCAGCAAAGTGATCATACAGTTCAAGCAGACAACAGTTTTGAAGGTGGCGCTGTTTCCCAGTGTTTGCCAAATTTTTGGGCCTCAAAATCGGAAAATGAAGACATGGATTGTCTGCAAAAGGAGCTTCGCAGAAAAAGGAAGTGGTGCGCGAAATATAAGAGGCTTGCGCGAAAAATTTAAGTTAGGCGCGGAAAACAGTGGGATGCGCGAAATAGTTTTTCGCGCAAACAGTGTTTCGAAATCAGAGGGGTGAAAATGGCAAAGGCATGGGCTGCGCGGAAAATCAGGGATGTGCGCGAAATAACTAAGTTGGGCGCGGAAAACAGCGGGATGCGCGAAATAGTTTTTTCGCGCAAATGCTGTTTCAGAATCAGTTTGGTGAAAGATGGCAAAGGCATGGGCTGCGCGGAAAATAAGGGTTGTGCGCGAAATACATAAGCTGGGCGAAAGATTACGCGCCAGATGAGAGTTTTTCCGCGCCGAATGGGATTTTGCGCGCAGTGGTCTCAGTCGCCTATAAATATGAGGTGACCCCCTTCATTCGGCAAGTTGGAAGACTTAGAGAAGATCCGAGGTCTGATTCGCGAAAAAGGATCGCGTAAAGGAGCTTGCGCGAAATATTTGGAGTTGCGCGAAAAAGGGGATTTTTGCGCGAAATATTTTTCCGCGAAATATTTTTCCGCGCCAAAAGAAAATGTTGCGCGCAATAGGATGATTTTGCGCGCAAATGGTTGATGTTTCGCATATTTCTCAGTAAGGTTTGTCTGCACGTTTTGGTTATCCAGTTCAGTGGTTCTGTGCCTTCTAGTGCATCTCTTCCGGACTTCGATGCAAGCAGAGTCTCGTGCTGAGCAGAGGCAAAGACTTCAATGCAAATTTATTGAAGAGACCTTCACGTCTATAAACTGAGTGAGACTTCACCAACGACAGTGAGCCAGGGGGAGTCAACGGGAGTGACCCGAGGGAAGCAGTGAGCTATCCCTAAACCTTATGTAAAGGCAGTGAGCCTGGGACAGAGTGTCTGTACCCGAACTTTTGTATCCGCAGCTAGTGAAGCATAGTGGATTTAGGTACGACCGACAATCTGTCGGCGTATGCTCCTTGGACGTAGCCCTTAGTGGTGAACCAAGTAAAAATTGTTGTGTCATCTCTCTGCATGTGAATGTTTAATTGCTGATCATATCCTTCATACAGGTTTAAGAAGTTCCTGCCAACGTGGGAACAAGATCCACAACTTTAAGAAGAAAAAGTTGCCACCCTGATTCACCCCTCCCCTCTCAGGGTGTCCCGGGGTCCTTCAAGTGGTATCAGAGGGAGGTTGCTGGTCTTGAATCTGTCCTTTGTCGCCATGGAGAATGCAGCCAATGTGAGGGGAGTCCCTCTCTTTGATGGAAATAATTTTCAGATCTGGAAGAATAGGATGCGATCTCATCTAAGATCTCTTGGAATGGAAGTTTTGTTTTCTATTGTGCAAGGAATACAAGTCACTGATCAAACAGGACTGGCTATGACTGACACAGACAGGAAAATTCTTGATGCAGATGCTAAAGCTCAAAATGCACTCACCGCTGCTCTTTCTGATCAGATATATCTAAAGGTGATGAGTTGCACTTCAGCAAAGTCTATGTGGGATAAACTTGAAAACATTTATGAAGGAGATACCAAGGTAAAGGAGGCAAAACTTCAGGTTTTACATAACAGGTTTGACGACCTAAAGATGCATCCCAATGAAAATGCAGATTCATTTTTTAATCGAATTACTGAAGTAGTGGGAGCAATTCGAGGTCTTGGAGAAGAAATCAAAGACATTGATATCGTTAAGAAAATATTGAGAAGACTTCCTCCCATGTACAATGCAAAGGTGTCAGCCCTCGAAGAAAGAGATCTATCCAAACTTTCTCTGGATGATTTGTTAAGTAGTTTAGTGGCATATGAGATGAGAGTCAAACCTGAAGATGCCACGACTCGCGTGAGCAAAGAAATGGCATTCAAAGCCATGGACAAACTGAAAATTTCAGAAGATAGTAGTGGTGATGATGACGAAGAAAAAGAAATTCTTTCCCTCATCTCGAAGAAGCTGAAAAAGGGTAAAGGTAAATTTAGAGGTAAGTTACCTCTTGCATGTTTCCGTTGTGGAAGAGTTGGGCACATTGCCTCTCAGTGCCAAAGAAAGTTGGATAATGATGAGAGCGAAGCTGAAGACATTGAAAAGCCTCGGAAAAGGTTTTTCAAAAAGGGTGATTTCAAATCTGGAAAGAAAATGCAGAGGAAGAGCTTTGTCTGTGAGGAAGAAGATGATGATATTGAATTCTGTGAGGAAGAAGAACCAGAATTTAAAACTGAAAAACATGCTTCCATGATGGCTACCACTGAAATGTCAGATTCTTCAATCAATAAAGGCATAGATAATCAGAGTACTGCCCTTGATAATCCAAAGGTTCAAATTAAGGATGCTTTCTCCAAGCTTGAGAGTAAATGTAAGAAATGTAATAAGTGGAAGGAAATGGTCAAAGAGTCATCAGAATATGTTGATGAACTTGAAGCTGAAATTGAACGTCTGGAAGAGTTTGTGAAAGTTCAGTCTAAAATCATTGAAAGCAATGATGATGTATTGGATCTTAAGATAAGAATTGAAGAGCAGGGAAAGGTCATCAATGACCTCACCTCAAGACTGGAAGAAAAGTCCAAGACTACTGAGGGTCTTGAGGAGGAAATTGTTACTCTTAGGAGTAAACTTGAGACCGAATCTTTTTCAAAAGAATCAAAGAAGAAAATACAACCTAGAAGATTCTCAGATGCTGAATTATTGGCAAGAGCCAAATGTGGTTCTGATGGAGTTGAAAAAATCTTGAGCGTTCAAAGACCCGCCTGCATGGGAAAGCGTGGAATTGGATGTGAAGCTGAGACATCAACTGCTGGAAATAAAGAAATTCAAAAGAAAGACAAAACGAAGGTTGAACATGTTGAAACATTTTCTGAAGTGCTAAAAAAGGAACCCTCAATCCAAACTAGAAGGATAAATGACAATTACCATCAAACATTTAGAAATGATAGGCAGTTCAACTACTCTCACAGGGATGAAGGTATGAGGAGAAATTCAGGTGTGAAGGCATTCCCTCACATGAAGTGTCAATTCTGTGGCTATCTGGGCCATACTATGTCATATTGCGAAGAGGCAAGGAGTTACTTTAATGGAGAAGATCTGGGAAATCAACAAAGGAGACCGATTTCATATCCTCCATCTTATAGAAGAAATATCTTCTATGGTTACTGTTTTAAATGTTCTAACTTTGGCCATAAAGCTATGTTTTGCAGGCAGCGGTATGACAAGAGAAATTCATACAACACCCAAAGATGGGACAGGGTTCATCCTCCTGATGATGTTGTTCTCACAAATAGTTTTTCTCTTCTGGAAGAAGATTATGGGTATGAAGACTCAGATTATGTGGAAGAAAGTTTTAAAAGGCCATCAGTGTCTTATGCTCAATCCAATATCTCATGGAAAGAAAAGAAGAAAATCGAGAAATCCAATCTTGTGGAAGTAGCCCTCAAAGCTACAAAGAGTAGCAGCACCTGGATTCTTGATAGTGGATGTTCTTCCCATATGACAGGAAATGCTGACCTTCTGAAGAACATTGAAAAGAAGGTTGATGGAACAGTACGGTTTGGTAACGATGGTGCTTTGAAGATTAAAGGAAGTGGGAATACTGCTCTCGCCAACGGAGAGCTGAAAAAGACTGAAGTTCTTTATGTGGACGGTCTACGCCATAATCTCCTCAGTGTAAGTCAACTCTGTGACTCAGGGCTCATAGTAACCTTCAATCAAAAAGGCTGCACTATAAAAGGAAAAACAGGGAATTCTCTTATGAAAGGTTGTAGAATAGATGGAAACTTATATCAGGTTGACAGCAAAGTGAACTCTTGTTACTTATCTGTTGACGAAGAAAACAATTTATGGCATCGAAGGCTGGGGCACATTAACCAACAAGACATGGAAAAGATATCTAAGCTGAACATAGTCATGGATATTCCCATTCTAAAACGCGAACGGGAAAAATCTTGTGATGCCTGTATTCGTGGGAAGCTGGTCTGTAATTCGTATCGTCCAAAGAAGAAAAGGGCATCACATCTTCTTGATCTCATTCACACTGATGTATGTGGGCCAATAAATGTTGCTGGAACCTATGGAGAGAGGTACTTCGTCCTTTTCATTGATGATTATAGTAGAATGGCTTGTGTAATGGTGATTCACAGGAAGCGACAAGTACTTGATTGCATGAAAACTTATCGCCGAATTGCCGAGAATGACACTGGACGGTCAATAAAAGTCCTACGATCGGACAATGGAGGGGAATACACATCCATTGAGTTTGAAAACTATCTAGAGAAACATGGAATACAGCATGAGGTAGCTGCTGTGAGAACTCCACAACAAAATGGAGTTGTTGAGCGTCGAAATCGACAGGTCAACAATATGGCCAGGACTATGTTGATTGAGAGTGGTATCTCTCGCCATTACTGGAAGGAGGCTGTTGAAGCTGCAGTTCACATTTAGAATCGAACAGGGCTCTACATGGGAGAAACGAAGACACCGTACGAATTATGGCATGGAAGGAAGCCTTCCTTGAAATACTTTCGGGTTTTTGGAAGCAAATGTTTCATCCGGAATAAAGAAGGAAACCAAGGAAAGTATGGTGACAATGCTGATGAAGGAATTTTTCTTGGGTATCCAATGAACAGTAAATCTTACAAGTGTTTCAATAAACGCTTGGGGAAGATTGTGGTAAGCAGTGATGTTAAGATAATTGAAGAGAAAACCACAAATGCTTCAAGGATGCCATATGCGGATGTGATGGACAATCAGGAAGAAAGTGAACGTGAAGAAAACACAAACACAGAGATAGAGGAAGTTGTTCAAAACTCTCAGCAGTCACATCATGATGTTGACTCAGAAGAAGAATCAGAAGAAGACCCTATAGCTGAAAAGAATGCTACTGAATCTCTCAGGAGAAACCGAAGAGCTGAGATTGATCCATCCAACATAATTGGGGACATGAATGCACCCACTCAAACAAGGAGGATGAGAAATAACACACCTTCTGCATTTCTATCAGTTGTAGAGCCAACCTCATTTGAAGAAGCTGCAATGGATGAATCCTGGGTGAAAGCCATGAATGAAGAGTTAGATCAGATTGACAAAAATCAGACGTGGGATTTGGTCCAGAGACCCAAAAGTCACAATGTGATTGGCACCAAATGGATTTTCAAGAACAAGTTTGATGAGCATGGCAATGTTATCAGAAACAAGGCTCGACTGGTATGTAAAGGGTATTCTCAGATTGAAGGTGTTGATGTTGAAGAAACCTTTGCTCCAGTGGCTAGATTGGAGTCAATCAGGCTATTCCTTTCCATGGCTCTCCAAAGAGGATATAAGGTATATCAAATGGATGTCAAGACAGCATTCTTAAATGGTGTACTCGAAGAAGAAGTCTACATTGAACAACCTGTGGGTTTTCTTCTTGGTGCTGATGAATCAAAGGTCTGCAAGCTAAAGAAAGCACTTTATGGATTAAAACAGGCACCAAGGGCATGGTATTCTAGACTAGATTCGTATCTCAAAAAGCTGGAATTCAAAAGAGGAGGAGTTGATCACAATCTCTATGTGAAGAATTCTCCAAAAGATCAGTTCATGGTTCTTGTTTACGTCGATGACATTATATTTGGTGGCAGCAAACAGAAATCAGTGGATGAATTTGCCAATCATATGAAATCAGAATTTGAAATGTCAATGATTGGGGAGCTCACATATTTCTTGGGACTGAAAGTGACTCAGAGTAAAGACTACACTTTTATCTCTCAGGAAAAGTATGCAAGAGAGCTGCTGAAGAAGTTTAACATGCAAGACTCCAAACCAATGTCAACTCCGATTGCAGTTGGAACCAAACTTGGGAAGCATGAGGATGGGAAATCTGTAGATCCCACCCTGTACAGGAGAATTATTGGGAGTCTATTGTACCTGACAGCGACACGGCCAGATATTGTCTTTGCCACATGTCTTTCTGCCCGCTTTCAGAGTAATCCAAAAGAGGAACACATGACAGCAGTGAAAAGAATCATGAGGTATATTCAAGGTACTTACAAGTATGGATTATACTTTGCTGTAGGAAGGGATAGTGAATTATCCGCATTTTCTGATGCTGACTGGGCTGGCGATGTTGTGGACAGAAAGTCCACCAGTGGTGGAGCATTCTTTATCGGAAATAATTGTGTTGGCTGGTTGAGCAAGAAACAAGAAAGTACTTCTCTTAGTACTGCGGAAGCTGAGTATATATCTGCCACAAAGTCATGCACTCAACTGCTATGGATGAAGCAACAATTAACAGATATTGGTGATGAGGTAAAGCAGCCAATGGTGATCTACTGTGATAACAAAAGCGCAATTGATCTCACGAAAAATCCGGTTCAGCATTCTCGTACAAAACATATTGAAATACGGTATCATTTCATCAAAGAAAAGGTTGAACAAGGGGTGATTAGACTGGACCATGTGGGAACTGATAAGCAGGTAGCTGATATCCTGACAAAGCCACTGTCAGCAGCTGTGTTTGAAAAGCATCGGTTGAACCTAGGAGTTCAACCACCTCCTGCTGCATAAGGAGGTTTCGAAACTCCCCTCTCCCCGTTTGATTTAACTGTTTTTATCTGATTATGGCTGTGATGCAGGTTTATGGGGGAGATACTATCCAGGGGGAGTATGGCTTGAGCTGAACGTTGAACAAACTTCTCGGTCTTTGGTTTTATTGTCAATGGGGGAGAAAGGAATAAATTCACGGCAAGAGAATTCAAGGCAAGAAATTCACGGCAAGAAATTCTTCTGTGATGGAAGTGTAAGATTGTGATGAGAAGTTTAATAAGGATAACATCGGGCGTCATGGAGAATTTCAAAACACTAAGACCCAATTCAAGCTTCCTCTCTTGTTTTCTACACCGAGCATTGCTCACGTAGACTTAGAGTGTTGGCTGAGTTGATTCTTGCGTTTTGGACTTGCTCATGGTTAGAGATCTATTGAATTTATTCTGATTGCCAACAAACCCAAAGGGGGAGATTGTTGGAACCAGGTTCTTCAAAGCATGATTTGGTGTATGGTTTGTGTTTGTTGTCAATCCTCAGTGGAAGTTCCGAATGTGTTCCAGCAAAGTGATCATACAGTTCAAGAAGACAACAGTTTTGAAGGTGGCGCTGTTTCCCAGTGTTTGCCAAATTTTTGGGCCTCAAAATCGGAAAATGAAGACATGGATTGTCTGCAAAAGGAGCTTCGCAGAAAAAGGAAGTGGTGCGCGAAATATAAGAGGCTTGCGCGAAAAATTTAAGTTAGGCGCGGAAAACAGCGGGATGCGCGAAATAGTTTTTCGCGCAAACAGTGTTTCGAAATCAGAGGGGTGAAAATGGCAAAGGCATGGGCTGTGCGGAAAATCAGGGATGTGCGCGAAATAACTAAGTTGGGCGCGGAAAACAGCGGGATGCGCGAAATAGTTTTTTCGTGCAAATGCTGTTTCAGAATCAGTTTGGTGAAAGATGGCAAAGGCATGGGCTGCGCGGAAAATAAGGGTTGTGCGCGAAATACATAAGCTGGGCGAAAGATTACGTGCCAGATGAGAGTTTTTCCGCGCCGAATGGGATTTTGCGCGCAGTGGTCTCAGTCGCCTATAAATATGAGGTGACCCCCTTCATTCGGCAAGTTGGAAGACTTAGAGAAGATCCGAGGTCTGATTCGCGAAAAAGGATCGCGTAAAGGAGCTTGCGCGAAATATTTGGAGTTGCGCGAAAAAGGGGATTTTTGCGCGAAATATTTTTCCGCGCCAAAAGAAAATGTTGCGCGCAATAGGATGATTTTGCGCGCAAATGGTTGATGTTTCGCATATTTCTCAGTAAGGTTTGTCTGCACGTTTTGGTTATCCAGTTCAGTGGTTCTGTGCGTTCTAGTGAATCTCTTCCGGACTTCGATGCAAGCAGAGTCTCGTGCTGAGCAGAGGCAAAGACTTCAATGCAAATTTATTGAAGAGACCTTCACGTCTATAAACTGAGTGAGACTTCACCAACGACAGTGAGCCAGGGGGAGTCAACGGGAGTGACCCGAGGGAAGCAGTGAGCTATCCCTAAACCTTATGTAAAGGCAGTGAGCCTGGGACAGAGTGTCTGTACCCGAACTTTTGTATCCGCAGCTAGTGAAGCATAGTGGATTTAGGTACGACCGACAATCTGTCGGCGTATGCTCCTTGGACGTAGCCCTTAGTGGTGAACCAAGTAAAAATTGTTGTGTCATCTCTCTGCATGTGAATGTTTAATTGCTGATCATATCCTTCATACAGGTTTAAGAAGTTCCTGCCAACGTGGGAACAAGATCCACAACTTTAAGAAGAAAAAGTTGCCACCCTGATTCACCCCTCCCCTCTCAGGGTGTCCCGGGGTCCTTCAAAAACCACTATTACAGAAATGAATATAACTTCATAAAGAGGTATGTTCCATATAATAACCATTTTTTAACAAAATAATACTTTTTTAAATTGTAATTTTTTATTTTAATTAAATATATTCAAAATATTATTCTTGATTTTAACCTTGTATCTAAAAATCCATAAAATCACATGAAAAACATTTTAATATTAGAGATAAGAACAAAAATATTATTAAGGGACAAAAAACATAAAATAACACATTACTCTATTTAAGACACAGGGAATCATAATAGCAAGTTTTACTTTAACACAATAATATTTGAGATCAATTAATATTTTACATACACATGAAATTATATTCACAACAAAAAGTGTTTCATAAATGTTTTTATGAGAAACCATAAAGGATAAATTATAGCTATGATGCTTTAAAAGAAAACAAGAGAACCCATGCAACTATTTTTCTTATAAACAAAACATTTTACCCTAAAGGAGAATAATACTTATTTTAAAACCAAATACCATTGTCTTACCTATTATAATATAAGTATTTCAATGAATTCATATTAATAATCACACAAAATACATATAGGTTACATGATATAAAATCATAAAGATCGTGGTTTAATAAGATCATGGAATACTACGAAATGTAGTAGCTACACAAAACAATACATATATATAATACAAGGATAACAATAATTATAGAATTGAACATTGAAAATATCCCTATTGTGGGTTAGGTTTGTACAAAAAACTCATACCTTAATGAGTATGTGACTAAAGTATTAACCAATCGATTAGAGAACAATATGGGCTCATCCATTGTAAGGTGTTTATTATGTTGTGTGTTTTAGAAAAATTAATGATGGTTTTTTTTAAATCAAAAAATATTATAATGGAATCCGAAATTCAGATAATGGTTACATCCACAGTGAAACGTTTTGATAATATTTATGTTAATAAATAATATTTCTTTTATATGTTGAAAAGAAAGTCAAAACGGTCAGTAAAAGAAAAATAAAAAAAATACTCTTAAACCTCATTTTAATAATGTTAAATATAAAATAAAATTAAATTTATAATTTATTTATATCCTTATAAATAAATCGGTAAAATAATTTTAAGAATTTGTCCATGAAAGAAAAATATTATTGAAATAAATCATTTAAATTTTATTAAACAAGTTATTTAAGAATAGTGTCCCTTACCTCGAGGATGAAAATTCTTGTATAATTTTTATCTTCCAGAATAATAGATATATGTTTACTATTTACATACCAAAGAACTATTAAAAATTTAATTATTAATTTGTTTATTTAATACCTTGTTATATTTAATTATGTTATCATCAGACGTTTTGATTATCGTTGGATCAAATGTCCAAAATGACTTTATTAGGTTTAGTACGATAATCAAGGTCATTATTCAATCATATACATAATAACAACAATGATATAATCATAATTTTTTAGATCAATTATAAATTTAGAACCATCAATTAAATAAGGTTATGAAAACTGAACTACATTGCAATCATAGAGACCGAAGGCAATACACATGCAAGAGTAGTAGTTTTTTTAGGATTATAATCCAAATAAGTTATGTTTTATTTAATCATTAAATAATTGTAAATATATAAATAATATTATATAAATTTCTCAAAAATAGTTATGTGTATTGTCTAGGAGATGTGGTTATGAAAAATTAATAACATCACTTCATAGAGGTGGTAGTCCACATATACGCATGAATGATGATATTAATTTTTTATGGATGAAAGGGAATGATATTAAATGATATAAAATATTTAATTTATTAAAAATATGTTTTTAATATCATATTTATAAATAAATCCCATATTTATTACCATAAATGAGAGTCAATGATGGAAAATAAGGTACATCAATTTATAGGGTAATAGTCTATCATACACACGATCAATGCTTTCATTTACAACATGATGGAAGAAAGATGTTAGTATATTTTGAGTAATTAAAATTTAAAATTTTATTATATGGAATATTGTTATTTTATTATATCATCATTTTTAGAGAATATTTTATGCAGGTGGAAGAAGAAATATAACTAAAACATCCAATTAAAGATTATATATCTCTTGAGAAAACATCCTTTTCATTACACCTTATTCCCTATATAGTGGTAATTCATCCAAATATATTACCACTATAACTAAATTAGGGTTTTTATAGAAGGAGTTTTAAGGAATTTTACAAACCCAAATTATTTTTATGTTTTAATAAATTGGATAAGAGGTCTGTTTTAATAAGAGAGAGGTGGCGCATTCATCAAATTTCATTAAGTGTTAAATTTATTTAAATTATCTAATTAGAAAATTATTTAAATAAATATAATTTGAATGAAATGTGATTATTTTTCAAAATAATCTCATAAATGAAATATTGGAAAAATTTAGGTGAATTTTTCACAATTATATTTATGTTTCAACCCATGGATATCTCAATTGATGATAACCATGATGATATGTTTTTACCCATTATGGGTCATGAACTTAAATCTATGAGACTAATTGTCCCATAAATGGCACATGTCTTTAATTTCCAAAAAAATTAAAATAAAATGGATTGATTTATGTTTTTTAGGAAATTTTAACTATTTGATAAATTATTTTCTCTTATAAAATATCATTTATGTCATTTTGGAAAATATAAGAAATAATTTAATATAATATGTAGATAAACTAATGTCAAATCACTCCAAAATGACATATCATATAATAAAATGAATATATATAATTAATATGAACATATATAATATTTTTATTAGTTATTGATACTTTTTAAACAATATGTTTTTATTAACCGCTTGGTTAACAAATTTTAAACTTAACAATAATACAAACATTTTCAATATTAAAGGGTTATAATTTTTCTTATAAGGTTAAAATTGGATCATAAATATACATGGAATGAAACATTAATCCACATATATTCCTAATTAAAATATTAAAATATTTTTACAACAAATTTTTTATTTAATAATATATTTTTTATCATAAAATATTCTGATTGATGTTGTTTACTCTATTCATTTAATTTGAATTTGAAATCAACATGACACTAAAAAATTAAAATTTAATCTATTTCAACATCAGTAACATGTAATATTTATTTGAAAAAATTTTGGACCATAAACATTCATTCAAATATTATAATTTGTAACTTTTTTTAAATTATTCACTTTATTTTTCTATTAATTGAATATATACTCTATTAGAGTTGTGTAAGAATTGAGGTAATTATTTCATCATTAAAATTTATAAATAAATTACTAATATAAAATATTATAATTTTAATTTCTGTTAACCCATTTATAAATGTGGTTATCCTTATTCAATTCTTTTTCAAATATTGGGTTGTAAAAAAATTTATAGAATGAAATTATTGAATTTTCATTTAATAAAATAATATAATTGTCAACATAAAATAAATAGGTCCCCATGATTAAAATTTTTTGAATCATGGATGGAAATGGATGAAATCCACTCTTCCCAAAGGATATAGGAAATAATTATGTTCATTTTTCTACTATCATATTATTTTTAATCTTAATTATCTAATTTACCCTTATGATGGGGAAATTATTTACTAAATTTACTATTCATTGTGACAGAAAATAAAAGTGAACAATTAAATAAATTAGGAAAACATAATTAAAAAAATTGAATCCATTTAACAATATTAAATTTATGTATATTGTATAAATTTATTTAAGATTAAAGTAGTGAATTTTTTTTAATTTTACTATTAGTAGAAAAACATTATAGAAAATTCAAGTATAAAATAAATTCCAAATAATATAAAAGGATTTTTTAATTAAAAAAGTAATGAAAATTTAAAACTAATTATAAAATAGAATTTTAATTTTTTAATGTTTCAAATTAAAATACTGTCCTCAAAAAAATTGAATTTGCAATATTCACACAAAAATAAATATTTTTTTAAAATAATAAATTTAACATTATATAATTAGTTATTTTTATTCCAAAAAAGATATAATTTTTATCAAATGAAATTTATATAATATTTAGAAATTATTTATAATTTCTTAACCCAAAATGCAATAAATCCATTTTCAAATAAGGCATATTTTTTTATGAAATAAAACATTTTACTAAATATTTTAGTTTATTTACTATGAATTTTTCAATACATCTATATTTTGTAGAAAATTTACATATATATAATAATTTATAGTATCATATTTATACCTTATATATTAAACGATAATTTATAATGGTTATTTTTATATATTAATATTTAATGGTTAATTAGGTCTTCAAATGGAATTTTGTATATGCTATCAAATTTCTTCCACTTTTTAAAAGTACCAGGGTTTTATTTTACATGTTAATAAACTAAATAATTTATTCAAATTTGAAGTTCCACATTTAATTATTTTTTAATTTTATATAAAAAAAATGATTAATATGGTTTTTTGATTTTGAATTTAAACATTGAATCATGTTATGATCACTAGCCTTACATTCAAAGTCCATGATATAAAATGAAAAATATCTAAAGGAAAATCAAAATCAACCAACACTATATGAATATTTTTATCCAATTTAATTTTGAAATAGCGAAAAATTTATAAGGAGATAATATACCAACTAAACACTAATAAAGAATGAGTGATTATCCTTCCATAACATCACAAAATCACACTAAGAAAAATCTATATAATTATAATGTATCTTCATCATACTCTAGTGGAAATAATAAATAAATACTTATATAAAATCATAGAAAAATAATGGATAATTAATAGAAGGAAGAATAAATGAAGATATATAGGAACTCACAATGAATTTCTATGGAATTTATAATGAAATCATTGAAATATAATATGGTATTGAACTAATGGAAGAGAAGGGATACATTAAATGAAAATTATACTGGCCACGCTTTCTATACATTAATTTTACAAAAAATTAATGATAAAAAAATAAAAAAACATTACACAAATAGGATCCAATAGATTATTTTCCATAGAAAACTAGGAACATAAATAAAATTTATAACATAAAAAATTATTTAATTCGTTCTTATCTAGATTATTAAAAGCCAATTTGTACTCTTTAGTACATGTAGTCACCTAAAGATATACATCAAAAATGGGTGAGCTAAGATCCAATAAAGGGGATATAAAATAACATGATACAATGTATCATGGGGTGAGCATAATCATAACATAATTTATATAATATCCCAGAATGTGGCGATGCATTAAAATTAAACATTGTGTCTTTGTGGTTTACTACCACACGTTGTTTTGAACATAGATAGAATCATGTTCAAACATCATTTCACATTAACTCATGTCATTTACCACTTTAATTAATTCATTAGAGTGTTAATACCAGGAGAACACTTCACAATAATACATTCATATTATGCTATATAATTCAGGGTGCACCTGTCACATCATAACAATTAAATTATCTTGCATGCCACATAGAAAATATGTTAAACATGAACATTACATAACCCATGGAAATTAATTGGTTTCACAAAAGAAATCACACATTTATTAAAACTGGGTTCTCAAAATAAATATGGAATTTCATTCTTGACATAGAACCATTAATCATGTGTCAATAATGAAACAATCTTTTAGAAGTAAAAAAGGTGTGTATATTTGAAAGAAGAGTTATTTTAAAAAACATTATATATTTCATCAAAATAAATAGTGAACATATATAACCCAAAATAGGTAAGATAATTATCAATAATTTATTTTAAATGTATATCCATACGTAAAATTTGGTGAAGAGGGATAACTGAATGAAATAGTGTTGGGTTCAAGAAATGCCTCTTACCGTGTGTCTGAATGATTTAATCACTTGAATGTCTTATATAATGACATAAGATTAATTAATTAAAAATTTAATAGACTTTAAAAAAAAATTAATTCTTTATGATTTTATTTTCATCTTTTATAGACCTTTGGATGAGTTATAAAAATTAAAATCATTACTTGGGAGCATTAATTTTATTATTTTTTATGAATGGTTCACTTTTGTTCAAGAATGGATGTTCATTATAAATGTTTTTAAACGTACATAATTGGAGATATATATTATTAGTGAGATTATAGAGATATAAATGATCTTATAATATGTTTTTTATATACCATGAGGATGTATCATTAGATACTATTTTAATAATAAATGTTTGGATTAATTTGGCCGTTTTTCTCACAATTACCATGTTTTGTATCATTATTTTATATCATAATTGTATAAGGATTATATAAATCACATAAGTTAAAATAAATACATTATAATATGTATTAACCATTAAAATTATTTCATGTCTTTTCTCTAATATGGGAATTCAAATTTAAAAACCATCATTCTTCAATGTGATAAATTAGCACCACTCGGTCTGTGGTTTCATTTATAGTATAAAAGGAAAGGGAAAGTGATATTATGATAAACTATCCCATTATCATAATATAATTCTAGTAAATTTATATTATTTTAGTTACTATACCATTTGGGTGATATTAGTTGATAAATTTAAAATAAAAGAATGGAACTTGAAAGAAAATAAAATATTAAGAAAGAGGAATTTACCTATTGAGTTTATCTCCATTGAGAGCATCTTTGGGGAAGAGTATTTTGTATTTTGTGGACACCAATGGCTTTTATATTTATTTAGGGAATTTTGGAGGATTTTTGGGATGAATTTAGTTATGGATTGAATCAGGAGATTTGTGAATAAATGAGGTGTGAGAGGGGTGGTATTTATATTGAAGGGGGGGTTCATAAGATTTATTCATCAATTTATTATTTCCTCACAAGAAAATAAATTTAATTTATTTTTATGAATAAAAATAGTAATAAGTGTTTTTGAGTTTGAATAAATGGACATTTACATCATCCATGACTCAAGAATGATGTAGAAATTCATATATATAGCATAATTTATAAATTAACAAATTTCAATATTCAATAAAAATTAATGTATTTTAGAAAAAGAAAAATAATCACCCTAACCATCTTTCAATGTGTATAATCCAAATATTAACTCCATTTTTTGAAAATAATTTTCTAAATATGAACAATTTAATGTTTAATTAAATTCATAAATTACTAGAAATATACTAATTTTAAAATTAAAACAGATTTCATAATACATCCAAAAATATATATAAGGTATTATAAAAATATCTTAAAATAATAAGACATAAAATTGTAAATTTATAAACAAAATTTGGAAAAATAAAATCATTTTTAAATTAATTAATTTAAATTAATTATTTATGACTTACTAAAATACCTATTCTTTTTTTATGGCCATATTGTAACTTATACGATACCAAAATTTTATTTATTAATTCATGGTTCAGTTTATTATTCTTTTGGATGATTTACTATTTATATGGGTCATATTAATATACAAAGGGAAGGTTAATATTCATAATGGTTGGATATTATTCACCAAAAATTATTTTTTTCCTATCGAGTACAAAACAACTTACTGATCAAAACCTTTAATGTCAGATTTTCGAAATTCAAAACACATAAATGGAAATTTAATGTTTAAATGTCACATTGTAGTTCATTTAATAATAATGTGTAATTTTTCTTCCTAATATGATTTTATATGATTATTAAATTGCTAAAATAAATGATAAATTGAACTGATAAAAGTTTGGGTCATTATATTCTTCCTCCTTTTGAAATCATTCCCTCAAAATTTCGTTTTACATTATTAGGAGAGGGAACTTGTTCGTCATTGCATATTTTTATTCCAATGTTGCTTCTTTATAATTAAGTTTCATCTAGAACACTTTGACAAGGTAGGTTGTCTTGTTTTGTATAACCTTATATATCCAGTCTAGAATCATTATTAGCTGCTCTTCACAGGAGAGATCAAATTCCAACTGTACCGCCATTGAGTTCATTACAAGTGATAGATCTGGTATGTACTTCCTCAAGAGTGATACATGAAACTTTATATGAAATTGAGCAATATTTTTTTGAAGTGAAATTTTATACCCCACAGGTCATATGTGGTAAATGATCTAAAAGGGGCCAATGTACCTTGGGCATAGCATCCCTTTCTTTCGATACTCCATGACTTTATTCCATGGTGATATTCAAAGGATGAACTTTTCTCCAATATCGAACACAATGTCCCATCAATGGTTGTCAGTGTATCTCTTTTACAGACTCTGTGAACATCTGATTTGTTTATATATGACATTAACTTTTTTTATTATCTCTTGCACAAGATCAGGCCAAAGAAGCATTATTTCTCCAACTTCATCCAAATAGGTTGGAGGTTTACATCGCATTCCATTAAGAGTTTCATATGGAGTCATCTGCATACTCAAGTGAAGGCTATTATTGTATCAGTACTCATCCAATGGGATATTATAATCCCATTTACATTTGGGTTCTAAGGAGCATACTATTATCATATATTTCAGTATTTTAATGGTTCCTTTCAGATTGGTCATCAGTTTGGGGGTGATTGGACATGATGAAATTTGATTTAGAACTCAAAGTATGTCGTAGACTCTGACAAAATTTAGATGAGAACCTTGGATCACTATCCAATATAATAAAGAGTGGGTCCCCATGCAATATAACCAATTACATCACATAAATTATTTCATGTTTTTAAAGTGAGAGATCATATAGAATAGAAATAATGGTGTTTGCCTTGCTGAGTCAGTCAAACAAAACCCATATCACATTATTTCTTTTGGACGTTTTGGAGAGACCCATGAAACATTCTTGAGTAACATTTTCCAATTTCCACATGGATGTATGAAATGGTTGCATGATCCCTTTGGAATTTTTTCTCTTTATATTAGAATGCTGACATATCATGCACCTTGAGATATAATCATTAATCTCCTTCTTCTTTTCATCCCAACATATTTTTTATTAGAGATCATGGTATATATTTGTGCTATAAGGATGGATAGAGAAAGGTGAGATATATGCAGTATCAAATAGATCCTTTTTTATCCTTGGTGATGATAGCCCAAAATGATTCATTCCAAACAAAATCACACCATAATCATCGAAATGTAAATCTAGAAGCATCCATTAATTTACTACATTCACCCTATTTTTAGCTTCAGATCATCCATTTGTGCTTCCTTAATCATCACTTGGATAGATGGTTGGGATATAAATTGGGAATGGTATGATGTATTCTCTGCCAATGTGTTTTAAAAATCTATCTTTTTCTTATCCATGATGATATACTCTTTCCTAATCTAAAAAATGTATAGAGAAGGTTGTTCTTTTCTGTTTAGATCATTAATAACCTTGTTCTACTTGCCATGATTATAGTGAATTGAGAATTTGTAATCATTGATTATCTATAACCATATCAATTGACACATGTTGATCTCATCTTGTGTGAATACATACTTTAGACACTTTTGATAGGTGTATATGTCACACTTCTCCCCATAGAGGTAGTGACACTAGATTTTCAAAGAAATAATCCCAGGTGCTAGCTTAAGATCGTGTATTAGGTATTTCAGGTCATGTATCTTCAACTGACACGAGGCGTATATTATCACATTATCATTTTTCATAAGTACACAACCCAATCCATTATTTGAAGAATCACTTTATGTCACAAAATATTATCCACTCTTTGGTAATGTTAGTACATGATTAGACTTCAGTTTAGCTCCTTGAAGCATCCCTCACATTCTTCCATCTAGAGATGCTTTACCCCTTTCCTTGTTATCATAGTTAGCGGGATTAAAAAATGTGAGAAATTTTTTACAAAACATCGGTATAATCCCACTAACACCCATGCCGAACATGACTTGCTTTATCCAAAAGTCAAACTTTATAAACATGGCATACAAGTTCTCTTTTCTCAATGTCGCTAAAACAAGTCTTAGATGTTCTTCATGTTCCTCCTTTCACTTGGAGTATATCAAAATATATTTGATAAAAACTACAAAATATTTTTAGGTAATTTATAGAGATTCTATTCATCAATTCAAGATGATTGCAGAGGCACTAGTAAGTCCTAAGGGAATCACCAGATACTCATATTGCCCATAAATTGTATAGAAGGTAGTCTTCTAAATATATCATTTCCTCACCTTTAGTTGATGATATCCAGAATGAATATCCACCTTTTATAAGTACTGAGTTCCTCTTTACTTATCAGAATAGTTGTCAATCCTTCAGATGGGATACTTTTTCTTTATTGTGATCATGTTGAGTTATCGATAATCGATATACAACTACATTTATCAAACCTTCATCATCACAAGCTGCAATGGAGCACCCCAATGTAATGAACTAGGGAATATCAACACATTGTCCAAATAATCTTGCAGCGTCATCTTTAACTCATCCTTTTTAAAATGATCCATCCTATAGTGACACTATGATAAAGGATTATATTTGGGTATGAATACAATAGATAACTCTACCTCATGATCTAGGGTAATTATGGGAAACTCTTCAGGAAATACCCCAGTATATTACTTCCTAATGGGAATTTTCTCTATTTTGACAATTTTTTTGACTCAACCATTGGAT
The DNA here is from genome assembly GCA_963277665.1 of Viscum album. Lineage (NCBI taxonomy): Eukaryota > Viridiplantae > Streptophyta > Magnoliopsida > Santalales > Viscaceae > Viscum > Viscum album. Next base: position 251,404,999 of record OY728139.1, read on the forward strand.
ATAGTTATGCCTCTTCACATGGAATCAAAATGCACACCATTGATGAATTTTTCCACGGAGATTCATTATCTACCTTGCATTTGTATAAAATCATTGAATAGTTTGGAATATGAAAAGTTATATCCTACTTCTGATAGTTGATATGTGATCTATATAATGAGAGACACTCAATTAACATTAAATCCTAAAATTATACTAAATTAAGTAACATGATATACAATGGTAGAATTTATCTACATAAGCTACCAGAAGAAGATTCCAACCCTTTGGATGCAATTATTGGACCACTAGTTGTTTTATGGATATCCCTATTTCAGTCCTTTCTAGCATGAATTCTATAGTTCTAGAAAATAGTCAATATTTAAAGGAATGCGTTGAACGAGAAAAAAAAATAGTAATATTTTCATTATTGATTGAATCTGAAGTATACCTTATAATCCATCATTTTAATTCTCAACTTTTTTAGTGGTGATGGAATAATACTTCCCTTGAGCCTTTGGATATTGTGGATACATACACCGATTACCCATAAGGGATCTAGGTTTAGTGCACTGTCTTTCATGGTGACCTTGGTCGATATAGTTGTAGCATTAGACCATGGGTGGTTATTTCCATTAGTCCACCATATTCTCCTACCTTCACATTTCTTTTAGGAAATCAAGATCTTGGTGGCCTTATCTACCACACCATAATCAATACTTCATCCATTTTGGGAAATTACCAAGATTCCTCTTCCTACATTTTTTGTATATTGGACGTTGTTTTTTCTTCCATACTTTATCATTAAATACTTTAGCATGAAACTCCACCTTTTGTTTCTTATCACCATAATAGTGGGACCATTTTCCAAACTCTATCTCTACTTTTTGATCATATAGAAAAACTTTTTCATAACACTCGATGTATCTAATTCCAAGATCATTTTGAAGGTGTGGTTTTATCCCACTCAAGAATCTATCAATTTTTCTATCATTATTGATATCAATACCTATTTCATACATTGAAATCCTCATGAAAATCGCTTTGTATGCCCTGAAATATTTTCCATCATTTTTATTTGACATCTGTGAATTATCTCTCTACCATAGTATAAAGAGTTCTTAGGAAATACGTGTTGAGAAAAAAGATCATAATGTCCTCCCATTCCATCTCTTCAGTTTTTTCAGACAGTATGTTGACCATAATCAAATCCCACCATTGATCAACTACTCCAACTAGATAACAAATAGATAGAATCAATTTCTCCATATCATACAAATGAAGAACAGAAAAGATATTCTCTATGTATTTGACCCAGTGTTAAAAAACTAGTGGATTAGATGATCCACAAAATGTTGGTGGTCATTGCCTACATAAACACTCAATATGCAGTGTCTCCCTATTAGGTGACAGAAGATGTTCCACACTATTTAGGTTATTGTTTACAACCTGATAAAGGTTACTAATCATATCCATTATGTTTTGAACTCCATTTCCCAAAGCATTGGGGATGTCGTTCAGGAAATCATTGCATTGGATCAATCATGGGTTGTTATCTAGGATTCACCTAGTTCTGATCATTTTCTAAAATTGAAAAGGCTATAACAAAATATAATTCAATGAGTAAAGAAAAAATAAAATATACATTTTTTAAATTTACATTAAAATAATAAATTATGGGATCTATATGTTTATAAAATCTTCTTGTGTGCATTTTTGTAATTAGTATTACACAAGATGTTCACTCTAGGTTTTACTAATCCTAATTCCCAATTAACTAAACCTTGAATTTAATACCACAAAAAAGTGACCTTACTCTCATGCATAACTTTTAAGCCATTTTAATGATAAAGAACATAAAACAATTACACAATGTGGATGAAATGGTTTAGTTTCCTATTAAAACTAGGACCATACAAAACATTTGTAACATAATTCATAAACAATTATTTAATTACATTTTATTTAAATTTTTATCAACTATTGTGTACAACTTAGTATATTTAATAACCAGAGGAAATATATTAGAAATTATTGAGATAAAATCCCAATAAGAGGAAATTTAAGAATATGACACAATGTATCATGGGTTGATCGTAATCATAACATAATTTATATAATATAATGGAATGTTGAAGTGCATAAAAATGAAATGTATTGTCTTAGTGGTTAACTACCAAAAATAGTTGGCAAAAAATATAGCATCATGTTCACACATAATTTCACATTAACTCATGAGATTCATCACATTAACCAATGTACTATAATATTGTTTAATTCCAGGTGAACTTGTTATTTTGAAACATTCTTATTGTGGTATATAATTTCAGGCACACTCGTCACATCATAACATTTACATTATCATGCATGATACATAGAAAATATGTAAAACATGAACATAAAATAACCTGTGGAAAGAAATAGGTTTCACATAATAAATTAAATATTCATAATAATTTGTTTCGCTAAATAAATAAGTAATATCATCCTTAACATTAAACCACATACCTTAAGTGAATAGTGAAACAATCATCGAGAATTAGAAAGGGTGTGTTTATTTGAATAATGAGTTCTTTTGGAAAACATTTTATTTTTCATTAAAAAAATTGATAAAATTTATATACCATTAAAGGTAATATAATGATGAATAAATGATGTTTGACACATTTCCATACTAAAAATGTGTTAAAGAGGGAAAACCCAGAGATAGAGATTTACGTTCATGAATTTATCCTTACCTTTTTTCTGAAAGATTTCATTACACTAATATCCTATGTAATGAACATATATTGATTGATTAAAAATTAAATAGCCTTCAATATTAGAATTTAAATCATTATGAATTTATTAAGTTCTTTTATGTACCTTTGGATTCGTTATAGAACTTAAATTCATTATTTGGGAGTGTTAATTTTGTCAGCGTTTATGAACGGTTCACATGTATTCATGAATGGAAGTTCATTAGATATCTGTTGAAACAATCTAAATAGTTGATATATATTATTAGGGACTTTCCAGATATATAATTGAACTTATAATAAATTTTTTTATATACCATGATGATGAATCATTAGATTCAATTATAACGATAAACGCTTGGCATAATTTGGATGTTTTCTCACAATAAACTTGTTTTAATTATTATTTTATATCATGAGCGTATAAGGATTATAGAAAATCACATAAGATAAAATAAATATCTTATGATTAGGTCCAAAAATTAAATTAGTTTTATGATCTGTCTTTATGATGGTAATGCAAATTAAAACCATGTCATCATTGAATGTGAAGATTTAAGACAACATGGACGGTGTTTTAATTTCTAGTAAAAATGGAAAGGGATGGTGATGTTATGATGAAATATCTCATTAGCATAATATAATTACAATACATGTATGTTACTGGAGTTTTCAAACCATTTGGGTTAATGTAGGTGAGTAAATAAAAATAAAATAAAGGAACTTGAATGAAAATAAATGAATCAGAAAGAAGAATTTAACTCTTATGTTTATTTCCATTAAGAGCCTCTTTAGGGGGAAATAATGTTTTTTTAGTATAATAAGAGCTTCTAGTCTTGGGGAATGATATTGGGGGGAATGTTTGGGAAAATTGAGTTATTTCTTGAAGCTTAAGATGTGTGATGAAATGACGGTCTGAGAGGTGGTATTTATAGTGGAGGGGAATAGGGTTTTCTTAATATTATATTCAATAATTTATTATTTCTCTAGAGGACGAGAAATATTAAGGATTTATGTGACTAAAATAGTAATAAGTGCATGTGAGTTTGATCCAATGGCCATTTACATCAGCAATTACTCAATAATTATTCATAAATTATTTTATTTTTCATATATTTTAAACTATCATATTTTACAATTAACAACAAATTAACGAATTTTGGAAAAATGAAAAAAAAATTACCATGAAATTATTTCAATTTGTAGAATAAAATAATTAATTCCATTTTTTAGAAAAAATTATCTAAATATGAAAATATAAATTTTTAATTAAAATCATTAATTACTTGAAAAGTTTAGATTTTAATATTAAAACTGATTTTATAAAGATTTCAAAATTTATATAAGGAATTATGAAATTACCATAAAACCATAATATATAAAATTGTTCATTTATTTTATTTTTGAAAATCCTTTTTATTTTAAATTAAATAATTAATTATATCAAGTAATTTCTAACTTATAGAAATACCAATACTTTAACTATACTCATTTTGTCACTTATAAAATACCTAAAATATATTTATACATTAATGGGTGAGGTTACTATTCTTTTGGATGACTTAATATCAATATGTGTGATACAACTATTCCTAATGGTAGATTACTACTCATAAGGGTTGGATTCCAGACACAAAAAAATATTTAACTCCTATCAAACTCCAAACATATTGTCGATGGAAACCATGTTTGTCAAATTTTTTAAATTAAAAACACAGAAGTTGAAAATTTATGTTTAATGGTCAAATAGTAATTCCATTATGCATGATGGGTCATTCTTATTACTAATTTTATTTTATATGATTATGATATTACTAAAATAAGGAATAAATTTCATTGAAATTTTTTTACCATTACAAAAGATCACATCACCGAAGACTCGCTCCACTTAAATCATATACGGGAAAACCTCAAAAATATGATTTTGACCCTTTATAAAAATATGTTCAAATTGTGCTTTCATCATGACTATTGGGGTCTCAAAATGACCATCTCTAAGTAGGAGGTTTCAATACCATTTCATATATCCATCATGGGAATGACCCTTATGTGTTTTAGTGTAATATCCCTAATGAATGCAATCGAACCAAAGATACACATAGTCATAAAGTATCCCATACAAGCTATAACCTGATTAATCTTACCCAAATGAGTCAAAAAACCCCCAAGGAACATCCCCAAATATACATAAAACAGTTCTTCGCATCTAACCATTATAACACCCATCTATTTACACAATCATGGAGTGAACTAACAGTTACTTAGTGGTTGGTTTGACATCATTAAAAATAAATAGAAAACCTATAAGTGTTACTAAAATAATTTTTAAGAATTAAACAACATAGTGCAGAACCCCATTTATAGAGTAAAATAATTAATTTTATTTCCATTAGATAGAAAGATGATAGAAACCAAATATAAAATGAGTCCCTTGGTTGTGGTGTTGTCCACCACCCTTCTCTCATCACCACATGACATGAAACTATCTATACTTTTCAAGCCTAAAAAAGTTAAATCAATATAAGAGGCCACCATAAAATCACCTAGACCTTCATTTGATCACCAAACACACGATCTGATCCCTAATCCACATAAAAACATATTTATGGGATATTTTAACCCTCAAAATGATGATTTAAATCGGAATTTTTTGAACATCAGTTGAGACCAAATATTCAAGCTACTATAGAATTTCATCATAAAAAATCACATATGCTTTTTAGATAACCCAAATGTAAAGAAGATGAAAAATATTTTTTAATTAATATTTATAATTATCCTCCATCTATATACCACCTATATGTATCTAGGATGGGGGTGGTGTGCCTCCCCACATTATAGAGGCTTCTGACTAGCAAACAGGGACTTAGGTGTATCCATAAGAAGACTGTACCCTTATATCAAAGTGATTCCAAAAAAAAATTAAACAAACACAATACATAATAAAAATATTAGAGTACACATAATTAATAAATAATATTCATACTTTAATAAATGTAACATTGAATAATCTTATCAGGAATCAAAAACTAATTAACGAATATGATAATCTCAAATACAAAATATTAAAAATTATTTTTCTCAATATTACCCACTTTTATCCCCAAGCCTCATCCCATTACAATCATCATAATCCATCCAATATATACTACTCAATCATAAAACACAAGGCCTCATCCCTAACATAACATGTGAAGATGAGGTCTACATTGGTACCAAAGCTCCCAAGAAACCTAAGTTGGGTGTGACTAAATCTCAATATGTCACCACCAATGGCTCCCATAACATACATAGAATATACAGTGTATATATTTTGTGACACAATTAATATAATAACATATATAACGAAATAAAAAATATAATAACCCTCAATCATATGATATTATGTTGATTGATGAGATTGAACATACCTGTAATATCCACTATCAGATGTCTATTGTCTTGAAATATACCACTTTGTTTGAACTATATCCAATGATGAAATATCTATAATATACAGATGGGGAAACTCAACTCACCATAGAAGTATATAAATAAAATATACAATTGTTAAACTCATCCCACCCCTGTATCATAAATGGCAACAAATTGTTAAAGGTAACTCATTTAACCCAATAACCAAATAATAATCTTTTATATTATGGAAACTAATCACACCCAAAAATGATTTCATTATTATACACATGGGGTAAATTTTTATCACCAAAAAACTATTGAAAATACACCTAATAGGTCTCACCCAACCATGGACTGGTACACAGCCTTCATTACCCAGGGTTCACATCCCTCCCCCATTCACAAACATTCACTCATATATTTTGAAAATAGTAGATGGATGTTCATATTGCCAGGTAATATTATAATCTACACCATAGGGGTCGTACCCCACCAAAGGGGGAGAACTATAATCTATTATTTAGGTTTCACATCTTGTCCCCCCAGTATTAAACCCTAATTTAAATATCATATTTATATATACTTATACATAAAAAATATACATAGGGGTCAATTCTCACCCAATAATTTCATATCATACCACATGGGTTGGCTGCTTTCCCAAACGTGACACATTTCATTGAGTTTAGACAATCATGGGAACAACCCATCCTCATCAATAAATCCACCCAAGGCTAACACATCGATCACTGGGTTCTAAGGTGACACCAATAACTGAAAAAACATAACTATATTTACCGATATTCACTAGGATTACCAAAGAACTGAAGAACTCACCAGGGTCCCCTAGAAACCACATAGTAGAGATACCCTATAAGGGTTTTGTTGTCTCATTCTAGTCTCTTGAAAATACATATCAATAAAATCTGAGTAATATCCCTCACCATAACCATGATAACCACATGCTATAAATATTTTCATACTAATTTATTTCATAATATCACACTAGATATATGAAATAATATCTTCAAATTTACGAAGTCAAACTATATCATTTCCCACCCCAAACCCATTCCATAATCCATTCCATGACATGTCTACCCATGTACTCACTTGATAGTGAAGAAAGTACACTAATCCAACTCTCTAGTAAACTCTCCAGAATGTTTTATGGAATCCTAAAACTATTCATTGACAATGCTAAGGCCACCAGTCACAAAAACATCTCTTTCATATATAGTGAAACCATGGGTTCCAATCTCTCATCTACTAAATGTAGTTGCCACATTTAATTTATAACCCTCATTGTTCTAAACATATCAAGAATTATATCTATGGTAATTCAATCAACCATTGTTGTGTAAGGAATAAACTAGTATTTTAGGAGAATTATTCCCCTTAACACTTACATTTTATCCATAATCATTTATGAGGAAAATTGTTCAATTCATGTTCGATCATCTATATTTTGTAATAGCACATAACACATTAGTCATATTAAAATTATTAACATATGAAGATGTATAATGGAATACCTACCGAATATGAATTAATTTATTTTATCGAATCATATCCATCAACAGAGCTAATTCAAGGCTTATATCAGCACTCAAACCCAAATACTAGGATATATCCTCCAAAATAATTAATCATAAAAATTTATTATTAATTATAAAATTGATATGAAAATGTAATATTTGGATTAAAAATTAGAAGGCTAGACCCTCTCATTGATACTTAAACAAACATTGTGTGGTCCACTTCTCATACTCACCCAAATAAAAGACACCTAAAAACCCATATCTTTTTACTCAAATTAATTTTTAATTAAAATCGTTTTTAAAAAAATAATATTTAAATTTGAAAGGAAAAATAAATTTGTTCAAATGGTTATACAAAAATGAAATCATTTTTTGGAGACATCCAATGTCCACACTAATAAAAAACCCCATCATATCAGCTCAATTACACAGTTATCTTTTAGAATAATGTCGAAACATCACATGAAATAATACTAAACCAAATTTCATCAATGATAAACATGGATAGAAGTAAACAGTGCATAGAAATGGAATGAATTAAAAAAAATCCCAACAATGAACTTCCCATATCATGGATAAATTGATAGTGGTATGGAAGAGATGGACAATACCAAAAATACCCCTCTATTATGCCTCATTTTATCTAAAATCATATTCTAGAGTCCCTAAAATTATATCCCAATGCCAATTTTAATAATATCTATGTAGCTCGATTATATAGAAAACACGGGGATTGAGGAATATCCAAAACTGAGAAATGGGTATCACTATCCTCAACAATGTGAAAAATTATATGACACATATGGTCCACGATATGACTTCCCCATGCGGTTGGATCGAGACCTAGAAAAAAACTTACCATGAATAAGACCATGTGGGTCATGAAATGACATGTGAAATATTAGTGAGGTCGATACCCCAAGACATAAAAATCATTGGTCAAAACATGAAACCTCATAATAACACCTCCCGAGGCCCCATAAAATTTACCATAGTTTTGAAAACAAATTTTGTGGTGTGAATGACAATTCCACAAGAATTTCAAAATTAAAAAACCCATTAGAGTCAACAAAAAGTTTATTAAAGTTCACATCATGGTTGGAAAACCTATTTGTGGAGGGTAAACACCATAAGGGACTATCAAATACCAATGATTCGACAAAAAATCCATCGTTTCATGAATCCCAAAACTGTGGAATTAAGATCATCCTACTGAGAAATCATTGTCTTGTAACCTCCAAGTGTTGAAAAGTGACAAGATGTATATAAAAAATATATGATGTTTTGTCAACCTGAACAAAACCCAATATTATAATGGGAATTTTTATCACTACCTATTCCTTAATAATTATCCATTAACATAACCATTAGATTTTCCAAATCCTATAATCGTTAAATGATTCATTATTATCAAAATGTTAACTATTCAAAAAAAGTTTATAATTCCTATAATTGTCATAACTTGTAATGATTCCTGTATTTACACGTCAGGATAACTAAAAAACCTAAATCAATAATTAAATCATAATTTTTTTTCCATATTATGAAAGGCACCATTAATTTTATAGGGTCCTTCCTTTTTTTTGAATTTCGTTTTTAATCATGATATTGTCATTTATCCAAATGTTAACTCTCTCAATCCTCTTTAGTTCTAACCAATGTGTACAATGCTCATTTAAAAATTTGGAATTGTGTGTCATTTTTATAAATTTATCCATGAGATAAATTTTAACATATACGATTTTAAAATTATCCATGATCTTATTATTAATTTTAGTATAAATTTTCTCTATCGACTGAGAAACCCTTTATAAAAATAGAAGAGGGATTGGAGAATCATGAGATGACTCAATGGTAAAAAAAATTCTTTTTTATTAGTTTACACTTTATATAATATAATACTATCTAATAAAGAATGTATCAATGTTTAGGAATTAACTATTATATTGATTCATTACAGTTTTCATTGGGACTGATAATATGTTTTGATGTGTGTTTTTTAGAGAATTGAATGTTTATATCATTGATTTTGATCCCTAGTTACCCCACTTGAGTCTGTAGGTCTATAATTTCTAAATTAGTGGCCTATTATAAGAAAATGTTCTGGAATTATATTTTATTAACTAATTTTTCATGGATATGTTCCTATTTTAGAGGAAAAGAGGGTTATTCCACAAAGATAATAGAGAAGAACGATGTCTACATTGTCATTGTTGATTTCTATGTTGTTTTTGATATATTGATTCCCCGCTTATCCATAATGTGGTTGTGGTTCTCAGAAATATTTTCATTTTTCCTACAATCTTATTTTATGATAGGTGGTAATTTGTTAAGTGGACATAGATTACATATTTATGAACAAATATGAGAAGAATTATAGAATTTTGGGAGTTGATTTGAAAAATTAGATTTCCCTGTAGGAATACCACATTGTAAAGGAATGTGTGGATGTTATGAATTACCATGACAAAGATCCAATAATATTAAATTTTAATGAACCTCATTATTTTTATTATAAAAATTTGTTTCTATAAAAGTATGGTTTACCTCATCAACAGCATGAGAAGATGTTATAGCTCATGTTCTGAATTGTTATTTCTTTTTATCCATGTTCCCTATCAAGTCAAAAAAAAGAATATAGTTTTTAATAACTATATAAACACAATATAAATTAGCTATAATTCCTTGTTCTATAGGGTTAATTTGGTTAAAAATGTACACAATTAGTAATTTTTCACTATTTTAGTGATCTGTGTAACTATAGAAATTTCATTTAATTCTCTCATAGTATTCATGAGGGGTCACCACTTTTTATAAATCCCAAAAAAATATTTTCTAATATTTGATGCTCTTGAGAAATAAAAAATTACACCACAAAAGGGTATTTGTATTAATTCCACATATAAATGGTAGTATGAAGATAGTATAACTCATCTTTCGATACACCTTCATGGGAGAAAGTAATTTCCCTAAATTTTAGTTTCACTTCAGACACCCATTATTTTACATGGTTTAGAAAACAATGTGACACTCCTTGATATATTTGTTCAGGTACTAACTATATATACCATTGAATTTTGTGAGGAGGGGGATGAAATCTTAAATAAATGTTTTTTAGCTTATGTTTTTGCATATAACCATGTTTTTAGTCTACAAAGTGGGTTGTCATTTATTTTATGGATTTAGTATTTAGTACTATGTTTTCAAGTATTGTACTAAAACAAAATTCATCTTTGTTTAAGACCACTTGTTTATACAAATTGGATTAATCTATATTGATATATTAACCAAATATTGAAGATATAATGATTTATTAAAGATTTTTTCCATTTTAATGTCATCTTCATGTATTTTGTATTTTATTATTAAAATAAAAAACAAATTGTTAATATTGAGAATGATAAAAAGTGGAATACAGAGATATGATCTTCTCTTCCAAAAAATTACTGAAAATAAAATTGATCATGTTATTTAACACGTGAATTTTAATTTTTAATGGTCAATAGAATACCTATAACAATATGGTAACCATATTTCATCTCATAGTAAAGACTGAAATAATGAAATAGAAAAAGAAAAAAACTATTATTATCATATTATATAAGATTTGAGTGATTTAAAAATAGTAAATGAAACTAGTTTATTAAAATTAAAAATTATACGTATATAAATAATGACCAATTTGGGTATGTTTCCCATGATTCTCATTTCTTTTCATTCTCAAATGATGTTTTTTTAGTCATAAAACCACTGAATTTTACCATAGTTTACTCACTATGATATTTGAAATCATTATATATTAACCCATAGGGTATTATTATAATCAAAATCTGATTAATTAATAGAAGTCATTATTAAATTTATATTCATCAAATTTTATAATCCGATATCGTCAAGAAGATTCTTGATGGATGTGAAGTTTTATTAGCAATTGTGTCTTTATTTAAAATATTCTAACACTAAAATGTACACTCTCAAGAGCGGTATCCTATTGGTTTATTCAATAGATGAATCCCTATATGAAACTCAAGGGTACAAAATTTATTGAGAATAAACTAATTTTCTCATATCATGACATAATCATATTTATCCATAAAAGAATGTTGATTCTTTTACATTTGATTATTATTTGGATAGAGAAAAAAATAAAATAAAGGAAAAATGATGAATTGAATAACTCATACCAAGAAATTATAATTTTCTATCAAATTATACAAACACTTAGCTTGGTTCAACATCAAGATAAACTCCCTAAACCGATTATAAGGGTGATTAAAAGAACATGGTGACAAAATACAAGAAAATATAGTTTGAAATTATCTTTGTATTGTTCTAATATTTTATTTCATATTATTTTCCAATTTATTTGATTATAATGGTTACAAGCTCCTAGAATGTATGTAGAGGATTATATATATATATATAATTTGTGGTAAATTTTCCCTCAAATGAAAGTCTTGAATTTTTTAAATTATTTTTACCCCATTAGATTGTAAAATCATCAAATCTGATTAATTATAGTGTTATATGGAATAATATAATATATTACCCTTAAATCATTTATCCCCACTATATACTATTATTGAAATAAACATACTAAATACAAAAGTATACATTTTTTATAGATAGATATTTATTTTCTGCCACTGTCACATGTCAACATATAACCTTTATGACAATGGGATCATATGATATTTTAATCATAAATGTACCATCACATTATATTTAAATTAAAATAAAAAGAATAATAATTTTTATATTATATATTTATTTTTTAACCATTTACAAAATACTGGTTAATTCAATATTCTTTATTCTTTTACAATTTTTATGTTTCATTTAGTCTTCATATATTGGATTCAACCATTAAACCTAGATATTGAAATTATGAAAATTGAACTTGGAATACAATTTTTTTAGTTTTGATCAATTTTATAAATTTTATGCCATGGATACAATTATATTATTTTTATATGGAACCATAAAAAAATAGTGAAAGTTGAAACTTTTTGTATACATGTTCATAACAAAATATATATGAGTGATAAATGAAAAATGATAAAAATTTTGACATTATAGATATAGAATAAATTGTAAAATATATTGTCGAGGGTAAAAATATTTTAAATTTCATTACAAGATCACACTCTCAAACCAAACCATTTTCACACCTATGAATAAAATTACATATCCATGTTAATATGAATTACTCAAAAAAAAAATCGAAAATTTATAAGAATATTTTTAAAATGAATTCTATCGTGTTTTATTTATTAAATCAAGGTTACATAATTTTTTTTTCTTCTCACATTAAACTTTAGAAAATATTGAAAACAACCTTAACAGAATAAGAAATCCCTATTATATAAATTCTTATCACTATTCTATTAAGGGAAATATATTTTGATTTATCATCACATTTGAAAAATGTATATATCATCATATTCTATTAAACAAATAACTAAAAATTGATCTATAAACCAATTTTCAATAATGAGGTATTTTTCCCTGTTATTTTGGTGGTTATGATTTTGTGGGAACAGTTGTTCAAAAACTATAGGATAGAATAACCAATTTAAAATATATATTATAATTAATGAATATTCAAGTGAATCCACTAAAAATTCCTCAATAAATTCACCTCAATAGATGATGGAAAACTATTTTTTAAGAAATTTTCTTTAATTAAAACAATAATTATAATTAATTATTTCATATTGATTACGCCTCTCATTTTTTTAAACTTTTTCATGGAATTTGAGATGATAAATTAAAATAGTGAATGAATTCCATTTTATTCCATTTTATTTCATTGGGTATTGAGTTGTACCATCATTAATATTTTATATATTAATATCATTTATTTATTTTCTCCTGTTTTCTTTATAAAAATGTAATGATAATAGAAAAATCTAAAATTTATAATAACATATACATAATTATCTATTTAATAATTATAATAGCGATAGATACATCACACACTGAGTAATTGGTTTATTCTAAAAAATGAAATGAAAGGCCCTTCCCTATGACAGAAATATGATATGATCGTGAACATATATTAATATTAAATATTGGTAATGATAATTAGTATTTTAATTTAGATTAAAAATATAAGTAAATTCATGAATTCTATCAGATAACCAAAGGTTGATATAGTGGGTAGGTATCATGTGAAATATGTCGGGTTTCAAATGAAGTGACTTGATCATATTGAAAGCATTTAATGAACACCAATTATTTTTATGAGAAATAATCACAAGTTCTAGTTCTCATTATAGATCTATGTTTCTCTATTTTATGTGAGGGTTATATGAAGAAAATATAAATATGGTATTCAATAACATACATGACAAGGAAATCAATTTGAGTATGTTTTTCATGGGAATGAATTTCTAAAATTTAAAAAACTCAAAAAAAAATTATGAAAAATTAAATCAATTAAAATTATTTATTATCATCATCCATTTAAAATCAATTTTAGATAAAACAAATTACTAGATAATTTTCATCATGTATTTACAATATATTTTTCTATTCCCTTTAATATAAATTTTTAACTAGAAATGAAAAAAATTAAAATGAATACTAACCTGGAAAAAAAGGTTTCATTTAATTTTCATAAAAATGTTAACTAATTTATTTCTCCATCCACCATACCTATAAATTATATTTTCCGTAATGGAATACATTTATATCAATATTCATGTAAATTAATGTGTTATGAATGAAAATACTAGAATGATTTTTCAGGTGTGGAATAATTTATCAAGTGTTCCTTAAAAGGGTAATTTAGAAATCTTCATATGTTTTTTTAATATACAACACGTTTGAGGAAATACTTCGACCACTCTACTCATGAAAAACCTATATCAAACGCAATTGATAAATCTAATTTCTATTTTATGGATGTGGGACTTGGGAATGATTCATACATTAGAGAATATTTAGCATAAAATTTATTATGATGATTTTCTCACTAATGTGGATAATTTAATAGTGAATTATAAAATCATGGATATATTTTTTATTCTCTTTTAGATGTATGAAATCTCATTTTCATTACACCAAATTTATTCAAACTCCATAATCTATAATTTTATATGCTCAAATACCTTAGTAAAATACAAATTAGATTGTTCAATAGCCCAGTATACATGGTTTTTTACCTCTATGTGGAGATGAAAATATTTTCTCAAGATGATATACTAAGGTGAAATTACAATGGGGTATTTAATGTTATTTGGTAAGAAAAAAGTGCATCATCCATGTGAAAACTCAAATATTTAATTTTAGGTTATAATTTTTTAACTAATAAATTCATACCTCTTTTTTACATTATATTATATATCATATATTTTTTTAGGGTTATTTTTAGTGGGTACATTATAAATAAATTAATAATTATAATTTATAGATTTATTTTTGTGATTATATAAATTTTATCCATGTGTTATTAATATAATCCACATTAAAACCAATATACTAAAAAACCATGATCTAAAATAATCAATAACCACTAATTTTTGAATGTTTTGGGTTTCCTTTTTTCCCACTCATTTAGATATATAATAAAAATCCATAAAAAAATATGCAATTCCAAATAAAATTGGGTATAGATCCATTTTACAACACAACATTCCATATTTATATCATTAAATGTGATAGTTTATTGGCATATTTCTTTCTGCATAGAGATATTCCTTGGTTATTGACATCATGTAAATTTCATTAACATATGATGGGAATATATATACCAATTATTCTAATAAAATCTACCAGTAAGGTACTTTTAAACATAATGTTGAGATCCAAAGTATCACTAACATGTCAGAATGTGGTCGTACCTCAAAATAAATGATAAATCATTATCATGCATACAACGATGAAAAAATTGTTCACTAAAAATCCACAAAAAGTATGTTTCATACCAAATATATCATAATTATTCATGTTTAAAAATTCAATATTTTTTTGTGACAAAATCATTGTGGAATCTAGATGATATTAGAATAATTTTCATATCAAAACATCAGGTGTTAAATTTTACTGTATAAAACGGTTTTTAATCATGGTATAACAATATTATGGGGATGAATTAGTCAAAAAGGTTTCTCAATGGTGGTGTAACTATTTTAATTCAGTCATATATCACATTTTCCACCCATATCTTATATTATATTTCTATATTAAACTTTGTTCAGAGGACCATCCATCATATAAGGAAGGGATTAACCTCATGCTTGTGAGGAGAAAAAAAAGTTGAATATGATGAAAAACCTGTTAATTTTGACATAAATACATATAAATATAATTTTTTTTAAGTTATAATATAAGGGAAATAATATATATATATATAGAGATGGTGGAGTTTTATTTTTTATGGTATAGGGTTTGTGGGTAATATGTTGTGATATTATGAACCCTCTCAACAATTTATGACAAAACGACACCAATCGTAAAGTTTGACGAATCACCCATGAGTTCAAAGGGGTTATCCACCCAATTGATTCGATAGAGGGATGTGAGAAGATAATCTTATTTAGTGGGTTTAAATCAAACATGCAATTATTATTGAATATAATCTATGTATCTTTTCAAAAAAAACTGATATTTTAGATGTTTGATCTTATTTTACTATGAAGTACCCTTAGATTTATTAATAAAGTGATTATTAGTTTTTTCACAATTTATTAATGAACATGAATGTTTTATTTTACGTTTTGGAGATGAGGCTAGTTTTGTTTTAATTTTTTTCAGTTGATTCTTTGTATCAGGAAGTAGTCCTGGAGTTTTTTTATAACCATGATGATTTCCTAATTCTGATTTAATTTTTTTCTTCTGTACAATATAGTGATTTCATAACATTAATGGTTGATTATTTAATCATGTAGCTTGTCAATTGGTAATACATTTGAACATTTTTTTATTTCAATCAACCAGTTTGACATGTGGATTATCAGTTTTTCATATGGTCGATTCATATCGTAATTGAGTTGTTCACACATTTGATACATTATATTATGTTCAAATATTTTTCCTATTAAATTTCCATGTGTTCAATAAAAATGGTCAATATGGATAGATAAATAAATTCATAAGATTCAAATGACTCATGGTAATTCACCAACTTATATATTTTTCAAGTGTGTTTTGTAGACGAAAAAACAAAATTTTAAAATTTTAATATTTTTAAGTAATAAAACTCAATGTTTTATAATTTAATATTAAAATTTTAATAAATAACTTCAAATATATGATTCATGTTGTTTCATGGCTGATTTAAAATATATTATTCAATTATAAAATACATGCAATGTTCTTATAAATCACAGCAAGAAGTTTTTATGTGGTGAACATTACAGAATTTTTCAATAATACTCTGATATTAAATATTTTCTTTTATTATTATAATGAATTTACATTTTAGAATTAAAAAAATCACTCTGTTAAATATATTTATATATTACTATGATGTTTCAAATGAATTATTTTTTGAGATATAGAGAATACATTAAAATATATAGTTTTCTGTGAAAGAATTCTAAAGATGACAAATCTCAATTTCAATTAAGAAATGAAAGGGAAATGGATATTCTAGTAACTCAAAAATCAATTATTTTATAATTAATTTACATATTTATTGATACTAGTAATTATTATAGAAATAATAACTATTCCACCAAATCCATTTTTCTTATTTTCTAAATAGTTTTTTAAGAATGATCATTAAACATTCAAATAATTCAAAATTCAAAAAATCATATCCATAGCCTGGTACCCAAAAATTCCATAGTATAATTTAAATTTAAATTTTTTAAACATCAAGATAAATCATGACCAAACCAGTGATATAGACCAAGCATCCACCTCATTTTTCACAATCACATCGAGTCTGGAACCATGACATCGTGAGTATCCACCAATAGAAATAGTACATGTTGATCTTCCCATATATAATAAGGTTAAAATGGTAATTTCAATATAGACTTATAGTTAATTAAAGAAGGGAATATTATAGAATTTGGGGACATATTTTTTCTAAACATATTAAAAATATCATCAAGGATCATATTGTATGATTATTTTGTCAAAAATATTTGATAATAATTATCAATAAATAATATTTTCAATAATTATATTTTATTTAGATGGTTTTGAAATTGCTGAATATTTGGATCAAATTATGATATTAGATATATACTATTAATTTTCTTGTAAACTAAAAATCTTAAAAATGTGAGAGAGTGGGAATCTGGAAATCAAATATTTAATGATTTTATTATTTATGTGAGCTTAAGAATTCATAAGAATTAAATATTATTCTGATTCCCTATGATAATAACATCATCTAATTATTCAGTAAGTGAATGAATTATTTAATCTATTTTGTTGGAGTAAGAGAACGATCAATAATATTTACTGAATAAAATATATTCTAAAAAGAATATCATATTTTTCTATTCATTTTATAACCATTGAGAAATTTCATAATTCCCATTGTGATTCAGATGAACAATGTTACTATATGATATATAATCTAACAAATTCTACTTTATCATATAATAATGTAGAATTTTTGGCTCGATGAGACTCTAACGTGACATGGAGTATGAATCCACACTATGTTAGGAACTTATAAAAACATATCATGAATTTCTTTTTTATTTATTAAATTTTGAGTATTGAATATTTAAAAATGTGAGTATATAATAACATAACTTATAGCATGATATTAATAATAATTATATGAAATTATAAAATACAAATAACATTGATTCAAATTCTTACTTAGGGGTGAATTATGTCTTTTAGAATTTCATGATGTATCAGTGACCTGGTTTCATTTTCTAGATCCCTATGTAATCAATGATGGATATAATTAATTTGTATAATATTACAGGTGTTCCAAAAATTGGTAGTAATTAATTCTGTGGGTGGTATCATAAAATTATTTCCTTTATCTGTACATATTTCTTAGATGTTTTTTATTCATATATATACAACATAACACTTATTGATAAAAGTTATCAATTTAATTTTACAAATAAAAGGAACATGTAGAATTATTTTATGGAATGAAATGAGATATTTTAGTATTTATCAAAAATATATATATAATAATTTGATGGAAGTGATAACTATTAAGGAAATATGTTATAATATTGACAGTAGATTTGAGGAAATTTTAATGTCAATAAAGCTATGAATAAAAATTAATGTATCTAATTTTAATTTATCAACGGGGCCAAAGATGAATGCATTGATGATTTTTTTAGTATGAAAAGAAATATTAGTAATATAATAGGATTGGAAATAAGCTACATGACTATAATATCATTAAAATGTTGATTAGAATTTTTTTACAAATATATTATTCTCTGGATTTATCACTAGAATATATTGTGGATCCATCCCATTATAACCACAACATTGTCATTCAATATGAAATTACCAAGGAAATAATATTTTTTTAAAATGCCAAAAATGAAATGGAATTTATATTCATAAGTAAAATAAATATTGAAAATGAAGAAGCATATTTATCAAATGACTTGTATATATAATATGTGAATCATGAGGAAAATTAATGATTTATATCCCTTATTATAAGGAATTATATGAAATGAGAGTGGAAAATTTCCACAAAAAAATTTTTAAGTATGGGGATATTGGATACTTTTATATTAATTTTTTAATGAAGGAAATTCTAAATTATGTTTTTGGTGAGGAAAGGACATAAGATAAGATATAGGAGAAGTGAAAAAAATAAGAACAAATAATATGATAAAAAATTAGAAGTTTTTAAAACTAAGAAGAATAAATTTTTTATTTAATGTGTAAGTGTATTAAGTCAATTCGTAAAATAAATTTGATGAAGAAGATGATAATGTATTCCGAACATTTATAACAGTATTGAAATATGAGGAATATTATAGCAGTAGAGGTGAATATGAAAAACATATTATAAGAACATATGTTAAAATATGAACTATAAATATAAATAATTGAAAATAAAAAACAATAAAATAATGTTATACACATTCTAAATGGGGATGAATATAATTCTGAATCTTTTGATTTATTTTTAAAAAAACATCATGTATTATGTATATAAAATAGTTTAAGATAAATGTTATAGAAAAATATAATATTGGTAATGATCTTGCGAATAAATTCACTTTGAATGTCAATTGGTTTTCATGCACTCAATAAAAAATCCATTATATTAAAAATTTTCAACAGAAATTGGGAAAATATTATAATAAAATTGATAACATAATTAATGAGTCATCATATTTTATTTTTTATGTGACCTAAAATAAAAAAGATAAAACATAAACTTGTACATCTATTTATAAACATATTTCTACTAATGTGGGATGTTTAAATTGGAAATTATTTCATGTGTGGGCCAAGGAAGATGATAATAAACACTATCATTTATAATTATTTGAGAGGAAAATCTAAACAGGAATACCATATTGATAGAAGAATAAATTTGTATCAACTTCTCTACAATAATATCAATATTCTGAAAAATAAAATTACTATTGATGAATAATATTTAATATATTTTTATAGTGTTATGGTATTTTTGTCACATTGATTATTCTTGATAGAAAATTATGTGCTCTCCAAGGAGAATATATAAAACTAAGGGAATTTATGATTAAATAAGAAGGAATACCTAGTGATAGAAAACTGACTACATTGATATAATTTTTATTCCCATAATTAATATCAATGAATTCTTGGATAGACTAAATATATGTTGTGACTGATGTGTTAATATAGGAAGATTGTGTATTATTATTTATCCAAGATAAATTCCTTAAAATGAATAGGGGAGGGTAAATATAATGCAGGTCAAGAAGAAAGATCCTTTATTATTGAATTATATTTTATGTATAGAATGAGGTGATATCAATTGAAACTATATAGTTTCTATACATTACATACATCTGGTTAAAAAATAATTCTATAGAACATTACATTATATATTAGAGGAAAAGTGATTTAAATAAATGAATGTTAATAAGGAATAAAATAAAATAGAGTATCAATGATTCAATAAATTAATAATATTAGAAAGTATTTCTTTTCATGGAAGGACTAAAGAACAATAGCTGGAGTTTAAGTTAGTTGTTTGATAGTGAAAATTATATTATTTTCAAAAAAACTAATGGGTACTAAATTATTATAAATATTGGTGTTTAATCACTATATTAGAAAGAACAGGTTGAAACTTTTACTAGATTAGTGATCCAACTAACTCATGCTACTAGATTTTTAAAGAATAAAACAAATTGTGGAACATGAGTCATTTCAATCTTAAACAAAGTGTATTGAGTGAAATATCAAAGGATAACATGGTATGTGTTATTAAACTATATGAAAAATGATAAACTGAAAATTTTTATATATTCCCAAATAGAACAGTGATATAATCAACACACAGAAAATAAGAGATACAATTTTCAATACCACTTAAACTCATTCACTATTATTTGTATAGACTAATTATAAATTCATATCCCAAATTTGACATTATTTTATTATGATTATTTATTATTTCAATTATATTAATAATGTTATATTCATAAACAATAATTTAATTGAAGTTCACTTTATAAGAATTTTAAATTATTTATATAAAAATATAAGTGATTGTGTATCTTATAGCTTTGAAAATATAATCTTGGTCAATTTACCTGAAATGAATTGTATAATTATTTAACAATGAATATAAATATACCTAAATTCTGTTCTCTATTCACACAACACAAAATTATTGTATCTGGTAAGATTAATAAAATCATTTTTGAAATGGTAGAGGAATTTTAGAAGGACACAAACATTTTAAATTTTTATTGAGAGGAAGGGTATGCACTATTGTATATATTTATAATTAGTGTATAGTGGTACTTGATACAGATAAGAAAATATAAAATATTTGATTCCAAAGGGAGACTTTGTGAAATTAGTTTATGTATTTCTTTTTCCTTGTTTCATAAATATTATTGGTGTAATCCTAGAAAAAATATAACTAAAAGCGTATTAAGGTGGTTTAATAGGTTATATTTCTAATGGGAGCATCTCTAATTGTAGAAACATAAGGTAATATAAACATGTTGGGTATTATGATGATAAAAGTATGGAAAAATATCCTAATATATGAGGTTTAATTATGAAGCAAATTTTATTCTAGAAGTTATTAATGAAATAAATAGAAATAAAGACCCATTGATCTAGAAAATTGTGAAAATGATTTTAATGTTTTTTGTAAAGACTAAATATACAATGATGTTGATGAGTATGCCTAAAATCAAGTAGTTATGAATATTAGGTAGATGAATCATTTTTATCTTGAAATCATAATTGGTAATTAGTTATCTGATTTTTATATGATTCAATTAAAACACATTCATATTAATTCAATGTTAGTATTTATGACACTGAGTCATTTCTCCATTCACTTCAAATTGATGCATACCTTATTTACAAAGGAATGAGGATACATAGATTCCTCCAATGAGGCCATAGAAAACATGTGGTCCAGGATGGTGGGTGTGTGGGATCATCACACCTATTTGGTGGATTTATTATATACTCTATGCTCTACTATAAATTTATGATGTATTCATGAATCCATTATTGAAACCAATGTATACAACATGTAAACCATGTGTTAATAATATACTATTAGTATGCAATGACTTTAGAGTCATCTATATGTAATAGCGGTTCTTCGTCGATGGATTAATTTGTATATATTTTATTTCCCCTAATGATGGAACCCTTTCATAAATGAAATAGAGATTATTATTATGTGTATTGTTCCATGGTTGGGTTTAAGCCACATAGTTGGGCACACATAAATATAACATCATATGAGAACACATGATTTATTAATTATTTGGATATTTCTAATGAGATGGGTTTCCTACATATTCTGGTAAAAGGAATCATAACCCTTTTAGTTTGGTTCCACTTAACTAGAATTATGATACATTTTAATGTAATTTGAAAATCACCAAATAAGAATGTTTATCATAATTCCATAAGGATTTCTAGGTGAAATATTCTTAATCAATGGATGGTTTGGGAATGTTGTTGAAGCATACCGAAGAACCCAATAGGGATGTGGTCTCCTTGGTGGGGGTATGATCTTACCAGGAATTTACCCCAATAAGGATGGTGATGTATAGTTCATGGATGGAATATGGCTCTCCGAGTTGGATATAAACATACTGGAAATATAGACATGAGATCTTAAGGGTAAAATTGGGGTATCAATTTTTAGCCTTACAGAGTCTTCTTATATTGCATAGATGTTCAAGAATCAAAACACAGGTAGTTCATAAGGGTTGGGGATTTAATCTATGGAGGATACCCCTATGCTGGAACCATGAGGAAATTCTAGAACCAGGGTGATTTAGTGGTTTTCATGGGAATTACACCTAGGAGGATTCCCAATTGTGTTGGGACATGATGAGTATTTTAACTGACATATATTTAGAGGTTTTGTTCGAATTTACACCAAGGAGGATTACCATTTGAGTGGGTTGATGATAAATATTTTGACTCATTTTGATTTAGTAGTTTGGATGGGGAATAAACCACGGAGGATTCCCATTTCAGTGGGTCCATGATGTGTACTGATACTATTTATTATGTATAAGATTTGTAAGGACTTACACCTTTAAGGGACCAATTTTCATTATAGTAATATAGCTCATTAAGATGGATTTAATGACCAAATCCTATGGAGATCCTCTAAAGGAATGGGAGAGGGAGATCTAGCATATTTTTTACTATAGAAACATTAATACGATCATTGGTATGTTATGATAATAAATAACATCTATGATCATTTGAGTCCTGATAGGTGAAAGAAATTCTATGAATTCAAAGACTGGGAAAACCAAACAATCTCCTTCATTCCGTGGAGGGTGAGCGTACTAAAATTAGATAGGGATAGTTATTTTTGGTGCATGAATCCACTTTTGTTGTCATAGAAAGGATAACATCTGGCTACCCATATATATACCTTCTAGTATAAAAGGTTATGGGATTACTTGGTGGGGGATGCACTAATCATGGCATTCTAATCCACCCCATTTAACAAATGGGTGAGGGAAAAACGGGTTTTAGAAAACAAATTGAAATCTCTTCCCAACTCTAGAAACCCCCTTTACACCATACATAAGGCCAAAAAATTGTTAACAAGGGAATGCTTGACTAAGAAAATTATGATGTTTCACCATATTATGTTGGTTAACAATAATAATTCCTTTTCCAAAGAATTTTTTTGTCAAGATGGAACGTAGTTTTTCCTTGTATAATAATCAAATATATGTGGTTCTTTTAAAATAGTCAATAAAATTGTGCTTCGATAAAGGGACCACTTGGGTCTAAATGTGTAGAATTGGGGATTCATGAAGGGTGAACTTGGGGGTAGTTATTTTCAGTACAATTTTTTGGAGAGGGGTGTTTTTATAGTTTCAACGGAGGGATTATAGGAGTGAATAACATGTGAATTTATAATAATAATAATGAACCCCATCATGCATACTATTTTATTTGTGATATGGATTCCTAAAAATGTCATATTAATGTATTTATGGGAATACTAGTCGCAAATGGATTCTCATTGTATATGTATTTCCAAAAAATGACTCTTTTCTCTATAAACAACTTCATATACAATATGGATCAAATATTATTCTCTATTTACATTTCATAATGTGGTAAATGATTACCTTATGAAATTTCTTGCTCAGAATTTATTTTCCTCTCCCATGTCGGATCACATACAAGTAAATTAACCCTTTACCCATACTATATCATGGGTTTTGTTGGGGGAGACATGTAAATGCCCAGCAGTCATCTGTGAATGATTTTGTTTTTTGGGCAGCCTTATCATTCCACATATAAAAATTCATTTTCATAAAGAAATAGTAATATTCCTTACACAGAAAATATATTTTCCATTGAGGGGGCCAAAACAAATTCCATATACCATATAGAAAATTTCATTTACAAAGGATATATGTACAGGATTAATGGGGTGGTGCTTTTTGAGCAGCAGCTCATATCGAGAGTGTGTTATGAGGAAGGTTGGGTTCATTTATTTCTCATTTGTGGATTTGGATACATTAAAATTTAAATTATTATGAAATTTCATAATTGATCATAACTAATCCATTCCATAATGAGTAAAATCATTCCTATTACATGTTCAGATATTTATGGGCCTAATAAAATGACCTCCATAGAATGGAGTCTTATCGGCATAAAAAATAGTCTATTTCCAGTACGATGTTGGTCATGTTGAATGAATCTTATAATGATTTGTGGGGTGTATGTGGAATCATACAAGATACCACCCCTATAAATTGTGTTATACTTGGCTCATCTTTCACTTTATGAAATCCATTTATTTTTAGCAAGTTATAGATCACCCACTTATAATACTTCATCCTATAGTGTTTCCTTTGATAATTTATTTCTCTAAATATAGAGAAAACTCATCTATAAATTTTTATTTTCCTCAAACTAATTAATTTTATTTTTTCCAAATTATCCTCACATAAAAACAATGTCTTCCACATTGTGACTCATGCTCTTCACATTACTCATAGAGGATTAATTACTTTGTTGTCTAGATACGGGCTATATGATTCCCTATACATTCAATTTTTTGATTTTCAGAACATTTTCATTTCTAAAATTTTCATTTTTTATTTATCATTAGATGGGTCATTCATGAAATGAAACTTTTATAGTTAATGGTAAATGTAAAATTGTAATTCAATACATTTAAAATAATGAAAAAATAATCATTTTCCTACATCATCAAGATTTAGTGGTGTATATGGGTGATGGACTCCAAGGGTTACCTATAAAATATAGGATACCATTTCATGGGTACCAGTTTCCTATAAATTTCCATATTATAGCACCATGTATAATGAATCAATTAATGACTTGGATAATAATACTAAAAACACACCCAGATAAAATATCTCATCAGCGAGGACTATTATATTAGTGTCATGTTCTAAGGGGATTATTCTGAGTTATACCCTCTTATAATTATAGGAATCAATAGGGTAACTATATTTTTCCATTCAAAATATTCATTATATCGTAAGGATATCAATGTATAATTAATCTTTGGGGTGGTCATCATAGTTAAATTCTCTCCCTACGGGATATTGTGCACCTGATTGAGGATGAAAGTAATGGGTTTTCTAGAGTTGTGATGAGTTTAAGGATGAACGTAATAATGTTGTACTATATGAGGATGCTTGGGTTTTAGAGAAAGTTTCTTACCAAAACGGATTCATCGTCCCCCAAATACAAATCTAGTAGATCCTAGGTACTGATAAATTACATGTTGTGCATGTGGTAGTTGGTATCATCTTCTGGGATATCCATATGATCAAGGGACCATTATTATTATTGACATGTATGATGGGTTTTTTTCATCCTTCTCATTGTAGGATAAACCTAATAGTTCTCCTCTGCTCATGAAGAAATTTTTAAGGATATCCCATATTCTAGAGGATCGAATCAATCCCTTCTTCAAGATATATGATAAAATTTATTAGTGATTTAGTTCATTTCTTCCCAAAATGTTTATAGAACTCATCCAAGGAGTCCATGTATATATACAACTATTAGAACTAATAAACATGACATCACATACTAGCCAACGCTTAAATAACTTCATTTTAATCCGAGGGTTTGGAATGGTTCCCCATCTATAAACCAATTGGATCATATTGTATAATTCTTGGGGATGATTCTTAGTGGATATATAAAATCATTAAAAGAATATATCACCAATTTTAGTATTACAACCTTCGTGATGGGGGCCCTGATATCCTTGATAAGGTGTATTAATTTTCTAGTCCCAGTACAAGAAAGGAGTAACTTTTTGATGGGGATCGTTATTAAGGTAATGTTAGTTTATTGGATCATAGTCCAATTTCAGGACTTGTGTGGATGGATAGAATACCACATTTATGTCTACAAGGTCATAAATGAACAGAATTTGTCACATTATCAATTATGGACATACATGTAATGAAAAAAGTGGTAGAACCAATCGACATATGGATAATGAGTTGTAACAGATCATCTAAATCATTAAAATCATTTTTAATACACCCCAAATTTTACTCCCATTGGTATATTAAGAAATAATTAAAATGGGGATAAAAATCTAAGAGGGTATCTCATTTCCAAGAGGGAATGTATTCTGGGTACCATAATCAAAAGAAAACTTATTTTCAAGTGTTATTCACCACGACTAATTTTCTAGAAGTTTTCACTAAATCTAGATGAGGTACCCTCCAAAAATTATAAATGAATGTGGGGAAATAATCTGATGTATTATTGAATAAAATTTCTGAAATTTATTTGTTAAATCAAAATTTCAAATATTGAACTTCATTCTATAAAAATTTATCTTTAACTTTCCATTTCATATATCGAATCATATATTTGATCATACCCAGGTGATCAGCTGGAGAAAAAAAATCTTTTCTATCACATGTTATATCTTTTCTAAGGATGATGAGTTTTTAGAGTGCGAAAATGAGGTAGTTATTCTTATGTAGGAGACATATTAGTGGAAAACTATGATTTTTTAAATGAAGAGGAAAATATTAATAATATGGGTCCATCTACTCAATAAAAAAATTACGACCTTATGGAACATACTTCCAAGACATATCCTCAATTTTACCTCACCACAGATGATACATATCCTATAGATTTGTTGAAATTGGATATATGGAGACGTCCCTCGTATATTGATAGAATCTAGAACTTTCTTCAGGAGAAGATGGTTATTTTGATTTGGTATTTTGGCATAACTAAAATTGAATGTGTATATTATGGGTGGTATCATGATCTAGTGGAGACCTAGATCTGAGATGTTGATTCTTCTATTAATGAACTATATATTCAATATATATTTAAATGTTTGGTAATTATAATTATACGTCGTTATGAAATTGAGAGTGAGGACATTACTATTGGTTCATATGGAAATGATGAAGATGATTTTCCAACCCTACACAAACTTAGTGATATACCTTCTTTCTCATGATTGTTCCCTTAGAAGATCCACGCTATAGGCGTAGTAACACCAGAGATTCCTAGAAAATATGTTTAGAAGACTTATTCTTCTATTCTTACATTGTCACCCTTATTCAAACTATTGATATCCATCATAAATTTGTTTCCCAAGGCATAGAATGCATGGGATATTTTTTGAAGAATTACATCTATTGAATATATATGGGGTAATTTATGTTGAGGAGATTCATCTCCATGGATTTGGGTTAATCACCAAACTCAAAAATATTTAATCTCAATAGAATATTAAATATGATGGAATATACCTTTAAGATATTATTTCCTCCCTTAATTCATTCAATGTAAGGATTATTTGGTACAACTCAGGGAAATACATGGTGGTCACAGTGGTGGAACACTTCAATTTTATTTAAACAGTAAATAAAAACTCTTATGAATTCTATTTTTTATATCACTGGAATATTTTTACTATTTTTATATTACCCCCTTTAATTTATTATGAGGATATGGGTGATCTGTTACTCATTACATATATGGAATACATAGTAGAAGGAATGATTATTGCAGTGTCTAATCCCTAGGGTGAGAGGTCAATAGATGTACGATCTCAAAGGGTAGTAAATCATATATAAGTTTATTTTTTCAATCCTATATTATTTTTTCCACAACCCAATCTTCATGTGACATTACCAATGGAATTATCTCCATGGGAAGTCATAAGGTGTAGGTAGGTGAGGAATATTGAAATTAACATCCAATATGGGAACTCAATTATGGATTATACTCTTTATACAAATTTTTTATTATGTGTAACCATTATTATTAATGAATAAATTGGTATATGTTTTACTATATGGTCTACAATCTATGAGGTTCCAACTTATCAAGATCATATATATCCTTTTCATGTAGAGTGAGATAATATATGAAAAAAATGCTCAAGGGCCACATAAGCTAAATAATGATTTAGAACTATTATATGATGATTCCATAATGGAAATTGGGGATATGATTTTCTATCTTCACGACTGGTTGAGTTTCCTCCAAACAAGGATATGGGGGGAGGCATCGACTTATAGATAATATGATTTGAGTTCAACTATTTCCATCATGGTATACCTTGTGAGTTTTTCCTTTGAGTTTCCTTTTAATGTTTACTGAGATGGGTGACCATCAACCTGTTTCATATGCCTCCATAATTGAACTATCCTTTGATGCTCAAACACAACCTCAAGAGGAATTACTTTTATTGCTTTTCAATATGTGGGGGTGTTATGGATATGGAAGTTGATTCCTCATAAAATGAAAGTGATTCATTCAATTTATTTACCACCTCATATTTCTATTTAGCAGGTATTGATTTCTAGTTTTTTATTTTAGGAGAATTGGTACGTCATTTAGAAGGCTGAGACACATCAAATTTTCAATTAGAAAACATAGAACTAGTTTTAACAACTATCGATCCCTCCTAAATTGTGAATATTGATGATAGGCATTCTATTGTTGATCATGTCCTGTAATTTTTTCACCCTTCTGAGGTAGATTATAATGTAGTGTAGAATACATTTAAAAAATCTTGAACTGACTAGAAGGAATAGTGGGAGAACATATAGAATAGAATTTTTTATAACACTCTATTAGATCATCTAGAATGTTTTTCCAAACCAAGAAACATTTTTTAATTCTTTTATATGGGCAGTTTCACTACTGTATTATACGTGGAAATGTAAAAGAGGCAGTTTCCATCCAATATATGGGGAGAATTTAGTTCTCTCAACTCACTATTGTGGAGTCATATCTCATTTTTCTTTGTGAGAAATATCCTTCACAATGAGGATTTTGAGAAGACTAGGATAACATCCCATAACTAATGCCATGTGACAGAATATATTTACATGGAAGAATAGCTCTATCCATAATTTGATTGGGTTTATAAAATGGATGATGAGGAGTAGAATCTAGTTATATATGTACAAAAGGATGACAAAAATGTAATCTGGAGGGAAGATTAATTTCAAGAAAATGAATAAAATGAGGATACACCATTATTAGAGTTGCATCAATTAGTATTGGAAAGTGACCATGTAATGATTCAATTCCTTGAATTTATTAATAGAAGGTTACAAGAACAATGATTCACTCATAATTAGAGAATTCATGTTACAGATGTTCCACTATATGTTTTATATATAAATGTCTCACTATTCTATCTTTTCATTAACCATTTAATATTAATATTATGGTTCAAAAATTTTCTTATTAGAATGTCCACAAATTAGTTTATTTAATAGGAAATAGTGGGATCAATAAAATTTTCTATAATATAACAGTTTATGTGTATTTAGAATTATAATATTGTATTTTAGGTCTAACATCTTCAATTTATAGTATTGATATTTTTGAATCTCTTAAGAGGATTACAGTCAATAAATAGTAATCATCATACATAAGTTTCAATTGGGGGTAGGTAAATGAATTTTATTCCAAAAATGATTCCAAATAAGAGGAATATGATTAAAAATATTATGTGAAGATCACATTCGTACATAAAAATTGAATATTAATATTATGATGCACTAATGGTTTTTTGGCTAAAGACTTCTAAACTGATCAATCTCTCAAGAATAAAATAAATAAGTCACAATAAAATTACATTGTTTAATTTTTTATTCTAATAAAAGTTACTCTCTAGATCCTATAATCTCACGTGATTGATGCCTTATTTTTGAAACAATAATCAATTTTAGAAATCATTTAAATTCACATAAAATAAAATTAAAGGAAACATTTTTTTGGGATTTTATCCTGAATCAAGTTTCATGATGGGACCTGATTTATTTCAATGAAATATAATTTGTTTGGTCTAAATAAAATACCAATTAATCCTTGAGAATGGATGGGGCCCTATAAAGGTATAATTTATGTTGAGTGGAATGTAATTTTCATATTTCTCTATGTTTTTGGATTGGAATAATGTTAGTTTCAAAAACAATAATTGGGACTTTCACCATGACATGTCTCCCATGAATTTAATAGGTCATATGGAATTTATTGGGTTTTATTTAGATTAAATTATTTCTTAAAGAACAAATTTTTTCAACTTTCTTTGGTCTTATGAAGTTGAACTTTCTTTACAGTTTAATTTTGTATGGCTTCCATGAGTTTCATACCATTTAATGACATGGTGATGCGAAAATTTCTACATAGTTTAACATAATGTTTTTGGGATATATTATAATTTCTCTTAAAGATTCATATATTTGAGAGATATATTAATGATTTAAATTTCACTGTGTCCTGACTGAGAATTCCCCATCATCCCTATGGCATGAATATGGAATGTTGTAATTTTATATATTGGGGATTTGAAATCTGAAGAAGTGATATGGGTGAAAAATGAAAGGAATTACCATGGACTAAATTTCAAAAGAGGGTATCTATGATAAATATTTAGGTCATACGGAGATACCAGAGGTATATACTAATTATGGTTATTCCTCTAGTTGATTGTTCGTTTATGGATTTTTTGTGTAGCACCATATTAGGGCATGTTACACATTGTCAAAATAGAAGTGTACTCTAGAAATTGACATTTTATCACTGATGTATAGTGAAGGATTAGAAATATCCGAATATTCCTAAACACAATGTTATTTTAGGGATGGTATATGACTTTTTAAGGATAATTTCATATAAAATCAACTCTAAATTGAGAAAAACAATATCCATCCACTTTTTAGACCCGTACATAGATGATTTATTATTGTTTCTCTAATCGTGGATAGAATCATAAACATAAGGTATAGGAATAACTACATATACAATGATTATAGAATTAAATTCAAACATTTTACTAGATAAGATTAAGGAATGAACGTAGACCATGAATTATAAGTATCCTCTATCTTAAGGACTCCCCACACTTGATTGAATGCGGGAGTGAGGTGGGGGGTTTTTTTTGATAGGTGATCACAAATTGGGTGATATTCTATAATACACACTCTTTTATAGATATGGAAAAAAAATATAAGAATGGGGGAAATTAGTATTGCCTGTGGAATAGGATATATGATCTAGGAGTCACTATGTATCTCTTTATGGAATGAATCAATACATTAGTAGTTATTGTAAGAAAGTTCTCTATGCATGTTTGACCCAAACATTGGGAAGGGAGACATTTTAATGTTATTACAAGACCTATTATATATTAACTAGGATTCATAGTGTTTCATGTGATGAAATGAAATTAGTCACATATACTTCTTTGAAGACATGATTTTTAATATTATATGGAAAGGACAAATTATAATCCTTTAATGATAATGACTTTAGGACCATGTTGATATTGATGTGAAATAACACACCTTGATCATTAGGGAAAGCCTTTACCAAAACTTGTAGGACCACATTATCTGTGCTTAGTGTGATAAATAAGAAATTGGAAAGTTTTCATTCTTGACATATAGGCTATAAAAAGCAATGATATGGGAGTTTTTGTATCCAGTAGTGGCCAAGATAACATGTAGGATCTGAGGGTAACTACAAATAAACATGGGGTGAGAATTATTCCATATAAATTTCATTAATAGTTTTTCTTTTTAATGTAATACAACAATGTTGAAATATTACTGATGTCCTGGAAACAACGAGTGATGTAGTGAATATCATGCTAAGGATGTTCAAAAATTCATCGGATGTGTGGAAGAAAATTGTAAACCAAGATCTATGGATTTATCATATCATGATAAATGGTATGGTACAAGTACGCATGGAGATACCATTGATGTTGTTGTTAATGAAATATTCAACACAATTTTGTTAAGGTGTATAAAGGAATAATAGGTATATTGTAATCAAGAATATGCCTCTAGTTGATAAGTCTTTTACGGGTGAACTATGTAGCTCCAAACTAGGGCATGTCATGAATTTTCTAGAAAGGGTTCCCTAATGAAACTAACACTATAATACCAATTCTACTATTAATCATATGGATATATGATCATTATTGAAAGAAGAAGTATGATTTATGGAAGGAATTCATCTAAGAAAAATGGAAGAATTCAAACCAGTGTAGGCCTGATGGGCGGAGTTCACTGTGCATGTAGGACTCATATTTATGGATGAAGATATTTTTTATACATGATGAACTCCTATGTGAGGGATCCTAACAAATATCTCCAACATAGATCTTTGTTTGTGTGAAGGGGGTATATTCATTATTTAATGTATAGGACCACGACATAGGGTCTGAGCATCACAACACATCACATCAATATGGGAATCACGCTACACATACTAATTTTTTAATGAATATCCCAATGCAAGTATAACTCATATAATGTAATAGGTACATTTTTATGGGGTGTATAGATCCAATATTGGAGACCCATGTGTCACTACATATCATGTTATGGTGGGAATTATGTGAAAGATATTTCTTTAATGAACGTGTGGTAAAATACCTACACTAGGCATTATAATCCACTAAACAAAAAATCAAAATGCGATGATGTTTTTCTGCATGAAATAAGGAAATGAACCGGGTTGTTTTACATAATGCATCGAGTATAATTTTTTATTTATTAACATCTTATGACTATGACTTGATGGGTAATTCATTTTACAATCATGTGATAAAGAGCAATTTTTTTGAAAGATTATTTTGTGGAATTTTATAAAATAGATCTAACATGAAAAGAGGCTATAGGGGATAATGAATGGTGAGAACCATATTATGAGGTGGGGTGATTTTTGGTTGTCCCTAACATATGAGGTATATGTGAAACTATATATATTTTTTGGATTGGAATCAATCCACATGTAGTTCTATGATGTGTTATGATGATAGACCAATATGATGAGCATAAAATCCTCTCTAATGAGGAACCATGGAATCATGTTAAATAAAATAACATGATAGAGCATGAATAATTTAATTTCTAATTGTATATAAAGGATGTTAGGTTGAAAATAGGTTGTTTCTGACCAATAATATAAAAACTCAACATAAAGAGATGTCTCATGGGACAATTGTTGTCGAGGTGTATTTGAGCCTGACTGTAATAAAAAAGGTCTCAATGTAACTATATACAATTTTTAGGTTGGAATCATTCCATACATATTTATGGAAAAGATGAGATAAGAATAGAGTATGGGGACCTCTTAGGTGAGGACAAATGTTCTATGTTGTTTTATGTCATATAATAAGAATTTATACCATTATATGTAGGAGGCACATGGGTTATAATATTTAGAGTCATACAACTTGGACTATGGAATATTTTATTTTTATTTCATATGACTAGGATCATGGTTTTTTTTATTTTATGGCCATGCATGCATGATCATAGGACTTTTGGTTTATCATCATGCAATGAGGACATGAATTTTTATCACATGATGGTTTTCATGATGAATCTGCATTGGAATGTGTGTATTACATTCCCTTCCCATTGGGATTACTTAGTAAGATCTATTGGAGTGTAATTTTTGTAATGCATAACATCCATAAAACTATGGTTCAATATTTAGAGGACTCATCTATATTATAATTAGTATTCTGATAGTTAATAACATCTATCATTGAAGGTATGAGTGGTTCAAAACAATTCGATTGAAGGCTCATGATATATGGTTTTGGTATATTTCCAAATTAAGTAGGGAACATAACCTTTCCCATCTAAAATCTTAAATTCATCTTCCTTCTTCTATGATTGATCTTTATCTAAGAGTTGTTTTTACGATAGTTATTCGAAGTGAGGGAAATTAAAATTCAATTAGAAATAGTGATTTTTTCCATAAACCATTGAGTAAAAGGTTTTTTGAGTTCATATTAGGGTTGTTATTTGGTAGGCCCAAAATGTGTGAATAAGCTTCATAGACAAATAATTATTTTCTTTATGTACAATTTTATAGATAATATTTTATTGAGTTTTACAAAAAATCATATATCTATAAATATTTCACTAAATTATAATAGGAATAATGGAATTACTTGATTTTTTACTCATGGTAAAACATCTATAATATAGTAGAGAATAAATTGGATCCATATTCTATCAGTATTGTGTGAGGAACACCTAATCTGTTTGGGTTTTTTGGCATTATAAAATTGAGGATACTTTTTCATTTGACTACCATAAAAAGGGTCACCTCATACCGCATAGAGATTTAGTTGGTTGCAATATGGATGTACATGAATTATTTGGTCATAGATGAATGGTATATCCCGGTAATGTAAATCCCTCATAAGGATATGGATCATAATATTTAGTTATCTTAAAATATTATGTGGGTTTATTGATGTTAATTGAATTCACATGGTAGGAATGACACTTTTTTAAGAACTATGTTCAATCATGTGTCAACAATGGCCAAAAATATTCATGACTCATGATTTAATGAGAAATTGTGGTTTTTGGATAAGGGGATATGCATGTTTTGTTGGTAGATTCTTCACCAATAGAAATTTTCTCATTTCTATTAATGCATCTTAGGATAATTCTATTGAATCTTCACTTGTAATGAACTTTCTGACAACCAATGCTATCAATAAGGGTGATATTGATCATCCATCTACAAATCTATTCATCCCTAGAAATATTTGGCGAGAAGGACCATATTTTAGTAATTATAGGATGGGTTTCATCCTCCCATTTTCATCATCATTTGGTTCATGGGTAAAACTGATCTCATTGATCTCTTGTATCTCACATTTAAAAAGAGATAATACTATTTAATGAAGGGTGATTATAATGACCATTTTTTCAATATTTGGATCATCCAATGTAGTAGAAAAATTTTATAATTCATATGAATGAGTGTTTATTAATGTGGGACATGATTTGGTGTTGGATAGAATGAAAATTCAATCATCAATCCTTGAACAAAAGTAAGTGGAGGAAAAAATGTTCTATCATGATGTCGTATTCACCATTTCTATAATAAATTACCAACTAAGAATTACCTATATATATCATATTTTTCAATAGTATTTGGAAATACACATCTAAACATATAATGGGGTCAATATATTAATACCAGTTGTTGGTGATGCCTTTTGATAGTAGAAAAACATAAGGTAAAACTACCTTTTTTAGTTAACTAGGAATGATCTCTATACCCAAATTTTTAATATTCGGGTCTTCTAATCACATTCTAATTGGGATTCAAGATACACCATAAAATTACATTACCCACTTTTATGTAGATTCCAAAATTGAGAATTTGTCCTCGTCTGGTACTTTGGTACTCACTGTTACTGATTCCATAGAGGGTTATTCTACTAGGAAATTTCTGATAGACTATCCTTTTACCACCTTATGCAGTATGAAATTAAGGTTGAAATATTGCAAAATGAAAACCTATATTTCCAAATGTACATTCTTCATGTGATTATTGCAGTTTAATTTAAGTAGGTCAATTTGATTGATCAAAGGGTCCTCTTGTTATTGAAGGAGATGCCTTAATTTTTGAATTGTGAAAACAAATTATAAAAATCTCATCACAATATCAGAGTAATTTTTTTACTATTGATCAAGGAGTGACTGAAAAAATAAAGGTGATTAGTACTACCATAATTATATTTCTATGCAATAAATTATCCCTGTGTTTGTTCCATATTCATCAAGTATAGGATGAGTGGATTTCCATAAGATAGTGGCACAGCATTGGTGGTATCAAGAGATATTTATTGAGGTTACTCAAAGATTCATTCTATTATTCAGTACATTTAAACACTACCCATTTCATTATCAGTTATTCAAATATTAAAAAAATACTAAAAGTTTTTCTATAATGTTTAAAATTCTATTAATGGATCTATGAAGTCCACCTAAATCATTAATGTTTCAAGCATATGACATATTCATAATTTGATTAATCTTCCATGGGATCACTTTGATTCCATGATAGTGTATAATGAAACCAATAATTTTTACTAAAGTAACACTAGAATCACACTTTAGGGGATTCATATTTAAATAATTTTTTTTGTGTTTATCGAAAATTATTTCATGGTTTGAAGTGTGATTAGAATAATGTGATGATTTTTATACCAAATTTCGACATCGAACTCAACTAAATTCCCCATATGAGTTTGAATATACAATTCATGAAACATTGATATGTGGGGTCAACATTCCTCAAACAAAACAAAATTACATGGAATTAAAATACTCCCTGGGGCCCCTAAAGGTATTTTCTTCCTCATCCACTAAAGTTTTTTGGATTTTATTATACCCTATATATCCATCCATGAATGAGAGCGATTGATAAAATTTTGTTTCATAAATTATGATATCTATTATTAGATTTAAAAATTCATATTTTATAACATTTCATTTTTTGTCTTTAAATTTAATGCAAACATAGATTTATCCATTATTATTCTTTTTACAGACAATTTTGGGTGATCCATTTTGGTTATTGGACTTCCCTAATGATGTTGGATTTTATGATATTATGAAACATGTCTTAAAAATATGAATCATGTCTTGGATGTCCACTTCGAGATACATACATGAATCCATGATGGATTTCTATTAGATCGAGTTGACGGGTAGACATATCATGATCTTGTATTGGCATTGCTTTATAATTCCTAGAAAACATATGTTGATGACCCATCAGAAAAGTGGTATAAAAATCCTAATAATTGATTATCATGGATGAGATAATCAGTATCAGTTGTAGATCTTCCTCAATACCTATATTTATCAATCATAATTCATCAATAATGGTATAGAATCCATAAAATGTTGGAGGATCATCCAATAAGTCATTTTTCTCTTCCCCTTCCTTCTATTATTTGTCTTTCTCAGTTTCCATGTCCTTTTGATAAGGTTATTATAGAGAATCATTAATGTCAATGGAATGGTCAGTGTCGAAGAAGCTAGCTTCTAGCTTTGATACCAGGAATTTCTCAGATTAAATAAACAAGGTGGTG
The DNA here is from genome assembly GCA_963277665.1 of Viscum album. Lineage (NCBI taxonomy): Eukaryota > Viridiplantae > Streptophyta > Magnoliopsida > Santalales > Viscaceae > Viscum > Viscum album. Next base: position 251,442,717 of record OY728139.1, read on the forward strand.
GCATGATAATATTCTAAAGATTATTTTGGAACATTTCCATCTGAGATGTTACTTCAAATAGAGAAATTAAATATTTATTCAACAAAATTAGGTTTACCTAATCTATCTGATATCATAAATACAAGGGATAATTTTTTTTGAATATGAGATTCTATCATTGACATGACTAAATGTTATCACATATTAACTACTAAGGCCCATAAATGAGTCATCTTATGTCATTTATATACCATGTTCAAATGTACCCAAAATGAAATCATCTTTTAAAGGTGAATTTCATTCTATACAATAGAACACTACATCAATTTATTGAAATGAAAAAGTTATAAAATGATATTTTGTTCATCTAAAATCTCAATCTATATATTTATGTATTATTCAATACATATATAGTACGATGAAGGAATTTCCACATGTTGGAGAAACAAAAAATTCATAGATATAAAATTAATGTTTAATATTTATAGAAAATCATCAATTTATTTTCGGATAACAAATCCCCAAAAAATCAGCAATATTAATGTGTTCTGGTTGTATAAGTTCACAGTTATCATATTGTTGGAGCGGTAGAGTGGAATTGGATAGATTATCTTCAGTATATATTGGTCATTTAAGTGTATTGATATGAATAAGGTTGGATCCCTATCCATTTTCAATGAATTTTCAATGAATATCAATGTCATATAATCTTATATATATATATATAGAGGGTCTTAATGTATGAATGTATTCCACCCATTCTATGTTAATTTGTAATAATGAAAAAACATGAAATTTGTACAGTTCAATATATACACTATATACCTCAGTGGAAGAAACAACAACCTCTAATTCTTGATGTCACAACAGAGCCTCTACATGTTATTTTCTTACATCTTTTGATAGATTGAGTGAATATAGAACTTAATTCCTTCCAATATATACACCCAATTACTTCTGGTTGTTTTACATCTAGGATAAAGGTATACATTTACCTGTAGGTAACTACTCAATAGGTGTAATTGTTATACTTAATCTACTTGGGGTAGATTTTTTAGTTGGCGTTGAATATATGAAAAAAATTAATTTCTGTTTGATTGATAAGACATAACCTATCTACTTTGTTGGGACACTCATATTATCAAATACCAATCAATCACTATTATAAAATTATCTTCTATGAATCATTTTTAAAATGTGATGAGGCGTTTTATTACTCTATATAGACTCATTTAAACAAATTACATGGATTATATAATCATAGATAGATCCATTAGGGATATGGCCAATATTTTGTATCCCTTCATGGATGTACCTCCCTCTATTTCCTCATCCCCTATGGCCTTGATTCATGTTCCCAAATTAGGTGTGGGAAGATCACATCAATAATAAAAGACATCATTAGATAAGTTGTCCATAAAATAAATGATAATAGTGGTCACTAATATAAAATATTTAAATTATGTAGTCTACATTTAGTGGGTTAATTCAAACTGTACCATTTAGTGGTGGGTTGAACCCATTCTCCTGGGACTGAAGGAATGAAGTCTAAGAATGTAAAGACTAACAAGGGCCATTGGTTAGATTTATGTTCCCACATATTTTCACATAGTTCCAACAATTCCATTTCTTATAGGATTTCCCTTTTGAGGACTATAGTCCCATTAGAGTTGTTTGTTCCATAGATGCAGAATATTGGGGAATAGTTGTTGTTTTTACAACGAATTGAGGATAACATGATATTAGTTGATTATTTTTTGTTCCATCCAATCAAATAAATTCTCTAAACATTTCTGGTAAATTCATTCCATAAAACCTCTTATTCTATAATAGTGGAAGAAAATCATGCCACTTGTGATAACTGTTTTTCAACTTCACCTTCCCAGAATCAACCATATTTCTTAGGAAATGTTTTAAAAAAATATAATATAGTGTACCATACCAATCATTGGATTGGGAAATAATCCATGTGATTTTAAATACTGAATTGGTTTGGTTTTCTCAGCTATAGAAAATTTAACAAGGTGTTTTCCAAAGCTACTAAGAAATATCCAGCAATATACTCAACATTAATGTAGTTTGTTTTATTATTCAAATCATAAAACTAGGATAACTTATTCCCTCTCCATTTATCTTGATGATTTTTTGTTGTTTTCGTCACCACCTTAGAGGGAGTTCTTCATGATATAGATTAGTATTATGAGATGAAGATGGTACTATGGTTGGTTTCCGGGTGAATGTTTTAGTTTCTTCTTTAAATTTAGTTTAAACTATAGAGTCTTACAATATTTGTTAAAGTGTATCATGATTGAGGAACCCAGACATGAACATGTATCAGATGTGTGGTGTTCGTATCTCAGCATGGATTTTTTCTATGAAAATAATTGACAAATCATTTGAGGGAAATTTCCAATGTACGATGTATGTTAGGAACCTCCATCTATAAATAATATTAAATACTCTCTCATTATCTCAATACTTTTGGTTTGAGAGTTCGAGGACTATTTTCTTTTGAAACATTTAGCATAACTAAAGAAATCAACAGGTATTCCTATAATTTAATCAGTCTGATGGGTAAATTGGTGTACTAGAAAAAGATTTTCCTTGAAAGGTTTTTACAAAACACCAGATCTCAGGGGATTATTTTTTCAACAAATTTCACATAAAAATTCCAAACATATATATATAATGGGTCACATTTTAATCTGTATATCTCAACCCATCAAACATTAGAATTATAAGATTCTAAAATTTTGGAGAGGGAATTGATGCATATGGCCATTCATGGTAGGGGATTCTTTTCAATTTCACTATTTCACATAGCCACTCTATAGCATCCCATAAGGCTATCAATGACTCAATAGTGTCAATAAGTCCTATTGGAATGAACACCTCAGTAGGGATATGAGAAGTGGGTAAAAAATTTGAACCATATGTGATAGTACTATTATCACTTAAACTAGAGTTGGTTGGTTTTAACATAATTTAATTTTTTCTTGTTGTTCGGTCAATGGAGGGAAATATCAAAATTTAACTGCCACTACTTCCAAATAGATTGGTTTTCTTTCTTAACATTGGTCCTGAATTGTTAATCTAATTTGACTTGTATAAGAGGTCTTCATTTCAAGGTACATTGGATGGAGGAGTGAAATGATGTTCATTTAGAAGGTTATTTATAGAGGGAATATAAACAATGATTATTTTATCATTAATCATCTTAAATTAGGTCATTGAAATCACATATTAATCCACTTTTACCTTACCGGTAAGGGGTTTGAGAAATTATTGTAATTGGTTGGATTGACCCATGAGCATTCCATTTTATATATTTCATTCTAATCGGCAGCTAAATTGACCATTAAATATATTCCAAAAATATTAGGCAGTCCTATGATTTTTTATAAGAAAACCATTTTCATTAGTTTTAGGGTGTAAAGTAGTTTTAATGGATATATCATCCTATTGTAATTACAGGTTAGGGTGATGTTCTATAGAATTATCAGAAACATCAATGAAGTTTATTAAGATGAAATAAATTTATGTGTATTTAAACTGTCTAGAAATAGTGGTAGAGATAGATGATATGGGATCACCTTCCGAAAGTGTTGTAATTCCCATGAGTGGTCCTTCTATTAACATGCCATTTTTGTTTGACAAAATTTAGGGATCACGTCCTTAAATTTAGATACCTCTTCAATGTGGTTTGATGAAGGATACAAGGAAGTGATATTATACATAATGTTTTTTCCATTCCTGTGAAGAGGTGACATCATTACAGAACACGAATAAATGGGATTGATCATTTTTTCGGATCACATCCAAATTGAGAGAAGATCGAATTTCATTGTGTTTTGTGTAAATACACTTCTAAACATATTGGTTACTTTTTATTCCATTTCTCTTTTAAAATTTTTCTATCTTGATTTGTTCCAACTATATTATGTGTTAGAAATGCCTTTATCACTAAAGGATGGGGTTTCTCCTCTACTACCACATCATCAATTGTTTTGTCCACCATTTTGATTTTAGGGATAGTTTTTCGAACATGGGATGGATTCATTGAATTACATATGCCTGAGTTACCTTATTCCATATGAATTTGTGATATTTCTTATATTTTCACTTTCATATGATTTAATTACCTTATGTGTAATGATTGATAATTATTTTTAGATTCCTCAAGAAAATATCATTCAATGGAAATCTATCTTCTAGACTACCATATTTGAGAGCCATTTTGGGTCAATAATTACTTTTCATACCCTTTATTGGGATTACATTTTGTTTCTAAATGTTTTTATAGATAAATAACTTTACATTATATAGCTCCTTTTGGGCATTTCTAGTTGTGGTATGAGTAAAAATGAAATGACCCATGTTCATCTCATCCCCTAACATAAACACTAGATAGTGAATTTGTGATCATATGACACAATAATTTTAACACATCTAGATATTATTATTGAATAGATCATATATATTTTCACACTGTTTGGATTTTTTAAACTATGGTGGTGTCCAATTAAATTTTACAGTTCATCTCTTTTGTTACCTAGATGTTATTAGGATGCTCATCATAATGTTTTAATTTTTTTTCAAATAATGAACTATAGTTCATATATTGAAGTATATATAATGCAAACAATAATAAAATTGAACCTATTGAATTATAAATTGAGGAGTTGATAATGATTACTACATTACTGGTATATTATACTACACTAATTGTCTCCTCATGAGTAATTTATCTCTTTCATTGTTTTTTAGAGGTTCCTCATCCAAATGTGACTAGGTTGGATGCTTTTTTAATTATTGTAAATTAAATGGTCTAAATGGATTTAATATATTTCATTATAAAGTATTTTATCCATGTAAGTCTCTAAGAAATAATTTTTTATTAGGACATATTTTGGGTGGGAAAATGTATCTTTTTTCAATAATGAGACATCAGGCATGACTGACCATATTTTCCAAATCACATTATGATTGGTAGAATTATAATATTTGATTCATCAAGGTAAAACCTTCATAATGAAATTAAATTTATTCAATGGGAGGACCTTTGTAACAGTCACCATCATAGGGAGGACTACCATCATGGGTTGGTGTCTTGTTATAGGGAGAATTTATGAAGAATATACTCTTGGTAAGAATATTTGGGTGGATAGTAACAAGGGTAGGACCTTATTTTTTATAGATATTTTAACCACACAAATTGCTATTATGTCAATAATAAAGATATGGGATCTATATATTTATCATATTTTGGATATGATGTTATTTTTTATGGTATGATATTTGAGGATGAACACTCAAAATGGTGGCTTCCTAATTATAGTGAGGATGTAATAAATTTCCATTATTATAACTATAATTTATTGGATTAGAAGAATATTGAGCTACTATATATATATGTATGAGATCTTCCCAAACATCATCGTTTTGAAGATTATGGTTATGGGATTTTTCCATTATTTCCCAATCATGTTGGGTGATGATACTTATTTGATTTCATACTCTAGTCGATTGGAGCCACCAGATATGGGTGAAAAATATCATTGGAAAAAAATTGAATAGTTCCAAGATTATAGAAATAATTTGCTAAAATATTCCTTGCATTTCTGTAGTGACATGTGCCTACCCTTGAGTTTCCATTTGGATGGATTGATTATCACCATTTGGAGTAGAGATTTATCCCCAACTTGATTTTTCATTTATTATGGGATGGCTACGACTCTAGTAAATGGGATAAGGAATCTGTGTATTTTACATGGTGAGTTTCATATTTTTCTACTGAGTCACATAAAATGTGGATTCATTCTTTTCTACATAACTTTTAGTCATCATCAATGATATAATTATATGATTCAAAAAATTAATAATTTGTATGTGAATATATATATTTCATTAAATCATTGCAATGTTACAATTAGTGAATTTATCAAATGGAACATGAATATATGACCACTATGTAGATAGATAATAAATTTTTTCCTACCCTTGTCATCTAGTTATTGATGGGATATAAAGAAAAAAATCAATTATTGGGGAAGAGATATGGGGTCTTCCCTCTATTGTTATTTTAGATACACCAAATGGTTTCTCCTGGTGATGCCAAACTCTACTAGCAGCATTGATCGGTCTATAATGGTATGTTTTCCTACGTTTGGTCTCCCTTCATACATAGTTTTAGGGATTATTGGATGCATCAAAATTGTGTTGGTGGTTATGGATGAGAAAAATGGTATTTCTGCCTTCTTGAGAATTATAGAATAGTTTTTCTAGAAGACATATTTAGACATTGTAGTGGTATGACCTTTCTCTCTGATAACTTCTTTATTCCATTGACAAGATTTCTTCTGTGCCTAGGTTTGAATATATAGGATTGGAATAATAGTAGAGGTACTCATATCATGTTTATTGGTTGATTCCATATGGCATTGGGGTTCATTGTTGTTGGATTTATCCCTTTGTAAAGACACCTATATTGTATGGGTGAGTCCATCAATGACCACTAAATCAACAACCATACTAAAAAAAAGAAATTTTTATTAGTTTCCTAGGATAAGATCCTTAATTTATTGATACTCTAACTAGTTTCATTTTTTTCTATAACACAACTAATTGTTGTGTGGAGGGCTAGAAGGTTTTCATGGGATGGAGGGAATGTCGAGGTACCTCCATGGTTGGAATGATACAAATTTGGTGGTACCACTCTATGATAATTCCTAAGTCCCAACATTAGACATTTTGTATTGGTTAATGTTTACCTTGAGTTGATAGGAACCAACCATATATTCCAAATATATGGTAGGATGAAAGGATTTTATTGGATTGGATTTATGGTAGATCTTAAAAAAATATATATAATATAAATGGAAAAAAAATAAGAATACCCATAAAACCACTACATCCATAAATTATCACACACATAATTAATTGATTTAGATCCATGTCTTTTTCCCTCATTCATTATACTTTAAATGGCTCGACATGTGAGAAAACATCATATTGTTAAATCATTCACATTGATTCCATTTATTTTTTTATCATAATGGTCTTGTGTTCGTGCTCATTTTTAGTTGATGTGGACCAATTTTCCCAAGGTAGGAAGCATCTTGGTTTATTCCAATGATGTCTATAAAATTATGTGTGTGAGAAAATTTTGGGTATGTCTCATGAAATCATTTTTTGGGGAATTATTTCCATCATGAGACTCTATTGTAGATTTAATCTATATTTATGAATAGATTATTGAATCCAAATTATGAAACATTAACCCTTATATAAATAATTAATTTTTCAAATGAGCTGATTTTAGATTCTCTAATATGTATCCAAGGTTCTTCATCAATGGAGACATATGTATGTTTATGATATTCTATATCAATTGTACCCTTCTATAACTAAAATATAGTTTATGAAGTTGTTTATCATTATTATAATGATTTAAATCCACATAGATGGGTTCTAGAAAATTTATCATTATCTAAAAAGATGGGAGTTGGTTTGATATCTTGATTAGGTCCACGAAATATACATCCTAATTATCATGGTCATGGGATTAAAAACACAGTTAATTTAATTCCACTTAACTGGACACAACATTTCATTTTGAGTCATGTGATGAGAAATAAAACATAAAGTTTAACATCATGTGGAATGAACGTATAAGAGAAATATATGTTGTCAATGGATGGTTTAGGACATATGATAAATAATCCCAAAGGATATAGAATGGATGTGGTCTCTGTAGTGGGGTTAGGATCATATCACGAATGTATCCCAATAAAGATTGTGTTGACATATTTTCAGAGGGAATATATACCTTTTAGTTTGATATGATCCTTATAGTAATATGGCCAAGAAATAGTTAAGATAAATTGGGGTTAGCGGGTTTAGACTATAGGGACAATTACTACTTTTCATAGTTGGTCATGAATCAGGGCCACATAGTCTAGATGAGTTGGGGCTTACACCTCAAACAGTTAACTATATTCTACAACCATGATAAGAATATCAACTAATGTTTATTTAGAGGATTAAATGGTGCATAAACCTAGGTCAGTGCCCAATTGATTGGGTCCAATATGAGTATTTAAAACATGTTGACTTGTATGATTGGATGGGTCTTACACATAGGAGGAATCTCATTTGAAAGTGGAAATGAGGAGAATTTATAATCATTGAAATTTATTGGAATGTTTGGGCTTACACATTGTAGGATACTGAATTTTCATGCGTGGAATATGTACCTTTAAATTGGATTTGAGCAATCGGGTCATTAGAGGTCCACTAAAGCAGCGAGGGAGGAAGATCTAAAAAATTATGTAAGGATCCATGTATCTAATTTTGTACATACCATGAATGTACAAGACTCCAATCCCATATAAATCATGATCGGTGTGGGAAACAAGAAAATTTTAATGATTTGGAAGAAACAATATCCTTCATAATGTTGTTAATGAGGTCGAAGAGATGGGAGATAGAGATGGCTCTGAGGTACACATCTCTTCTCATGTTTTTGTAAGTAGGATAGTCACATATGGATACCCATATAGCTATGTCCCTTCTAGAAATTATATGGAATTAATAAGGGATAGATGACCTAATCTTGACATTCCCCTCCTCCTAATTTTTCCAAATGGAATAGGAGATGAAGGAGGGCTCAATAATAATGACTATAACCACCCAGAAAATGGAACCTACTAAAAACATACATAAGAAAAAGACCCTCATTACCATAGGAATGTATGATTTGAAACATTCCATAATTCTACATTATTATATATGTTAATAAAATGAACTCATTTACCAAAATAATGTATGTTGGAGAGTGAATTTTATTGTTACATATACTCTGATAAAACATAGGTGGAAGTTTTGGAAGAGTCCATTACATGGTTCTTCACAAAGTGTCCCTCAAGATTCTTAACACCTCACAAGAGTTTCTTTGTAAAGGGGTGCACTTGGGGACCAGCACATCACTATAGAAAATGATTGAGAGGTCTGGTTTGGTACATCGTGAGGAGGCCATGATAGGTAGGAACACAATATAAATGGATACAGAGACTGAAGGACCCCAACACACCTACTATTTTATAGGGGGGCGGTGACATGAAACTATTTCATCCTCATGTAGTTTAAAAAATTATAGTCAGTAAAGAGATTTTTATTACGATGTTTTACCCATAAAGAACTATTTTATATATAGACAACTAATTATTCTATACAAACCAAATGTTATTCCCTATTTACATTTTGATATTTACTAAATAATTACATACTTAAATTGATTTGTTGGACTTTCTTTTCCACTTGAACATCATTTCACACACACAAAAATCCACCGTTTACCCACAGCATATAGTGGGTTTTGTAGTAGTACAAATATAACCACTGATTTGTTACATGTGATATATTTTTATTTTAGGGTGGACTTATAATCCCATATAAGAAAACATATTTTTTATAGAGAAAATAAATATTATTCACCACAGAAAACATTTTACATTTGGGGGGGTCTAACAGACACATCATCCAACAAAGTGGTTTTTGATTACTAGGGCTTTAAGCCAATTTTGTTGCAAAGGCACTATACAGATTAAAAACTCACATAGTGAGTACGCTATGAAGATAAATGGATTACATTGTAAATATTTTTAAATTTGAATTTTATTATTTGTTAAATAATATATGTGGTTTTAATCTATCCATTAAAAAATACATAGAGCCATCTAATCTTCCATGAAACAATTTCCAGACCCAATATTTCTGTATTCAATACTCATATTTAATTAATTGTATAATTAAAATGATAGATTTTTTAATTGAGTAATTAATGAGGATTAAATTGAATACTAATATTAATTTTAAATTTTGTATTTTACTAATATACTATTGGTGGATATTTTTATCATTTTTATATAAAAACATATTTCTATATATGAATGCCCCCAAGTTATAGGCTAGTCCAATCCCTAAGGGTCTATCTGACCAAGATAGCCAATAACGGGGGAATTAGTAGTGTAAAATATGATAAGTATATATGTGGAGGATCCCACACATTACATCGATGAACAGCCACATGGGTCACATGTTTTGGTATGGAACGTTTGTGTGTGTGAAGTACAGTAGTAAACCATCCCAACAACATCAAATATGAGCTGATGTGGCATGAGTTTGATTGTATTTGAGTGCATCCACTCATAAAATCTATTATGTTTGATGTATAATTATTGGAATTTATCATCATTTAAGCAAAAATGATGACATTCCACCACATCCATGTGACCATTACACTTGACCATTCCAATTTTCTATTACATACAATCTAAAAACACTCGATGACACCTACTACTATCTGCAACTCACCATGATAGCCATGGACACCACCTGAAATCTCAAAATCATGAATGATAAGCTCTTTCGAACCCCACGACACTATATATCACCTCTAAAACATAGAACGACCTTCGTAATTCCCACATTGATGGGAATGACACCATTTATATTGATGAAGATCTTAATTAGCCACTGTAAATGTAAAATGTTTTGGGAAGGTGTCTTACAACATTTCCACTATCTCTATGTTGTGGAATCACAATAGTGGAATCATCTTCATCCTAAAATTAAATTTACACCATATGTGTTTTTTATTTTGATTTATAAAGAGTTTTATGAAAACATTAAGTTTGTGTCATGGATACATTCCTAAGAATCATCCATTGAGAAGAAATAAACTACTACAACATGGATAAATTTATACCACATTCTGGATGATTATATGTAAGTGGATTGATTTTAGGGTAAGGAAGAGGTTTTTACTAGAAAAAATGGTTACATAGTAGACCTATAAATGTATTTAATAGATGATTCAATCCATATAATAGTTCTTCACATATACCCATGTATGATTAGGAGTTAGTAGTGATAAAAGTTTTAAGAAGAAAAGGGTTTAAAAGGATACTCAATGGATTCCTTCATCTAGCATGGAGGATGTAAAATTGGAAGTGAAAAATATTTTTATGCAAACATGTTCAGGTACATTATTATGAGTGAGATTGAGTTTCCCTGCAATTACATGTACTAGACCTGAAGTTATGAAAAGTTATTTTAGAATGCTTCTCGTCACACCATAGTATGGGTCTAAAAAATTTAATGTTTTTGATATTTCATCATATTGACCCTGAATATTTAAAAATGATACATTATACTCATGAGAATGATTTTATAGGTTTGAAATTAATAAAATATATAGATGTTCCTTCACCCATCATAAATAAGGGGGCTTTAGAACATAGAAAATTATCAATGGATCATATAAAAAGTTCTATTTATTCCCCAATAATTTTGTTATATTTAATTTTACTCATTATTTTTTATATAAACCCTTATACAACTCATATGCACATGATTTATTCATTAATTGAGGGGTATTATCATTGAGTGGTTGGTGAAGGAGAGGTAACCCTATTAAATTACTTTATCCTTGGATCATAATGAAATTTATGATAATGGTTTCCTTGTTAAATGGTTTTAAATTATAAATTTTATATTTAATATGAATATGAAATTTCTTGTGTTTAATTATGAATTTTAAATATTTCATTAACAAATATACAATTTTCTATCTCAAACTAATTTTTATTCATAATTATTATTTGTTTTATAATTAAGTGTAGAATGTTTAATGATTACTAAAAAACATGAGTATAATTGGTTGTATTTCTACGATTCATCAAAATTTCAATACTATATTAGGTATCTCTTAGATTATTTATAGAATGATCATTATGGATTCTACGCAATGGAATTATATAAATCAAAGCAATGATGTTTTGATTATTATTTTAATTATCATCAAACATAGTCAATGGTGTAAAATAAAATGTTCTTCTAACAGCTTCGATTTAATAAATTTAAGAAGTTAGGGTATTCATTTATAATAATTCTTTGATGGAAATATAAAAGGGTAGACAATCCAAACCCAAATCAATTCTTGAAGACACCATATATACACATAAAAGAGGTATAAATTAGGTAATGTCTTAAAAATAAACAAAATTAACTAAACCTATATTTGAACAACTAAAATGGTTAGTGAGATATATGCATGTGAAGAAAATCAGTGAGAAATATATCCCAACGCATGCATGTGGATTGGGTTCAACACCCACCCATTTTAACAATCAATGTGTTGTGATAGAGGGTACGATGAATTTTTCCTCTAAATTCTAGATATGTAAATTTCAAAACAAATAACTAATAATGTTGATAAGGGAAATTATAATAAGTATTAATATGTAAAAAACTATAATAAACTACCCATTTTAATCAAACAATAAAATCATCCTCCTTAATAGTTATAACTTCAAAACCCACTACATTTTCAGAAACAATACAAGAAAACATACTGACAACATAATTATCAACCCCTACCTTTCAACAAAAAATCATATTGAAAAACATAATCTAATAAAGACAAGGAAAATATATTGGGTTATGAAAATTATAGTGAATTATTCATCAAATAAATTTAACAGTATCATATTAATTCTATCTAAAAACTCTAGAAATCTAACATATCATACAATCCCAAACCCATAAGAGTGGGTAAAAATGATTATCAGTTATATTTTCATGTTGGTTCAACAACTAGAAACCATGGATATTCAATATAGACAAGATGATGATATGTTTGGAAATTATGGACATAATTTAAGATAATATCCCACTGAAGAAAAAGAAGAAGAGAATATTAAGGAATTTAAAGTGAGGACAATATTTTTAATGTAATGAATTGAAAATCCATTTAAAAGGATATAAATAGGGAAAAAATTTCCAATACCATTACGTTAAAGGTTTACACTATCAAAGTAAATAGAATAATAAAAATAGAAATGAGAGATCATTGATATACTTCCAGAGAATTAAAATAACATATCTACTTTGTAAACCATTAAAAAACATTATAATATTTTAAATTAATAAATTGGAATTTTACCAAAATAAATTGAAATTATTTGAAAGATAGAATCATTATGTGGAGGAGTGTCTCATCCATGATCACACTACCAGTGCCCTAAAAATTTCCAGATATAGACTAATTTCTTATTCCATTACATTTTGGTTGCTTGAATTTTTTGATTCTTTGTGTAATCTTGGGGTGTCCCTTTATGTGATGGATCATTCAATTTTCTTATATTTTAAATTATGATAGTTCAATCCCATAAGAGTGGGTATTGAATTAGAAAATAGATCCCCAATTTTTTCAATAGGTGTTTTAGATAATTTGATAGTTAGAGTAGGAGCTAACAAAATTTATTATATTTTTATGTTCACAACATGATGTATGATAAATAAACCATAAAATAACCCATAATATTGGGAATAGAATTTATAAATATTTTTAAGATAAACATATATACACATTATCGAACCACCACATTGAATATTGTAGATAACAAGATGTACTTAAATTTTCTTGACTCTATAAGTGCCCTTTGAATAATAATTCCCTCTTTTAAATTTCCCTTGATGAATATATTGACCCCACTTACGATTTAGATATGATAAATTAATTCCTAGAATTAGTATATCACATTTCTATCTAAAATACTATTGAAAAATTAGATTCTAAAAAATATTGAAATCAAATTTTGATAATTTAAAGAATAAATATACTCTAATTTGTTTGATAAATTATTATAAGAGACATAAATGATTCTCTTTACATGGGATTTTATTAGTATGGAATTTGTTAATTTTAATTCAATATTATCTCATGATCAACCCCTAATATAAATTGATAACATCTTTATGGTTATTTAAAATATATATATCATAACGAAGGAGATAAATTTAACATAATCATAGCTATAACCAATCTAAATAAAAAGACAAATTTTAATTGTTTTGTTTGAAAAAAAAATCCATATTATTTATTATTGGGTTCATACATAGAATTAACCACATGGTATTATACTATAATAATTTACAATTGGGGTATTCTTAACTTAGTAAGAAACCCCAAAAAATTTAAACCCCACCATTTTAGAGATCGTCATAAAAATAAATAAACATGTTTCTATAAATTGGTAGTATTTACACAATTTTTAACTAAATATGGGATATCCCCTTTCATGAGGATCCCAAGAAAAATATTTTGATGAATGTGGAAAATAAGAAAAATGAATTTATTGTCATGAGTTTTAAAACAGTTGGAGGGTATGCATTGAGTATAGAATGCTCAATCAAGTTACCCAATTACCCCACTTCTTCGTCCTACTAACTGAAACAAATGGTATATCTCCTCCAAGAAGAACACATTATTTTTTCCTTTTATGGAATTCCATGATATTTTTAGTTACCAATTCCCCTTGAACTCCAAGAGAAGTGAAAATTAACCTATCCTTCTATGACCATTTCATAAAAGAGTATTCCTTTCATGTTATGAAATGATATGAGTAAATTTCATTGGTATATGATAAGAAAATCATCATATCATATTGAACATTGACTGGAGGTATTTATTGATGATTTTAAAATATATTGGAAATTTTTTTAATCATTTCTTGGGAAATATTTAAAAAAAAATTGATAACATGCATTGGGAAAAATCATGTTTTGAATATTTAGATTTGTAACTTTTTTGTGGAGAAAGGAATAGTTCAATCATATATCATTTCAAAAAACCCATTTAGGTAGATATATTTTAGGTTTTAAGTTAGTAATTGTTTCTTTTTATCCCACTTGTGTGAGACATATTAGACCATTCAAAATCCATGTTTTGTTATATATAATATTTTTCAATGATTTTAGTAATATTAATATTTTTATTTCATTATTTTAATTAAATATGTTGTAATTTATTGTACTGATGATTGAATAAAACCATTTAATAATATGGAGAAAATTTTAATAACTACATTAAAAATTTATCCACCAAATTGGGAACACCCATTTGAGATACTTAGTGGTACATCTAACCGATATATAAGGGAATCTATTTCTGAAAGTGCTGAATAAAAACAAAATTATCTAACATATTTATCAAGAAAGTTTTATAATTCATGTACATAAATTATATAACTACTAACAATAATTCATTGTTTTTCTATTTGAATTCGATAGATTTTTATTCTGTTTACATATAACTGATGTGGTTTTTTGTAAATGATCATGAATCAACTAGGTTCAAAATGACTAAGCATGATTCTAAGAAAATCTTTGTAAGATAGATACTGATCATGAAAGATTTATACCCACAGGTCATGGAAAAATGGAGCTAAAAATCAGGTGTAAGATGAACATAACTGACATCCCAAAACTGCCGAAACAAAAATTACAGAACATAATTCATTCAATGACCACATACTGGGATAATAACTCTATATAATGGAAGGATAAGTACTAGTGTATACTAACATAGTAATGTAATATTCTACATATCATGTATCATTTTACCATAACACTCAACAAACACAAAGTGACTTCTGATTCTAGATTCTATATTTGGGAGGATCCATTTCTATTTAAAATTTTCAATTTTCATGATAAAATATAGTGCCATTTGGAAGGTGTAATTTAGTTTTTATTTGAATTTTTTCATGTGCATTTTTTTGGATGAAACTTTTTACCACAAATAATGGCTATAAATGTATTAGAATATAGAATTTATTTTTAACCTTTTTTAAATATTATTATAAATATTTTATGAAGTGTGGGAAGTATTAATTTTCTTGAAAATTTTGTAAAACGAAACAGATGCCTCAAAAAATAAGAATTTTCTGTAAAATATTTGATGTATGGGGAATTGATATCATGATACCCTTTATCATGTCCTATAAATATTTATTCATTATACTTGACGTCAATAAGGTTACTAAATGGGTGGATGTGGGGTGAACTAATATATATGATCCAAATGTTATATTTTATTTTTTTCAGGTAAAAAATATTTTTATTTGTTTTGGATTTCCATGGGATATCATTAGTTAAAAAAGGAATAAATTTTTAAATATAAATATGGAGTCTATATATAAAAATTATTCGGTGCATCAAAAGGCATCTACCCCCAACCATCCTGAAAAAATTGACAAAATGAAGTGTAAAAACAATAAATTAATCTTATTTTGGAGTAAATAGTGAAACCCAAATTGAAGGATTAGTGATAAAGGCTTGATGAAACATTATATTAATATTTAATATCATACAAGTCATATATAGACCATATCAATTGATTTATTGAAATATTACCCATCCACTAGTGGAGTCGGAACACCAATCTTATTCGTATCTCAAAAAGATAAATTTGGATTTTGGATGTGTTGTAAAAGAAATGAAACATCATATATAAGAGATTAACGAAATCATAAGAGGGTACTTTGATAAGTTTTGAATATATATATAATAAACTCAATTGAAATAGGACCAACTGATTTAGAAAAATATATATAATCCTAGGAATCAATTGGGATATAAATTTTATTATTACACTTTTCTTTACTTTTGGTGAAATTTTTATAAATCAATAAGAAATAGTAATATAATTCACTCAAATGGGGAATGTATGAAAAAGTTCCATTGGAATCTACCTCAATAACTAGTGGATGATCCCTAACCTTTCCAATATATCCAATGATTTATTCTAATGAGGTTAGGTTGATCCAAAGTAATAAATCAAATGTTTTTATCGAATAAATCTATTTTTTAATGTTTTCATAAGATTTTAGAGTTTTGTATTTATACTCCTCCTCAGTTAATTCCATCTGAATTTAATAGAACGGTTCACATAATAGTATGAGTTTTGTTATTTATATAGTACCATGAGGTACGAAGAAATTAGGATCATCAAAAAATGAGAAGGAAGTGGGTAAATATTTTCATGTGAAAACGGTAGTTAATTCTTAAATATTATATATTTAAACCCCTACATGTTTTTTTAAACACCTAATTTAAGATATAAATTTTAGTAGAATTATTAAAGAGCTAAAATTAATGAATATAATTTTATCTTTTCATTACAAGACCAAAATCGGAGACACAGGTCTACTAAAAACCCTATGATTCCATTTTATAGGTTTCATATATATTGATATTTATTGAGTAAATTGGTAAAATTTAATTATTATAGTGTTTTATGGATATTAAAAATATTTCTATCAATTTTAATGAATTATCTTGATTCATTTAATTTTAATTTAACTACAATATCTCATTCTTTAAATTTTTAATATTTTGGTGAATTTATTTGATATTATTATTCATTCCATGATTGATTCTCTCAAAATATATGACTAATTCTTGATAGGGTTTCTTTACCAAATGATTTATATGATATCTCAAAAATATTTTTAGGGTGACCATGTGGAATGTTACCAACAATAAATTACATTGGAAATTGTCAAAGACGTGTCGTAGAAAAAATCAATTAAATATAATTGATGAATTAATATGGACTATACATTTTCATTTAGTTCACATTTTACATTTATTTTTTTATACCATAGATACCACGAATGAACTTTCTAGGAATGGGTCAAATTTTAATTATTTAATGGGTATTCCTAACATCCTCTTAAAATTTTTCATTATTTTTTAAAAAGATGTAGTGTGAGGGTGAGGGATGTCCTAATGGAAGTTGTCACTACATTTTAAGAAAAAATTCTGGGGTGGTTATTTTATTATTAATAAAGGTTATGGATTCATCCATTATAATTTATTTCATTCCATTAATAAGGTTAAAAAAGAATGGGTTTTGACAATAGAATAAAGAAATAAATATTACATGAACACTGATAATTATCATTGTAACACCCCAGGTAAATAAAGAATATGACATTTTCATATTTATCCATATTTGTGAATAAAATATTAATATGACTTTAAAGGGGATGCTATGCTCGATGGCATACCCAACACGCAACAACGAGTTTCTTGGGAATCTTACGTTGCACTCTAATAATAAAATAATATTACTTTAAATGGTAGTTAACATGTAGCCGTTGTATTGGCGGGAATGGATATAAATAACTAAAATATGATTATATATGTTTTTAAATGTTTTTACATTTATCCAATAAAATATAAAGGCTTAAAATACGGAAAGAATTCGATTTTAGGCGTATATGCCCTAGTTTTCACTAAAGGTTCACTTATCGCCTTTTGATGGAGAACCGTCATTAAATATAGTTTTTTTCACTCTTATACATTATATTGGACCAAATAAAACTTTTCTTAATAATTGTGTCATCCAAATTTACTTTATGTGAATTTTTGGTATCTTTCCGATAAAGTTCACTTTTTTAATGAATAGTGTAAAATGTTGTATTGTAATTCAAAACCACTTTTTAATCTAATTTATTTATATGATTAGATTATATTTTGAATTTGTTTTAAAGAGAAATTAGAATATATTTTTACTATTAAATCCAATAGTGGTCATTGGAATTAATTTCACTATGAAATCATACTTAAACTAGTGTCAATCTTTTGATACTTATTGTTTCATAAAAACACGCTATTTGCTCTGACAGCAAGAATTAATTATTAAATTAATTAATGTGACTTATATGTTTTGAATTTTTTAAAATATACTTCATTTTTGAATTCGGAATATCAAATATAGCTTAGGGTGGATTTTTGGGATATTTCTGAAAAACTTCAATTTTTGATGAATAGTGAAACCACTAAGTGGTACTTATAAAAACTGATTTTTTGTTTAAATGAAATTTTACCACATCTGTGTTTTGAATTTAAAAAATCCGACATACATGGTTTTAATTAAGAAATAAATTGTGGTTCAATGAGATTAAAATAATTTTTTGGTGAATAGTAACTTTTAAGTTCTTAATCGCGATTAGAGGTAATTAGTGTAGTTTATGGTAAAAATAATGTTTTAATAATATCAAATGAACTTGACACATGTCCTAACCTCATTGGATGTGTCATGGACGACAAATACAACCCATGGGTCAACTTGGGGACCCCATGTAGCCACTTTGGTTGGGAAATGACAAAAATATCTTTTTATTTAATGTTAAAGTAAAAATGACACAAACATGAGATGTTTTACTAAAACTTTTTTACCTGGGGTTATAGAAGTCATATTTTTGACTATAAATATTCATTGGAAAGATAAAACGATTTCCCACATCATAGTATTTTTTTTTAATTTTTAGACATTAAATAAATTAAATTATTTATGACATCATGATGATGCAGTGATGACCTCATTATTTAACGATTTAAATAAAATAGAAAGATAATGTAATATCTAAGACCTACACATGTCCAAAACCTATTGGATGAGTGGATTTAGAACACTTATCACCTTCTCCACAAATTATATCAATGTGGGACCTTTTAAAACCGAAACTCATTTTCAAATAAAGTAACATTACCTTACTTTCCAAGAGTGCCCCTCCTCTCCTCTTATAAAAGGCCCCCAACTCTACCTATTTGCCGACACTTCCAAAGCCTTTGGCTAGGACTACCCCTACCCATGTTATCTCTCAACATCCCTATATAACTCCTTGAAGCCTCACTTTGGACAGAAGTCTTCCCAAGGAAGCCTTTGAGCTCAAACCAAAGGGAGTTACCTGATTTTAAGGTAATGTCTTCACTTGTGTCCTTTTGTTTTATTTTTCTTCTTCATCCCCCTAAAATCTTTTTATTCATTTATTTTGAAACAAATACACTATCTTAAATATAATGGGATGTTTTTATGAGAATTATTAGAGCTACACTTACACACACCTACATATAATGGTTAAAGAACATACTGTTTCCGTGGATGGCGAATTTCGTCCTCCTGAAACGATGATTGTTCAACATTCTTTTAACACCTTCAATGATGGACATTAAGATGACACTATATTTATATATGATATATAATATTTTTATTTTTTTCCTTAAGCTTCTGTATTTTTCATTTTGGGCATACCTTTATGGTTTCCATTATGGGTAAACGCGATATCTTCATTTAAGGAAGTGCGGACTACCGCCCCCTCAAAGTGATATGATTTGTTAATGCCATACGTGGGACGTATAAAGGATGGATTTAATGTTATTATATATCATGTTATAATGGAATTATAATATACCTCTATATCATTATTTTTATTTCGATTAAAGTATGAGATATAAATGAAAGTAGTGTTCATGCGTACGTACGGCTTACCATCTCCATGAACGGTACATTTCATTTCTTATCTCAAAATGTTATGTACTATTATAAGTACATATATATAATGGATATATATGTAATATATTACATATAAATTATGGATATCATTATGTAATTACAACATATATATATATATATCTCTCATTTTGTTTTAATTCCATTAATATGACAAAAAAATGAAAGTAGCGTTCATGCGTACGTACGGCCTACCGTCTCCATGAACGGTGCTTTTAATTTTTATCTCAAATTCTAAGGAATAGTATAAACTGAATATATACTGGATATATATGATATTTAAAACATAAAAACTATTCTGTATATGATGTACCTATAACTACATGGAAAATTATTTTCCAACAAGTTCAATTTTTGACTCATGTACCAAACATCGACAAAAACATCTGATATGAACTCATATTATTAACCAATTATTATAACATTAAAATATGTGATATGAACTGAATAATAATATTTATAGGAGGTATTTAATCAATTATAAATTGAACAATGTTTATTATTCAGGAATATAAAGAAACGAACAAGACAAGTTGGACTTGAGGTAAGGGATCATACACCTCTCTTTCTTTTTAAGTACACTATTTTATGTCATTCCTTTTAAGATCATATTTCTTATGATTGGGATGTTATTTTATATTAATACTACTGTACTTATTATTTTCATATGATGAGAGACCCTATTTCCTCTCATCAATCCATTTTTGAAGTTTTGAGTGGCCCTGTTAGGCTGCCGAATTTTCGTAAGAGATCTAACCTCTCTCTTTCTTTTTAAGTCCTCTCCTTCATGTCACTTATTTTAAGCTCTTATTTGTTATGTTGGAGGATGTTATTTTATATTAATCTTTCTATAAACTTTATGTTAATACAATTGGAGACCCTATTTGATATCATCAATCCATTTTTGGAAGTTTTAAGTGGTGTCGTTAGGCTGCCGAGTTTTCGTAAGAGATTTTTCATCTCACTTTTATTCCCGTGAGATTTATGCTACATATTCCACAATTTACTTTTAGTGGTGTATGTACTACCCATTATTTCACTCATTGTGTAATATAATTTCTTTTATGAGTATTTACATCAATGTTTTATTTTCTTTCTTTCACGAGGTGTATGTTTCGAAAGATACCCATGTCGGTAAGGGAACTTTTCACCCTCCTCTGTTTAAAAGACTTCTTTTGTTGGGTCTTTTAATTTACATATTGTTATGTCGGGATATGTTCTCATATATCCTTATTGATGTAAATTTTATGTCCAAGTGATGAGATACCCTTTTTTTATCTCTCATCAACTCGTTTTGATGTGACGCCGTTAGGCTGTCAAGGGAACTTCTTAACCCAATTTCAATTTCTTTGGGTTCAACGTGTAGTTATTGAATATGTCATCCTTTGAATATGTGTGAATGACCTTTGATTATTTTACACTTAATATCCAATTATATTTGGTGTATTCGTTTGTCACACATAATTATGTAATTGGTTTATCCTTAAACCAAGGATATCGTCTTTGTATGGGACTTCGTCTCAATATCCTTTCATTGAGGCATATTTTGTTTTATACACAACCTTCTTTTATACGGTGTATAAACCCCTTTTACTTTTATGGTTATCCAAAAGGAATCTTTTTTATACGAAGCGTTTTACTAAACGACAAAAGGGAATGTTTTTGTTGTACGTATGCGGCGACAACGACTTCTCCGCCGCCGTGACCATTATTTGAGTTTCGGCTTCCTCTAAAAGCCATACTTTTTTTTAAAAGAAAAATAAATACCATGTTTTACTTTTATTTTATTTTGGTATTGAAAATGGTTTTCATAATATTTTTATATCAATGTGTGGTATTTATATCTTGGGATTGAAAGGTGTAAATGTTATGTTTCCTTTATGCATGTTTTATGTTATACAATTATGTTGAGGTTCTTGGGAATTATTATGAAGACGGGTGGTTCTGTGATAGACTAAGGGCAGGTGAGCCCGATATAGCTCTCCAATACATTGGGTAACGCAAAGGAGTGAAACTTTAAGGTTTCTATGAAGAGATTTAAGGAATATGATGTGATGGGTATTCCAAAACATAACCAAGAGGTTTACTCCCTACGTAAGAATTTTATGAATGCCTCAAGTTACCTTTTATGTCTTATGATTTCTATGATTTATTCATGATTTGATGAGGTATGTTAAAGTGCCTATGTTTTATGGGTAAATTATGATTTCATTTTTATGTATATATGAACTCATGTTTCCTTTCCATATTTTTATATCCCTTACTGAGCTTTTTATGCTCATCCCAGGTTTTTGAAATGTTTTTCACAGGTCAAGGGGAAGGTGCGTGATGTGATGATAGTGTCAAGGATGTGTCAAGAAAGAATCCAAGTTTTATTCTAAATATGTTTCCGCTGATGGGAAGAATGAATACTGTCTTTTATGTAACCACTTTGTTTAAATGTGGAATGTAATGCAAGTTTCATGATGTAATTCTCTAAAACTCTAAACCTGAAAATATCCTCAATGTGTAATCTTGTAATAACTCAAGATTAAGTAAGGTTTAAGGCTGGGGCCTTATAATCATATTTGGTTAGGTGGTAGATTTCATATTTTTACAAATTTTATCATTCAAAAGAAGTAAAAAACACTAAAAAGGTTGTAAGAAGAATAAATAATATAAAAATGAAACAATTACAAACAATTAAATAAGTATCAGCCCATTCATAATACATTAATTGATCATGATCTAACATGATCTTGGGAAGTGGGAGTTCTAAATGTGGACCATGATTTTTCAATTAAACAATACATTATAATTCATGATTTTTACATAAGATAGAATATTCATATATCATCATTAACAGTTTTTACATATAATCCTTCCAACTATAAATCATTGAATAATTATATCCTTATTTATGAGTCCTAATGATTTTACCTTCCTTTCATCATTACAAATTTTATAATGTAGTTACATTACACGAATATGAAAAAGAACCATGTTCTTAGGATATGAGCATAACTAAAATTGAATTTGTATCATGTGTGATGAAATAAAAGATTAAAAATATGGTGTTTAATTACAGGGAATGTATAATAATAATAAATTTAAAATTATTATATAAAAACTCACCATTTAAAACTATTTTCAAAATATAGAATTAAAATTC
This sequence comes from Viscum album, assembly GCA_963277665.1. NCBI lineage: Eukaryota > Viridiplantae > Streptophyta > Magnoliopsida > Santalales > Viscaceae > Viscum > Viscum album. The sequence goes on from OY728139.1 coordinate 251,466,053, forward strand.
TTGGCCTAATTGTTTATTTCAAAAAAATGTGATGTTGAATTTATGTTATATATAGAACATAAATATATTATTTAACATTGATAAATATATGATTTGAAAGATTTTATATTTAAAATATAAACAAATTTTGTTTCATTTAAATTCATTTTTATGATTTAATGTTTAAGTACAAGAATAGTTCCTGATTGTCTGTATTTTATACACTAATTATTACATCCAAAATATAAAACATTTTCTGATGATTTTAAATTTCTTGATATCAATATTCCAATTTAATTATTTATTTAATTGATTTTTAGAAATTCATTATGGTATAATTTATATAGAGAAAAATAAATATGTATGAGTTTTTTTAAATGTTTTACATTACTTATGAAATTTTGGTGTCACTGTATGATAATTTTAAATTAAATAAAATAGGGCCAACAATGAAAGAACTGAAACAGTAGGCCTAGCCAAACAGAAAATACTATTTTCCAACATGATATTCCATTAGGTGACCCTTCATAATGGAATGGTATAACAATACCAAGAGGTAGGATATAGAACAATATTTGGGACAAGGCCCACACATGCCATGAGTGATGGTATAGACTATTTGTGTCTTTGATGTGTATTGGGATCCACTCCCTAAATGGGAAATCTATGCTAATCCTACACTTGGTTTCTTATATTCAATCCCGTACAATTTTTCAAGGTTATATGATGGTCTTATTATTTGGATACCATTAAAAATTTAAAATAAATCATTTTTGTTCTACCATAACCATGTGATTCTCTTTCTCATACAGTTACCACCCCCACTCCCCGCTTACAGCCACATCTCGACATTACCTTATGCCATCTACAACTCATCAAGATAACCATGGCCACCACATAAAAGATAAAAATTGAGGAGGAAAAAGACTACACAATCCTTGAATGACTATAGATCACCTATGGACCCAATAACTACCTCACAGATTCACATAGTGATGATAAATGTTAACGAAGTTCTCCATAATGTCACTATGGAGGTATAATTCTTTTAGTATCTGAACAAGAAATTTTTTCCATAAATATTCCATAGAATCTTCATGGAGTACATAGATGATATATAGAAAATGAGATACTCCATGGTGGTATATAATATCTTAGTGGATATGGTATAAATAAAATATTAATGATGTGTAGTGGTAGCATTCCTATACAGCAATAATAAATATGAATTAATATACTACACCATGGAAGAAGATCTATTCAATAGTATTTATTGATATGATAAGGTCATGATTTTAAGGAAAATAAGAGACTATTATTTTAACCACTTATTGAGACATATCCCAACATAAGGTCTTGATCCAAGATGAATGACGTCGTGTAGTGTATCACATAACATAGTGTAGGAGTTAGAGTTAGTGGTGTTGAGTTTGAAGGAAAAAAGGCATCCGTGGGTTGTACCATAGATTCTTTCATGCGGTGTGGAGGGAATAAAATTGTATGTGGTGAATATTTTTTTGAAAATTATTATAGAGGTAGTTACAATTGAGAAAATGAGATGTGTCATATTTCAACAATGTATCCATGAAACCATGTAATTCTATAACAAAATATTCCTTGCCAGACCACAATTTTTGGTCTACACCTTATTTTGTAACACCTGATATGTTACCAAATTCAATAATAATCATTAATAAAATAAAAATTCATCCCTTAACCAAGTTGAATAATATTTGAAAAAAATATTAATTATTTATTGGACTTCTACATCTGTAAATAATAGGTATTGTTTCCACTAAATAATATCAAAGTAACAGAGAACCACTTTTGCTGCTAGCCTAATAATTTTACATCATTTATTTTTTATATTTTTTTTCTTTTAAAATATTTGTGTCCCTCACACCCCCAATATTTTTAATTTAATGGAGGGTTATAAACCATGAGTATTTGGTTGAATTAGAGGTGACCTGATTTTATTTCTTTATTCTAAGAACATTATTTGTACTCATGATTCTCATTAATATATTAATTTGGTTTCTAATTATTAGATACTTAATTTAATATGAATATGATTGTATTTATATTTGATAGTTAATTTTATTTACTTACATGACTATGATATACTTTCTCCCTCTAAATGGTTTTGATTAATATCAATTAATTTTTATATAATTATTCAGTGAGTGTTTTGTGATTAAAAAAATCAAGGATGAAATTGTGATGTTTTTTAGTCACATCTAAATTACAATACTATATTTCATATTTATTAGGTTATAAAAAGGATAATCACTCTACAATTCACACAAAAAAGGCGACTAGTTCTATAAATTAAATTTTGGAGAATAATTTCATCAAAAAAATATAATAATGTGTAAATAGGAAAGTAAATTGTCACTCATTCCAATTACTCTATTGAAAAAGATAAAAAATTCATTTATAAGGAGACTATTATCGAATTACAAAGGTGAATCCAATATAAATCCCAATAACTTATCTATAATTCATGAATTTTGAGAATCCTTTTTCTTTAACTGATAGTCTTAAACTCATGTTTTATTATTTATTTATGCATCATGAAAATTGGATTAAATAAAACCATCTTATAGAAGACATTTGATGTATTGAAACTTCACAAATCTCTATACCATGTATGTCACACATATATCATTGAAATATTTTGGTGGTGAGAACAACCCATATACATAGGTTGCGGTAGGTTTCTGATTCACTATTTATTATATTTAGTTATTTAATCCTTAATTATTCATTATGGTTTAAAAAAAACATAGTCAAACTCCAGAATCTCATATGTGAACTAATTTTCATTTAGTTTTTTCCTTCTAAATATCAAAATTTCTATAAAATCATAAAATTCCAGCATTCTATTGTCGTGTTTTTGACACACCTCAATCAAGAGTGTGTCACTTTCATGGACCAACCTGTATCATTTTTTATTTCATCTATTGAATATATCAACTCTGTCACATGATGTGGTAATTTTAATAGAATGGAGGGATAATATATATATATATATATATAAGTAAATTTAATATCTTTATTATGTTGGAAAACTTCTACATCCATACACTTCACCCTCATACACCCTCAAAAGAATAAAATGTTTAAAATATTAAATCATATAATTCCGGAATCACATTTACTTCCCTAAGGCCAATCCTCATGCCAGTCTCCCATTATTTGAAGTAGGAGATCACGGTGGAAGAGGAGATAAAATATCATAAGAAGTGAAATAAACATAGGGAATAAAACACAACGGAATGAAGAGAATTATATAATGAAATAATAAAATGGCAGAAGCACTTGTATTAAATCATAATGCAATTAGTTAAAAAATAAAATAGACTAACTAAAACTACAATAACATAAAAAGAAAAGAAATGTTGTAATAAAATAAATATGGATATTAATCCTCTATTCCTTTCCTGGTGGTTAAAGAACCATGTATTTATTGATGCAGTTATACGACCTTATTTTTCATTTAAAATCATCCATATCATTATTTTATCATTGTATTAATATTTATTTAAAAATCCACAGTGAATCTATAGATATTTCAAGTATTCATGAATATATAGTGCTCATAATTTATGTAGTATATAGTAAAACATTGTGCAGATTCTTTCTTCCATCCAGGCATGGACCTAGCTAGTATAATGTGTATTCAATTATTCCCTGAATGTAATATTTTTTATCCATTATTTCTTTTTAAAACTAGAAACTACTTAAATTTCATCCTCCAAATCACATTGTTTTCTCCATGGTTAATATTCATGATGTACAGTTTTTTCAAAAAAATACTTGATTCCTCCTTATCCACATTCTCTATGATAAAACTATGTTCCCACAATACAGCTACAACCATCCACTAGTTGGATCATCGCCTCATTGGTGTAGGAATATCACTATGACACAAACACCCTCAAAGGTAGTTTTCCTTTATTTCACCATGGTATAGCCACAAAACCCATCACAAAGTTCATATAAAAAATTGTAACCCATTCCACTACAACATTGGACACCTCAATGATGTAGATCCCTATACTGTGTTGCAACTCCTTATTCCTCAGTGAGATCACCTCCTTGTGGGTTTCTAGTGGAGTCAAAATGTTTTCAAAGTGATCCAACCATTATAGTTTTTTGATCAATCTACAGATATAATTCATGTAATCAACACTCTTAAAAAAATTCCTTCATCAGTGTATCTCTAGGTTCTATATGATATCTCTAGTTTTATAAGGCCTAGTAATGGAAATTGGGATGATTATTGATCTTCCCAGTCCCACTAATGGAATCTTCGGTATGTTTAAAATGGAGGAGAGTCGTGTTGACCAACGACAGGTGGAATATAAAGCTTTTGGAGGGTGTCATGGGGCAAATTAGGTGTGACAGAAGTTTTTTTGTTAAATGATTAACAATAGACATAGAATGACATCCTAAATCATATATGCTCATTGGGATTCATGAAAATATATTATAATCCCATTTCATTTATTCTTGGAAAATAACTATAAGGATTGGTTAAAATACACAATCACACACCTCTGAAAGCCTGAAGGCCTTATATTTTTATTTATTTTTAAGATAATCCTTCTTTAATGGTTGAGGGTGAATCCTTATATGACCATATGACCAGTAAAAGACTCACAAAAAAATGGACAATAGTGTCTTGTGCAGCCCATGATGGCCTTGGCCCAACCATGTTTCTAGCTCCTTACTATGTGGCTAACACACTCCTCTGCCAACTAGGTCCTTTCCATAGGTATTCTTTGCCCAACTTGTCATTTTTGGTAGCTAAATATCTTCGTACCTTGTGATTATTATCTACATAGGCATTCTTATTTGACCAAAAAAATAATACACACACTTGGTGAAATTCCTCATAATGTCATATTTAAATATAAAACATCTAAATTCAATATTTTTTATTCATTGAAACTCAAAACAATTAATCAATTTTAAATTTCCATATTTTAATGAAACTGTGAATTAAATTATATATTCCTATTAAAAAACATTAAAAATTCTATAAAAATGTTATGTGTATTTGAATGAAAAGATCAGTGCATAAAATACTTCCACACATAAACTATCATTATCCTAAATAATTAAATAAAAATAATTAAAGTTATACTGCACACATTTTATGAATATTAAAATCCCAAAGAAATTGAATCAAATGATTTTCAATGTTAAACCAAATTTTCACCTTCCACATAAAACATATATTTAATTTATAATTTTTCCAAGAAAAAATTAACTTACATATTTTGAATTATTTATTTTAATAATAGCAGAAAATTAACATTAATTGATTAATGTGTCTTAATTCATTGTTTTTTAATAATTAAATATTATGTTCTAGAAAAAAAATTGAATTTTTATCTCATAATGCATTATAAAAATTCATGTTTATTTTTTAACATATCATGAGTTCTTGTTCATTTTCAATAGTCATGTAATGAAAAAAATTTCTCTTATTTTTAAGGGAAAAATTCACACACAATCAAGAGGTATTTTAATTTATGTTTCTAATCACACTATGGTTTATTGTTGGTAGAAATTAATAATAAAAACCATTAAACCACAAAAGGGGTTATCTCTAAATTATTAGTCAATATATATAAATAAATGTGTTATAAAAACCCCCCATAAAATGATAACCCCCACATCCCATGGTAAATGTATGGTTATGTTATATGAAATTATAACAAATGAAATGATCCTTATCAAGTTTTCTCTATTTTTTTAATCCTATTTTTTCATTTTTTACTTTTTTTTAATGATATTCTTTGGTAAAACATCAAATCCACATCCTAACAACATATGATAACAATAATAGGTAAAATAGTTGGCATTATTAATTTTTCCAAGTCACATCCCATTATTGGTTTATTTTTTTAATGAAGGTAAAATAATAAATTATAATGAATTAATCAAAATATGTTATCCATGCCTGATGTTAAAAACCCAATAATGTTTCCTTACAATGTAGTTAATCCTTCCACTATGTCTTCCCTCACCACCACGCATTAAAATCAATATATGTTGAAAACTACAAAGAGATGGGTATTAATTGGTATAAATGTATTGAAATTTTTTTCATTCATATCAATTCCATTCATGGTATTTATTGATAATAATAGATAATTGTATAAGGTTGTCTATAGGATAAGGGCCTATTAACAAGAATTCATTAATCAAATTTAATTTTTTTTCAACAATTATAAATTTGAAAATTAATAATTAATGTTCTAGTAGGTTTCACATACCATGATCAAGAAAGAAGTTTTTTGATGATATAGAAGAATAAATTTCGTCTCGAAATAATCTACGAAATGGGAATATTAAATTGGAAAATATATCATCTTATGAAAAATAATTATATATAAATTCACATGAATTTTTATGAATTCAATGAATGGTAAATTTAATTGAAATTTCATTTACACGAATCTACGGATTCTATATATCCATGAGTCATAAATTTAAAATCCATATATCACATTTGTTATTCCATTATCCACCTTAATTAGTAAATATAATTATCATTGGAATCTAGAACATGGCCTAATAGGCTTCCTCAGTTTATCATTCCAATTTGATATGTCATGTAAATAAATAATTCTAATGTGGTTATAAAATATTATAGTTTATAGTTACTAAAAATATTAGTTATAAAAAAAATTCTTTTAATAAATCAAGTTGTGTTAACCGTAATTAATGAAATAATGAAATTATATTTATCTGGATGATTTATTCCACTCTTACCCTTTGTTGTTTATGGGTTTCTTCATTCCATTATGTACCTACAATGTTTAATCAATAAATTACATACAAGTACATTTTCAATAAATATTTACACATATAGAATTAAATATGTATCCTTAAAAAAAGGGGAAGGAAATTTAATCTAATTTCATAGTAAGAAATAAAAATAAATGTCTTGATTTAACCCCCCCCCCCCATGAAATCCCTAGTTTTTTAATTCCTCTAGATGGATAGTATGAGTTGTCATAAATAATCTTCCAGTGGATGGATCTTCTTGTATTTTAAAAACCGCATGTAGAATTTCTTATAATACCTTTATTAATTATTATTAGTGAGTAGTCTGTGGATAGAGTAAACCAAATACATCCCATTAATAATAAGAAATAACATTCAAGGAGGTTTTATTATTAGGTATGAATCATCCTCTATCACTTTTTATACCTATGAAAACCTTTCATGTCATTGTAGTGATCTCCCAATGTGGTATATAAGAATTGAATTTTCAATTAGTGAGTGATAACATAGGTCATCATGAACTCAATTCATACATGAATATCGATATCAAAATTATCTATTTTGAAATATGAAAATATTTCCGTATATTCATTAAGAAATTCAAAATATATTTTTTCATTGGATTCACCTATTTCATGTAAAACAAAATTAGGGATCTCCATGTGTGCCTCAACTCGTGCATGCTATTCTTCTTGATCATCCTCAAAGAAAAAATTGGATTATTTGGATATTAAATGTCAATACAGTGGGTGTCAATACATAGTATGGATTGAACAAAATAAAAAAAAAGAGTTGAAAAAGTGATCAACTCACTATGTTGGTTTAGAATAAATATCTTTTTCAAAGGTGAATACCTCTTGATATAGGATATCAGTGAATAGAGATATTTACATTGGACCCTTAATACTCTATTTAAATTCCACCATATGGATGGGGTATTCATCTTCAAATTCCTGAGAAATATAAAATGGTGTTGCATATTTTACTTCATAAGGGATAAATAAATCACGTTTTTTTCGATATCTTCCTATCATCACAATTTTTTCTAGAAGTTGACATTATATCATTTTCAAAGATAATAATGATATACTTTTTCATTATACTACTCTTGAAATGGTTGATCGAGTTATAATGGTTCTTCATATACATATTAATTTATCTTATCTAGTTCTAAAACATCAATGATGAGTAGTGAAATGTATTTCACCACTAAAATGGGATCTTTCTCTAGATTATGTTTGGGTTTATTCATAAATGTATGAATATTTTCAAACACCATTTCATCCCTGATTTTCATTTTTTCTATATTTATATGAGTTTTGTCAGGAATTATTTGTCATAATCAATTTTTTATTTTTGTTAATACAAATATGAATAAAAAATTCTATTTACAACAAATACCTTAAGAATAAATGATATAATAATATTTATATTTATTTTATTTCATTTATTTTTATAAAATAAATGAAAAACATTATAAAATTTTAGAAAGAAAAAGGGAATAAAACCAGGATTTGATCCATTATAGGCTATTCCAAAACATGGTACCATTTATGGGGAGACAATCTATTGATTTTTCTCATTTAACTTTTATGATATATTTTAATTTCCTTTATAAAAAAACTAAAAGATTAATTTTTTGATCATGATGTTTTCAAATGGTCATTACTTTTCATGGAATGATTACTCATTGGGTTAGGAAAAAGAAGAAAAAATTGTTTATAAAAAACCATGTTAAAAGAACATAGAGAATTTATAAAAAAAATTAATATTGAATATAAAATTGTTATTGAATATTTTGACATAATGTTGGAACAACCCAAACATTAACTAGAGCAAGAGACTGAACTAGTGGTTGACGAAATTTCACTAGTCATCAATGATGTTGAAGAAGTGAAGGAGGTTAAAAGAAGACGTACATGAAGAAATATTCCATCATTCTAAAACATTTATATTTTATATTATGGAATATTCCATATTTATTAAATTTTGATATAGTTATGAAGTTAAATTGGATGAATTTTGATGATATTGGGATGAAATCGAACTCCATCGTGATCTCCTCATCCCTTTTGATACAGAAGTGATCAGAACCATTGAATAGATATCTAGAATTAGAATTGTAAAAAACCAAAAATATAAGGGAATTTGATGATAGGATGGAAGAGAAAAATTTAATACCTTTATCAAATGATATCCAACATCAAGTAGTTCTTACCACTGAAGAAGAGAATGAATCAGAACTAAATTAAGGAGTTGATCCCTTCATAAACTTTTCCATTTCTAATATTGATGAATCAACATTGAAAATTAAATCCCTCTATTTTGAATTATTATATTTATTGAATCTATTTATAATGATTGGGGAATATCAAGGCGAAGAATAGGAACTTTTTAAGGAATACATGGAGCTCTATAATTTTGTTAAACATGAATTTTAGGAAGGGAATTAAGAATGAAATGTGTCCTTACTAGTGTAAAAAATGTAGTAGCAATTGATTTTGAAAAGGAGAATTTCTATATTTGTAATTAATGTTTTATTTTAGTTTAAGTCAAAATATATTTTCACACTCCTGTTGAATATTTAGTCCATGAAACCTATAATGATCAAGTGTTGGAATGTTTATTTCATTTTTCCATGAAACATGTGTTTCAGTTTTATGAATCACTATTTCTGGGTAGTTTCCATTGGATTTATTTATAGAAGAGGAAAATTCCAATAGCTCTTTATCCAAAGGGTGCCTACATTCTAAAGTCAGGAATTCGTTATGTTTGAACATTACGATACTCAATAATGTGAATTGGTTGAGAGTATTTGAGGTCGGACTCATCACACCCTTTTTGGGGGAATTATTGTCTACTCTAGGACTCTATTTGTAAATTTAAGATATTTTCATCAATCCTTATTAATTCACCAAGTATATCATTAGTATCCCTTGAAATTTACAATCACTTATTAACATGTGTAAAATTTAGAATCATCTGTATTCATCCATGTTTCTTCATTAATTGAAACATTTGTATGTATTTGATGTCTTCCATAAATGGTATCATTTATTATACCAATTAGAGATTCTTTTAATCCTATTGGTGATGATACTGGTTTTTAAGCCACTTAGTGAGGCTCTCTGGAATTTAATATCATCCGAGGAGATGAATGTTTGTTTTTATCTTGGGATCATGCCCATCAAATGGGATACCTACGTATCCTTGGGAATGGAATCAGAACCCTTATTGTTCAGTGTCACATAATAGGACACATCATACCTTTTAAGGTCATGTGATAAGGACCTCTCAGAAAAAGTTGCTTGGTCAAAACTTTATGTGGGAATTATACTAAAGTAGCCCAAGGAACATGGAAAAGGATATGAGTTTCCATGTAGGATCAGACCCTACTAGAAATATGTCCCAAGAAGAATAGGGTTTATTTGAAGTGTGGGGTTTGAACCTCAAGGAGGCCTCTTACGTATCCCATATTAATGGGAATCAAAGCCCATGTAGTTTGGTAAATCTCATAGGAGATCATGGTCATATGATAAAGATGAGTATGGCCTTATGTTATATAAAGTCTTCCTTGATGATTTGAAGATTGAAATTGGGGCTTATTTCTTAAGGAGGATTCCCAGTGAGCTCAGGCCTTGAGATGGCTTCCTACATATCTTGGTTTGAACATGAATCAATGTTCTCATAGTTATTTTTGAATGAGTTTTTTTCGTGCATGTTGTAACCACCACATATCTCAAATCCCACGTGAGTCATGCTTTATGTGAGAAACAAGAGTATCTGAAAGATTCAACAATGAAACCTCACACTTTTCCTCTTCTACTGATGGAAGAGGGCGAGTCGATCATGGATGAGGGCAAGGCAACGATCTTTCCCTATGTTGTCTTCACATTGGACAAGGGTCCAAATGGATGGAATAAGGGGTGATGGTGAGGGGTTTATACAAGGATGGCTACCCTGAAATTTATCCTCATATGAAAGGAAAAAAATAAGTGAGAAATGTATCATCCCTACCAAAGACCTGAGGTTTCAGGCCACCTCTTTGAGAAAGGAGAGTCCGGGACCTAACCCTTCTCTAAACCGAGAACATCCCTGCACTATTTCAGGGAGAAAGGTCTATGTGACTGTGGATATAAAACCCCACAGAAATTTCACGAATCCTAACCCCATTGTGAAATATATGTGGGAAACCTCTAACAGTGGAAATAGAAACCCAAATATAAGACACGCGGATGTGCATTTCCCAAAGGTTTGATATGTTGGGAGGTTCTGATTGGGGTCTCAATAGAATCCCTTTCAAACATTGGAGACAGTGAAGTAGAAGCCTTTCCATGAATGGATGAGGAAGGCATGATGTATTGTAAACTAAAGAGTGTAAAGGGAATAAGTGAATCAAATTGGGGCACCCAAGTAGAGAAGGTCACACAAGTATGGTCACACAAGTACACTTGGATGACATGACATTCACTTAAGTGATGAACAACATGTATGGTAATACTTGAGTGAGACCTTTCTCAAGCCTTCAAGAGTATTGATAGAGATGATATTTTCAATATATTTTATCTACATTTCAATTATTTTATCCTCAACAAAGTGTCATTACATGTTAAATTGCATAATTTTTGGAATTTTTTTGTATCTTGAGCTAAATTGTAAAAATTCCCTAATTCTAGATTTTTTACATTTTTTAACTAGTTTGATGTTTCAAGCTTAACTTTTTACATATTGATCCAATTAATATTATTCCTTTTTTAGGAACCCCAGGAATATGGTATTCACATTTTTGAACTGGATCAAATTTTAAATCATCCATCTAAGGGCCAAAATAAATCATTCTTTGGGAAATGTTTATATGTTCGGATGTGTGGATATCACCTCAATAATTGAAGCATAACTTCTGATATAGGTTTACAAAGTCATTAATTCCAACCAGTAGTGAAAGAAGACTCCACTCCTTGAATTCATGATGTTTTGCAATGTCTTAGTCAGTCATTATGGCACACTTTGAGTGAGTAAAACAAGTGGAAGATGAAGATTCTCCTCGGGCAGAGGAAGAGATAGTGAGTAATTAATTCATAACATTTACACCACATCTCCAATGTGGCTGAAATTTTTAGGAGAGATAGAGTATATATTTATGGACAACACATTATAAGTGTCCAGTGGTTGATTTGGCCTGGGATGGTTCCAAATAGAAGCATTCTTTAGGTGGATAGAATCTGGATAGAAGAATTTCCTGCCCTCCTCCACTAATCTCCCCATCTCTTCTTTTTTTTCAACGGGAAGTTGGATATGTGGAGACTTTGATGAAGATGGTGTGCACTCTTACTGGAATGGAGATGATGTGGGCTTCTCAGGTGATGCGAGGATAACCCCCAAGTGGTTGCGGACGGTGACAACTAACGGACACTCTCTTCTGAGTTTTGATCTTCATGTGTAAACTCTATGGCATCTCCCTTGAACGTATATTTCATGGATGAAAATGGTTGTTATATTTCATCAATATATTTTCAACTTGTTTTTTCTAGATGGTTTCCCAATATATGAAGTAAAATAGATGATTTCATTATTTAAATTTCTTCAATGAGGTCTTTCCATTGAGAATAGTGATTTCTATTTGGTTTGGTTATTTAAAGGTCTTCAAATAATTGGATCACTTCTATAGGAGGCGAAACAATCATATTGAGGTTTTAATATGATATCCTTGCCAAATAAGGATTTTATACAAAGGTATTTGGGTAGGAATTGAGAGGTTCATTAGGGGGATAATTTTAAACAAGGGAGAGGGGAGTGTCCGGGAGGTTAAAGCTAGACCATATCCACTATTTTGATTCTGGTTTCAAACTTATTTTACATCATATAAATTTTATAGCTCATTGGAAAATTTTCTTTGTATTTCATTTTTATTTATTTTCTGTTCTTTATACTTTAATAAAATCCCCAATTTTTCCATTTAATGTGAAAACAAATATAAAAAGTGACATTTTTGAAACTCAAATTGCAACCTCCTCGAGAGACAATCCATGGACTGCTATATTGCATTTTTTGGGGGAAAATTTTGTGATTGAGGATTTCACAAAAAATAATCCTCACTTCAAGTATTCACAAGTGATCCACGAAGTGGGGTACTCATGTTCCTGTGAGAGGAATGGGAGGCATACTAGTATTTATGTCTTAGGGAGGTTGGGTGCTTTAGGTGCACAATTGTTATGGTTTTAAAACACTAAAAGGACTTAATTCCAATTACCCTACCTTAAATCCTCTACTCAAGGTGTTGAAATACTTCCTTGAATGTTTTCAAAAGACTCGAGTGATGTACTAGGGTGACCATATCTTCAATTGGGCTTCAAGAAAATTTGTCCGTGTGAATGAGAGACACAAGGGACTATTTATAGGCAAATATGTGACCTTGGGTGAAATGAGTTGGGCACACAAGTGACATTCACGCCCAATAGGAGTGTGGAAGTAGGTTCTGTGACATTTTTGGGTGCACAAGTAGGCTGTGTGCCGCCGATGTTTTGGCATGACTAAGGCGATTCAAAATTTATGACTTTGAAAATCTTGATTGTTTTTTATCATGTAATTTCCCATTTTTACTCTAAGTGGATCCACTGTGTCATTTTTTAGACTCTTCGACTGAATGAGGTGTCCAAAAAATCCACCCCTCATAATTGGATCTGAAATGAAAATAGGATCTTATACTGAGGTAATGTAGTGAATAAGAAGGACTAGGATAATGGGGTGCATAATTATTTGATGCTAAAGAATACTTGGGCATGTATGTGCGCAACATGTTAGATTTCAGGCACGCAGTGTTATATTCATCGCTTATATATAATGTCTTCAATTCTGTAGAAAGTTTCACATAATCCTGATTCTCAGCTCTCAGCTCACATGTCTTCTATTCAGACTCTTCTTTTTTGTCACGCTTCCTCATTATTATTTTTTAGAAATGCTCCATGAGTGGGGCACCCTATTTGTGTGTCGACTTATACATGCGCACCATGTTTAAAACTAGCGTTCCTTAATTCCTTTTCCATTATTATGTAAAACACATTAAATGAACTTACTTTAAAAAGATGATATTTATCTTTTTGTAGGTTCAATAGAACTCAAAAGAATTGGAACTGTTGATGAGGATTCTAGAAAGAATATTGATGACATTATGAATGAATGTGGTTATGATTAAATCGATGTTTTTGAAACTAATATTCCATAATTAGAAAAATATTTTAAGAAGTATCATTTCAACTTTCTTTGGAGTACCTATATGACTTTGTATAGTTATGGCCATTTTCAGGATACTAACATTCCAGATCCAAAGAACTATGTCCCACATTCTTGGTTTCATAATTATACCAACATCACATCAGCAAATTTTTCTGTTGCATGATCATTTTATACTGTTGGGACAGTAGAGAAAGATCATATTATAAATCATAGCATGTGTGCTCCAGATTTGAATTCACACATACCCGAGTTGCATCCATACAGTTATTCATCCATCTTTTGAGATTCTCAAATAGATCAATCAATGGTTTGGAAGAAAATTTCAGATTTCCACCCAAGAGGAGCAGTAAAACCCGCATCGATGTGGACATACTGGGTACAAATGACATGTGGAGAATTTGCAGATGGTTTGAGAATCGTTGAGATTTGTGAAGCTTTCTGGGTTGGGAAAATTTATCTGTATAAGAATGATGATTTTATGGCAGAGTTATTATGTCAGTGGATCCCAGAGATGAATTCCTTCCATTTAACACATAGAGAGGTAGGTATTAGTTTGTGGGGGCGTTTAGAAATTTTTTGGCGCTCCAATATTTGGAGACATGTACGAAGAGTTTATTCCTCCCAAGGTGACATGGAATGACTCAGAAAAGATACCATATTTGGCTCGAGAGTTGATGAAAATATTTAATAAACTCAAGAATTCAGTCACCATGAAAACATGCAATAAGAGGTACATTCATCCAGAGGAATGGATGGAAATATTTTTAATAAAGAAGAATGAAATGGGGTTGACTTTCACTCATGCCACTAGTTTTCCATGGGATAAGAAGAGAGGAAATCTTGACACTTTTTTTACTACATTGAAGAAGGGATAATTTAAAAAATGGGAATATGATATCAACCCAAAAATTCATGCAAAGACATGGCAGGCAGGTTTCATAGCCAAGGAGCTTAGCATATATTAATTTCCAGTCCAAGACTCCAAAGGAGGTGTGAGGCTGAGAACCTTTTTTATTGCATCAAAGCTGGTAGAGAAAAGGACGGAAGGGTTGGATACACCTATTTTATGAAAATTCATAAGAGTTTTCTGTATATTTATAAAGGAAAATATCCTTTTAGAATATCGAGGCCATTCCAAGTGTTGTGGGGATGTATTGCTACTCAATTTAGAACATATGTTGTTCAAAGTGGATTGAAAAGGAAAATATCCTTTTATAATGTTGTATATCCTCCTATGCATATCAGACCAGAGAAAAAAACAATGGTTCTTCGACAACTATGGTCGTTGACATCTGCATAGAAGACTGGGGCAGTTTTTAATTTACTTGTTGCGGATGCAGGGAGTAGATAAACCACCTGGTATGGAGAAAACTAGGTTGCATCATACCCTAAAGGGGTATTAAATCATTTTGTCCCTTTATTGGGGATAAATAGAAATATAATAAAAGAATCCCTTTTCTTGACAGATAATTCTTCATCATCAGGGGCTAATTTGTAAGGATCAGATAGTGGAGGTGATGATGCTTTAAATCCACTAAAGAGACCTTGAACCAGATATACTCATCCTACTAGGATAAAAATAGCCACTCCATCAATCCCTAATTAATTCCTATCAAGGCGATCTAGTCACCATCATTCTTAAGAGTGGCAAGTTCCATTTTCCAATCCTTCAGCTGTGACAACTGGAGCTGGGAAAGAACTCATGTTGAATGTTATAAGATCCTTATCAAAATCCTTGGACAAAAATTTTTAATATATATGACTGAAGGCTGTCCAAACTTGGAATACTCTATACTATAATACTAAGACCATGTGGATGGATTTGTGCGATGGACTTCATATTCTAGGAGTAGGGGACTTGCAGGCTTCTTCTAAATTTTTTTTAAGGATAATCCCAATGAGGTAAAGTACTATATTCGTGATCTGGAAATGATCATATGTGCCACTGATGAATCAATTCCTACCATTATGTGGGTAAAATAAATGATATATTATGGTACCACAGAAGTTATTAATCCTTCAATAGATGAAGAATGGTGTGACATTGTAGATCCTAAAGATGTAGGTCCACCTTTTTTGTATCTTCATCTATTTTGCAACTTGAAATTTAATCAAAACATTATTACTTAGGAGATATTTTCTCTTAACTTGCAGTTGGGTAAAGTAAAGAAAACTGAAATTCCCTCACCACAATATAGTACTAGAGGCACTACTCTTGGAGTTACCAGACCACCATGTGAATCAAGAGAAATATCTCTAGGAAGATAGGCCATGTAGGAAGAAATAGATAGGGTACTAGGATCACTGATACCCGTTTTTGTAGGTGAATATACAAGCCCTCATAGAAATACAAAGAAACAAAAGCATTAGAGAAAGAAAACCACGGTTACACGCATTCTTAGAAGTGGTAAGTCTCCCTAATAATCATGAATTTTAGTTTTATTCATGAAAAAGTGTTTAAACTTTTTAATATTATAGGGGCATTTTTTGTTTCTTATATAAAATAAACCACTGATAATACTCAAGGAGATATAGAAGGTGCTGCTGAGAAAATAAAAATTCTTGTGGGTTCAGTGGTTCCTGAAGAGGCATTGATGTCCAAGGAACCAACATTTGTCCCCAGAACTGCTCTGATTCTTGCTATCAGAGGAGAGAAAGATTCTGGTAACTCAATAATATTTCACAAAGTATTCAATTAAACAATAGCTAAATTCTATTTTGTGACACTTTTAGGTTCATCACATGAACCAAAACATCTGGCTACAACTGATGTTGACACCAAAATTGTTGCTGAAGAAGCTAATCGGGGTCACAGGTTGCTGGAGGAAGGTTGTGAAGTAAACATGCCAAGTGTTCCCATGTGTGAGACTAAACTATGATATGAGATATCATTAGATGAAATGATGAACCTTGGAATGTCATTTGAAGAACTATTAGAACATGTTTAAATATAAAATTCTTTAGAAGATTGTATAGTTACTTATATAGAATCAACTGGACATGAGTTCTCATTATGAATCATATTAATCATCTTATGATTAACTTGCTAACAATGGTTGATTTGAAATATTCAATTAAATCTAAAGAAATTGGTTCTTCAATAGTTCATGAAGGAAGGGTTGAAATTTATGTCGACCCTACCATTACGATGACATTGGCTCATGTGAATCTTGATGTAGCAGGTCTTCCTAAGATTCAATCTGAAAATCTAGAGCATATTAAAGATAGCACTCCTCAACCATAGACATCAAATAAAAATGTAGAAACATAGAACATTGGGGAGGATTCTTCTCAAGATTATGACCTAATGGTAGGTAAGAGATGTTGATATTGTGATTAAATTCACTTTTATTATCTCTTAAATATAACCATTGTTCTAGATTTACCATATAGGTCTATCAACATAAATGGATAGGTTTGGAGGTGAAGCCTCTGTATCTTCACAAAAAAAATTTGGAGGTGGAACAACCATTATCCTAGAAGAAATAGAGCAGGGAACTTCTTTAAGTGCATTACTCCAAGAATATACCCCACCTAAAGACAGTGATTCTGAATCAGACCCAGAACCATATAAGGCTATTCATCTTGATCATCGCAAATCATGGAAAATATTTGGAAGATAATATCTAATATGACCCTTGAAGAACTGCCTTCCAGAATTCCACGACATTCATATCTGTTTATCACACTATGATTTGGTGATTTTGAATAATGTGAAATTCATACTGCGGTGAATGAGATTATCTGGAAGAGGGAGAAATAGAAAAATATTCCACAAGACTTGATAAAATCCAAACTATCTATCAAAATTGAAGAGTTCCAAGAAGCACGGTCCGAAGCTGAGGCTAATAAAAAAGGAAAAGTTGAAGGGACTGACACAAATAATTAAAGAAATGAGTTTTCACATACTGCACCTTCAATAGGAGTTAGATTTCATTACAGGGGAGACGGACCACCTTTATAACTCATTAGGAGAAGTCTAGAAGGAAGGTGAAAAATCCAGCGCAGATGCTAAAGAAGTACTTCACCATACTGAAGAGAGGGACGTTGTTCTGATAAAAAACACCCACAAGAAGCTGATGGGGCTCGGGTAGCTTCTAAACAAATGAGGAATTACGTAGAAAGCCTTCTGTAAAAAAAATATCTTTAAGAGATATATTCCAATTTGTGGATTCTTCTTCATAAAAAAATTTCATAAATAAATAGTATTTTTCCTTTAATCATTTATGTTTTCACATTCGTTAATGGGTTTTGTTTTACCTAGAACATTGGGCCCAGTATGTGTAATGGGATAATATTTAGGGTCGAAATAGTTTTGACCATAAACATTGAACTTAGATCCCAAATAAAACTTTGTATCTAATAATTGATATAATATTATTTAAATATTTCCAAGGGGAATCATGATTCATGATTTTTTATTGTCACCAAATCTAAAACCTATATCAACATAAGGGGAGTACCTTCTTAGAAAAAAGTTACCATTACTTGAAAAACTGGTTATGGAGGCTGTATTATGAAGGGACAGTTATGGAGTATGCTGCATATCCAAATAGTGGCATCTATTGACTGGTAGGAATGTTATGTAGGAAATTTATGCAAGTCCCCCTAAAGGAATGTTCTACATAGTCAGGAAAAAGAGATCTAAAAATTTAACACATTACAGTTGATAGATAGGGGAAAATAAGATTTGAGTGACTCAAGACCACATTGGGTGGTTTTGCCAAGGAATGAACTTTTATGAATGAAAAAGTGCTATTTTAGACCAACATATGTCGTAAATAAGATAAACCATTTCTATAAAAATTGGGTGTAAGAGCTATGGTTAAAATTTATCGGAAAGGAAAATTTCTTTTATTATACCATGCAATTTTAAATCATGTAGTGAGGATATTGTACTGTGCAGTTTTAAGTCATGCCCTGAGGACATTGTTCTGTGTAGTTTTAAGTCATACCATGAGGAAATTGTACTGTGCTTTTTGAAGTCATGCAGTGAGGATATTGTACTATGCAGTTTTATGTCATGCAATGAGGACATTGTACTATGAATTTTTAAGTCATGCAGTGAGGACATTGGGTGGCTTTAATTTTAGGTCTTTATCTCTGACAAAAGGTATTAGAAAACATTTCAAATTTTATGATTTTTTTGGAAAAATTGTAACATATTTGGTTATGTAAGGGAAAAATGTAAAATGTGATTCAAGAATTTTTGAATCTAAGGAATGAAATAGGAAAAAGGATAAAAGCATTAGTGGAAGTCTTTTCTAAGAATGATGTTACCATTATTTGACAAACTCGTTATAGGGGATTTCTTATGCAGGGACAACTAGGGAATATGCCGCATCTCCAAATAGTGGCATCTTTTAGCTGACAAGACTGTTATGTAGGCAACTTATGCAAGGCCACTTAATGGCACATGCTAGATAGTTAGGAAAAAGAGGTAGTATAAATTTAACATTATATTTCCAAAAGTTGATGTTTGTTTATGGAGATTCATATTTTCTGAAGTGAGGAATTTGGTTTCTGGGGAAATTTACCTGAATATGGAAAGGTATTTTCAACCAGGATGTCCAAAGAATCTAAGGAATAAGACATTTACAAAGTTCTAACCCAAACGTATGAGATATGGTTTCTTTAGTTTTAGGTCATACAACTAACACCAGAAATGAAAAAAATTTATAATATGTGGCTAGGTGATTTCAAGGTTATTTCATACTGTATTGAACACGTGGTGTGGGAAATGTGTAATCCATGGTCTTGACAACATTCAGATTTTGAGAAAGATAATTGGACAAGTATACATGAATGACTGTTTTAAAATAAAATTTCTTGTATATTGTCTACAAAGATTAAAGGGGACAAAGATAATATAACCAAGAACAATGTAACCATTACTTGACAAACTCGTTATGAGGGCTGTATTATGCAGGGAAAACTAGGGAATATGATGCATAGCCAAATAGTGGCATCTTTTAAATGTCAAGCCTAATATGTAGGCCACTTATACAAGGCTGCCTAAGGGAACTTACTGCATACTCAAGCAAAAGAGCACTCAGATATTAGAAACCATACTACCAAAAAACCCTAAGAATGATAATGAAGATATGAAAATATTCATGATTAAGAGTTTGAAATATAGAAAGGGTTTATTTTGAATGAAAATTAGAAATATTTGAACCCGTATTGGTCGTGAGTTTGACATCCTTTACATAGATCTAAATCATATGTAAAATGGATACATTCTATGTTTCTTCTAAATTAATATTATGATGTGCAGTTTAATGTCATGAAATGAGGACATTTTTACCCCATAACGAATTAGAAAACCTTACATATATTAAGAAGCACCTTATCCAATTCCTAATCTCACATGATCTATGATCGGTGTGAGAAACAAGGAGTAGTAAGGTTCTTTTCTATAATACAAAGGTGGAACAAATAAAGAATAGGGGTATCAGATTTCCATATTGTTTAACATCATGAGGTAAGGAGGAAAATGAACCGATATGAAAGGAAAGACATATTGTAACAACATTATGGGATAAAACCCAAGTGTCACTAAATGTCTTGCTGGGGAAAGAATCAATACAAACATAGTTCTTAAAACATTCTCTAAGTAGATTTGACACTTAAATAAGAAATAAAGGGGGGGTTTTATCACAACTGGGCACAAAATATAGATCTAGACCTATCTGCATATCTCAAAATAGATGAGAATCACATTGTATGTATTTCTTTAAACAATCATTCCTCATTCTCATGGAGTTTGACATGAAGAATGGGGGATTTTGATACATTCTAAGAGAATGATAAATCTTTAAGACATAAAATATTATAACAACCAAATAATATATCTTAATGAAACACTATGTATTGATCTAATTCATATAGTAGAGGAGAAAATAATATTAGAAGATTTTGTGATTGTAGTTGTGCCCAAAATTGGAGATTTAGGTGTCTCTACATATCTCATTGAAAATGAGAATCAAGCCATACATAGTTCTTGAAACATGGTATCGAAGAATATATGACTCAGACCTATGAAAGACAGGGACTCATGTAGTACTAAGAAGTAGTGATGATGTCAATGATATTTTCTTATGGAAGCTTCTAATGTCAAATATAGAAAATATTAGTTGTACAAATGATGTCATGCAGTTAAGCGTCAGGCGACAAGAATGAAGATGTTACACATTTTAATGTCATGCAGCATGGACACTGTTAGTTGTTATGTAGTTTAATGTCTTGTAACTAGGACATGGGGGTGTGTAGTTTTATGTCTTACAAAAAGGACATGGTACTATGCAGTTTAGATTCTTATAGTGACGACTAATGTGTATAACTACACAAATTATTTCTTCAAAAAACTCACATTGTTTTGAGTTGTAATGAGCTCTCCATCCAATGAGATTAAGGCATAGGTTTCATTTGAGTAGACCTTATGTATGGAATAAGGTCCTCCCCATTTTTGTTCATGTATTGAAGGTTTCTTTCCTAGGGTCATTTGAGTATTAATGAAAAATACCAATTCTCCTTGAAGGAATGAACAAAGGCAAACTTTCTTATTAAATGATCACAATATTCTGTTCTGATAGACTTCTAAATGATGCAAAGTATGTCATCTTTTCTCCTCTAATAATTATAACTCATTGAATGGTTTCTAATATCTTTCATCAGTATAAAAATGATCAAAGATAGCAACTCTATTTGAAGGAAATTTTATTTCAATTGGGAAAACTGCTTCAGTTCCATATACCAATGAATATGGATTTTCTTGGTTAGTAGTACGGGTAGTGGTCTGATAATCCCATAAAGCATTAAAAATCTTATCAGGCCATGATTTCTTATCTTTTTCCACCATATTCTAGAGTATATTAGATACAGTCTTATTGAAGGCCTCTATCTAACCATAGGCCACTACATGATAGCAAGATGAATGGTTGGACTTGATATTATGTTCATAGTATAACAATTTTACTTCAATAAAAAAATTGGTGTTATTGCCCATCAAAATAGTATGAGGGATGCCTAATATGGTGATAATATTAGTTTTTTCAAAACTAGAAATTCTTTATGCTCCTACTTCCATGAGATATATTTCCTCAACCCATTTATAGATGACGTTAGTACCTGTGAGAATATACTTGAATTTCTTAACCGTGGCTAAAAGATAACGCCCGTCTAGATCCATTCCCCATGTGGGAAATGGACAAGAGCATTTAGCTATATGTAGAAACATTGGAGGTTGATTAATGATGATGGAATGCACTTGACATAGATTACATTTTTAGTGAAATCTTTAAAATTATGTTTCATTGAAGGCCAAAATTATCCAATCCATTGGATATGATCGGAGAGTCTGTGCCCAGATTGTTGGGCACCAAAAGATCCTGAATGTACTTCTTTTATGACAGTTGTGGTCTCTTCTCCATCAATACATCTAAAGAGAATTCCATAAAAGCCTCCCTTGAAAGGATCTGTTGGTGTTCTGGACTATTATAAGGAGTAAAACTGGTTGATCATCTCTGGAAATGTTTCTTCTCAGCCCTATTTAGTAGAATAACCCCATTTTGAAGATATTTTATGATGGATGTTCTCCATACCGTGGTATGACCATATGGTTCAAAAATATTGAAAATTTCATTAATTTCCTTCATTTTGGGTTGAAGAAAATGTGATACCACGCAGCGATGGGTTATGCTAATAATTGTCTCTTCTCGATTTGGATCTTCCAAGGCGGTAGCTGCGTTAGCCAGTGCATCAGCATGAGCATTTTGTGATCGCAGAACATAAGACAATTTCAGCTCAGAGAGAAATTTAGTCATTAACACTCTGACATAATCACATAAATGAATATCTCATTATTTTCTGATAGAATATTCCACATTAATTTGTTTGATTACAAATTTAGAATCACCTTTTAACTTTAAATGATATATTTCTACCTGAAGGGCCAATTCCAAACCTGTGATGAGAGCTTGATATTTTGTTTCATTGTTGGTAAAACCTTTCGATAATTGGAAAGAATAAGTAAATACTACTTTTTCTATGGATATAAGGTCAATTCCTAATCCATCCTTATTGAGTATAGGGTTTTCCCTTCTCTTTCCTGTTGGACTCCTGGAAGCACCATCAAAATACATTTCCCATGTTTGGAAATTATCATGAATAAAGAAGACATATTCATCAAGAATCTTAGTATTAAATGATGTTTCTTTCATAGATGGTTATTCAACAATGAAGTCAGCCAGGGCTTGGTCTTTTATTTCCTTTTTTTGTAAAACTAGATTTCAAATTATTACAAAATAACTGCCCATTTTTCTAGACATCCTATAAGCATATGACGAGTGAGGAAAAATTTGTTTTCATTATTACAAAATACCAATTGGACCTCACGATGTTGTAGGTAGTGCCTCAATTTTTGAACTATAATGATTAATTCTAGGCAACACTTCTCAATACATGAATACTGAGTTTGTGCATCAAGCATAGTTTGATCAAGATAATAAAGGCAGTTTTCATTCCTAGCATCATTCTTTTGGGTGAGCAAGGCACCTAGTGATCACTCTAAACCTATCCCATAGAGAATAAGTGTTCTTCCTTCAGCAGGTGGAATTTATGATGGTGGACTCAATAGATATTTCTTGAGGGTATTAAATGCTTCCAGTAAATATTTTGTTCATTAGTAAGTGACTCCCTTCTTCATTAATTTGGTGAAGGGTAAACACTTGCCTTCCGAATTGGTGATAAAGCGCCGAATATAGGATAAGTGACCTTAAAGTTCTCTTAAATATTTTAAATTTTTAGAAGGTGAAATACCAAATATTGATTTTATTTTCTCTATATCATCTTTGATAGCACGATAGTGTACAACAAAGCCAAAGAATTTTCCTGAGGTTACCCTGAAAGCACATTTCAAGTGGTTTATCTTCGAACTATGTTGCCAAAGATTATTGAAAATGGTTTCCAAATCATCCAAGTGATTGGAATGTTGTTCGTATTTGACTATGAAATCATCCACATAACATTCAACAAATTTCCTTAAGAAGGGTTTGAAGATATGGTGCATGGCAGGCTGGTATGTTGCACCTACATTCATTAACCCAAAGGGCATTACCCAATAGAAAAACACAACTTGAGGTTATCTAAAGGATGTATATTCTTCATCATATAGGGCCATATGGATTTGATTATACCCATAATATCCATCCATGATGAAAAGAGTGTCATAGGTAGTTTTTGCATCAATTGGATGTTCTATAATCGGTACTAAAAAATCATCTTTAGGACAATGCTGGTTAAGATCTCTAAAATCAATGAAGTCCCTAATTTTAAAATTCTTATTTTTTACTGGGACAATATTGGGAAGACATTTGGGATACTTAACTTCCCTAACAATGTTATCCTTTTTAAGCTTATCAACTTCAGTTTCAATTTTAGAGGCATGAGTTGGGTGTGTTGTCCTTGCTGCTTTCTGAAATCCATGATGTACTTCTGGAAAACCCAATTTAATGGTTGGCTACATCATAATTAAAATATAAAATTTATGTATAATTCCAAGAAAATATATCTAGATGTTTCTTTAAAAATTAAGTATACAGAAATTTCACTTCAAAGGTAATGGTCACACTAATTAGAGTGGGGTGTGGATCTTCTTCTGTACCCAGATGTATTTCTTAGAGTTCATCCATGGGGGTAGAGACACCTTCTTCAAATTCTAGAGGAGCATACCCGATATCTTCATATTCTTATTAATTATGTGATACCTATTCTGTAACCATTTTTCTAGTAGATTATGAGGAAAAACTCCCAGAGTTATGGGAGGAGTCAGTATTTGAACAACCCGAAGAAGAGGCCACCACATCTAACCCTACTAATGATGGAGGGGGTCTTCCAATGGTAATAAATAGGGATTTATGGATTGAGAATCAACATCTTTGTCTTCCCCTATAATTGCTACAATTTCTTCTACTCTGATTGACGAAGTAGAGGCTTGTTGTAGTTCAGCATATAAAATGTAAACATCTCTATTCAGGCTTCCATCATTTCTTGGTGTATCAATAATTTCTCCCATTTTGTCCGGCTCAATTTCCGTAATTGAAATTATGGAAATTACTGGATAAGTCTTTGAATTTGGTTTTACCCTTTGAATATAATTGACATGTAACACATAATCTAAGCTCAAATGTATGAATGGATTTGCTGGGATCTTTTCAAGTCCATTTGGAGCATTAACTCTGGTTGTCTCCTTTATCATGGGCTTCGTTCCTTTTCTGTGATAAAACACAACCTCAATGTATTGAAGTTAACATGTTTTGCGCAGAGCCATGTCACTATACAATGTTAATAATTGGCTATTAAAATAGTATTTTTAAATATTGGTTGTATGATGACGGTATGGTTTCATGTTTATGTATCTAAGGCCATCTAGGTGAAATATTGAAGGCTATGTCCTGACGAACAACCATGAAATATGAATTAGACATAAGATCTCCAAACTGAGTTCTAAGTGTAAATTCACCCAGAGGTTCTTGTTCATTTTTTTAATATCCTTGAAACATTAAAGTAGAAGGAGATAAGTCATATTCAGTCGGGCCCAATCGACGAAGTGTACGAACAGTAATGAGGTTGACCCCATAGCCATTATCAATGAAGGCTCATTGGATATCTATGTCATTGACCTTTCTAGATAGATACAAATGTTGGATATGCCCATTAAAAAAATCATCTTCATCTTTATCCATAAAAGATATGATTGCATGACATTCTGCATGATCATTCTCTATACGTTAATCCTCAGTAGGACTAACTGTAGTTTCAAAATCATAAGGACTTAACAAGGCCTCAATGAGTGTTTCTCTAAGATCTTTTGATAGATTCAAAGCATCCAAAATTGATAACTCGGCTTGTACTTCGGCCAATTGTTTCAATACATCATACTTTGGGTCCAAAAGTCCGTGTTTCCCAGAATGGAGATGTGGTTTTGTAGGTGCTTGGAATTTGATTCTTCTTATATAGATGTACTTTGTGTCAGAGAAGAAGCTAGAAATACTGTTGGATTTGGTAAATTAGACTGACTAAGTCTATTCATTTTCTTAGAGGAAGATGTTGTGGATTCTAATTTGTCTTCCAAAATAATTGTGTTAGAACTAAGCCTATCTTTAATAGAATAAACTCTTTATTCGTGTTGATCCGATTGAAGGGCCCTTCAATGTGTTTTTTCCAAATATATGGTTTGAGGATGGGTAGAGTTAAAATGGATGTTTCTAGAATTTCCATGTCTTCCCCTCTATCCTTGACCTTGGCCCATTCCTCTTATTCCCCAATTAGGTACATGAAATTATGACTCACTATAATCAAGAACACCATTGGCTTAAGGATCTGTTTAATGGATAACATTAACAGAACCAAAGATCAATTCTTCATCTGAAAAAGATTCTTCTTGATAGGTTAATTCTGGTTGTACCCTTTGGTAGGGTTGTGCCCGTGATTTTGAAATAGATGGCATAAAATCTACCAGGGTCAAGGATAACATTGGCTTAATACAAGCTCATCTTCTTCTAAGTGCTATTTTTTTTCTTACGATCAATTTTCTTCTTTGAGGAATGGCCTTTTGATGAATATGGTTTTGATGTGGTAGGAGTGGAAGAAGACACAATTGGTGGATTCAACTATTTTCATTAAATAGCATGAGTATGGTTGATCATTTTCTTGATCATCCTATCATCAAATTTTTTAAAATTTTAAATTTTTACCTCTTTCCATTATCCCTCATCCTCTGGATTGGTTGCAATAACACATGCTACATGAGCTGATGAACTTTTCAATGTCACTTGTCTATAGTCTACCATCATTTTTATAAGGACTTTAAAAAAAAATCACTCCATAATGGAGTGTCCCAACATTTGATGAAAGGGACAATAATTCGAATGATCTTCATCTCCATATTTATTTGTTTTCTTTGGCATTGGAAATTAAACCAAATTATTTTCTAAATCTGAGATGAAGTAGCCAAGAACTTTCTCATTACTGAAAGAATAAACATTAATCTTTAATTCCTAAAACTATTTCGGCCTTTGATCTCTTTGATCATATTGATGAGGTGGTCATTGCTATTGATTCTTAGGAGGCGGATCCCTTCAGTATGATGAATGTCTTTAAGTAGAAGTAGGTACAGGTGCCTCTTCAAGTGTTGTTGTTGGAGCTTCTACTTTTCTAATCCTCCTTCCCGAAGCTGATGGAATTACATGAGTTTTAGCCACAGTTTCTATAATATAATCTTCAATCTATTGAGAGATATTTGTAAGGTCTCTAAACCCTTTTGTGTATTTCACAGGGATTAATGGTGTGCGTAATTAGTCACATAGATTTTCCACACAGATTGGCAGAAACTCTTCTTGAGGGAGTGTTATACTTAAGGAATATGTTAATTCTTTCAAACGTACAATGAATTCTGAAACTCTTACATTCTCCCTTTGTTTACAATTAGTATGATAAATAATAGTCTTCATTGGTATAGTTTATCTAAACTAAAGAATAAATTTCTGATAGAGACCTTTCCATCGATTAATAGTTCGAGATTACAAACATGTGTACCAAAAATAAGCTGTTCCTTGTAATGATAGCACAAAACAACTATGATTAACTACTTATTGATGCTGAGAAGTTAGCATCATGGGATCACAACAAGAAAAAAATGTGTTATGTGTTGTTCCGGAACTCTTGAACCATTAAATATAGGTAATTTGGTATTCAGAAAATTTGGTGGGGGAGGAATTGCATCCACCCATTCAGGTTAAGCTCTCTTTTTTGGCTGAACTAGTGCACGTCGTTCCTCCATTGCTTCCAATCGAGTTTATAATGCCTCAATTGTCTTCATAAGAATTTGGGGATCATTTGAATGAGTTGTAACCTGGTCCGGTATAGCAACTAGATCCTGAGCTGGTGCAATGACAAGTAAAACCACTAATGGTGGTGCTGATACTTTCTTTCGATCACCCACGAGAAGATGTCTATCAGGATGTATATGGTCATACCTTGATTTTGTACTCAATGGAAGTAATTCATTATCCACATCTGTAGTTACTACAAATCCCCTTTTCTATGGAGCTCCTACAAGATTTTCACGTTGAGGACTTTCCTAGGGAGTGTGTCTAGAAGAAAAGTTTTTTCGATGTAACTTTGTATTTATTTATTTCAAATCCATCATTTCCTCTTCTTTATATTCAAATATCTATTAAAGTGAAAGATATTGATGTTCTCCAGTAGAAAAGTTAGATGTAATCTGATTTTTTTTCTTTCCCCTATTATGATGCCTTTCGGAGAGGGGGGGATGGTTATTTGAAGGCATACCTAGATTCTGGGTGAGCCTCTGATTTCGAGTACGCACACCTTCTTTATTTTCCTTGGTGTGTCCCATATTATGGAAAATAACTTCATCTTTTGATTCCTCTGAACTAGACTTATTTTATGTAGGATCTTCTGCAATGGTGTTAATGACATTTCATAATGCATAATGCATCGATGGAATTATGTTAGTGTTTTTTCTAGATCCTATCCCTTTGTGTCATCCGGGTGACTCTATTCTCTTATATGAATAATTCCATGGAACATTTTGGTAGATAGTAAAATGAAGGGAATCATAGGATAGTTTAGTTGTACAATTTTCTTCTGTCTAATTCCCTGATTGAGTGAAAACTAACTTCCGTCGAGGAGGGATTGAAGATGTGAAAATGCCCCCATTCCTGAAGGTTGTGGTTGATCTTGTTCTTATTATTGAAATATTTGATCATTGTTTAATGAATCTAATGGTTGAATTAAATGATCCCATATCCTGGCAAGCTAGGGAGATACTTGGACTCCTATGGTTGAAATCTGTGCAACTTCTCTTCTGATTGTACAGATTTTTGTTCATACATTAGTTGGGTCCATCATTCGACAATCACATAAATCACCTATTTTAGAAGATCATTGTGCTATTTCAGACATTTGCATCCTCTTACACCTGAAATCCTCCAAACAGGATTCTTGTTCATGATTCTTAGATTCTTGGTGTAAAATTATCTCAAAAACATCTTTTCATTGGGCCATATTCTGATGAGAACTGGTTGAGGCTTGTTCGTAAGAGTACATTTGATTACATACAAAACCTATTGGTTGTGGTCAGCCGTGGGAAATAACGATGCATGAAACCATATTTGGAGGACTTTTCTGATTTTGGACTGTAGTGAAATGCAATACTCCATATGCACCCCATCCACTGATACGAACACTAGATGGGGAATTATAAATTAACTAGTGTAGCCTCTTTAGAGAATTGAGAAATTCATCCTGAAGGGTTCTTTACTATTTTTCAACCTTTGGATGTTGGGAAACTGGGAGAGATGCCAAGCCAGTTTGGCACTGTAACCCTTCTATTACATTTACATGATTTTGATAATCATTATATGGTAAGACATTATTTTTGGAATGATGAATAGTTTTCCATAAGTTGAGACGAATGTCATGAATGTTCTCTTCTGTTATCAACTCTAGAATGTTATATTGAGAATTGTCCAAAGGCCATAACATGAGTGGGATTTTTCCTTTAGATAATTTTTTCCTCGTGTTTAACATATCTTCATCATCATTCACAAGAGGTTTCTCCACCTGATCTGTCCAAAGTGGATGCTTTATATTAGAAGACAAATGACTTAAAAGAGTGTTTTTGACGCTTTCCCTGGGGCTCGCGCGTCCCTCTGCTTGAGTGTGACAGGCGTGGCTTTCATTACCCCTCATTCCCACTTTCCAAAGGCGGGGGCATCTGTTCCTTGTTCTGGGATGTCTGCTCCATGATCTAAATGGGATGATGGGATGTTGGTTCTTCCTTCAATGGATTCCTCCTCGAAACTTATCACCAAGTTCGGGTCTCCCTCAAAGATTTAATACTTTGTTCATGAAACTCTTCCCAGCGCCATATCATTATGGACACCAGTTAATTAAATTGATTCTGTTAGGACATTCCAAGGGGTCATGTCAGGGCAGCAACCTTCGGTTAGGGGAGTAGTCACACTGGGCATCACTGGCGTGTCTGTATTCTGGGTATTGGTGTGTCTTTCTTTTGTCCCTTATTATAGGGCTTGTCGAGGGCGCAGAATCCTGATCCATCCCACGTCAAATGTAGTGAATTATATGCCATAGGCATGTATCTGAGGTTTTCCTCAGCTTCCTGTGTTTAACACAGGGTATGCCATGATTTTAACGTCCATTGGGGAAAGATCATACTAATCGAAACACTGATTATAGTGGATCAAATTGAGGAACCCCGAAATTGGGGCCAATATGTGGGCAGCTCACCGAATGTTGTGGAGGAGAATGAGGTGTCATGATCTCACCGGGATGTGGTGGCCCGGGTGAGAATCAGGATGGATGATGGTTTTGGTTTTTAACCTCATGGAGGATTCCTACGTACCATGCCTTGACATGGATCAATGTCCATATAGTTCGGGCATACATTTTAATGTCATGCGGGATGGGGGTGAACCGACGTGAAGGGGATCGGAACAACTGGGAGGTGGGCTTGAACCTCATGGAGGCTTCCTACGTACCATTCCTTGACATGGATCAAAGTCCTCATAGTTTGGGAGATGGGTGTCTCGGCGAACCGATGTGAATAAGGACCTTGGTCCTATGGGTGATGGGCTTGAACCTCGTGAGGCTTCATACATACCATGCCTTTACATGGATCAATGTCTACATATTTCAGGATGGTGCATGTCAGAGAACGAACATGAAGATGGACCTTGGTCTAGGTGGATGGTGGTCTTGGACCTCAGGGAGGCTTCATACGTACCATGACTTGACATGGATCAAAGATCACGTAGTTCATGATGGTGTGAGTCGGAGAACCAATGTGAAGATGGACCTTGGTCCAGGTGGATGATGGGATTGTACCTCAGGGACGCTTCCTGTATTCCATGCCTTGAAATGGATCAACGACCATGTAGTTTAGGATGGTTTTGGGCTTACACACTAGTATTCCCAAGGTTGTAATGGGGCTTAGAGCACCGACATGATGATGGTCAGGGCCAATGGTTGTTGGGCTTGAACCTCATGGAGGCTTGCGACATACCATGCCTTGACATGGATCAAAGTCCTCATAGTTCAGGTATATATTTTAACATCATGCGGGACAAGGGTGGTGTCATGTTCAATGCCTACTCTAACCCCATGTGAGTTGTGCTCGGTGTGAGAAGCAAAAGGAAGTAGAGAACTGATGATCATGCCGTGAAAGGTACGTCCATGGGATGTGGAGTTGGGCTTATGCGTGGAGTGGCCCAGGGAGAGAGATATTGGGACTTACTACAGGATAGAGACCTGATGGTGACAAAGTGCAGTAGGAGAGGGGTTTGGGACCGAGGAAAGGAGGATCCATGTTCCCTATCATGCCCTCCACTGGCATTGACATAGAATAAGTGAGGAGGAGAATGGGTGCTGCCTCCGGAAAGAAAAGCTAGGGGCTTACACCAAGGTTTCTACCCTTCCCCGTGGACAAACTCCACTATAAGAAGGAGGATATCATCCCCTGTGGGGAATATGAGGCGTGGATAATGCCCAAGGAGGGGGTTCCCTGTGTATGAGGTGTCGGTCTAGGTAACAGTTTAGCATCATATATTGAGGACGATGTTGCTTGGTAATTTAACGCCCTTTAGCTCAGACGGGTTGGTTTACTTCGCACCCCTAGAACTTACATAACCAGTACCCTCTACTCCTTGTGGGAGGGAAGGCACCGGCAACGCCGAACTGAGGGGTTGTCATGGATTGAACCATCGAGTGGTCCATGTTAGCGTGGATATGAGAAGAAGTAATAGCCATTAGCATGCCTATGTGAAGAAGAATTAGAAACCGCAACACTACGGGTGGTATCGTTCATGGGACTTTGAAGTCACACCGTGCAAACCTGGAGGGTCGCACGCAAAAAGGATTTTCCAAGAAGAGGAGTCCATAGGCAGGGGCCTTGTGGAACTCTGTCACTCCGCATGGCGAAGGCCACTTGCGAAGGGGTGTACTTCGTGAATTGAGCTGCCTTAGCCTTAGCATGGGGCGAATGTTCAAATGGGAGTTTCTTAGCGAAGTGGAAGGGCATTCATGGAGCATAGCCTCACGGAGCAACGGTGCCTCGCAAAGCAAGGTGTCATGAAGTAATGTTCTTCACAAATTAGAGAGATCTTGCCTTCGCATGTGGACTATGTGTACATGAAGGGTGTTTCACGAATCATAAATGTTCCCTGATTACCCGTGTCCCCTTGGGGATCCTATTCCTTTGTGAAAGCCCTTAGGATTCGTGAAAGGCATCCCTCTCAGAAGAGGGGATCAAAACGAGACATTGTAAAGGCACTTCACGAAGCAGAATTGCCTCACATAGATCCTGGTTCACCGAGCGGAAGAGTGCAAAGTGATTCAGAAGATGATAAGCTGAATGGTCAGATTGTTCGTCCATTGGGCTCAGGGGGAACCTGGTATTTATAAGCAAGAGGAGCCACAAAGCGGAGCTCAGATGGTGTGAAGAGGGTTCGGGTGACTTCGCAGTGGGCTCGCGAATGTCAATTGGGGTCGCGGAACGCCCCGCCTGTGTTACTTTGAGGTGGCGTCGCAAACGTCAAATTTTTTCATTGATCGTCACACCTCCCTTGCTTCACTACGTGCTCACGAACTCCAAGTGCATTCACAAAGCATCCATCCTTTTTTACTTTGTGGAGGCTACGGTGCTGGGGGGACGCTGCAAAGGGGCTTCGTGATGCAGTACATGGGGCCATCTGGGGGTATCTCTTCATTCCACATTTTGGTGCCAACAAATGCCCCCCCCTCAGACTTGGATGCGCGGAGAGATCAAGGGTCTAATTCTAATAGAAATATCCAAAATAATCTATCATTCATGGTGCGGATTCACAAGGCAGGATCGTGAGGTAGACATGGGACGTGCAGGTAGGGCGCGCCGCGAAGCTCCGTGCAGACTATACTCGCTACGAAGTTCCAATGGTCGTCGCTTGTAAATAAGGGCTCTACCAACACTTTTGTCCTTTCCTTTCTCAGTGATCTTGTCTTCTTGCACTCTTGATTCACGATTCTCCGCATACTCTTAGAGTGATCACTACGAATCAGGTCTTTGTGGTGCATAGTGAGTCCTTGACTCCACATTTGCGCACTGCGATCTAGCTTTGAAACGCCGAGGTAGCGCCCCACGAACAGTCTTCACGAGCGGCCATCGCAAAATCACTTTGTGAACGATCTTTGAGAATCATCCAACCAAACATCAACATTCGAAAACTCAATAGACCATCAAGAAGCTGTCCAGGGGCTCCATGCGGATGTTGCCCGGAGTGATGAAATGGAGAACAGCTTGGGGCTAAGAGAGCTAGTTCGAAGCCACTCGAACCATAGTTCTTTGGTGGAGCTACTGTCAGAGAGCCAGAAGTTTTATCTGATGTTCAATAGGTTACCATTGTATGGATTAGGGTTTAGGGATGACATCTTCATCCCTATAGTAGGTAGGGATGAGCTAGCTTACTAGTTCTGGAGCACGCCGTGTCAGCACCGATGGATCAGGGTGCCCGATGGTCATGCCCGAGAGGATTTCATGCATGTCAACACTGAATGCCTATATATTCATCTAAACAATGTCGATGGGAGATCATTGCAGCAAGAGACGTCCCCTCCATTGTATCTAACCATCCTCAAGGCGGTGCTGGGGAACCCGAAGTAGGGGTGGTCTGAGGAATGGGACCTGCACCAGTGCGGAAAATTCACCAACAATTGGGATTGGGACTACTGGGTTGGCACTTTGTGAAAGGATTTTGGAGTGGATCTGAGAAAAGTGGGGCTCTATGAGGTGGCCTGGGCATCCCAGTTCCATATCTACCAACCGAAGTAGATGATGTCAGAGTTGTTGAGCTGGTGGTCACCGGGGACGAATACCATTCACCTGCATCATGGGGAAGTCAAAATCAGCCAATGGGATGTTAATCGGATCTTGGGGGTCCTGATATTGGTGGTGATGTACGATGAATTCCTCCCGGCCATGGGTGTGTGGGAGGATCCGGAGGATATGCCGCATCTAGCGATGGAACTGATAGAGCTCATGCCCAGGGAGGACAAGGAGGTGGTGAGGGATGTCCACTTCAAGCACTGGTTCAAGAAGTTCTTGAACTTCCCAGAAAGCAGGCAGTTCCCGGTGAGGCCTCGAACTTTCCCAAAGGGTTCCCGGAGTAAGGAAAACTCATACTGGCAGATGGTGGAAGATAGCCAGTGGAAGACCTGGGGGTTCAGTGTCAGCACTGAAAAACAACCAATAGTCAGGCTGATGGAATTCATCACAGCCCTTATCTGTGGTTGGATCCTGTTGGTGAGGGATACAAACATAGGAGTGTGGCCAAGCACTTTCGTCATGGAATCTACTTTGGGGATAGAAGGGCGGGTCAATCGTGGGTTACCGATGCTCGCCATAGTCAACAAGATGTTGTGGAACATCTGCGAGGGGAAAAGGCCGTATAGGGTATGTGGGCCATTCCACCTCCTGTACGGGTGGATGGAGGCACACATCAGGGGGATCTACGAGTATCTAAACCCCATCCCACCTCTGAGGTTGAAATTTAGTCCCACGATCTTGAATTCCACAGGGTGCTTTCCGACCTACCTGACTGCACCATCGGTTCTAAACCGAGTATAGAGGGTGGAGGAATTAAATTTTCATCTCTTCCCCCTACCAACAGGGGCCTTCACAGATGATGTCCAGGGAAAGGAAGAGCACCGAGCCTACCTCCTGGCCTTTCAAGGTGGAGTCCTGGTGGCCAGGGTGGACCGCGAGCGCATCTGCGAGCCGTACACCCCACACTGGTTCGCTAGGAAATTGTGGTGCTTGCAGTGGCTAACCCCAACGGTCTACCTGAGGGTGCACTATGAGGATCACTCATGTGTAATGAGGGAGATGTGGCTCATGTTCACACAGGAAGAAAAAAATATGCAGAATGTATTGACTCCACTGAATGATGTCCTTGGGCTAAGAAAAGAATATGCCCAGAGCTGGGAAGCGGCCTACCAGGGGAGACGCTGAAGCGGCCAACCATCCTGGTATGTGAGGGAGAGCTTCCCCAAACTCGGGGTTGAGGCCGGAATGTGACATGGGCATCCAGTAGTGGTGGGGCTACTGTAGCGGTGATGCCCACACCAGTTGAGGAGGGAGCAGCGGTAGCGGGTACGGCATCGGTCGTGGAGCCGTTGGTCCCAACGGAACATATTCATCCTGAGGGGCGACCACAGAGAGGGTTCAGTATGATTTCCACTCCGGCCCTCGGGAAACGGCTGCGCTGCATGGACATGCTGAAGAATGTTGTCTTCTCGGAGGCCTGGGTTATTTGGGAGGTAAACTGGGAATTTCTTGTCCCATCCGAGTTATGGAAGCACCTCAACCACATCGAGATGGGCTTTCCGGAGATTTGACCTATTAGAGATGTCTTTGCAGTATTCTAGGCAGAGGCAGAGCAATAAATAGGTGATCTAGAGGAATTCATCCATTCTCGGGGTGCCATGCACCACGATGACAGACCGAGTTAGGGTGTTAATGGATTGCATGGTCCCTCCACAACTGGTGGCCACTGATCTGAGGGAGAACTTCCCCCTACCAGACGAATCAAACGAGTCCTCCTTGGGAGACGAGGATTGTAGGGAGAGTCTGTTGGAGGTGGGAGAAGTCGGCGGCCAATCCTCAGATATCAAAGATTTCATGGAGTCACTTGACGTAAAATCCCATGTTCCTTCTTTAGAGAATGACCTTATGTCACATTGGATTACTTACCTACGTCTGTACTTTGCAGGAGGACCTTGTGCATAGACCTCGTTCTCTCCCCTCATCGGGCACCGACACGGGACCTTTAGGATCGGCACCAGTGGCTGCATCAACCTCCGCATCTGGCGGGGCTAGGATAGTCTAGGTGGCTCCCCTGGAGTCTCCAGACCTACCAACCTTATATGGGGGGCCACGTCTCGGGGTTCCGATGACATCAGCCCAAGAGCGAGACCAGGGATTTTCCCTCTGTAAGTCTTCTCTACTGCATTCAAAGCTGCCATCCCCTGACCACATTAACTGGCATTCATGTCCCCTTCTTGGTGTGTAAAGTCCTTCAATTGGCGTGGGTTGTTGCGGTGATGTTGGTATGGGCTTCTGGTAGTGCCCTTTTCAGGGGCATGCCGATGGTCGTGGAGGTGAACATCTAGCCTGACCGAACCACAATGCTCCCGACCACCAGCGGGGGTGCCCGTGGTACTGCGCCTGAGATCATCGAGGTGGGATCTGATGATGAGGATCAACCAGATGATTCATTCCCCGCCACGCCCGATCTGACGCTAGACGTGGACCCAACTGAGGTGTTTTTGGGGGCATTCCCTGCATACGATCCTTCCAATCATGCCGACTAGGATGAGACGGCCTCTAACAAGGTGGACTGCAAAATAGTCCTTCACTGATCGTAGAAGTAGATCACGCGCTTCATCAATGACACCCCCCAAGTTCTCTAGTTGAATGAGATGGACAGACTTTGCTCGTGACTGCACGAACTGTGCGCTAGTGGAGTGGATGTCTGACGTCCTCACATGCACATCCAAGATCTTATGGCGGAAAAGAATCGGGAGTATGACCATGCCCTTGGCATGGGTTTGCAACAGAGGAAAGTGGTGAACATCAAGAGGCTCTAGAAGGCTGAAGATGAGGCCCAACGGCTGCAAAACTAGGTGTACAAGCAGTTGACCTCCCTCAATGCGCAATCTATGCCAATATCATGACTAACGGCCCATCTGGTAGAAGCCAAAGAGAGCCTGAGGTGAGCTTCTGGGGAGATGATACTCATTCAGGCTGACGTGGAGCGATCCTAGTACTTTTGTTCTTTGATTATTTTGAATTTCATAGCATGCATGAGTTCTGCTGTTTACATTGGTTTTTGCACCCTTATGATGTTTGCGGAGCATCCAGCGACCAATCCCTAAGATCATGTGGGTCATGCCCGATGTGAGAAATAAGGGTTGGCTACCTCATCACCCCATCCAAATGTAGGAGTGCAAACAAAGCTTCAAGCTTCAAGGGTTTGGACAACTAGTCAGGATTTCTAGGAAATGGGAGAGGCCAGGTTAGAGAATGAAGTTCTCAGAATAGCCGAATTACCTTTTTCCTCACGTGCTCTTGTGTACGAACGGTGTAATTCCATGGGCTCTGAAATCAATCTGAACAGATGGAAATAGGAAGTGTGAATCATGATAACTGGGATTCGGAACATTTTGGGGGTGGCAGGATGATAATGAATAACTATTGACTCCATTTGAAACACAATATTCTTATTTTATTATGCTAGAGTGGGTATAGAAAATGAGGGTTGACTGTTGACCATGTTCAAAACATGGGAACTATCACAAATTCCATCTGTTTGTCTTCCAGAATGTTGGCCTAGGATAGTAGGTGGGCCATAGGCCGAGAATCCATTCTATTAGGGGTTCCTCCAGACATGAAAGAGGACGAGGGTCCGAATAAGGGGCATGCAAAGCGTGGAACGTGGAGTGAGGGTTTGTTAGAATAGAATCCAACATTCTTGAAATTGCGCCATTATGGAGGATTCACATTGGATGGGCACATCAGTTTGATCATGGATCATTCCTTCTTTCAGATAGGGCCTCTCTGGAGAGGGGGATGTCGCTTCCCAATGCCATCATGGGGCATCCCGAACTTGTTCGGGGCAAAATTGCAGTTCCATGGTTTCCCACGAGGGGTCAGGCCAGGAGCCGGAAATGGGGAGGAACAGGACTTATGATTCTTGGGGCTGGACCCCAGGAAAATTACCAGGGTGTCCCTACATATCCCATGAGTATGGGAATCAAGCCGTACATAGTTCTGAAGGCATAGTGTAATCATAGAACAATTGCGGCAAGTGAAATACTCTCTCGCAGAGGCTCTGGTACATCCCATGACTAACATGGGGCATCCTAAACTTGTTCAGGGTAGAACCGCAGTTTAGTGTCATGCGTTGAGGACATATGGACTCCTCGAGTTTAACATAATATGATAGGATGTGAAGTGAAAGGGAAGATATCAGGGAGTATGTGGTGTGGCCGCTATGAAACTGATGTGAATGAGGACATGGAGTCCAAATCACATCATGTATCCCTGGAGAGAACTCTTCATATTGAGGGACCAAGAGTGAGAATTAGGTCAGGCCTGAAGTAGAGTGGTCGGGCATTCCTATGTACCCCATGAGGATGCAAATCAAGCCATGCATAGTTCTGAGAGATCTAATTAACATCCTGCGGGATGATGGGAAGCCTGGCCACACCAGTAGACATCCTACCAAAACTACTAAGCCCACGTGAGTCATGCTCGATGTGGGAAACAAGAAGTAGTGGTGGGACTGTCCTGAAACAGGAAAGGACATGCTAGGATGAAGGGATGCTTAGTGAATACTGGCCCAATGATGCTAGCTCGTCCATGAAGCGCACCTAGACACGCAAAGAGATAATTTTGAGTATGTCAGAATTCCACTTAAACATGAGGAAGTGGAAATGTGTGAATCATGATGCCCAAAATCTAGACCACAATGATGGCGGTGTGAAGACGGAGGATAACTGTTAACCGTGGTGGAAACGCAGCATCCACATTGCGTTAGCCTGGAATGGGGACAAACAAATGAGGGTTGACCTTTGACCATGTTCGAAACATGGGCCCATGTCGCAAATTTCATCAAAGATCCTTAGGGGTGTTGGCCCAGGATGGTAGGTGAGCGGATGCGGCATGGGACCAGGCCATTAGGGGTCCCTTAGGATGTGGAAGAGGATGAGGATTCAAATAGGGAGCTCATGAATATTGGATATGAAATGAGGGGAATGTCCCCATGAAACTTCCACACATCGGGCTCTTTGTCAAGAAGAATATAAACATAGAAACAAGACATATTAGATAGAGGGAGTCCAATACCATCAAATAGGAAGATCTTGGTTTAGGGTCCTAGAACTCAGACCAAGATGGTAGGAAACACGGGAGGCGCGTGGTGGGGTAACAAAAAATACCCTACGTGAATGGGAACTAGGGGTTCCGACCACCACGTGATCCTTGGAGAGGTTTTAGGTCAAGGGACCAAAAATGAGAGTTGATCTGGGCCTGAGGCGAAGTGTACAGGCATTCCTAAAATACCCTAGGATGATGGGGATCAAGCTGCACGTAGTTCTGGAGGTGGCACTATAAGGTACCAATGTCAGGGAAAAGGGAGCGTGCAGATGTGGCCCTCGCACCAAGAGAAGTAGGATTTGATAAATCTTGTTCTTAATTTAAGGTGAGTGGTTTTTTTGTGAAGTGACATGCCTAGGGTAGCAGTCCCTAGAATCGACCCATGAATTAATCCATAGTAGGCATTGACAAATGGTATGGTGTGTGACCAATAAAAAACATGGTGTCCCCTTGAGTGAGGATATCACGTTGTAGTACCATTTTTCATCATGCGGCCAGGATGATCATATCACAGTTTAGGGTCATGTGGTGGGACTAAGCATGCATTTTATTGTTATGCAGCACAGACATAACAGAGATGATGCTAGGAGGGGAATGTGTACGGCGTAGTAAAATATACCCGATATGAATGTGTAAATGATCCCATATCACATAGTACGCAATTCTGATAGGGTAAGATTGGTCCAATGGGCCCAAATAGGGGTAAGAGCGAAGGGGGTAGGAGAAACTAGCTCCCAACTGAGCTGGACCCAAAACCTGGCCTCTGTGTGGTCCTACGTATCTCATAAGGATGGGAATCAAGCCGTACATAGTTCTGAATAAGATCTTACTTTATAGTCTTAGAGCTAGGACCATGGATAGGGTGCAAACCCTCCATGTTAGTGCAAACCTCAACCTGATCCCTAAGCCCACGTGAGTTAAACTCAGTGTGGGAAAGAAGATAAGTGGATGTCTTTTGCAATACATGGAACGCACACCAAAGGTAAATCAGTGCGGAGCCCCGAATGATGTCCCTATTGCAGCTTTGGTCCTCCTAATGTGCAGATGTGCAGTGAGGAAGAGTACCAAGAGTTTCGACGTTCTACTTGGACATGAGAAGGTGGAGAAATATGTGAATCATGTAACCAACATTTCGGGCTTAATGGGGCTGGCGTGGCGATGGAGGATAACTGTTGACCGTGTTTGAAACATAGTATCTGTATCGCATTAGCCTTGTGGGAACAAAAAATGAGAATCAACCGCTGACCATATTCACAACGCAGGATTTGTATCAATTTGTTGTCTGAAACCCTCGGGGGTGTTGGTCAGTGACGGTAGGAGAGCCTTTAGGCATGGTATCCATGCAGATTTTTGTGGGTCCCATCGGGTGTGAGAGGTGATGGAAGCCCTAATGAAGGGGAACAAAATGCCTGAAATGTTGGTGGAAGCATGTCCGAGAAAATCCGACATTCGATGTACTAAACTAGAGTACCCTTAGGAACATTGGTGAAACACCGAAAATGGGCGATGAGGGAATTCGTGAGGGAGACATACATGGCATGGTTGTTAAATTTCTGACATGAATGAGGACAAAATCTCATGTCGTGACATATACTCTCCTCTCCAGGGAAGGGTAGGCCATGGGGCCAAGGTGAAATAGGGATCTCCAAGAGATGGGGCTAGACCCGAAGTCTAGATATTCGGGTGTTCCTACATATCCCATAAGGTTGGTAATCAAGGCACATGTAGTTCTCAAAGGAACTTGGGGGTAAGATACCCCAACGAGGGGGTGTACGGCATGGAGAATAACCCGAAGTGAATGAGGACATGATCCCACATCACACCGTACATTCTGATAAGAGAGAATCTTGGCCGGGGCCCGAAAAGGCCAAGGGGCCTGAGGCTGGGCCTCAGTCAAGAAGGCCTGACCAACATGCAGTTTAATGTATTTTAGCGAGGATGAGGGTCGGGGGCCCGAGAAGGCCCAGGAGACTGAGGATGGGCCTCTGTCCGGGAGGCCTGACCAGCTTTCAGTTTAATGTCTTGCAGTGAGGATGAGGGTCGGGGCCTGAGGCTAGGCCTCAGTCAAGGAGGCATGACCATCTTGTAGTTTAACATCTTGCAGTGACGATGTGGAGAGGATAAGGTACCTCATCCAGTGATGTGTATGGCACGGTTCCCAACCCGACGTGAATGAGGAAATAATCCCATAACACACCACACAATCCCATAAGAGACAACCTGGGACGAGGGCCCAAGAGTGCCAAGTGGCATGAAAGTTGGAACCGCCCGGAGGGACTTAATCACATGGAGATACAACGGAGCATAATTAACCGCTACACATGATGTTTGGGACATCTTGGGGTGGTCCTAATGATCTAGGAATGTTGTTGACCATGTTCGAAACATAGCGTCCCTATAGAGACCATTCAGGAGTGACAAATGTGCATCGACCACTGACTATATTCGAAATGTGGGACTTGTATCGGCTTGTTACCCAACATCGTTGAGGGTGTTTTCCTGAATTGGTAAGTGAGAGCCCTTAGTCCTAGCATCCATACCATTCAGGGGCCCTTCCGGACGGGTAAGGTGATGGAATCCCAGTCAAGGAGTGGGAGAAGAATAGATGTACCCATCTCTCAAAGAGGAAAACATCTCTAGGAAGCGGGAAGTACGGCCAGATCAAGGTTAGCTTGACATGAATTGGGGAAAACGTGCACCCTCTCCATACATCTTGACCCGAGGGAAAGAACCCGAAATTTGGGCTAGGCCAACAGACAAAATGTCTGGGAGTTCTTACATATCCCATGAGGATGGGAATCAAGGCATACATAGTTCTTGAAGTCCATGAAGTTTAACATCATGCGATGAAGAAGTGGGAGGATAGAAGAATGTGAGTGGGCACATGGTGCGACCATTATAATCATTGTATGAGTGGGTCTAGGGAAACCTACACCATATCATACGAGGATACTCCGAGAAAGCTATACCTAGGGGGGATAGTCGAAGAGAAGAGTTTGGGGATAGGCTCAAAATGAGGCATCTCAGTGTTCCTACATATCCCATGTGGATGGGAATCAAGCCACACGTAGTTATTGAAACATAGTTTATCGTCATGCTGGGTGATGCGTAGTTTAAATTCATGCAGGACTAGACAGTTTACGGTCATGCAGGGCCATCATAGATTATAGGGTCATGCGGGACCATCCAGTTTAAGGTTGTAATGGACCATCCAGTTTATGGTCATGCCGGACCCACCAGTTTAAGGTCGTTCCGGACAATTTGGCCTAGGAAAATTATTGCTTGAGAAACTTGTCATTGGTGGGATGAGTTATATGATCACCATCCTTGGTACCAGAGAGTATGCTCCATTGGGGTAAACTATGTGGACTATGTAAGGTCATTCCCATTTGGGCTCTAAATTGGGTGGCTTCTTGCCAAGGATCATTGGTTCTCGGAGGGCCAATACCAGGTTTCCATGCAGAAAGGAGCAGAGGTGAACCTTCTTATTGAAGGAACAGGCCATCTTATTTCGATGCCTTTCCAGATT
Organism: Viscum album; assembly: GCA_963277665.1. Lineage (NCBI taxonomy): Eukaryota > Viridiplantae > Streptophyta > Magnoliopsida > Santalales > Viscaceae > Viscum > Viscum album. The sequence continues at coordinate 251,508,613 of OY728139.1, forward strand.
CTACAGGGCAAGAAGCCTCTTCTCGTCAAGTGATTCCAATTCATCTAGATGGATTTCGGCCACTCTATCTGGTTCTTGCTGGTCATAGACTGCAGTGCGTAATAAAGGTAGCTTGATATTGATGGATAGGGCGGCCTCATCCCCGTAAACCAAGGAATAAGGGGTCACCTGGGTGGAGTTATGAGTCATCGTCCAATAAGCCTAGAGAGAGTTGGGGAGCTTATCCACCAAGTTCTTCTTGTTCTGGCCAACCATTTTTTGCAAAATGTTGTAGAGGTTTTTGTTGAATTCCTTGATCTGTCGATTTGCCTGTGCGTGATAGCAGGAGTTATGGTTCAAATGGATATAGTACTTGGCATACAATTTCTTCAGATCGGATTCATGGAAGATGGTGTCGTTATCGGTGAGGACGGCATGAGGAACCCCAAACCAGTGGATGATATTGTAGCTCACGAATTCAATGATGGAACAGTCTTTGACTTATTCGAATGTAATTTCCTCTTCCCATTTGGAAAAGAAATTTGTGGTGGTCAGGAATAACATACATTTGGGAGCTATCGCTGGTGGATATGGTCCCATGACATCGAGTCCCCAAACCACAAATGGCCAAGAGTACTTGGTAGAGTGGAGAGGTTCTATCGGCCAATGCAAGAAGTTATAATGCACTAGGAATGCATTAAAGCTCTTGGAAAACTCAATATAATCATTGATCATAGAGGGTTAGAAGTACCTGAGTCTTCGGATCTGATGGGACAGCTTCAGCACAACCTGGTGGGCACTACAAGAACTCGCATGAACCTCTTTCATGACCTATAGAATCTCGACTTTTTGAATGAAACAGAGGAAAATTCCATCAAAACTATGCTTATAGAGGATCTTCTCAAGACTGGGACCACTCTATAGGGTAAACTGCATCGCGCGGCTTCCGATTCGCTCATGATCGGCGCGATCAAATGGGAGGAAACCATTTTGGAGATACTCTACAAAAGGGTCTCTCTAGTCGGGATTCATTTCATCCACTAAATCTGAAGAACCTGGGGCTCCTAATGTGGAGGATCCGGCGGTAATATGTCTTACTCGTAGGCCGTTGTAATCCTCTGGGGTGACCGGAGCAATGAATATCCGGTGGGCCACATGTATAATCAGATCATCCTACTCAGGATCTGCAAGTGATGTAGCTAAGCTGGCCAAAGCATCTGCTTGACCATTCTACTACTGAGGGACATGGGTAACCTCTGGTTGGGAAGGGAACTGGGCCATTAGATGGAGGGTGCGCTCAAACAATGGTGCGAGCTATGGCTTTCGGACAACATAGCCACAGTTAACTTGCTTGATGACCGGCTCGGAATCCCCTTTCACATGAAAATGGGGCACGTTGATCTCAAGGTCCAACTCGAGACCAGTAATAAGGGCATCATACTCTGCCTCATTGTTGGTGCAGCCTTCAGACAACATGAATGAGTATGGAAAGATGGCATGTGCTGGGGTAATGAAGACGATACCCAGGCCCACTCTATTGAGCCTAGGATCATTCAGCCTCCTACAAGCGAGAATCTAGGTGGCACCGTCAAAGTGAAACTACCATCATGGGATGGTTTGATCAACTGAGAGTATTGCCTCATCATGAAATTCCATGTCCAGTGACTGATCAGCGGAGGCTGGATGGGTAGCTAGAAATTATGCCAATGTCTGCCCCTTGATGGCCTTCTGAGGCACGAACCTGATTTTGAACTACTGCAGGATTATTGCCCACAGTGTTAGATGGCCAGTCAACATAGGGAAATTCAGAATGTACTTCAGCAGGTCTACCCGGGAGAACAGTTGTACCTCATTGAGCTACAGGTAATGTTGTAACTTCTGCACGACAAATACGAGTGCAAGGCATCTCTTCTCAATGGGGGAGTATCTGGTCTCTATATTGAGAATCATGTGGCTGAGGTATTAGAGACTATTTTCTATCCCCTCATTGTTCTTCTAGGTGAGAAGGGCACTGAGATAATGGTCCAGGGCAGTGACATACATGATTCACGGCCTACTGGAGAAGGGTGGAATCAAGACTGGAGGCTGGAGAAAATATTTCTTGATTTCCTCAAACGCGTCCTGGAACTCCTCGTCCCATTCATAGGTGGGGCCCTTATTCATGATCTGTGAAAAGTGCTTACACTTGCCCGCCAGATTCGCAATGAATCGGCGTATGTAGGCTAAGTTGCCTTGGAGACCTCGAAGCTCCCAAATATTGCTCGGGGGAGTCATCAAGATGATTTCCTTGATCTTATCTGGGTCGATCTCAATGCCTTGGTACCTGACAACAAATCCAAGAAACTTCCCAGAAGCGACCCCGAAGGCACACTTCAACCGGTTCATCTTCATGTGGAAGGAACGGAGAAAACCGAACACTTTTTCAAGGTCCTTGAGATGGTCCTAACATTAGTTAGATTAGATCACTAGATTGTCCACATTTCATTCCACCAATGTTTCGATGATTGGGTTGAATATGCGATGCATGGCTCGCTGATAGGTGGCACCTACATTCTTCAGGCCGAAGGGAAAAACCTAGTAACAGAAAGTACATTGGGGTTCCCTGAAAGCTATGGAATCTTCATCCTTGGGGGCCATATGGATCTAATTATATCCAGAGTAACCATCCATGAAGTAGAGGGCTTGGAATCCAGCTATAGCGTCGATCAACAATTCTGTCACCGGAAGGGGAAAATCATCCTTCGGACAATGACGGTTGAGATCTCAGAAGTCGATAGAGACTATGATCTGTCGGTTCTTCTTTCTAACTGGCACAATGTTGACTAGCCACATAGGGTACTAGACCTCCTTTACAAAGTTGAATTTAATGAGCTTTTCAACTTTGGCCTTGACTATGGCACCTTGGGAAGGGTTCATTTTTGTGGGAGGATACATGAACTTGTGATGGTTTGTCGGGAGACCGAGATGGTGGACGACTACCTGAGGATCTAGTCCTGGTATCTTTTCATAACTCTAGAAAAACACGTCGCGGTGCTGTTTATGGAATTCCATGTACTTCTGTTGCTCCTCAAGTGACAAGACGACACTAATCAAAATGGGTCTCGGATCTGCCTCGCTACTAAGGTTCACCTGTACCAGTTCATCAACTGTGGCAGATACGCCTTCTTCAAAGGTAGGGGGAGTATCCTCCAAATCATCTTATTCGCTTGTCGAGGAGGGATTCACAGTGGGTGAGGCTTCCCCATGATTTTAGGAACCTGATGGGAGGATGGTACCAGCCTGAACAGTAGTGGATAGCGCATCAAGAGATTCACACGTCACTGAGACCGTGGAGATAAAGGCGGTTGATCCAATCCCATCGGTCCTTTGGCCCAGGGGGGCTATTCTTGATGATATCAAAGCAATAGTGGTGCATTGGCATGAGCCGGTTAATCCCAGATTAAAAAAAGAGACAAGTATGACATACTGTCGTTTCCATGGGGCAGACGTCCCGATACCATACAGGGGTAGGAGGTTCCAGGATCACCAGATCCTGGTTTGTGTAAGAGTATGAGGGGTTTTTCTGCTGTCACTTGGACATGGGAAAATATCGTCCTCTTATACTCAAAACAGCAAATAATTTCCCCATGTTGGGGGGTCGTGGCCTCCAATCGATGGATTGGGAAGACATAGGCGTCATCCAGACCTGCCCAGGGGTTACTGGTGACTGGGTCAGGTTCAAACTCACATGCTAGAACCTGCTTATCCTTGCTCTAGTAATATGAAGAATCTCGATAATGGGATTCACAAGAGGAGAAAGAAGATGCATCACTATGGAGTACGGCTACTTGACCATTAAGGGAGTACTTGAGGCACTAGTGATACAATGATTGGACCATCACATGCAGGTGGAGCCATGTCCTGCCCATCAATTCATTATACGTGGTGTCTTGGGAGACGACCATAAATTCAGTACTGGCAACTAGGCCACTAAACTGGGTTTTCAAACAAATATTACTGATCGGGGTCTGATATGTCCTATCATATCTATGGATCCTTATATCATAGGTATTATGTTCATCTTCAGATAACCACGTCTTTTGCAGCATCCATGTCAGGATAAGGTCGATCCCGTAGCTGGTGTCAACGAGACAGCGGCGAACATCAACGTCGTTGAATTGGCCGGTGATGTATATCATGCGAATGTGACCCTTTATGGGAGAGAATTCATCCTCTCTGGAGAACGAAATGATGGCCTGGAATTTGGTAGTCTCAACTGCTTCAGCATGAAAGGCTTCTGCATCTGGTACCTCCATCTCAAACTGGAGGGGGCTCCATAAAGTCTCAGCGAGGGCCTCACGCATATATGAAGATAGGAGGAGGGCTTCGAGGAAGGAAATCCTCACTGGGATGCTGTCAAGGTGCTTAAGAACATCATAATTCTGTGTTAAGAATGAACTTCTTCTCATAGGTGTCTGCTCTACGACTGGAGGCACGGTTGGCCCTGTCGGCTGGACCGACGACTGGCTGGTGCTGGGAATATCCCACTGCTCACTAGTTGAAGCCTAAAGAGTATCTTCCAGATGAGGTCTGAGCTCCTGAGTTCGACTTGTAGTAGGGAGAAGTTGCTCATGGTATGGCTGAAGTGGCTCTGCCTGATACAGTAGCACAAACGGTGGTGAAGGATGACCTGGTGACACTAGATGAAGAGGTTGCGAGTGTTGAGCTCTATGTCTGGCATGTCGTCTGGTCATATTGACATGAACGACCAAGATAGAGGTTCCAACCGGTGTGCCTTTATGACCCATGTAGTCGTGGCTCCACCGACATTGGCTTCAGCTGGGGACGGTGGGAAGGTTTTCCTGCTGTTCCCCCTCGTTCAGAGTCATATAGGGGTTTACCAACTCGACGGTGTTAACCAAAGCGTACACATGAATGTCACTTGAAGAATCATCCACCACTGGGCGGATTCTGGGAGGGATCCATATCTCAGGGGGCATGAATTTTCCGAGAGTGCGGGAAGACGATGGCTTCAGCGGGGCACGTTTCTTCTTCTTGCGCAGCCGATGCTTGCTCTTCTGGGAAGAGGCCGATTGAGATAATGATGGCAAGGTAGTGGTCACAGATTCTGAAGGCTTTGACTGATTCAGGTGTGCCTGAATGATTCCATGGGTGCATGAAACCATTTTACAGGCCATCCAGTCATCATACTTTTGGGATCCATGGTTGGGAACCTGCTGCCATTCACCTTCTTTGGTACTGCTATTTGACCTCACGAAGACACTCGCCACTTGTGTCGGGGCCAGGCCCAGCATTACTATATTGTTATCAACTTGGTCTTGAATCCAGTCCTTAAACACATAACACTAGTTGAGGGTGTGACCCAGAATCTAATGATAGGGGAATTAGTTGGGGTGATCAGTGAGATTCGCCTCTGCCGACCTTCTGCACCCAGGAAAGCATACAATCCCCTACTCGAGGGCACTACAGAAGTAACCAAGGACCTGATTCTCACTGAATGAGTAAGTATGGTGTCCTCGTTCTGGATTGGTATCCCTTGGATCTTGGCATTGATGGGGAGCCGGAGGGGCCTGTTGAGGAGGTGGACCATGATTGACCAGCCAGGGCGGTGGCGTCGCATTACGCAGAGGTGCCTGCCAATTCTGAGAACACTGTGGGGCTGGAGGCTATGCCTGAGGTTGAGGGCCTCTACGAGGTGGTGGGTCCAGCGCTACTGGTAGAAAATATAGCTTCCTGGGGGCCTCTATCTCGGCCACCACGGCGGGCTCGGCTCTGGCAGCCCTCCTTGATGGGATTGTAGGGGGAAACAGATGTGCCTTCCTGGCCTGGTGTAGGGCTTCTTCTAGGCTCTAGTCCTTTTATGAGATGTCTCAAAATAATTTGGGGTAGTTTTGAGTGAAGAAGGAGGGAAGCAGTTCCGTTTTGACATTCCCTATGCACATCGTCACTAATTGCTCCTGATTTAGTGGCATGTCAAGGGAGTATGTGAGCCCCTTCCACTGGGTGATGAAGTCCACAACTTGCTCATCAGGACTTTGTTTTCCATTGAAGAGGTTTGCAATACTAGTCTTCCATGTGGTAGAGCTGAACTGGTGAAGGAACTTCCTGCGATAGTCCTCCCAGCTGGTCATGAATCTGACGGGGAGCTGGTTGTACTATATGAATGTCGGCCCCTCGAGTGTCTGAACGCAACAGTGGACCATGGCGGCTTCCTGTTGTGTTAGAGTCCCCAACATGGGACCACACCTCTAATTAATGTGGGAATGGGGCTACAGTGGGTCCTCTATCCCATTAAAGGGGGAGAAGGTGGGATTCCTGAAACCCAGAGGTGCCGGTATGTCATCCAACCATGCCGGGTACAGTTTTCGATCTGGTGGGATTGCCACCTGCTGCATTTCCAATACCTCGAGGTGGGATATGAGTGCCTCCATAGGATCATCTGGGCTGGGGTCACTATCTTGACAGGGATCCCTTACCATGGGTGTGTTGTTGGGATTTTTGACATAGTAGATGGGTTCAGCGGCGGGTTGATCGATTGGTGGAATGGCCTGCGGGGAAGCTGGTGGAACCCGGGCTGGCCCTCTTTCTGTGAGTTCCGGCTTTAGCCCTGTCAGTGGGAGCAGCATGATTAGGGTTTCCCGGAAGAATCTCGATGGGGGAGAGTTGTTTGTGCCCCTGATACCCCAGTCTATAATCACCATAGTTGGGTCGTCGCTCTACAGATCATTCAATCAGAAGTTCGTTGACCAACCAATTTTTCTCAGATAGTTTCTAGCGCAATTAGGCCTACTCTAGGTCCAATTCCATCTTTTGTACTGAGGCGGATGGGTCAGAGTGTTCGATGGCTCTAAAAGGAACTTTTCCCTTACTGACATTATGGTTGAGTACTAACAACTCGATGGGTGCTAGGAGGCCTAGGAGGTTCCTCTGCTGATGAGTAATCCTCCCTGATGGGTCCAATAGGGGTTTCACACCCTCAGGTGGTAAGTGTCCATCGAGATACTCCAGCTCGTTCTCCTTGTCCACTATGTCAGCCATGTGGACCTTGACCCTTCCTAGGGTCATGTCCTCAATATCGCATAGCGAGTTGGGATGCCGTCGTATGGGGTTGAAGAGGAGGATAACATACTTCCCCCAGACGTGGACTTGCATGTGGGGGGTTTCTTCCCTGAGGATTTTGTGGAGTACCTTAATAATCAGAATGCATTCCTACTAGAGGGCCTCATGATGGCCTGGTGACTTAGGGAGCTGGGCCACTAGGAGTGTGGCCAGAATGACTAGATGGCACTGCTCACTGATGTATTCAAAATGCGCTTGGCTACTTGGATATACCACACACTGATGAAGGAGACTAAAATGTGTCACCTAGAGGGTGTAGCGAAGACACTCAACTTCCTCTGGGGTGAGGGACTCGGCTATGCATAAATCCTGCACTGCTATGGGCCAGAACTCCTTGGGGAAGTGGTCCCCTTGAAGGATTCTCCAGATGCTCCTCGGATCAATTTTACGGCCTAGACCTTGATTGCCCCACTCACCTGCTGGGGGTGGTTGAGGAACTGGCAGTGGTACTGAGGGAGACCGCTGGGACGGCAGGTTGTCCAGTGGGGAATACGGCGAATGGGCTAACTGGACGCCGATTCTTGGGATGTCCTCCGAGGAGTGTAGTGACTTGGCCACTACGTCTCGATAGGATGGCCTGACAGCCACCATTTCTAGCTCAGGGGCCAGGGCAGCTGGTGGTGGGTCGTGATGCTGCTCTCCTGCCATTGGTCCCAAGAATTGCTCTATGTGAACTCTTATGGAGGAAGAAAGATCTTTTGGCAATGGTGGTGGTGACTGCATGACCGTAACCTACGGGGCCTCCAGATTTTCATCCTCTTGGATAAACCTATGGAGGGAGGTGGGAATTTTGTGGACCTCGCATTCTGGATGTACATGTTTGATGTGCCTCATCCCTACCCCGCCCATTGACTCAGATGAGCTAGAGGTGGGTTCCTGAGCTGAGTCGCACTCCTCTTCAGAGTCTGAGAAGCAGACCAGTTTGACCTTCGTCTGTGCCTTCCCAGGATTCTCTTTGTGGCGGCGACGACCCGCCTTCCTTCCCATGGGTGGCTCTTCGGGATAGGGCTAATTTCCGACATGTGGTCCTTCGGTTTCCCTGGTGTTTGGGCGGAGAGGGTTTCCACTTGAGATAGTAAGGGTGTGAGGATCACCGTAAAAAATGTCAAAGGGGACAAGGGGAGGACATCCATGAATAGTACTTGAGTGGTAGAAACCTCTGTTGGAACCGGTGGGAGCATGGGGATGACCTCTATGCTTGGTGCCGGTAGAGCGAGGCTGACCATTACCCCCTGGTTGTCGGGGCACAGAGGACCTTCGCTAGTTGCGGAGAGAACGTAGGGAGGATCCCCACGTTGCAGAGAGACAGGACTGTGGGGCGGACCTCCGTACGTGGTGGCATCATTTCGGTTTGGCTCACGATGACCCCCGCTCATTCCTATGACAAGGAGAGTCGAACCATCCTGGTCGTGGGGTAGTTGGGGCCTCGATCCCGGTTGGGTATAAGAGATTCCCTTATTACTGTGTGTCTGGACTTGTTGATATGCGTTGGAAGTGGCTCGGGCCATAGTAGTTGTCGACATTGATGCCCCTTGGCAGGTTTCCCCAGCTTGTGCCCGACGCTGGTGTCATGTCAGGCGAGCTGGTCCTAGTGGTGCAGGTGCATAGGTTACCTGCTCTTCCGGCAAGGTTGGGCGGTGATGCTGACGCGACCAGGTGGGGGCCCTTGCTGGGAGCCCCTAGATTGGGTCTTTGACCGGGATGGGCCGGACGTCGCCCACCTCATCGGCGTAAGGCATGGATTCATCAAAGAGCTCCTAGGATAGCCTCCAAAAAACATTGAATGTTGGGGTGGGGAGTAGTGGCTCCTTGCACAGCCCTCAGGGGCGGTGTTGGCTACGGGGCTCAGATGCCTCCAGGTCTAGGCAGGCCATATCTCGGGTCAGGATTTTTCCCTCCTCCTCGTAACGACATACAAGGTCATTAATCAGCCTTTGTTGGATGAATCTTGATAGGGAGATTGGGAATGGGTGCCCCATGGTTGTGGATGCAGATGTCGTTGCGGCAGTAGTGGATCCACATGGAGCGGCTATGCTGGCATTTCCCCTGCCCCTGCGTAGGTGGGATGGTGGTGATCGCATTCCCATGGCAGCAACCTAATTCATAAGAAGCAGGGAGGTGGACTCTTCAGTGCTGAAAGGAAAAGAAATCGACAAATTTTTCCCCAGTTCCATTCAATCTTCCGTGGCTGGTAACAGGGATCCATGCTGACAACATCGCAGAATGGGATTCCCAACGTTCTACTACCCCAACATCTAGTGATTTTCATGCTAGGTCCACTATTTTCATGGCATGACCCATCGTCGGATGGCTGGATCCAGTGACATGTCAATCCATGGATGCCTCGAGCGTTAGTAATCTCAATATTGAGGAGAAGAACATTAATTTCGGGTACACCATTTCTGTTTCCGACGCTTTTTTTGGGGTGCACGCGTCCATCTTCTTGAGTGAGACAGGTGCGGCTTTTGTTACCTCGCATTCCTACTTTCCAAAGGATGGTGTCTTCCGTTCCTTGTTCAAGGACGTTTTCTCCATGACCGAAACGGGATGATGGGATGTCAGTTCTTCCTTTTGTGGATTCATCCTCAGAACTCGTCACCTAGTCCATGTCTCCCTCATAGATTTAATACGTTGTTTATGAAACTCTTCCCAGCGCCATATCTTTATGGACACCAGTTAATTACGCTGCTTCTGTCAGGACTTTCCAAGGGGTCTGGTCCGGGCAGAAACCTTCGTTTAGAAGAGTAGTCACAGTGGGCATCAATGGTGTGTCTGGATTCTGGGGATTGGTGTGTCTTTCTTTTGACCCTTATTATAGGGCTTCTCGAGGGCACAGAAGCCCAAGGCATCCCTCATCGAATGCGGGGAATTATATTCCATAGGTATGTATCTAAGGTTTTCCTTAGAATCCCATGTTTAATACAGGGTATGACACGAGTTTAACGTCTAGTGGGGACGGATCCGACTTTTCGAAACACTGATAAGAGTGGATCAGATTGGGGAACCACCTGGAGGGAACACTGATATTGGGGCCAACACATGGACGGATCCACAAATGTTGTGGAGGAGAATAAGGTGGCATGATCTCACCGGGATGTGGTGGCCTAGGTAAGAATCAGGATGGACAATGGTTTTGGGCTTGAACCTCATAGAGGCTTCCTATGTACCATGACTTGACATGGATCAAAGTCTACGTAGTTTGGGCATATAGTTTAACGTCATGCGGGACAGGGGAGAACCGCAGTGAAGGGGGTCGGAAAAAAGGGTGGTGGGCTTGAACCAAGTGGAGGATTCCTACGTACCATGCCTTTACATGTATGAAAGTCCTCAGAGGTCAGGATATGGGTGTGCTGGCGAACCGATGTGAATAAGGACCTTGGTCCGATGGGTGATGGGATTGAACCTCATCAGGCTTCCTATGTTCCATGCCATGACATGGATTAAAGTCCACATTGTTCAGGATGGTTTCTGTCATAGAACCGACATGAAGATAGACCTTGGTCTAGGAGGATAGTGGGATTGAACCCCAGGGAGGCTTCCTACGTACGATGCCTTGACATGGATCAATGACCACGTAGTTCAGGATGGTGTGTGTCAGAGAACCGATGAGAAGATGGACCTTGGTCCAGGTGGATAGCGGGCTTTAACCTTAGGGAGGCGTCCTACGCACCATGCCTTGACATTTATCAAAGACCACGTAGTTCAGGATGGTGTGGGGCTTACACTCTAGGCTTCCCAAGGTGTTAATGGGGGTTGGCGCACCGACACAGAGATGGTCGGGGCCAACTGTTGTTCGGCTTGAAATTGGTGGAGGCTTCCTACGTACCATGCCATGACATGGATCAAAGTCCTAGTAGATTGAGTATACAGTTTAACGTCATGCGGGATGAGGGTGGTGTCATGGTCAATGCTTACTCTAAGCCCACATGAGTCGTGCTCAGTGTGATAAACAAGAGGCATCTGAGACCTAACGATCATGTCATGAAAGGTGCATATGTGGGATGTGTAGTGGGTCTTACGCTTGGAGAGGGCTAGGGAGAGAGATATTGGGACTTACTCTAGAACGGAGGCCCGATGGCGACAAATCGCAGTGGGAGAGGTGTTTGGGACCGATGAAAAGGAGGATCCCCATACCATATCATTCCCTCAGCTGTCCTTAGCATAAAAGAATTTAGGAGGACCGGTGGTGCTACCTCTGACATGAATATCATGGGGATTACACCAAGATGGCTGCCCTTATCCATGGAAAAACTCCACTCCAAGAAGGAGGATTTCATCCCCCATGGAGACTAGGGGGCATGGAGAATGCCCAAAGTGGGTGGTCCCTATGTATGAGGCATGGGGACAGGTCACATTTTAACGTCATGTGTTGAGGATGATGGTGCTTGGCAGTTTAACTTCCTGCAGCTCAGATGAGTGGGTTTACTCCGCACCCCTAGTACATACATAAATGGTACCCTTTGCTCATTATGGGAAGGAAGGAACTGGAAACTTCATACTAAGGGGGTGTCAAGGAGCAAACAATCGATGGGTCCACATTAGCGTGACTATGCGAAGAACCAACATCCATTAGCATGCCTATACGAAGAAGAATTAGGTGGTGCAATGCTAAGGGCGGTATCGTCTAGGGGAATTTGAGGTCACACCGTGCAAACCTAGAGGGTCACCCAAGAAAAGGATTTTCCAAGCATAGGGGTCCATAGGCAGGGGCCTTGTGGAACTTTGCACTCCACGTGGCGTAGGGCACTAGCGAAGTGGTGTGCTTCACGTAGTGGATTGACTTAGCCTTAGCATGGGGCGGTGGTGAAAATGGTACATGTTGCGTGGAGTGGAAGCGTATTTGGGGAGCACTGCCTCACGGAGTAGAGGTTCCTCGTGAAGCAAGGTGTCGAGAAGCAATGTTCTTCGCGAAGTACAATGATCTTGCATTAGAATATGGACCATGTGTACATTAAGGGTGTTTCACGAAGCATAAATGATCTGTGATGACCCAGGTCCCCTTGGGGATCTCCTTCAAAAAAATCCCTTAGGATTCGTGAAAGTAAACCCTCTCAGAAGAGGGGATCAAAACGAGACAATGGGGAGGCACTTCACGAATTAGAAGTACCTGGCATAGCTCATGGTTCACCGAGCGAAAGAGTGCTTCATGATTCATGAGATGAGATGCCAAAAGTTTGGATTGTCCATCCTTTGGGCTCAAGGGAGCCTGGTATTTATAAGCAAGAGGTTTCACGGAGCAGAGCTCAAGCAGCGCGAAGAGGGGTGTGGTGGCTTTGTGGCAGGATCGCGAACGTCAAATGGGGCTGCGGAGCATCCTGCCTGTGTTGCTTCACAGCGGCATCGCGAACGTCAAATTCATTCGTAGAGCTTCCCGCCTACCTTGATTCATGGTGGGATCGTGAACGTCAAGTGCATTCATGGAGTATCCCACCTTTTTTTCTTCACAGCGGCCGTGGTGCAGGGGGGGGACTCCGTGGAGGGGCTTCGCGATGCAGTCTGTGGGGCCGTCTTGCGGCCTTCTCTTCCTTCCAAATTTTGGCACAGACAAGGAGGTTCAAAGAATGATTGATCCATTAAGATTTATTTTGGTTGAGAAAGTGTTTCACCCATCAATGAAAATGAATAATACATGAGAGGACTTGTTTCTTCACGTTCCTCAAGATAGAAGGGCTTTCTCATCGCTACAATGTGAATTATGTAATAGTCTTGAAAATGTGAAATACTAATGCGAAGAGGAAATTGATAGTGAATGACATCATGAGAAGGATCACCGCGATGGATTAAAACAAGGGATAAATCAACTTTCTCATTGGTCTTCTAGCCACACGGAGGGTTTCCATGGATCTCATCCAAAGATCTCCACTCTGGATTGACCAAATTTTCATGAAGCTAGCCTTAATGATGAAGTGTCTGATGACGAACTTCAGAATTACAACTACCACTACCATAATTTGGTAATGATAGGATATGATCTTGAGAAGAAAAAAATAAATGTATGAGGGTTTCATGGACTCCATCATTAAGAGGAGCCACATCACAGCTTAGCTCTTGATTTTCCAACAATTCTTAAAGAGACTTCTTCTAGGATGTTCTCTTATACATAGATGGGGCCACTTGCTGGGAAAGGTAGTTTTCACTGGTAGGTATATGTTCCTTCCTCAAAGTGGTTACTGGAACAAACCGATTACCTCCAATTAGAAAGGTTATATGTTCCTGATCTTGTTGTCTGTATGATATGGGGGAGTATGCCCCATGACCCTCCTGGACTAGAATAGAGGTATGCATCTTCTTCCGGATGGAATTTTGATGTGTCATCCCATGTGTGCGGACAGATTTATGTGTGTGTTCCCCTGATATTTCTGATGTAGTTGTTAAAATATCCTAACATGCTTCCATAATATGGTAAAGGCTATGTGTCTGCCATTTCTCCATTTATAAGATGTGTTTGGTGACTTCAGAAGCCGGAATGGTAATATACATCCATTAAAAATCTGGAGTAAGTTTCTATGCCTGCTCTTGTACCCCTTTTCCTATCAATGGATATTTTTAGAACTCATGTATGGGGGTAGAGAGTTGGGTCTGCCCTAAATTTGTCGTCGGAGCATTCCGAATGACTTCTCCAGGTGCTACCAAGCGAGTCTATTGGTAGCCTTCATGAACATAGGTAGGTGTATGTGCCTGCTGGATATTTTTCATCAAGTATGGTTGATGAAATTCCTTCAATACATGAAGATGGGACTACTGATATAATTTTTTACTGTAAATTGGTGCATGTTACTGTTTATCAGTTTCCACCACTTTAGATTGGAGGGCCTCTTTAAATGCAGTCAAACGAGCCTGATGACTGGATCATACCTTGTAAATAGAAATATGTGCCTATTCATGGTACTCCACTGGGTTTATCTGCTGGGATTGGTGGGTTGTTATCAGAAGAGTCAGCTGAGCATCCAAATTATGATGGACAGGGGTATGTGGCCACTCGTTGTTTTCCATAATGTTAAAATGATGGACTTCTCCATAGGAGGAAGAGGTGAGAACCTTATCCTAGTAAACTGGATGTTGTCCTTGGTGTTTCATATTGAATTCCTGGGTCTGAGAGACATGGGCCAAATGACCAAAGGCAACACCCCCATCATGTTGGGGGTACACTACCACATGATTCTAGCAGCGATTGCTGGTGGGAGTCCTCGGGAAGGACTCTTGAATTTTTGAATTGAGGTCGTGAGTGACCTCTTGATCCACCTCCCAGTAGTACAAGAGGGATTGATTATTGTGTTCTTGGGATAAAGACTTGAAATGGTTGGAGAATGTTGTTGGCACCATTTTCTTCTTGATCTTTGGTCATCGTTGGCCAGATGATCGAGGATTGTTGTTGACCTGGTGGGCCTGTCAAGCAGCCTCCAAAGTCAGGACTGTACCATACTAGCAATATTCCTTTTCCAACACATTAGAGACCCATTTTGAATATGTTGGGATGGTGATGATGTCATTCTCATAGATGGAGATCCAGCTTGGGCAGTAGTAGTGAATTTCACAGATGTTGTCTTGGAGAAAGCAATTCTTTATATTGAAGGGAATTCTATGAATACACTTGATAGACCATCAATATTTATTAAAGAATAATCTTTTTATATGGATATATGAATGATTAATTCCATTGCCTGTCCATTCAATATCAATTAATAGGGGCCTAATAGGTGAGTTACATTATTCACTTGGTTATGGATTCACGTTGGGTTCACCAATTTTCTATCATTGTTGCTTGAAACATGTTTTCTAGTTTTATTAATCACAATTTCCAAGCGGTTTCCATTGGATTTATTTATGGAACCAGAAACATCTAACAGTTCTTCATCCAAAGGGACCTGCTTTCCAAAGGAAGAAGTTCAATATGTTTTAAATTTACAATACATTATAATGTTCATTGGTCAAAAGGATGGGAGGTTAGACTCATCACACCCTTTTGAGGAGAATTATTCTCTAATCTCGATCTCTCTCTGTAAATTTAAGATATTTTCATAAGTCCTTAATAATTTACCAAGTATATCAAAAGTATACCTTAGAATTTTCAATCACTTATTAACATGGGTAAAATTTAGAATCATCCCTATGCATTCAAGGTTCTTCATTAATGGAATTATCCATATGTATTCATTGTCTTCCATCAATGGTGTCCTCAAATATACCAATTATATATTCTTTGAATCATCGTTGTGATGATACTGGTTTTTAAACTACTTTGTGGGGTACTCTAGAATTTTTTGTCATCTAGAGAGATGATGGTTTGTTTTGATCTTGGGATTGTGCCCATCAAATGGGCTACCTACATATCCTTGTGAAAGTAATCAGAACCTCAGTGTTCGGTGTCACATAATAGGAAACATCATACCTTTTAATGTCATGTGATAAGGACCTCTAAGGGAAAGGTTCTTGGTCAAAACATAGTGTGGGAATTATAATAAAGCAGCCCGAGGAACATGGAAAAGGATATGGGTTTCCATGTAGGATAAGACCTTATTGGGAAAATGGACCAAGGAGAAGAGGGTTTATTTGAAGTGTTGGGTTTGAACCTTAAGAAGGCCTCCTACGTATCCCATAATAATGGGAATAAAATCCCACATAGTTCAATAAATATCATAGGAGAGTATGGTATTATGAGATATATGTGTTTGGGCTTACTTACTAAAATGAATTCCATGATGATTTGAAGATTGAATCCGGGCATATTTCATAATGAATATACCCAGTGATCTCGGGCCTTGAGATAGCATCCTACGTATCCTGGTTTGAACATGAATTAGAGTTATTGTAGATCATTTGAATGTGTGTTTTTGTGCATGTGTAACCATCAAATATCTCTAATCCCACGTGAGTCATGCTCCATGTGAGAAACAAGAGGATGTGAAATATTCAATAGTGACACTTCACACCCTTCCTCTTCTAATGATGGAAGTGGTAACATCGATCGTGGAAGAGGGATATGCGATGAGAATTCCCTCTGTTCTTTTAACATTGTAAAAGGGTACAAATGGATGGAAGAAGGGGTGAAGGTGAGAATTTTATACCAGGATGGCTTCCCTGAAATTGATATAGGTATGAAATAGGAAAATTATGTGTGAAATGTACCTTCCTTACAAGAGACCTGAGGTTCTAGTCACCACTTTGAGAAAGGAGTGGATAAGACCTAACCCTTCTATAAACTGGGAACATCCTAGCATGGTTTTTGGGAGAATTTTCCATATGTCTGTGGATATACAAACCCACATACATTTCATGAATCATATCCTCACTGTGAATGAAATGTGGGAAACCTCTGACTATGGAAATACAAACCCAAATATAAGACACACTGATGTGCCTTTACCAAAGGTATGATAAGCTAAGGAATTTTGGTTGAGGCCTCAATAGAATCCCATTCAAACGAGGGTTCTATTGAAGAAGAATCATTGCCCTGAATGGATGAGGAAGGTTTGATGGCTCGTAAGCATAAGGGAGTGAAGAGAATAATTGAATCAAAGAGGGGAACCCAAGTAGGGAAGTACATGAATGTATGGTCTCAGAAGTACAGTTGGGTGACCTGATGTTCACCTAAGCAACGAACAACCTGTATGGTGACACATGGGATAGACCATGCTCAATCCTTCAAGAGTATTCACAGGTGATCCAAGAAGCAGGGTGCTCAAGTTCCTGTGGGCAGAATGGGAGGAACACAAGTATTTCTGGCGTATGGAGGGTGGGCTCTTTTGGCGTGCAAGTATTATGGTTTTCAAACACTAAAAGGACTTAATTACAATGATCCTCCCAAAAATCTGCCACTCAGGGTGTTGAAAAACTACCTTGAATATTTTGGAAGACTGGGGAAAAGTACTAGGGAGACTAGAGAAACAATTGGGCTTCATGGAAAATCGTCCATATGAATGGGGGCCCCAACAGTATATTTATAGGAAAATAAGTGACCATGGGAAAAATGTTCTGGGCACACAAGTGACTTGCGTGCCAGATAGGAGCATACAAGTAAGCTATGTGACATTTTTGGGCGTGCAAGTAGGCTCCACGCCGCCAGTGTTTTGGCTTGACTAATGCGATTCAAATTCATACATTTCCAACTATTGATTTTTCTTCTTCATGTATTTTCCTATTTTCTTTCTAAGGGGATCCCTTTTGTCAATTTTTAGACCCTTTGATGGGATGAGGTGTCAATAATGTCACGAGGAGGTTTCACCAGTAGTAACAATGAAGGTGGATGATCCACACATCATTAAATACAATTTCATGCAAGATATACCTTATTAAGAAGTATGTCTATATGGTTTACTCATTAGATGGAATTCACACCATCAAAAAGAAGAATAAATTAATGCTTGGAAAAGTAAAATGTGGTTGATTAAAATTCAGAAGAACCATCCATCAGCAGATTATTGATGGAAATTGGGATTACACTTCTAGAAGAAGTAAAAAACCTAAGTCTCAATTATGGTATTAACCAAGATTTATATTTTCAATTACTTACTTGTAATTTTTTATTCAATTTCATTCTTATGATTAGTTTGGGATGTAACCTGAATACCTTATATTTTTATATTAATTGAAATTATCATTATTCATAATTGATTGATTTAATTTTTTAGGTCCATTTAGAACAAGGACTCCCATAAACATACTATTTGAATAGTGTAATGTATATTTTTTATTAAATTGAATTCATTCTTTCCTTATTAAGGTATAAAACACCCTACATGTTTTTCTGAAAAAATTATATTTACAACTAATAATTTTAGTATCCACTAACCTGAAAATTTTAGGTCCACATTAGAATTAATTATTTACATAACATATCTAAGATACATGAGTTTATTAAGAAACGTATAATGTCATGTTTTAGATTTCAATGAAAATTATATTTAATATGTCAGGTATATAATTTAATTATTATTGTGAAGTATTTATATTGAATTGACTACACATGATTGGATAGAGTTGGTTCATTCATGAAAATGAAACATCCCAATGACATTTCATCTTTCAATTTTTCTAATTCACGTGAATTTTTTTATTTATTGTTATTATTATTCATGATATGAGTGATTTTATGGTGACATTTTACTATTCTCAAGAGGATTTAGTGTCTTAATAAATTCTATAATATGTTGATAATATTTCTTTACTGATCGTGGGACATGTCAACTTTTAGAACATACATTAAAAAATATCAAAGAAATAAATTTGCGACAAATATTTACAATTATTGACATATTTTAAATGATTATCCCTTATCATTTAGAGAACACAATATATTTATTCTAATTTAGACATAGGGACCACGAATGACCTTGAGATGAATGATCCCCATTTCAATACCTTTATATCCATTTCTACATTCCTCTTGGTATATTGCATTAGATTTTAATGATGAAATGGTGGTGAGGGATTTTATGGTAAAAGGATCCACTATATTGTTTGGAAAATGTGTGGGGGTGATAAAATTGGTTATTGATAATGATTTTTGATTCATTCACTATAATTTATTGCTATCTCTTCTTGAAAAAATATAAAAAAACATTCATTTGTGATTGGGAAAATAAAAAATTACTATTACTAGACTTATTATTTTTTATCATGTATTTTTATGTAGTGGATGTGAGGTTTTTCCCAAACATAGCCTTTGAATAATTAAAAATTTAAAAAAATAAAATTGATAAAAAGAAAAATTATTTCTAAATTTTCCTAAAAGAGAAATTCATTCATTATGACTCCATATTTTATAAACATTAATTGATATTGGGATGTGGTTGTTTTTAATTTAATGGGTGTATTTTCATTACACATTAATTTCAATATCCTGATTTTTACATTATATTTATCATCCTATTTTAGACTTAATGTTTTTAACATTGGTTCCTAATAACCATAATACCCAGAGTCTTTGGATCCTAATTTCAAAATACTACTAGATTTCATGTGATTTTTCCATTATAATGTGTAGAATGTTTTTCTTTTTCAAGACTATGGAAAATGATCAAGTAATCATGATATGATAAAAAAACTATATGAATTTTTATCATTATATATGAGTGAAAATAATTCAATAGCTATTTTGATCATGTCTTTTAATGTTTAATAATTATATATTGAGAAATATGAATCAATGAAAGAATATTTTCAATTTATTTAAAATACAGAAAATAATATAATGAGGTTAATTCTATCTTTGATAAATGATCAATTCAATTGATTTTTTTTGTAGAATATAGAAATTGTGAGGAGTAGAATAAATTTTAGAAGTAAAAAAAAGAAAAAAGAAAAGCAGTAGGATCCTTATAATGCATTAGATCTGATTTATGGATAAGGGATTAACATATCCATTTTTGTTTCTTAAGAGAGGGGTATAAAGATTGTGTAGTTGGTTGAAAGAGAGCTGATCCAACGAATTTCATGAGTCTTAGATATTATTGAAATTTATTATTATGTTATGATTATTAAATTATTTTTAACATTTAATTTCAAGATTTAGTATGAATATGATTGATATTCAGTTTAACTTTGATGTTTAACCATTTCCTTGATTATGAAATATTTTCTCCATCCATATATTTTAAAAGATATCAATTGATTGGTTATTAATTATTTAGAAAGTGTTTAGTTATTAATAAACATATGTGGTAGAAACAATATCCTTTTTTGGATACTTATGAATTTCAATACCTAATTTGGTATTACATAGGTTATTTAATCGATAATAAATGTGGTTTTAATAAATTGGATGGAATGTAATCCAATAAAGAAAATTGGAAAGAACATTTTAATCAACATAAATCATAATAATTGGTGGTAAAAGAAACTTTATTTTGAATTATTTTATTTAGTTAATTTACAAATTTAAGGGATTATTTTATAAAATTTCCATGATAGAAATTTAAAAATAAATCCAATCTAAAACTCTATCACTTCCCTCTCATTCTGGAATTTCAAAAAAAGATTGATCATTTTTTATAGTCTTATATTATTCTTTAATTATTTCTCTCAACATGATGAAGACAATATGAAATTTCTTCTCACTATATATGACTTTGGTTTCTCATAATATTACACATAAATGGTAAATTAAGTATATTTTTCTACACTACAAAACATGTGCATGTCAAAATAGGGATCTATTTCTAGGGATCGAGATCTGATCTAACTGAATGAATGAATTGTAATTTTGAGTGTTTGTGAGAAGGATTTGATACGCAACACCCATAGAGATCACGACGATTGTGACATGGGATCTATTTAAAATAAGATATTTAATGCACTAAAATAGATGTGGGACAAATATTACATGGGAACTACTCATTACTAAAAAATTTAATTGTCTAACCATAATTCAATTCCTCCTATCTCAAAAATCATTCTACAATGCCTATATTGATCAACATCACCCACCATAATTTGTAACTCATTAGATACATTCTTGTCTTTTGAGTGGACATGTTTAAACTTGAGAAAAATATAACTTCAGTGGTCCAGACCACCAAAAATGACCTTAAAAGATGGATCTGGCCCCTATAAAAAAAATTTTAATATGTGAAGTGACCATGGATCATATTAGGGATTTATATCCATCCATATTTAAGGTCTAATAGTTAGGGGAGGAAAATTATTCTGTTGTAGCACCAGTCAAGCAATGGACCCAGTAAGGGGACTCATTTATAATGTGGGAAGAATTTTCTATGTGAAAGAATGGGTACGTGTAGAATCATGAAAAGTAAAAACTTCACACTTATGAAGGAAAAAATATAGATGATGCCTTTATGGACATTCAAATATGAGAACCATTGTTTGAAAAATAGATATGAGATCCATGACAGATTATTCTATTATAATTCGGATGAAATTGATTATGTGAAACCCTCAAATAGAAAGGATTTCATGATTACGGTTTACATAGGAATAACATTGAGACTTAAAAGGAAAACAGAAGTACACTATGATAAAAAATGAGAAATCCACATTGAAAGGAGAGCTGTTTAAAAGGATAAAATTTTGACGATCATGAAATATGAGGAAGAAGATTTTAGGAAAAATATAAATTGGGTGTGTTCCATCGAGATACAACATTATGAATTTTTAATTCTTGAAATATTCATAGATTCAATACCATGATGTTAATTATAGATACTTTGATGATAAAATAAATGGAAAATTTGATTATAATGATATAGATGATCTAAAGAAGAGAAACCAAATATTTAAATAGATAAATAATAAGGGATTTTTATCTCTTTTAAAAATGTGGGTGTTTCACCATAATGAAAGGACCAAAGGATTAGGAGTGTACAAATGTAGTTATTTCCATGCTCTATTTTAATTTTTTTAGTTTAAATGTATTTTCCATTAATGTGTTATTCATGTAGGTTGTTTCTAATAAAAACTGATTACTATTCCCACCTCCCTCTCTCTACATTTATTATTATATCTTATTCAATAACATTGACCTATTTAACTTGACAATAAGTGACTAAACTGGGGATTTTCATTATAAAGGATATGTTCTTTAAGAAATATGTACTTGAATTACTTGATGTTCCCAATAAATATGTGGTGGATGAGGGTGAAGTATATGAGTGTAGATATTTTACACTTTTTCATGAATATTGACTTCACTTCTATTATTTTATTTAAATCATTTCCTCTCATCCATTATACATAATATCTTCCCATGATTTATTTTATTTTTTAAAAGGATGAACTGACATAATATAAATCTAGGTACCGGAGTATACCATACTATCGATCGAGGTGTGTCATAATCCTTTATTATTAGAAGAGATTAAATTAATAATATCTAATAATTCAATATTTATCAAGAAATAAATAAATGGATTGTAATAAAAGGGTGATATTTGGAAATTTGGGATTCAAAATGAATTTAAAAATAACAAATTTGAATAATAAATGATCCAAAATCCAAACTCTTGGTCCATGTAATTTCATCATTCAATTTTCATATCATGTTATTTTACTTTTTTATTATTTATTATTTTTCCTTTTAACTATTTTAGGAAATAATAAAAAACTAAGAAAGAAATTGTTTTAAGTGAATTATAATTATAAATTTAATAAATTGTGAGGCTCATCAAGTTAGATGGATTTGGCTATCCATTGTATAATAATGTTAAATTATAAATAATACCTTTTTCCACACCCTGTCATAGGTGCGTCTCAAAAAACAATGTGTTTTATAGTGATCTAATTAGTTATTTATTTTATTTTTATTTACCACATTTTAAATAGAAATTCATCACTTTTATAAATAAAAACTCCAAAAATAAATTACCAGGAAGTTCTCAAATAAGAATTATTATTCAAGGGGTGATTACCCGCAAGTGGAGGAATAATAATAAAAATAACAAGATAATGAAATGTCCCAATAATTAGAAACATATTATGATACAGAACAACTAATAATAATGGATAAAAGGTTTTTTGGGTATGATCCTTCATTGATGGGGATTCCTGAAATAAAACTAGTGAATAAAAAACAACATTCAATGGAAGATGTGCCAAAATTAAATTCATGGGATGTTGAGATGTCAATCCGGGCATTGTTAGGTTTTGGATACATCATAGAGAACATAGTTTCCATTTCTTGACTGTAGATATGGAAGAACAATGTTTTTAATGGGAAAATTTGAATTTAGGATAAGAAAACATATTGAATACAATCTTCCTTGGATGATAAAATTTATCAAGTGGATATCCTTTTGAATTAATAAAAGATAAAAAATAATAAGGTCATGGAATAGTTTATTTCACTGAATTTCATTCATTTTTGGAATAAGGACATGTTGAAATGACATACACCAAAAAATACAAATATTTAAAGCGACAAATTTGGGAAAACTCAATATATCTAAATATCCAATATTGATATCTAAAATAAATATACAATCAATTATAAAATTATGATATGATAGAATTTAAATAAAACAAGATGGGAGGATTCATCCCTAAATAAATATAGCAGTATTACACTATTTAAAATGGATTAGGGGATCATGATCTAGATTTTATGGACACTATATAATTTTTCTTTTAAATATACTATAATTTTAGTTTGTTTTGTTTATTTTGTTACTAATTTCATTATATTTTAATTCATGTTATCCATGAATTTTTATATCCCTCTATTTCATTACCCTTCTCTATCATTATTTTATATAGTTTATTTTTCCACTGTGACCACTTACATTCACTAATGTACGATATCCAGGAGTATTGGGCTCATGGGGGATTGGTGTTTGAAAATATATATGCTAAAAAATTCATAAATTTTCGATAGGTTTGTGATGAATTAGGTAAAAATGTACAGGTGTTGAAATTTATCAACATGAAATAGATATAAACCTCATTTTTATGATTTTATTTATATTTTATCCAATCCTTCCATTAAACAAAATATCCTCATAAGATATATTTGAGCCATTCATTGGATAAAACAATACATAATGGAGTCAGGTCCTAGAAGGTTTTATACTCTTTATTGATGTATTCCATGAACATTGATTATTGGTGGATGAGGAATTAATGTTTTCTTGGAATTATAGATTCTGAAATCCATAGAAAAAAGATAATTATTCCACAAATGATATTTTAGAATTTAACTATCATGTTTAATTTTAAAAAAACCATAATTAATAGAAGAAGAACACAAAACCAAATCAATGGTCATTTTCTTTTAAATATAACCCCATTATATTAGCATTTCATGTTGTATTAGATTTTAATTATGTCTCTTATTTTATTTTTATAATTGTATTTAATAAATATAACCCAAAAATAATAATATAACCATCATGGTAGGTTCACCGACATTAATAATCGTGTACTATTGAGGTATCTAACTAAGATGTGGTGGGTTAGGGATACATCATTTAGAGTTTAGACTCACTATAGTGACTCCAGATAAGTTAGAACTGAGTTTTTGTAGATGAACTAGAAATTAGGATAAGGAACCATGGTGAAGTCATTGCTAAATATTTTATGGAATTTTGGCATCAACTCTATTTTTGAATAACAAAGGATATGATATAAGGTTTTCATAGAAGTGTTGAGTGTACCAAAAAATAGAAATGGTCATGAAAGGAAGGAAGAAGGATACCTCGTAATGTATTTAAATATTCCAAACAATTTTTCAATACATAAAATATTGAATCCTTATATATATAAGGATATTTAATTAAACTATAAAAAACATTGATACATCCATGGACCAAAAAATGATATGTGATATTTTAAATTAAAGAATAAGAGAGTATTCCTATGACTATAAATACAATGTTAATATGCCACTGAATAGGGATAAAAGATTAGTATATGGAATTCAATACGGTCGCCACCAATCCTATTGAATCATCAATCATGTACACATTTTGTATGGTGGGTTTCATGAAGTCATTTTCATCATGGCTCATATATAAGAATCCTTTTTTATAGTGATTAACATAGATGAATAATCATTAGTAATTACATGGATTGTTTTCTTCAAAGGTGTGACTTATATATTTTTTTAAGAATCATCACATACCCATTTATTAGTATAGGAATTCCTTCACATAATTTATATGAAAAATCTTTGTGAGTTCATGGAACCATTGGAGTGAAAGTATAATAGGGTTCCTAATCAAACAACCCATATTTTATAGTGGACATATGCAACAGCCTAATACATTGAAGGGTTGTTTTACATCTCTAAATGGTCTTCATTGGGTTGAAATAAGGCTCATTAGGTCCTCCATGGTCGTCTAGTCCTCGAAAATGATCTTTATATGGAGATTAAAATTCTAATGGATTCATTATTTATATAAATTATGGTAAAAGTATAATTAAGGAACATAAATAAAATTAAGAGAGTATTTTTATTTTTTTTATTTAGGAGTTTTTTTGATAAATTTGATAGTGTGGAAAGAATTTTCCTGTACAAAAGATATGGGCAACTATAATGTCCTCTATCAAATGGAGACCCAACCATATAGCCATCCTAATAAGGAGTACTCGACCAAGAAGCCCCTCAAGAGAGCTGACCAATTGGAATGAGGGTGTAATACATATGGTGATGACCCTTTTTAGTGATTGGGTTTTGTATTGACTGGGCCACCCATGTCAACAGGGCCCAGAAGTGTGTGACCGTGTTCTTTTGTGGGAGCCAATCCATGTTGCAGGTGATTTGGGACACTGTAAAATATGTTTTCTTATATGTTGGAATTCAGAAAACTAACAATTTTTTGTTGGATGAAGTATAGTAAGTAAATTTTTCCTTTTAAACTAAATTAACCCACATTTCCATATCTTCATTTTCATGCCTCTAACACTCCTCTCTACCACATTGTAACTGATATCACAGACATATGTGACTCATGTCGAGGAACACTATCTTATATTGTCTAAAAAGGCTATTTCCACCACTGGAGATGTTTAAAATCAAACAAGGATCCACAATTGAGGCCCCAAGACACTAACAATTACATTTTTAATCACAAACGACAACCGTAAATAATTTATTGAATAGAATAAATCCCATCATGTTTGTAGTTGGCTTATCTAGCCACTAGGAAGGTAAGATGAGAATGGCTAGTCAACTTAGATATTTTACACAATCATAACACCATTTTCTATACAAGAAGGATTTAAAGATATATTATACTATATTTTAAGGGAAAAAATATGTGAAGGATATTAATATTTTTCCTTGTCGTGAATAGGAATATTGAATTATGTGATCTCATTCATACCAATGGTTACATCATGTTGGATGCTACAAAATGGATTCGATATGTGTGGAGAAAATATTGTACAGAATAATTTCATGAAATTGGCTACATGATGATTAGATAAGAATAAGAAACATGAACTATAGAAAATGTATGAAAAAAATACGTGTGGCACATTTTAGTGAATAATGTGGAGAGATATTAAGAATCTTGATAATCTAAGGGTAAATATTCGATACAATCTTTGTCTTAGATAGTATTTAAGAAGATAAATGGAAGCCTATAATTAATATAATATTATAGTGTTTTAAATCAATGTTTATTTCAAATATTAGATTTTTTTCCTTCATATGAATGAGGAAAATTGGTATGATATATACACATATGAAAAATAAAAATATTTTCAAAAAAAAAAGACACATTGACCAAAATGATATGGGAGATGATAACAAGGACTGTTAGATGGGATTTCTCCCTCTATTAAAATAATGTGATGACACTAATATAGGATCAATGGATTATAATATGAAAACATATTTTTCTCTAAGAAAACTACAACATTTATTTTTACAATTTTTTTTCTAAAATTAATTCTCCCCCTTATAAATCCATGATTTATTCATTAATTGAGGGGTAAAACTTTGAGTCATTGAGTGAAGGGGAGGTGAATAAATTATTTTTCAGGAGTATAACAACATTATTTTAATTCATGAATCTCATTTTAATATTAATTTTGTTAATTAAAAATTTTTTAATTTAAGTTGAATATAATTACATTTAAATTTGATGACTATTATTTTTTGAAAAAGATATATTGTCTTAATATAACTAGTTTTGAATCATATCAATTAATTTGTTTAAAAGTAATTAGATAGTGTTTATTGATTGCTAAACACTTGAGGATAAAATTTTTATCTTTCTAGGATTCATGGGAACTTCAAAACCAAATTGGGAATTTCCATGGTTCTCCAAAGGATAATCATTGTGGATTTCACAAAATGGATGGAGAATAGTCCTGGAAAAGAAATTGGGAAGAATATTTTCATGATAAATAAACAAAACAAATGGTGAGAAGTAAAAGTTATTGTGACTCCTTCTATTTAATCAATTTAAAATATATAATAAATTATTAATAAGTATACATTTCTTGAATTAAAATTGAATATAATCTAAATCCCAAACACAACTCTCTCTTTCTTGAATTTTCAAAATAATTGATTTTTCTAGATTATCCTTCATTATTGTTTTATTATTTATTTATACATATTGAAAATGAAATTAGATTACTGGTCCCATGAGATGAATTTGGTTACTAATAATACTAAACACGTAGAAGATATTATGTAGATTTTAGGAAACCACTCAGAAGGAATTCCTCAAAACATGGCGTCATTACCAGTATGTGAGTCATAATCTATCCATAAAAATAGCATATATAGTACATAGAAAGAATAATTACTTAGTTTTAAGCTGATATAAATAGGTATGTGATATCTAGACATAGGAATATTAGAACATTGAATAAATCAATTTATAATAAACCAAATGTGATCGATATGATCCCACCATAATGAAATTAATCCAAATACAAGTATTAAGGGACTTGTGTGCCATAAAATTTTCCAACCTTCCAAATAAGATATCAATGTTAGTGAAAAAAATGAACTTGAACTTTATTGAAATGTTATTCTCATTAATAATAAATTTCATGGACATATAGGTTAAGATCTCAATCATCACATTCATGATTTCAGGTTTGTGGGTTCAAAATTCAAGGTAAGAGTTGTAGACAAGGACCATTCCCAGTTGCTAACATTACCAATTTCACACAAGGAATCTTAAAAATTGTGTATTTACATATTTCAACCCATAGGGATCCATGACTATGAGGATATCCAAGGATTTATAATGCATGTTTTCTTCCCAACCCCATGGACAATAGTTTTAATGACTTAAAAATCCACATTCCGGCATGTAACCAGAGATATCCTTCACATATATTGGAAAATGTTCAAGAATCTTTGTGAAATATAACATTACCAAATAGTTGAATACTAGAACATTATAGAATTATTCTACCATGTACTATTGTAAAAAGTGAGGAAATCTTGTATTTTTCATTTGAGGGAGATTTGATTGGAAAATTACTCACGGAATCTAGGAGCCTAATCAAGAAGATTACACAGGATTCCCAACAATTTTTGTCCAAATGTATAAATAAAATATGTTATCATGAAGTAAAGGATTATAACTTATTTCCATTAATATGAACTATACATTGATAATTTTAATATTGCATATGGATCTGATGTATGTGAATGAGAAACCTCCCCTGAAGGTATGTGGACAGAGTTTATCACCAAACCATTTCACAAATAAATTAGTTGAGATAAAATGTATTGAACGTTTTGCATCCACATACCATAAAATTAAATTTAAAAAAAATCATGTATAGAAGTTCATTAAATCTATGTATTTGGATGTCAACAAAACAAGGATATTCCACCCTTTTCACACAAAAACAAAAATCAATAGCCTTTCCAACAATAGTTCTAAAAGCCATGGCGTTTCCAATAAATACAAGATAAAAAATACCAATAATAGGATTATCAACCACCACTATTTTAAAAAATATCCCATGTAAAAACCTTATATATTGCACCTCTAGGTGATAGAAGACATGGAATTGAGATATAGAAGAAGAAAAATATAGTTAATTATTTTTATAATAAATTTGAGATTCTCAAAGACATTCCATCCCAAAAATAATAGAAAACTAACATATCAGACAATACTAAACTATAAGGAGTATGTATGTATTATTATCACTAATGTTGGAAAAGAGATTCAATCATTAGAACATATATAATTTCATTCTATAAAATAATAAGGTATGTCTAAATGTTTTATATAGACTCTTGAAAAACTACCCGCTCAACCAAAATAAGAATAAAAACAACGGTAAGGGAAGTGGATAAAATATTTAGAAGTGAATGAATGGAAAAAACTAGAAAGGGACGAAAAGGCATGAAAATTATAACTCTTTAACTTTCCCTTCATGGTTCACTATATCAAATATTATAAAAGAACAAAAATTTAAAAGAATGATACATGGGATTTTTTATTTAATTGTGATAAACATACCTATCTTATAATCAATATGTAAAAATTGAGAACATGATATATTTTTCAATGAGATTAATCCCAAAATAAATATTTTCTTGATGGTATTGATATAATATCACAAGGGAAGAGTGTCTTATCCACTATCAACCCACTGATTCTTAACAAACAAAAATATACAATGGGGGTTTCAATTCCATGCACAATCGGTTACTCAAATTTTTATAATTATTTTTCTAATAATATTGTTCTCATTAATTTGATTTATCATTACACTTTTTTCTTTTAAAATAAGTTAATTGAATCCCACAATATTGGTTGCTGAACTAGGGAATAGTTCTACTATTTTCAAGAAGAATTTTTAGAGGATGAGTTAGTTAAAGTTAAAGAGAAAATGTATCTGCTATACTTTAATGTGATCACCATAGAGAAAGATAAATTACCATTCCATTCATATATAATATTAGGAATACTATTCCAAAATTCGAAAAATATTTAAATATATGTGAGTTATATAATCCTCACTATAGATCATGTAGATAACAAGGTTTACATCAAGGTTCTTAAACCAAATAAAAACCCTTTGAAAAACCTTTCTATCATTAACATTTTTAAATAATAACTTATTAACCCATTGATAATTCAAGTATGATCAGAGATTTATTAACATTAATAGATGATTTTTTATATTGAAAAAATTCAAGGGAAAAGGGATACTGAGAAATCTTGAAATACTATTTACACAATTCAAGAAGAAATAACCTCTAAATTGTTTGAGAATTTATTATAAAATACTGACATGGTTCACTTAGCAAAATAAATTCAAAAATTTGAGGAGGGAAATTTTAATTCAATATAATATCTAGAGAAACCACATATACTATAGATAAAACATATCCCATCATATTTAAAATATATATTTATATAATGGGTGGATATAAATTTCTTGAAATATCCACTCACAACATATCCAAATACCAATTGAAATATTTACTTGACCTTTTTAGGAGAATAATAAAAGATATACAGTGGAGCCTATGATACATCCCACGAATTAATCCCAAGGTATTATACCATAGAATATATAGTGAAGGGGATCATCAAGAGGTTAGGTGGCCCTAATGGGGGTTAAACCCCACCATTATAGAGGTCATAAAAAATAAATTGAGAACATACTAAAAGCACATATTATTTTCCAAATTTATGACTCAAAATGGGTCTTCAACATATATTTGGTGTCTAATAAAATTGATTGGATGAATCTAGAAAATTATAATAGTGAATTAATTCCCATGATAGTTCAAAATAGATTCAGAGCATCTATTGACTATACAAATCTAAATCAATTCACATGAAAAGAAAAATTCCTCGTATATTTCATTTAATAAATTCTATAATGGTTACCAATAAAGACCTGTTATTTTTTATTGGATGTAATTTATGGATATTTATAGGTACTAAATACTATTAAATACCAAGAGAATATAAAATTCACAAATCCTTTTATGAAATTTTATGAAAATAGTATTTTTTGGATAATGCAATTTTCAAATCATATATAAATTATGTATGGTATGTTTATTTCCATTTCATATTGACTATATCATAGAGGTATTTCTTGATGAATTTTCAAATATTGGAAATTATTTTGATCATTTAATTGAAAATATGAAATAATTATTAATGTAAGAACCCATCCCCAATTTCAAAAAGCCAGTGCCTTCATTTATTACAATTTCATATTAACAAGGAATATTCATCCCAAAGGACTAAGTAGTTTATTGTATTTGGAATATCGAAACATAAATAGGTTCCACATTTAAATATGAAATTAAAAATAATATATATTTTTTGTTGGAAATATACACCACTCTAAGATTATCCCTGCAAGTAAATCATAATATACATCTTCATGCACCGGTAAAATGTAATCATAAGAAGGGTGATCTCAAATTCTCAGTAAGGGTAAACATTATAGAATAAGATAACATAAACATTAGGCATGGTGAATAATTTAAAACACAAGTATTTAAAAATAAACATTAACATAATATGAAAGAAATATGATTTGAGTAAATATTGCCAGAATAAAATATAATCATGGTTATTCTATAGTCAAATAACATCATGAACTATGAATTTCCATCTTCATAATGAGGGAAATTAATATTATGGACATTTTGAAATGTACGGCCAAGGACTCGACTAAGACATCTAAATATTATTAAGGCCTCAGCCAAAACAATATCTAAAAATTGTCAAGGCCTCGATCAAGTCCAAATCTATTTTTCTCACGAGACTTACAGATGTGTAGAAGGGATAAAGTGGTCCCCACCTATCACATTATAATTCCAATTAATTTCTCATATAAAATTGGATACACATAAATAATATATACATAAGTGATTTAAATACCTTTCCCCAATCTCTATCAAAATCAATTACCATTCTGAGTAGTATGATAAATGTTATCAAAATAGAACATCCATGGTAACATTTTTCATAAACGAGTAAATATAATATTGAATATTATATTATATAACATTAGTCACAAAAATAAATAATAATCAACAAGACTGATGAAATATATGAAAATACACTTCTAAAATCATTGAGTAATTATTGAGATGTATATTAAATTACGTTTAAAAAGAGTGCTCATTTTAAAAAATCAATGAATAAAACTATAAGTTTCTTAAGATAGTATTTTCATATTTATATTATTTATATTATAAGAATAATTTTTTTGAAAAGTAGATTA
Source organism: Viscum album (assembly GCA_963277665.1). Classification (NCBI taxonomy): domain Eukaryota; kingdom Viridiplantae; phylum Streptophyta; class Magnoliopsida; order Santalales; family Viscaceae; genus Viscum; species Viscum album. The sequence continues at coordinate 251,540,347 of OY728139.1, forward strand.
TAGAGTTCCCTTGAAAACAGTTAAGAATTTTATACATTACCTTGAATCAGGCTTCTATTTTGGAATGAATTTTGAAATTTCCATTTATAACAAGACACTCCCTTGAATTAGAGAAGGGTTTTCGATTTTTACACATACATAGAACATTAAAACATAATTTATGAGGAGTAAAAATGAATAATTAATAAATTAAATGGGATGAAGGGAGTCAATGATTAACCTGAAAGAAAATAGAAGTTCGGGTAGGAAACCATTAGCTTATGTCTGAATGTGTTACTCACATGATCTTAATTACTTGGATAATAAAATCTAGGTTCATAAATTAATTATCCCAGAACCTCCTTCACATTTAATTTGTTTATTATAACCTCATTAGGTTTATTCATGGTCTTTCTATGGGTTAAGATATTAAATTTCATTGTTTGGAAGTGTTTTTTTGGTTTTAATGATCGATTGACTGATATTCACATATGAGAAAACATGTAGAATGAGAATGGTTTTCAAGAATATAAGTTTTAGGATATTAGTTAATAACAATATGAATACATGGTTATAAAAAAATTTGTTATTGGGATTGAAGAGGAATCATTATATAAATCTTTAATGACAATTGTTTGGGTTATTCATTGGATTTTTATCACAACGAAGACATTTTGATTTATAAATTTATATCATGTGTTAAAAAGGATTATAGAACCATAAATAAGTTATAGTACATATATTATTGTCTGTTTCAACAAATAAAATGGTTTCATGACCATAATTAAATAAAATAATACAATTAGAAAACGCGTCGTCCATAAATGTGACAAAGTAACACACCTCAGATGGTGTTTTCATTTCTAGTATAAGAGATGTGGAAATCAGAGATGATTAAAAATTATGAATTTATTATAAAAAAAATTCATGATGTGTATGATATTGGAGTAATCAAAAAAATTTATATTAAATGAGTTGATAACATATAAGAAAATAATGTAATGTGAATTGAAATAAATGAAAAGCGGAATTTACCTCGTAATGTAATCTTCCTTGAGGGCCTCTTTTGGGAATTAGATTTGATATTTTTATGAGACCAATGGATAATGGATTTAGGGGAGGATCTTGGGAGAATATTTGGGTAAAATTTAGAAGAGGAATAAGGCTTGAGTGGAGTGAAGAGAAAGGGAGTTAAGGGGGTTATAGTGGTGGAGAGGAGTGATTTTTGATTATCTTATTTATTATTTTATTATTTTTATCAAGACAACAAATATTCTTGATTATTATGGCCCTGAATAGTAATATGTTCATGTGAGTTCTAAAAACTTTCCATTTACATCAGACATGACTCAACCATGATGGAGAAATTCATTTAATTATCATTTTTTGCAAATTAACATATTTCACATTTCTCAAAAAATTCATGTATTTAAAAAAAATCCCAAAATTTCACCTTAAGCATTTTTTTAAATGTATATTTCAAAAATAAACTTTATTTTATAAGAAAAATCTAAATAAGAGATATTTAATTTTTAAATAAAATCATTATTTACATGAAAAATAATGAATGAAATTTAAAACTAATTTTATACTATTTTAAAACATTAACTAATATCTTATGAAATTATCCTATAATTAATGGAAAACATAATATTTATATAGGAATAAATATTATTAAAATTTAAATTCTTTTAAATTAATTTATTAATTTAAAATTTCAATTAAATATTTATTACTCACAAAAATACCAACACTTAATTATTAATTTCTAAAAAACTCTATTTCATTTATAATGTGTTGATATTTTATTTATACATTCATGGATGTGGTTACTATTCCTAAGGGTCATATTAATTTTTATAATGGTAAATTACTATTCATAATGGTCATGTTATTATTAAAAAATGTAATTTGATCATGTAAAAATCTAAATAACATACTAAATCCAATTGTGTATGTTCGTTTGTCAAAATTCGAATCACAAAAGAGGTAACATTATGTTTACTGGATATGTCATAAAAATGTGTTGTTTTTTACAGAATCAGTGTTCCATGCATCAAATAATAAATTTATTTTCAAAATCATGGAGTGTTACATTCTCCTATCTTTACAAAAATATCCTCCTCAAAATTCAAATAATGTTACCTCAAAAAATGATTTGGGTATGTCTTCATCATAAGCCCCTCAGGCTCCCATGTTTCCTCGTCGATTTTATGATATTTACAAATTATATTTACCAATTGAGTTGATTGATTCATCAACACATATTCTTTAGTTTCATAAATCTGGATAGTCTCTTTACAATAAAAAATGCCAGGCTCCAATTCTATTCCTTTAGAAGTGAGTTCATGTGTTACGTATGGCATGTACTTACAAAATAATTTCACATCAAACATATTATGTACTTTAGACAGTCTAGGTAGCATACCCAATAGATATTCAATAGCGCCAATTATCTCTAGGATTTCCAAATGTCCAATGTATCTTGGGCTCAGTTTCCCTTCCTTCTCAAATCTTATAACACTATTCCATGGAGTTACTTTCATGAAAATCCAATCTCCCACTTGAAATTTCAAATCCTTCCATCGATTATCTTCATAGCCCTTTTTTATTTCTTTGAGCTTCATTGATCTGAGATCAAATATTCTTTACCTTTTCTTTGGTTCCTTTTACAAGCTCTAGGCCCACAAGCTTCCTTTCTCCAACTCCATCCCAACTATTTGGTGTACGTCATCTCTTTCCTTACAATGCTTCATATTGATCCATTTTAAAAATTAAATTGAATTTATTATTACAGGAAAACTACACATAAGGTAAATTTTTATCACACATACCTTAAATTACATGTGAAGATAATCTCAACGTGTTCTCTAAGGTTTATATCATCCTTTCTAATTTCCCGTTTATTTGTCGGTGGTATGATGTGCAAAAATAATCTCAATATCCAAATATTTGTGAAGATGTTTATAGAATTTCGATGTAAATCATGAATCATTATTAGACATAATTGAGAAAGGATCTCCATGAATCCTCACAAATTAATTTATATGGAGTCATGTTGGGCACTATAGTGTAAAATCATTCCCTATAGCAAGGAAATGTATAGCTTTTGTAAGTCAATCAAAAATTACATGTATTGCATCATTCATCCTTGTATATTTGGGTAATATAGTGAAAATATCCATGGTAATTTCTTCCCATTTCCATGTAGGGATAGATAGAGTTTGAATGAATCATCTTGGATGTTTTCTTTCAGCCTTTACTTGCTCATAGACTAGACTTCTTGATACATAATCAGAAATTTTCTGCTTCATGTTATCCCACTAGAAATGTTCCATCAAATATCTATAAATATTAGTACTACCTAGATGTATAGAGAAGTTTGAACAGTGGACATCATCCAATATCCCCCTTTCTAGTTTGGATATAGCTTGAACACAAATCCTCTTAGAAATTTCAGAATGCCATTATCACACATGAAGTCATCCATCTTCCCATCATTCACACCATTAAATTTCTTTTGTTGATTCTCATCATTAGATAGAGATGTTTAAATCGGTAAAAATATATATGGTTGGGAAACCAAATGAAAAATTAGTGATGTTTCATGTTCATTGATAATTACAACATACATATTTACTAGATCTATAAAAATAGGATTCGTGTAAATCCTCATTTTGTTTAGATGTCCATGATCCTACCTGATCAATGCATCAACTACCTTATTTTCTGTTAATGGGGGGCAGTGTATAGAACAATAATATTCCTTGAGTAGTTCAAAACATCACCTTTTCCATATATTATGTTCCTTACGTGAGAAGATATATTTCAATCTCTTAAGATCTATATATATCTCACATCATTCTCAAAAGATATATTGTCTCTATATATTCAAATTGAAGATTATAGCTGCTAACTCATGATCATTAGTATGAAAGACTTATTCATGAATTTTTAATTGCCTACATGTATAGGTAATAACTCACTCATTCTGCATAAGTATATAACAATGTCCTTTCATTGATGCATCAATAAGTATCAAAAATCCACCATTCCATGATGGTAGGGTCAAGAATGAATAATTCACTAATAATTTATTCAATTCATAAAAATATTCCTCACATTATATTTTCCATAGGAACATTACCCCTTTATGTGTATACTTGTCTATTAGGCTGGCTTAACATGTGATGTTCTGAAAAAAAACATTGATAATAACCTACTAAACCAATAAAACTATGTACATTGGTAATGTTCATTAGAGAATTCCATTCTTACACCACCTTTGACTTCATAGGATAAATACATATTCCATCTTTTGAGACATTGTGTCCAATAAACAAAACAAATTGATGCAACAAATGAACCTTTCTAAACATACAATATAATTCATTTCTTAAAAGATTCTTTAAAATATTGTGCAAGTAATTTTTATGATCTTTGTAGAAATAGAGTATATCAAGATATCATCAATAAATACATCCAAAAATTCATCACAGTATTCCTGGAAAACTGTATTCATTAAATCCATGAAAATAGTTGGTTCTTTATTCAATCCAAATGCATTTCTGTAAGCTCATAATTCCCATACCTAGTTCGAATCGATGCCTTTAGAATGTATTCTTTCATTACATGCTACTGATGATAACCAGATTGAAGGCCAATCTTTGAAAAATATTGGGATACATGTAGTTGATCAAATAATTCATTAATTGGAGGTAGGGGATACCATTTCTTTATTGTTATACCATTGAACTCCTTGTAGTAAGTGAATAGCATCATATATCCATCTTTGTTCTTAAATAAATGGACAGGGGCTCCCCATGTAGAAACACTAGGGAGAATAAATCCATTATCACTAAACTCATATAGTTGTTTATTTAATTCTACTAATTCCATTATGGACAATCTATATGGGGTCATTGATATAGGCCAGGAACTAGGAATTAAGTCAACAGATAAATCAATTTCCCACTCTAGAGGATGCCCATGTAAATCATCGGGAAACACATCAACATATTCTATCCCAATAGATATGTCCTCTATTTGAACATTATTTTCCTCCCCCATAGTTATTTTAGTCTCTTTATCCACAACATTTAAATTCAATAAACCTATTGGAGTTGGATTTTTATTAGAATTATCTGGAGATATTTCTATACAAAAGATAAGGAATTCAATGTCATTCTCAAAATTCATAACTTCCCTCTTCTTACAATAGATCGTTGTATCATATTGTTGAAATAAAACTAAAACCAAGGATTATATTCGAATTAAATCATTATAATGATGATATGGTTATACACTGATGCACATTTATGTTTCATGAGGGGGAAAACAGCACATATTTGTTGCAATGATATATCCCAGAAGAGTTTTGACTGATAACTCCTTTTTTAAATCAAATTTAATATTTCTTATATTTTTGGGGAAAATGGGATGATATAAAAGAATGTGATGATATATATTCAAATAAAGAATTATCAATGTATGAGTAAATGATTAAAGAACCTACCACTATGTCATTTGAAATTTCAATATCAGCAGTTGTGATCGTATAAGCTTTTCTCTACTCCTTTGTCTATTTTTAAGGCACATTTTCATGATGCTTGGGATAATAATTAACATTGTTCATCATTTCCCTACAATAATATAATTCAACATTAATAGCTTATTTCTCTCCCTTATATTCACCATTATGATGTGACTTCTATCAACACTTGTATCAAAGCCTTTTTCCTTTTAAGCATGCACTAGGGTGTTTCCTTTAAAATTATCATATGGTGGAAAGTAAACAATTTCATTCATCCCCATATCAATATTTACTTTGCCATTGTTTTCAACAACCCTCTTCTTCGATTTTGTTCCATTGAAGTCATAAGACATTGAGAAATAATTTTATGTCTTGATGGCACATGAGACTATGTCTTTATATGATGATAATGTTTGGTATACCAGTTCCCATCTGAGCAATGGATTTACGATATGAAAAAATTGATCATTCATTATACTTTTATTACATATATAGTCCCCAACCTTCATATATAACCATGTGACTTGAGGTTTATACTTTTCAGCATTCATGTCTACCTTTTTCCTTAAATTTAAAAATTTCTTTCCAATCCCAATTGATGTTCCGAAGGAAATTATTTCTCTAAGAAAATTTCTTTAAATTCAATCCATTCCATGTTTTTTATTTCTTTATCCTTATTTTTGTTTTTAATTAGAGACCACCATTGATCAGCATCACAAGACAGAATATAAACAGCCATGAAAACATTTTCCCTTTATTACTTTAAAAAGAGAGAAATATATTCTTTATGGAAGTTATCCAATGCTCTGTTATGAATGGGATTGTAGTCCCATTAAATGTTAGAGGTTTTTCTCTCATAAATAGATCAAACATATCTCCTCCACATTGAGGATCCCGATGCTCTATTTGAGTTAGGTTATTTTTCATCACATGAGTATCTTGTCCTAGTATCGTAATAAGTTTCTCTACACCGGTCACAGCTCGAGATCCAACATCATTATCATTCATTTGTGGGAAATACCTATACGGGTTACCTGCATTCATGTGGTTTCAATTTCTACAACTAGGCCTCATTTCAATGTAATGGAATTTACTAGATTAGGATATAAATCATAATTAATAATCTCAATAAAGAAAACTATATAGAATAATTTTAACTCAAATTCCTTTTTAATACCATAATCATAAACAATGTTTCATTGAGGAAAAGTTTGAATTTAAATCCTTAATAATGGTTTTTAAGGAAAATTTGAATTATTTTAATCATATCCCCCAGGAGTTTTAATCTAGGTGCGCAGTGAGGACTAATATCATGTACTTGGATACCCCAAGTCAATCCAAAATCTCCATGTTAAAGCATTCACTTGTAGGTCCATCTATTCCAAAACCACATCCACTTACAATATCCATAAAGGGATGCATTTTCTTGAAATATCTATGTAATATATTCCTCGCCAAAATTTTAGGATGTTCATGTATATTTATCTTCAAAGACTATCCTGTGTATTTCTTCCCAAATATTTGTTTTAAAAATCCAGTTTCTATGTTTTCTACAAAATTTCCTCTGATACAAACTGTAAGGAAGAAACCCCAGTGGCCCAGAATAAATTATCCATTTTATTACATTGGAATAAAATCAAGGAATATGCACCCTGAATGTCTGAGTAGATTATTATAATTGGAAACATGATACATACATAAGTTCAACATTAATACATTAAATGAAAAACAATATATATGTTCCATTGAGAACATCCACTACTCTAAGATTATCCCTAAAAGTCAATAATAATATACCTCTTCATGAATTGGGAAAAAAGAAAAAAAGTAATGGAAAACTCAGATGCTCATTAAGGGTAAGAATTATATTGGAAGATAACATAAACATTATGTGTGGTTAATAATTGAAAAACATGCTTTTAAAAAAACATGAACATAATATGGAAGGAATATGATGTGAGTAATTATTACTATAATAAAACATAATAATGAGTATTCCAAAAGAACAATACACTAAAAAACTATGAATTTATAGCTTCATAATGAGGAAAATTCATATTTTAAACATTCTGAAAAATACCATCAAGGCCTCTACATAGACATCAAAAATATGATGACGGCCTTAGATAATACCATATCCAAAAATGGGTAAGGCCTCATCCATGACCATATATATTTTTCTAATGAGACCTACCAATGTATATAGGACCTATACAGGGCCACACACATCACATACAATATCCAATTAATTCCTCATATAAATTCGGATAAACATAAACAACGTATACACTTGAGATTTAAATAAAGTTCCCTAATCTATAACATAGTCAATAACCATTCTAGGAACTAAGATGAATGGTATCAAGATATTAAATCCATATTAAAATTATCATAGAACATTTAATAAAACATTTAATATGATATCATAAAATATTAGTCCGAATAATACATAATAAACATGATGTGGGTGGAAATAAATGAAAATAATCTTATGAAATCATCGAGTAATTATTGAGATAAATATTGTTTTACTTTGAAAAGAATAGTTAATTTGAAATAATATTTTTATAAAAAAGAAGTTAAGTTAGATAGTATTTTTATAATAAATTATTTGATTTTAGGGGAATATTTTTTATAAAAAAATTGTAAAGTTCCTTTCAAAATAGGTATGAATTTGAGAAATTCCCTTGAATCGGGCTTGTATTTCAGAAATAATTTTGAAAGTTCCTTCTAAAACATCTAACTACCATTAAAGAACAAAGTATTCTGGTTTCTAACTATCCATATAAAATTCACACATAATTTATGATGAGTATATAAGAATAATTAATAAAAGAATTCTGATTAATAGGGGAAATGTTTTACCCGAATGAAAATAGAGGTCCATATAGGAAACCCTTATCTTATTTCCTGATGTGTTCCTCACATACTATTAATGATGTGAATAATCAATTTTAGTTTATAAATTAATGATTCCAAAACCTATTATAAATATAATTTCTATATTATAACCATAATAGGATCATTCCTTGCCTTTTCATGTGTTAAGATATTCAATTCCATTGTTTGGGAGTGTTTTCTTCCATGGATTTCATGATCGGTTTACTTATATTAATGTATGGGTACACATGTAGAATGAGAATGGTTTTACTCAATAGAAGATATATTTTATTATTTAACAACCATAACATGACAAGGTTATAAAATTCATTTGTTTATTGGGAGTAAAGATGAGTCATTACATAAATCGTTATTGACAATTATTTGGGTTAATTTTCATTTTTTGAACACAATAAAAGCATTTTGATTTATAAATTGATATAATGTTTCAAAAAGTATTACATAATATTAAATAAGTTATGATACATATATTATAGCCTTTTTAAACCATATAAATGGTTTCATGTCCAGAATTTATGTCATTAAAAAAAATTAAAAACCCATCATCCTTGAATGTTGTAAATTAACACATCTCAGTTGGTGTTTTCATATGTAGTATAAAAGGACATGAACGTATAGATGATAAAGAATTATTAAATTACCATAAAAACATTATATTAAACATATGTTACTGTATTCATCACAAAATTTTTATGAATCGCGGTGAGGAAAGAAAAATAATACAAAGAAACTTGAAACAAAATAAATGAAAAGGAGAATTTTCATCTTCATATAATCTTCATCGAGGGCCTATTTAGGGAATAGGTTTTTAACTATTTATAATAAAAATTGCTGATGGAGGTGAGGGATGAACACGGGAGGATATTTGGGTAGAATTTAGTTAAGGAATAAGGCTTTAGAGTAGTTTAGAGAAGAGGGAGTGAGGGGGGTTATAGTGGAGGAGAGTAGTGATTTTTTATTATCTTATCACTATTTTATTTTTTTGCTGAAGACAATAAATAGTATTGATTGTTGTGAAAGAGAATAGTAATATGTTCATTTAAGTTCAAAAAAATGGAAATTTACATCATCCATGACTCAAGCATGAGGCTGAAATTCACTTAATTACATTTTTTCGTAAATTATCAAATTTCAGGATTCAAAAATAAATTCTAGTATGTCATAAAAATCCATTAAATTAACCATAACCATTTTTTAACATGAAAAATTAAAAAATGGAGTCAATTTTATCAAAATAATTTTCTAAATAAGATGAATTTAGTTTTTAAATAAATCCATTATTTACATGAAATTTTTATATTTAAATTTAAAAATGATTTTATAATACATTCAAAAATTTAGCAAGGTCTTTATAAGTTATTCTACAATTATAATAAAATAAAATATTTATTTACAAATAAATTTTAATAAAATTAATTCTTATTTAGATTAATTAGTTAATTTAATATTTTAATTAAATATTTATTACTCACAAAAATATAGACCATTAATTAGTAATGCCTAAAATACTCTACTTCATTTATAACGTGTCTTAATTTTATTTATAATTTAATGGGTGTGTTTACTATTTATATTAGTATGTTTGTCTTTATAAGGGTCAACATAATAATCCCCAAAAATGTAAGTTGATCTTGTCAGACTTCGAACACTTTAATGAATGCAACCATGTATATCAGTTTATTGAAATTCAAATCACATTGGTGGTAAAATTATATTTACTAGGTATGTTATAAAAAAGTGTTGTTTTGTAAAGATTCAGTATTTAATGCATTCAAAGTTAAATTTATTTAAAAAATCATGGGTTGTTACCATTAATATTATGTGTTAAGAAACATATTATTTTTAACAATGAGAAGTTCTACTTTATGGTTGAGAATGGAATAGTTCAAGGTCATGTCTCTTAAAAAATAAATTTAGGTTGATAAATCAAATTTCTAAGTGATCAATTATTTTCAATATCCCAATTTTTTAGACATATATGATAAATCCTTATCCAATTTAGATTCTATATATGATTAATCAATTCTTATTGTAATATTTTAATTACTCTTTTTAGACATCTTTCAAAACAAGATAAATTTGATTTTACTAATTATTATAAGAAAGAAATCAATGAGATGAATTAAAAGATTATAAATCCACTAATAATGAAACAAAAAAACTAAGAACACACATTTAGGATACTCAGTGACACAAAAAACCAATATATAGAAGAATAACAACAACATTTGATTGATGGATTTCCACATGTCAAAACATATCCCTCGATAACCATTAATTCCACTTTTCTCAATTACATAATAGCAAAAAACAATTCCTTGCTATTATATTTTCAATGGATTAATTCTAATCTTATTTACATGGAGGTAAAGTGGTTGACTTTTCTGATCTAGAATAACATAGGTACATAATGATGATATATGATTCCAATCCAAGGTTGGTAATGTGGACATTACTCTTGAATGATTTCAACGTAGAGAAAAATGAAAAAAAATAAAGTAGGTTAATTAGTGGTAGAACACCTTCGCAGACATCCCAACACTACTAAAACATAAATTTCAGAACTAACCCCACTAAATGACCCCATTATGAGATAATACATATTTATCCTGGAATGATAAGTACCACTATATGACAATATAGTAAATTAAATGGCCATATATTAGGTCCCATATCTCTTTAACTCTCATTAAAATCACTATCTAATGTATGAATCTAGATTATATATTTTGGAGCATATAAATCTATAGAAATTTTTTTTTGATCAAGTGTAATATGGTGCCTACCAAAAAGTTATATATTTATTGTATTTTAATATTTTCATAAATATTATTTTTGAGGTTCATTAAACCACAAAAAAAATCTAGAAATGTATTAGAATCTATAATTTATTGGAAAAACTATTTTAAAAAATCTAATAAATATTGTATGAAGTGTTAGAAGTTTCAATTTTATGGATACATTTCAATAATACAAGAGACTCCACAAAAAACGATCAAATTTTTGTAGAATATTTTATGTTTGTGGAATTGACTTCGTGGGACCCTTTTCCATATCTATTAGATAAAAATGCAGTCTTCATTACTTCTGTTATTTCCTTAAATGGGTGGAGCCCAAGGGCCCAAGGATTGATGATGAAAATGTTGTGTGTGATTTTCTTAGGGAAAACAAATTTTTCGGGGTTCAGATTTATAAGGACCAATACATGTGACCAGGGAAATCGTTTTTTCATTCAAAATATAAGGGATATGACTAAAAATTAATGGATGTATTACAATAAATATTCACCAAAACATTCTAGAAAAAATAGTCATCTTGAAGAGTCCAATCAAGTAATTAATGTTATTATGGATAAAACAATTAAATAAAATTGGAAGTATTGGAGCCAACGGATTGAACAATAATTATGAGCATAACAAACATCATAGAATAAAGCTGTAGGTATGAGCCCCTATTAGTTGATTTTTAGAAAAAGTTTTCATCTACAGATTATGTTTGAACACATAGATTATTAATCTATCAAAATGGAGAATATGGATTTAGGAACCATTTGAAAAGAAATATAACTTGTGTTATAAGATCATAATGAAATCATAAGAATTCCATTTGTGATTTTCATATTGCAATAATAATGAACTTGAATGGAACATGAATAACTAAATTAGGAAAATACCTTTCAACCTAAAAATCATGTTTCTATATATAATTAGATTTATGCTAATTATATGCAAGCATCATTATACATGTTAATTACCTTTTATTGTTATACATGTATATACATTGAGTTCTATTCATATTAATAAGGAAATATAGTGAAATGAAGTCATTGGTCATTGGAAAATGATGAAAACGATTCATGGAAATGTACCTTAATAACCTGTGGAAGAGTACAAATTCCACCATCCAATCCAAAAATTTCTTTTCATGATGTTAGGTTTAGATAACGAAATAATCCAATGGTGCTTCCAACCGGTAACATGAGTTTTAATGTTTTCGTTGGATTTAGTAATTTGGGATATAATAACCTCTCCCCTTGACCACATTTATATTTAGTATAATGGTTTATACCCTGGTATGAGTTCTATTGTTTTTATTGTACCACTAGGATGTAATTCATCAATCAACCACAAATAAAGAATAGGATGTGGGGAAATTATTCATGGGGAATTCTGTTTTGATTATTAAATTTTATATCTTTTATACTAATATATTTTTGTGTAAAAACCATTTTAAGCTGAAAATTATAAAAACACTATTAATGTCTTAAATTTCATTATCACACTTTAATTTTTTTCATTACATGTTACAACTAGAAGAAATTGTACTCTTAATAACCCTATTAGTCAATGTTTTATATTTTAATGGTAATGAAATTGAAAGAGTAAATATTAATAATTGAAATATTAGATTAATAATGGATATGATAATGTTGACCAAAAATTTAAAGAATTCATTTGATTCAATTAAATAAACTTTACCAACCATTTTAATGCTTTAAATATACAAAATTAATCTGAATTTATTTTTTATTATTAGTCATTCTATGATAGATTTTAAAACAATATATAATACTTTTATTTAATGATTTTTAGACAAATTCTTTCAGTTATGTCTTGATAATATTTCATGAGTGATTTTAATGAATGTTACACTGTAAATCATGCATTAGAACATGATAAGGACCCAACTATACAAAATAATATTTTACATTATAAAGTAATTTTTTTTATAATGCCTTACTATTTTTCATATTATTTTAATGTCCATGTTTTGCAGTGAGGGAATTCAAGGTGAAATCATATAGTAAATTATATGGAAAAAGTGTGATGTTACTACTTTGGGTATGGAGAAAGGTTTTTTATTCATTCAATTTACTTTACTTGATTCCCATTATAAAAGGAAAATGTGTTTTTTACTTTAGAAAATAAATAATCACAATTAATAGACCAATGATTTTTACCATATGTGGTTATGTGGTCGATCTGAGATTTGTCTAAAGCATGATATATGAAGAGTAAAAAAAATATGACAAATTAATTTGAATAAAAAAACAAATTATAAATTTATAATGAAAATAAATAATTTTAAATTAATACATTATTCTATAATTGATCAGGACCATACATTGATCTTGGGATGGGGGAGTTGCTATTTACTAAGGGAAATTTTCATTGATCTTTTATTCTGATATAGTTTTTTATACTTCATAGATAAACTCATATATGGGCCTTAATTATTATACTTAAATACATACTTACATTAAACTATATATTTATTAGATAATTATTTTCAAATTACTCATTATTTCATATGTTTTTTCTCTTTATAATGTGTACACATTTATTTAGTTAATGGCCTATGTGAAAAGAAAATGTTGTTTTGACATGAGCATAACTCCAGTTGATTTTTTATTATGATAGATGGGATAAAATAATAAAGTTACCCGGAAGATAATTACACTAATTATATAATAAAAATAAATTTAGAATCCAGAATGAATGAAAAGAGGATATTCACTTTTTTATAAAGGGACAAATTAAGACTATTGGATTGATTATTTATTTAAAAAGGGAAGTTAAATTGATGTTTTATATGAATATTGAAAATATTTTTTTAAAAATGATAATTATTTGATTTTATTACATCAACATTTAAATATTAATAATATTTCTTCCCACATTAAATAAATATTGTGATTTAATTCTTGATTACAAGCATAGCTAATGTATCATGGTATTTGATGCACTTAATTTATCATTAAAATTGTAATCATTTTATTAATTTTTAAATAAAAATAAAAATTTAATTCGTTATTTATTTAAATTATTTTTAATTTAAAATCAAGTAATTTAAAAAATTAAAAGTTAATTTTCAATATTTAATTTTAATTTATATTATTCCATTAGAATTTAAAATTTTTAGAATGTTTTTAGGTATAAAGAATCGGGAAAAATGCACTAGACCACAACCAAGGAATCCAAATGCACGTAGTCATCCCAAGATGGGCTGACTATATAAGCATCCATAATGGAAAACAAGCATAGTCGAAATAAGGTTTGAGCCATGTGTGGAGAATCCCACTATGAAATCAGAACAAGGCTAGAATTGGACACACTTGTCAATGTGGCCCATATGTGTGGGTGAATTGAAATGGGACCCCATCCCTAAAGCATGAAACTCTGGATAATGAAATATGATATTTCTTATATGCAAGCACTTTGAACCACAAATTTCTTATGTGGGATGCTTTAATGAGTGTATTTTCCATCCTTTAAACCAAATTATGCCACTTCGCCTGAAATCGAGTCTCGCACCTCAGATGTACGCCACAACCACCACTCACTGTAGCATTTTGAACGTCTATTCCCAAAGATGATGTCCACCATATACAATGGACAAAAAAACAATTACCTCTATAGTATAAGTTTTAACTCGAACAATATTAAACTTATAGGGAGGCCAAACTACTCAAAATAACCCTAGTAATCTGATGAAATCATCATGAAATTCACATTAAAAAGAATAAACCCATGCATGTCAGAATGAGCCCAATCCAAAAACTGTGAATGATATATGAGAATGGTGAGTCACCTTAATCCCATTATCAAAATAATTGCAAAAAAAATATTCCAAAAAAATAGTCATGAACTGAGTACACATAATTTCAAGTAAATTGATATATAGAGGATAATGTGATTCTATAATTTGGAAAATAGATAGATTTTATTACATTAGCACATTCATATAATTGTCTCTATCGTGTTGGATACTGAAAAATATCCATGTGATCCTTAGAAATAATTGGCCACATGAGCCTCTTCCAAAAATGGCTACATAATGAAGAAAAAATAATTGGCTACATGAACACCAAGGAAATTATAATAAATTCTCTCCTCACAATGTAGTGAAACCTAGAGATTGTAATTTGGAGGCCTCATAATATGTAGGTAAATATTAAATACACCATGGGACTTAAGGTGGATTTAAGAAGGGAAATAAAAAAATTGGATTGTTTAGATGTTTTT
Organism: Viscum album; assembly: GCA_963277665.1. Classification (NCBI taxonomy): domain Eukaryota; kingdom Viridiplantae; phylum Streptophyta; class Magnoliopsida; order Santalales; family Viscaceae; genus Viscum; species Viscum album. The sequence goes on from OY728139.1 coordinate 251,555,785, forward strand.
GGAGTTTTAAATCAGTCCTCAAATCATGGATTAAATTTCATTAAGATATGACTAAAAAATTAAAAGAGATGATATATTACCAATAGAGATCCAAAAATATTTTTTGACTAAATGAGACATTAAGTGAAAATAAATGATAGAAATGAAAAAACAAAGATATATGGGATTCCTACATATATAAATAAGAGTTGAGGCTGGTCAACTATTATAAAAGGATCAGAGGACCACAATAACCAATTACATAAGAATTATACTTCATTTATTTATATTCTAATTTTTGCTAAATATTTTTATCCCTATAACCTTATGATTTATTATATAATATTCTGGTAGAAACCATGAGTGGTTGGGAGAAGGTGAGGTTACCTAATAGTATTTTAGGAGTCTAATAACATTATTAGAAACCATTATTCTCTTTTCTCTATTAATTTGTTTTTGAATTCTTAATTTATTAATCTAATATCTATATGATTGTATTTATATTTGACGGTAAATTTTAATTATTTTAATTATTAATTTATATTTCTTTTGTAATACAATATTTGAACCATATTGGTTAAAAGGTTTTTTAATTGGAGTGTGTTTAATTATTACTAAACACATTAGAAAAAACTGTGGTCATTGTACACTGTATGGGAATTTTAACATAGGTTTGGGTAATATAAAGGTCATACAATCATTAGTCATAGTGGATTTCACCCAATGAAAGTAGAATATTCATTAAAATAAAATTGTGAAGAATATTATCATTATAAACAAACTCAATAAAGTGTAAAAATAAAATGTGATTGTTACACCTTCCATATTGTGAAATCCAGAACGATTATTCTTTGAATATTCGATATAATACCCAATTAGTTATTAAAATTCCAAAGCACCATAGAAAAAACTTTTAAAATTCCTTATGTGTTTAGTAATCATGCATCACTCTTTATATAATTATAAACCAATCAATCTATATGATTTGAAATTAAATGGAGTGAGAAAATATTTTCTAATCAAGAAAATAGAATAAATTTATAATTAAACAACATCAATGTCATATTCATATTATTTTATAAAAATATTAATTTAAACTATTTTAAAAATAAATTAAAATCAATAATTTAATTAATATTATCACTTATGAAAATACAATCATGTCAACTTCTCATTTCCCAATAACCTAGGGGGTTTAAACCTCTTACACCTTTTTTAGTGGAGATTAATTAATATTCCCATATATTTCATCAATTTGTTAAATTGAGGTACTTTTTAAATAGAGAATTCATTTTGATAAAAACAAGTCGAAATGATGAATTAAATATGTTTGATTTTCTTTATGACATTAGGATAGTTTTTCACTATGTGTTTTATTTTTTTGAAAATTCAAAAAAGTGACCAACATAGTTGTCTGTAAACCTCTAGAATTCAACACACTTGGGCACCCTAGTATGGACTCGTTTTCCAATAATGTTCCAATGGAAGTCCCAACCATGTTTTAGGAGAGTGTGGGATGCACTGGCAATAACGCTAATAATATATCATTGTACAATGATTCTACCATCACACACATGTTAGTACAATGCCATCTAAGTGCGTGGATCTTTGAACGGGTGAAAATACTCCACATCCATAGCAATATGTGCCATGGTGAATGGGATCTATTATAAATAAGTACATGGAATTTTTGAAAATTGATGTGGGAAAATCATCTATGGGATCTATTTATTACTTACTTAAATGTTTTCCATGCCCCTCAGTTATAATCCTCATGATTGTGAAATTTTCTCTCTAATATCTACCATAATAAAAACTATATTACAACATCTTTAACTCCCCAAAGACATATATATCCACCACTAAAGATTATTGAACTCGAGAAACATATGTTATTGTTGAGGCATAGTCTACCATAGATTAACCTAGGAGATTGATTCGACCCCCATGAAGCCTTTTGGAAGATACAGAGTGATCCTTAAGGATACCAAAGAGTTATATCATGCCTATATGAAGGAAGGATGTTTGAAGGTTGAACCCTAAGACGCTATTTCTCTTTTCCAACCATATACTCACTAGGGGAGTTCATCTAAACTGATAATATTAAATCCCTATGTGAAAAAATGCTATATGATAAATCATGAATATAGCTATGTCACACGTATGATAAAAAATGACTATGGGACTTTCTTAGGGAGATTTGGATATGATAATTATTTTACAAAATATAGCTATGTGATCCATGGTGGAGTTGGAAAAATGAGCCCTAATGAAAATGTATACATTAATCCCTCATCTAGACACAACTACATGACATGGGTTTTCATAATATAGGCATTTTGGAATTAGTAAAATAAAATAGTGAGTTAATTGTGATGGAAATTGAGGAATACATATAAAAATTGTATTCTTATAAAACAAAAAAAATACTCAAATGACAAAACAATATGAGGAATAAGATCTTAGGGAAGATATGGTGTGGGTATACGCTATTTATTTAGTGTAATACATATTTTTAATTCATGAAATGTTCATAATTTTGACTCCTTGATTTAAAATAGAGATACATTGATGATAATATAAAAGGAAACACTGAATTTGATGATATATAAGATTTAGTGGAGGGATAAAAAAGATTTAAATTAATGAAGATGAGGGGATTCCTCAACCATGAAATAAGGGGTTGATGCACACATGTTTAAGGATAAAAGGATCGGGAGTGTACTGGGTCCTTTATTTTCATACTCTCTTTATTTTCATTTTTTCCAATAGTTTTTATTTATTTTCATTCAATATGTAATCCATGCATTATATTTCTAATAAAAAATTATTCCTCAGTTATCATTCATCATCACTCCCTATCACATTGTCTTCTTCACTTATTTTATATGATTCTTCCATTGTGACCTCTTTCAATTTAATTTGTGTGAATAAATTGAGGGTTGGCCTCATGGGAGGATATGTGCTTCCTAAATTATATTTTTAAATTATTTAATTTTCTTAATCAATAATTATCATTTGAGGGTAAATTTTACATGGCTTGCGATTGTATACAAATATATTAATCTCAACTTCACATCTATGTTTTTATTTAGTAATTTTTTTCACTTTCATTAAACAGAAGATATTCAAAATATTATGTTGAATTGTTCAATTGATGAAACAATAAAAAAAAGAAATATTCCATGGATGATTCTACACTCTCTATTGAGGTATTTTATCAACCTTGAATATAGGAGGTGGTAGAATTATGATAATCTAGGAATTCCTGATTTTATAATCAATAAATAATAATATAGTAATTCCATAGTGATATTCTAGAATTAGAAAATTGAACTGAGCATATAATAAAAATATTAATTATGAAAGGACATGAAACCAAAATGTTGGTTTGAGTAAATTCTTTATACTATTATAATTTCATGTTAGTTTAGTTTTTCATTTAATTTTTATTTCTCTTTTTATTCATATTCATAAAATAATTAAAATAAAGAAAAATGATTGTCTAGATGGATTAGAAAAAAAATGTAAATAAACTATGATGAAACTCAAGTGAGATGACTGGGGATATCTATTAAAAAATTATATGTAATTATAAATACTAACTTTTTGCACACCCCATTAATGGTGTGAATCAAAAATTGGCACCATTTCCAAGGAAACAAATAGTTTTTTTTATTTTTCACATTGTAGAATGTTTTTTAACACTTCTGTTAAATAAACTATAATAACATAATATTGTTTCAAATATGTTTAAATTATACCATATTTTTACTCATGGAACAATCTCAGATATGTGCATAATCAAAAACAAGTCATTCATAGTGATGTGGAAGTCTTTTCAATAATTCTCATAAATCATAGTTATATGATCAAGTATATTTGAAGTATTCATTTGAAGATACATGTAAATAAATAATCAAAAAGTTGGTTAATGATGTCCATAATAATTTTCAATGACTAAAATGACAATTTGGATGATACACTAGAATTCCCCAATTTTACTAATGTGAATATGAGAGATCCACATTTTCATGATCAATTTTGGAATATTTAGTAAAACAAAAAGATATAACATGATCTTTATAGTATTAATGTAGAAGCCATAATAAAAAAATTTAGCTCTCTATAATTGGATGTTATATAAAAAAATAATTTTCTGTAATTTTAAGAAATGATAGAAAAATTTTACTACCTTCCATTATCTAGTGAGATCCATCTTAATTGGTTCTCAGCACTAATAATGATTTTGAGGCTGAGCCAACTCATGATGTTCCTAATTTTTGAACCCAATATCATTTACTTTAAATCAATATTAATTGATAATTAACACCCACTATCTTGAATTTTCATATTTTGACAATCAAGGATTTATCTTATAGGAAGGTGACAAAGATGATAACACACCTATTGGGGAACTCATTGAACCCCCAATACATAATGAAAACACATCAGAGGAAGTCCGCAATGAGGTCAATGTTTCTAAGCTTGAAGAACCCAAGAACGAGGCTATTAATATTAAAAGGGATAATTTTTATATTTTTTCTCATTATATTTAATTTTTTTTCAAAATAAAATCACTTTCATACTTTCCCTACTAATGTTCAAATCAGACATACCACATTAAGAAATTAATATAAAAACAAGGGGAGGCTTTACAATTAGAAATAAATAAGGTTTAAATTCCATACATCATCCAACCCCATCCATATATGTTCTGACATATTTTGATGTGTATTGATTTATTCTACACTCCTCATAGACTCCTCATGAACAAAAAGTAATACAAGATTGAAATATCATAATGTGGTTGTTCAAATAAATGATACCCCACCCACCAATCGATTATTGATGATAGATGGAACTTCCCTTATGAATTAAGTAAAAAATATAGGGCACGCATGGGGTATTAAACAAATAATTATACTTTTATGTTCTTTGTTGGACATTGAATTTCATTTATAGTATTTAATTTAGGAATAATACCATTACATTATTTATTTTTGATATTATATTACATGGTTTGTATAGTTCATTGATTTCTTAACTTTTTTAGGACCATTATCTAATAAAGAAACCACTTAACTACAAGTATAATTGAAGAATAAATATTTAAGATAAAAGCTGTATTAATTTTATGTTTAACTTTAAAAAAAATATTTTACGGTAAATTCTATTTTAGCTTAAATTCTCAAATTGTGCAATGACGATAAAGATTTTTTCTTTATTTTACTTTTCTATGAGAAATGAGTATGATAGGAACCCTATCATAAAAATTTTATATTTAAAAAATAATTGGATTTAATGAATTAGGTAGAGAATTTAATGATTAATTCCAATGATGGATGTTAATTTGAATAACCATAATTTGATGGAATGGGTTGGTTTAGGTAAATAAATTTTAACTACCATTTTTCATTCCTTGAAAGTATGAAATTAATGTGACTTAACTGGAAAATTCTTTTCATTTTATGAGTGATCCTATAACAAAATATGTTTAATTATATATAAGATTCATATAATAAATACTTTCTATATTACCGTTAGCATATTTCATGAGTGATATTGGGATATTCCTCATACTATAACATGCACTAGAATTTTTTAATCATATGAATGTAAAAAATAAATATTTATCATGATTGAGAATTTTTTATTGATATGAACATACCCTTTATATCACTTAATATATTAATCCTTTGTGAGACCATAGAGTCCACGAATAATCTTGATAAGAAGGATAAACAATTAAAGGAGTTTGAACCCACTCATACACTCCTATAAGTAATGTTCAACATATTTTAAATTAGATAAGTAAATGTGAGGGAAGTCAGGATGAAATGATATGTAACATTGTAAGGAAGAAGTATGGGGAAAATATATTCAAAATTGATAATGTTTTTTATTTATTAATTTTAATTTTAATATTTTCTCTTCTTGTTCAAAAGAGAACTGTATGTGTTCTCGATTGAGAAAAAAATAAACATTAATATACCTATGATAATTATCATATGTTTTTTATTGCTGGATGTTATGTTTTTCCCAATAATATATTTTGAGAAATAAAACTGAAAAGGTTCATTGAAAAAATTTAAAAAGTGACAAAAAATAAAATTCATGAGGGGAATGAATGAATTGTGTTTCCATAGTCCATAACCTTAATTTTAACATTTAAAGTGAGTGTCATCATATTCAATGGTATAATTACATTGAATTTTTAATTATGATATCATTATTGATTGTTGAGATTTAGCCTCATTTGTTGTGCCTAATGGTGTTTCACATTAATACCAACAATCCTTAATCCCTAATTTCATTTAAACTATAAATTTAAAACCCTTATTGATTTCATGTTCTTTTCACCTTTAAAAGGACAATAAAATATTTCTTATGAATGTTTGTAAAAAATAACCATGATATCATGATAATATCCTTACTCTACCTGAATTTTTATCTTGAGTGATCGGTATTAGGATTCATAATTGAGGTTGTTAATGACATGACATTTTAAAATTAAAATGAATGTTGAATCCCAACTGAATTGTGGGATAATATGTACACATTCCCAAAGAGTGAATCTAAAATATAGGGATTTATTGATATTTTCAGAAATTAAATGTTAAATTTATGTTTTAATTGGATGTTGAGAAATTCGAATGATATTGATAATTATTTATTTTGATATCTTTTTTTTAAAATATGGGCAACAGGGTTTTCCCATTTATTTAATGTTTACATTTAGTACTCGAGGAAAATCATATATCATGTGTGGGGGTATTCGATCTACAATTGTATCCATAAATACACTTATATAATTTTTAACAATTTTTAATAGATATTATTGAATTTTATCATATATTTCATTGAATTGTTAAAAAATAAAAATTTTAAATATGAGAAAAATTGTAGATATAATTTGATTGAAATTATTCATTGTTAATGATTAACTCTATTTATAAAAATTTTCTTGTATTTCAATTGGTGTTTGAATAATTTTCATGTAAAAAAAATCAACAACTAAAATAGACCTCAACCACTGGTCTGAAAAGAACATGGTTTACTCTATATAGGAAAAATATATATGTAAGACGTAGGGGAATGCATTCCCAAGAGACAAGTGGTTGTGGGTCTTGAAGGGAGGATCCCATAGTGTAGTGTGTGGGCCACATGCTGTGTAGGGTTGTGCATGTCTACACAAGACCATCTATGTGTGTATGTGTGTGAGAGAGAGGCCGTAGATCCCCCGACATTCATGTTGATGTTGGCCATGGTGATAGAATAACTATTTTATAGAGGTTACTGAATGTATGAAATTTAAATGTGGGACTAATCATTCTTGTTCAATGTTCATTACAAAGTAAAATTGTTTCTTTATGTCTCATATCTACTCCAACTACTTCACAAATTTCCTCTCTACAAACTTCAATGCTAGATACTTCCCACCACCATCTGTAACTCATCATAGACATCGATGTCTACCATGGAAAAAGTTCAAAATTAATAATATCAGTATCATTGCTAGGAACACCATTGATGAACTTGAGAACATGACCCATCCCCCATGAATTCATTTTGATGATACAAATGACCATTCATGGTATTATAAATTCCCATCCAACCATTATGGAGGCATAATTCTATGATGAGGAACCATATGCTGCAGCTATGCCTATATTTCCATTGACTAACAAACAGATTTTGAATTAACCATCTGTGGATGTTATGATGTTCAATAATTTGTATGTGCATAATCATGAAAACAACAATGTCACCTCAATTATGGAAAATGAAAACATGATGCATAAAGGAATATTCAGCAATGAGAACCATGGTATAGAAAATTTCTACGTTATCCATTATTGATATGACTATATTATATGTGATGAAATATGTTTCAAGAAAAAGTAAAATAGAAACAACTATGTGATCAAGGGTTTCTTATTATCAAAATTGGTAATTCACTAGAATACAATGCTAGAGTTCACTATCATAGTAAATAAATAATACATATAAAAATGTATTTTTTAAATGAAAAATGCTAAAGGTGATAAAATATGATAGGTTTTGATTTAATATAAAAAAACACATTTCACATCATCTCATGTCACCTACTATAGGGATGAACCCACACTACACTTTACAAACATAAATGGGTCACGCCGACAAACATTTCATGTGTGGTATTGGGCCCAAATACTATTCTAGCTCCACTATATATAGAATTAATTATTTTTCCATTAGGAAGGACCGACTAAAAAAGAAATAATTTATAATATTTAGTGAAGAATAATGTCCCACTACAGTCATCATACATGAGGAGATTCATATTTAATATAATTAGTTATTCTAATTATCTTAAACTACTTGTTTTTTGTTTTAATTTTTATATGAAAATGAATAAAATGTAAAGAAAAAATAATGAAAATTAAAATAACATGAAATGAATAAAGAATAAATAAATATCATTCACCAAGGGTTTTCATTCACGTTCCATCATTAAACATATTTTTTCATTGCATTTTGATTCCCCAATTATAAAATCACACAATTGGATTAATATCATCTTATTCGGTGGTTTTGAATTATACAATTCTTAGACAATCTTAAATATTCCTCCTCTAATAATCATGGTTGATGAAAAAACTAAATCAAGATTAAGTCATATTGTAGTACATTGATCCATCATATGTTGTTTGATCCATTGAGTAGATCAACTCCATCATGTGAAGAACTTCATTTTAATGGATGGGAAGGACATCATTTAAATAATATAATATATGTGGAGTAGATATTTGTGTCATTGTGGAAAATCACCCACCTTAACACTTTACCCTAGTCTAGAAAAATTAAATTCAAAAAAATTAATTTAAATATAGAATTAATGAATCACCTACCACACCTAAGGTAAAGTCTCTGGTTAGTCACTCATTATCGAGTGGAAGAGGTCATGGTGGAAGAATATGATAGAAGGGTAGAATAAGGGAAATATAGTTTGATATAGAGAAAGACACACATAGTGGACGAAAATATAGGATGTAATGTTTATTATAAACATAAAGAATGAATTATATATTAGACTAAACTAAACAAAGACTATATCAAAAAATAAAAGAATACAATTCATAGAATCTATAAAACATACCCACTCGTGATAATCTAACCCTTGAAAAGTGGAGCATCACCAAATTCCTTATCTAGGTTGAAACCCCTTTTTGTTATTTGTTTAAATCCCCCATATCTATTCCTTAAAGAATATATATCATCATGGACAATGTTTCCTTTAATTTTATTGTCTGTGTATCTCTATTTGAAATTGTTGTATTGAATCTATGAGGATATTGGGAATTCCAAATTCAGAGTGAAACAACTCCATGGAATAGGCCCACATCATATAATCCCTAAGATCATATTGTTATGACATCATATACATTGAATTTCTTATGTTTTGAAAATAAACCCATTTCCATATAGATTACTTCTTTTATATCACATTGAAATCTAGTGTTTTGTTCTACTGATGTCCTGATGCCGATCCTAGACAAACTCTAATCATATAAATCATTCATGTTGAGGGTTTCATGTATATATTTTTATGATGACTAATGTAGCTAAATTAATAATAGATCGTATAACCATTTTATGTAACATAGTTACCATATTCTATTCTCCCCATGAGAGCCACATATATATTTCCCTTAACTGGTGAGACATATCCAAATTACATGATTTTACATATACCCATTTTTTACAATGGAATTTATTCTCAAGCTTCAAATGAAATCCCTTGGTGAATCCACAACATGATAAGAATAGAAATAAAATAGTGTTACTCCTCAATCCATCCCTCCTTTATTGTGAAAGGATGTAACACCATGATATCATGATGGGTCATTACACATTTTCAAATGAGCTACTTGGTTGTTAGATCAAGCTCTATAGGATATACATGGACATCTATTTGTCAACAATCAATATTTTCATTCATTTGAAATTATCTAGTTGTTGACATGGAGGTCTATGATGATTTAGAGATGACTAATGACAGTGTTTAGTGTAGAAGAAAGTGGATATGATGTGTATAAGGTAGGACGAGTATACCAAAAGGCATGAAAATTCCATTTTAGTGTGAAATTAATAGCATACATAGATTTTTTTTGTCATGTGTTAGTTTTAATTTCATTCAATCACATCCTTGTAATATATACCATGTACCCATAACCCAAATCACTATGGTTTGGGGGATCATCACCCACCCACACCCCCACACACATAAATGACCCCATTATTACATGCATGGTCCTACGTGGGCATTGTCCCACACTATAATGCATCAGATTCATTAGGTATGAACCTCGATAAGATACAACATGAACCTTTCTTCACTTGGGTTATTGTAGAATACAAGGCCCATACTAGGCGATCCAAGTGTCATACAAGATTGAGTATCATGTCATGTCATGTTTTTTCCTTTTTAACTAAAATTAATTAAAACACTTGTTGAATTACAAGTAGAATGTAATAAATTAAACAAATCATACAAAATATTTCATTTCTATTCATTTTTTTCTATATAAACCTTTTTTATAAATTCCACAATTTTAATAACTGTGTGAAATATATAGAAATTTTATATTAATATCCATTCAATATTGATAAAATATGTTTAAATATTTTCATGAAAAAATTAGTGCATCAAATAATCCCATTGTTGAATTATTCTTGTCCCACAGAATTAAAAAACAACATTTGAAATATATAGAAACACCCTAGTACCAATATTAAAATATCAATTTAATAAAAAATAATAATTAATAATGTAAAAAAAATCTCAATTTCCATATAAAACATAAATTTTTCTTCTTATATAAAAAAATGAATCCAAGAATTATACATTATTTATTTAGAAATTAGTGGAACATATCCTTTCATTCACTCATGAATCTCAGTTTATTATTATTATACATGGGAACTCATGAAATTCTTCTCCCTGAATATCAATACTCATAACTCATGATATTATTTCATGTAGGGTTATACTAATATCATGAGTACATTCTCTTTTTGAATAATATTTTATATAAAATACTTTCTCTAAATTTTAAACAATAATATTACATAAAATCATTAGGTATTTTCATTTGTTGTTCAAATGAAATAGATGCTTAATGATGGTATATTTTATTTGAAAACCATTCATTATCAAAAGCAGAGGTTAAATACAATGTATAATTAATGATATCAAAAGTTAAATATCTATTTAATTATCCCCTTAAAAATGATATCACCCATATACAATTATCAAGTGAAGATCATGAGTAATGAAAACATAATAGACAAATTGTTCCATTTTGAATTTATTCTTTTTTTAAATTAATTTACATTTTTAACTGGTTTCTTAATTTTTTTTGAAAATTAATCATTAATAATAACCTCAAAACCACCACCTACTACATATGATAATGATATTAGTATTAGTAAAGTTGATTTTTTATTTCCGTTATGAGAACCCATTTTACCAATTTTTTCATGAAGGGGAAAAAATAAAAGTACAATGAATGAATCATAAAGATTCATCAATTCCCAAAATATAACTCCACACTTCTTTATTACAATATATTATATCATTTCATTATAAATTCCCTCAACCCCACACATAACCATTAAAGTATTTTATAATACATTGAGGAGGGTAATAATTGGTATAAATTGATTGAATTGAGGCACCAACCTATCAAGGTTAGTCTTTGTATCTATGTGGTATGCAAGGATTAGTGAATAAGTTGGTATCAGAGATAATATATTATCATTACAAATTCGTCATTCATGTTACATTTTTATTTGAACAGTCATAACATTGAAAAGTTCTAATGGAAGTTCTAGTAGGTGGAATGTCTCATAATCACATAACAAAAAAGGTCAAGGTAAATATAATTAATTTATTATAAAAGTTCTATCAAGAATTGGAAATGTGATATTGGAAATTAAATTATCTCAGGATTAATAATAACCAATAAATTTGACATGAATTTCATAAATTCAAATTATGAATAATGATTGGGATATTTCATTTACATGAATTATTCAACACACTTAATTTATGATTTATAAAATTAACATCCATGAATCACATTAATAATTAAATTATCTTTCATAATCATTCAAATCCATTTTCAATAATATATTAAACATTGAATTATAGGGATTATGATAAACAAATTTATCCCTTATATATCAATTATTTCATTTATTCTAATCATTATAATAGAGTTTCCTGTTTTTTTTCTCAAACTAAGATATAAATAAGAAATGTAGGGAGTGTAAAATTAAAACATAAAAGTAAACTCTATTTTTTAGGAAGATTTATTTCTATATTATCCTTATTATATGGGGGATTCCTTGTGCCATTATGGAATTATAGATTTAAATCTATCAATCATTCTCAAAAGCCATTTCATTTTATCTCAAAAATAATAATGTATTTGGATACTTCTATGCAATGAATTTAATTAAAAGATATATAAATTTAATAAAATGATAAGACTTGGTTTAATCCCATGTGGGAAAAATATTTTTACAACCATCTCAAGGATTTTTATGTTTTTTGTCACTAATTAGTTAGTGTGATCGTCATCTAGGATTTAAAAAACTACATATTGATTTTTCCCATATTTTATTTTTCATTATTGTTGAGGATTCAACTGATATTGTATACCAAATCTATCCACGTTGTATGTTATAGATGTATATAGGGGGTAGGTTAAATTTCAGATCCTGTCCCTTTTGGTTTCTACTTGTGAAACCTAATCATGTTTTTCCAATGAATTCTCAATGTGGGATACATGATTTTACTACTCAATGGGAGATAAATAAAGTAATTTTCCTTAAAAAAATTAAAATACTCATTCCAAATAGGCCAAAACAACGTCAAAAAAATTTCAAGGTGGTTTCAAATAGAGAATATTGAGTACATATACTATTGAAAGTCTAACAAAAATATGTTAAAGACATAAAAAAGTGGAAAATTACAAACATTGATCATCATGAGTCCCCCAAGAAGCAAGTAAACCAGCAACCTTATAACACTATGCTAAGTATGAATGTGGGGAACACATGAAACTAGGAGTATTTTTCATTTTTGTATGATGTGTGTTATGTACCATGGACTGTGTATATTATCTTGAAAAAATCAATGAATAATAGGGTAGTTTATTTTCCCTAAATCTATAATGATTTTGTGATCCATAAACATTGATCTTATATCCAATGTTAGGGGGAATCCATCTCAACCATGTTCTCTACCTAATAAAATCTAGTGGGGGAGAATATGATCATTTTCCATCCATGAGTCTTCTCAATGATGGTGAAAAGTCTCACTATTTGAAATAGGAACCAGATCATCCATAAGACTTCTAGTATTGACCACCATGACCAGATATGAAATTATAGTACCTTAATGAGGTTGTTGTTTCCTAATATTCAATTTCCACCCAAAACCCACCACTATGAGTAGTGATCTCTCCTTTTATTCATTTATATTATTATCAATATCTAGACTCCATACATAAAGAATATTATTAGGGATGAATTCATGATCTCCAATCATATTGAACTCGCCCATACCATTCTAGATGAAATCCACCCATTCATTGTTGATGAATAAATTATAGGATGATTGAACCTTGGGGTCCATGTAGCACGAACACTTATAATAAAGATTGATCCCTTTAATTATAAACATTTCAACTATAGGTATTTCATAGTTATGAATAACAACACTATGAATTTGATGATCATGGGTATATTATTTCCCTATATAATTATATCCCCTACATCCTTCCCACAATATGTTTTAGTCATGGTGTGTTACCCTTTCTTTGAGAATTCTCTCAATGTTGATCCTATAAAGGTGATCTTATCCGTATCATAATTCATATAAATAAAATTTAATATATTTATTTAATGATGGTTTATAATAGAATTCAAGAATATCATGAACCTACTATCTTCGGAGAAGGTGATTTCTATGTTTGGGAAACATGGAAATCAAATAACCAAACCCACCCAATTAATGTTCAAGAAACTAATCTATCTATATCCAAAAATTTCATTTCTAATCGATCTGCATAACCGAGATATGTTGAGAGATCATGAGACCTAATCGAGAGATTGTCCCATCGAACTATCCATATGATTTCTATATCAATTCATGATTAATTTTAATCATAGTGATCTATACTTCACGTAATTTGATTTTAGTATAGCATGTATGCTCAACATGCACTACTGGAAAAATAACCTATACCAATGGTTTCGAACCATTGGTATAGGCCTCTAAACCATTGGTATAGCCTATACCAATGGTTTGGAGGACCATGTCCAAGTATGCCTTGGGGATAGGTCTATACAAATGGTTTTGAAAACCGTTGGTATAAGTAATATAAAAATCCATACCAACGGTTCCATAAAACTGTTGGTATAAGTATTTCAAAAAAATCATCCAGTGGGATTTGATCCCAGGACCTCTAGTTTATAATTGAAGGACCTAACCACTAACCTAACATTACTTTTGGGAACATAATTTCATAAATATATATATGTATTATCACAATTATTTTAATTTTTTATTTATATAATGTTCTCGGTAAGAAGATTCGATAAAAAATCAGAGGACATATACCAACGGTTCTCAAAACCATGGTTATTGACCTATAAAATTGGTTTTGAGAACCGTTGGTATATGTCTTTTGATTTTGGGACCAATAGCAACGGTTTTGGACAAACCGTTGGTATAGGTAACGGTTTGGCCAAAACTGTTGGTATAGGTCCTCTATAATGGACCTATGCCAACGGTTTGGCCAAACCGTTGGTATAGGTCCAAATTAATGAACTATACCAACTATTTGGCCAAAACCGTTGGTATAAGTCATATTTCTAGTAGTGATGGCCTCTAAGACCATCTTGAGATTGATACCACATGCTTCCATACCTATCCATCTGGTCCCATGATACCCAATGGTATATTCATTTATAATGAGATTCCTAGATGAAACCTACCATATATTTTTCAATGTTTTATAAAACCACCTTTGGTATAATGATCACAAACATTAAATTCATTGGGATGAATGTCCACACATAATTTAAATGTGTAATACATCCCCCAAATAAGGGAAATTAATTTTTACAATTTTTTTGTGTGTAGATATTTTATCGACCAACCCATTTATGTGATGTTTTTTAATCCTTCCCTAATTTATTGGAGTATCAAGGTATTCTATAGGGAAGGGTCTTCTATGCATACCACGAACTCCTATATTTTCCCTTCCCATTCGTAACACCAAATTAAAATGAATAAAACTAATTTTCTCAGTAAATAAACTACACACGTTACATGAAATACTTATCCATGATTTTATTGAATTCTCATGTATTTTTATTGTTTCCATTCAAGAAAAATATCATCTCATCCACACACAAAATATAATTTTTAGCATTATTTGAAATTAAAATATAGGGGGAAATATTTTAACAGAAAATTATTTTCTCTAGGTATCTTGTTTGTTTTCATAATCCATATTGAATAGAATTGGGAAAGGTGATTTCCTTACCTGAGGCCATGAGTAGATTTAAATAACATGCATGTTTTCCCATAAATAAGACAAACAAAAAAGGTGAGCTAAAAGATTGGATGAAAAGACTAATCACCCATCAATAACACGTCATAATATTCAAAAATATCTTTATATAACACCATTACATCTTGTAATATACTTTTTGAATATCTTTATTCAAAATAATTTTTGAACCAGGTGATTTATTTTTAACATCCCTGACCATTTCATGAAAAATTGAAATAGTTTCCTTTATATATCTTCCCTTCATGAACCCATGTTGATCCTCCAAGACCAATTAAGGTTGATATAATTTGATTATAATATTGGAAATATTTTATTGAACCTTATATAGAATGTTTCACAACTTGATTAGCCTATAATTATTAGGTGGGGAAGGATCTACCACCATTTAGATAAGGATCAAGGAGGATGAAAAAGAAACTCAGGTAAATCTTCCACCTCCAAAGTCCTACATGGTCTCCATCAGATTATTTGTCACCTACTCAAGGAATAAAATGTTAAATGAACCTAGGAATATATCAGGTATTAGATAAATCTCATAATAAATATTAAAAACTACATCCCATATATCGGTTTCCTCTAGAATACATTCAAAAAATATTAATATCATTGAAAACAACAAATTGAATATAATCAAATAAGTTAGTTTACTATATAGGGTAACCTTAATTCATATAGGTATTAGAGTCATCTTGAAACAATTTAATGTAATTTTTATATATATCTCCCACTAAATACCATTCAATGTGAATAGCTTATGACATGGGTTCCTAAGACTCAATCACTTGGATCACCTCTATGTTTTGCACTATTTCACGTTAAATAATTTATAGAAGATTCCATTGATCCTCAGTAGGTTCATTTTCTTCTTCTTCAACTTCCAATATGATTTTTTTGGATATCAAACCTAATATCAATGGATATTAGTTCTCAATTCAGATTGAATAAAAGTAGATCAAACAGATTTTAAAAAATGATCCACTCCTTGAGTTATCCTGGGTTTAATATTCATTTCAGTTGTGATGACCCCTTGATGTTGGATATCACAAGGTAGAGGAAAGTAGAAAAACACTATATTTTCTTGAAATTACTCCACATGGTTTGTTTCTTCTTCTATCAGTGGTATAGAAACAATTGATGGTACTTAGTCTTTCACTTTAAAATTGTAATGATTAAGTTGCATCTCCTTGTTTTTCAAATAATTTAAAATTTTATCATGTGTTTTTTTATCTCCCATATTCAAATAACCATATAAGACTTCATCATATATCTGTAGATATTCATTATACGCATGGATTTTATTCGTGAGATGGTTGGGCTATGAATACTCCTCAAGATCAACCTAAATCGTTTGGACATCATTAGTAAAATTTTGAAAATATGGTTGTTCTTCTCTTGGGGACTTTAGTATTTAATAATTAGTATGAAATTCATTAACCACATATATAAATTCAAGATAGGAAATTATTGTCCCATAGGCACATGAAATTAAATTAATGATAATACTGATATTTTCATCCATTCAAATGAGTTATTCCCCCAAAATTTCAAACCAAATATTATTGGCCCTGCACAAATTTTTTATTTTTCAATTCACAATAACATTTTATGTTTTTATCCATCAAGTATAAATAATAAATTTTTTAGTTATTATTTGATAATATTTGAAAAAACGATCTAAAATTGAAAAAGTGAAAAACAAGTAAACAATATTTTTGAACCTTCACAACCACACTATGTTTTAGCACTACCTTCCATGGAGAGTGGGAAAAAATATTATTTGTGAGTTTTATAGTGTAGTAAAATTTCTAACCAAAATCATCTCACTTAAGGAGCTACATATTTTTTTACATACCCGATACAATTCACATATACTACTTTTTTTATTATTTTTATTATTTTTTAAAATAGTGGAAACAGATTAGATATAATGAAATTATAAATTGTCCTAAAATTAAATAATGATTAGAATGAAAAAATAACATGGACTATGGTTTTGGAATCAGGATTCTTCATTTTCATATATTTGTTTTGTAAATTCAACTGGATAACTCAATTGTAAAATCTCAATGTTGAATTACTATATTATTATTTTTTTACTTCAAAATCCTGAATTTCAAGATAATATGAATTCTATATCCTTAACATAATAAATATTAATAAAACACCATAATTGATGTTATGGAATATTCCTAGACCCGAATCCATCATTTGATGTTTCATTCATTGAATATATCAACTCCATTGTTTGAATATCTTGTTTTTAATGGAATGGAGTAAATGTTTTAAATAATAAATAAATGTGAATTCATGAACAAAATCATTATGGAAAATCTCCACACATGTACAATTTAAAAAATATCCACCAAATATATATTTAAAACATAAATAAATTTACGTATAGAATTCCAAAATCACTCATTACTCATAGATGATAAGACTCAGGTTATTCATTTTTGTCAACTGTTAGAGGTCACAATATGGAGAGTAAGAAAGAGATAATGATTGAAATATAATAATAATGATAGAGGGTGATAGATATAAAGAAAAAAGAACAATAATGTTTTAATAGAAATAGAAATAATTAAATACGTATTAAAAAAATATAAATATAAACAATATTAATATATAAGAGAAAATATAACTAGGTGGTAACATCACTAGTGTTTCACTTTATTTCCTCAATAACATTTTTGGGGTGCAGAAAAAGATATTTAATTTCAAATAGGGGATTATTATTATTAGTAACTGAACTCATATCTAAGAATAAATAATTTAATCTAGTTATCATGCTGTAAAAAAAATAATAAGACTATAATACATGAATATCAAACAAGAATCAAGTATTTATGGATATTTAGTAATGAGAAAAAAAGTAATAGGAATTTTGATTTGATTCCATTTGTATTCATATCACCAACTTCATATTAAAGAATCAATTAATTTTTTATAATAATAAAATGGATAGAGTCAAAATATCTTTTACTTTTCTAATAATTATTATTTTTCATGATGTGGAACATGATAATCATATTTTCTTTTCATTGATTAATATTCTTCCATTATGTGAAATCCATAATGATTCTCTTTTGAAGAACATATGTAATACCAAATCTAGTGTGGAAATTTCTATAAATCGTTGAAATAGAACTATTTCTACATCCCATGTTTACTAATCATCACTCCCCACTTAATTATAAACATATCAATCAATATGATTTATAAATATTTCTGGGAGAAAATATTTTTCACACAATGAAAAATATAAATTTCATAAATAAAAAATAACATAATCACATTGATATTAAATTATGAAATTATTAATTGAAACCTATTATATAATAAAAATTAAACCATGAATTTAATTATGATCCAAGTATCGTGAAATATAATTGGCACACCTCATCTTTACCCATAAACTCAAGGCTTCTACCCTTCCAATAAAGAATAAATCATGATGGAATGTGATGTAGAAGGAATTTAAGAATAAAAATAGTAAAATTAAATGATGTAGAATTCATAGTAAAATAGAAGTATTGGTAGAATGATTCTTTTATCTTTGATGATTATAATTACCCATATTTATATAGGTAAGAATCCCCCCCCCCCCATTCACATGTTCATATATACCATATATTTATTGTAAATTTTTCTTTTCTTGTATCTATTCCATAGATAAATAATAACTTTTATTATTTTCTAATTCATATTTGGGACATAATTTAATCCAACATTTTAGTATTGATTTAAAACTCCTCAAAAATTAATTCAATCCATTTTACATTTCTCTTCGTAAATACTCCATGAGACCTCTAGTGTATCTTAAATTTACCCATGGATTATCACCCTATTGAATATCACTCTATGGGATGAACTACATTATGACATGGATATTTATTCATCTTATTCATGGGATTCACATGGATAATTCTTAAAAAGTTGTCATGTATCCAATTTTCTAAAAGGACTATGTAGATGATTCTCTCCAAGTAACACACAGCTATTTTAAAGTTTCCATAATGGTGTAGAAATTTTTATAAATGACATAGAATGAGATAACCAACATATTCTACACATATCTTAATATAATAATCCTAAAGGAATCCATTTTCTTGATATTATATGTATCCATTTCTGGAATCATCATTGAATATCATTTCATGAATTTAAGTTGGAAGTGGTATAAGGTAACTCAATATTCTCATCCATCCTTCAAAGTGGATGGAGATGTGTTCTACTGGCATGCATTGATCTGTTCTATTTATTGTGGGATTCAAGGTGATATCCAAAGATTACAAGGGTCATATGTGGAGTTTTTTCCATAATATTGGTGATTTCATTGAGTTAAATCCACTAAATTTGTACAAGTTTTTTTTCGAGAGTTATAGATGGTGGGTGTCAATGTCGACCAAAAATCGTAGTAGATATCAGGTGAAGGTTGGTGACAATTATTGTTTGATGCACAAGAAATTATTTGAGTATAATTTGGTATTTTTTGGTAAAATATGTAAAATACCCTCTTAACATATTCCCACGTTAATAATGTGAACATCATTTCACTAGAATATAAAAAATCTCATGTTGTATCAGCATGAATTCCCTACTACGGGAAAAGGCTCCAACAACACTGCATACAAAAATATGATACCTCTCAATATGAATGGCCCATACGAGCCTTATCAAAATCATGTTATGGTATCCTTGTTATGAGGATCACACTCTCCTACCACTTGGATTTCTCTTGTATGAGGTTGCATGGCCAGACAACCCATCATGAGTTATCTTTGTAATTATGGTTTCCTTTGATGTAGGCTTGGCGTGCTGCCCCTATTTTTCTGTACAAAACAAATAATTCAAAACATTTCAAATTAAATAAAATATTCAAAATTAAAATGAAACAATAAAAAAAATAATTCATTTAAATCCATTAATTATAAATTATACATAAAATAAATAATTAGGTGATTAAATGATAATTTCCATCTAAACCCATACAAAATTATTAGAAAATATTTAAAAATATTCATGGAAAATTGAGAACATAAAATACCCCAAAAATTGAAATATTATTGTCCTCAAGCATTAACTATGAACATTTAATTAAAGGATAAAATGTTATAAATATTTAAATCTCAAATAAATAAATCATGTAATTATTAGCGTTAAACCAAACATTCATGTTTTACATAAAACAACAATTTAATTTCACACTATTCAATGAAATAATTAATAAAAAACTTTTAAATTTTCCATTTTGAAAATGGTGGATGTTCACATTTCATCATTCCATATTATCAATTTATTATTATTATTATACATGAAAATGCATTATCAAAGTCACCATAAAATTCATATCTCTCGTCAATAATGATACTAATTCATGTAATGTTATGATCATATCATATGTAGAAGATCATTTTTCATAGCCCTACAAAGGATATAATTTATTATTAGGTTGTAATGAAAAAATTTATACCAGCTGATGAGGACTTTTCATTTAAGTTTCTAATGACTCCATTGAACAAGGTTGGAAGGAAGTAGTGTGAAAAACATTAAGGCTCAAAGGGGATATAATCTAAAAATTTTAAACTATAATATCAAAATCAAAGTGTAATGAAAATATCTCATTCAATGTAACATATTCCACTTCCCAATATCAAATTAGGGTCATTACAATTTATATTTTAACTATTTAATAACTCCATAAATATTTGTTAATATATTTATTTTTTTATTATTATTAATTTTAAAACTAGTTTTCTAGGATTTAACATTTTTGATACCTATCATCACACCCCAACCCTTGTTTTTGGTCATTTAAATAATTTTCAGTTTCTTTTAAATTTTATGATGAGGTTCAGTTTTAATCATGAATTAGATTTTTGAGTTTTGTTAAAAATGTGTCTGTTTTGGTTGTTGTCGATGAGTGCACTGGTGGAGTACATTTTGGAAACCCCATGTAGAATCTCCAAGGAAATTTTTCAATCCACCTGTCTTTGAAAATTTTAAAATGAGTAAATTTTTTAAATTATTGTGTTATTTAAAAATTTAATTATTGTTAATAATTTCATCATTATTATTAAAATAAAATGGATGTTTTTTATATTTTTATCGGTGTTATTATTAGTAATATTATTAATAAGGATTTATTATTATTATTATTATTAGTTTTTATTGTTTTTATTTTAATTTATTGAATGAAAAAAAGAAAACAAATGTTGAACCATACCTCTCAACACCCTCCTTTTCACCCCCATGTCCGCGCTCCGCAACCAGCTACCTCCACCACCCTCTTCTCTCTCCCTGCCCTACACCGTCTATTTAGCCACCCCATACCACTAATTGCACACCGTCTAGCTTCCCCACACCCCCTTCCACCTCCATCATCTTCGGGCCTCACCAGCATGCCTCTCTCCATCGATCGGCCACTACACGCTCTACATGACCCGCAACCCCTTTCTCTAGTAACTCGTTGTGAAACATCCCCATGTTACGCTCTCCCTAGCTATCGTGCACCCTCCATTTTTCTAGTTCACCTCCCGCCGATCTGACCCACGATGCACCCCCCTCATGACCCTGACCTCCCTTATCCCCGGCGCAACCTAGAGTTATCTTACGCCCTCTACCTCCATCGATTATATTTCACTTTTGATAAGTGTTTGTGAGATTTAGATTCTTTAAGGGAGTTTTTTTCCTAAAAAAATATGTTTTGGAGTTTGTTTTCTAGAATTTTATCCTTCAATTTGGGTTTAATCTTAATTTCACAAGGTTTAATTGTTTTTCTAGAGTATGCAGTTGAGGTGAGAATGAGATGATGAACCAGTCTCTAGTGTACGTTTTCATTCCCCCTTGGAGTTGAGGTATAATCCATTTTTATGTTGCCTTTAAATTTATGATTTCACTGAATTCTTATTTTCACACAACCCTTATTATTTATTTAGTGAATTAGTATATTTATCATTGTCATTCATAGTGATATGTATTGTTTTGGTATAGTTTTATTGATCATTTCAAATGAATTTTTAAACAGTACACACTGTTTTTATTTAAGAATTCATTGGTTGGTTTGAAAAGTGATTGGTAAATTCTTTTGAAGTATGTTTTGGTCATAAAAGTATAAATGAGATGATGAAATGGGTTATTGAAATTAAACTAATGTATTTACAAAGTACTCTAGTTTTAATGCGTCATTTTGTGCTTTTATATGAAAAATGATGATTTCAGAAAAATTATGTAAGGTCTATTTGACACTTTTCATGTTGTTTAATTGTGTCAAACATACTAAGTGTTTTTTAAAAGCTCGGTTGGCCATTATGAATCAATTATGAATTCAAAATGGTTTTTATTTTTCTTTAAATGATATCCCAAGTGGCTTTTTGGATTATGGTTTTTAAAGCGGTGTGTGTATGGTTTCAATATGTGTTTTTGACGAGTGGTGTATTTTTATTAAGTTGTGTAATTAGTTTATTAGACTATTCATGTCATGATTTTTCTATTCTGGAATGTTGAGGATTTTAGGATGATCATAAAATAGTTTTTGGAAGGCGCTTTGGGTGTGTAATATCATGGGATACTCTTTGGATTTGTTTTAAAAATATTAAAGTGGTTTCGTAAATAGTGTAGATTTTGCAAATTATGTTTTCAAAACATATCACGGTGGTTTTTTCTCTATTTGGTTGTTTATATTTTTTAATTCAATGGGTCTATGTTTTTAGTCATTGTGAAGTTGTTGCAACATGTCGGTGAGGAAAATCTGTGATACCACGGTCAGTTGGATACACATACTTGTGCCCAAGTGTGAGGGGTATCGCATAGTCATTATCAAGCTTTGAGTTGAGATAGGTCCCCCACTGCACTCACCATTAAATTTTGAATTTATTAATTACTTGATATTTCATTGATTTTTGATTAAGGATAAATAAAATTTGATAATAATTTGTGGAACAATTTTTTAATATAATGGAATAGTTTACTTTAAGCATGGACTATAAATAATTTTCTAAATGAATTGTCATGAAATAGTGAAAAATGACAATTTTTCCTTAGAACATAATTCATCAACTTTCATGTGTGGTTCTATTTTTATGTTAAATGGTTTCATCTGACATTTTAGAAAACATATCAGTTTCTTTTCAAAAATGAGGTTTTTTAAAGTTACATACATCCCATTTTGCACTTCAATAAAATAAATTATTTTGAGAACTTTCTTTTGGGAAAGACAGTGGTGATATTGCTATGTACAATGG
The DNA here is from genome assembly GCA_963277665.1 of Viscum album. Classification (NCBI taxonomy): domain Eukaryota; kingdom Viridiplantae; phylum Streptophyta; class Magnoliopsida; order Santalales; family Viscaceae; genus Viscum; species Viscum album. Next base: position 251,579,645 of record OY728139.1, read on the forward strand.
TTTTGTGAGTTATTGTGTGTGATGCATGTACATTTTTATTCGTTACCGGGTTGGCATTGTTGACTCACCCCTCTTTCCACATAGTACTCTCCATGGGAACCTTTCATAGTATGTGAAATTTTTATGAACGATTGATGTACTAGTTTAGTTTATTCACTGGCTTGTGGCCTATATAAGGGGATACTCTATTATTATTGTTGCTATGGTATTGATCCCCTCGACTAGGCATGGTATAGAGAAGGTCAGGTGTTAGGGTGTTTTGATGTCCTTGAGTAGTTCATGCCTTCAAAATGAGTCACATGTACAGTATGTTTTGGATTGTTCATGAGCTCCTAGGTTCGACCCAGGTTTTCTTTATTTCTTATATGTATGTGGTGGAAAATCGAGTTGATTAGTTTGGTTTTTGGCCCCCGCACGCTACTTTTCCATTTCCCTTATTCTATGTGGTGTGGGCATAGGTTTTCCTCTTGTTTATTAACTAATAATTGGATTTTAATTTGTTCACATAATTTTTTTTAAAATTTTATGCATCTTTATCATTCAAAACTTATAAATTCCTTTAATTTTATAAGGGAAATGGACTGTTATATTTGATAGAAATGAATGTGTTTGTGAAAACTCGTACTTTATAAAATGTTGTTCAAACCTAAATTTAGTAAAATTCTTTATTTAATGGTAGTTATTTGCGAATATATTTTTAGGTATGCCTACTGAGTTTTAATACATACACCTATAGTGTTTTGCATTTTTTGTATTTGTTACAGGTTTCACTCGAGCTTGTTCGATGTTTGCGAGATTTGGTTGAGGTTTGGAGTGTTACACTAGAGAGCAAGAGGATTTTTTTGTCATGGTTAAGTTATTGTGTTGTTGTTGGTTGTTCATTCTTTTTTCTTGTTTTTTATTCAATTTGAGTTGTTATAATTTTTACACAACATTATTTATTTACAATGGGAAAATTGTTACCACTCGATCTATGTTGATTCTTTGGTGTTTGTCTCCAGCCCGACAGGATCGGGAAAGCCTATCAAACCTTGCCGCTGATCAGCTCGAGTGACCGGTTTAGGTTCCATCTGGGTTGGTTTGTGACAAAATGATATTGGATGAGGTTGTATCTTAAGTGGAACTTTTTTTCAGATCTCCCAATGTACATTGGGGATCTTAAGGTAGATGGAGTATAATTGTTGGGACTCGAGGCATTGGAATGGGAAGGTTGTCAAGAACCCTTTCTTGTTACGAACCTCAGGTTACTATGGGATGTCCAGGTTGTGGGTTTCGTTTGGGTTCCTTTGAATTGTTTTAAGTTGGGAAATGAAAAGTTAGATGGGAATGTATCTCTATGAGCTCACATGGACTATAAATCAATGTGGTGTTGGGGACATTTACCTAGAATACTCTCTCTGATAGTGGTATGATTGGTGTAGGGTCGCCAACCAAACATATGAGTCATCCATCAACACTAGTTTACACTAGTGAATTGTTTGGATCTTACTAAATTATGAATACTATTTGTAATGTTTTATTTTGGAAAATTTTGAAAAGAATAATTCAAAATGACAATGATCATGTTCTTATTATGTTATTTTCTTCTTTGTTCCTTACTGTTCTCCCACACAAAGGATTGATGCATGCCCAAGGTGTAGCCTTGGGTGGTATGACCATATAAAATCATCCTATTGATCATCCCATAGACTATGTCCTTGAGTTTCGGAAATTGAACCCTCATCTATTTTATAGACAAGATGATACTCTTGAGGGAGAGTAGTAGTTGTGGATGATTGAGAGGAAATTCTATTTTCTCATCCTCCTGAGCCATTGAAGGAGAAATTGGAAACCTTTATATGTGAAGGTCTATCCTAGAAATGGTTGAAGTTCATATATTGAAGAATTCCTTGAGAAGAAATCACCTGGTAATTCATCAAGTATTTTTTAATTCTTCAATACTTCTCTATGTTTACGAATCTGAGGAAGAGGATGAAGTTGTGTTGTATTCAACAAGGTGTTGAATCAGTACTAAAATTATATCAACCCTTCTTAGACCTAGTTCCATTTGACCAATGGTTTGTTAGAAAAGACCATGAAAAGTCTCGACAATTTGAGTCTGGGATCTGACATTAACTTCAGTCGAATGTGGAAGATATAATCCTAACCACCTTGTCAAATGTAGTGGGGAAATCCTTTATTACCGAAGTTGAGTTAGCAGGAGGAATTGAGGTGTAGAATCCTTTCTTGTGCATGGGAAGTAGTGAATATGATACTGATAGGAAGAATAGGTAGCAGTATGATACTGGTGTCTCAAATAGAAGAATAAATAGGCCTTCAGACCTTAAGTTATATTCTTCACTGTACAATGCCATGATTTGTCACTAGTGTGGTAGGTAGAGTCAGAAGAAGCCAACGTGCCCGAGTGCTATGTGACCCTTCCACACCTATGGGTGTCTGGGTCACATGCATCAATTAATTTTAGGTGTTTCTAATAATCACACTAAAGCCAGAACTGGCTCATCGATGGTCACCTCATCCCATCAGTATTAGTATGAAAATATTTGGCATCTTTCTGGGGTTTTCTCTTTGTTATGTTCTCTAGATATAGTGATCGTATCTTGTAGTGTTATGTGGTGTTTCTTTTTCTTCAGTTGCAAGAATGTTTATTGTAAAACTGAATTGAATCCTTTATTTTATTGGATGATTATTTTTTGAAACTCTAGTTTGGGTGTTATGTTTGGGAATTTCTGATGTCGGACTGCGTGGTATGAGATGCTTCAATCATTAGAGCGCCAGCCATAGGTACTAGAGTGAAGCTGGCACATATTCAGGAGAACCCCAATGGTTAAAAGGGCCTTAGTTCAATCTTTATCATTAGTGTGGCATGGGTTTTGTTCTTCTGAGGGTGGGATGTAGTTTATATAACGATGGAAATAGTTTTGGATGCTCTATCAATTCACCCATTCATTTATCCCCCCCCCCTCGTGGTTGGTGGTTTTTGGTATCTATGGGAAGCTTTGAAGTTCAGTTAATCTCACCAGTTCTTATGGTGGGGATACCCACAGTGGGTCTCATATAGTTACACCTGAATTAATTTATTTATAGCCCAATCATTATGGTGGGGAGTCTATTTGGGAATCCCCGTGTGAATATCAGAGTTTTTTGGGTATCAATTAGGGTCACTGGTGGTCTCCTGTGGAAACACTCTATTTTAAGTTCTTCCTCTTGGGTAAACATTTGTATTGAAGTATACCCAATTTTTATGTTGGAATAATAATATGGGAGTTAGTGTTGGAGGTAGTTTATGTTTTTTTATTCATTGGATGAAGTGGATGGCCTGGGTTCATCTTGGTTGTGGTTAAGGTGTTTGTGTTTTGAAGATGAGTTGTAATTCATGGGTTTTTTCTATATTATTGGATCAATCAGCTAGAGGTACTTATGCTTTTGGAGGTCTGTGAAACATAAGAAGTATTATATTTGGGTCTAGATCTTGTTGTGGAGTTTTGAGGGCAGAAAGCATTATGGTGCAATGAATTGCCCCACCTCAACCCATGTTTTTGGTCTTTGTAATTATTTTATTTTTATTTTAGAATTTTTTTAGTTTTGGATTAAATACCAATGTATATTGTTGATATTTGTTAAATATTGATAATTTTTTGGTTGCTTTCATTGGGTGCAAGGGAGGAGTCCGTTTTGGAAACCCGCATGGCTTTGCCCAGAAAATTATGTGATCCGTCTATCTTCGAAAATTTTAAAATGATAAAATATCTTAATATGTTGTGTTATTTAAAATTATTATTATTGTTAATAATATAATCATTATAATTAATGTGAAATGAATATTTTAATTATTTATATTTATATCATTTTATATTATTATTATTAAGGCTTTATTATTATTATTATTATTATTATTTATTCTAGTTTTTATTTTATATTATTGAATGAAAAACAAATTTTTAACCTACCTCCCAACACCCTCCTTCGCATCCCCCCCCCCCATGTTTGTGCTCTGCACCGAGTGGCCTCCACCACCCTCTGCTCTCCCCTACCTTTAATCAGTTTTTCACCTGCCCCGCACTACTAGCCACACACCGTCCTGCCACTCCGCACCCCCCGGACAGCCACCCTACACCCACGAGCCCCCTTCTTTGGAGACTTTTAGTAACGGCTCTCCCCTTTTCGCACACCATGGCCATTCTATGCCCTACATTTTTTCAGCACACCTCATACCGAGTTAAACAACAATGCACCCCCCTCACAACCCTGACCTCCCTTCTACTCAGTGCGACTCATGGTTCTCCACCGCCCTATCCCTCCATCGATGATATTTCCTTTTCGTTAAGGGTTCGTGGGATTGAACTTCTTTGAGGGAGATTTTTTGTTAAAACACAAAGTTTTGGGGTTCATTTTCATGATGTTTATACTGTAATTTGTCTTCAATCATGATTTTTCTGGGTTTAATTAATCTTTAATAGAAATAATTTGAGGTGTCAATGAGATCACACACTAGTCTTGGGCGTGTGTTTTCATTCCACCGTGTAGTTGAGGTATAATCCCTTTGGGAGTTACCATTAAATTTATGATTTCACTGAATTATTGTTTTCTCACTACCCTGTGTTGTTAATTAGTGATATAGTATTTATTTCATTGTAATTATTTGTTATACTTGGTGTTTTGGTTTAGTTTCTTTGATCATTTGGTGTGAATTATTAAATATTGCACACCCTTTTTATTTAATAAATCACTAGTTTGTTTTGAATGTGATTTGTAACATTTTGAATCATTTTTTGGTCATAAAGGTACAGACCTGATTTTGAAATTGGTGAATGAAATTCCCTGATTGGACTTCCAATGTACTTTGGTTTGAATGTGGCATGTTCCGCTTTTGTGTGAAAATAGTTTATTTGAGGAAACTTCTGTAGGGGTTGTTTAACACATTTCAAGTTGTTTTATTTTGTTATGCATACTTTGTGTTTATTAAAATATTGGTTGAACCTTATGAATCTATTTTGAATTCAAAATGGTGGTTACCTTTCCTTAAATGGGATCCCAGGTGGACTTTTGGACTCTGGTTTTTAAAGATGGTTTTGTATGGTTTCAAAATAGTTTTCTGACGAGTGGTATATTTTAATTTTATTGAACAATATCTTAATTCGACTATGAACGTTGTTAATTTTTCATTTGGGTATTTTGAGGGTCTACAACTGATCATAAAATATTTTTTCAAAGGGGTTTTGGGTGTGTAAAGACATGGGATGCTCATCGGATCTGGTTTATAAATTTTAATGTGGTTTACTAAATAGTGTAGATGGTGTGAATTATGTTTTGAAAACATGTTGATGTGGTTTTTGGACTATTTTTTCATTTGGATTGTTTTAAGTAAGTGGTTATGTGTTTTTACTTGTATTCAAGTTATTGCAGCATGTCGATGAAGAAACCTCGTGGTACCATAGTCCGATGGTTGAACATACTTTTGTGCATGTGCGGGGGGTATCAGGTGGTCTTTGTTGAGCTGCAAGTCGAGGTAGGTCCCCCACTACAATCGACCATAAAATTAGAATTTATTAATTGCATGATATTTCAATGATTTTCAATAAATGAGAAATAATATTATATAATTATTTTTAGAATAATTATTTTATTTAAATGAAACTGTTTACTTTGAGAATGGAACATAAACTAATTTCTTGATTAATTTTCACTAAACAGTGAAAGAATGCCCATTTTACCTTTGAACATAATTCATGTACATTCATGTGATGTTCTGGTTTGATGTTAAATGATTTATTTTGACTCGTGAGAAAATATATGGGTTTATATTGAGAAATGATATCTTTTAATGTTATATAAGGAATGTTTGGAACTTTAATAAAATAAATTATTTTGAAACTCTTTTGGGTGACTAAGGGGTAATCTTGTTCTGTACATTGGTTGTGTGAGTTGTTGTGTGTTATGTTTTTTCATTGAGATTGGTTACTTGATTGAAATTGTTGACTCAACCATCTTTCCACATACTAACCTCCATGGAAACCTATCATAGTAAGTGAATTTTCTATAAACGATTGCTACACTAATTTAGATTATGTACATGCTAGTGGACCATAGTAGGGGATACTATGTTATTATTATTTCTATGGAATTAGGGCCCTTGAACAGGCTCATAGGGCGATAGAAGGGAATTACGGAATTATGAAGTCATTGAGTAGGGAATGCTTTTAGGACGAGCCAGATGTATAGTACATTCTAGATTGTTCATGAGCTCCTAGGTTTGACCCATGTTTTCATTAGTGCTTATTTATATGTGGCAGATGATCGGGGTGCTTAGTTTTGTTGTCGGCCCCCACGTGCCAATTTTCCATTTCCTTTATTGTTTGTTGTGTGTGTGTGTGTGGATTTCCTTTTTTATAACAACTAAAATATGTATTTTCAAATGTGAACATAATTTTTTTAAAATTTTTATCCATCTTTATCCTTTAAACCAAAATCATGAACCTAAATTGAAATGGGAAATGGTCTATAACAAGCTTTAGAAATGAAAATGTGTGTGAAAACTCATATTTTATATAATTTAATTCAATCCGAAAATTAGTAATATTATTTATTTTATTGTAGTGCTTTGGGAATAGATTTTTGGGAATTCCTTTTGAGTTATAATACTTACACCTATATTGTTTTCCTATTTTTATTTTTCTTACAGGTTTGAATCACGCAAGTTTGCTATTGGAGAGAGTTTTTTGTGTTTCAGATAGTGACTCTTGAGGCCACAATGAGTTTTTGTTCATGGTCAAGTTAATGTGTTGTTGTTAGTTTTCTTTATTTTTCATGTCATTTCATCACGTTGTGTTGTTTAAGTTTTCTACTGATTTATTTATTTTCAATTGGTGAAATCGTTCCCACTTGATCTTTGTTGATTCCCTGGTGCTTTGTGCTAACTTGGGAGGATCATTATTGCCTATTGGGCCTTGCTATAGATTGGCTTGCGTGATGGGTTCATGGTCAACCCAAGTTGGTTTGTGATAGTTATGCTTGGGATAAATCTCACATCTACCACATAACCAAATATTATTAAAATCATAGGTCCATTAATGGTGATTTTTTATTTTATCAAGTCAAAAACTTTTTTATCCTTTATATTGTTAATCAATGAATGAATAAATAAACCTTTCCAAATCCCCAAAGTTGTACACCCACATGTTTTCCTTATAATTTATTGAATCTTTTCACTATCAATTACCTCACCCCTATACTACATCTTTAAAATTTTATACAAAAATACTAGTAAGAGGATAAGAATTAATTTAAATTTTTTAAATTTAGATCATTCCTAACAAGGTCATTCATGTTTTATTTGGACTAAACAAAGATTGATGTAAAATGTGGTGTCATTGATAATGTATTGTCAATAAAATTGAATAAACCATATAAATGTGTTTTCAAAATTCATTTCCATGTATATTTACAATGAAAAATTTAATTGATTCAATCATGAATAGTATTGTAATAACCAAGGGAATCATATCCAAAACCCAATAACTTCACTATATTTCCAGAATTACCAATACATTATTTTATTTGATAATCCAATATTATTTTTTATTATTTTTTCGTCACCATGAAAACTACTCCTTATAGATAACTATTTTAAATACTATTAATACTCCCCTATGGTTAATTAAGTAGGTTTTACTTCACCCCATTATATTTGTGTATAGAAACATGGTGTTGTTACTGGGTACTTTAGATCAAATGAAACAATATAAAATCATAAAAGATATATTTCAAAGATGGTTCATTTTTTTCATAGTTCTAATTGAATATATTATTAAGTGGTATATACCACTTGGATTTGGATTTTAGTTTATATAGGTAGTAAATTTAGATCCAATATATTTTCATCAAATTACAACAAAAGGGTTTTGTATTCTTCCATGAATTGAGAAAATTAGAGTAACATTGGATCTTCATTTTCAGGGATGTGGAGATCATGTTTCATCGCATTTTTTACCAAATCACTCCAATATTGATCTAGGACTTTTGGAACTCTCATGTTAAATGTAGCTTGTGAGTCTTCATCTTCATTCTCCATATCTTCATGCTCAGTTTTGATTTGTATCTTTAGATTTATATACTGTGGATACTCCCCATGTTAAGCCTAATATTCTTGGATTTTTTAGATTAATTAGGATTATCTATTATTGATTCTCCTTTAGAATTCCGTTTTTACTATTAATTTTTTATTTATTTATCATTACCCTTATTTCATAATGTGATACTATTATTTTTTTCCCAAAAAACATATTCTTCTCTAGGTTAGTGAGTTCTTCAGTCATTCTGTAAAATATAGCTTTCTTCATATTTCAAACCCCTTACTCTTAGTCCTACACCTATGACTAATTGTACCATTAATAAAAGTAATCATTTTGAATAATTATGTTAAAAAAATTAAGGGGGTTTTTAAATAATGAATGAATTATATATAAATATAACCGATCATAAATGAGTTTAAGTATAGAATTTAGGAATCTCATATAATCCACTGAGTGATGGACTTAGGTTATTTGATAAATTTTAAATGAATGAGGTGATAGTGGAAGAATAAAGAATAGATATGGATTGAAATAAATGAATAATTAAAAATATAGAAAAATATAATGTTATTAGTGAAAAAATTAAAAAAACATGAATAAATAGATTGAATTATTTTTAAAAGAAAAGAAAATATTCAACAACAAAAAAAATAAACAAACAAGTCATTGTGTTTCCTATGTTCCTCTTATCCTCTATATTTTGAACATATTACTTCCATGTATTTGTAGAGGGAGTAATAAGATATTTCATCCCTAGTTTTTATCTCCCATATATTATTAGTCATTTTTTCACTAAAAAAAGATTCTTATATCGAAATCTGATATATATTATCTTTTTTTCTAATTTGTATTTGTTATTTAATTCACAGGAACAACTAGGGAGTGATTTAATTATACACAAACAGATATGTAATATAGGGTTCCATTTATCTCCCTAAATCTATACTAATACCCAAGGTGTAGCAAATATTCTTCAATGGATTATCGAGATTCTGAATATCTCTCTACAAGGTAAACTATAGTGTGAAAGAAATATTTTTTTCATCTAGTTCTCAAGGTTCAAATAGATGATTCTTCCAAAACCATTACTCAATCAAATTTCTCAAAAACTCAAATAGATGACTCTCTCCAAAGCTTAAATATCCTTTTTTCATCCAGTGTAATGTATCCATTTTTATGGATGAGATAACATAATTAAAACTCTCTATTATACACATATCCCAATCTACATATCCTCCATGTAGCCATTTCATTGAAATATAGTGTTATTATTTTCCCAATCCCCATTGAATATAACTTGGAGAAAATATTGTTGAACAATTATATGGATAATCTCAATTCTTTTCTGTCCTTTAGAGTGTCAGGTTAAGTCTCTAGTTGGAATGCATAACTTAATTATTGTTTAAGTGGAATTAATGGTGATCACCAAAGATTACCATTGTCATCTATCATGGGTTGGGGCCTTGGAAATAGGAAATTTCATATTTCTAACTTCTAAAGTTGTATAGATGGAGTTTTTCAATATTTATAAATTTCATTCATTAATGTCTATCATGAAAGGTTATATATCTCTATGGAACAGTGGTGACATAGTTTATTGAGGTGTGGAAATTAAAGTATAGTGAACTGACATCGCTTGGTTTAAAAAATGAACATTAATAACATAACATCATCCCACATTGGAAATGTGATAATATGAGTTCAATTACATGATAAATAATTTTTAACATAAGTAACCAGGTGGTACTAGTCATGAACATAATAAATTTTAGAGTTGAGAATAAAACATCACTCCTTTTCAAAATTGAACAATAATAATTTTCATAGGTAGTTGAAAATGAATATTTGTTTATTTTTATTATTGATGGGATGGATCAAATTGATATGAAAATCACATTGGATATTGTTGAATATAATGAAAAATAAAATTATACATGCACCTGGTGGGTTCTTATAATAAAACTCAATGAGAATTGGGAGGTGTCAAGAAACAAATACCAACTAGATTTTAATGGCTAGACTAGGATGGAAGAAATTGATTATTATAAAAAAAATTCCTCTAGTTTCATAGTTAAAATATATTAGGATTCTATTAGTAGTGGATTCTTATAAAAACTATAGTGTTTACAAAATGGATATGCACACCACATTCCTTAATAGAGAACCTAAAAAAGGTTGTTTTATGGATAATCTTTAGGGGTTTGGTATTGATAATGATGGATGCATAGTTTTCAATTTGATTATAGAATTATATGTCTTGAAATATAATCCAATGGCATAGAACTAAAAACTAGAATCGTTCTTATAGAATCTATAATTTACTATATCAACTGGTGCAATAAGACACCACGTGTACTCTTATTTTTATAATATTTTTTTATGATAAAATATTTACCAGTGATCAAGGGTATCTATATGAAACAATTTAAATTAAAATTAAGAAACCTTTTGAGATTTATTTAACTTTATATATGAATGGTTTCTTCTGATTCATAATTAAATTAGGGGCCTATTTATTTTTCTTATACCATGAAAAAATACTAAATACTAGTTATCAAAAATTAAAATAAAGTATTAAAAGTATTTTTTCACTCCAAATGTATTGGTTCCAAAATGAAAAATTATTTTAATCAAAAAATAACTAAAAATAATTCATAAGTATTATTATATTCCATTTTTATGGCTCTACAGCTGGGATATTTATTTTTTATTAATGATAAAATATTAATAATTTCTTTTTAGAAATAATAGTTATGTTAATTTTTTAAATAATCCTATGCCAAACTCAATGAAAAACATATTTATATTATGTACCATTTTAGTAAATAATGGGTTTAATTTTATCATATAAACACTAATAATGGTTTTACGTATAATAAAATTGTACGACTTTTTATAAAGACAATTCCAAAAAAAGGATTTATAGATATTAGGTTAAAACTACATGTTTATCCTTCTTTTCTTTCTTGAAGAAGTTTGATAAAACCACAATTATACTTTGGATAGTATTGAATATGGTTAAGAAATAGTAACAGAACTCTTCATATTAGTTTGAGTGGATTCTAAGGTAATTTATACTTAACTTATCTTTTTATGTAAAAATTAATAATCAATGGGGGTTATTTAAAATGTGATTGGAAGTATATATTTATGATGAGGTCATATTATTCACATGGAAAAAAAATTCTTATCATTGAGTGATGGAATTCTCTTGAAAAAATAAACATATCTGGTTGTGTGGTGGTTTATGCTCCTCATGTGAGATACGATATTATTTGATGACTCTCATATTTACATCATTATTTTAAACATGTATAAATATTTATATAAAATTTGAGTGATTATGACAAATAATTTCAAATCATGATGTTGATAAATCCTAGTTGTTTTTTATTAATTTTTTATTGGTTGCAATTTGTTTTATAAATTATTTAGTAACATGAATGGATTATTTTAGGTTACTAATATGTTGTTGGCTTTGATCAAAAATTTATCTTAGTTCATTCTAGGTGGATCAAAGTGATCCTGAAGTAATTTTGTTCATAATTTTCAATTTATATAATTCTTCTTGAGTTTGTAAATATGGTACATCATGTCAATATGTTCCTTATATGGTTTATTAGTTAATGATATGGTAGATTATCTAGTCCTTTTGTTGACCATTTAGTAATTTTGTCAATCAGCAGGTCTTGTGGTCTATAAGTTGTTCATACAGTCGATCCATATAAAAAGTGAGTTTAACAGGCAAGAAATACAATTTATAATTGTTTATTTATATGGTAAATGAATTATTTATGCTATAGATAATCAAAATTGATCCTGTCTATGTGCTAGTATAACATGATTGATCTGACTCAATGATGGATTCCTATTTAATGATTTTTCAAATGAGTATTCGAGGTGAAAATATAAATTTTTAGATTTTAAATATTCTGAATAAATTAAACATGATGTTTATCAATAAGATATCCAAATAGTAAAATACAAAATTAAAAATTGGTTTATGTAATCACATGAGTGCTTTTCAAGATGGTAATCAATACTCATCATGGTTTGGCATTTTGTGATATTTTATCAAAAATATTTATATTTTTCTCAAGGAAAAAAAATTCTTTCATGATTATCTATATATTAAATATGGAATTTTTGTGTGGTGAGGAGTTATATGTTTTTTTCAAATAATTTTTTGAATAATGATATGAAGCTATTCTCATTATGTTTCAAATGAATGCGTATTTACAATACTGAGTTATCATTTCAAAAGATGGTGTATTGTCAGAGTAAGTTGGAAAAGGTAATAATCAATTTAGGTTCAGTAAGGAAGATGGAATTTTTTATTAGAATTCAAAAATATAATATTTTTGTTCTATTATTAATATTTATTGAAATTGGAGATGTTTCTATAATAGTTTTCTATTAAGATCATTATAAACAATACTATAAAAGGTGGATTCTTTATGTATAATATTGTAAATTAAAGATATAAAATTTCAAGATAATGGGAACTAAAACCATTGTTCAAAATTGATTGATAAATTCATTTAAAATCTAGTAGTATTATTCTATTTAAAGAAATATTAATAATTTTTTTCTTCAAAGGATGTTTCCAAATTAATTTTTATTATGAGTGTTTTGAAAATGTTGAATATTAGGATTTAATGATGAGAGGGTACATGTGATGATATTTTTTAGAATAAAAATAATCTATGCAAAAAATAGAATATAATTATTTTATTTCATATTATGTGAGAAGAAGTTTATATGAATTTTGTTAAATGAAGGGGAAGATAATTAATAATGGCTGAAGTAAACATGTTATTAATTGATATTTATCATTATATTAAAATCATTTTCAACAAACAAGACGATGTATAAAACCTTTTAGGATTATGATAATAAATAATAGAGGATGATACCAATAACATAAAATTATAAGTAATCATATCATTCAGTGAAGAATTCATTGATTAATGAGACTCAAAAATGGTAATGACTGTTATCCCATACTGGGTCATAACCTTTTAACAATTTCTTGTTTATTTTATTGATTATTTTCCTCATATGAGTAATTTTGTTTGGAAAACATCATTAAACCCCGTGTTAACAAGAATATATAATTTATTTGTAATCAAAAGAAATTATAAAACAAAACTACCACATATTCACCCCCATCTTAGTTGAAATTTGTTTCTTTCTAAATTTACATGTATTTAATGAATATTTTGGAAAATGACATAATTATTATGAATGATCACACCCAAAAAAGAACATTATTTATATCTAAAGGAATAAATTAATTCAATTATTTATTTTTAAAATGATATTCTCTCACAAAAAATGGAATTACCAATTATTATGCCCTTCTTAATAGTAAAAGGGTATTTATTATATTTTTCTATAATAAAATTTTCAATACATTTATTGAGAACACCCATTATTTGATCCAAAAAATTATACAATGAAGATCCCTAAATTATTAAACAATCAATGAAAATTTCAATTCAATTATTTAGGGATAAAAAATGACTCCAAATAATGTACTAAAAAGCACCAACAGCATCTCACAAACCAAAATCAATCCATATTTTTAAAAAATATCTAATGGATTTATAAATATTGTCTCACCCTCATCCATTAGAGTTATATGGATTTGAAAATAACCCGAATAGATATCAAGGGAAAAATAATGTGACAAATCTACTATTTTTTCTAAAAATGGCTGAATTATGGTAGGGGAAAGTGTTAGATTAATATATATTGATTTATTATATAATATTTAACATAGACTCAATAACTTTTTTCACATGTTTAGTTACTAATTCATTCATTTTATTTTACATTACTCTTATTCCATTTTTAGTAGGTGCGGTTTTCAGTGGACTAAAAAAATTTCTATCGAATATGGGATGTGTGATCCCTATAGAATGTAATTTTATCATCAATATGTTTACCTCTATATAGTGGGTGTTTTATAGATTTATTTGATATTGCCTTATTATTTAAGACTCATCTTTAAAAGTATGTGCAAAATTAAAATAGATGGGATATTTTTTGGAATATTATGCAATGTTTATACTATTTCCTTTTACTCATTATCTCAAAATTTCTAATAAATATAATTCTTTCTATAGAAATATGTTAATCAAAAAAGATATTGGTATTAAGTTAATATCCCAAAGATATGAATAATTTCAATTAAAGGGAAGTGATTTTCATTAAAAACACTAGCGGCTTTTTGATTGGGGGAAAGCATTCAAATTGTGTGAGGTTAATGATAATATCTATATTCCCATGATCATTATATACTAAAAGAAATTAATAAGAAATTATATTTTTGGACTCAATGATGGAGATGAGTACTTCATAATTAACACATTCATTAATTAAAATAAAAAAATTATTCTACTCATAATGAATAAAACAAAACAAAACATGATTTCTAACCAAAAGAATCAAATAATGATGATTTTTATGAAGAATCATAATGTGCCATAGTGAAATAATGTTATATGTTTGTGTGTTATTGGTGAAATTATACATTAAGTATAAATGAATAGTATATTGAATATAAAAGGGGTGTTTCAATTCATAATGAATGTTAGAACCTAACTATTCTATATAAAAATCCTAGGATAATGTTCTATTATATATGTTTATGATTATATCTACAATATTTAGAATATAACCATCATATATGTGGGGTGAATATCATTGTATTCATGTATAGTTACCTAGGATTAACATTCTTGGATATTACATATTTTTTTATAAATAATCCTTAAATTACACAAAAACACTCACGAGGAAAAGAATAGTTTAGTACCTATAATATCATGGGAATATAAGAATATGTGAGCTAGGATTATCAGTTTGTGTGAATATGAAAGATACGTAAGAATAACAAGAACAAAAGTGTATGAGAACATGATCATAATATTAGAATATTATTCCACACATTTCAAAGATCAAACACCTAAGTCATGTAATAAAGATTATTAGATCATAAGACACAAATCATAAGGATTTAAGAGAATAATTAATTAGAGTATAAAATATGAATAACAAATGGAATTTTTCCAGACACATAAACATATGAATTGATTTCCATATTAATCAAGGCTCACATAAAAGTATATCTTAGGGAAATGGGTTCACTACCAAAACAATCTATATAGTCATGGTTCTTGAGAAAGACCATATTAGTAGTTATGTTACACTCCAAATTCCATATTAGTAGTCAAGGTTCACTCCCTTAACCATCTTAATGGACAATGTCCCATACAAAACTAGGTTCACTCCCATTTTTAGCCATGTTTTTCACATGAGTTAAAATTTTTACCCATTGAATAGGATTGAGATATAGGTCCCACCTATCAAATAATGAAATCATACATCTTTGTGCCATATGATAATAAAATATTTTTCATATCATAACTCATAAAAAGAGATCGGTTTCATACCCATAAAATCATAACCCATGAAATGAAATGGGTATCATTAAAAGTTCAATAAAAAATAACATATAGAAAATATAAATGTTCCATAGAAATTTCTTCACTGAGTAAATTGTGAAATGATGCGGGGCTCATAGGTGTTTAATCACGGTATAACCCGTAGAAAATAAATATGTTTCAAAAAAACATTTATTTTAAAATAAACCTTTAAAATAATGAATTATAGTGGCTTATATGGATAATATCACCAGTAAATCATAAATAGTTCCAATAGATGTCATCTTAGATGATGGAGTATTTTTAATGATCGCTTAGAGAATTTCTTAAAAAATTTACATTTCTTTGAAAACCACTATTCTAAACCAAATTGATTTTCAATATATTTTTCATTGAAAATAAATTTTAAAACATATGAAGTAATATTTAAAAATTATTTAATATATTTCCCTTGTAAAATATACTTTCCCCTTTAAAAATTTTATTTTAAAATCATATTAGATTTTGAAAACATTTTTCATTGAAAATAACTATGATAACCTATAAATGAAGCTTTGAAAACAATTTTAAACAGGTTTTAAGACATAAAAAATTTTAAAAACATTCTAATTGAAATTGATATTATAATTTTGTCTAAAAATTTGTTTGGAGACATTTTTAGAGAACATTTTTGTTTGAATAAAACATATTTCAAACCGAAGTGAGAAATAAGGTCAAATTTGAATACAAACATTTTATCAATTATCCTATGTACCAAAGTGTGGTAAAATGTAAAATATCATGAATACATCATGAATAATCATTAGATACATAATATAAAGATATTTCATGAGATATGAATATAATATTTCATCAATGGAAGCATAATCATAAAATAACATCATAAACAGTGAAATTATATTTATAAACTCTTAACACATTTGTGAAATTGAATCATAATACCCCTAAAAATTAACATTAAATTAAGCATAAAATATCATAAAAATAATTATATTCATTATATTAAATGTCAAATAAGTAGTATATAAACCATGTAAAATAATATTGGTGTACAATATAACAACTGTCTCAAAGAAGGAAAATTGAGATAAAATTCATGTACTAATTTGTTGAACATTAAATGATAATCCACATGAAATACAGATTATTAAATTGATATTTAAATATAAAATATTTTATTATAAACATCATAAAATTAATTTATGGTATGTATGTACATCTCATTGATGAAATAGGTTGTTAATATAGAATGTGTCTCACAAAAGTTAAAAGATCTATTGAAATCCCTTATTACATTAGTAGATTTTGAGTCATGAGATCCATGAAATTATAAAATCAATTGATACTTATAATATAATTAAATAAATTTATTATATGAAATAAAATTTCATATTATTTTATATACACAACATAAATGAAATGAGTTGTGAATATACCATTAGTCTCGTAGAAATAAATGTGAAACTAGAAATTTCTTTACCATATATCTTGACATTTTCTTACATGTTCCAAAATAAAATATAACAATAAAAAATTATATAAATCTAAAAAGTAACCATATTAATATATATAATATGATATTTGATTTTACTATTACAATATATTACATTTTTGTTAAAATTTCCATGTTGAATTTATGTTTTGGGAAACAACCGCTTTATTTTTTGTATATGTTATGCTTTTTTAATTTTCCCATAGAATTTTATCATGATTTACTCATTTCTAGAATGTATAACGTGATATAAAATTCTTATATATTTATTATATATTTAGTTACAATAATATATTAAATATAGAAATAGTAAATTAAGAGCATCGATCATGGAGATCATCGTACGTATACATGAACATTGATTCCATATTCTATGAAAATAAAAAAAAATTATTTGATACATAGATAGTATCATTCCAAAAAAATATTTTTTCATATATATCACATAATTTTATTAAACTAATTTCTAATACATTCCATGTATAGAGTTAATGAATGACAACACTCAGCGAGGATGTATTCCACTGTACACATGAACGACATTATCAAATTCCCACAAAATGGAACAAATGAATTTAATATTTATGTATAATTATACTATATTAGTAACATATTAAATATAATATATATAATATATAAAAAATAAATATTCCATTAGTACAAACCTTGATGGGTGAAAATTAAAGAATGAATGTCATCAGTTCCTTAGGTGATAATCTGATGTACACAAGAAAGATGATTTTGTATCCCATTTGATAAGAGTGTGTAATATTTTAGTTAATACCCATAAATTATTTAATTAATTTATACTAAATAAACAAATTTTATTATATAAACATGATAAAATAACAATTTATGTAGCATAAGGATGAAATAAAACTAAAACATATATTGATGAACATTAGCACTTCATTGGGTATCTCTATTTGGTTTTCACCAAAGTACTTCCTTGGTTAGACTTAAATCTAATTTAAGGATAAACATATGAGGGGAGAAAATTTTGGAAGTTATTGTTCCATTTTTGGTTGATATAAATGGATTTAGAGGTGTGAAATGGTGGGGAGAGTGAGTTCCCTTTTATATTTGAGAAGGAGTGGCATTCTTATAAATACCAAAAAGTGAAACACTATTTGAAGGTATCCATTACATAATGTGCATCAAATAAAGAATTTTTTTTTATAAAAAATTGGTTATATGGTTAAAATATTTCTATACATTTGGTTTCTAACTTTTTTCTAGTTCATATTCACCTTACATTTAATGTTTAGTTCTTTGATATTCTCATATTTCTCTTTTTCAATATAATTGATTTTAAATGTTTTCAATAATAATTTTGATAAAAAATTATTTTTTACATATTATAAATTATAAATAATTATGTTTACAAATATAGAATCCATTTTCCCAAATCATAACCACATAATTGGAAAAAAGTAATTGAAAAGTTCTTGTATACATGATGGAAGGCCCGATTTTTGAAGTAAAAGTGTTGAAAAAGTATAAAATGTTTTTATATGAAATTGAAATAATAAATTTAATAAAATAACCAACATTTGAATAATTGATTTATTAATGAACTAATTATACTTTAACAACAATTTATAATATAAATTAACTATATAAATATTTCAATTAAAATGTTGTATTTTTTACTATTCATCTAAAACTGAATCTTTTCATAGAATATCAAAAATTCACCATAAGATAATTATGATTTTCCTATTTAAATAATACATATTATTTTTTTGAATATAATTTTTTAAATATTCAAAATTTATTTTTAAAATAAGTTCTCCATTAAAATAAATAAATCTATTTTTTAAAAAAATACCACATATTATGCATAAAACTATATTTATTATTATCTCTTGTCTTGAAAAACATAATATGAATGTTAAATATTTGATTAAATTTATATAATATATACATTTAATTAACGTCATTCATAAAATGTATATTAAATTTATTAACATAAAACATGTTTGTGTAGAGAAAAAAATGTTTTCAGAAAAAAAAATATCATTATCTTTAAATAGTTATTACATTAATTTCTCACTAGATAGTTATCAAAGAATTTATTTTATTCATAAAAAATATTTTCATAATTTATTTAATCCCTTTAATACCCTCTCTTAAAATGGGTAGGATATAACTATAATGATATTTTAATAATATATCACTTTTTATTTAAAATCATTGTTTCGTGTAACATAAGTTAATCTTAGTGTTGAGTGTAATTTAATATTAAATTTTTAATTCATGTAATAGAAGAAAAAAATATCTATTTCCTATACCTCAAAATAATCTAATAATTTCATTCTGTGCAATCTTAATTTAAAGTTATGTATAAATAATTATTAACCTGGTGTGGTGTGAAATGTGCACCATCAACTAATATTAACTGATTAAAAAACTCAAAAAATCATATAGTGTTTCATTCTACCTCCTATAAATTAATTTCACCTTAAAAATTTATCTCCATCATCAATGGTTCAACTTTTTAAAAATCTTTTATAAAAACAAACTTTATAGAAAAATAAAATTTAAAACTTATTTTAAATATGGAATGTTTTAAACAAAAATTTTACACAAAGTAACTCAAAATAATGCTTCCACATTGGATAATATAAATTAGAAGTGAATATTTGGAAATGGAATAACATCATAAATAACTATTGAGTGATATAAATCCCTAATCATAATAATTATGGAGATCTAGATTTTTTTAGATTCATTAAAAACAAAACTCAATTATGTTTGAATAGATAATTGATATAATAAAATATTATGATAATAGAGAATAAATAATTTTCAAGGTCATTTTTTTAAATAAGATTAATTTTAATGTGAAGATATAGTTACTGGATATCATTCCATTAAATATTCACAATATCACCCTTTGTTTTTTCAATAAACAATTTCAACTTAACCACTTACTCAAAAAAATATTCTATTTTTTTAAAGAACTACCCGATCAAAATATCCATAAATGGAATGATAATTTGTTCTATATATCAATTAAATATTATTTGATGTAGTCATCCAATATGCATAAATCATCATATGGTGATATTATACATTATTTTACAATACTCTATCCAATGATTAGCTCAATTCATACCATAAATTCTTAAGCTCATAACCCATCAAAATTATAATTAACCATTTATTTCTTAATTAATATTATATATTATACCAAAAACATTTTCATTGTAAATATTCATCCAACCATGTATCAATAGAATGTTGAATTTGATTTTATGTTTAGGGAATCCAATATGAGTGATATAATCACATGAAATTTTACTAATAGATAAACAATAAAATTTTAATTTGACATATTCGTACAAAATCAAACATTTAATTCTCCAACTATGGAATGGAGGATAAGTGTACCCAAATTTTTTTTATTCACTACATTCAATATTAATTTATAAGGATTATCTATTCCCTTTTTTGTCAGAGTTTGTTTTGTCTAATAATTGATATTACCCCTTGATTGGAGGTATTGATTCAAATAATTCACAAGATCCACGCACATGAAGAAATGGAGTGTTGGTGGTTCACTATTAGGACTAATCTATTACAACATCTCATTATCTAACCCATTAATCATATTTTTACATCACAGACTTTATAAAATACCATTCCACATAAAATAAACCTCTTATAGCCATTTATCAAATTCCATTAAAGATTCTTCCAATATTTTTTGCACATAGATGTTTTGAAATGATTTAAAATATTTCAGTTCTCATGAGACTCAATATTTCTTTTCATATAAAACCCCAAGGAATGGTACGGAATATATGATTTTAATCTCTACCCTCAGTACATATAAAAAAATTACTTATATAGGCTAAATTATATTATGTGAACGGAAGATAGAAGACTTAGATTCATTCCCCAAAATAATATATCAATTTTTTTCAGGTATGTTGAACAAACCAGAAATATACTTTTCAAGTTCTGTAAATTTAGCTTCATAGTTTCCAAATGAATCATAATGCTTTTTACTCAACTCAAGGTATTACTTTTCATTCATTTTTCATTGAATAAAAAAAATTACATACTGGAAAATATACCCTTAAACTCATCCCATTCCATATATTCATTTTTATATTTTCCCCTTATGATATTAATAATAGTCCACCACTGGTCTGATTCACCATCAAATTTATAAGAAGTCTAAATGACTTTTTCATTATCTGATTATTTAAGAATGGAAAATATCATATTAGTTTTTCGGATTTATTTCTCATCCACTAGTGTATCATTGTCACTACTAAATTGAGGGTAGGATTCCTCATGATAGACTCAAAAGAATATAGTTTACACCTTAGACCATTTGGATGTTCAACCTAATCATATATTGATAAATATTATTGAGAATATAAACAATACTTTCCAATCCATATCCCATATAATATGGTTTCTCCAGAGTAAAATCATCACAATATCCATTCCATTTTACATTAACATTGTTGTTATGGGATTCATACATTGACCAAAACCAAAAACAGTAGTGTGAGAAATAGTAATCATAGTGGAAAACCTTATAATCATGAAAAGTTACTTATAGTACATCTAAATCATGACATGTTTATCTTTAATCTATGAAACCTTATGTTCATCTAAGGTTATTTATAGACATATTCTATTCAAATCATTCATGATGGTTCATAAAGTGTTTTTGAATTTCTAATGTGGTTCTCATGAGAGTGTTAAATGAGTTTCGTAGCAAGGCCTCTTTCCATGAACTAGCTCTTGGTCGAGTCATTATCAATAAAGTGTTTTGGGGTTGTTACACTTAGGTACATCTATGATAGCTTCACATGTACATATAGTATACGTACATAGAATTATTTCATAGACACCACAAGTTATATCCAATATAAATATTCCCTGTCATTTTAATATACATTTACTCATACTTAGACGTATCCTTATATATAACCGAATACCCATTTTTTTAAATATACCTATGTATTTAAATAATTTTCTCTCATCCATGTTTCCAAAGGTTAACAAAATTTATCCGTTGATAAAACAATAGAGACCCAGGATAAGAAATACAGAGATATTATGTATTTTTATATGAATATTCATAATGTTACACAAAAACATGCTTGGGGAATCCAAAATTATAGTTCCTTTGTAATCATGTAAACAAAATAACATGTGATCTCAGAGGAAGAGTATGGTTAAATAAAGTAGATGCCAAAAAATAACATGAAAATAATGTTATGTGAACATGATCATAACATTTTAATATTATACCCTATATATAAATCCTACACATGATTCATGGAATAAATACTCGTAGATCATAAGACATGAATTATAAGGGAATTAATAGAATAATCCATGAGGTTATAATATTAGAATAATACATGGAACTATTGGAAAAAAATAACCAAATGAAACTATTTCCATTTTATTCAAGGATCACTTCCAAATATGTCTTATTAAAATGGGATCACTCCCCAAGCTATATTAGTATCCAAGGTTCACTTCCAATGACTTCTTAGTAGATACTTTTCACTCCCAATACCATCGTATCACAAAAATTATTTACTAAATTTGGTTCACTCCCAAATCTATCCATTTTTATCTCATAATATATAAATTTATTTCCAATTCATTGGATGTATATATATGTCTCACCATCATTGAATGATATCATACAAATCTGTTCCATGATATTATAAAACATTAATCATATCAGGACCCCTATAAAGAGATTGAATTTTTTACACATCAAATAATTACCCATAAAATTGAAATGGAATCACAAAAATTTCATTATTTTATAACCTTTTTAAAAGTAGAATGTTTCATAATAATGTCTTCATTGAATAACACATGAAAGTATGTGGGTTTTATAAGTGTTTTATCATTGAATAACCATTGAAATATAAAAGGAATTCATAAAAAACTACACACCTTAAACAAAAACCATTCAAAGAAAAAATAAGAACAAATTCCATCGATTATATCCCTCATTAATCATAAACTATTTCAAAGTATGTCATATTAAATGGAGATGGATATTGAATGATCACATGGATAACAACATATAGAAAACAACTATTCTCTAAAAAACTTCAAAAAGTAATACATTTTCAAATTATTTTCCTTAAAACCCACAATGATATCTAATGAGTTATTCTTTGATAATTATTTTAAAACTTTACTGAAGAAAATATAAATTAATTTTTAAGAAAAAATATTAATATCATAAAAAATTTTGAAAACATTTTTATTTCAAAATAACAGGGAAAATTATAAAGATGTATTTGAATCCATTTTAAAATCATATTATAATATTAAAAAAACTAAAAAACTTTTCCTTGAAATTTAACATAAAATTTCATTTAAAGAAATATTATTCATTTCTTTTAGAAAACATGGTTTTTTGAATAAAATAGATTTCTAATTGAAGATAAAATTAAGGTAAAATTTTGTTAATTTTATAAATAAATAAATTAAGTAAAAAATAGTTGTAAATTGTACCATTACATGATGATATCATGCATAACTGTGTGCGAATAATATTCATAAAAAATATTGATATATAGATCATACGAATTAATCAATGGGATTTTGTGCCCCATGAACTTTAAGAATTGTAATTGGACCCCATTACCTATTCAAAATAGGTCTTTTATTTTCTTTAATATTAAATAATGAGGTGTCGGACCCAGCCTTTAATAAAAATAAACAATCTCAATGAATGATGATATTTTTGAAACAAACTCTTTCCACTTAATTAACGTTGAATCATAATCCTTTTAAAATAATAACATTAAATGGATCATAAAATATAATTAAAAATGATATTCGTGATAGAAAATTTTAAATGGGATGTGTATATATATCATAAACGAATATAAGCACATCAAATAACATGTTTCTCAAATATGGGAATTTCAGACAACAATCCCTTACATATTTTGTAACTTTTGAACTATAAATCCAATGGAATACATATCCTAAAATAGATATGTAACTACCATAAAATATTAGTATATGTATTTTAAAACACATTCATGATTTTTATATAGTCCACATATAATAAATATGTCTTGAATATTGTCTGGGTCTCAATAAATTAAAAATTGAGACAAATATACCTTACTGTTTGAGTAACTTTTGAGTCATGAGTTATGTGAAATAATAACATAAATTTAAACATCATATATAATTAATTAAATTAAATTCATGATATAGAATTTCACATGGTAGTATATACACCACATAAAAGAAACCATTGGTGAATATGTCATATGTCTCACAGAATTAAAAGTGAGACTAAAAATCCCCTTACCTTAAGTCTTAATATCCTTCGTACACATTCAAAACTCTTGTCAAACAGATATATGATTATTATAAATATTCCAAAGAAAAATATTCACAAATATAATAACATATATGATTTTATTATAAAATTATATAACGTGTATATTATGAATTCCATGTTAATGTTACTTTTCAGTTAATAACAACATTTTTTTCATATATATTCTGCATTTTTATTTTTTGTAATTTTTATTTGATTGTGATTTATAAATTTAGAGAATATTACCCACGATATAATTATCATATATATTCAGTATATATTTTTTTCATAAATCCTATATATATAAATCTATGAAATAAAATACATCTTTCATGAAGATGGTAAGTCATACATACACACGATTTTGGTTTCCATTTTCTGGTCATATAAAAATAATTAAACAGAAATGATATATATATATATATATATATTCGTTATATTAGAATTTTTATTTCTTATATATCACATACTTATATTAAATCCATCCTTAATACCTTCCATGTACAACATGAATGAATCACAACATTTTTCAAGGTGGTAATCTCTTGTAAACATGAATGAGTTTATCGTATTTCCACCAAATGGAAAGCATGAATGTATGTGTTATATAAAAATTAAATAATATTAATAAAATAAATTATCATATATAGAATATATATAACATAAACAAAATATTTTTACTAACCTTTAATGATGGTAATGGAATAATGGATTACCTCATTTTGTGAGGCAGTAGTTCACTATACCCATGAACGACGATTCCATATCATATTTGATGGAACTGTGTTATATTTTATTTCGTAAACATAACATAGAAACATATATTTATATTTTATATTCCAATGTTTTTAAATAATCTTGATATAAATATAATTAATGGCGTTTTAGAAATAAATAGGATAAAAATGTTCATTCATAAATTTTATATCTTCTTTGGGAAAATCTTTTTGGTTTGCACCAATGGACATGCACGGTTTTATTTATTCCAATATTATGTATTATATTATGAGTGGGGGTGTTTGGAAGTGATTTTTTATTTTTTTATCTATCCAAATTTCATGAGATGTGTGAATATATGGGGAATGTGAGTTCCCTATTAATGTATGGAAGGAGTTACATTCATACAAATTCCAAAAAGATAAATAGTATTTGAAGGTCTACCTTAACTTATC
Source organism: Viscum album (assembly GCA_963277665.1). NCBI lineage: Eukaryota > Viridiplantae > Streptophyta > Magnoliopsida > Santalales > Viscaceae > Viscum > Viscum album. Next base: position 251,605,174 of record OY728139.1, read on the forward strand.
GGACACCAATAATGAACATTGTTCTAGGAAATAAGTTATATGATTCATATATTTCCATAGTGTCTATTTTGGTCAATTTTAAAGGTCGTTTGGACCCATATGATTAAATTTTAGTTCCTCAGTAAGCTCATATTTCTCCTAATCATTTTAATTAATTTTAGCTATTAACAGAAATAACATTCATAATAATTTAATATTAACTTATCAGAAATTTTAAAATATTATTATTAAAAAAATTTCTCCTATTTTTAAAATATATATTTACATAAGAGGAAAATTAATTTTAATATTAATCTCATAGACATGATAAAACATAATGTTTTTTAAATGAAATATTTTCAAGTTTGAATTTTTTTTTATATCCATTTTAATTGTGAAATTGATTAAAACTACCTAAATTGGATTAGTGGATGTATAATTTAAATAATTATATTTTAAAATAATGTAAAATCTAATATAACTATATAATTAATTCAATCAAAAATGAAAATTCCAATTAAAATTTAGTATGCTCCAATATTCAATAAAATAAATCTTCATAGAAAAGACTAATTATTCACACTTGGATAATTTTGAAATTTTTCATCAATTTATTTATTTTTTTAACAATATTTTTTAATGTTTCATTATCTAGTTTTAAAATAATTTATCTTTTAAAATTTATTAAAAATTTATTTTAAGAAAAAATATTATTATGTATAAAACTAGAATTATTCTTATATATTTTATAGAAAACAAGTAATATGAAAATAAAATATAAATTTTAATAAAATATTTCCTTAGAATTGGTAAAATTTATTTATAAATAATTATTTTGTGAATAGAAAAATAATTTATCCGAAAAATAAATTCATTATTTTCAAATAGATTATAAATTTGTTTTTAATTAATTAGTTATAAAATAATTAATTTTATGAAAATAAAATATTTTCAAAATTTGGTTATTCCATTTAATACCCACCATTTCATTGGCTAGGTAATAAGTATAATAATATTTTAACAATATGTCAGTTTTGTTTTAAATTCAATGTTATGAGTGACAGAAGCTAAATTGAATGTTATGTGTAACATAATCTAAATTTTGAATTATGTGTAGCACAAGACAAACTCATTTTATCATGTAGAACAGTATAAAATCATCATTTAATGTAATTCAAGAATAACTTGGTTTTGTGTGTAATGAAATGTGACTTTGGTGTAGTGTCTAGGGAATGCAATCCAAGAATTATAATTTTTTTAAAAAAATAACTCATAAACACTTAATTTGTTACATAAGGTATCTTTTATATTAATAATCTATAATATTATTTGCGGGAATAAATTTTTTATTGATTTAATAAAGTATTTATAGTTCTTGATGAGTTTGTGATACATTTATGAGAACGGGACACAATGATTGCCCTTTTTTAAGCATTATATCATGAAAATCAATGTACATAGATTGAGGCATCATACTAATTAACTCACCTAAATCAAGAATTGAATATGAAGTAATTATTTACATATGGTTTAAGATATTATAAATTATCCAAGATCCTCTCATTTTTTCTGAATCGCTATTTTTATCAAGGATGTGATATTTCTCCCAATGACAACTCTCTCATTCCCCTTCAGTCAATACTAGCGAATAAAAATGTCATTAAATATTTTTAGAGTGGTGAGGGATTTTTCGTAATAATTCTAATAGATAAATAAAATATTATACCTTTTTAAAAGAATAAAAATTATATTTATAAATGAAATTATTAAATTTTACATTGATTTATAAAAAAATTAGATAAATGGAAGAGGAATGGAAGAATTATGAGACTCAAATATTATGACATTCTATACCACTATTATACTGTTTATATTCAGATAAATATTTATGTTTTTTTAAATTGTTTTTTAAGAAGAGGTAATTATTATTATTTGGGATCATTATGATGATAATTTTTTTAGCAATCTGAATTGTAATGGAAGAAATATTTCATTTTCCTTTAAGATTAAAAATAGGTTCTTATAATAATTATTCAGCACCCTTTATCGTTTTTCCAATGAATGTCTTCTCATGTTTTCCGACATGATTTTATAGGTTTTGAAATTATTATTCCATGTTATCATCAAAATGGATGTTTTGATAATCCATTTTATTCACTATGTCCTCGAGGATAAGATTATATTTTAGAGGTATATGTGGGATTTTCATAAAAGGTTAAGGTTAAGAAGTATATAATAATTGTTTTTGTTGAGTGTTGATATATGTAGGGTAAATTATTTGTCCTTGATATTTGTATTGTGTTTGTAGATTCCACCTAGGGTTTTGAAATCGTCACAATGATTAATTCATTGAAGGTTCTTCTGAAAGAAATATAACCCAAATAAATATTTTCACACGGGACTCAATAGAATCTTAGTGTTATGGTAATTGATAATAGAAAGAGGTTATATCCCCCAAAAACCATCATATTAATTAAAACAAATAGATTTTGAATTACATTTATCTTGAGAAAATAATCGTAAAAATTTTATGCATCTCATCATGTTTATTATCCACCATTTTTTTTTAAGGAAAATGATTTACCTCTAGAAATTCTAAATTGAGTGAAATCACTCAAGACCCATATTATACTTAACTTTGTGTCATATAAGCTATCAAGTCAAAAGAAATAATAGTATCTTTGACCATTGTAATTTCAACATCTACAACCTATATCACTCCATTATCAATGAATATTAATAACTAATAAAATTATTTTGTTATCAATTTTTCACTAATTTATTATTTTGGTAACTATAGTAAGTTATTTAAAATCTATCTGAGTATACAAAAAGGATCTCCCCTTAGCCTATAAAATTATATAAATCTCTTTAATAATGGTTGATATTTTTGAGGTAGAGGAATAAATATCTTAGAAAATATGTTTACATAAAATCCATCTATTAATTGTAGTTGTATGATTATATAACTATTCTTTGGAGACACTATCATTAGATAAAGGGAAACCCTTAAATTTTATGGGTTCCTTATACACAGTTTAGGCTATCATAGTGGAGTAAACTATATAATACTACCTATATTGTACTTAATGATTCTCTCTAGTAAGTACATTTGTTTTTGAAGGTGTTATATAAGACTCTTTCTTAGGTCAATGTTGGATGCTTCCCCCTGGAATTGGATATATGGAGGTTAATACTCAATATCAAGGGTGTTCAATTCTGTTATAGTACTTTAATTTCAATACATGTTTTCATGGATGGTAAGATGATTGATATTATTCTATATCAAGTCCATTTGAGGATAAAAATGGGTTCCATAAAATTACTTCATTTCCATACTCTTGAATTCAAATGTTTATGTTTATAGTTCTTTCCATTTCTAAATCTTCATCTTGTAATTTTACATTTCCATAATTTATTAATCTATAAATAATAGATATATTTATAGGATGGTTTATAGGGAGAGATAGAGAGAGAGGGAAATTATTGTGTCCTTACTGACATCATCCCTAAAAATTGATCGTCCTACTAAACACCTACAATTAAATTATTATTTTTAGTAGAAAAATTTTGTAAAGATGTAAACTGACGTCACCTTCCAATGAAAAATTATATTATGAATTATAAATAGAAAGAAAAATAAAATATGAAATGATTTGGAAGAAATTGGTGGGGGTATTTTTTTATTTGATGAAAAAAATTGAAATTGATTTATTTAAAAGAAAAATTATATGTATAGAAATCATGGATAACTATGCTAAGTGCTATATGCTTCTAAACCAACATCACCCTCAATGGATGTGGGATAGTTATTAGATTCCATAATTTATATCAATTTATACTAAATATGTAATGTAATCTCCTTATATCATATCTCTTAATATTGTATTTAAAACAATATGTTATTCATGAAATTATTTCTAGGAACATTCAATTTTCATCAAATTTAATTATATGAACACATCCAGTCCATACATATTGAAATCAATTTGTGATAAATATTTGGATCATTATATAATATGTTATCACATAAAAGAATTAATTATAATTAATTTTACCCTATGAGTTTGATTGAAATTTGAAAGCCCAAACAACAGACATGAGAAATAAATTGCGAGAGAAGAAACCATATATATTAAATTACAATGAAATCCCATTTATAAATTAATGCATGTGGATTTGTGTTCCTATGATTCTTATTTGATCTTAGTGGAAACAAATAATAAAATTAACTGAAACAAATAAGGGAACAGAAACCATAAAATAATATTAATATTTACTATAAACCTGAAGCTTTATATTACATTGATGTAAACTCCATTTATCGATCAAAATGGTAATTATAATTTTACGGTGACAATGGGGAATAAAATGTATAATGAAATCATCTAGATCATTTTCATATCTTCCATTAGGAATAAATATCATCTTACTTATAATATTTACTATCCCCTTGATTTATATTCAAGTAACATATTTATTTACAATGTGTTTAGTAAACATTACGTTAAATTAGGCTAATTTAATTTAGATGAATGTTGAAAACATTGGATACTGAAATCCTAAAACATGATAAATGATGGATTTTTATTGATACTTTCTATATATTTTTATAATCATTATTGCCATTAGAAATATTTATTAAAATATATATCCTAATTAAAAATGTATATTTTTTATAACGATTGACTATATAGTTCTATCCCCTTTCACACATCAACTAATATGCTTAATTATTGAATGATGACAACCCTAATCTTAATTTCACTTTAACACATGATTTAATACATAATATTACACTTAATATATCCTGGAATATTGATTAATCTAGTTTTCTGGGAATTAGGGACAATAAATGACAACATAAAATGGGGAATACACCATCTGTGTTGAAACCATACTTAACATGATCATAGTATTAAATTGAACAAAAAACATCATGAGATAAACTAGGGGAATACATAGGAATTGGGTGAGTTATAAATCACATTAAGGGAATAAACCTGAAATAACCTGAAGTGAGTAATACATTTTATAAAATAGGCATATCAATGGGGAATAAGGGGAGTAGTAATCATAATCCTCAATAATGAGGCATGATATATCATGATAATCATAAAGGTAACATGGGAAATGTAGAAATATCTTAAAACACTACATCATAAACATAGTTCAAAGCTAACGTCCAAGACATCATGATTGAAAATGTTCCATAAATGAATTAGTATTACACTCCATCCAAACCTGAAATCTCATGAGGCTAAACATTAACCTATTCATTAGAGTTATATATAATTTCAGGTTCACCCAACACTTTATTTTCATTATCATGTTTTAGTGCTTCACATAGATTATACAAAATCTATTCATCCATCATCATATATTATTCCATGATCAAGGGGAGTTTAATAAATACATGTTACTCCAAATTCAATGATGTATACGAGTATAATGGTGAAAACCATTGATAAAAAATGGGCATGGAATTCACTAAACAATGTTTTTGGGATGGAAAGTCATTGTTAAATTTGTACAAAAAAACAACATCACATAATAATACATAAAATTTGATTATGAGAGAAAAAATGTGCTTAATAATTTGGAAATAAAACAATATTTAGTAGGTACATGTATAGATATATTCTATAAATAGTAATTAAAAATATAAGTTATAATATAAAAAAGAAATATGAATAAAATAGATTAGGTGAAAATCATATTCTAAATTTCAGAACGGTAACAAGTGTACATAAAGGATCATGGTCATATTGATGAGAGTAAAAAATAGAATATCATAATCCAATAATAACATGATACTTTTGTGGATATTTAATAATACAAAAAAACATTAATAATTGTTAACAAATGGTTTAAAGTGAAGAAGATACATGAATTGGAAAGAGAAGAGGGAGGTCACTTACCTTGAGTGTGTGCCTCCAAATGCTTAGGATGGACTTATTGATAGAATGGGGGAACTTTATAAGTACTCTTGAGAGGGGATAGAAGGGAAAGGATGTGCTAAATGAATTTTTAGTGAATTGAAGTTGGATCTTGTGTGAATATATATAGGAAATGATTGAGAAATTCATTATTATTTCTCAAACATCGGTTTTGGACTCTATATTAAAAAATAACATAAACCATAAACCATCTTATGCTTTATACCCGTGGATTATACCCATGGTTCCTTCAAAAGGGGGTGGTTTTAATTATTTTATTAGAAAAAGGGATGAAATTTTTATAATAATACTCTTTCTAATATTTAAGTGACTCATACTCTAAATGAAATGATTTTAAAGAACTAAAATATATTATATTTTTTGAAGGATTCATAATTGAATTTTGAAAATAATAAAATAAAAATAATCTCACATTATATTATGGGTAAAAAATATTTTTTGTTCTTGAAACTCTTTTTAGTAGTTATTACATCAGTTTTGGATCATTACTATGTAATAATACACACTTTATATTTATACGGTATTTAATTATTCTAGTAAATCAATTTGTATCAAAAAATTATGAAAAATTAATTTTGTATGATTTCGACATTCTCATTAAAAATATAATATTTAATTTAAAAAATTAACTTTCTATATATTATATATTTCACTTTTAAAATAAAATTTTCATTTATTGACAAATTTTGGTTTTTTGAAAATAGCTATCTTGGAACCTTTATAAAAATTAAATTTGAGTTCATAAAAATTATTTTATAATTTATATTTAAAAAAAATATTTCATGATAAAAATTTTAAAAATAATAATTATTTTAAAAAATGCATTAATTAATTAAAATAGATGCCTTAATTAAATATGAATACTACCAAAAAGTATCTTTTTATTTTTTTGAGTCAAAATATAAAACATTTATAATGAAACAATAATAAAAATTTAATATAACCATTAATATTGGAAATATAGTACACAATAGCATTTCTAGGGTCTTGATACATATCCATTTTCTACACTCGAAAACTCTCTAAGGGATAGGTTTTCGACGGTGAAACCTTCATGGGGTGGTTTGGTGTATAAGGTTTGGGTAGTGGTCTTGATGAGCTTACAACTCTCTCATAAAAGGTTTAACACATTCTTAAGTTATTGGATCATATATTTCCATTGTTCAAGGTAAAATCCTCAATATTTTATCTCACTGATATTCTCTGATAAATGGGCTTCATATGTTATGGTTCTACTAGTATAGTTCACCACTGCCTTTGTCCGTGTCTATTAGATTTTTTAAAACCTCTTATTTATATTAATCATGTGATCACTGTTCAATGGCTTTATTATCACTGGTAATGATGATTAATGGTATTTTGAATCTATTAGAATATAATAAAACTATATAAGTGAATGTAGTTTCTATAACCATAACAGATAATAAGACATTTAATTTAAACTATAAGGTGAATTTTTTAAATAAATGTTCGGGTAATTAAAATCCTACACCATTCAAAAAATTTACATTAGATATTTTGATTGCACATGATAAAATATAAGAGGGTAATATTGTTTCACCACCTACTATTGTTCCTATATTTATTTATTAAACTTGTGTTATATCCATAGTACATTGGCCAGGTGAATTGTCTTATTTCATATATGATTTTCTCTATGATATAATATCTTCATTGGCTAGTTATCATATGAGACATCATTCTCCAAAAGGTCCACCTATGGATTGAGTACATGTGAGGGTTCTAGTATATACTATTTAAGAGGGATACATGGAATACCTAATGTACATGACATATGTTATGTGGGAGTTATAATTAATACTATATCTCTCTGATGTGATCAAGGATCTAAAATATGATGATGTTTCATGTAATAATCTTTCCTTTCATAACAAATCTTATTAATTTATTCCATGGAGATATGTGAAGGAATACCATGTCTCAAAAAACTGTATGTTTTATTAATTATTGTCATCATAGCTCTTCTATCAAATCTGAGAAGTCTCGATATGCTACTGAATACTCATAACCTTTTTCACACTTCATATACCATTTTAGGACCTAAAATTTTTCATTCCCAACTTCATCCCAACAATAAGGTTTTCTAAACCTCTTCCAACAAATGGCTTCATAGTGGGCCATTTGGATTCTAGAGTGGAATCAATTATTGTATGAGAACTCAACCAAATGAATATATTTATACCATCCACCTTTTAGGTCAATTGAGCATGCTCTCAATATGCACTCAAGTGTCTCAATAGTCTTTTCAGATTGGAAATCAGGTTTGGGGTGATATTCTGTGATGATGTTCAATATTGTATTTAGAGAATGTTGGAGACTCTTATAGATCATAGAGGTGAACCATGGGTATCAATCCAATATAATTGAAAGTGGGGTTCCATATAACCTCACCACTTATCTAATGTATATCCTTTCAATTTGATGAAGTCATAAGTCCTCTCAAAGTGAAATGATGTGAGAAATATTTGTTAGATGATCTCCCTTAACTCATATATCATTATTTCATCTTGATTTCAATAAAATACCAAATACAGTTTCTGTAGCAATGTTATCCACTTTCCATGTTGGTATGGTTAATGGTTTCACCATACCCTTAGATTTTTGTCTTTATACATTCACATACTGACATATAAGACATCTTGATTTATATTATTTGATCCCCTTCTTCAAATTGCCCCACCAATAGTTCTCTTGGGGATCTTGATACATCCTTGTTCATCATGGGAGTATAGATAAGGATGAACTATGTCCATCATCCAACAAATACTTATTTTACTACGGATTTGATGGTACATAGTGGTGTGACCCTAATATCACAACTCCTTTGTTATAATTTAACTATGATGAGTTCCCTTTTCATATAGTTTCCACTTTATTTGGGATTCCCTCACAATATCTTTGAGAATCCTTTATCTTCTCCCGAATGGATAGTTGAGAAACCAGTTGTGAAATTATTGATTATTTCCTTTTCTTTATCAATCCCATTTCCATCCTTTTTAAAGCTACAAAGATTAGATCCCACTCAATTCTCATCAAATATATAATTTTTGGACACCTTTTACTTATATGGTATAGCATTTTATTCAAATTCCTAGGATAGTTGTGAGTTTATTAGTTATATTCTCTAATCATATTTAAAATTCATCTTTTATGTATATTCATTTCTTTCTATGTAAATATAGGGTTTAATATTTTATGATCCGTATATATTTCTCACATCTCTCCTAATGGATAATTTATTTATATTTTTAAAGTGAAGGTCATTGTAGTTAACTCCAGATCATGTGTTGAATATTTATGTTCATGATATTTCAAATTCCTTGAATCAAAGGCTAGAAAAGTGTCATTATACATTGACACACAACCAGTCACCTTCTTAAAATCATCTCTAAATACTATGAATAGTTATCTACTTGTGGGTAGTGTGAGTATTAGTTCAGTGATAAGCCTCTTTCCAACTCATTGATACTCTCTTCATGTTCATCATTCATTAAAAACATGGCTCAAAATGGAATTATATTGGTTATAGGGTTTCATAATGTGATACATTTCTCACAAATATATTATTGTTCCCAACAAATCCATGGAATCTATGGATATCAATCAAATATGTTGGCCCCAACCATCATTCAATTGGTTTTTTCATTATTGGGTAAACATTTTTCTTATTACATATGATAATATTCCCCAACAATGAGACTTCCTTCAAATGTAACTAAGTTTCACTATACATTACATAAATCTTTTTCATTTGTATGGTTTCTAGCATAATGCTTAAATTCTCCTCATGATCCTCCCTGATTTTGGAGTATGTTATAATATCATCTCTAATTACCTTTAAAAATATTTCATGGAGTTATATAAAGAAAATAATAAAAAATTCCATTAAGATTTATATAGAATTAATGAGTCCGAATAGAATTACTATGAACTCATAGTTCCCATACCTTGTTGGAAAAATCAAACATTGGGATATCATTCTTCTTCACTATAACATGGTAATATGTTGACCACATATCCACCTAGGAGAAGTATTATACTCCATGTAGTCAATAGAAAATCTCATAAATCCGTTTATGAGGGTACTTTTTCTTTATCAGGATCTTATTATGATTTGGATTATCAATGAAAAGGTGCATTGACTAACCATTGTTTTTGAAAAAGAGGACTACTGCACCCCAAGGTAAACCACATGGGTGAATGAGCCCTTTATCTATATTCTCGTGTTTTTTTATCTTTTTCTATTCATGTTCCTAAAAAGTCATTCTATATATATAATTGTATAATTGTAACACGACATGAATACAGTCGATTGAAAATTCATCCTACCATCTTTGATGAAGACTTGGAAATTCCATAGGAAATAAATTATCATAATCCATCCAAATGGGATGGTCATGAATGATTATCTTGTCATTAGATAAATCATTTTATCTAGATACACATGCTCATAGAGAAATAATATCAATTATTCAAATGTTGGTGGTAATGAAAAGTCATCCAAATCATTGAACTCGTACACAATAAGGGATCGATTTAGGATACAGAGTGCAATTTTCTTCTTGAGACAATTTATATAGGATCTATACATGGAACTTCAATCCATACCCTGAGTTGCATCAAATTACACTAACGGGAGTATGAAAAGTTCAATAGGATGTAAATCAAACAATAATTTACAAGAGAGGAGTTATAGACCTGGGATGAAATAATTCCCCCTTTTCAATTTTCACTAACACATCTAATTATATGAATTATGGTTGTGTTTGAATAGATATACTAAAAAAATTTAAATCAAGGAATGAATAGAACCTGAATGAAAAATAATATTCATTATTCATGAATAAATAATGTTTTTACTTGTCACCACAACATTTTCAGGAGCCAATTTTTATGTTTTGATGGAAAATGGTTTTTCTTTATACTTTAGAGGTTTTTGGTTACCTTGTAAAAACATTAGTTTAGTGCATTAGTTCTAAAAGTTCCGTAGTTCCTTGAAGTTGAATCAATAAACAATTTTTTGTGGATGACTGGTGCATTCATTTCCTCCATCACATTGGGGGTTTTCTTATGTGGGAAATTTCTAGCTAAGATTCCTTCCTTCCTGTACCTAAATCATTTATTCAACAATATTAAGAAATGTCTTTGTAGCTTCAATCTATAAATTGAAAATTGGTTTGTTGAAATTTTATAGAACCACTAGATTTCTCCCTTAGAACTCTATATTTAAACTTAAATTTCCACTTATTATGAAAATAATAACATTGTGATTCACCGATATCCATTTCAACATTGACGTAACTGATGTGGCTCTATTTTTACATTGTTTTTTCACATATTTTATTTAATTTTTAACAATTTAATTATTTATTTTCCACTTCTATATAAATAATGGAACTTTTTTATATCTTATACTAAATCTATTATTTAATCATTTGTTATAATTAAATTTGTGTTTTCAGTCTTTTTATTTAGAAATTATAATTATACAAATTATAGTAAATTGTTTTTTAGTTTAATAATCTTAATTTGCTCACCTTTTATTAATTTGACTTTAATAATAAATAATTTTTTTATTTTTTTATTTGTGTTTTAATTAAAATATACTATATTTTAATATCTTACCCTTTAATTAAGATTTATTAGAATAAATTAACTTTTCTAAATAATATTTTTAAACATCCTTTTTAATAAAAAGTTAAAAATTAAGTTAATGTTTAATAAAATAATGTGTTTTTAATTTTATGTATTCATTTTCTCATCTAACCAATTAACTTTGTCATTTAATATCTTTAGTTAATTTTAATTATTTTTATTTTAGGTCTACATATAGTTGGTTGTATGTGTTTTTCATTTATTTTGACATATATTTCATTAATCTTAATATTTATATTCTCAGTTAAAATTTTAGTTACTTATATTTATAATTTGTAAAAATAATTTACTGTGATTTTAGATAATGTTAATTAAATAGTCTTTAATAATTAAGTTATTTTGACTTTTTTTCATTAATTAATGTTTTATTCATTGTAATATTTGTTTTAAATTAATATTTTAACATATCAATTTGCTTTATTGGTGAGTTGACACATCGATGTTGTGACGCACTGATGTGGTGACTCGCTGATCGCGACTCACCGATCGCCCATCACATTGATGTTTTTTTATAACTATCGGTGAGTCATGACTCACCGATCTTTTTGAAATAGAATAACTATCTCATTTTTAACTATCGGTGACTCATTTTTTAACTAATGGTTTCTCACCTTGCACTGATGATTCCACCCACCAATCGTTTTTTATTTTCATCGGTTTCGGTCTCTTATGTCATCGTCTTCTTATTTTATTTTAACTAATGGTGAGTCAAATCATCAATGCATTTAAATTTTTAATTAATTGTTACATTTTCATTTCAACTATTGGTGACTCACTTGCTTTAATTTCCATCAGTGCCTCTGATCTTTTTGGTTTTTCTACTATCAGTGCCTCTCAGCTTAACCTCTTTTTCCTACTATTGATACCTCTCATGCCTTCCTATTTCTCTCCCAAAGTGTTGTTGATGTCGGACCACCATCTACTGGAAAAGAAACAAAGGAGAGGGATCCTACTTTTTGAAGTCACTCAGAAGATTATCGATGTAAGAACCCGGATCTCCGTTTTAGGAATGTTTTTCCTTTTCTGATCATTTTTGAGAAAAATGGATATTCTGTAAATTTTGTAAGTGCACTCCGTGTACTTTACAAGTACACGCCATGTACTTATGTCCTACGCGAGGCCGTGTTCTAGCCATGTCCGGTCCACTCACACGTTGTGTAGAGGTGAAGTGGAGGCCGCTTAAAGCACAGTACGGAAAATCTGAGGACACACCATGTACCCTAGAAGTACACATTGTGTACCCCAGAAGTACACGCCGTGTACTTTATTTTTTTCATTAAACAGACCGGGGTCTCTCCTAGTAGATAAAAACGTCTTCTTCTCAAGCTTCTTCATCCGAGAGTGACCCGTACGGCCGTGGATCTTCTCCAAGCCATCGTTCCTATGTTCGTTCTATGTTTCGATCACCGTTGATTGTGTTGGAACCACAGCGGTGAGTCCTCCCTTCTCCTAGATCCTTGTTTACCAATTCCACTTCTTTTTCAAGTTATCTTTGGTTAAACGTTTTGTGAATTTTCATATATCTTCACCATTCTAAGGAGAATCAATCTGTGTGGCTCAAGTATTTTGATCTCCTAGCATCCAGGTAGGTGGTTTGTGCCTTTATGTAGGAAGTATTTGAATATTTTGTGCAATTTCTACCAATATCCTTGAACTAGATATTGGGTATTATTTGTTTCCATTTTTTTTCTTTATTGCTTGTATGACTGAGTAGAGGATTGATATTGCTGAATAGGGAAATGTTTCTATGCTTTGGATGTTTTCCCATGCATGTTTTGCCTATATTATGACTGTTTGGTCTAGCTTTGTTATTAGGAATTTTTTTCAGTTGCCATGCCTAGTTGTAGGATAGTGGGGATATTATAATATTATGTCGTTGTTACTTAGAATGATATCCATGTAGTTCTTTAGGTTTAGTTGGGGTGATACGCGCACGCTGAACATGTTTATTTCACACAGGACTGTGAGAACCTAGTGTAGTAGACCATAGGGATAATGGACGTAAGGGATTCTCCAGAGTTTCTTTTAATATGTTGTGATACCATAGGGGGAATTGTGATGAGTGCTTCCTCAAAGAGTCTATAGTTACTCGATGCGGGACACAGGGGGAATGAGATGTTGAGTTCTTCCCCAGAGAGACTTTAGTACGATACAAGACTATAGGGGGAATTGATGGTGAGTGCTTCCTCAAAAAGTCTACTCTTAGCTGAACCAGAGGGTGAGACTATGTGTGCCTCTTAGAGGGTTTCTAGTACATGTAGGTTGAACCATAGGGGTTAGGTTGTGAGAGCTACCTATAGGGTTACCTGTTTTCTACTTGTTGTTGGTTGTTTACTTGTGTACTTTATATGCTAGAACTGTGGATTGTAGCTACTGTGTGAAATTCTGCTTGCTGCTTCCTTCAATTTTACTAGCCTTGTATTCATTGACTATTAGGAACAAATCTTTAGGTGATTGACTACTGTTATTATATCTCACAAAATGTTTGTGCCATGATTTTGGGCCTAAGAAAACATTGTTATTGTAGGTTTAGATAAGGGAAAACACCCTTCAACTTCTGGTACTTGATTTCTTGGAGATGGACAGCAAGGGACCAATCTTAGGCTTGCGATGCTGCCGGAGTTGTTGTTATTTTAGTACATTGTTTTACTTGTATTTCATCATGTTTTTTTGTGTGCTACGTTCCTTAGATACTTGTACTTGTTGCATCATTATCATCATTACTATATATTCATTTCTTCTGTTGTTTGGTTTCAGTTTTTACATATTGTTTACTTCTTCCGCTATTTACTGTTAATTTATTTTCTTTGTATACCTTACCAAATGAGGTCACAGTTTCCCCAATAACTTACCAAGGCCCTCACTGCTAGTCGGTAGCCTCTGGCATTTGGGGAAATGTGCTTGAGGTCATGTGGCGAACCGGGCACGGGGCACTTCTGGGTGGCTTCCGGAACCGGGACATTACAGAGTGGTATCAGAGGCGTTCCCTTTCTTCTGACTTACTGTTTCGAGCTTTAGCCAGGGATAGGACGGATTCGGTACTTGGTGTTAAGTTTTTCCCGGGAGTAGCTACCTCGTGTACAGGTAAAATCTATACTACCTCGTTTATTACAGTTTTCTGGTTTTGAGATTTATGGTAGATATGATTTCACCTAGAGTGATTCATATGTCCTGTGTTGTTGTTGTTTTCCTATTTCAGTTCTATTTCGGTCGCAACCTGATGAGATGAGGGTATTCCATCTCATGCATCATATAGACACTTGTTAAGAAATCACATGCCATGCATTTTTGCCATGCCATATAGGGTTCATTAGCGATTGAATGTTGTTGTGATAGACTTGGGTAGATTTTGCATGCTGTTGTGATAGATGCTTTGATAGAATATCTACTTCTTGATAGAGGACTGTTTGTATTGTACTTTTCTTGAATAAAAGCCAAATTTTGTTTCTTGAGGTGTTATGGGCCCTCTTGAATCAGAAATTACTGGATCATTGACCTATTTATCTATACATATGACTGTATTGGATGCCAAACTTTGATTTGCGGGGAGTATGGGCCCTCCCGGATCAGAATTTGGCACCATCATGCCTTATTTCCAGTGTTTTCTGGGCTTCGGTGTAGTTTCAAAGCTACTGCCCAGAAAAAACCCAGAATACATGACATGTACTTTATATATACATGCCGTGTAGTTTTAAACCATGTCTTTGAATGTGTGAGTAGAAACACGTGTTGTAAAAATCTACAGGAACACGTCGTGTAGTAGTGAACATGTACCTGGCTATGTAAATAACAACATGGGTCAGGGAAGCTCGAGTAGAACACGTCGTGTTTGATATCAACACATCGTGTAGTCTTGTTCCATGTACCCGGCTATGTCACGAACAACATGGGTCAGTGTTATCCTCTTCCATAAATGTCGTGTTTGTTCGGAACACGCCGTGTAAGGGTCATCCGTGTACTTGTTCATGTCTCCCACAACACTAGTCGGGAAAAATCTTCAAGTACATGCTGTATTAGTTCGGAACATGTCGTGTAGCCGGCTGTGTAGCTAGCATCATTGGTCATTGAAACCTTTCTACTACATGTCGTGTCTACCAGGCACACGCCATGTAGTCTCAGTTTATGAAGACCGTGTGGGTTAGCTGTGCAAGGAGACACGGGCAGGGAAACAGAGTTAAGTACACGACGTGCAGAGTTTATACACGTTGTGTAGTCTTGTTTTGTAAATCTTGTGTGTTTCCTTCGCCTGTTTTCATTTTGTACTCCTTGGTTCTCTGTACTTTCTTTCCCAATCTAAGGTATGTTTTGATCTTTTCAAAGTTATGCCTCCGAGATGTCCTCCGGTTGTACGTCAATTGTCAGGCAGTGATCAGACACAAGATCTGGCTGATCAGGGACTTCCTGCTGATCCTCTGGTTGGGCCATCCTTGGCACCGGCTGTCATACCAGTTTTAGGCGCTGATGCGTAGTTCAGGGAAGGTTTTATGAGGGTGATGCAGACCTTTCAGGGAGCACCACCTCCTATCGTGACCATTGCTGACTTGATGCGGGTTTTCCAGAAGCAGCATCCTCCCACATTCTCAGGGGAAAAAGGATCTCAAGCTGCAGAGTCATGGCTGGAATCCATGTTGACCATCTTTGAGAATCTGTAGATGCCTCCAGAGAGGTGGTTCAAGATTTATACCTATATTCTACGAGACTCTGCCAAGAGGTGGTGGGACGTGATCTCACAGGCATGTCATCACCAAGATATGGCTTGGGAGGAGTTTCAGCACGTCTTATTTGACTACTTCTACCCGAAGACCCTGAGGGCTGACCGAGCCCGGGAGTTCATGAGCTTAGAGCAGGGTACTCTTTTTGTTATGGATTACTCCTCTCGTTTCACCAAGTTGTAGCATTTCACACCCCTCTGGGTTGAGGAAGGGATGTTCTTAGTGAGGAATTTTGAGGATGGTCTCAGGCGGTAGATCCGCTCGTAGGTGAATCTCTTTCATTTGACTTTTATCACTTCCATTATCAACCAGGCACTGATTGTGGAGCGCAATCTGAGAGACTCCAGAGCTGCGAGCCAGGTCGGTTTTGATTCTAGAGCTAGTATTCCTCTAGATGATAGCAACAAGCGCCGTAGGGAGTCTACGTGCGGTGATTCAAGGAATAGAGATGCATCGTCAGTCATCCAGGTGATATGCTACTAGTGTAGTCGGTCTTGGCACATGAGGCCACAATGCCAGAGAGACCCCATAGAGTGTCGATCTTGCGGCAAGATGGGTCACCTTCAGCGTTTCTACCAGGTTTTCATACCAGCAATTGGTGATGGGAGTTCTTCTATGACTCCTAGTTCAAGAGAAACACCACCAGTTTCTCACGAGCTAGGGAACTGAAGTTCTTCTAGCCGTTCGGGTTGAGGTGGAGGTCGAGGCCATGGTGGTCAGACAGCAGTCTTTCAGCATCAGCACGGTGGATCAGCTCAGAGTGGTCAGGCAGGGTCGCAGGGTCGTGGTGCAGGCCAGTCTTTCGCCGTGGAACAGACCTATCAGGAGAAGGATCTCAGACCTTCTAAAGTTCAAGGTACGATCTTAGTAGCCTCTATTTTATCTTCAGCTCTTTTTGATACTGGTGCTTCGTATAGTTTTATATTTGTTATCGTTGTGGAGAGCCTTAGGATTTGTATCTACTCTTCTGCCGACTTGTTGACACTAGACATGTCGTTGGGAATGAGGACTTCCAGTGTGTGTCAGTGCAGAGAGTGCCCTCTCGATGTTGCAGGGTATCATTTCTTATGAGACCTCTATGTCCTAGAGATGACAGTCTATAACATCATTCTTGGGAGGGACGGTTTGGTTCCCTTCCAGGAATTCATCGATTACTATCACCGTAGGGTGAGTTTTGTATCACCAGAGGGCGAATCATTTTTTTATAAAGGCGAGTGGGATGTTCAGGCGAGTCGAGAAGGACTCAAGCATCATGGGCTAGGACGAGTTACAACCCAGATTTCTAGTCTTTATCTGGATGACCAGTGGACTCCACAATTAGACTTTCTGGCAATGGTGGATCGTTTCAGGGATGTCTTTCCAGGGGACATTTCAGGTTTGCCTCTGGAGCGTGAGATACACTTCTCAATTGATCTCATGCCAGGAGCGGCACCGGTTTCCATTCCTCCTTATAGGATAGAAACACCTAAGTTTCAGGAGCTCAAGGAGCTGTTGGAGGAGTTTCAGGAAAAGGGTTTTATCCGACCCAGTACTTATCATTGGGGTTCGCCTGTCTTGTTTGCGAAGAAGGCATATGGTACCCCTAGGCTCTCTGTGGATTATCAAAAGGTGAACCAGTTGACGGTCAAGAACTGATATCCCTTGATGAGGATTGATAACCTATTTGATCAGCTTCGAGGATCCCGGGTGTTCGCGAAGATTGATTTGAGGTCCGGTTATCATCAGCTCCACGTTAGACCATTAGATATACCTCTGATAGACTTCAGGAGCAGGTATGGTCTCGATGAGTATATGGTTATGCCGTTTGGTCTCACGAATGTACCGAAAGTTTTCATGGCACTGATGAACCGAGTGTTCCATTTTTACTTGGATTTCTTTGTCGTGGTCTTTGTGGATGATATCTTGGTGTACTCTCACACTCGACACGACCATGCTACCCATATTGAGATCATTTTGAGTAAACCGAGAGAGAATCGGCTTTTTGCTAAACTCTCGATGTTCCAATTTTGGATGGAACATATTCACTTTTTGGGTCACATCATCTCAGAGGCAGGAGTGTCGGTGGACCCAGAGAAAGTGGGAGCTGTAGTTTCCTGGGAGTAGCCGAAGAACATTTTTCAGGTGCGTATTTTCTTAGGGATGGATGGATACTACAGACGCTTGATTCAGGACTTTTCACTCCTAGCCTCACCTTTGAAAGTTCTGACCGAGAATGGAGCGAAGTTCTTATGGTCAGATTCTGGTGAGTCAGGCTTTCAGGAGCTGAAGGGGAGGTTGACGTCAGCACCGATACTAGTCGTGCCAAAGACGAGCAAGAGCTACACTGTTTACTGTGATGCCTCAGGTGTTGGGATAGGAGTTGTGCATATGAAGGGAGATGCAGTCGTTGCGTACGGGTCTCGGTAGTTGAGGCCACATGAGAGGAACTACCTGACACACGATCTATAGTTTGCAGTTGTTGTTCATGCCTTGCATTGTTAGAGACATTACCTTCCGGGAGATCACTTCGTGGTTTTCACCGACCACAAGAGTCTCAAGTATATCTTCACTCAGTGGGATCTGAATCTGAGGCAATGCAGGTGGGTTGAGTATTTTCAGTCTTTAGACATCGATCTCGCTTATACACCGAGAAAGGGAAATGCAGTGGTAGATGCGATGAGAAGGAGAACTCATATTCAGGAAGTTCAGGAGGCCAGTAGTGAGTGGAAGCTGATGGCTCTATTCTATGAGATGCATCTGGAGGTGCATGACAGAAAGGGACAGACATACCAATATTCTGTAGCGGTTACCTCTATGCTTCTTGATCAGTTACGGATGAGGCAGCTATCAGACTCATAAATCTTAGTCCTACGGGAGAGCGTGTCAGGAAATGCCCCTCTTCCTGGATGGACAGTGGGCGAGGATGAGATATTTCACTTTCAGGGACGCATATGGGTGCCAGAAGATATATGTGAGGAGTTGATGTGGGATTTTCATTCCTCTGTTTGGGTGGTTCATCCTGGCGTCACCAAGATGTATCGGGATCTTCATCGCCAGTATTGGTGGAAAGGTATGAAGAGAGATGTTGCTGGTTTCATCATGAGATGTTCTACTTTGTCAGCAGGTGAAGGCATAACATCAACGACCAGCAGGCCTTTTACAGCAGTTACCCATTTCGGAGTGGAAGTGGAATGACGTCGTGATGGATTTTTTGACAGGGTTACTAAGGTCACCTCGAGGAAACGACACTGTTTGGGTTGTCGTCGATAGGCTTAAGAAGGTTTCTCACTTCTTGCTGATCAAGAAGACCTCTCGTGTTGATGATCCGGGATGGTTGTACATTCAAGATATTGTACGTCTGCATGGAGTTCCACAATCCATAGTCTCAGACATGGATTCATGCTTTACATCTCGGTTCTGGCAGGGGGTTGAAGAAGGAATTGGGTACACTGGTACTTTTGAGTACATCATACCATCCCCAGACAGATAGCCAGTCTGAGCATACGATCCAGGTACTAGAGGATATTCTCAAATCTTTTATTCTGGACTTTGGTGGTTCTTGGGAGAAGCATATTCCTCTTGTTGAGTTCGCCTACAAAACCAGTTTTCAGGCGACTATTCCGATGGCACCTTACGAGGCTTTGTACAGTAGGCCATGTCGATCACCCTTATGCTGGCTGGAGGCAGGAGAGGCACCCTTGCTGGGACCTCGTCTAGTTCAGGAGACCTCAGAACAGATAGAGTTGATTTAGAAGAGGATGGCTACAGCACAGTCTCAGTAGAAGTCTTATGCGGAACAGCGGAGATGACCTCTGGAGTTTGAGGTAAAGTATCATGTTTTCCTACATGTCGCACCGAGGTTGGGACACAAGAGGATTCAGAGGTAGGATAAGATTTCACCATGGTACGTCGGGCCGTTTGAGGTGTTGGAGAGTGTTGGGTCGGTTGCCTAGAGGCTGCATTTACCTCAGAGGTATCGTCCTATGCACGACGTCTTCCAAGTTTCTCACCGCTGACGTTACTTTTCAGACCCATCTCATGTCTTTCAACCGGAGAGAATTGATCATGAAGCGGATGCATCGTTTGAGGAGAATCCTATCCGGATTGTCGATCGTAGTACGAAGGTTCTTTGTGGCTGGTATGTTCCTATCGTATGGGTGTTGTGGGAGCACGGGCGAGTACAGGACGAGACCTAGGAGAGGGAAGCCGATGTACAATCACAGTGGCCGGAGCTATTCGGGGTTTCTTCTTCTGCACCTCGTTAGGGAAATATAGGGACGAATTCCTTTAAGGGGGAAGTTTGTAAGAACTGAGATCTCTGTTTCAGTTATGTTTTTCCTTTTTGGTCATTTTTGAGAAAAATTAAAATTCTATAAATTTTGTAAGTACACGCCGTGTACTTCTCTCCAACGTGAGGTTGTGTGCTGGCCATGTCGGGCCCACACACACAGTGTGTAGAGGTGAAGTGGAGGTCGCTTAAAGCGAAATACAGAAAATCTGAGTACGCATCGTGTACCCCAGAAGTACACACCGTGTACTTATTTTTCATTAAATGGACCATGGTCGCGCCTAATCAAGGAAAACATCTTCTTCTCCAGCTTCTTCATCCGAGAGCGACATGTATGGACACGGATCTTCTCCAAGCCATCGTTCCTCCATCTGTTCTCTATTTTGATCGTCATTGATTATGTTGCAACTACAGCAGTGAGTCCTCCCTTCTCCTAGATCCTTGTTTACCAATTCTTATTCTTTTTCATGTTATTTTCGGTTGAACATTTTGTGCGTTTTCATAGATCTTCGTCGTTCTAAGGAGAATAAATCTGCGTGGCTCATGTATTTTGATCTCCTAGTATCCAGGTAGGTGGTTTGTGCCTTTCTTTAGGAAGTCTTTGAATATTGTTTTCAATTTCCACCAATATCCATGAACGGGATATTGGGTATTAATGTTTTTCCGTTTTTGTTAGTCTGTATTTCTTGTATGCCTGAGTAGAAGATTTCGATTTCTGAATAGGGTAATGTTTCTGTGCTATTGATGTTTTTCCCATTCATGTTTTTCCTGTATTATGACCGTTTGGTCTAGATTTTCTGTTAGGCATTTTTGCCAGTTGGCATGCCTAGTTGTAGGATAGTTGGGTTGTTATACTATTATGTTGTTGTTCCTTGGAATGACAGGCATGTATTTCTTGAGGTTTACTTGGGATGATACGTGCACGCTGAGCATGTTTATTTCACATAGGACCGTGGGAACCTAGTGTAGTAGACCATAGGGAGAATGGACGTAAGGGATTCTCCAGAGTGTCTTTTAATACGATGCGAGACCATATGGGGAATTGACGATAAGTGCTTCCTTATAGAGTCTATAGTTCCTCAACACGGGTCACATGGGGAATGAGACGTTGAGTGCTTCCCCAGAGAGCCTTTTGGATGATACGAGACTATAGTGGGAATTAACAGTGAGTGTTTCCTCAGAAAGTCTACTCTTATCTGAACCAGAGGGGTGAGACTGTGTGTTCCTTCTAGAGGGTTTCTAGTACTTGTAGGTTGAACCATAGGGGTTAGGTTGTGAGAGCTACCTAGAGTTTTACCTATTTTCTACTTGTTGTTGGTGGTTTACTTGTGTACTTTATATGCTAGAACTCTGGATTGTAGCTGCTATGTGCATTTTTGTTTAGTGCTTCCTACACTTTTACTTACCTTTTATTCATTGATTGTTAGGCACAGATCTTTGGGTGATTTCCTACTGGGATTGTATCTCACACCCTGTTTGGACCATGATTTTGGGCCCAAGTAGAATTTGTTATTGTAGGTATAGATAAGGGCAAGCACCCGTCGACTTCCTGTACTTGATTGCTTGGAGCTGGAGAGAAAGGGACCAAACATAGTTTTGTGATGCTGCAGGATTTGCTGTTATTTTAGTTCTTTGTTTTACTTGTATTTCAGCACATTGTTTTGTGTGTTGTGTTCCTTAGATACTTGTACATACTACATCATTATCATCATTACTATATATTCAATGCTTCCACCGTTTGGTTTCAGTTGTTTCATATTGTTTACTGCTTCTAATATTTACTGTTAATTTCTTTTCTTTGTATACCATACCAAATGATGGAATAGTTTCCCCAATAACATACCAAGACCCTCGCTGCTAGTCGGCAGCATCTGGCATTTGGGGAAATGTTCTTGAGTTCATGTGGCGAACTGGGAACGGGGCAACTCTGGGTGGCTTCCGGAACCAGTAAGTTACACTCTCCAAGCTTCCATGGGATAAGTTTGAGCTATAGGAGAAATTTTGCACCACAGTTTCCACTTCTCTAGCCGTTGTCAAATATCCCACTGTCTTCTTCATTCACGACAAACACACACAAAACTAAACACAGATTCAAACATAATAAATTTGAATTCACAGAATAAAACCATTATCGCAACTCAATGTTCTTTCATTTGAACAAGATTTTACTAGTAAGGAGTTACACCACTCTCCATGTGAAAGAGAGAAGTTGCAGAAACCGAGCTCAGTCCCCAATATGTCGGGCATCAAGTTGTGTGCCATCTCTGTAATATGAAGGAGTTATCAGGAATCGCTTCAAGCCACTGGGATTTTGTTAGCTAAGCTGAGCTGCGCTGAAGGAGGAGAGGCTAGCTCTGATGAAATATGGAAGAAGTTTCCCGGGATGGTGTTGAGGAACAGGAACTAGGCCATTTGCGATGCCGATTTTTGATGAGGATGAGTTTGTCACGCCGACTCACCACTGCTCTGAAGCCAGAATCTGTTTCACCATGAATCACCTGAAATCGAGATTCACCGTAGGTATGTAGAAGGAGTTAGCTGGATCCTATATTTGTGGCGCTGCTTCCAGGATAAGGATCTGAGAAACACTTCCCCCCTATGAGTCGATATTTGTTGGGGTAAGGAAGAAGATAAGATAATTAATTGATTCTAAAAAGGAAACATTAAAAATAGTATTAATGTTTATAATATAATTTGATTAAATTATGTTTATAAATCAGAATTAATTAACCAATAATTATCATTTTTTAATTAATAATAACATAAATTATTAAATTAAATACATAACTATAAATTAATATTTTATCTAAATTGTTTTAAATTTATTTATTTATTAATTTTTATAAAAAATAACATTAATGTTGTCTGTCTAATGTTATAAAATAATTATAATTAAATAAATAAAGTAATGTTACTAATTAAATAATTTAATCATAGTTCCAAATAGAATAAAAAAATTAATTTATAACAGAACTTTTAATATAAATTAAAAAACATTTTACCTTTAATTAATTAAGTTAAATAATTGTTTATTTATAATATTTAACACTTTTTATTAACGGTTAATTATATAATCTCTATTTTTACTATACAGGTTCACACCAAGGCCTTAAATACATCCAGGTGAATTTAACTAAATCATCCGGAGTTAGTTATAAGGAGAAAGCTAGCATGACATGATAGTCACAAAAAAATGCACGTGTGCAGTGCACGTCAAAGAAACAGATTATGTCGGTGGAAGCTGGTCGGTGGAAAATAGTAGACGACAGATGATATTAATAGATCAGAGCAAGCAGTAGGTGGGACACTCATTATGATTCGATGAACACACCTTTGGAGAGCTAAACCAGAGATGTTAATTCTCATACCACGCCATACTATTTGAGAGCGGAGACTCTCGAGATATGATAGAGCAGACATGGAGGTGAAGGAGCCCAAGAACAGAGAATCATTGAGGGAGTTCTTTTCCCTTCTTGTACTTAATTTCACAGTACTCTGTAATATATTGTTTTTCAAATCTTTAATCAAGATGATCATATGTTAATATTGTCTTATCTTGGTAATTTAATTCTTTCTTTCTATCTTTAAAACATCTTTAATTACTTTACTTTTTTAAGAATCATAATCTATTAGTGATATTGAATTATGATTCTCTTTTCAGTTGATTCACCTCTCTATTGATTTCAGAATTTACAATTTCAATATCGACAAGTGAGGTTGTTTTCGAATGAATCTTTTATAACATTTATGTTATTAACATTTTAAATTCACAGCGAATTTATTTCCAATATAGACTTTTTCAAACTTCTTAGTAGTTCGGTTATGTTTTGGTGTGGAGAACTCCAAGACATAATTCTCTCCCTGTTGAATTTATTGGCGAGGGATATTCACCATTATTTGCATTGAGGTGTGTTTCAGAAAAATGTTTTGATGGAGAAAACTATTTCAACCAGTTTATTAAATTATCCAAGTGACGGTTATTGGTCTAAGATCTTCTTCCATTACTTCCTTGTATTAGTTTATTGTTTCCTTTTGTTTATCAGTTCTTTAGTGCATGATTTAGTGTTAGATATAGTTTCCTTGGAAAATTCTTGTGTTTAGATTTATGTTAACTAAAAAATCATATAAAAAAATTAATAATAATAAAAAATACGTACACCCGCTTCGCTACTGATAAAAGTGGAGTTTTATAAAAAATCTTGACTCACCTACCTTACCATGGGCTCAACCCTTCACTATTATACTAGTGTAGTTTTATAAATAATATTTTGAGGGCAGTGACGACCTCCAGTCACCACAAAATTTGGCATTGTTGCTGTGGAATGGCATGTGTTGAGAGACTAGAGTAATAATAAAAAGTCAAAAATCAATTAAAATAGGAATAAACACCTAAAATAATAAAAATACTTCTAAAAACTGTGATCATCATTGCTATTTTTGTTGAACATAAAAAATATTCTTCTCTGTGGATTTTTGTGTGTTTAATCTCACTTGGTTTTAGATTAAAAATGGAAGTCAATGAAAACTATGATCAACTAGGGCCTCACTATGTATGTTGTGGCTATTATGGGAACACTACATGGCAGTGTGTTTATAACCTGCCACAACAAATTGTTTATATTGAAGAATATGTACACATTGAATCTAATACGGAATTCCTAGATAAACATGAATTTATTGAAACTAGAATGGATACTCGAGAGGATTCTTGTAATTATTGGTTTAATAAAACCTGTGTAATTCAAATTAGATACACTCAAGAGCAAGATCAAAGAATGAAAAGAATACAAAACATGCTCTTGGAATTGAAACAAAGGGTTAAAGAACAAGAATAATTTAAAGAAAATGAAAAATAAAATGTTTATAAAATATTTGAAAATCGAATTAAATAAGAGAGTGACTGTGAAACTGGGAAAATACAATTCATTTATAAAAAGATGATTCTATTGATCTAAATCTAGAAATAACCAGCTCACTGAATCAAGAGAATAACATTGAATATTTCGAAAATGAATTATAATGTTGTTGAGATTGATAATTTTGAAGAAAAATTAAAACAGATTCAAAAAGATTTCTCGTTCTTTTCATCATCACTTCTTTCGAGAAAAATCATTGTTTTAGAAATTTTGAGAATCATGTTACTCGGGTTGAAGTCATACATGAAACTGAAAATTTTAATGTTAAAAATTCTTCACCCCAAATTTTTTAATTTCTGAACAATGTGAAAAAATTTGAATTGGGGAATATGTTGGAAGAGAAAATTAAGCTAGAAGTTAATGTTTCTGACATTTTTGAACATCAATTGAACATTTCTATACAATTTTTTGAACTTGTGAACAGAAATAATTTCTGAATTATTATTGGATGAAGAAGTTGAGGTGGTGTGTTTCAAGGAAAAGTGTAGTGATGATCTTTCCTACCTTTTTTACATAGTAGTCACTTTTCTGAAACTTGGTGTATTGAATTGGAAAGTAGTGTTGTCATTTCTGGGGAAAACTATGTGAATGTGAACAATCTAAAATTTTGATTTATTGATGTTGAATTAAACATTACTCTCCCTAATTTGAATATTTTGGATCACACTACATACCTAATCTTGGTAAATGATTCTTTTGAATTTGAACATTAAAAGAGGTTAAGCACACACTTGAATTAGGTAGAAGAGATTTGATAGAAGCAGTAGATGTTTAGTGTGAGTAAACAGATAAGGATCTTTTGGAAGAGATTTACATTATTTTTAGACTTAAATTTGTTGGTGATAAAATAAATTATCTTCTGGTCTATTAATCCCATCCTCACCTGTGAAGGCTATCGAACCATCTCATGATATTGATAATATTCCAGAGGGGAGATTACACTTGATTTCAATTGTTCATGATTCTGTTCAGTACTCTATTGAATCCCCTCTTGAACCTACTATTTAGTATTCACACATTTACACCCTTGAATTTTAACCTATTAGTGTTGAGGTTATGATAGATAGTTATGAGGAAAATTACACACCCTTTGAATCATCTAGTATTATGTTTTCCCATCATGTGAACTCAAATCTTAATAACTCTAAAACAATTCTAGAAGTGGACAAAATTATGCTCACAACTGTTAAAGGGTGTTCCTTAGGGAATTTTAAAAGCTATGAGAGTTTGGTCGTGTTTACCTTGGTATCCAACAATTTTCATTATTATGTTAAAAATTTTGGTCCAAACACATGTGGTGTTTCTTATTAAGGAAAACACATCAACCTAGTGACTACGGTTAGTTTCTAGGTGAGTCCATCTAGGGAATTTAAATATAGCACTTCTTGTGAGGTAGTCCATGGTTTTTGTTGTGTTAATAAATAAAAAAATTATAAATAAATAAAGATTCACGGAAGACTTTAAACTTAGTGATTCAAGGGATTCAACCCATGGCCATTCTTATATTTCACTTTTTTACTATTTTGGGTTAAATAAAGTGTTGCTTTGTTATCATTCATTTCTTCTGTCCCTGGTAGTTATTTGTTCATGGTTTATATTCTATATGTTTTTAGGATGCTTTTGATTGGTGTCATTTAAGGAGTGTAATTCCAATGATGAAGGATAATTCACAAACATATACAAGGATGTTCTTTCACTATACTTTTGTACTCATTTCTCCTCATATTTTCATTGAAAAAATTATCCTCTATATGTTGCTAATGAAAAAAAATCATATGTCTAACATTGTTCTTACAGATTTTTTTTTCTATATTTCACTTAGTTGGATTAAAAAATTCTATATGTACTTCACTGCTGATAATATAATTTCATTTCTATTAAAACCTTTTTACTGTTGAAAAAATTATTTCACTTCTTGAAACTAAGTGTGGCGGAGTACTTGCAGGCTGAAAAATTTTGTATTGAATCTAGTCTAGGTTGAGTTGTTCTATATTTCTTTTCTATACTCTATTAACCACATTATTGAATTCAAACTGTTAAAATTATCACACTTAGAACACAGCTCACTTACATGTCACTTGTTACTCTTAAGCTGTATTGAAAAATAATCACTGCACTTAAATTTTAATTAATGTTCTTGCTTGTGAGCATATATTAAATTATTCTATGTGGAAAGTAATGATTTTTCTAAAAATCAAAGATACCCTTTATATATGTCATCTATCTATTACATTAAAAATCTGTTTTGATCTTTCATTGATTAATTGTTCATCTCTAATTTAGGAAGACCACATTGGGGACAATAATGGAGTTTATGTATGGGGGAGGGGGTCAATTCTTGACTGTACTAAAATGTGATTTATTGAAATCCCCTCATTTTACACTAGAACTTATATATTTTTGAAAAAAATTGGAAATTTTGTTCAAAATTAATTCATAATTTTAAGTTGTTCACTATTTTTTTCAAATGGGTCTTTCCTATGGAAAGTACATATTTGGTAGTTAAGTTGTGCATTGAGTTTATAATTAATGATAATGGAAGATTGCTGAGTGATATTTTCTTAGTGATTGAATGGAGATCTTGGTTTAGAGTCTAACTTTGAAAGTGATTTGGGTTACATGTTTTTGGACTTATGATCATAGCTGCTGGAACTGGAATTTTGACTCTATCTTAGGGGATTAATTCTTATTTTATTTGTTTAGTTATCAATTTGATCACCTTAATGAGCCAATATAAATGATTTTTGATAGAAATATTTTGGAACTAGAGTAATTTGGGAATCTGGGATCCCACGGTGAGTCTTTGAGACCCTAGATATTGGGTTTGTTTCTATTTACTATAATCCATATGTTCACCTGGAATAAGTGCATTGCAGAGTGCTTAGCACAATGATACATGTCTTATAAAAAATAAAATAAAGTGTAGAAGGCCCAAAATGAATTTATTAAGGTTAGGTTAATGATGAACACCAAACGAAGAAGGGGACAATTGGTTTATATAGAAATCATTTAGTTTGTTTCAATAAGGAGATTCAAAATGAAATATTTATTTTTAGAACCTAGTTGTAAAATAAAATTACAATGTTCCTTGGTTAAGGTCCTAATTCCATTTATATTTTACTTCATGTCATTTTTTAATTTAGAATCTGATCCTGGTTTGATATAAATCATTAACTAGGTTCATATATGAGGCATGACATCTTCTTTGATGGATGGTCTTTACTTTCATGATTACCCATGAGTATTTGTTTTAGGAATAAATTGATCTGAATATTTATTTTCTAAATCCTAAATCAAATTATAGTCCCTTATTTTCAAATGGCTGGACATGTTATAGTTTGAGTTTAATAATAAACACTTTATTGTTTTTAAAACATAATAAAACATGGTATTGTTTGAGGACAAATAGTGCTTAAGTGTGTGGGAATTTGATGTGGCTCTATTTTTACATAGTTTTTTCACGTCTTTTATTTAATTTTTTACAATTTAATTATTTATTTTTACACTTTTTAATAAATAATGGAACTTTTTTATTTCTTATACTAAATCTATTAATTAATCATTTTTTATAATTAAATTTTTTTTTGTCTTTTTATTTAGTCATTATAATTATACTAATTGTTTTAAATTACTTTTTAGTTTAATAATCTTAATATTCTCATCTTTTAATAATTTGGCTTTAAAAATAAATAATCATTTAACTTCCCTATTTTTTTTAATTAACTTAGACTATATTTTAATATTTTAACCTTTAACTATGAATTATTAGAATAAATTAACATTGTTAAATGATATGTTTAACCATCATTCTTAATAAATAAGATAAAAATTCAGTTAATGATTAATAAAATAATGTGTTTTTAATTTTATGTTTTCATTTCATCATCTAACTAATTTACTTTGTCTTTTATTATCTTCAGTTAATTTTAATTATTTTAATTTTATGTCTACAAATAGTTCTTTGTAAGTGTTTTTCATTTATTTAGACATATATTTAATTTATCATAATATTTTTATTCTCAATTAATAATTTAGTTACTTTTATTTGTAATTCTTTAAATTAATTTAGTTAGATTTCAGTTACAGATTAATTAATTAGTCCTTAATAATATAGTTATTTTGACTTTTTTATTAATTAATTAATTTTATTATTTTATTAAATTAATATTTTAACATATCAATTTATATTATTGGTTAGTTGATGCTCCAATGCCACAACACACCAATGTTGTGACTTGCTGATCGCGACTCACTAATCTCTCATCACACAAATGTTTTTTTATAACTATCAGTGAGTCATGACTCACTGATCATTTTAAAACAGAATTGATCTCTCATTGTTTTACTATTGGTCACTCATTTTCTTAGCTAACAGTTTATCAGCTTGCACTGATGATGTCACCCACCGATCGTTTTTTTATTTGCATAAACTTTGTTCTCTCATATCATCGGCGTCTTATTTTATTTCAACTGTCAGGGAGTCGACTCACCGATGATTTTTAATTTTTAATTAATGGTATCTTGTTCTTTTCAACTATCGGTGAGTCCCTTTCTTTTAATCCCATTGGTGCCTCTGATCTTTTTTATTTTATTATTATTGGTGCCTCTCCACTCCTCCTCGTTTCCCTGTTATAGATACCTTCCACGCCTCCCTCTTTCTCTCCCAACGTTTCACAGACGCTGGACCGCCATCCACTCAAACAGAAACCAATAATAGGGATCCTTCATTCTGAAGTCACTCAGAGGTGTCTCTCCACGCTTCCACAGGCAGAGTTTGAGCTATAACATAACATTCGTGCCACCACTACCACTTCTCCAGACTTTTTCAAAAACC
Organism: Viscum album; assembly: GCA_963277665.1. Taxonomy (NCBI): domain Eukaryota; kingdom Viridiplantae; phylum Streptophyta; class Magnoliopsida; order Santalales; family Viscaceae; genus Viscum; species Viscum album. The sequence goes on from OY728139.1 coordinate 251,635,518, forward strand.
CCCATGTCATCTTCCTTCATCCCTAACACTCACAGAACAAAATATAGATTCAAACTTCATCAATTTGAATTCATGGACTCAACCCATTTTAACACCTCAATGTTCTTTCATTTGAATCAGATTTTAGCAGTAAGGTGTTATTCCACTCTTTGCGTGGAAGAGGGAAGTTGCGGAAGCTGGGCTTAGTCCCTAATCTGTCGTGCATCAAGTTTTGTGCCATCTCTGTCATTTGAAGAAGTTATCTGGAATCGCTGCCAGCCACTAGGATGTTGTCCGCTTAGCCAAGTCGCGCTGATGGAGGAGAGTCTGCTGCTGATGAAACTTGGGGGAGGTCATCTGAGCTGGAGTCAAGGAACCAGAACCGAGCTGTGGTCGACGCCGCTTTTTGCTAAGGAGGATTTTGTCATGTCGACCAACTGATGCTCCGAAGCAAGAAGTCGTTGATCAGTGAATCGCCTGAACTCAAGCTTCACCACCGGTCTGCGGAAAGAGTTTTTCAGATCCTTTATCTGTGGCATTGCTTCCTGGAGAAAGATCTGAGAAACCATTCCCCCCTGGGCGCTGATATTTGTGGGGGTAAAAAAGAAGATTAAAAAAATATATTAATTCTAAAACAAATTTAAAAAATTTAATAATGTTTATAATAAAAATTTATTAAATTAAGTTTATAATATCATAATTAATTAAACAATAATTATCATTTTTTTAATAATAATAACATTAATAATTAAATTAAATTCATTACTATAAATCAATATTTTATCTATTTTTTTAAATTTGATTACTTATTAATTTTTATAAATAATAACTTTATTGTTGTGTAAGTAGTGTTTTAAATAATTATAATTAAATCAATAAAGTGGCTAATTATATAATTTAATCATATTTATAAATAAAATATTAAATAATAATTTATAACTCATAACTTTTAATATAAATTAATTAATATTTTATCTTAACTTAATTACGTTAGATAATTATTTATTTACAACAGTTAACAGTTTTTATTAATGTATAATTTTATAATCTCTACTTTTACTATGCATGTTCCCACCAAGTCCTTAAATACGTCCAGCTGTATTCAATTAACTCATCTGTATTTAGTTATAAGAGAAAAAGCTATCGCGACATACTAGTCGCGAAAAAACACACGTGTGTGGTGCGCATCAAAGAAACAGACTATTTTTGTGGAAGATGGTCGGTGACAAATAGTAGATGACAGATGATATTTAAAAAGAAGAGGAAGTAGCAGGGGGACTATCATTCTGATTCCATGAATACACCTTTGGAGAGGAGAATCGGAGATGCTCATCCTCATACCACGCCATACTATTCGAGAATGGGGACTCTAGGGAGATGCTACAACAGACATGGAGGCGAAGGAGACCGAGAATAGAGCATCACTGAGGGAGTTATTTCCCTTTCTTGTACATAATTTCACAGTACTCTGTAATGGATTGTTTTTCAAAGCATTAATCAAGATGATCAAAGGTTAATTTTGTCTTACATCGGGAATTTAATTCTGCTGGTCTATCTTTAAAACTTCTTCAATTACTTTACATTTTTCAGAATCATAATCAATTGGTGAGATTTAATTATGATTCTCTATTCAGTTGATTCACCTCTCAATTGATTTAAAAATTTAGAATTTCAATATCAACTGCCGAGGTTTCTTTTTAATTCATATTTTAGAACATTAATGTCGTTAACTTTGGGAATTCATAGCAAATTTATTTCTAAATATAAACATTTTCTAACTTTTTAGCAGTTCGATTATGTTTTGGTGTGGCGATCTCAAATACTTAATTCTCTACCTGTGGAATTTCTTGGCAAGGGAGAATCAATAGTTTGGCATTGAGGTGTGTTGAAACAAAATGGTTTGATGATTAAAACTATTTCATCCAGTAGATTAGATTTTCCATGTGACTGTTTTTGGTCTGAGATCCTTTTTCATTGATTCCTTGTATTAGTTTACTATTTTAATTAATTTATCAATACATTAGTGCAAGATTTATTGTTAGATCTAGTTTCCTTTTCAAATTCTTATGTTCATATTTATGTTAACTATAAAATCATAAAAAAACTAAATAAATTATGTACACTCGCTCCACTGTTGACAACAGTGGAGTTTTATAAAAATAAACCCTTAGAAAACTCACCTACCATCCATTGGGTTCGACCCTTCACTACTATACTAGTGTTGGTTTATAAATAATATTTTGAGGGTCGTGACGACCTCTGGTCTCATCAAAATTTGTCACTATTTTCGGGGACGGGCACATGCTGAGAGTCTAGGGTTATAATAAAAGTAAAAACAAAATCAATAAAAACATAAAAAAACACACTAAAAAATGTTAAAAAAATACTAAAAAATGTGAGCTTCATTGCTATTTCTATTGAACATCGAAAATCTACTTCACTATGAACTGTCGTGCATTTAATCTCACATGGTTTTAGTTTAAAAATGGAAGTTAATGAAAACTGAGATCAATCGGGGCCTCACTGTGTATGTTATGGCTGTTATGGGCACACTTCTTGGCTGTGTGTTTATAACCATCCAAAATATATTGTTTTTTTAAAGAAGATGAAACCATTGAATATTATCGTGAATTACTATATAAACATGAATTTATTGAATCCATATTGGATACTAGAATGGATTCTTGGAAATATTGGTTTAATAAAACCCATGTGATTCCAATTAGACACACTCTAGAGCAAGATCAAAGAATGAAAGGATTACAAAACATGCTCTTGGAATTAACACAAAGGGTTAATGAACAATTAGAATTTGAAGAAAATGAAAAATTATATGTTTATAAAAGATTTGAAAATAAAATTGAATAAGATAGTGACTGCGAAACTGGGAAACAATAATTTTATTTTGAAAAATCTGATTCTGTTGAAATAAATCTAGAAATAACCATCTCACTAAATCAAGAGAAAAACATTGAATATATAAAAATGAATTTTAATGGTGTTGAGTTGGACAATTTTGAAGATGAATTAAAATACTTTGAAAAATATTTCCAAGTTCTTTTCTTCATCCCTCCATTGGAGAAAAATCTCTGTTTTTGAAATTTTCAGAATGAGGCCACTGGTGTTGATGTCAAACTTGATACAAAAAATTTGAAAGTTAAAAATTCTTCACCCACAATTTAGAAAATTCTGAACAATGAGCCTGAATTTGAATTGGGGGATATGTTAGAAGAGAACCATAAGTTGGAAGATAGAGTTTGTGTCGTTTTTGAACCTCAATTGAACACTTATCTGTCGTGTTTTGATCATGTAAACCCAATAATTTATGAATTATTATTTGATGATGAAGTCGAGGGAGTGTGTTTTGAGGAAAAGTTGATTGATGATCTTTCACATCCTTGTTTACATTGAAGTCAATTTTCTAAAACTCTATATATTTAATTGGAAAGTAATGTTCTCATTTATAAGGAAAACTAGGTGGATGTGAACAATCTAGAATTTCAATTTATTGATGATGATTTGAAAATTACTCTCCCTGATTTGAATTTTTTGGAACACACTATAGACCTTATTTAGGGAAATAAGCCTTTTGAATTTGAACATGAAAAAGAGGTTGAGCACACACTTGAATTTGGAAGAAATGATTTGATAGAATTAGTAGATGTTCAGTGTTAGTTAATAGATGAGGATATTTTGGAAGAGATTTACATTATTTTCATACCAGAATCTATTGGTGATAAAATAAATTCTCGTCCTTGTCTATTAATTTCATCCTCACCTATGATGGCTGTTGAAACTTCTCATGATACTGAAAGTAGTCCCGATGAGAAATTGCACTTGAGTTTAATTGTACATGATTTTGTTCAGCACTCTCTTGAAACCCCTCGTGTGCCTACTATTTAGTATTCACACATTTTCACCCTTGATTTTTAACCTGTTAGTGTTGAGGTTAAGAGAGATAGCTATTAGGTCAATGCCACACCCTTTGAAGAATCTAGTACTATGTTGTCCCATCATGTGAACTAAAATCTTGATAAATCTAAAAAAATTTGGAAGTGGACAACATTATGCTCACAACTGTTAAAGGGTGTTCTTTAGGGATTTTTATAAGCTATGAGATTTTTTTTGTTTTTATCTTGGGATCCTACAATTTTCATTATTCTGTTAAAAATATTTGTGCCAAACACATGTGCTGGTTTCTATTAGGGAAACCACATCTACTAAGTGACTACAGTTAGTTTCTAGGTGAGTCCAGTGTGGGACATTAAATCTAGCGCTTCATGGGAGGCATCCCATGGTTTTTGTTGGGTTAATAAATAATAAAATTGTGAATAAATAATGATTGACTAAAGACTTTAAACTCAGTGCTTCAGGGGAGTCAACCCATGGCCTTTCTTTGTTTTCACTTTTGTACTATTTTGGGTTGAATTAAAGGTTGCTTTGCTATAATTTTTTTGTTCTGTCTCTGGTGGTTATTTGTTCTTGGTTTACATGGTCTCTGTTTTTAGGATGATGTTGATTGGTGCCATTTAAGGAGTACAATTCCCATGATGAAGGATAATTCATAAACATATACAATTATGTTCTTTCAATTTACTATTGTACTCATTTATCGTCATATTTTTTTGAACAAAATTACGCTCAATATGTTGCTACTAAAACAAATCTGCATATGTTTAAAATTATTCTTACTAAAAAAATGCTGCATGTCACTTAGTTGAATTAAAAAATTCTACATGTACATCACTCCTGATAACTATATTTACTTTCTATTAAAACCTTTTCACTGTTGTAAAATTTATTTCACTGCTTGAAACTAAGTGTGGAGGAGTACTTGCAGGCTAAGAAATTTTGTATTGAATCTGTTTTTGGTTTGGGTGTTCTAGCTTTCTTATTTTATGCTCTATTGACCACATTATTGAATTCAAACTGTTTAAATGCTCACACCTAGTACATAGTGCACTTACACATCACTTGTTACTCTTAAGATATATTTAAAAATATTCATTGGACTTAAATGTTAATGTATGTACTTACTTTTGAACCTATTTTAAATTATTCATTGTGGAAAACAATAATTTTTGTTAACTTCAAAGTGACCCTTTATACATGTCATTTATCTACTAAATTGAAAATATTTTTTGAAATTTAATTGATTAATTGTTCTTCTCCACTTTAAGAAGTCATTTTGGGGACAAAGTTGGGTTTTAAGTGTGGGTGAGGGGGTTAATTCTTGACTGTGCTAAACTTTTCTTTATTGAAAGCCTATCAATTCCCAAAACAACATAATTCTTGTTTTAAAAAAAGGGTAAAATTTTTCAAAATTCTTTCATAATTTTATGTTGTTCTCTATTTTTTTCAAGTGGGTCTTGCATATGGACAGTACTTCTTTAGTAGTTATGAAGTTCATTGAGTCTGAAATTAAATATAGTTGATGATTTAGGAGTGATATTTACTTAGTGATTGAATGGAGATCTTGGTATAGAGTCTATCTTTGAAAGTGATTTGGGTTACATGTTTTTGGAGTTATGATCATAGTAGCTGGAACTGGAAGTTTCACTCTATCTTAGGGGCATCATTTTGCCTCTTTTATTTTAATTATCAATTTAATCACCTTAATGAACCAATATAATTCTTTTTGTTATAAATCTTTTAAAATTGGAGTAATTTGGGCATATGGGATCCCATGGTGAGTCTCTGAGACCCTAGATGTTGGGTGTGTTTCTATTTATTATAAGCCCTCTATTTACACTGAATAAGTGCATTTAATAGTGATTAGCACAATAATACATGGATTGGGAAAAATAAAATAAAATTTCTAGGTTCAAAAATAATTTCATTTGGGTGACGGTAATGATGAATGCCAAATGAAGAAGGGGATGATTGGTTTATATGGAAATCATATAGTTTGTTTCAATAAGGTGATTCAAAAAGAAATGTTTATTTTTGTAACCTAGGTGAAAAATCATAGTACAATGTTCACCGGTTATGGTCATAATTCCATTGATATTTTACTTCGTTTCATTTTCGAATTTAGAATCATATCCTGGTTTTAAATAAATCATTAAGTAGGTTCACATATGAGGCATGAAATCTTTTTTGATGGATGGTCTTTACCTTATTGATTACCCTTGAATATTTGTTTTAGGAAAGACTTGATCTAAATATTTATTTTCTGAAGCCTAAATAAATTTACAGACCTCTTTTTTTAAATGTCTAGACATGATATAGTTTGAGTTTAATAATAAACCCTTTACTATTTTTCAAACATAATAAAACATGGGATTGTTTGAGTAAAAACAATGCTTAAGTGAGGGTGAATTTTATGTGGCTCTTTATTTACATAGTTTTTCCACATCATTTATTTAATTTTTAACAATTTAATTATATATTTTTACACTTTTTAAAAAATAATGGAACTTTTGTATTTCTTATACTAAAACTATTAATTAATCATTTTTTATAATTAAAAATTGTGTTTTTAGTATTTTTATTTACTCATTATAATTATTCTAATTGTATTATATTACTTTTTAGTTTAATAGTCTTAATATTCTCAACATTTAATAATTTTACATTAATAATAAATAAACATTTAATTTCATTAATTTTGATTTAATTAAATTAGACTATATTTTAATATTTTATCCTTTAATTATGATTTATTATAATAAATTAACATTTTAAAATAATATGTTTGACCATCCTTCTTAATAAATAAGTTAAAAATTATGTTAATGTTTAATAAAATAATGATTTTTTAATTTTATGTTTTCAGTTCGTCATATAACTGATTAAATTTTTTGTTTAATATCATTAGTTTATTTTAATTATTTTAATTTTATGTCTGTAGATATTTTTGTGTAAGTGTTTTCCATTTATTTAGACATATAATTAATTAATATAAATATTTACATTCTCAGATAATAATTTAGTTACTTTTATTTATAATTCATAAAAATAATTTAGTGAGATTTTAGTTACAATAAATTAATTAGTCCTTAATAATTAGGTTTTTTACTTTTGATTTAATTAATTAATATTTTATTCATTTTATTAGTTGTTTTCAATCTATCTTTTAACATATTAATTTGTTCTATTGGTGATTTGACACACAGATGTTGCGATGCACCGATGTTGCGACTCGCTGATCACGACTCACTGATCCCTCATCACACAGGATTTTTTTAAAAACTATCAGTGTGTCATGACTCATCGATCTTTTTGAAACAGAATCGGTCTCTCATTTTTAACTATTAGTGACATGTTTTTTTTAACTAATGGTTTCTCACCTCACACCGATGATGCCGCCCACCAAATTTTTTTTTATTTTCATCAGTTTCAGTCTCTCATTTCATTGGTGTCATATTTTATTTCAACTATCGGTTAGTCAACTCACCGAAATATTTTAATTTTTAACTAACAGTGACTTGTTCTATTCAACAATCAATGAGTACCTTGTTTTTATTCCCATTAGTGCATTTGATCTTTTTCATTTTTCTACTATCTGTGCCTCTTTTCACCTCCTATTTTCCCTACTATTGAAACCTCCCCTTCATTATTCGTTCTCCCAGAAACTGTCACCGACGCTGGACCACCATCCACTGGAAAGAAAACCGAGGAGAGGGATATTGCTTTCTGATGTCACTCAGAGGAGTCTCGACACACTTCCACGGGTTGAGTCTGAGATAGAGGATAACATCTGCGCCACCACTGCCACATCTACATCCATTATCAAACATCCCATTGTCATCTTCTTTCATCACAAATACATAGAGAACTAAAAACATATTCAAAAATCATCAATTTCCATTCACGGACTCAAAACATTTTCACACCTCAACGATCTTTCATTTGAACAAGATTTTAGTAGTAATGTGTTGTCTGTAATGTCCCGACCCAAGTTACCCAGAGTCTGTGCATTATAATATAACATTGTCATGACCACAAGTGATCAAATCCCAAAATACCAATAGCAATAGTAGCCTTGGAAATACCCAATACATTCATAAGCTTTACATTACATTCGAAAATTATGAACTAAAACAAAATAGTCTCCATATTCCACACTAATATCCCTTATACTATCCCTTCAGGTCAGTCATAATATACTTCTTCACATACTAGGAAAAATAAAACATAAAAAGGGGTGAGCTCAGATGCTCAGTAAGTATAACAATATAGCGGAAACTTTCATAAATAAGCATAAACATTTAAGTCAATGTAAGGCTGAAACAAAAGCCTTTTAAACTTGAACTTCAGAATAATATGGATAAGTTAAAATCAAATAATTCCATTTTCATATTCACATGAATATTCTACTAGTTGAATAATCACATGCTATATCAATAGCAACTTTCATAATGATGGAATGCATAATTCCAAACATCATAACCATAGAGTCAAGGCCTTGTTCCAAGAATACAAATAAGATTTTTTCAATGCCTTGTTCCAAGACACTATTTTGTCTCATGAGACCTACCGATGCATCGAGGAGCTATAGCGGACTCCACCCGTCACTTACTAAGTCCAATGCATTCCTCATACAAAAATGTTTAAACATAACATAAACATTCGTATTAAAACTATCATATGAAATGTCAATAATATATCCATAATCCATGAATTGTATAAAAATAACACATCCATGTTCAATCTTATCAAAAAACCTTAATTACAATATGGAAGATTTGTATCATAATAAATCAACATCAAAAAAGTTAAGAAATTCATCAAAGGATGTTGACATAGATGAAAATGATTTGTAAAACTCTTTGAGAGAAATAACCATTTTTCATGATATCATTTAAAAGTCACAGAATTTAAGAAGGAAGACATTTAAATACATTTTTGAATCAAAGTGTTACATACAACACTGAAACTTTTGAATTGAATTAACATTTTAAAAACATTCATGTCAATATAAATAAATCTTTAAAACCCATTTTTGAAAATGTGGACATTAATGAGAATGATTTATAAGAATAAATATTTAAAACATTTAAAATTATGATTTTTTAAAATAATTCCCTTCAAATAATCCCTTTGAAAACTCTTTTATGAAACATGGATAGGGATAATAAATTTCTCCCAGAAGATACTTACGTAAAAACAACCTCGAATAATAAAGAAATTGTGAAATTAACCCTTACCTTGTACTTTTAGATGGTCAGGGGTAGGTTAAAATCTTGTATAATGGTTAAATAATTCTTATTAAATTGTAAAATAATCATATAAATTAATATTATATCAAATATTATCTTTTAATATTTCTTTGTTAATGATATTTTAGTAGTATCAGTGTTTCAAGTGTTAACTGATTCGTTTTCCTTTATAAGCTTTGTTACATAAGTAATATTTTTCATGGATATGATGTATCTTATTCATATTCAAAATGATATTATGTCTTTAAAAATTATTTTTTTAATCATCAAATGAAAATTAGTCTTTAATTGATACGATGGGCAATGAATCTCATCCCGTTCGTGGAGACAGTAATCCGAACGTACGCACGAGCGACAATATCATTCTTTTGGTATTAAAATCATATATAATTGGATGGTATATCATATATAAATAATAATTATCATGTTATATTTATTATTTACATCATTTATACTTATTATTATACCCATCCAAATGATTCAGTGTTTGAATAACAAACTACACCATGACGTGGAGACGGTAATCGGTACTTGCACACGTATGGTGACATTGTCATTTATAGGATGCATAGAATAATGAATATGGTTGTAACATTTTTATAATGACATAAATGTATATAGCAGATACTGGATTTATTATTTTATAATGTAAACAACAATGAAAGAGGAAGTGTAAGAAGAAAATAACTTGAACGAGTGATGAAATATTAACCTCTTCTTCAGGTACTTTCATTAGATTTATTCAAAAGGTCTCGTATAGTGACCTAGACCTTTTCTTACATTACTATTACATCATTTTAAATATAAAAAACATATTAGTATTACACATAGAGGATACAAAGGTTTATTGTCTTGGGAAAACTAGGACCTTACATAACAATTACAACATCAAGCATAAACAATTATTTAATTTTTTCTTCTCTAGCTTTCTATTGGCACTTGTCCTATCCTTAGTACACTTAGACACCTGAGGATATACAACAAAAGGGGTGAGTTAAAATCCAAGTAAGAGGATATATAAGAACAATATAACATGGGTTGAGCATAATCATAACATGTAAAAAGATCATGAACATGAGAGGAAGCATAAATATAAGACATGAAATGTGGCAACGCATAAAAATGAAACATCATGACTTAGTGGTTAACAACCACACATACTTCTGAACCAAGATATCATCTTTTTCACACATCATTTCACATTTAATCATGACATTCATTACATTACCCAATGCATTGGATCGTTGTATAATTTCGGGCGCACCCATCATACTTAAACATTCATATTGCGCTATATAATTCCGGATGCACCTGTCACATCATAACATTGTCATTTATAATGCATGCCACAATGAACATATAACATAAATGAACATAATGAAACAATGAAAAGTAATGGGTTTAATATCATAATAACACATTCAAAAACATTTGGTTCCCAAAATAATGAGGGAATAACATACTTGGTACAAGAAACGTCAATCTTGAATGAGAAGTAAAAGGTGTGTTCTTGAAGGGAGAGTTCTTTTCGAAAACATTTGGGTTTTTATAATTACCAGTAACAAAATTTTATATCCTAGAAAAGGAAATAAAATTATGAACAAATTATCTTTAATGAGTAACCATATCAAAAAGAATGAAGTGAAAGAGGGAGAACCAGGAGGATGAAAGTCGGGTTCGAGAATTTCCCCTTACATTGTATCTAAAAGCTTCCTTCTCTTTAATGTCTTGTATAATGAAATTATATTCATTAATTAGAAATCCATCACCTTGTTTACATTAATATGGCTCATTATGGGTTCATTAAGTTATTTTATGTTCCTTTGGATGAGTTATAGAGTTTAAAAACCTTAATAAGGAATGTTTGTTTTTATGGTTTTCTTGAGTGGTTCACTTGTATTCTTAAATTGATATTTGGGTATAACATGGGTAAACATATAGACCTGATATTAAATGTTATTAATGATATTACAGGAGTTTTAATTATCTTATAATGAATTATATTAGATCCATGTGGATGAATCATTAGATAAGAATTAAATGATGATTGTTTGGGTTAATTTGAGAAATTTTTCGATCATAATGAACTTGTTTTATTTTACCACCAGCACTGTGGCCATAAGTTAGTTCCAGAACTTTAAATAGGATATAATAAATATAAAATGTTCTGTTTCAACCATAAAAATGGTTTAATGACCAGATATTAAGGTATAAATGGAAGAAGAAAGCATGTCTTTCTTGAAGGTGAAAAATTAACACAACACGAACAACTTTCTATTTAATAAAATAACAGGAAGAGGGAAAGGGGGTTGGAAGATATATCATCCCATTATCATCAGAAAATTCCAGTATATGTATAATACTAGAGTTACAATAAAATTTAGATGAATAGGGGTGGGGAGAGATCAAGAAATGAACATGAACATGAAAGGAAATTTAAGGAGAAGAGGGAGAGAAGTTACCTCTTAAATCCTCCTCTTGAGATCCTCCTTAAAGAATCTAGGATTGGTCTTTTTATGAGACTAGTAGCTCTAGGACGTGGGATATGTGCTAGGAAAGATGTTTGGGCAGAGTTTAGAGAAGGCTTGGAGCTTGAGAGTTGTGAGGAAATGAGGGTGTGATGGGTGGTTTTTATAGTGGAGGGGAGAGGGGTTTCCTTAATATAAAATTAATTACATTATTAATTTCCCCTAAGACAAGGAATAGTGAGTATTCCATGACCAATATTAGTAATTTTATCATGCGATCCCGAACCAAGTGGGATTACATCATCATAACATCACACATGACTCCATAATTAGCTTATTTTGTTTATTTTTGTAAATTACGGTATTTCTCTATTCATCAAAAATTCATGTTAGAAAAATCCCTAAAATTTACCCCAACCATTTTTCGAGATGTAGAATCAAAAAATGAAGTCTATTTTTCAAAACTAATTTTATAAATATTATTATTATTATAATATTTATTAAAATCGTAATTTACATAAAAACAGTTTTTAAAATTAAAACTGATTTTATAGTGCTTTCAAAAATTACGTAAAGACTTACAAAATTATCTAAAAACTATAAGACATTGATTTGGTAATTATTGAACACATTTTAAGAAAATACATTTTCATTTAAATTAATTAATTAATTATAATTAATTATTTATGACTTACAAAATACAAAAACGATTACTAAGGTCAAATTGTCACTATCTAAGATGTCTAAATTTTATTTAATTATTCAGGGGTAAGGTTACTCTTATGTTAAATGATTTACTATTCATAAGGGTCATAATACTATTCATAAGGGTATGTTACTATTCATAAGGATACATTACTATTCACGGAAAATTATTTTTGTTTCATTAGACTCCAAAAATCATCTTGAACACAACCATGTATGTCGGATATTAGAAATTCCGAACACAGAAGGGATAAACATATGTTTAGAGGTCACTTAGCACTTAGTAGACCATTATGTTGTGTTTTCATTTGATTTTATGACATAATTATAAGAAGGGAAATTTCCAATGAAAATTTTGGGTTGTTACATTCTTCCCCCCTTAGAAAATTTTCCCCCCGAAATTTCACTTCACAAAAACAGGTGAGGGTACATCTCTTTCATTTCCTCTTCTAGTTCCAAAGTTGCATCCTCAAACATATGGTTCATGCACAACACATTGAAAATATGGGTTGTCTTGTTGCGTAGAACCTTATCTCTCTAATCTATATTCTTTACTGGCTTCTCCTCATATGAGAGATCATCTTCCAGCTGCACCACCTCTGAGTTTAGTAAATGTGAGGGGTCTGGTATGTACTTCCTCAGTAGTGATACATGAAACATATCATGAACTTGAGCCATATTTGGTTGAAGTGCAAGACGATTGGCCACGGCTCATATGCAGTCAAGGATCTCAAAGGGGACAATATACCTTTGGCTTAGCTTCCCTTTCTTCCCGAATCGCATGAATCTCTTCCATGGAGATATTCGATGGAAGACTTTATCTCCAACGTCGAACTCCAAGTCCCTTCGATGGTTGTCATAATACCTCTTTTACTGACTTTGAGTAGCTTTGATGTGTTTTTGGATGACTTAAACCTTCTCTATCATCTCTTGAACAAGATCGGGTCCATGTAGCTTTCTGTATCCAAATTCATCCAAATAGGTTGGAGTTCTACATCGCTTTCAATAAAGAGCTTCATATGGATCCATATGAATATTCGAGTGGAATCTATTGTTGTATGAGAACTCAACCAATGGGAGATGCTGATCCCATCCACCATTGAATTCAAGAGATTAGGCTCTTAGCATATCTTCAAGCATCTCAATAGTCCGTTCGGATTGGCCCTCAGTTTGGGGTGATAGGTCATGCTGAAATTTAATTCAGTACTCAAATCATGTTGAAGGCTCCTCTAGAATTTAGATATGAACCTTGTATCACGGTCAGAGACAATTTAGAGTGGAACACCATGCAGTGTTACCAATTTCTTTACATATATCTTTGCAACTTGTTCAAGAGAGAGTTATTCCTGAATAGCGATACAATGGGAATACATGGTGAGTCGGTCAACCACAACCCATATCACATTATTTCCCTTTGACGTCTTTGGGAGAACCATGACAAATTCCATAGTAACATTTTCCCATTTCCACATGGGTATATGCAATGGCTGCATCATACCTTTGGACTTTTGTTGCTCAAATTTAACTTGCTAACATACCAAACACGTTGATATATATTCTAAAATATCCTTCTTCATGTTATCCCACCATAAGTTTTCTCAGAGATCATAGTACAATTTGGTACTCCCAGAATGGATAGAGAATGTTGAGCTATGTGCATTGTCCAATAGCTCCTTCTTTATCCCGGGTGATGAAGGCACACAAAGCCATGTTCCAAACCAGATCACACCATCATCATCGATATAGAACTCGTGTAGCTTCCCTTCATTTAATGCATTCACCCTATTTTGTATCTCAACATCATCCCTTTGTGCTTCCTTAATATTCTCTTGGATGGATGGTTGAGCAATAATTTGAGAAATTTATGATGTATACCCTTCCGTTATGATTTCCAAATCCATCCTTTGAATATCCAAGAAGATACGGTCTTTATCAATCCGTAACATGGATAGATTAGCAGATTCTTTTCATCTTAGAGTATCTGCTACCTTGTTCGCCTTTCTAGGATGATAGTGAATAGAGAAATCGTAATCCTTGATTATCTCTAACCTTCTCCTTTGATTCTTGTTGAGCTCCTTTTATGTGAATATATACATAGGCTCTTGTGGTTGGTTTATATGTCACACTTCTCAACATAAAGGTACTGATGCAAGATTTTCAAGGGAAAAATCATGGCTACCAGCTCTAGATCATGCGTCGGGTAGTTCTTCTCATGGATCTTCAATTTCCGTGAGGCATAGGCTATCACATTTTCATTTTGCATGAGTACACAACCCAAGCCTTTCTTTGAAGCATCACTGTATATTAAAAAACTTTATCCACTTTTCGGTAGTGTGAGTATAGGTGCAGTGATCAGCTTTCTCTTTAGCTCCTTGAAGCTTCCCTCACATTCTTCTGCCCAGATATATTTTACCCCTTTCCTTGTTAACTAAGTTAACGGGCTTGACAATAGTGAGACGTTTCTCACAAAACGTCGGTAGTACCCAGATAAACCAAGAAAACTACGAATTTCTGTGACACTCGAGGTCATGTGCCATTCCTCAATCACCTTTTTCTTTGAAGGATCCACTGAAATTCCCTCACTTGGGATCACATTTCCCAAGAACGTGACTTGATTCATCTAAAAGTCACACTTGCTGAACATGGCGTACAACTTCTCCTTTCTCAAAGTCTCCAACACAAGTCTTAGATGTTTTTTATGTTCCTCCTTACTCTTAGAGTAGATTATAATATCATCAATAAACACTACCACAAATTTTTTGAGGTAATGTCTAAAGACTCTATTCATCAAATCTAGAAAATTTCAGGGGCATTAGTAAGTCCGAAAGGCATCACCAAAAACTCATAGTGCCCATAACTTGTATAGAATCCAGTATTTTGAATATATTTTTTCTTCACATTTACCTGATGATATACAGAACGAAAATCCACCTTTGAGAAGTATTGAGCTCATCTTAAATGATCAAACAAGTCATCAATCCTTGGGAGAGGAAACTTGTTCTTTATGGTGATCTTGTTGAGTTCACGATAATCGATACACAACCACATCGTTCCATCCTTTTTCTTCACAAAGAGCATGGGTGAACCCTAAGGTGATTCACTAGATCATATGAACCCTTTGTCCATATGCTCTTTCAACTGCTTCTTTAACTCCTCCAGTTCAGAAGGATCCATCCTATAGGGACACTTCAAGATAGGAGTAGCTCCGGGTATGAGTTCAATTGAGAAAACTACCTCACGATCTGGGGGAATTCTGGGTAACTCTTTGGGAAATACATCACTGTATTCCCTCACGATGGGAATTTCCTCAATGTTGGCACTTTCCTTCAACTAATAAATTTGGGTGAGGTATGCTTCTTCATAGGGTATCAACACCCACACCAATGAAGGATTTTTCAAAGGAGACTCATGATATTCCTTGCATTTTTATAGAAGCATGTGATGGTTCGGAATTTGAAAAGATATTTTTTCCCAATAGTTGATATGTGCTCTATATAAGGAGAGCCAATCCATTCCCATTATAGCGTCAAATTCCACCAAGGGAAGTATTACTAGATTTTCCAGAAGAATCTTCCCACATATTCCAACAGGAGAAGAGTCAAACACATGGGTTTCAATGATTTCACCACTTTGTGTTTTTACAGATATCTCTACTTCAAGGATTCTCGGCTTCGATTCTATAGTTCTAGTAAAATTGTAAGATATAATGGAATGCGTAGAACCATAATAAAATAAGACTTTTTTCATTCTTGAGTGAATAGAGAGTGTACCTTGTACGACTTCATTATCATGCTCCACCTCCACAGTAGTGGTGGAATAAGTCTTTTCTTGTTCCTTTGGATTTGGTGGCTAATGATGATGATTACCCTTGAGAGCTTGAGGTTTAGTGCACTGGTTTTCATACTGCCCTAGCTCCCTATAGTTGTAGCATTTAACCATGAGTGGTTCTGTCCTTTAATTAGCTACATTTTACTTCCTTTTTGTGTCTTTTCAACACTCTTGATCATGGTGTCCTTCTTTCCCACACTTGAAGCATTTCCCCGTCCCTTTGAGGTAGTTCACATGGTGCAACATCCCACATTTTTGGCACGTGGGTCATTGAATTTTCTTCCCACTTTTTTCATTAGATCCTCCATCTTGAAACTCCATCTTTCGTTTCTTATCCCCATAGCCATGGGACAATTATCAAAACTCCATCTCCGCATTTAGAGTACACCGAACAACTTCTTCATATCTCCCAAAGTCTCAAATTTCAAGTTCCTTTTGAGGGTGTGGTTTTAATCCACTGAAGAATCTATCAATTTTTCTATCATTGTTGATAACAAAATCGGAAGCGTACCTTCCAAGCCTTGTAAAATTCTCTTCGTAGGTTGTGACAGATTATCCTACTTTTTTCTTGAGCTCTATGAATTCTCTCTCCATCTTCATGCGAAGAGTCCTTGGTATATACTTATTAAAAAACATATCTTAAAGTCTTCCCATTCCATATCTTCAATTTCCTCCCTTGGCTTAGTGTTCTTAATCTAAGCCCACCATTGATTGGCTTCTCCATCTAGATGATAAATGACTAGGGTCACCTTCTCCATCTTAGCACAATGAAGAACAAAAAAGATCTTCTCCATGGAGTTGACCCACTATTCTGCAACTAGTGGATCAGAAGATCCACTAAACGTTGGTGGTCGTTGTCGCATAAAACATTCGATAGCTAGTTTCTCCCTCTTTGGTGAAGGAGGAAGTTACCCATTATTATGTTTATTTTTCATAACCTGATATAATTGGGTAAGCAACACCGTGAATTTTAAAACTTCACCTCCCAAATCATTGGGGATGTCGTTCGGGCAATCGTTGCATCGGCCCTCACACAAGTTGTTGGCCTAATTTCTCCTGGTTCCCACCATTTTGTAAAATAGAAAAGGGTTAGAACAAAACATATGTAAACAAGTCGTGAATAACTCATTCATTTAAACAATTTATTCCAAAAACATAACATATGGGATCCCTGTGTAAATACTCTTGTGTGCATATTTTTACTCAGTCTCATATTAGAGGTTTTCTCTAGGGTTCACTAATCCTAATTCCCAAATTAACTAAACCTGGCCTCTGATACCAACTATAGAAACCCATCCTTTTTTTTACATTACTATTACATAATTTTAAAGATAAAAAAAATAATAGTATTACACATAGAGGGTCCAAAGGTTTACTGTCTTGGGAAAACTAGGACCATACATAACAATTACAACATCAAGCATAAACATTTATTTAATTTCTTCTTCTCTAGCTTTTTATTGGTACTTTTCCGCTCCTTAGAACTTGTAGCCACCTGAGGATATAAAACAAAAGTGGTGAGATGAAATCCCAGTAAGAGGATAGATAAGAACAATATATCATGGAGTGAGAATAATCATAACATGGAAAAAGATCATGAACATGAGAGGAAGAATAAATATAAGACTTGAAATGTGGAAATGCATAAAAATGAAACATCATGACTTAGTAGTTAACCACCACACATACTTGTGAACCACGATATCATCTTGTTCACAAAACATTTCACATTTACTCCTGAGATTAATCACATTAACCAATGCATTAGAGTGTTGTATAATTCCGGGCACACCCATCACACTTAAACATTCATATTGCGCTATATAAATCCAGGTGCACCTGTCACATCATAACATTATCATTTATCATGCATGAAGTAATGAACATATAAAATAAATGAACATAATGAAACCATGAAAAGGAATGGGTTTCATATCATAAGAGCACATTCATAAACATAGGGTTCCCAAAAGAATGAGGGAAAAATATACATGTTACAAGAACCGTCAATCTGGAATGAGAAGTAAAAGGTATGTTCTTGAAGGAAGAGTTCTTTTGGAACACATTTGGTTTTTATAACTACCAGTAACAAACATGTATATCCTAGAAAAGGAAATACAATGATGAAAAAATTATTTTTAAGGAGTAACCATATCAAAAAGAATGAAGTGAAAGAGGGAGAACCTGGAGGATGAAAGTCAGGTTTGAGAATTTCCCCTTACCTTGTATCTGAAAGATTCTTTCTCATTAATGTCATGTATAATGAAATTATATTTATTAATTAGAAATAATGAACCTTGTGTACATTAATATGGTTTATTATGTTTTAATTTGGTGATTTTATGTGCCTTTGGATGAGTTATAGAGTTTAAAAACATTATTCGGGAATGTTTGTTTTTATGGTTTTCTTGAGTGGTTCACTTGTATTCTTAAATTGATGTTTGGGTAGAACATTTGTAAACATCCATAACGGATATTACATGTTATTAATGATATTAGAAGAGTTTAAATGATCTTATAATGAATTATATAATATATGTGTGGATGAATCATTAGATAATAATTAAATGATGACTGTTTGGGTTAATTTGAGCGATGTTTCGGTCATAATGAACTTGTGTTATTTTATCACAAGAAATATGGTCATAAGTTAGTTCCAGAACTTTAAATAGATGATAATAAATATAACATGTTCTGTTTCAACAATAAAAATGGTTTCATGACCATATTTGAAGGTTGAAATGGAAGAAGAAAGCATGTCATTCTTGAAGGTGAAAAATTAACACATCACGAACAACTTTCTCTTTAATAAAATAAAAGGAAGAGGGAAAGGGGGATGGATGATATAACATCGTATTATAATCATAAAATTCAATTAGATGTATAATAATTGAGTTACAATACAATTTTGATGAAGATGGGTGGGGAGAGATCAAGAAATGAACTTGAACTTGAAAGGAGATTAAAGGAGAAGAGGGAGAGAAGTTACCTCTTAAATCCTCCTCTTGAGATCCTCCTTAAGGAAGCTAGGATTTGTCTTTTGATGAGACCAGAAGACCTTGGACGTGGGAGAGGGGCTAGGGAAGATTTTTGGGCCGATTTTAGAGAAGTATTGGAGCTTGAGAGGTGTGAGTAAATGAGGGTGTGAAGGGTGGTTTTTATAGTGGAGGGGAGAGGGGTTTCCTTAATATATTATTCATTAGTTTATTAATTTCCCCTAAGACTGGGAATAGTGAGTATTCCATGACAAAGAATAGTGATTGTATTATGTGATCCTGAACCAAGTGGGCTTACCTCAGCAAAACATCACACATGACTCTATAATTAGCTTATTTAGTTTATTTTTGTAAATTAGGGTATTTCACTATTCATCAAAAAATCAAGTAGGTCAGAAAAATCCCAAAAATTTACCCCAAACATTTTTCAATGTGTAGAATCCAAAAATGAAGTCCATTTCTAAAAAATAATTTTCTAAATATTTTTAATTTAATATTTATTTAAAATCCTAATTTATATAAAAACAGTTTTTAAAATTAAAATTGTTTCTATAGTTCTTTAAAAAATTATGTAAGGTCTTATAAAATTATCTAAAAACTATAAGACATTGATTTTATAATTATTGAACACATTATAAGAAAATAAATTTTCTTTTAAATTAATTAATTAATTATAATTAATTATTTTTGACTTACAAAATACCAAAACGTTTACTAAGGTTAAATTGCCACTTTCTAAGATATTTAAATTTAATTTAATTATTCATGGGTAAGGTTACTCTTATTTTGTATGATTTACTTTTCATAAGGTTCATAATACTATTCATAATGGTATGTTACTACTCATAAGTGTATGTTACTATTCAACGAAAATTATTATTTTTTCACTAGACTCCAAAAATCATCTAGAACACAACCATATATGTCGGATTTTCGAAATTTCAAACACAGAAGTGACAAAATTATGTTTAGAGGTCACTTATCACTTAGTAGATCATTATGTTGTGTTTTCATGTGATTTTATGACATAATTATAAGAATGGAAATTTCCGTTCAAAAATTTTGGGTCATTACAGCTCATTA
This sequence comes from Viscum album, assembly GCA_963277665.1. NCBI lineage: Eukaryota > Viridiplantae > Streptophyta > Magnoliopsida > Santalales > Viscaceae > Viscum > Viscum album. Next base: position 251,655,741 of record OY728139.1, read on the forward strand.
GGTTGACTTTCTGACTGATGTAAGGCCTCTAGGATTAAGGTAGGAAATTTGGGAGTATATTTGGGTATTGGTTGGTCGAGGAAAATAACTTTGAATGTGTGAATTTGCGAGAAAGGGAAGTTCCCTATTATAAGATAGGTGAGGGTCACTTTAGGAAATGCTCAAAAAATTAATTTCTAATAAAATCATTTTTGGTTTATAATGGCTCCAAAATGAATTATGTAAAGGTTAATGTGGTTATGGGTCGAAAAAATTTCAACCAATAGGTTTTTGACAAGTTTAGGTCATCATATTAACCCTATCTATTATATTTAACTCTTAGTTAAATAGTTTTTCATTTACCATGTCTCTTTGTATTTTTTTATTATATGGTTAATAAACTTACTAAAAATGCCAAGTGAAACCCATGTGGTTAATTATTAATATATATAACTTTATCTAAGTCCATTGGCTGAACCATAGATTTTTAGGAAAACTATATCAATTAAAAATATAATAGTTTTTAAAAAACTCATTTATGTCAATTTTGAAACTATTCAGTTTTTGATTTTTTTAAAAACCATAAACACTTTATCACTTAGAATAAAATTTTGTTAACCAACCCAAACATTTTTTATTAACAAATAATATTAGTGTAATTATTCATAATTCTGATTTCACATTTATTTGAATATTTATAATATCAATTATTTTAATATTTCATTAATAAGGTAATTATAGCATCATTATTGTGTCATAAATAAATTAAATTATTTAATGCCTAAAAATAATAAATAAAATACCATTATGAAGGAAATATTCTTATCTTTATAATGAATATTTATTGAAAAATTTATATTAAGTTTATCCCAATATTAAAAATGGTTTAGTTATTAAACATTGAATTTAACTATTTTAACTCTTCTTAAAATAAAATAATAATAAATGTCACAATCTAATCCAAGTGGAACAAAGTAGATCATACTTTATTCTTATGTTTGTTTTTTATCGAATTACACTTATACAATAGAATTCGGTCATCTGTTAGGGTAATAATAATATCATTTTTACCCTTAATTACCCTATTTACTATTAACTGTGGTAAATAAAAGTAAGAAGTTACTATTCACCAATAATTGTATTCATCATATTGAACCAAATATTACTTACTGATATTAATCGTTTCTCTCATATTTTTGAAATTCAACTCACAGTAGTGGTAAAATTATGTTTTATGAAAATTTGCAAATGCTCCAAGGAGGTGGGTAAAAGATGGTAAAAAGTTCAATAAAATTATATATATAATATTATTACAAAATGACTCCAATGTATTATATTGAGCATAAATAGTTAATATGTATCTATTTTGACCCAAAATAAATTTAAATAAAATAATTAATTATTTAATTAAAAATATGATTTTAAACAATAACACAGTGTTTTTCAGTATTCATAGAAAATTGAATGTTATCAAAAAATACCAAATATTCACCCTAAGTTAATTTCGATATTCCGAATACAAAAACAAAGTCCATTTTGAAGATAATATTTATAAAATTTCAAAAAAGTAGGTATTACTATTCATAACGGCTAGTTTGATTGGTTGTGGTGTGTTAGAACACTAAGTTGCGTTCAACACAAGCTATTGTATTATTCAAAGGGAAACGTACCATGGAAGCTTGGGGTGGTACATTCTCCCCTCCTTAATATAATTTCACTCTCAAAATTTCTAGAATATTGCTGCATAAAAAGAATCGGGTGGTTCTTCTTCATATGTTCCTTGGGTTCCCACATTTCCTCCTCCATCTTATGGTTTCTCCATATAACTTTTACCAGACGTGTCGTTCAGTTTCTCACCACATGTTCTCTGGTATCGATATTTCTGATAGGCTCTTCATAATAAGACAGATTGGGTACCAGTTCTAATTCGTCATAGGTGAGTACATGTGTTGGTCCAGGAATTTATTTTCTCAATAGTGATATGTGGAACACATCACAAACTTTGGAGAGACTTGGAGGTATTGTCAAACAATAAGCTACAACTCCAATTCATTCTATAATTTTGAATGTTCTGATGTACATTGGACTCAAATTACCCTTCTTACCAAAATGTATAACACATTTCGATGGAGAAAAATTCAAGAAAACATGGTCTCTTACTTGAAATTCTAAATCCCTCCTTCTGTTATCATCATAGAACTTTCTAATAATTTGGGCTGCTTTGATGTTAGTTTGATAACCTTCACCTTTTCCATTGTTTCCTCAACAATGTTCTGGGCCTATAAGTTTTATTTCACCAACATCATCCCAACAAGTTGTTGTGCGACATATTTTTCTGTATAATGCTTCATATGGTTCCATCTGAATACTTGAATGGAAGCTATTGTTATAAGAAAATTCTACCATAGGTAAATATTGATCCCACCAACCTTGAAAGTAAAGTGATCAAGAACTCAACATGTCTTCCAAGGTTTGAATAGTCTATTCTGATTGACCATCAGTTTGAGGGTGGAAGGCAGTGCTCAAATGAAGTTCAGCATCCAGGGCTTTCTGAAAACTTTTCCAGAATTTTGATGTAAAATAGGGATCACGATTAGAATCATTCATTAAAGGTATTCCATGAAGTCTTAAAACTACATTAATATATAGTCTTTCTAGACGTTTAAGTGGTAAATTTTCTTTTATAGAAAGAAAATTTTCTTAATTGGTACGATGATCAATAATGACCCATATTGCATCATTCGGTTTAGGAGTCTTTGGTTGCCCCATGACAAAGTCCATCGTAATATTATCCCACTTACACTTAGTTATGGGAAGAGGTTTCCTGACTCCTCCACATTGTGGCCTTCTAGCTTTCACTTAATGAAAAATCATACATCTTGACACAAAATCAGAAATCTCCCTCTTCATGTTTCCCACAAAAAGTGTTCTTTAAAATATTTATACATCTTGGTTCTCCTAGGGTTTATAGAGAAGGTGGAGCTATGAGAATCATCTAAAAATTCTCTTTTTAGATCAGGTATATCAAGAACAAAAATTCTCTTCCCAAATTTCAAAATCATGTCTTCATATATGAAGTCGATCAATATCCCATCGTTCACAGCTATAATTTTCTTTTGAAACACCTCATCATATTCCTAAGAACATATTATCCATTCTAGTAAATATGGTTTGGAAACAATTTGAAAAAGTATTTATGTTTCACCTTCCATGATTATTCCCATATCCATTTTCTCTAGATCCATGAAAATATGATCCCTTTCAACTCTCATCTTATTCAAAACTCTATGATCCTTTCTGCTCAAAGAATTTGCCACCATATTTTCATTCCTTTTGGGGTAGTGTATTGGGAAATCATAATCCTTGAGTAGTTCAATCCATCTCCATTTCCTCATGTTGAGTTATTTCTATGAGAAAATATACTTTAAAATCTTGTGATCGTTATATATTCCACATTTTTCACCATAGAGATAATATCTACATATCTTCAAAGTAATGATTAAATCTTATAACTAAAGATCATGAGTATGATTGTTTTTATCATTAATTTTTAGCTATCATGATATATAGGAAATAACTCTATCATTTTGCATAAGGACATACCAATTCCTTTCTTTGAAGCATCACTACAAATAACAAACCCATCATTCCTTAATGATAGAGTCATGATAAGAGAATTAACACATCATATCTTCAGTTCGTCAAAATATTCTTCACACTATTTTATCCAAACAAATTTATCCCCTTTATCTGTTAGATTAGTTAATGGGTTAGCCAATTCGGTTAAATTCTGGATGAAATTTAGATAATAACCTACTAAACCAATAAAACTACATACCTAAATTATACTTGTCAGTGTTGGCCATTCTTGGATTGCTGTTTTCTAAGAAGGATCAACAGATATTCGATTCTTAGAGACAATATTTCCAAGAGAGGAAATATCCTGAAGTTATAATTCACACATTCTAAACATCCCATATAATTAATTTTTTCTATGAGTCTTCAGGATAATAAGTAATTTATTTTCTTAATCTTCATAGCTTTTTGAGTATACCAATATATCATCAATAAATACCACTATAAATTAATCAAGATATTCCTTGAAAACTCTGTTCATTAGAATCATGAAAACCGAGGCTGAATTAGTCATTCCAAAAGGCATTACTATAAATTCGTAATGCTCGTACCTAGTTCAAAATGCAATTTTCAGAATGTCTTCTTTCTTCACACACAATTGATGATATACAAATCATAGTTCAATCATTGAAAAATATTGATCTCTATGAAGTTTTTCAAATAAATCCTCAATGTGAGGTAGGGGATACTCTTTCTTTATTGTTATAGCATTGATCTCCCTGTAGTCAATGCACAACCTCATAGATTCCTCATTATTCATAACAAAAAGGATTGGGGATCCCTATGGAGAAAACCTAGGGTGAATAAATTCTATAATTATCAATTAATATAGTTCTTTCTTTACTTCCACAAATTTTATAGTGGCCATTCGATAAGGGGGCTTCGATATGGTCCTTGAACCATGAATTAAATCAATGAAAATCTCAATTTCTCATTTTGAAGGATGTCCAGGTAAATCTTCTGGAAACACATCAACATATTCTTGAAAAATATTTCATCCTCTATTTGAACATTCCTTTCCTCAACCAAAATTATTACTTTATCTTCCTCCCCAATAACTGAATTTAGTTGAGCTACTTGGGGTAGATCTAAATAAGAATAATATAGTGACATTTCTGCTCTAATGATATGGTACTCCTTATCATCATAAAAAATTGTAACATCTTTCTGCTTATAATAAATTTTCACATCATGGTCCGAAAGAAAATCTATACCAAGGATTATATCAAATTCAATCATGGGTATGATGATGATATCAGCAGATAAATAATTTTTATATTCCTTAATGGAAACTGATTCACAAAACATTATTGCAATGATACTTCCCTTGGGAGTTCTTACTAAAAAATCCCTTGTTAAATCAAATTGTAAATATCTAATTTTCATAGAAAAACGGAAAGATATGAAACAATGGGATGATCTAGAATCAAATACATCATTATCTAATCTTGAGGAAAACAATAAATTACATTCCACTATGTCTTTCGGAGCTTCAACCATAGAAGTAGTGATTTCATAAGCTTGTCCTCGCTAACTTGGACTTTTTTTAGGTAGGTAATCTTGCTGCTTAGGACATTAATTTGCATATTTCCACTTTTCTCTACCATTGTAGCATTCAATAGCCTCTTTCTTCCACTTGAAATCACAAGCTTGGTAGCCTTTTTCTACATACTTGTAACAGACTCTCATTTCCCTTCCAAACAGTAGCAGGGTGTTTCTTCCCACATTTACCGCATGATGGATATTTAACTTTTCCTTTCTTCCACTTGTTTCCATTTCTAGAGTGTTCAGCAGATCTCTTCTTCCCTTTCTTTTCTTTAATGTTGTAAGACTTAGAGAATTATTTTTCAATCTTGAAAGCACAAAAGACAATATCTTCATACGACGAGAAGGATTGTGGGACTAATTCTTGATGGAAAATGGTTTTAAACCATCAATGAAACGATCAATCTTACTTCTTGGGTTACATATATAATCTGCAGTATGCCTTTTTAACCTTGTAATGTTAGCTTCATACTTTGTGACATTGTCATCCTCTATTTTTCTTAGACTCATAAATTGTCTTTCCATATCCTCTTGATGTTCATATGTAATGTATTTTTCTAAGAAAAAATCTTTATACTCCCTCCATTCCATATTTGATACTTCATCGTCTTACTTTTTGTTTTGATTCAATGACCACCATTGATCTACACATCTGAGGTGGCGATAATCTTCTATGACAACCTTTTACCCATCGCTACTCCCCAAAGCGTAAAATATTTTCTCTAAAGAATATATACATTTCTCAGATACTATTGTATTTGTACTCCCAATGAATGTTTGTGGTTGTTTCCCCATGAAACAGTCTAATATTAATCCTCCGCGTTGTGGATCAGGGTGCTCAATACAGGTAAGGATATTATTCATAACCTGAGTGAGTTGTCCCAGTATAGGGATAAGCTGATCAGCACTAGTTACTTCACCAACTCCACTATAATTATCTTGAGTATAAGGGAAATATGTACATGGATTATGTGCATTGATACAGTTTCCCTTTCTTCTACTTTGCACCATTTCAAAATAATGACATACACTAGATTAGTTTATGAATCACAATACATAATTCCAAACTTATAAAACAGTTAACATAAATTGAACAGTTTATGGATATAATTAACAATCATAAAAATGTTTTCTTTGAGGATTTATATACTCATAAACACTTCATAATGGTTTGTAAATAAAATGAGAATTATCCTAAGCATATCCCCCAAGAGCATCATAACCAAGAGTGCAGCAAGGCCCATTTTCGTGCACCAGTTTCCATTTGAGTCTGGCTCAAAGTGGTGTTTTTAGGTTTTACAACTAGATACATCTGTGCCAGAGCCACCTCTACCTGATCGCATCTAGACAAGGATGTATTTCTTGGAAAATTCACAAAATCCCCACAATTCCAAAATTCTAGAAAGTTCTTATATACTAATCCTCAAAGTCTATCTTAGGGTATGTTCTCTAATCAGAGTATTTATAAATCTAGCTTCCATGGATTTTACTAAACTTTATTTGATATTAACTGTAATTTGCCGACCCCAGTTACCCAGATTCGGTGCATTTTAATATAACATTGGCATGATCACTAGGAATCAAATCCCGAAAGACCGATCAGTTTAGTATCCTTGGAAATACTTGATACATTCATAAGTTTTACATTACATTATAAAATGAAGAAGTACAAAAAATAGCCTCCAAAGTCCACAAACATATTCTTTAGACTATCCTTAAAGGTCAGTCATAATATACTTCCTCGCATCCTGGGAAAAATAAAACATAGAAAGGGGTGATCTCAGATGCTCAGTAAGGATAATAATATAGCGGAAACTTTCATAAATAAGCATAAACATTTAAGGGAATGTAAGATAAAAACAAAAGCCTTTTGAACATGAACATCATCATAATATAGAAAAAATAAAATCAAATAATTCCATTTACTTATTCACATGGATATTCTACTAGTAGAATAATCACATGCATTATTAATATCCACTTTCATAGTGATGGAATTCATAATTCCAGAATTCTTGCCCATATAGTCAAAGCCTTGTGCAAAGACTATAAATAAGATTTAGTCAAGGCCTTGTTCCAAGACACTAGATTTTCTCATGAAAACTACTCATGCATCGAGGAGCTATAGAGGGCTCCACCGGTCACTTATTAAGTCCAATTCATTCCTCATATGAAAAGGTTTAAACATAACATAAACAATCTTATTAAAAATATCATACGAAATTTCAATACATTATCCCTAAACCATGAATGGTATAAAAATAACACATCCACAGTCAAACATATCACAAAAACTTCTATAAAATATTAATGATTTGTATCATAATAAATCAACTTCAAACAAGTTTAAAAATATATCAAAGGATGTTGACATAGATGAAAATTATTTGTAAAACTCTTTGAGAGATGTATTCCTTTTTCCTGAAAACATTTAAATGTCATAAACTTTAGAAAGGAGGACATATAAAGACATTTTTGATTCAAAGTGTCCCATAACACATTTAATCTTTGGAAAGGAATTAACATTTTAAGAATATTCATGTCCATATAAATAAATCCATAAAAACAATTTTTGAAAACATGGACATTAATGAGAATGATTTAGAAGAATAAATATTTAAAACATTTAAAAAAATGTTTTAGTAATAAAATTCTCGTAAAATAATTCCTTTGAAAACTCTTTTATGAAACATGGACATGGATAATAAATATGTCCTACTATATACTTACGTAAAACAACCTCGGATAATAATGATATTGTGATATTAACCCTTACAATGTAATTTTCCATGGTTTAGAGTAAGTTAAACTCTTTTATAATGGTTATATAATTGTTATAAAATTATTCAAGAACTATATACATTAATATGATATCATATATGATCTTCTAATATTGCTTTTTCTATTATATTTAAGTAGTATCATCATTTTTGGTGTTAACTAATTCGTTTTTATTTTATATTCTTTATTACATAAGATAATGTTTCTTTGTAATAGGATGTATCTTATTCATATTTTTAATGATATTAAGTCCTTAAACATTATTTTTTTAATCATCAAATGAATATTATTCTTGAATGTATATGATGGGGAATTAATCTCATCACGTTCGTGGAGACGGTAATCTATACGTATACACGAGCGACAATATCATTATTTTGATATTATGATCATATATAATTGGATTTTATATCATATATAAATAATAATTTTCATGTTATATTTATTATTTACATCATTTATACTCATTATTATACCCATCCAAATGATGAAGTGTTTGAATAACAAACTACACCACGACGTGGAGATGATAATCCGTACGTACACACGTATGGTGACTCTGTCATTTGTAGGATGGATAGAATAATGAATATGGTTTTACCATTTTTATAATAAAATCATAGTATATAGAATATACTGAAGTTATTATTTTAAAATGGAAACAACAATGAAAGAGGAAGTGGAAAAAGAAAAGAACTTGAAAGAGGTGATGAAATATTTACCTCTTCTTCGGGTTCTTCCTTGTGATTTGATCAAAAGGAATTATTAGGTTGGATTTATGAAAAAAGATAGGCCTCTATGATAATGGGAGGAAACTTTGGAGGATATTTGGGCAGGTTTTTGTAGATCCAAATAGCTTTGATGTTGTGAATATTAGAGAAGGGGAATTTCACTTTTATAAGGGAGGTGAGGGTCACTTAGGAAAAGATTAAAATGGTATTTTATAATAAAATAATTTTCAGTTTCTAATGGTTAGAAAATAAATTATTTAAAGTATAAGGTGTGGATGGGTCAAAAACTTCGCAACCAATAGGTTTTTCATAGGTTTAAGACATCATATTTAACTTATCTTTTATATTTAACTCTTAGTAAAATAGTTTTTCTCTTAGCATGTCATTTGGTATTTTTAAATTATATGGTTAATAAACTTATTATAACTTTCCAAAGAAGCCCATATGGTTAATTATTAATATATATAACCTTATCTAAGTCCTTTGGCTGATTCTTAGATTTTTAGGAATATTATATCAATTAATAATATTATTTTTGTTTTAAAAACTCAATTATGTCAATTTTGACACTAGTTAGTATTTGATTTTTTTTAAAACTATAAAAACATTATCACAAGGAATAAAATTTATTTAACCAACCCTAACATGTCATATTAACCTAATTTTTTTTGGAATTCATCAAAAGTCTCAATTTATATTTCTTTAGATATTTATGATATCAATTATTTTAGCCTTTCATTAATAAGGTAATTGTTGCATCATCATTGTGTCATAAATAAATTAAATTATTTAGTGTATAAAAATTTTAAATAAAATACCATTATGTTCGAAGTATTTTTATCTTTATAATGTATATTTATAGTTGAATTTATATTGTGTGTAACCCAATATTAAAAATGGTTTAGTTATTAAACATTGAATTTACCTCTTTTTACTCTTCTTTAAATAAAATAATAATAAATGTCTTAATCTAATCCAAGTTGATCAAATGGGATCACCTTTTATTCCTAAGGTTGTTTTTTTATAATTACACTTACCCAATAGAATTTGGACATGTTTTAGGGTAATAATAATATCATTTTTACCATTAATTACCCTATTTACTTTTAACCGGGGTAAATAAAAGTAAAACACTACTATTCACAAAAAAATCATCTTATTGAACCACATTTTACTTACTGATATCAATCGTGTATCCCAGATTTTGGAAATTAAACTCACAGAAGTAGTAAAATTATGTTTCATGTGAATTTTCATATGCTCCTATGAGGTGGGTAAAAGGTGGTAAAAAGATCAATAAAATTTTATATATCTAATATTTTTACAAAATGACTCGAACGAATTGTATTTAATATATATAGGTAATATGAATCTATTATTACCTAAAATAAGTTAAAATAAATTAATTACATATTTAATTAAAATGTCGGTTTTAAACAATAATGCAATGTGTTTCATTATTCATCAAAAATTGAATTTTTTCAGATAAATTCCAAAAATTTACCCTAAGAAAAATTCGATATCCCGAATCTAAAAATAAAGTCCATTTTGAATGATAAAATTTATAATATTTAAAAAACTAGGTATTACTATTCATACCAGCTATTTTGATTGGTTGGTGTGTGTTAGAAATCTAAGTTACGTACAACAAAAGCTATTGTATTATTCAAAGGGAAACGTATTGTGGAAGTTGGGGGTGTTACATTACGCCACTCTCTGCATAGAAGAGGGATGTTATGGAAGCCGAGCTCGGTCCCCAATCTGTTGTTCATCAATTTGTGTTTCATCTCTGTCATTTGAAAGAGTTACATGGAATCGCTATAAACAACTAGGATGTTGTCTGTTAAGTCGATCCGTGCTAAAGGAGGAAAGGCTGCTGTTGAAGAAATCTAAAGGAGGTCATCTGATCTGGTTACAAGGAACCAGAACCAAGCCGAGGCTGACACCACTTTTTTCTGAGGAGAATTTTGTCACCCTGACCTTCCACTGCTCCGAACCAACATGTTGTTGCGCTGTGAATTGCCTGAACTCGAGCTTGGAGTTCTCCGGATCCTATAGTTGTGGCGCTGATTCCGGGAGAGGGATCCATGAAACCCTTTCCCATTGTGCGCTGATATTTGTGGGGGGAAGGAAGAAGATAAAAAATAATTAATTCTAAATATAAAATTTTAAAAATAGTAATAAAGTTTACAATAATTATTGATTAAATTAAGTTTATAAAATCATAATTAATTAAAAAATAATTATGATTTATTAATTAATAATAACATTATTAATTAAATTAAATACATTACTATAAATAAATAATTTATTTAAATTGTTTAAAATTTCTTTATTTATTAATCTTTATAAATAATAACTTTAATGTTGTCTAAGTAATGTTATAAAATAATTATAGTTATATAAATAATATAAAGTAACTAATTAAATAATTTAATCATAGTTCTAAATACAATAATAAAATTAATTTATAACAGATAACTTTTAAAATAAATTTAATAACATTTTATCATAAATTAATTAAGTTAGATAATTGTTTATTTATAATGGTTAAAACTTTTTTTAAAATTTAATTGTATAATCTCTATTTTTATTATGAAGGTTCACACCAAGGCCTTAAATACATCCAGGTGCATTTCAACTAACTCATATGGTGTTAGTTACAAGGGAGAAACTAGCGTGACGTGCTAGTCATGAAAAAACGCACATGTACAGTGTGCATCAAAGAAATAGACAATGTCGGTAGAAAATGGTCAGAGACAAATAGTAAATGACAGATGATAATAAAAAAGTAGACAAAGCAGCAGTGAGGAATCTCATTCTAATTCCAGGAACACACCTTTGGAGAGCAGAACCAGAGGCACTCATTCTCATACAACACCATACTATTCCAGAGAGGAGACTCCCGAGAGATGATAAAGTAGACATGGAGGTGAAGGATTCCGAGAACATAGTATCACTGAGGGAGTTATTTTACCTTCTTGTACATAATTTCATAATACTCTATAATAGATTATTCTTCAAAGAATTAATCTAGATTATCATCAGCTAATATTGTCTTAGCTAGGGAATTTATCTATGTTGGTCTATCTTTGAAAATTATTCAATTACTTTACATTTTTCAGAATCATAATCAATCGATGGGATTGAATAAGGATTCTCCTTTTAGTTTTTTCACCTTTCAATTGATTTCAAAATTTACAATTTCACTATCTACTGGCATTGTTGTTTTAGAATGAATCTTTTAGGACATTAATATCATTAAAATTGGAAATTCATGGTGAGTTTATTTTCAAATATAAACTTTTTCAAACTTCTTAGCAGTTCGGTTAAGTTTTGGTGTGGTGAACTCCAAGACTTAATCCTCTACCTATTGAATTTCTTGGCAAGGAAGATTCATTAGTTTTCCATTGATTTGTGCTTCAACAAATGGTTTTTATGAAGAAAACTATTTCAACCAATAGATTAGATTTTCCATGTGACTGTTGTTGGTCTGAGCTCCATTTCCATTGCTTCCTTGTATTAGTTTACAGTTTTCTTTAGTTTATCAGTACATTAGTGAAAGATTTAGTGTTAGATCTAGTTTCCTTGGAAAATTATTGTGTTCATATTTATGTTAATTAAAAAATCATAAATTAATAAAAATATGTACAGTCTCTCTACTACTAACAACAGTGGAGTTTTATAAAAATAAACCCTTAGAAAACGCACTTACCTTCACTTGGGTTTGACCCTTTAATACTATACTAGTGTATGCTTATAAATAATATTTTGATGGCTATGAAAACCTCTGGTCTCATCAGTAACATTAGATAATTTCATCATAGCAATCAATGTGATGGATCACTAGTAAATTTTATGTACTATATCTTGACCAACCAAAGAAGTGGTCCACCAAGAATTCAGGGGAAATGAAAAAGATAGAGGCATATCATGCATGTCTTGTGATGTTTTTCTCATACACCCTAATAGAAATTTCATCCCTTTTTCTTTAGGGAATGGTAATCCCTTCCCATATTAATTTAGAGAGTGTGAGGAAAATATTTATCAAAATCATTTACAAGAATTCCTCCCACCCCATCACTTCAATATCTTCCATGGGATATGTATTCTTGTTGAATGTCCATCTTTAATCTTCTTCTACCTCTATAGTATAAACCTCTAGTATAACCTTCTCCTTATTAAAACATTGAAGGATGAATAATCTCTAATTAATGGGTGTGATCTAATATTCCTTCTTTAAAGGTTCATATGATCCATTTAAAGATAGTGTCATTTGTCACATAATGCAATTAATTGAATCTTTTTCTTTCTTAGGGGGATTTGGAAACTCTTCATGATCCATGATTCTATTCAGAACATGAGATAGCTGAGAGGTTATTGTTACAATGTTTGTGATAATTTCTCCGATTGGGTTGGGAATCTCATTACATAAGTCATCACATTTCCCGTCACATTGATTTTTTACCCAATTCCTCATATTTTCATCTATTGTCTAGAATAATGGGAATGTTAGGGATACATATTAATAAACTATTAAAAACATAATAAAAAATCTAATGACATTAATTAAAGAACATATAAATTATATTTATTTTCTTTAATTTAAAATTTATATGATTTGGCCCATGTTATTCGTGCCTTATATCCTAACATAAATACTTATAGGTTTATATCCAAAAATAATGGTTCATAAATATCTTATTTATTTACTAATGAGTATCCAATGTATGTGAAACAAAATTGTCGATAAAAAAAGTTTTTTCACCAGTTCCTAATCGAGTCCAGCTCAATGTGTTGTTTTTGTGTTTTACCCCTATGTACATATGTACCAAAGACACATCCACTTGTTGTATCCAGACATGGATGTATTTGATTGATAAACCACTTAATATTTACTTACAAAAACATTGGGTTATTTTCAAATACATAGTATTATTCATATGGAATTCATTATTATTTTCTAATCTTAATCCCAATATAATTAAACATTCCCTTTGATACCAACTCTAACAACCCAACTCTTTATTTTACATTAATATAATATATATTATAAATGATTGCAAGGAATATAAGCTGGAAGATGGATAAGTCTAGTTTATTTGGGAATTAGGCACATTACATAAAAACATAAAATGGTAAATTCATCATCTTTATTGAAAACATCTTTAACATGATCATAATATTCCATCAATCTTATAACAGCATGGGGTATCATGGGAACATACATAGGAAAAGGGTGATCTATAAAGACAAGTAAGTGAATAAACATAGAATAAAATGAAGAGAATAATACTTGTTAGACAATATTAATATTAAGGGGGAATAAAAGGAGTATGAATCATAAATATAAAAAATGAGACATGATACCGAATGATAATCCAAAAGGAATCATGGGAAATATAGAAGAATCAAAAAACAATACATCATAAACATATGTTAAGGGAAACATAAAATATAAAATAATTGAAAAATACCTTAAAGGAATCAGGTTTAACCCCTCTCCCAACATGATATATCATGAGAAAAAACAATACCCAATGCATTTTAGATATATATAATTCTATCCACACCAATCACATTAATTTAATTCATATACTAAAGCATCCCACATAAGTAATAAAACATGGATTCTATCATCATCATAAATTATTAAATAATAATGGAGTGTGTCATAGATACATAAAATAACCATGTAAAACAATTATATTTGTATAATGGTAACCAATAATAGGAAATGGGTCTGGTATTCACTACACAATTGTTTTGGTATGCAAACTTGTGATGAAAATTTTGAAGCATAGTAGCATCACATAAAAATTGCCTAATTTGGTTGATGTGAGAGTATGGGGTATATCATAACTTCTAAATAAAATTCTATGTAATATGGACATGAAAATACATATCCCAAAATTATTAATTGGATTAAAAATAAATAATATAATAATGAAACATGAATAAAGGAGAGAAGGTTAGGATGCCTTGCTGTATTTCAGAATAGTAACTGGTGAACATAAACTTTAATTGGTGGGATTAATGAAAGTGAAATCTGTATATAATCATGCATAATCATATGGGGAATAATTGTAATATTTACGAACATATCCAATCATTTTAATTAAGGAACAAATAAAATAAAATTTTGAAAATTCATGATTTGAAAAAGGAGAGAGGTCTGTTACCTTTGGATTATGAGTCTAAATTCATGGAAGGGTTTTTTTATATCATTAGTGAAAAATGGGATGAAATTATAGAGTTTAAATATGATTAAGGATGTTCTCCAAAAAATTTAGGGATACTTAGTGGAATATTTGGTGGGTTTATATAGGAAATTTGGTGTGAATTCTTTATTATTTCTGAAACATATGTTATTGACTCAATATGATAAAATAACCAAAACAACAAAACATCCCATTTTTCCATGTTTTATTGAAAATGGGAGGGTATTTAATTAATTTATAATTCTATTGTACAAAATTATCAAAAAACTACCTTATTTATGTGTATTTTAGAAATACTCATAAAATAATTGATTTTAAAACCTTAAAATATATTATAAGATTTTTAGGATTCATAAAGGATTTATAAAATGAATAAAATAATCATAAAACCGCATAATATTAATTTTAATATATTTATTTATTCATGTATACCCATTAAATTATTTAATACCTCACATTTAGGTTATTATTATTTTGTAATACATGTTGTATATTTATACCGTATTCAATTTTTACCCGAAACTTTTATGGTCTTAGAAAATTATAAAAAATTCATTATTGGATAATTTATACATTATGACCCTAAAAATACAATTTATTATATCAAAATTAATTTATAAATATGTTAATTTTTTCTTTTGAAATAAAATATACATTTGTTGATAAATTCTTTTTTTTACAATTATAGTTTAGAACCCTTAAAATTACATTTTCATTCATAAAAATCATATGATCACTTACATTTAATAACCCATATTTAATTGTAATATTTTTTTAAAATATTATATATTTTAAAAATTAATTAACTCATTAAAATAGATGTATTAACTGAATTTGAATGTTACCCAAATATAAATTTTGTTTCATTGATGCATAATCAAAATCATTAATAAATTTTCAATAATAATAATTAAATATAATAATTATTCTATTAAAAATTATTTACACATTCATATTGTTAGGGTCTTGATAAAAATCCCTTAAATAAACCAGATAAAATATTAAGGGTAAGTTTCACAATATTGATACTTTCATAGGGTGGTCTAATATACATGGTTTATTCTACGATCCCAATGAGCTTGAAAATATCCCATAAATAGTTCTAATCATGCTTATGTTATTGGATCCTATCATGGTCTTTTTCAATGGAAATTACAAAATATTTGATCCCCGTCACATGATCTGGTAAATGGTCTTCAAAGGTTATGATCCCTTATGTTGAGGCCATAACTTCCATTTTCTTTGTCAATTGTATTTTTAAAACAATATATTAATACTAATCATTTGATCATTGTTCAAAGAAATTAATTTAAATTTTATTCATGATTAAAAGTCATTTAATGCTATTAAGATATTATAAAACCAAACAAATTCATGTATTTTCTATATCCAAAATAAAAAATAATACATCTATTTAAAATTACATGGGGAATTTTTTAATAAATGATCGAGTGGTTACATGAATATTTACATGTCATTTTATAGACTTTTTTATATGAATAATCATTGATATTAAAATATAATCATCATATTTAAAGTCATGTATCATAATTTATTAAACTTTTATTGAAAATTATTAAATTCTATCCACCCAAATGTTTTACAATTTTCATGATTCATTTGAGAACTATATAATAGGATTAAACGCATTGACTTTTATAATTCTATAAATAAAAATATCTAAAAAATACTAAATTAGAAATAAAAATTAAATTATCACATCTATATAATATTTTATGTCATAAATATAAAAATACTTTTTCCAATGGAAATATAAAATAAAGTGAAATTTCAAGTAATTTATGTATATTTATAAAATGAATGGAAATACATGGATGAAAAAAGAATGGTGAAGTGATTTGATTCTAGGAAAGAACAAAACTTTTAATATATTTTTAAGGGTTAAAATATTAAATAATTTACTTTATAACAAATAATAAATGAAACAAGGATGTTTTTATAATGAAAAATGAATGGTGATGACATTTAAATATAGATGTGTAATGATAAGGGAACACATAACACAGAGAAACAAGTTTCATATTGGTCATGTTGAAAATTCATCTAACGTGAGCTTGTTCGGAGAAAATAAGATTTAGCATCAAAGACATGTATACAATGGTAAAAATAGTATTATAAATGATACCAATGGAATGAATATCAACGATTAGATAGGGAAAAAATTGTAATTAATTATATGTTCTCTAGAAGGAAAAGATGTTATTATTAATTATTACCAAAAAAAGATATCACTAATATGTCTCGTAAATGAGAGATCTCTTTTTATAATGTTTATGGGCTTATATATAAGTAATTAATCAATGGTGATCCATATATTAATTCATTTTTGGATAACATAACATATACTACATGAATAATGTTAATGAATAATAATTTAATATCCTAGAATGTGTTTAAAATATTTAAAATATGTGTATAAAAATAAGTTGGGTTTATCCTTAATGAAGCAACAAATGTAAAGAGATAAAAAACACACATCAAAAATTTGAAGCATATATGAATATTTTTGGGATTTTCCATGAATTCAGTGAACCATATACCACATAACAAATTGTGTTTTTGAATCGAATAAAAAAATATTATTAGAAAATACTCAAACCATGTTGAAAGAAAATGGTCCATCTTGATTACTAAGTAGGAAAGATATTAACTTGGTATTCCATTTTTAAAATAATATATAATATCTGAATAATTTGAATATGTCACAATATGAGATATATAATCAGAAAATAATAATTAAAATACACATATTTTTATATTTAAAATAATGTATTATCAAGGTTAATGGTGAAAACATGGTAAATATATATATAAGATTATTTGATGGTATCTTTTTTTGGTTATCTTATTAAGTAATATTGTAGAACATTGTAATAATAAATAAATAATAAATATTTTTGATAGAACAAGAATAAATATAGAATAAATTCAAACATAGGAAGAATGTTATAGAAGGGGTGATAACAAAGAAAAATATAGTGAGAGGAAAATGAACTGTCAAAAAAATAATGGGATTTCATAATAAAAATATGATAGAGATTATAATTTAACGGTTACCCAAGATGAAGAAAAAACATTTTCAACAAATCCGTTGTTGATAATGTAAGAATTGATCTGGAATATTATTGGTGATGTATGAAATCATATTCAATCATGAAAATCATAGAATAAAATATAACATAGCTAATTTTTCTTAGATTAATCCAAGGGATGTGAAAGAATATTCAAAGTAAAAAATACTGGATTAATTCTAATATTGTGACATTTTATTAAACTTAGATGAATAATATATGACATTTGATACAGAATACACCAAATAATAATCTATTGAACTTACATGGATATTAGGTAACTAATTTAATAAAGAAAGATATTTGACGATGAATAAATAAATACACATCTAAAAAGGATATTCATATATATAATGTATTTATCTTAATTATATATTCACTCTATTTTCTAGGCTTGATACAATTAGGATCTTTCTTCCAATTTATACACAGAGAAGAAATATGATCGTCAAAATAGATTTCAATTAAGCCTTTGACAAAATTTGGGTTGGGAGAGGATGTGTAAAATGATATAATTTATGAGTTATTAATTATAAAATATAAAGGATATTTCTTGAGATTAATGTTGATATGTATGGGAAAATTAATCCCCAAGAGAATGGTATTCCAAGTGACATTCTTTATTTAAGTCACATAAATTCATGATGGAAATAGTGTAAAACAACTTCTTTATTAAACATGTCAATAATTTTTGGAATTTATTAGTGTTTATGTAGTTGAAATAATATTTACAAGAAATGAATTTTGTTTTTGTGAGGTGTTTTCTTAAGAAATGATGAATATTCTTGAGATATTGATGCATAGAGATATAAAATATTCTTAGGATTGAATTTCATAATGGGATGAAAACATCTTTAACTCATAAGAGAAATACAACCAATACAATAGAGGATATCAAATCATGATTATAGAAACCTTAAATTCAAGGGTGAATATAGTATTAAAATGATTCAAATGAGTTTAGAAGTCTAATTGGGGGAATTATATACTTGATAACTTAATGATTAAATTTAGTGAATGATATTGTATTGTGTTATAGATTTTAATGTTTCCAAAAAAAATCATAATGTATTTACTCAAAGAGGCTTCTTTGATATGTTATAGGCATAATTGATTTTATACTAAAATAAAAATGAATTTTGAGGCTCATTATCTTTGTATATGATGATATATATTATATTGGAAATGTAAATGATATAATATAGAAATATGGTTTATATTTCAGTCTTTGAGATAAGTTTACTAAATGGAATGAAATAACATTTAATTTAATAACCATAAGTACTACCATAGTGGAATATTATATTATAATTTATGTGATTACTTAAATAATATGTGTGAAAACAAATTTATAATATAACAACATGGATTTGAATTTTACTCTCATTAAAGTTAGTAAGAATGAAAGTATTTTATATTTTTTAAACAAATCCAATAAAACATTATTAAATAAATCATATTAATATAATATTTCAATTTATAAATGAGTTACTGAAGAGAATAGTTATAGTTCTATATTTTTCTCTAACCAAGTGGAAAGTTGTAGATTTGTTCACTAAAAAGCCATTAAAGAATTGTTTTCTAATAATAAAGTAATAATATGTTTTTTCCTTAATCCATTACAGAATAGGGTATTCTGATTCATTCCCCAATTTTGTTCTCTTTTTATAATTTAGTCAATGGGGTGTAGAACAATGAAAATGAATAAAAATTAATTTACTTTGATAACATTTTTATGTAGATTTTTAGGGGTAAATCTATAAGTTAAACACAAGTGTTCATCATATATGTGTGAAATTTTATAATTCTATTATTGAGCATGGGTGTATGAATTATTTTTCTAGTTCACATATGAGAAATATTGGAGAAAATAGAATAATTACCCATGAATAATATGGATAATAATTTTGGTAGAACAAAATAAATGACACCCTAAAGAAAAACCATTTCATTTATCATTCATATTTTTTATTTCCAACACTGATATAACTCATATAGGATTACAAAGTCTAAATAAAAATATATTTTTATGTTTAAAGGGTAATTTATTTTCAATGGTTGTAAATAATTTCATTGATATAGTGGATATTTAAACTTTCCAAATTTTTTGATTTCAAAAAATATCAAATATAGAGACTATTGAGGC
This sequence comes from Viscum album, assembly GCA_963277665.1. Classification (NCBI taxonomy): domain Eukaryota; kingdom Viridiplantae; phylum Streptophyta; class Magnoliopsida; order Santalales; family Viscaceae; genus Viscum; species Viscum album. The sequence continues at coordinate 251,675,872 of OY728139.1, forward strand.
CAAATCAAGGGATTGTATTAATGTGAAAGAAGTTGAGTCTCCCAAAATTGAAGTGTTTTCCAATGGTTTTGAAGTGGATGTACTGAGGTGAAGTGGAGGTGAATGGAATGGAATATTTATGTTAGTATTGACTTGTTTCATGTCAACATATCAATAAAATTTATCGACTAATGAATCATATACAATATCTTGTGATTATTGGAGTTTCAATTGAGGTGAAATTATTTTGGGGTATTGTAAGAGAATGTAATGTTTTTGGATGTTAAAATGTGTTGTTTTAAATTGTTAATGAGGATATATAAATAATCATCCATGGGAGGTATGTATTCATGCAACAAGGCAGTGTAAATATGGTAAAATTACGATGAATATGATGTGTAGACAACTCAATGGTTAGGCTCATTATATAATCTGAGTTATGAATTTACAAATAATTGAGATCGTATATCATGTCACTAAAATTAAAATGAAAAGTAAATTTATTCTACTCTAAATTCATGAATCATCTCTTTGAGTGGAGGATTTGAGAAATTATTTCTCATTTGGATTAGTGGTTCGAGGTTGTCTTACCATTTTAGTATATTTCACATCACAACACATGAGATGAAAAATTGAGAAGATCTAGTTAGTTAGGATTTCATAGTGAATTTATTTTTTTGATGTAATGTATCAATTTTAACTATAATATTTGGGGAATGAAACATTATTGATTCTGAAGAATTTATGTAGACTATATCCAAAAAAACAAAGGATATACAAATCTAGTTCTCTGGTCGACATGCTATAAATCCCATATTTCTTCCTTGATCATGCATAGATGAAAACAAGTTATAGGTAATAGAACTTTATCAATTAAGAAAAGATTCACCCATTAATTTGATTTCCAAAATAACACCCTTCCATAATCTTAATGTGACAACTATGCTAGTCAGTAAAACATAATCATAAGCAAAAAAACATCCGTATTAAAGAAAAAAAATAAAGAATTACATATTTAATGAAAATAGATTAGTTCTTAAAGAATAAAAAAAATTTATACAAAATAAGTATAAACCCAAACGGATGAAAAGTAAAGAATAAAGGCCTATGTGGACCATACATGATTTGAGAAATAATAGGTAATGCAAAATAGGTGCTCAATGATGCCATAAATAATTTGTCCCTGTGAGACTTTATAAATACCTCTTAGAGACACATCTGATAACCCCAAACCAAGACAATGATAACTCAATACAATGTATTTTCACCAGTAATAAACATGTATAATTGGGAAATATAGAAACATATAAACACATGGTTTGTGTAGGGTGTGCTAAAAATAATCCCAATAGATACCATCCTAACTCACCATATAAAAACATTCAAATAAATAAATCTCATTCTAGATTGAAATAAACAATGGGAAGTATGATTCAACTTTACTAAAAAATTGACATGGATACATTACATATAAAAATAATCTTCATTTGTAGAAAATTAATACATTTTTAAATTTAAATAATTAGACACTTAAGAAGAAATGGCTAGGTTGAATGCTTGAAAATTTTATTTTTAATCATTTCATTGATAATGTCCATTTTTTGAATAACATTATAATTAGTCAACTACTTAAAAAAACGAAAATTAATTTATTAATATATTAATAAAACATGATTAAGACATAAAAGGAAGTTGTTATCCAAATAAACAAATAATAAATAAAGAGATCTACATTATATAAATTAATATATACAACAATAAAATTATATCATCATGTGAAAAAAAATTAAAACACCTTCCAAAAACATTACAAAAAATTTAACTAACCAGGTATATATAATGGAATAAAAAATAAATAATGATTCAAAATAATGCATCCCTAAATAAGAATAATTGTTACCCAATCATCATAAAATGATAAAATATCTAATATCATGAGAACACCTTGTATACCTTGTGGAAATGTAGGAAAAAATTGAATAATGAATCTATTTATAATTCTTGATGTGATCTGACTAATATATAGTTGGTTTTACCATCCAGTATAGACCAAGAGGAATTTTCAATTAGAGAAGTAAACTCATACCATGGGGACCACTAGATAGTGTCTCACTATTTCTATAAATTATATATATTTTTCTCAAAAATCTATATATTTATCCCAACGACCATTTAATGTAGTATAAAAGTAAAAAAATACAATATTGTAATAATACAAAGAATTAACAAATGGAAAATAAATCACACCATCAAAAATGATAACCATTAATAGAATCAACCCCTTTCATTAATATAATAAACATAATATAAAATACAATGAACCAATGTAAATCCATTAATATAACTTAATATAAATCTATCATTATATTATATATAAACAACATCCATGGGATAACATCAATGGTAAACAATTTTTTAAATCATTTAAAAAAAAGATAATAAGGGATAATCATTCTGAAGTATATTTAAATATATAGAATGAAAAATTTCAAATCCTGCCAAACTCCTTCATTAATTAGAATGTAAAAACAAATGAACTGTAATTTGAAATTGAAATAAATTTTAAAAGATCCAAAACTATAACTAAACCTTTTTTGAATGAATAAAAATAATATGATATTTCATTATAAGAAAATCAAACATTTTTTAAATTATACCCTTATTCAATCATGAAACACATTGGTTTGAATTTTTAAAAATTATTTGTATATGTAGTTTACATGAAGAAATATTTAATATATAAAAAGGATATCTCCTCTTTGTTTAAGGGACAATCAATAGATGAAAAAAATTAAAATCAAAGGATATATTTATTAAATTTTTAATATGATGTAAAATATGTATCAATTGAAAGAACACGGTTATGGTTTACTATTTAATTTAAATTCATTAATATATCCTCTATAATCAATATAGGTGACGTATATCAGCCTCATCCAGCAACAAAGAGTATATCAAAACCCTTATAAGATGATATGATAAAAAATTTTGAAATCCCCAAATGAAATATGGATAAGAGTGAATAATTTCCCTTTCTTCCATTAGAAGAGGATAAATAAGAAAAAATAAATGAAATGAAACTAAATGAATAAATGGGATGTTAATAGAAACTCACCATAATGATTCATGCTCTAAAAATAGAGAAATTCAATGAATAAAGCCTATGGAGTGAGAGAAATTTTGAGTGTACTTATGGGTTAATATAAATGAGAGATGAAGGAAAATTATCTCATAAATATGAAAATAATTCAAAAACTATATAAAATAAAATATATTTAATGAAGTTTTTGGTATGACTACGATGTTTTTTAAACTTTCTCGAATAGTGCATATGGTAATCAAAGGGTATTCATGGTTATATCATATTGTTAGGAATATCATATGAATATCATGTGTATGAAACTATAATAGCATATTCTCACTCAAGGATTCACTTAAATGGTAAGGGTATACATGCACTAAAAAATTGTATCCTGAGAAAACCTCAAAATTCATTAATTTCAATCCCAAAAAATAAAATCGATGGATTTAAAAATTAATAACATAAATTTCTATAATAAAATTACATCATTGTTGTCATAATTCATATAACCATATAAATATGTATCCCAAAAAAGAATCTATTTAATTCATATATTAAATTATAAAATGAGATATACTTCTTTATTAATGTTACTATTCCAATTTTAGGAAGACCACACCACACATTCATAAGAGTTGTGCTTAAAATAAAATAAATCAATATAGTATGATATTTATATAAAAGTGTATATGACTAATCATCTATTTTGAGAGATATAATTACAATATACTAGTACAATATACATTAATTTGTCTTAAACCAGAAAATTTCATGAAATAATAATCTTGGTAGGGATGGGTCGAGAAATAAATACCTCAAAAAACTATCAAGCAAAGTACTAAAAATATTTTTTTCAATTCAAAACTCTTCATATACATGTGTGTGACATATCAAAACTATAATTTTATACGTGTATTACATACATGGACAATCTATATTCTTTTATTACTCACTTTTGTTTAATATAGAGACAATTGAAATCATTAAATGAAGAAATTCATTCAATTTTTCTCTACTTATCATTTTTTAATCCCAAGGAAACACTAATGTGTTAATGTATATTTTTAAATTTACTCACTATTATTTCAAGAACCATAAAATAGTGAACTATAAATATTCATTATTTATATATATCTCTATGTATCAACACTAAGAAAAATAATTATTAACAAAAGAAAAAAATACTAATTATATTGAAGGTCATGCATGATTATTCAAAAAATACACCACATAATAGAGTGAACCTATGTTTTCCATTATATTAACACTAGGTTTTATAGGATAATACTAGGGATTTTTATTGGTATAGATATAGATATACTACTATTACATGATTGTGAACTATAAAAGCTTCACATATAACTCAGGTGGACATAATAATTACGCGTTTTTAGAGATTCTTGAAATAAAGTCTTTATATAGATTTTATTATAGAATTAGAGGAATACTAAAGGCTTATTTATGTATTAAGATAAAAGGGTAAAATATAAAAATATCATAATGAAAAAAAAATCACTAAACGATACTCAATATTAATCATATTTTCATTACATAATTTCTCATAATTATTTCCGTCCATAGAGAAAACATTATCCTTCTGAAGCACTAATTCAATAATAAACTCACCTCTTATATGTGCCTTTAATACCTTAATATAATGTTAGTACAAAAACGTATACCATAAGATGAAGGCCAAAATTATTTCCCCTTGGAAAAACTGAGATCTAAGAGTTTCCTATATGTTTTAAAAATTATATTATGATATTATCTCAACAAATAGATTTTCAAAATCCAATACTTATTAGTCCCCTTATGTGTTGATATTCAATTCCATAAATATAAAACATTTTACATTATCAATTATGTATTATTAAATGAAAAAATAATTTAATTATTCCCATGAATAGTCATTTTATTACTTATTCTAAATGATTTCTTTTATCCACTTACATCTAAGACATTCAAGAAAAAATGTGGAAAACATTTGTTGGAGATGTTCCAGAATATTGAAAAGGATTAAGGTCATCTCAATATTCTTTACCCACTCATTTTCAACAGGGGAAACATAATCTCCATCCTATATAATAGGAGTATAAATAAAAAAATCTTAAACCAAATATCTATTTTCAATTGGTCTATGAATAAAAAAATGATCCATAGTTTACATAACTAGGAAAATCAATTTTCAAAAGGATTTGATCAATTAATGGCCCAATTATAGAGAATCAAACATATCTCACTCACAAATATCTAAATAGACTATATTGTATAAAATATAAAAATAATAAAAAACAATAAAAAACATTAATTTATATCAAAACACCAAAATTATATGAATCCAAATATAACCAAATTTAAAAATAGCAATGAACCATTAAAATTCCAATTATATAAAAATATAAGACTATTAATTTTTTTATTCAATGTTTAGAGCATAAAAAAACAAATCAAATTCATTCTCATATAAATTATTAAGAATTTACTCCTTTCAGTATCTAAAATATTAGATTGTAAATGTTTTTGATAATTCTATTGGTAATACTAATATAACTTTCTTTGAAAATTTTAGAGTGATAAAAAACATGAGAATGATAACTTTAGGGATAAATTTAATACAAAATTTTAAATCCATCTTAATAAAATTTTATAAAACATCATAGTGAAATCCAAAAACATTTTACACAACTTATTTTATAAATAAATACATATTCTTTATAATACATGATTCATTTTATAATTAAAACTACTTGGTAACACCTCTATGGATTTATAATATCCACATATTGAAAATAATTTCCAAAGACTAAAATAGAAGAAACTCAACCCAACCAAATTATGTAACAACTATACCATATGAAAACATTAAAACATATCTGAATCAATGTTAATATATATTAAAAATCAACTAAAATCAAAATAAATAAAAATATAAAAAAATTAAATGTTAAAAAATGCTCATGAATTATCAACTTTTTCTAAAAAATAGTCTGATTACCCTATGATGTCTACATTTAGTTTTTTATATTTGGTTAAATGGTCTATATATGGTTTTAAAAATTGTGTCCAATAATCATATACCTATATAATTTCATCCAATTCTCACCACCAATCTTATATTGTATTTAAATAATAATTGGATATTTAATAAGAAACTCAAGTACTCAATTTATAACTAAAATATTGCATTATAAATTTAGAACCACTACTGGAAAATTGGAATATACCCACAGTTCAAACCCGTGGGTATAGCCCCCAAAACCGTGGGTATAGCCTATACCCACGGTTTTGGGAACCATGGGCTGGAACGGCGTCGGTATAGGTCCCCAGCCTATACCCACGGTTTTCCAAAACCGTGGGTATCGGTGTATTACCACCGTGTCACCGAAACATAGCCATTTTCCATGGTTTCAACGGCTTTTACCCACGGTTTCAAAACCGTGGGTATAGGTCCTAAAATAATGCAGCCGCCGAGTTTCGATCTCACAACCTCTTCGCTGCAAACACCGCATCTATCCACTACCCTAACATCACCTATATGTATATATATATATATATATATATATAGTTAAATATAGTTATAAAAACTGTGGGTATAGAGGGAAGAACCATGGGTATAGGGTTCCCGCCAAAAAAAATTCCTTCCAGCGGAAAAAAAAAATTCCCGCGCACAAAAAATTGACCTATACCCACGGGTTTTCATAACCGTGGGTATAGGTATTTTAGCCAAGACCTATCCCCACGGTTTCCCCCATAACCGTGGGGATAGGTACCCCTATACCCACGGTTTTGGGAAACCGTGGGTATAGGTCACTTTTCAGGACCTATCCCCACGGTTTTGGAAAACTGTGGGGATAGACCCCCCCCCCTATACCCACGATTTTGGAAACCTGTGGGTATAGGTCATGAAAGGTCACCTATACCCACGGTTTTCCAAAACCGTGGGTATAGGGGGTTCTATCCCCACGGTTTTGGGGAAAACCGTGGGGATAGGTCCATTTTCCAGTAGTGAACATGGCTCAAATTTAGGAGAAATGTGTTCATAATACCCTTTAATACTAATGGATAATTAAAAAATGTATTCCCTATAAAAATATTATTACATATATATTTACCTATAATTTTTTAATCCCTTATCTACATGTAGAACCCAAATAACATAACTAAAATTGTCCTATAATACCATTTTTTAATGAACCAACATGGGTAACAAGTTAGGGTATGTAGGTTTGTTTTGTCATAGACCACACCAAATTTTATTTAGTCATTCCATAATAAGATTAATATTTTTTTGAAAAATTTAAATGTTACTTTTTTATCATTCATTAGTGTCCCATGGGTTTTCCATGAGGAATACATTCATGCCACATGAAGATAATCATATCCTGATAGAGGGATAATAAAAAAATGAATTATTTTCTAATGTTACCAAAAAGTGCCTCATGTTCTACTCAAAATCATTCCTTCATACCCCTTAATAATCATTAAGGGAGTTTAATACCTATATTGATATAGATAAATTTAATAAAAATTTAATGGTTGAAAATAAGTTTTTTGTTAATTCAAATTAGTAAATCAAAATTTTTATGTGTCAAATAATTCATGGTGTTGTGTTGTATCGAAAACATGAGGGATACTATGGATAAAACAATTTGGGTGTGGTGGGTATATACATAGAGAAAAATAAAAAAAAAATGAGGAATAATAAGATAATAATATGAATAGAAATTGGAAATAACAGAACAAAAAATGATAAAAGTCAATGTTAGATGAATACGCTCTTGTCATTACTTTTACTAATTTTCTGTATTTCGTTGTGTGATAGAACATTACAATAATAAAATAAAATATTTTATACACATTTTCAATGATATTTTATATACATTTTTAATCTATAAGGGGATCATTTTTACTATTGTAAAATATAAAAATCTATTATGATTTATATGTTTATTTTTATTGACAAGTGTGTGTGGAATAAGGATAGTGATCTTTTAATTCAATTTTATAAGTTCCAATGGTTTTTAAATTTAGAATGAAAAAAATTAAATTCATTTATTCTCCATAGATAATGATCATTATTTGTATATTCTCTTTCAATGAAGTGATATCACTAAATAGTCATGGTTCAACTACAAAATGTAGAAACATTGTCTGTGATTAATGGATTAAGTAGTTTGTATGATCTGAGGACTATTTCTATAGGCAATGAATGAATTATTTATTGTAGTTTTGTGGAATATCCTATCAAATTCAAACTATATTTTTACTTGGAATGCATTGAATAGTCTAGAGTGTACTTTTCTATCTCAATTTTATCTCAGCACAATGTTTCATGATATAATAAATGGAATGATAAATAATATGATCCAAACACTAGGTTACATTTTAGAAGCATGTGTTCATAAATTTTTAGTTTTATTAGTGAATCACATTGTCTTAGTGTTGTTTTCTTATAAAAATAGTTATCACAGTTCCATTTGTATGGATCCATTTAGGATGTTTTATAGGTGGGTATATTGATATCCATTATATATGACTAAGGATGGAGATCCATTGATTATTGGAATAATTATTTTGACTATTATGGATAAATCATAGATGATATTATTGAAAATGGATGCTAACCATGGTCCTTAAAATATTATATGTATTAGTGGATGGGATCTCTTGAGTTTTTTTGGCAATCCTGCGTATCCAAAATATTATCCACATTACGTTAATAGAGGTTTTTGAACAGAATTAATATTTCCCCTTAGTTTTTAAACCTTTGAATGTGTTGAATAATGATGGTGAGAGGAATTATAAAGTGGTTATTCTTCCTAAATAGTTCAATTTTATTACCTTAGGTGTCTGTCAAAACATTATAGATTTATTTATAGTGACTCAAATTTTATTGATTTGGGTGAGTTGGATACTAAAAATGTTTTTCTTTTTGTGTAGTTTTTTTGTGATTTATGATTATTAAGATATGGTGTTTTGAGGAGAAACTATTACTTTTGATTAAGTTTAAGAGATGAATGGTATATTAAAGGAATGCTTCTAGTTATGAGTGTTTTAGGTACAATATTAGTATACATATTTGTTTTGATGTTAGGTTCTTATAGAGAAATTGATATTTATTTTATTTAGATATGAATATTTTTTTCATCTCTTATGTCTTATTTACTTTTTTTGATAGATAGATTCCCATTTGAGTCATATGTCACATGAAATTTTATTTTTAAAGTTATTTCATTCAGATTTTCTATTATTTTATTCTGAAGAATGAAATTTATTTATATGATATATATTATAAGAGGACACATTTTCTTAATCCTTTAAATTTATATTTTTTTGTGTTTGAAGTGTTGTATGTATGTTTGCAGTACAATGGTCACTAAAAAGTTTATTTAAGGCTGAAATTTAAATTGATAAACAAATCATGGTGTTACAGAACCCCTTTATACTATGATTTTCTATTTTATGAATATGGAGAGTATGTTCCCCTCTACCATTGTGGAAAATTTATTGCATCAAGAATTATGATATTGTGGTGTGTTGTGTTAAATTACACTCAGGTTCCCTACATTGAACATTTTGAGGTCATTGTGAGAGATTATAAGGGATAAGATACATTATGGTATTTTTCTAATAAATCAATAGATTTCTCTATTTAATCATGATTATTATCATTTCTCTGAGATATATTTTGTTAGATTGATTTTTTAGAGGATAAATAATTTTTCAAATTTAAGGGGGTAATTGTTTGAATGATGAAAATCATAATTTTTACAATTAAAGAATACTAATATTAATTAACCTATATAATTCATTAATATAATTAAAATTCAATTGTTTTATGTCACATATTATGGTTCTTAAAAATTATCTTACCGTGGTGTTTTTTCCTGTTGGTTGTGCCCCATTTGTCGATAATGTAATAAATTATTCCATGACTCTTTATGGTCATTTTTTATTTATAACTTTAGGTGGATTGTCAAATTTTATTTAGGTTCTATGTATTTTTATTGGTTCTTGAAAAATATAATGATTTCCTAGGTGAATTAGAAATAAATTTTATCCACCATTTTCCCAACTTATCAATTAGTTGGGATAACATAAGTCAATTTAATTTTTCCTTAGTTCTATTTATTCATCTTTTCTCCATTATTCATAATCTTTTATCTTCCCTAATTATCTAATTATGGTTTTTATGAAATTATTTTTTGTGATTTTTAGAGTTTGTATTGATGATTTGGTGATGGATTAATGGTTTGATAGAGTATTATTTTTCTTTTTTTAACATTTCATATCGATTCCCTTATTTTTCCTTTTTATAGATTCTGTTGATGATTTGGTGATAGATTACTAGTTTGATGGAGTATTATTTTTCCTTTTTTAACATTTCATATTGATTCCCCTATTTTCATTGAGTTTATATAGTTTAATCATCATTTTGTGGTGGGTGATTCATATTCTCCCATTTATTTTCTATTTTAAATGTAGAATTATTTGATATTGGTTATGTTTAAGTGAGGATAAAAAACTAACCTTAATAGATATATTTAAATAATCTAACGAAGATATGGAATACCATTTATTACATTCTTTTCATTATTATTATTACATTATTGATTATTTTTTGTACTTATAAACCTGTTCTTTTGATTTAAATTTATTGATGACATAAAAAAACATGTTTTATTTTTTTCTATAATTTTATAATCATTAATATGTAATTAATTTTTGAATACATTTATTCAAAAAAACTGTTATGTTACACATGATATTTTAATTTTATATATAGGATATGAGGAAATTATATTGTTTTTATTTTTATTATGATGAAAGTGTGTTTTAGAATAGTTTTTTTAATTGTGCAGGCATTATAATGTTTATTTTCCATGAAAAAGGAAGTCATGTTGATTAGGATTTGTCATTTTAGTGGCCTAATGTGAAAAATATGATTATTTTGGGTAGTGAGTGATAGATTCCCTAGATTTAGATTTATGTTGGAATCTGTTAATAAATAGTTATTATCATTAAAATCTACTTGAAGTCACAAATGATCATCATTGAGTGAAGTGATGACACCATCTGACCCTGTTGACGCCAAAAGTTTCAAAGAAGAAGAACAAGAGTGAAGTCTCTAATTCTACCTTGTGCAGCCCATTTGCAGAGCCCCATGGCCCTACACCTGCCGTAGAGAAAAGAGGCAGGACCCTCCGCAAACGACTTTGATGTTCGCGAGCCCGACGCAGATCAAGGAGGTGGGATGCTCCGCAAACAACTTTGAATTTTGAGAGCTCTCCGTGGAGTAAAAATGTGGGAAGCTCTATGAATGAGTTTTATGTTCACGACCCCACCACGGAGCAAGGTGGCAGGATCCTTCATGTGCCGATTTGATGTTCGCGACCCGCCGTAGAGAAAACTCTGACTTCTTACTGAGCGAGCTCTACTTCCCAGCGCCTCTTACCTATAAATACATGGCTCCCCTCGAGACCTAGGGATTGATGATCTGAACTTTCACCTACTGAACTCCCAAATCATGAAGCACTTCTTGCTTTGCAGACTATGAGCCCTTCAAGGTACTATTACTTTTCAAAGTGCCTCCCCCTTTTCATTAATTGAAGACCTCCTCCGAGTGGGATTCCTTTCGTGAAGCCCACAAGCCTTCTCAAAGGAAGGAGATCCCCATGGGGACTCGGGTCATCGCGAAGCATTTATGCTTCATGAAACACCCTCCATGCACATGTGACCCACATGATAAGGTAGGGTAACTGTGCTTCGTGAAGCACATTTCTTCAGAACACCTTGCTCTTCTTCACAAGGAATTACTTTGCGAATTCCTTTACACTTTGTGAAGATCCTCCCATATTCACCAATTCAATATGCATAGCCTACGAAACATCACTTAGAGAAGCATGTGTCTTTACAAGGCTTCTACCTATCGACCCTTTTTCTCTACAACTCCTTTTCCCGTGCGGCCCTTCAAGTTTACATGAAGAATCTTCAAATTCCCTTGGATGATACTACCCATTGTGTTGTTTCTCCTCATGCATCTTCACATAGGCATGCTAATGGCTATTTATTCTTTGCATGGACATGCTAATGCGGACCCCCAAATGGATCTCTCAATGACACCGCCTCACACAGAATTATCGATGCCTTCCCCCAAGGGTGGGTGGGTATCGATTCTGTAAGTCCAAGGTGTGCAGAGCACACCCACCTCGTCTGAGCTACATGATGTTAAACTACCAAGCACCATCGTCCTTAACACATGTCGTTAAACTGTGACCTTTCCCCATTCATTTCACGTGGGGCGCTCTATCTTGGACATTATCTACGCCCACCATTCTCCACAAAAGCGAGATCATTCTTCACATGGAATGAAATCATCTTTATCATAGCAACGTCCATAAGCGGGGAAAAGGAAACCACCCTAGTGTAATCCCCTAGCCTTTCTGGCAGGAGGAAGCACCCTTGCTCCTCCTCTCTTCATGGGTTCCAAATCCCTCTCCCGTTGGGCTTTGACACCACCCAGGCCTCCATCCTGGAGTAAGTCCCAATATCTACCTCCTTGGACTGTTAACTACACGTAATCCCTTGTTTCCTCTTTGGGCTGCTAAATACATGTAAGCCCCACACCACTTCACAAAGATGCACCTTTCATGACATGATCGTCAGGTCTTTTCTACCTCTTGTTTCCCACACCGATCATGACTCACGTGGGCTTAGAGAAAGCATTGACCATGACATCGTCTCTAGGAATCCTAGAGTATAAGCCCCAACTGATCCATGAACTATGTGGTCTTTGATCCTTGCCAAGGCAAGGTACATAAGAATCCTCCCTGAGGTTCAAGCCCAACAACCATTGGTTCCGACCCCCTTCACATCGATTTCCACACCATCCATGAACTACATGGTCTTTGATCCTTGCTAAGGCAGGGTATGTTGGAAGCCTCTCTGAGGATCAAGCCCACCATCCATTGGTCCCAACCATCCTCATGTCTGTTCACCAAACACCCCTTCTAGACTACGCCATCTTTGATTCCTTCCATGGTAGGGTACGTAGGAAGCCTCCACAAGAGTCAATACCACCATCTATCTGGGCCCCATTTCATCCTTCACTTCGGTTCACCCCCATCCTACATGACTTTAAACTGTGGACCTCAATCAGCGGTAAGTCATTGCTCCCCCAGTCAGTGGTAAGCCGTTGCACCCACCTGAACCATGTAGACTTTGATCCATGCCACGACAAGGTATGTGGGACACCTCTCAAAGGTTCAAGCCCAACAACCATTGGACCCTAGGTCCTCTTCCATGTCGGTTAACCGACCCCCATCCCATATAAACTACATTGGATTGATCCTTGTCTCCTAGAGAGGGTATGTAGAAAGACTCTGTGAGGTTTTACCGAGTCTAGCAGTAAGTCGTTGCAACCCTGTCCAATGGTAAGACGATGTGACCGAGTCCAGTGGAAATCCTATTTGCACACAATCGACAGAAATCTATTAAAATCCCAAATCGACGGAAAGCAATCTTCAGATGAATTACATGGACTCTGATTCCTGGCCACGAGAATACGTAGGAAGCCTCCCTAAGGTTCAAGCTCATCCATCATGCCTCATCCTGATCTGTCACTTGATCCTATGTGTTTTGGAAAGGTCATGCCCCAATCCGGATGATCTACTTCCTCTGGGTATCATCCATGAATCCATTCTCACAGTCCACCTCCTTAGGCATCCCATCGCCCAACTGAACTATGAAAACTTTGATTCCCATCCACGGGGATATGTAGGATGTGTCCTCAAGACTCAAGCCTGATATCACTATCATCCTTATGGTGGTTCCATATCATTATCCATCCACCTCACTTAATAATCCATCATCCATCATGACTCTTACCCAGTCTTCCACATCCCGGTGAGATTTGGTCAACTCACCCTCCTTACACAGTGTACCGTCCAGGGGTTATAATAATCCAGTCCACTCTAGTCAGTGTTCCGATCAGTCTGATTTGTCTTCGCTGGATGATAAACATGCGGCATGCCCCATGTTAAACATGGGAAGAAAAGAAAAACCTCATATACATGACTATGGAATAACATTCCTTACGTTCGATGTGGGATGCCTTAGGCTTCAGCGCCCTCGAGAAGCCCTATAATAAAGGGAAGAAAACCAGACGCGCTAGTGTCCCATCATCCAGACAAGCCAATGATTTCCAACGTGACTACTCCCCATATCAAAGGTGGCATCCCTAACTGGACCCTTTGGAATGTCCTAATTGAAGCAGTGTAATTAACTAGTTTCCATTAAAATATGGCACTAGGAATAGTTTCATGAACAATGTCTTCAATATATAAGGGAGACCCGGAATAGGTGACGAGTTTCAAGGAGGAATCCCTAGAAGGAAGAACCGACATCCCATCATCCCATTTCAATCAAGGAGAAAACATCCCTGAACAAGGAATGAATTTCACCCGCCTTTGGGAAGTAGGAATGCGGGAAAACAAACAGTGTTTCCATCCTCGAACAAGATGGATGCGCGTACCCCGAAAAAAGCGTCAAAAGTAGAAACGGTGAACCTGACGTGAATATCTTCTCCTCAATATGGATATTAGTAGCATTTAAGACATCAGTGGATTACTGTGTCACCGGATCTAGATATTCAGCATGGGGTCCCGCCATGAAAATAGTGGGTCTAGAATGAAACTCACCAGATGTTGGGGTAGTAGAACATTGGATGTCCTGGTCTACAACGTTGTCAGCGTGGATCCATCCTACCAACCAAGGAAGACAAAATGGTGTTGGGGAACTAGTCTTCAATTCCATTTTTTCTTTCAACAGAGATTAGTTATTGTCCCTTCTTTCATAAACCAAGATACTTCACCCGAAACTCAATCACTGCCTTCCCACCGATGCAAGAGTAGGGGCAGTACCAGTGCGACAGTACCATGCGGTTCCACCTCTTCTGTGATGGTCTCAATGGCCATGACCACAAGACACCCCTGCACTATCTCTCCCTCGTAGTTCATCCAAAAAAGGTTGATCAATGACCCTGTAATCTGGTACAAGGAGTAGGGTATTATCCCGACTCAGGATATGGCCCGACTGGATTTAGAGGCTTCTGGGGCTCGTCATCAATACCACCCCCAAGGGCCGTGCAGGGAGAAACTAATCCCCAATACAACAAATAACCATTTCAGGAGACTCTCAATGAAACATCTCAATGACTCCATTCCCTATCCTGAATAGGTAGGGGATATTCGGGTCAGCCCAGATCAGATCCCATTCCAAGGGCTCCCAGCAAGGGCTCCCACCAGGCTGCATCAGCGCCGCCTCCCAGTCTTACTGGCTGATGAGCTAGTAAGTCATGTACCTGCACCATCGGCTCCTGTATGTCTAACCCAATGCCAGTGTTGGGCGTAATCCAAAGAGGACGTCTTCCAAGGGGCGTCAATAGTAGTGGCTACTATGGAATGATCCACCGCTGATGCATATTACCAACTCCCTGTGTACGCTGAGCATGGAAATTTGTATGACCGACCTAGATCGAGGCCCCAACCGCTCCAAGGGTTGGCTGGGTCGACTCTATTGGTCTCCAGCACAGGCAATGGCCACTATGGACTAACCCGCAATGATTCCACCCAGTACGGAGGTACTCTCCATACCACTACCATAGAGAACACAGGACCTCCCCACTTCGATGATCGGATTGGAGGTCTACCATGTTCCACCTTCAATCCAAATTAGGGTCCTCCCCATAGCTGTGATGCCCAGTATGGAAGTCCCTCTTGTTCCAACTATACTGAATATGGATTCATTTATCCAACCACTGACTGCTGATATGGGGACGTTGTACATCTAGTCCCTATCCATTATGAGGACCCCCACATGCCCTCGTAACATCTGGAGAAGTTCCTCCTCACCCCAGAAATCAGAGGAGTGAGGGCCGACTTCACTTCACCAGTTCCCAACACAGAGACCCTACCCGTGTTCGGTTCAACCTGTACTATGACCTTCCTCGCACTAATTTCACCAGGGGAAACACGCATAGATGTCCTCCCATGCTCCTACCAGTTCCAGCGGAGGTGTTACCTGCTCCAGCGCTACCCACGGAGGTCCTGCCCATGCCCCCTTTGATATATGTCCCAGTGCTCCTCGCACCCCAACTTACTCAGGTAGAAGCCCTCTACGCCCCAGCACCAGTATGGCCAAAGGACCTCCTCATGTTATAAATATACCCTGTCCTGAAGAGCCAACCAGGGGTAGGAATGCGGGTCGTCGCCGCCATAGGAATAATTCTGGGAAGGTCCAGACAGAAATCAAACCAGTCCACCTCTCAGACTCTGAAACATAGTATGACTCAGTTCGGTAACCCTCCCCTTGCTCCTCCAAGTCAATGGCTAGGACTGGAATGAGGCACATCATCCTAGTACTCCTATAATGCGAATTCCATTGGATTCCCGCCTCCCTCCATTGGTATATCAAAGAGGAAGAAAATTTTGCAACCATGTAGGTTAGGGTCATGCAATCACCACCGCCTTCATCAAAAGCACTCCCTACATTGACTAGAGTTCATAGAGATCTATTCTGGGGACCAATGGCGGGTGAGCAGCAGCGCAGCCCATAACCGGTAGACATATCCCCTACACCAAGAATTTTGGCTGTCAGCCCATACTATCACGATGTAGTGGCTAAGTCACTACTATATTCAAAGGACAGCCCGGGATGTGGTGGTTTGTTAGCTCTCTCTCCGTATTCTCCACCAGCTATCCTACTATCCCAACGGTCTTCTTCGGTACCACTACTGGTTCCTGCACCACCTTTGGTTGACGAGTGGGGTAATGAATGGCTAGACCCTGAATCCAATCCAAGGAGATTATGGAATATTATCATTGTGGACCACTTCCCTGAGATTTTTTGGCCCATGGAAACACTGAATATCCGAGCACCGGAATCCCTCACCCCAGAGGAAGTTGAGTTTTTCCGTCAAACACTCTGG
Source organism: Viscum album (assembly GCA_963277665.1). NCBI lineage: Eukaryota > Viridiplantae > Streptophyta > Magnoliopsida > Santalales > Viscaceae > Viscum > Viscum album. Next base: position 251,692,920 of record OY728139.1, read on the forward strand.
GTGATGCACTTTCTCCTTCTTCATTATCGAGTGATTTATCCCATGATCCATATGAATTTTGAAGACATTGGAGAGCAGTGTCGTCTAGTTGATTTGGTCGCACTCCCTTTTGCCCAACGCCCTGAGTCACTAGGTCTCCAAACGGCCCTCCAACATCAATGCTTACAATGTTTCAAGGTAAACCACAATATTATCAAGGAGGCTTCCCCCACATGCATATCCATGGCTGGGGGAAATATGCTACCCTCCTCTTTAATCATATATTACAACAACCTGACTCGCTAGGATACATTGAGGACATTCCACAAGGAAGAGTCGTGGTAAACATATCCACCCTATCAGAAGAGTAAAACAATCTAGAGAATCTGGATGGGTACCTCCCCCCTGAAGGTGTACCACAGCTACTGGACCCCTCGGGGTGGGTTACTCACCAACAGAGGAGCCTGATGGGTCTTCCTATGACCACTGAAGCGTTAGTCCTTATCCAAAATCACGATAAGGGTAAAGATCATCTTGGAGCCTCCAAAATCTACGAACCATCCGGATAAGTGTAGAAGATGTAAGAAGACTCTGAAAATGATGTGTTGCATTAGCAACTTTCTGAACAGAAGAAGTTGGTTGATGACTTCTTGACTGAACGGGCTACAGAGCGACGGCCAGATTATGGTAATCATAGGCCAGGGAAGTAGGGGTAGGAACAACTTCCCCTCAGTGAGATGACTTTAGGTTACCCTGATCATCCTGCCCACGTAGATAGGGTTGAAGTTAGAACTTATGGAAAGATTTTGTGGTATGTCTCGCCAAACCCTTCGGAACGGTGCAATAATCCAAGGGACCCAACTCGGGTCCACCCAGCTGCCCCAAGGGTCGTGCCACCAGCTTCTCTACAAGCTTCTGGGCCTGCTTACCATGTTGAATAACATGCCAATGAACTCATGGTTAGGGATCCCCATCATGATAGGGACCCCCACCCAGATGATCCAATTGTGGAACTCATTTCCTGTCTTGAGGTGTTGGAAACGCAACTGGTGGCACTGCCACCTGATAGAAAGCCATATCCGGCATGGGTGGATAATATGCCATCGCGCCTAGGTTTTGGGAATCCCATATTTTCCCCCTTCAATGGGATATGGTACCTACACAGCACTGACCCACATTACCTCATTGTGTGGCCCCATGTTTGGAACACCAGCATAGTAGGAAGCCTCCAAACTCAGGTGTTTTGTGCAGACATTGGAAGGCCCTACATTTTTTTTGGTAAAGCCAGGTCTTCATCGGATCAGGGAATGGCTGGGAGGACCACCGTAGGAAATTCCTCTAGTATTTCAGCTCCACTATGCGGAAAATGAGTATCGTAGACCTCTTCATGTTCATGTAGAGGCCTGATGAGTGCATCAATAACTTTGTCACCCAGTGGAGAGGACTCACTTATTCCCTCAACATGCCACTGACTCTAGAGAAATTATTGATGATATGTCTTGGAAATGTTAAGATGGAACTGGTTCACACTCTGATTTCCCATAAATACCCTAGTGGATTCAAAGGATTCTTTGATAAGGCCCAGCGCATTGAAGAAGCCTTGAAACAAGCTAGTCTGGCACGTCTGTTGCCTCCTGCAATTCCCGCGATGAGGGTCGCCAGGGTCGAGCCCGCCTTAGTGTCCAAAATACAGGTCCTCAGGTGATTAGAGTTGTTGCTAGTGGATCCACCTCTACATCCTATCAGAGGTCCTCTACATCATGCACATCTTCCAGCCCAGCAACGGACACCTCAAAATCAGAAGGCACCCCCGTGTAACGTGCTGCCACCACCCAGGTGGGAAAATTAAACCCCGCCTTCTCACCATGATCCTCTAACCCCGCATCAGGGTCAGGATCAAAGGGACCCCTTTCCAGACAAGATAAACCATACCTAATCATTCAATGAAACACAGGTCCCTAGTTACTTCTGTAGTGCCTTGGAACAAGGGATCGTGCATTTTCCTGAGGGAAGAAATTTGGAATATTCAATCCTTACTAATCACCCAAATTACATCCCCTGTCACCGGATCCTGGGGTACACTCTCAAGAAGTGATTTTTGATCAAAGATTGGCTCCAAGACCAGGTCGACAACAACATAGTCAGGCTGGGCCCATCCCCAACACATGTAGCATGCGTCTTTGTGAGGTTAGAGAGATGTGGCGACAGTGAGGGCATGATGCTTCAAGTTTCCAGTAGCAGATCCCAAATGAATGAGGACTGGATGACTCAGAAAATAGTCTCCTATGCCCATGGTGTCATCCGAGTATGCTTGAATTGGCCAGATCCATCAAAATCTTTAGCCACCTCTTCTGCATCATCATCTCAGTCAGCCTCTTCCTAGAAGAGAAAACACTGGCGACGTAAGGGAAATCAATGTCCCTCGCTGACGTCATCTTAATCCCGTACTCTCGGTGACTTCATACCCACAGAGATGAAAATACCTCCCAAAATCCATCCATTAGTGGATGACTCCTCGTGTGACGGTAAAGGGTATGCTTCAGTTAATATCATAGAGCTGGTAAATCCCTACATGATTCCAGACGATGGGGAGCACCAAGTGAATACTCCCAACATCCCCATTCATCGCCAGTATCGACGGAGCCATGGATATATTGGTCGTTGGAGAGCCTCGGTCAGTACTTCATTCCAGTTTGTGAAAGATACTGAAACCAAGAAACATTCTCATCCCATAGATCAACATGCTCAACCTTATCACCTGGTGGCATCAGGCCCTCCTTCTCCGTCATTCGTTTTGCTAGATCAGGTAGAGAAACCTCGACCATGCAGAGACCAGCTACACCCTACTACATGCCAGTCTCAGTCTTTTGGCCCTCAACCAGTAGCCACTCTTCAGGACTTGACCAGTGGGTAGCGGGATGTTCCTAGTACCAGTTAGTCGTCGGTCCAGCCAATAGGGCCCACAATACCTCTTGTCATAGAGCAACCTCCTGTAATAAGAATTTCATGTCTAGTGAGAATGTATGATGTTCTCAAGAATATTTCTACTATCCCAGCAAGGCTATCCATCTTTGAGGCCCTTTTCAGGTCAAAAGATATGCGTGACTCCATCACTAAAGATTTAAGAAGCCCCCTCTAGTTCAAGACGGATGTAGCAGCCACAGAAGCTTTTCACTTTGAAGAGGTTGAGAATGATGAATTCCAATACATTATCTCATTCTCTGGATAATATGATGACTCTCCCATATAGGGGTTCATTCTCCCACTGTACTTCACTGGCCAGTTCAATGGTGTGGAGGTTCGTCATTGTCTTGTCGACACGGGATATGGAATTAACTTAATCCCTACTCGAATGACGTGAAAGATGGGGTTGTCTTAAGATGATCAGAGTCCCTCTGACATATGAATCGAAGGTTATGACAGGAATGATCAGATGTCGGTCAGTAAGATCCTCTTGAAGAACCATTTTGGTGGCCTAGTTTCCATCACCGTATTTATCGTAGTCTCCCAGGAAACCACCTAAAATGCATTGATGGGAAGACCACGGCTCCACCTGTATGTGGAAGTTCTGTCATCATATAACCAGTGCGTCTATTACTCCTTTAATGGTCAAGTGGGCATGCATCAAGGTGACACATCTTCCTTTTCTTCTAGTGAGGCCCAGTATCTAGATGCCAAAAACTACAAGAGCAATGAAAGGATGATTCAAACCAATTAGGTTGATCATTCCATGACTGCAACCGACTCGTGGCTATATCTAGATGATGCCTACGTCTTTCCAATCCAATAACTAGAGGCTACAACCCTCGGTATGGGACAATTATTCTTTGTGTCTGGGACAAGGGGGGAACACATTCGTAGGTCTAAGAGATGGTGGTAAATCACCTCGTATTACTATAAAAATTAGGATCAGGTGATCCCGGAGTCTCCTACACCTATAAGGTATTGGGATGACCGCCCCATAGAAATGGCAATAGGTCATGCTCGCTTGTTCCTTAGGGATGGAATTAATCGGATCAATCTGATGCAGTAGTATTACTTCGATATCATCATGTGTGGCCCCTTGGGCCGAAGACCAGATGGGATGGGATCAATAGCCTCCATTTCTATGGTTACGGCATCACATGGGTCCTCTAATTCGGTGACCATTGCCGCTCAGGCTGGTACCAGCCTCTCGTTGGGATCTTCGAACTCAGAAGCAATTCCTCCCACCAAGGATCCCTCCATTATATGTGAAGAAAAATATTTATAGGATGATCCCACTACTTTTGAAGAGGTCATCTCTGCCACAGTCGATGATTTGGTACAGGTGAACCTTGGTAGCGAGGCAGACCCAAGACCCACATTGATCAGTGCCACCATGTCCCTCGAGGAGCAGTGGCAGTACATAGACTTCCTAAAACAACACCATGATGTATTCACCTGGAGTTATGAAAATATGTCAGTATTATATCCTTAGGTAGTCATCCACTGCCTCGGTCTCCCGACAAATCCTTGTGGGTTCAAGAAGCCTCCCATAAAGATGCACCCTTCTCACGGTGCCATGGTAGTGGTGTAAGATGATAAGATCATCAGAGCCAATTTAATTAAAGAGGTCCACTACCCCAAATGGCTAGCCAACATCGTACCAGTCCTGAATAAGAATATATAGATCAGAGTCTGCATCAACTTTTGGTATCTCAACCGTCACTATCCGAAGGATGACTTTTCCCTTCCTGTGATGAAGTTTTTGATTGATGCTACAGTAGTATTCCAAGCCCTCTCCATCTTGGATGAGTAGTCCAGGTACAACTAGATCCGAATGGACCCTAAAGAAGAATATTTCAACACCATCAGGTCGCCTCAATGTAATTTCTATTACAAAGTTATTCCTTTCAGTTTAAAGAATCTAGGTGGAACCTACCAGTGGGATATGCATCCCATTTTATGCTGATCCATGGGATGTTGGTGAAATAATATGTGGATGATCTGGTGGTTAAATCTCCCCAGCATCAGGACCATCTCAAAGACCTTGAGAAAATGTCTAGATTCCTTTCTTCCCATCACCGGAAGATCAACCCAATGAAATGTTCCTTCAGGGTCACCTCTGGAAATTTTATCGGCTTCGTTGTCAGATACAGGGGCATTGAGATCGACCCAGAGATGATTAAGGTCATTATCCAGATGTCTACTTTGAGCAACATTTGGGAGCTTTGAGGTTTTCAAGACCACATAGCCTACATATGCCAATTCATCGCAAACTTGGCTATCATGTGTAATCCCTTTTCTCAGCTCATGAAGAAAGGCACCACTACTAAATGGGATGAAGAGTGTCTGATTGCTTTTGAGGAGATCAAACAGTATCTTCTCCAACCTACAGTTATAATTCCACCAGTCTCCAGAAATCCATTAGTCCTTTATGTGACTACCCTGGAATGATCTCTTGGCACCCATCTTGCCCATAAGAACAATGATGGGATAGAGAACAACCTTTACTACCTCATTTGTATGCTCCTTGATACAGAGACCAGATAATCCCCCATCTAAAAGAGCTTCCTTGTGCTGGTATTCTCAGTACAAAAAATGTGACATTACATGCAGCACCATGAGGTGCAGCAGGTATCTCGGGTAGACCAACTAAATTATTTTCTGAACCGCCCCATGTTGATAGGTTTTATAGATCGGTGGGTGGTAATCCTCCAACAGTTCGATATTAGGTTTTTCCCTTAGAAATATATTAAGGGGAAAGCATTGGAAGACTTCCTTTCTTCCCATCCAGGCCTTCCTGACCAGCCCTTGGATCTCGATTTCCCCGATGAGGCAATTCTCTTGGTAGACCAATCCATTTCGTACTGGCAGATGCACTTTAATAGTGCTTCCTGAATCCCCACTGGGAGGAGGCTCAATGATCCCAAGCTCAACAGTGTTGGATTGGGTATCATCTTTATTACCCAGGAATAGGCCATTCTTCCGTACTCATTTCTGTTGTCAGAAGGCTGCAACAATAATGAGGCAGAGTATCAGGCCCACATCAATGGCCTCGAGCTGGACCTCGAGATTGATGTTCCCCATTTTCATGTGAAAGGGGATTCCGAACTAGTCATCAAGCAGATAAATAGTGACTACATCGTTAGAAATCCAGAGCTCAAACCATTTTCAGTGCACACACTCCAGCTAATGGCCCAGTTCCCATCCCTGATGGAAGTTACCGATATCCCTAGATCTCAGAACAATCATGTTGATTCCCTAGCCGGTGTGGCTGCATCACTTATAGAACCCGAGCAGGATGATCTAATTATCCATGTGGCAGATTGGAGAGTCATTGCTCCTATCTCCCTAGATGACGACGACGGCCTGCAGGTGAGCCATCTTACTGTTGGAGCCTCAATTTCAGGACCCCAAAATGTAGTGGTTGAAGTGAATCCTGACTAGAGAGATCCATTCATTGAGTATCTCAAGAATCGTAATCTTCCAGCAGATCTGGATGAGTGTGAACAAATTCAACTTTGCGAGTTGCAGTTTTCCCTCTAGGATTGCTCTAGTCATGGTAAGATCCTCTACAAATGCAGGTATGATGGTATTCTTCTCCATTGTTTCCAAGGATTTGAGATTTCATTGGTCATGTAGGAGGTTCATGTCGGTTCCTATGACACCCACCAGATTGGGACGAAGCTATCTCACCTGCTCCAGAGATTGTGGTACTTTTGGCCCTCCATGATCCATGATATAATCTAGTTCACCAATGGATTCCAAGCGTTCCAAATTCATGCTATCTTTATGCATCTTCCTCCAAATCTTCTCCACCCCACTAATTAATTTTGGACATTTTTGGTATGGGGACTTAATGTCATGGGACCATATCCACCGGAAACAGCTCGCTAGAGTAGATTCATCCTGACGACTACATATTTATTCTCTATGTGGGTAGTGGTAGTTCCACTCAAGGAGGTCAATCCCTATTTCATGGTTGACTTTTTGAGTTCTAACATAATCTATAGATTTTTTGTCCCTCATGTTGTCCTCACCGATAATGACACAAACATCTGAGTAGCTGAGCGGAAGAAGTTGTATGCTATGTACAACATCCATTCTAATCATACCTCCTTCTAACATGCGCATGAAAATGGATAGATCGAGGTGTTCAACAAAACCCCCTCTAACATTTTGAAAAAAATAGTTGTTTAGAATAACAAGAGTTGGCTGGAAAAGCTCCTTAATGCCCTCTGGGATTATCAGAAAATGATTCATAATTCCACCCAAGTGACCCCATATTCCCTAGTGTATGGAACTGAGGCCGTCCCACCCATCTATATTCAGCTTCCTTCCCTACGCATAGTTTTCTATGACCAACAGGCACCAGATAATGTAATTCAGATCCATCTGGATGAATTGGAGGCACTTTACAAGAATAGGTTTCATGCCCTGCACAATCTGGAAAGGAATCATAATAAGATAGTTGGATCCTTCAACAGGAATGTTCACCTCTTCTCTTTCCTTCAATGTGATTTGGTATTGGACCTCAGGACACTAATAATACCTGGAAGGATACTATCCATGATGGAGCCCAAATTGGAGGGACCTTTTGTTGTTCACAAGGGTTACCCCAATAGTGCATACTCACTGGTGACCATGGATGGTGAGCGTATAAATCCTCTCACTAAGGACAAATTTCTCAAGAAAAACTTTTCTTGAGCCAGCTAGTCCTATATGAACCTAAACAGCTCGGTCTATCATGACCCTAAACTATTTGGTCTCACATGACCCTAAAATTCCCAGTCCTGCATGACATTAAACTGTAAACCATCCCACTTGATGTTAAACTATATGTCATCCTTCAAGATACTAAACTACACCCTTAGTAATATGTACGGCTTGATTCCCATCCTCATGGGATACATAAAAACTCTCAAACATTTCATATTGATTCCATCTCCCAAACTATTTTCTTTGACTATTCCCCCTGGGGGGAGACCTCTTGGAGGATCCTTAATCGACGTAGTGAATGCTTCTTTGGCCCCGCTCATGTCAGGATTATGATCATCACACCTTGTGCTCCCTCCGCATTCTTCCAGTCTCCCACGTCCTCACTGCACATTGTTAAACTACCTGGACATTATGAACTATGTACAGCTTGATTCCCATCCTCATGGGATACGTAGGAACACTAGGACATTTCGTCTGTTGGACAAGCCCAAACATCATAATTCCCCCTCAGGTCGGGACACATGGTTGGTACATTATTTTTCCCCAATTCATGTTCATCTCATCTCAGTCCCACTATACTTCCCACTCCCCGGAGATGTCCATCACATTCACTGCCCTGTTTGACGTTAAAATGCATGGTCACTGCAACGCTTCACCCACTCATTTGATTGGGACTTAATCATATTTCACAACCAAAAGGACCCCTGACTAGAATGGATGCTCTACCAAAGGGATCCCCTACCACTTCGGGCCAAAGCCCTCGTGGATGTTGACCAAAAAATTGATACAAGTCATGCATTGAAAATATTTTCAGCGTTCGATGGTCATTTGTGTTCCCATTTTGGATCACACTATAAGGAGGTTGTGTTTCGGACACGATCAGTTGTTATCATTTTGCGTCGTCACCAACCCAATAGATCCCAATCATTGAGTGTGGTGGTTCATGCCTCCTGCTATATCTTTGAGTTGTGATTCCCTTCAGATGATGCCACCTATCAGACCCTTATATGATAGGGAAATCCAAATCTAACACCTTGTTTCCCACACCGAGCACAACTGGCGTGGGCTTAGGAGCTGTGAAGAGGCAATAACCGCACAAGAGGTCATATGGATACAGTTGGTTGGGATGCCCAGCCTCTGGTCCTTCGACCCCTTCAGGCCCCTGGCCCAAGTTCTCATTTAATATTGTGTGGTGCGGTACAGAATCATGTCCTCATTCACATAGGGCTATTTCTCTACACCACACATATCCCCTTGAGATGTCCCTTCCTTCATTTATCATTAGTTTCACAGGAACAGGCCCTTCCATGCTCGGCATGACCCATCATTTGAGTTTCTATCACCCTCTATATCCAAAAGGGCCCCCGAATGTCATGGATGCTTGGACCAAGGGCTCTCCTACCATTATGAGCTAACACCCTCAAGGATTGTGTGTGAAAATTTGATACAAGTACCGTGTTACAAATACGGTCAATGGTTGATGCTCAATTGTTTTCCCCAACCTTCGATCATGCCAGGATGGATGTTGTGTTGTGAATCTAGTTAACAGTTGTCATCTGCCACCATTTCCACTTTTAAACGAAGCATCTACGGTCCGATTTTGATGACCCTAAACTAATATCACCTTAATCCTCACTGCCTGACGTTAAACTGAAAACTGGTCGGGACTTTCCGTTTGAGGCCCTGCCTCAGGCCCCTTGGCCTTATCGGGCCCCTGGCCCATGTTCTCATTGTGGGTTGTATGGTGTGGTGTGGGATTATGTCCTTATTCACATAGGGTTACTCATCGTTCCATACACCTCCCTCATTGGGGTATCCTACCCCTATCTGTGTATCTTGTAGAACTATGTATAGCTTGATTCCCATCCTTATAGGATATGTAAGATCGCCCGAACGCCTAGTCTTTGGGTCCAACCTCATCTTGTCACCTTGGACTGTATTTCCCGATGGAAAGGGGTATATGGTGTGGTATGGGTTTACGCCCTCCTTTACGTTGGGTCTGTAACAACAATTCCATGTGCCTCTTTTTCCTAAGATTTCTATATCCCCTTGTTCTACACTCATCCTTTAAAACTATCTTCTTTTATGTTGATCCCCTCGACCCTCTACGACGATTCACCAATTGGCCCATGAGTACTCTGGTCTAGAAACTGGAGTGTCATATTCTACCTGGACATGTTTTCACCCAATTTTTAGGATTCGTGTTCCCCTTCATTTGGGCTTCCATTATCTTTCACATCCGAAGGGACCCCCAAATGGAATGGATCTAGGCCTAAGGGATATCCTACCCTTAAGGGCCAACATTCTCTAGGGTTTCATACAACAAGTGGATACAAGTCCTACATTGCGAATATGGTCAGTGGCCAACACTCATTTGTTTGTCCCTATTTCAGGCTAATGCGATATGGATGCTGTGTTTTGAGCATGGTCAACAGTTATCCTCCACCATTACACTATCCCCCTTAATCCCAAAATATTGATCACATGATTCACATCATTTTCCACCTCATCATGTCTAAGTAGAATTTCAACACTCCTTGCATTATCCCTCAGGGCACATTTGCATGTTAGGAGGAAAAAAGTCACGGTAAAGGCATAATTCAAGGCTCGACACTGACATGCCTTTGGTGTGTGTTCCAGGTATTTCAAAAAACTCATTCCGCCCTTGTTTCCCACACCGAGTTTGACTCACGTTGGCTTAGGGATCATGTTGAGGTTTACACCTACTTAGAAGGATTCCACCTATCCATGGTCTGAGCTCTAACACCATAAACTAAGATCCATTTTAGAACTACGTACAGCTTGATTCTAGTTCCCATGGGATACGTAGGACCACCTAGACAACTTCTCTTTGGGTCCAGCTCGAGTTCCACTAATTTATCTCATCAATTCTGCCTTCAGAACTTTAACTCCTATGGGACCGTATGGCATGGTATGTGATTATTATCCTCATTCATGTCAGGTTTGCATTAGCCTCGCCAGGTATGCCCCTTTCTAGGAGTTACCCTCTACTTCCTATCCCACGTGACATTAAACTGTATATTGTACTACACGACATAAAAAAGGATCCTTCATGAACTATGTAAAGCTTGATTCTCATTACTATGGGTTATGTAGGAACTCCTGGACATCTCGTCTTCGGGTCCAGCTCAGTGGGGGGTTATCCTCTCTTGTACCATATCCTCTAACCTTTTTTGGCCCCTTTTCCTAAGGTTTCCTACTTAGAGTCACACATGGTATGATGTGGACCTTGCCCTCATTCACATCGGGTATGCTTTATCATGTCCTGCACATTCTCTCTGGAACCACATCTCTCTTGTATATGTCTGAGCCATATGACTTTAAACTATGTTTCCTAGTCCCACAAGACTTTAAACTATTGCATATATATTGAATGATGTTAAAATACATGGTCTATCCCATCACATGACCCTAAATTGTGACATTATTGTCCTGGCTGCACGACAAAAAACAGCGCTACATTCTGGCGTCCTCACTCAAGGGGACATCATGTTTTTTATCAGTCACACACCATACCATTTGTCAATGCCTGAATACATATTGATTCTTTTGGTGATGTCAGGACTTTCTATCCTAGGATCGTTTCTTCACAAATAAATGCCATTCATTCTAATGTACAAACAAGATATATCAAATACCACATCTTTTGGGGAAAGGGCCAGACCCGTACAACCTTATTGTACCTAGCACCGGTATCCTACCATGACTTCTTTAGAACTATGTCCGGCATGATCCCCATCCTTTTGGGGTATGTAGTAACATCTGTGCACCTTGTCTTGGGCTCAGCCTAACTTTCATTTTTTGGTCCCTCAACCTGAAACCTCCCCCCAAGAAGTGCACGGTGATCCAGACCAGGTCCTCATTCACGCCGGGTCTTGTAATTACATTGCTGCATGTCTCTCATTTTCTACCATCTGTGGTCCAAGCTCTATGACCATAATGAAAGACCACTCCAAATACTTTCTGAAAGACATTAAACTGCATGACATTATCCAGAACTACATTTGGCTTGATTCCCATCCTCATGGGATATGTAAGAACGCCCAAGAATTTTTTGTCTTCGGGTCCAGCCCCAGAAATCTACAAATCTTGTCCCTCATTTTTCATCCCCTTGGCCCAAACTCATTTGGGAACATGTGGTGTGGTGAGTACCTATTAGGTTGTCATTCACGTCGGTTTTTTCAATAGCCACACCATGTGCTACCCATATCATTTCCCATCGTGGTCTGAGCTCTATGACCCAAAACTGAGATATCCCTATGGGAACTGCGCATCACGTTTGGCTATTTCACCACTCTATACACAGTCCACCAAATCAATCCTCCCTTAATGGTCCACCATAGGAACTTAAGTTGAAAGTATGCGACCCCAGGATCCTTGTCCTTGGGAAGGGACTTGACTCCCATTATCTGATACGTCTTATTGTTATATTAAAATGCATTCTAAAAAAGAACTTGAAGTGTGTAATTTTCACTGGGAAATTCCCCTCGATCCATGGCCAAGATTTGTGAGCCTGTTATATGGATCATCATCCTCTTCCACATCTGAAGGTACCCCCTTCATGGAATGTTCCCATTCCACCTTGGCACACCTACCGTCTCGGGTCAACGTACCTAAAGAACTCAGACGACATTTGTGACAGGTCATGTGTTTCAAACATGTTCAGTGGTTGACCCTCATTTGTTTGTCCCCATTCCAGGATAACACGACATGGATGTTGTGTTTCGAACATGGTCAAAAGCAATCCCCTATCGTCATGCCACCATCATTGTGGTCTAGATCTCGAGCATCATGATTCACATATTTCAACTTTCTTATGTTCAAGTGGAATTCCAACATACTCGGATTTTCTCCTCTGCACATCTAAGTGAGTTATAAAGGTAGATAAGAATCATTGGTATGTCATTCACCTAGTGTCCCATCACCCCTAACATGTGCTATCTTGTGGAATGAAAGTTCCATCACTACTCCTTGTTTCCCAAATTGAGCACAACTCACATGGGCTTATAAATTTTGGTGGGATGTGTACTGGTGCAGCAATGCCACGCGTGCCTTTCGTCATCCTGCATGACGTTACACTGTGCCCTCAGAACAATGTATGCCTTGATTCTCACCCTAATGTGGTACGTAGGAATGCCCCACCACTTTGCTTTGGGCCCAACCTAATTTTCACTTTTATTCCCTTGACCTAAAGAGATTCCTCCAGGGATACGTGGTGTGATCCAGACCAGGTCCTCATTAACATCAGGTTTATAGCTACTGCACCACATACTTCCTTATTGGGATATTCCATTTCACTACACGTCCTATCATATGACGTTAAACTACACGAGTCCATATGTCCTCAATGCATGACACTAAACTATGGTACTACCCTGAAAAATTTCAGGATACCTTATGTTAATCAGGGGATGCATCAGTTTCTTCTCCAGAGAGGATTCCCCCAACCAGTGTTGGTCTCTTACCACACTATTCCCCAATAACAACATTTGTCTTGATTCTCATCTTTATGGGATATGTAACAATGCCCAAAAATTTCACCTTGGGCCTAGCCCCATGGTCATTAACCTTCTTGGCCCCTCTTCCCCAATCACGGTCCACTCTCTATGACCATAAAATAAGATCCTACCATTTATGTAACATGACTTTAAACTGTTAACCATGGTTCAGGCAGTAAGACCATTAAACTATGTGCACCGTCTTTACCGTATGATGTAAAACTATTGGTACTTCCTGGTCCGTACCAGAGAGATCCTATTCGAAAGTATGTTTGATCCATGATCAGACCGATGTACACAATTAATGTGTTTCCACCATGGTGGAATAATTTCAAGAGTGTTGGACTCTAGTTGAACAACACGTCACTCCACTCTCCATGATTTGGGTGCCCTTTATTCAAATCCTCATCCTCTTTCTTGTCTAGAGGATCCCCCTAACAGTATGGATGCACAACCTATAGCTAACCTACTATCCTAGGACAACGTTCCAGATGACTAGTAGATGACATTTCGGGTCAGGCCCCATGTTTATAACATGATCACCGGTCAGCCCACATTTGGTATCCCAATTTCAGGCTAACACAATAAGGATGCTGTGTTTCGAACATGGTCAACAATCATTCTTAATCTTCTTGACATCAATACAGTGTTCTGAATCTTGGGTATTATGATTCAAAACATTCATTCCTCCATATTCATATTTATTCTAGCGCCCCTGCGATTACCCCATTCATGGACAAGAGCACCCTGTGAAAATGTTAATTAGACAGTTCTGAGAACTACATTCTATAGTCCGGTCTCCCCCTTCTCTTCCCGGAAATCCAGATTGGTTGTTCAAACCCTGGATGCCCGAAACATGGTCAACACACTTATTTTCAGACAGAATAACATAGATATCATCCCTTGTTTCTCATATTGGGCTCAACCCGCATGAGCATAGGGATTCATCACTAGGCATTTCACGAATATAACAGATGCGTGTAAAAACAGCACTAATAACTGTACACATGCATGCTATGGCATAAAATAATCAACGCATAAAAGTTTGTTAGAGGGTTTTTGATCTCTACATCGCCCGAGTGTCTATCCCTCCCATGGATAGGTTAATCCCGTCAACAGAAAGATACAGCTCCGCCAACCTGTGGCATGTGGCGTCCAGGATTTTTTTCCACCTATTCAGTTCCCGCTCCTCTTTGGTAGCGATAGGGCACAATTTATCAGCTGTAATCTGGGCCCGCTCTATGTCGGTCTAAATGATGGTCATCTCTTAAGAGGCTCGCTTCAGGACCTCTTCAGCCTTTTCCAGTTGGGCTTTCAATCAAAATATCAACCCCGATTTCATGTTATGGGAGGCTGAGTGCTCATTCGCTCGGACCTGCAGCCACTGAACTTTGTTGTCAGCCACCTGGAGATTCTTGATGTTCACCTCTTTCCTCCGCTGCCAGTCCACACTAAGGCCATGATCATAATCCCAAATCTTCTCCTCCATAAGATCTTAGAAGAGCATGTGAGGATGGTGGGCATCCACTCCCCCAGCAAACAGTTCATGTAGTCGCGAGTCTACCCATCTCATCTAGCCATAGTGCTTGGGGAGTGTCATCAATGAAGCTCTTGATCAGATTCCATGATCAGCGAAATACTATTTTTATGTCCTCTTCATCAGAGGTCATCTCGTCCCAGTCCGTGTGGTCGATAGCCTCATATGTGGGGAACGCCCACAAGAACTCATCAGTAGGGTCTGAATTTGGTTTTTGATCAGGCACGGCAAGACTTGTGCTATCTCATCGATCATCATCATCGGATCCCACCTCAATAATCTCAATCACAGCCCCACTGGCGGTCCCACTAGTGATCTGGAGCACCGTAATTCGGTCAATATGGATATTCGCCTCCACAGTGTGGGGAAATCTCCAGCTACAATGTCTTCCCATCCACGTTGTTCATGTGGTTATACAGGCAGTCAACATCAACGGGTGTAGAGTCTTCTCAGGCATGGCCATCAGCCGCCCTGAACCATTGGCGTGGACACAGTTTACTCCTAAACCAATAAGCTGGCTCATCCCTACATGCTTCAGGAATGAAGACTTCATCCCTATGCCTGAAGCCATACAAAAGTGGCATCTTGAATAGTGGATATATCTTAGGGTTCTCTGATAACATCTCCACCAATGAACTATGGTCTAAATGGATCACTATTAACTCCCCTATGCCTAAGTTATTATCTATCTCCTCCATTTAGGTAGCGTCCACGAGGACCCCCTTGAATCCTCCTAATGAGCCATTCAGTTTTATGTTTTGGTGTTTCTTATGTTTGGTCTGTGAAGCCCTTTTGCGAAGCAATGTTGTGGAGATCATTCACAAAGAATGTTTGTGGGGCCCTACCCCGACCTTCAAAAGAAATCTGCTAAGCACTGTCGTGGAGTCGAAGACTCACTATGCGCCACAAATCAGAAGCCCTGATTCGCGGAGAGTAAGTGCGGCGTGTGTATAGCTTCACGAATTGAGAGAACTACAAGCCAAAGTTTCAGAGGAAAGAAAGGACAAAAGAGAGGTCATCACACATTTTTATAGGCGACGACCTTCAGAGCATCGTGGTGCATCCATGTCGGGCCAAGAATCAGATCACACTCAGCTTGCACATCACCTATCGGCCTCACAAGCCATCTTCGCGAAACATCTTCGCAGAAGACCAAGAGATTTTGTCGATTGAACTTGAGACTTTGACCCTTGATTTCTAATTGGATCCAAGTCTAAGGGGGGGGGATTAGTTGATGCCAATTGTTGGGAAGAATAAGGAAAAGAGGTAATTCTCTGGTGCTTCCTCATGTAGCCCTTTCGTGGAGCCCCATGTCCACACGCCCGCTGTAGAGCAAGGAGGCAGGACCCTCCACGAAATACTTTGACGTTCGTGAGCCCACTAAGGAGAAAGGAGGCAGGATACTCCATGAATGAAATTGACTTTTGCGAGCACACCACGGAGTAAGGAGGTGGTATGCTCCGCAAAAGATTTTTACATTCGTGACCCCGCCACGAAGCAAGGAGGTGAGATCCTCCGTGAGCCGATTTGACATTTGCGACCTGCCGCAGAGCAAACTCTGGATTTTTTCTGATTGAGCTATGCTTTGTGGAACCTCATGCCTATAAATATGGGGCTCCCATCGATCCCAAAAGATGGATTATCATACCTTTCACCTTCTAAGTGCTCAAATCACGAAGCACTTCTTTCTCTATGAACCATGAACTCATTAAGGTACTTTTGATTTCCAAAGTGCCACCCCCTTTGATTTAGTTAAACCCCTCTTCTGAGAGGTATTCCTTTCGCCAATCCCACGGGCCTACATGAATGATGGAGATCCACACGAGGACTCGGGTCGTCGTAAAGTTTTTATGCTTCGTGAAACACCCTCCATGCACACATAGCCCACATGCTAAGGTAGGGTCAATGTGCTTTTCAAAGCACATTACTTCCCGACAACTTGATTCATGAGGCACCCCTGTTTCGCGAGGCATTGATTCATGAATTCTTTTCCAATTCATGAAGCTCCTCCCATATGAACCTATGCCCTATGCCTAGCCTAGGTAACTATACTTCGTGAAGCACATCCCTTTATGAATACCCTCTACTTCATGGAGCACCAGAGATTCAAAAGGCTTCTACCTATGGACCCCATTGCATTGTAACTCCTTTTGTCATGATACCCTTCAGGTTTGAAAGAAGAAACTCTAATGTCCATTGTATGATACTACCTGTTGCGTTGCTTCACCTCAAGATTCTTCGAATAGGCAAGCTAACGGCTGTTACTTCTTCGTATAGCCAAGCTAAGGTGGCCCCCCCAAATGGATTGCTCAATAACAACCCCTCACATGGAATTTCTGATGCCTCTCTTCCCCCATGGGTGGGCAGGTATCAGTTATGTAAGTCTTAGGGGTGCGGAGCGCACCCACCTCGTCTGAGCATCGGGCTGTTAAACTGGAAAGCACCATCGTCCTCATCACATGACGTTAAACTGTGACCTATATCCATGGTTTTCATGTGGGGCGCCCTGTCTTGGACATTCTTTATTCCCAGTAGTCTCCACGATAGTGAGTTCATTCCTCACATGGAATAACATCCTCTTAATCAGAGTGACATCCATCTGTGGGGAAAGGGCAACCACCCTGGTGTAAGCCACTAGCCTTTCCTGAATGAGGAAGTACCCCTACTCCTCCTCAGTTCCTTGGTGCCAAATCCCTCTCCCACTAGGCTTTGTCACCACCCAAGCCTCCATCCAGAAGTAAGTCCCAATATCCACCTCCCTGGGCTATTAACCACGCGTAAGCTTCTATTTCATCTTTGGGTCACTAAATACATGTAATCCCCACTCCACTTCCCACGAATGCACCTTTCGCGATGTGATCATCAGGTCTTTGTTGTACCTTGTTACTCAAACCGAGAAAGTCACACATGGGCTTAGAGAAAGTATAGACCATGACATCTTCTGGGAAGCCTAGAGTTTAAGCCCCAACCCATCCAGGAACTATATGGTCATTGATCCTTGACAAGGCAAGGTATGTAGGAATCCTCACTGATGTTCAAGCCCTACAACCATTGGATTTGACCCCCTTCACGTCAGTTCCCACACAATTCATGAACAATGATGTCTTTGATACTTTCCAAGGTAAGGTATATAGTATGCCTCCCTGAGGTTCTAGACCACCATCCATTGGTCTGGACCATAATCACGTAGGTTCACCAAACACCCCTTCTAAACTGTGTGGTTTTGATCCCTGACAGGGCAAGGTTTGTAGGAAGCCTCCACGAGGTTTAGTCCCACCATCTATCTGGGCCCCAAGTCCTCCTTCACATCGGTTCACCCCCGTCCTGCACGACTTTAAACTATGGACCTCAATCAGCGGTAAGTCATTTCTCCCCCAGTCAGCAGAAAGCCATTTCACCAACCCAAACTACATGTACTTTGATATTTTCCTAGGAAAGGTACATAATAAACCTTCCTGAGGTTCAAGACCAACAACCATTGGACCTCAGGTCCTCCTCCATGTCGGTTCACCAACCCCCATCCCAGAGGAACTATGCGGTTTTGATCCTTGTCTCCAAGATAGGATATTTAGGAAGCCTCTGTGTGGTTCGACCCCATCCAGTAGTAAGTCATTGTGACCCTGTCCAGTGGTAAGCCGCTGTGCCCCTAATCGATGGTAAGTTGTTGAAGTCCCCAATCGATGGTAATTCATCTTCAGATGAGCTACGTAGACTTTTATTCCATGCCATGGGGATATGTAGGAAGCCTTCATGAGGTTCAAACCCATCCCTCATGCCTCATCTTGATCTATCCCTCAATCCTATGTGTTTCGGGATAGTCATGCCCCAATCTAGAGGTTCCAATTCCTCTAAGTATCATTCATGAATCCATTATAACAGGCCACCTCTTTAGGCATCCCATCACCCTAAAGAAAAATGCAGACATTGATTACATACCATGGGGATATGTAGGAAGTCTCCCCGAGAATCAAGCCCAACATCATCATCGTCCTCGTGGTGGTTTCATCTCATTCTCCATCCACATCACTTAATCATCTACCATCCATCATGATTCTTACCCGAGAAGCCACATCCCAGTGAGATCAGGTCAACAAACCCTTCTTGCACAGTGTACTATCCAGGGGCTATACTTATCTGATCCACTCTATTCATTGTTCTGATCAGTCCAATCCATCTCCACTGGATGATAAACATGCGGCATGACCCATCTTAAGCATGAGAAGCTGAGCGAAACCTATGATACATTTTTATGGCATAAAATTCCTCGCCTTCGATGTGGGATGCCTCGTGCTTCCGCACCCTTGATATACCCTATAACAAAGGAAAGAAACCTTAACGTTCCATTGTTCCAGCGTCAAAACACACCAGTGATGTCCAACGTGACTACTCCCCTGACCAAATGTTGATGTCCTACCCAGACCCTCTAGAATATCCCAATAGAATCATTGTAATTAACTAGTGTCCATGAAGATATGGCACTAGGATTATTTTCATGAAAAATGTCATAAATCTATAAGGGAGATTCATACTATGTGACAAGTTCTGAGGAGGAATCCTTATAAGTAAGAACCAACATCTCATTGTCCCGTTACGATCAAGGAGAAAATTTCCCTAAGCTAGGAACTAATGCTTTCCACCTTTAGAAAGTGGGAATGCGAAAAAAAAACAGATCTGCCTTCCTTGAACATGACGGATAGGCTCGCCTTGGTGAAATCATCATAAACAGACTTGAAGAATCATCATAGGGAAGAAATTGAAGCCATGTGTAATTTTTTAGGTTTGTGCACAAGGCTGGCATCCTAATCGAATACCCTTACATCCCCAATGCGAAATATTCAAACCTAGTGATCCATAAATATATAAGGGAGGTAAAAATATGTTTCTATCCTTCTGCATAACGTTGTGATCTATGAATAATTCTATTATGTTCTCAATGTTACTTAGAAACACCCTCTTTAATGGTATAAATATTTCACTCCACTGCAAAATCAATTGAATATATAATGATGATCCCCCCTTCTTCATTGAGATCATCTGGAAGTCAAAACATTGATCTATTGTGTCCAACACAACTATTTCACAATATAATGAAATCCATGTAACCCTCAAGGTATATGATCATTTGTTACAGGACAAATTGAAGTACCCCTTCACAAGGGGCCAATGGGGATTGACCCTCACCTATTTATTTTATGACTAAAGAAATTATGATCAAAAGACCCATATTGCACACATCTCTGGGTCTAATGAACACCCTCCTAATATGTGTACACCTCCAATATTGTACACATCCTCTCCCTGAAGCTTCATGGATTTCATTTACTCCAAATCACCATGTTCGAGCCCCTCTTCCATACAACCACCCTCTTTTTCACTCCCCTCATCCACATATCCCTACATGCTTGTGCCTTGTGATTTCTTAGTCCCTCACAACTCGTCCAAAATTCATTTTCCCTACCTATTTCATATCAACATATGTTTGATAATTATATATTCTTTTCATCATAATGATGTTAACCTGGACATCATGAGTGACCATTCCTTCACACTATTTACACGTGAAATTTCTAAATTTATTCCCCTCCCAAGGGTCTATGTTCAACACTTATGTAAGTCCAAGGGGTGGGGGTGAGTCACCCACATCTGAGATGCATGATGTAAAACTCTCTTACACAAAACGTCCTCAAAGCATGTCATTGAACAATCATTTCACCATTTGTGGAAATCCTAGAAATCCCATTTTATGCGTGACATGGAATGTGATCCTCCTAATATGGAGTAAAACCATTTTCACAAGATTAGATAAGGAATGAACAATGGGAACGTCCCACTTTTCCCACTCTCAATCCAACATCTTTCTCCCTTTGAGATTTGTTTCCTTGTTATCTTCAAGTACATTCCAAGTGAATGACCCAGATCACACTTGGTAGCATTATCTATGTATGAATGAAATTTAACAAGATATTAATTTAATATAATAAGTTTTTACATTCACATAATGAAGTCTTTATCGGTCATCTCACATGAATAAGTCCCACACCATCTATCGTTGGCACATCACCCACAACATGACAATGAGAACTATTTCTTCCTCTTGTTTCAAAAACTGAGCATGAATCATATAGGATTATTGGTTAGTAACATATATGAAACAAAATAATCTTCTTTTGGACACATCCATCATAAGTCCCATCATGTCCAATGAGAAATCTTCCAGGTGGAAGCCACATCATTCCCTATATTCTCTGAAGCTTCCAAATATAATCCAAAACCATATGCTCCACATACATTGGGCTTCCATCATTGGTGTATACCCTAATTCCTATTCTAGAACTATGTGGACATTAATTCCCAACTAAATTAGTTATGTAGGAAACCGTATTGATGATCAATCCAAAAAACCCTAATAATCCATAAATTACATCCACTCCACCCAACACTTCATCGACATTGATCCCGATTTTTACCCGGGCTGCCACATCTTTGTGAGATCATTCCACTAAGCTGGGTATTTTGTACAAGTAATC
This sequence comes from Viscum album, assembly GCA_963277665.1. Lineage (NCBI taxonomy): Eukaryota > Viridiplantae > Streptophyta > Magnoliopsida > Santalales > Viscaceae > Viscum > Viscum album. Next base: position 251,714,165 of record OY728139.1, read on the forward strand.
CTTATCCATTTTATTGATACTCCTTGCTTCACTTAGGTATCTTTTATACATAATCCCTACTCAATCCAGACAATCCATCAAAAAGAAATCATCTTATAAAGGGAATCCCCCATGAGTCATCCCCACACATTCCATCAATATAAATGGGTTTTGATCATAGTATTATAAATATGATATGTAGTATTCCACCAAGAGGTTCAATCTTGACCAATGGTAAACCATGTATTTCCACTCCTTGTGAAGAACCTCCCTTATCCACCTCCAAAGGTGTTCAGTTCATCCTTCAATGAGTTATATCATCCCATCATGGGACACAACACCCTAGGTATGCTCTCATAGGGCATTCAAACCTATCTATTTAGTAAATATTATTGCTTATCTCTTAGGGGTGTACCCTCTTGATCCACATCTAGTGGTTCCCCAATTATACTTCATTGTGTGACACCTCCACATTATAGGACACACCTCTTTGGATGTGAGTTCACAAGAATTTGTATCCCCCATGTAGTGAACCATTCAGGTTCTATCTCCAAAGGACACACTTTCTTGATCCTCCTCCAATGGGCATCCTGATCACCCTCACTTCATCTCATCAAGATGTTTAAATCATGATCCATCACACTACTTCCTCATGTTAATTATGGGATGTCTATGAAAAAATAGGATGGCATGCCTTCAACATTAGATTCCTCGTGATTGACATGGGATGCCTTGGGATCTATGCTTGAGATACCTCAATGAGATGCCCCCTTATGAGGAATAATACATATGACCAATGTTATAACATTCTTATGTTCTAGTGATTCCTATTTTTACTAATCCCTTAACCAAATACTATTTCCCTATCAAGACCCCTTCGAATCATCATAAAGAATTAGCATAATTAACCACCATATACAAAAATATATGGAATCTATAATGAGGTTCATGATCACGTCATAATCTTTGAGGGAGACTTGGAGTAGGAAATTAGTAACAAGTATGAATCCATGGAATGAGGAACTAACATCAAGCCATTTCAATCAAGTTTTAGATATCCCCAATAATGGGATGAATTCCTCCCAACTTTGGAAATGAAGAATTCATAGTAAAATGCATGTCAGCAGACATTAACATGCAAGGTGATGCATCGCGGTATAAATTTCAAAAACATAAATGGTGAAGCTAGTGTGAATACCTTATCCTAAACAATGATACTAGTAATGTTCACGAAATTAGTAGATAATCATGTCACTTGATATAGTTATCTAGTGCTAGGAAATGCAATAAAAATAGTGGGATTGACATTGAACTCACCATAGATTTGGGATGTTGAACCTTGATCTTTGAAGGATGTGACATTGTCAAATTAGATATCTCTCTCAAGCCATGGAATCTTAGTCAATGTTGGGGAATTGGTCATTGATTTACATGTATCTGTATAGACTCCTGAACCTCTATTCTTTGAATGACCCATGATGTAAGAAAATGTTCACCCAATGTCCCCTAATATAGGGGCATGATAAATGTTGATGTTGTAATTCCACATGACCCTATCACCAAGATGATGTCCACTACACCATCAGCTTCTAGGTTTCAGTGCCCTATCTCATCCTATGAAATCTTCTATAGAAGGTTGGTTGACAACCTTATACAATAGTACAATTATTAGGGATTAATTCCTTAAAGGGATATATCTATCAGACCTATAGGCTTCAATTAATGGATAACACTACTGTTGGCGCCAAAAATGTGGCCCGAAAGGAAGGAACGAAAAAGACAGCCGGCGCGCTGCCTCGCGAAGCACAGCCGCGAAGCACAGCCGCGAAGCCCCGCCACGAAGCGCCCCAACCACGGCGACCCCGCGAAGCTCCGGAGGCGGTAATCCTCTGCGAACCCGTTTGACGTTCGCGAGCTGCCGCGAAGCTCCGGAGGCGGTAATCCTCCGCGAACCCGTTTGAAGTTCGCGAGCCGCCGCGAAGCACCGGAGGCGGCGCGCGAGACCTGCTTCGCGGCGCCCCGTCCCTATAAATACTCGACTCCCCCTGAGTCCCGAGGACGGACAATCCGACCCTTCGGCTTCTCCTCTCCCGAATCGCGAAGCACGCTTTGCCCCGGGAATCATGACCTCCGCGAGGTATTTCTACTTCGCAAGACAACTCTGATTTGTTTCGTTTTGAGCCCCTCTTCCGAGAGGGATGCCCTTCGCGAAGCTCAAGGGCGTTCGCAAAGGAAGGGGATTCCCAAGGGAACCCGGGCAGCCGCGGAGCACTTGTGCTTCGCGAAACACCCAACCCATACGAGTAATCCCTATACTAAGGCAGGATTGCTCCACGTCACGAAGTACATTGCTTGGCAGGACCCTACTTCGCGAACCATTCCTTCTTCGCAAGGCAGTGCTCCGCGAACACTGTTCCACTTCGCGAAGCACCTCCCACTCCCACCTATGCCCCATACTAAGACAAGGCACCCCACTTCGCACATCACACTCCTCTGCTTAGCGATTCCTCTTTCCGTGCGACCCTCCAGGTTTGCACGATGTGATTTCAAAGTCCCATGGACAACACCTCCCATAGCGTTGCTTCGCCTAATGCTTCTTCGCATAGGCACGCTAATGGATATTGCTTCTTTGCATAGCCACGCTAACGTAGACCCCTCGATGGTTTGTCCCACGACCCCCCTTTACCATGGCCTTACCGGAACCTTCCCTTCCCCAAGGACTAGAGGGTACCGGTTATGTAAGCCCTAGGGGTGTGGAGTGAACCCACCTCGTCCGAGCTGCAGGACGTTAAACTTCCAAGCACCACGTCCTCAACACATGACGTTAAACTGTGACCCAACCTTGTCTCCCTCACGAAGGGTCCCCCCAGCTCGAACATTCATTACACCACTCGTCTCCATGGGAATGGAACTCTTCCGCACATGGAATGAGATCCTCCTTGTTGGAGTGGTGTATGTTCGCAGGGGAAGGGCTGCCTCAGAGCGTAAGCCCCTAACCTTTGGTATGGATGATTGCACCCGTGCATCTCTGTACTTCCCCACTACCAAGGTCAGTGGGGGACGTGATAGGGAACGAGGCACCCCCCTCTGGGCCTCCATCCTGGAGTAAGTCCCAACACCATGGGCCGCCCAACGCGTAAGCCCCTCTTCGCTTCTCACGGACGCACCCTTCGCGACGTGATCGTCAGGTCCATGCAACCTCTTATTTCTCACACCGAGCATGACTCACGTGGGCTTAGAGTGAGCACCGACCCTGACAAACCCCTTCTGAACTACGAGGTCTTTGATCCATGTCAAGACATGGTACGTAGGAAGCCTCTACGAGGTTCAAGCCCGCCCGTCTTTCACGTTGGGTTTCACCTACGTCCAGCACGACGTTAAACTGCAATTCCGGTCCAGTGGTAAGCCATTGCGACCCACCCCTCCTGAACTACGAGGTCTTTGATCCATGTCAAGGCATGGTACGTAGGAAGCCTCTACGAGGTTCAAGCCCACCACCCAGTGGACCAAGGTCTACTTTCAGGTCGGTTTACCGGTGAAATACACTTGAACTACGAGGTCTTTGATCCATGTCAAGGCATGGTACGTAGGAAGCCTCCACGAGGTTCAATCCCACCCGTCGCTCATTCACGTCGGGTCCCATTCCAGTCCAGCGGTAAGCCGTTGTGACCACCTGAACTACGAGGTCTTTGATCCATGTCAAGGCATGGTACGTAGGAAGCCTCCACGAGGTTCAAGCCCACCCATCGTTTATTCACATCAGGGTTCACTATCGTCCCGCATGACGTTAAACTGTATTCTCCGAACTACGAGGTCTTTGATCCGTGTCAAGGCATGGTACGTAGGAAGCCTTTATGAGGTTCAAGCCCACCACCCATTGGACCAAGGTCCACTTTCATGTCGGTTCACCGACAAAACCCTTTTTAACTACGAGGTCTTTGATCCATGTCAAGGCATGGTACGTAGGAAGCCTCCACGAGGTTCAAGCCCACCCATCACCCAATTCACATCGTGTTCTACCTATGTCCAGCATGACGTTAAACTACAATCTGGTCCAGTGGTAAGCCATTGCGACCCAACCATTTGAACTACGAGGACTTTGATCCATGTCAAGGCATGGTACGTAGGAATCCTCCCAGAGGTTCAAGCCCAACTCCCCTCGGACCAAGGTCCAGCTTCACGTCGGTTTACCGGCACCATCCCGAACTACGCGGACTTTGATTCCCTGCCACGGGGATACGTAGGAATCCTCTTCAAGGCTCAAGCCCAACTTCACTGTCGCCCCCATGCGATGGTCCCATTTCACTCTCATCCGTCTCCGCTAGACGTTAAACTCGCGGCATACCCTGTGTTGAACACGGGAAGCTGAGGAAAACCTCAGATACGTGTCTATGACATGTAATTCCCCGCGCTCGATGTGGGATGCCTCGGGTTTGCAGGGGTTGGGGAAGGCTTGTGATCAAGGATAACAGACAGACATGCAAGGTACCCCAGCATCCAGACACGCTACTGATGCCTCAAACGTGACTACTCCCCTGACCGAAGGTTGCTGCCCTGACTGGACCCTTTGGAATGTCCCGACAGAAGCAGTGTAATTAACCGGCGTCCATGAAAACCTGGCACTGGGAAGAGTTTCATGAACTACGTATTAAATCTATGAGGGAGACCCGGACTAGGTGACGAGTTCTGAGGAGGAATCCACGGAAGGAAGAACCGACATCCCATCATCCCATTTTGATCAAGGAGCAGACGTACCTGAACAAGGAACGAATGTCACCCGCCTTTGGAAATCGGGAATGCGGGGCAACAAAGCCGCGCGTCCCCCCTGACGGACGGATGCGCGCGCGCCCCGGCGAAAGCGTCGGAAACAGAAATGGTGAACCCGACGTGAAATTCTTCTCCTCAGCATGGAGATTAGTAGCGTTCGAGAAACCAGTAGATTGACGTGTCACCAGATCCAGATATCCGTTGCCTGGTCCCGCCAAGCAAATAGCGGGCCTGTCGTGAAACTCACCGGCAGTCGGGGTAGTAGAACGTGGGGCACTCCGTTCTGTAGCGTGTTGGCATTGATCCTTCTCACAGACATGGAGGATGGAAGAACGCTGGGGCACTGGCCGTCAATCCTTTTCCCCTCAGTAATGATGAGTTGATCCCTTCGTTTTCCAAGAACCAGGTTTCTATTTCAGAGATGCGGTCACCATCCGCTCCTTGCCCGCGCAGGGGCAGGGGCAACACCACGACGGCCACTCCACATGGCTCCACTATCGCCATGATGGCTGCCACGTCACGGGATATGGGACGTTCACGTCCCCTTTCCCCATCAGAGGTCATCCAACGAAGGGTGATCAATAGCCTCGTGCGCAGGTATGAGGAACAATGGGTCATCCCGACCAGGGATATGGCCCGCTTGGACCTGGAGGCCTCCAGGCCCCGCCATCAACACCGCCCTAACAAGCCGCGCAGGGAGCCCCTGCTCCCCACCCAGACATTCAACCGTTTCGGGAGCCTATCTCCGGAACGCCTTGACGACTCTTCGCCTTACGCTGAAGAGGCAGGCGCTGTCCGGCTCAGTCCGCTCAAGGCCCCGACCCGGGGCCCCCAGGCAAGAGCTCCCGTCTGGCCACGTCAGCGCCGCCATCCGGCCCCGCAGGAAGAGCAGGCAGACTACGTCCCTGCACCACCTGCACCGGCCCGCCTGACCCGACGTTAGCGCCGGGCCCGGGCTGAGGACGCTCGCCTAGGCGCATCCACGTCGACAGCTACAGTGGCCCGAGCCACCGCCGACGTACATTATGAAGCCCCCACGTACATTGAGCAGGGGCACCCCTTCGCCCAACCAAGATTGAGACCCCAACCGCCCCATGGGCAGGCTGGGTTGACTCTTCGAGTTGCAGGCCCCAGTGATGATCGCCGCGAGCTAACCCGCGGTGATGCCGCCCCGTACGGAGGTCCTCCCCGTACCACTACTCCACAGAGCGTGGGCCTTCCCCGCTCTGAGGTTCGTCATGGAGGCATGCCTCATGCTGCCCACATCCTGCAGGAAGACCTGCCCCGTGGCAGTGATGCTCAGCGCGGAAACATTTCCCGCGCCCGCTGTACAGGGTATGGAGTCAATCCTTCTGAAGGCACCGTCCATCTGGTCCTTCTTCAATGTGGGGGTCCCCCCTACGTCCTCTCTGCGACTGGCGAAGGTCCTCCTCGCCCCAGCAACTCAAGGAGTGAAGGTCAGCCTCGCTCCACTCGCATCGACCATGGAAGCCTTCCCCATGCTCCTGCCAGTTCCAACAGAGGCCCCGCCCACATGGGTACTGTTCATGGAGGTCCTCCCCATGTACCCTTTGACATTTGCCCTGGTGCCCCTCGCACCCCGGCTGTCTCGAGTGGGGGCCCTCTCCGCCACGGCGCCAGCGCCGCCCCAAGGCTGCTTGATAGGGGTCAACCCTGTCCCGAAGAGCCACCCAGGGGCAGAAGAGCGGGTCGTCGCCGCCACAAGAAGAATCCTGGGAAGGCATAGGGGGAGATCAAACCTGCCCGCTTCTCCGATTCGGAAGCGGAATGCGATTCAGCGATGGAACCTTCTCCCAGCTCCTCCGTATCAAGGACTGGGGTAGGAACCAGACGCGTCAGCCTCGTTCTCCCAGAATTTGAGGTCCACCGGATTCCCGTCTCTCTCCGCAGGTACATCCAGGAGGAAGAAATCCTGGGAATTCCGCAGGTTTCGACCGCGCAGTCACCGCCATCGTCACCCGAAGCGCCCTCTACCTCTACTCGGTATCACGAGGAGCTGTTTTGGGGATCAACGGCGGTAGATCCACGACATGACCGGACACCGGTAATGGCAATTCCCGTACCCGAAGCAGTGGCTGTTATCCCGTCCTATCGTGACATTGTGGTCAGGTCACCTCGCTCTTCAGAGGAAGGCCCAGAATTCGGTGGCTAGTCTACTCGCTCGTCGTATTCTCCACCGCCGAGTTTGCTATCCCAGAGGTCCGCCTCAGTACCGCTACCGGTCCCTCAGCCACCCCCGGTTGATGAGTGGGGAAATGTAGGGCTGAACCCTGAGGATGAACCCAGGAGCTTCTGGAGTATTCTTGCAGCGGACTACTTCCCAGAGAAGTTCTGGCCCACGGCGGCGCTGAATTTCCGCGTACCCGAGTCGCTTACCCCTGAAGAAGTGGGATGCTTTTGTCGAACCCTGTGGGCGACGCACTTCCGCCTCTTCTGTGAACGGGTAGTATACCCCAGGAGTCGAGAGCACTTTGAGGAGATTGGAAAAATGTGCCTCCTAATTGATGCGGCGACGCTCCTTGTGGCCCAGCACCCCGAGTCGCCCGGTCACCAGAGTGCCCTCCAACGAAAATGCGTTCAGAGTTTCAAGTCACTCCGCAAGATCGTCAGGGAAGCCACCCCCCATGTGCAAGTCTGTGGTTGGGGACTCTATGCCGCTCTCCTCTTCGACCCTATCTGACGAAATCCCGATTCGCTATGCGACATTGAGGATATGCCCTCAAGAGGGGTCACAGTCCACATGGCCGACGTTGTGGATAAGGAAGATGAGCTTGAGTTCCTTGATGGGGACTTACCATCTGAGGGCGTACCGCCGCTTCTTGACCCGTCAGGGAGAGTTACCCGTCATCAGAGGAACCTGCTAGGCCTCCCCGTACCCACCGAGTCGCTGGCACTCGGTCGAAGCACTGGCAAGGGTAAGGAGCACGTCGGAATAGTCAAGCACTCCGACCCGTCCGCCTCTGTGCAGAAAACGGACGAAGATCCTGAGAAGGCCACGTTGTGCCAGCAGCTTGCTGAGCAGAAGAGGCTGGTCGACGAACTCTTGGCTGAACGGGCCGCAGAGCGACGACCCGACTATGGTAATCCCAGGCCTGGGCAGCAGAGGCAGGAACAATTTCCCCCCGGTGAGATGCCTCCGGGCAACCCTGATCATGCTACTGCCGTGGACAGGGCGGAAGCCGGAACATATGGCAAGAGGGCGCGATATGTCTCGGCAAACCCCCCTGAGAGACGGGGCAATCTGAAGAATCCAACCCGGGTTCCCCCAGTCGCCCAGCAGGTTGTCCAGCCAGTTGACCCGCGAGCGGCCGAAGCCGTCTACCGTGTTGAAGAACCTGGCAATGCGCTTGTGGTTAGGGATCCCCGTCAAGACAGGGACCCCCACCCGGAGGACCTTATTGCGGCACTCACAGCCCGCCTCGAGGCGTTGGAAACACGGCAGGTGGCGGTCCCACCGGATGGCAAGCCTTATCCTGCGTGGGTGGATGATATGCCCGTGCCTCCGGGTTTTGGGAACCCCACTTTCTCGCCTTTTAACAGGACAGGGGACCCACCCCAGCACTTGGCTCATTTCTCTTCCAGGTGTGGCCCCATACTGGGGACCCCGGCTCAGCAAGAAGCCGCCAAGCTCCGATGTTTCGTACAGACATTGGAAGGTCCGGCATTCGTCTGGTACAGCCAGCTCCCTAACGGATCAGTGACCGGTTGGGAGGATCTTCGCCGGCAGTTCTTATACCAGTTCAGCTCCACCACGCGAAAGACCAGCATTGCGGACCTCTTCAAGTGCAAACAGAGGCCTGATGAGCGGGTTGCGGACTTCATCGCCCGGTGAAAAGGACTTACGTATTCCCTCGATATGCCACTGACTCAGGAGCAATTACTGACGATGTGTGTGGGGAACGTCAAGACAGAGCTGGTACCCTCCTTGATTACCCAGAACTACCCTGGAGGGTTCAGAGATTTCTCGGATAAGGCCCAGCGCCTCGAGGAGGCCCTGCAACAGGCTAGTCAGGTACGTTTGCTGCCCCCTATGATCCCAGCCAGGAGGGCCGCCAGGGATGAACCCGCCGCGGTGGATCAAATAGAAGCCCCGAGGTAGCTGGAATTTCTACCAGCGGCACCACCCCTGCAACCCCGCAGAGGTCCTCCACCTCAAGCACAGGCTCCTGCCCAGCAGCGACCGCCTCAGAACCGACAGGTTCCCCCGCGCAATGCGCCGCCGCCACCTAGGCGAGACAACCAGGCGCCGCCCCCTCGGCAGGACCCTCCGGTCCCTCAACAGGACCAGGCCCCCAGGGCTCCTTACCCGGAAATAAAGTACCATACCTATTCGTTCAACGAAAATCAGGTCCCTGGCTACTTCCGAAGTGCTCTAGAGCAAGGGATCGTGCGTCTGCCTGAGTGCAGGAGGCCGGCAGAGGCGCATCTCACTGATCACCCCAACTACTGCCCTTATCATCGGATCCTAGGGCACACCCTCAAGCGATGCTATGTGTTTAAAGACTGGCTTTAGGACCAGGTCAACCAAAACATAGTCAAGTTGGGCCCAGCGCCAGCGCAAGTGGCAGGCGTCTTTGCGGGATCAGAAATCGGCAGCGACGGCGAAGGTGAGTGGTAGCAGGTCCCTAGTCGCGGGTCCCAGAAATACGACAACTGGATGGCTCTAAAAACTGTCGTCCGTGCCCAGGGTATCATCCGGGCACGTCTGAAGCAGTCGGAACCTTCAGAAGAAGTAGCCGGTGCCTCAGCATCGTCTTCACAGTCGACCTCTGCCCAAAAGGGCAAGCAGCGGCGACGCAAGAAGAAGCAACGTGCACCGCCAGTGCCGTCGTTATCCCGCACTCTCGGCGACTTTATGCCTCCCGAAATGGGCATTCCTCCCAGAATCCGCCCAGCGGTGGATGACTCTTCGAGCGACAGTCAAGGGTACGCATCGGTTAACACCGTGGAGCTGGTAAAGCCCTATATGACCCCCGACGAGGGGGAACCCCAGGCAGACCTCCCCAACGTTTCCAGCCGATGTCAACGTCGGCGGAATCGCAATCGCGCCAGTAAGCGAGGTACGTCAGCGGGCACTTGTGACCAAGCCGTGCACGCTACCGAGACCAGGCAGCAGGCTCAGCGCAGATCTCAGCACGTGAAAACCCATCCAGCACCCTCGGCTCTACCTCCACCGCCGTTCATGTTGCTGGATCAGGGAGATCCGCCTCGTTCGTATCACAGCCAGTCTTGCCCGGCGACAGGCCAGCCTCCGCTGTCCGATCATAGTCCGACGACTACTCTTCAGGCTTCTACTGGTAGGCAGAAAGATGTACCCAGTACTAGTTACTCGCCGGTTCAGCCAGCCGGACCCGCTGTGCATCCAAATGCCGAACGACCTCCTGTAAGCAGAGGTTCGTGCTTGGCACGAAAGTACGATGTTCTGAAGCATCTGGCCGGCATCCCGGTGAGGCTTTCCATCCTCGAGGCCCTTCTCCTGTCATCTGAAATGCGCGAGGCACTTGCTGAGGCCCTAAGGAGCCCCCTCCAGTTTGAGACGGAAGTGGCAGCTGCAGAAGCCCTCCATACCGAGACGATTGAAAACGCCGAATGTCAGGCGGTTATGTCGTTCTCCGGCGAAGATGAGGACCCCCCTATACAGGGACACATTCGCCCACTGTATATCACTGGCCACTTCAACGGTGTGGAAGTCCGTCGATGCCTCGTTGACACGGGTTCTGGAATCAACTTAATTTCGACCCGGACGCTGCGAAAGATGGTTCTGTCCGAAGGTGATTTGACTCCCTCTGACCTCAGGATCCAGGGGTACGACAGGACAGAGCAAACCCCAGTCGGAAAGATCCTCCTGAAGACCCAGTTCGGTGGCTTAATTGCCAGCACCGAGTTCATGGTTGTTTCTCAGGACACCACCTACAACGCATTGATGGGTAGGCCATGGCTCCATCTGCATGCAGCGGTCCCCTCGTCGTATCACCAGTGTCTTAAGTACTCGCTCAACGGTCGAGTAGGCGTGCTCCAAGCAGACGCGTCCCCTTTCGCTTCTTGTGAGGCCCTCTATCTGGATGCGGGTTATTACAAAAGTAAGGACAAGCAAATCCTGGTAAGCGAGGATGAGCCTGCCCCGATCACAAGTGATCTCTGGGCAAGCATGGACGACGCCTACATCCTCCCGATCCACCGGTTGGAGGCCACGACCCCCGACATGGGACAATGTTTTGTTGTTTCGGGTACGCAAGGAAGGCATGTTCTTGTGTCCAAGCGACGGTGGAAAATCACCTCGTACTCCTACATCAACCAGGCTCGGGTCATCCCGGAACCTCCTACCCCTGTACGGTACCGGGACGTCAAGCTAATGACAACGGCGGTGCGCCATACGTGTCTCTTTCGCCGGGATGAAATTAACCGACTCAGGCCGACACGTCACCACTGCTTTGATATCATCAAGCGTGGACCCTTAGGCCGAAGGCCAGATGGGATCGGATCAAATGCATTCATTGCTATGGTCTCAACGACAAGTGAGTCTCCTGATGTGATGACCATTGCTGCCCAAGACGGCACCAGCTGCCCCTCGGGTTTTGAGAGCCCAGAAGTATCTTCCGTCGCGGGAAGTTCCCCCATGGCTGGGGAGGAAGTCTTGGAGGATGCTCCCCCAGCCTTTGAAGAAGGCGTCTCTACCACGGTTGATGAACTGGTACAGGTGAACCTTGGTAGCGAGGCAGATCCAAGACCCACATTGATCAGTGCGACCATGTCCCTCGAGGAGCGGCAGCAGTATGTAGACTTCCTCAAACAGCACCGCGATGTGTTTGCCTGGAGTTACGATGAGATGCCAGGGCTGGATCCCCAAGTGGCCGTCCACCGTCTGGGTCTCCCGGCAAAACACCGTGGGTTCAAGCAGCCTCCCAGGAAAATGCACCCTTCTCATGGTGCTTTGGTTGAGGCCGAAGTTGACAAGCTTATCAAAGACAACTTCATTAAGGAGGTCCAGTACCCCAAATGGCTCGCCAACATTGTGCCGGTTAGGAAGAATAATGGACATATCAGAGTCTGCATCGACTTCCGCAATCTCAATCGCCACTCCCCAAAGGATGACTTCCCACTCCCAGTGACGGAGTTGTTGATTGACGCTATGACCGGGTTCCAAGCCCTCTCTTTCATGGACAGGTATTCCGGGTATAACCAGATCCTGATGGCCCCCGAAGACGAGGAGTCCACTTCCTTCAAGGCTCCCCAGGGTACCTTTTTCTACCGGGTAATTCCATTCGGTTTAAAAAATGCAGGTGCCACTTATCAGAGGGCCATGCATCGCATATTCAAACCGATCCTCGGGACATTGGTGAAATGCTACGTGGATGACCTTGTAGTCAAATCATGCCAGCGCTAGGACCATCTCAAAGACCTTGAGAAAGTGTTCGGTTTCCTCTGTTCCCGTCACCTGAAGATGAACCCGCTGAAGTGTGCCTTCGGAGTCACCTCCGGGAAGTTTCTGGGCTTCGTTGTCAGATACCGAGCTATCGAGATCGACCCGGAGAAGATCAAGGCCATCAGCCAAATGCCTCCCCCGAGCAACATTCAGGAGCTTCGAGGCCTGCAAGGACACTTAGCCTATATACGCTGATTCATTGCGAATTTGGCCGGCAAGTGTAAGCCCTTTTCCCGGATCATGAATAAAGACGCTGCCTACGAATGGGATGAGGAGTGTCGGGCCGCCTTCGAGGAAATCAAGCAGTATCTGCTCCAACCTTCGGTCTTGATGCCACCCGTCTCCGGAAAGCCGCTGGTCCTTTATCTGACCGCCCTGGAGAGATCCCTCGGTGCGCTGCTCGCCCAGAAGAATAACGAGGGCACTGAGAATAGTCTCTACTACCTCAGTCGCATGCTTCTCGATACGGAGGTCAGATACTCCCCTATCGAAAAGAGATGCCTTGCGCTCGTCTTCGCTGTGCAGAAGTTGCGGCACTACCTACAACACCATGAGGTACAATTGATCTCTCGGGTAGATCCGCTGAAGTACATCCTGAACCTCCCCATGCTGACTGGCCGACTAGCACGGTGGGCGGTGATTCTCCAGCAGTTTGATATCAGGTTTATACCTCAGAAGGCCATTAAGGGACAGGCATTGGCAGACTTTTTAGCTTCTCATCCAACCTCCGCGGATCAATCCCTGGACCTGGATTTTCCCGACGAGACGATCCTCTCAGTCGATCATGCTGCCCCATGTTGGCAAATGCATTTCGACGGCGCCTCCCGGATCCCCACCGGTAGAAGACTCAACGACCCCAAGCTCAACAGAGTGGGTCTGGGTATTGTTTTTATTACCCCGGCGCAAGTCGTCCTGCCGTACTCGTTCCTACTGTCAGAAGGTTGTACGAACAACGATGCAGAGTACCAGGCTCTCATCACCGGCCTCGAGTTGGCCCTTGAGATCCATGTTCCCCATCTACATGTGAAGGGGGATTCCGAGCTGGTAATCAGACCGGTTAATGGCGACTACGTCATCAGGAAGCCAGAGCTTGCACCGTTGCTGGAGTACACCCTCCTCCTAATGGCCCAGTTCTCGTCTCGGCCAGAGGTTACCCATGTCCCGCGGTCGTAGAACGGCCATGCGGACGCCCTGGCTGGTTTAGCCGCGTCGCTCGCAGAACCCGAGCAAGATGATTTGGTCATACACGTGGCCCACCGGAGAGTCATTGCTCCCGTCACCCAAGAGGACTGTGATAGGCTGCGGGTAAGTCATCTCACCGCCGGACCCTCCATATCGGGAGTCCCGGGTTCGTCAGACGCAGTGGTTGAAACCACCCCCGACTGGAGAGCACCTTTTGTCGAGTATCTCCAAAATGGTCAGCTCCCGGACGATCGGGCCGAACGCGAGCGAATCCGACGCCGCGCACTGCAATTTACCCTCCAGAGCGGCCCCAGTCTTGAGCAGATCCTCTATAAATGGAGTTTCGATGGTGTCCTCCTCCGTTTCATCCAGGGAGTAGAGATACCTCAAGTTATGCAAGAGGTTCACGCCGGTTCCTATGGCGCCCATCAAGCTGGGCCGAGGCTGTCCCAGCAAATCCGGAGGTTAGGGTACTTCTAGCCCTCCATGATCCACGATTGTATTGGATACGCCAATAGATGCCACGCATGCCAAGTACACACCAACTTCTTGCATCGGCCGCCAGAACCCCTCCACCCCACCAAGCACTCTTGGACATTTGCGGTATGGGGACTTGATGTTGTGGGACCGTATCCGCTGGCAACAGCCCTCCAGTGTAGGTTCATCCTGACTGCTACAGATTTCTTCTCCAAGTGGGCAGAAGCAGTTCCGCTCAAAGAGGTCAAGGCCCATTCCATCGTTGACTTTGTGAGCTCCAACATTATCCACCGGTTTGGAGTCCCTCACGTCGTCCTCACTGACAACGGCAACAACTTCCGAGCAGCTTAATTGAAGAAATTTTACGCTAAGTACGACATCTGGTCGAACCATACCTCCCGCTACCACGCGTAGGCGAACGGACAGATCGAGGAGTTCAACAAGACCCTCTCTAACATTCTGCAGAAGATGGTTGGTCAGAACAATAAGGGTTGGCCGGAAAAGCTTTCCAACGCCCTCTGGGCTTACCGGACGACGACTCGCAACTCTACCCAGGTGACCCCATATTCCCTGGTGTATGGAGCTGAGGCCATCTTACCCATTGAGATCCAGCTGCCGTCGCTACGTACTGCAGTTTATGATCACCAGACATCAGATGAGGTAGTCGAGATCCGTCTAGCTGAGTTGGAGGCACTGGACGAGAACCGGCTTCGTGCCCTGCACAATCTGGAAAGGCATCAGGACAAGATAGCGAGATCTTTTGACAGGAAGGTTCGTCTCCGCTCTTTTCTATAGGGTGACCTGGTACTGGCCCTTCGAGCGCCAATGATTCCCGGTAGGAAACCACCCAAGTTAGAACCCAAATGGGAAGGGCCTTATATCATCCATAAGGTTTACCCCAACGGAGCATACTCCTTGGTGACCACAGATGGAGAGTGTGTAACTCCTCCCACCAATGCCAAATTCCTCAAGCGATACTTTTCCTAGGGAAAAAAAGTGGTCCTGCACGACCCTAAACTGCGAGAGGGTCCTGCACGACCTTAAACTGTATCTCCGTCCTCACTGCAAGACGTTAAACTGCAAGCCAGTCAGGTCTTCCTGACCGAGGCTCAGCCTCAGGCCCCTCGGCCTCTTTAGGCCCCTGGCCCCGTCTCCACCACAGTCTGGCCCCAGGCCCCCTCGTTTCTCTCCGACTTACCCTCTTACGGGATCATACGGTACGGTGTAGGACTACGTCCTTACGTTGGGATCATGTACCATACCGTACACACCCCCGAATGAGATGCCCCTCGTCCAACATGACGTTAAACTGCATGTCAAGAACTACGTACGGCTTGATTCCCATCTTCATGGGATACGTAGGAACGCTCGGACGCCTCGTCTTGAGCCCAGCCCCAAGCTTTTCTCTTCCGCTATTCCCCCTGGGGATAGTCTCCTTGGAGGATCTTTGTGTAGCAGGGAGTAGGCTTTCTTGGCCCCGCTCATGCAACCCCACTCGCGCAAAGATTGTAAAGGTCGCACCATGCGTCCACTCCCGTTCTTCTACCCTCCCACGTCCTCACCGCATGACGCTAAACTGCATGGCCTTCAAGAACTACGTATGGATTGATTCTCATCCTTATAAGATACGTAGGAATGCCCGGACATTTCGTCCGTTGGCCCAGCCCAAAAGCCAAAATCTTCCCCTCGGGTCAAGACATGGCAGGGTGCACACTTTTGCCCCAACCCACGTCGAGCAAGCCCCGACCCGGCTGCACATTCCCCCTGGAGGTGTTTTCCCCTTTCGTGGATGAACGCAACTGAGCTTTACCCACTCCTTGGCTGGGATTCTGCCACCTTTTCACACCCGGAGGGACCCCCGATAACGGCCTGGATACAACGCCCAAGGGCTCTCCTACCGATACGGGCCTACGCCCCGAGGGTTTTCTTAAGCAACAAGTCGATACAAGTCCCGCGTTGCGAATTTGGTCAGCGGTCGACGCTCATTTGTTGCCCCCATGTGGGTCACCGTAGGAACACTGTGTTTCGAACATGGTCAACAGTGTCTTGGATCTTCGGGTCCACCCCGAAATTCCCCAGGCATCAAGAACAGTGATCCCCTCTGCCCCATCCCAAGGTGACAAACTTCCCCCAGGTGGTGCTAGCAATCCGAGCCACGGCCCAGGATTCCTCATAAGGGTGTACGGTGTGATGCAAGTCTACGTCCTCATCCACGTCGGGATCATGTACCATGCCGTACGCCCTCCCTTTACGAGGCTCAGCCTCAGGCCCCTTGGCCTTTTCGGGTCCCCGACCCTCGTCCTCATGTAAGACGTTAAACTACGAACCAGTCAGGCCTTCCTGACTGATAACTTCCCCTTTTCTCTGGGCCACGACCCAGAATTCCTCACCTGGAGTGTACGGTGTGGTGTGGGACTACGTCCTCATTCACGTCGGGATCATGTACCATGCCGTACGACTCCCCTTACGAGGCCCAGCCTCAGGCCCCTTGGCCTCCTCGGGTCCCCGACCCCCGTCCTCATATAAGACGTTAAACTACAAACCAGTCAGACCTTCCTGACTGATGCTTGACCTTAGGCCCCTTGGCCTTTCCAGGTCACAGCTTATGTCCCTTCTTACCCGGAGTGTATGGTGTGATGTGGGACTACGTCCTCATTCACGTCAGGATCATGTAGCATGCCGTGCAACTCCCCTTACGAGGCCCAGCCTCAGGCCCCTTGGCCTCCTCGAGTCCCCGACCCCCGTCCTCATGTAAGACGTTAAACTGTAAGCCAGTCAAGTCTTCCTGACCGAGGCTCAGTCCCAGGCCCCTTGGCCTTTCCGGGCCGCGGTCCAGGACCTGTCTTATAGGATCGTATGGTGTGACGTAGGACTACGTCCTCATTCACGACGGCTTCTTTACCATGCCATACACCTCCCTTTTTTAGGGGTATATTACTCCCCTCCTCGTCCAGTATGACGTTAAACTGCATTTCAAGAACTACGTGTGGCTTGATTCCTATCCTAATGGGATACGTAGGACCACCTGGATGTCCAAGATCCGGGTCCAGCCCCATCTCTCGGGAATCCTCATCCCATCTTGGCCCCTTGGCCCATCCTTCCCCCATGAGGGGACCATATGGTGTGGTGTGGGATCATGTCCTCTAAGCTGTTTCGTCGATCCTTTTTCATCGGCGGTTCACCAATGTGCTTAAGAGTACTCTGGTTTATTACCTGGAATGCCAAGCTTTACTCGGACACGTCCGCACTCGCTTTCCTGGCTTTGTGTATCCTCGCATCAGGGCTTTCATCATCTTTCACACCCAGAGAGACCCCCAAGAATGGCCTGGATACAATGCCCAAGGGCTCTCCTACCGATACGGGCGAACGCCCCCGAGGGTTTCGGACAACAAATCGATAAAATCCCGCGTTGCGAATATGGTCAGCGGTCGATGCTCGTTTGTTGTTCCCACCTCAGGCTAATGCGATACAGACGCTGTGTTTCCGTCATGGATAACAGTTTTCCTCTGTCGTCACGCCAACCCATTAAGCCCAAATGTTGGGTACACAATTCACACCCTTCATCACTTCATCATGTCCAAGTAGAGTCTCGGGACTCTTGGTACTTTTCCACCGTGCACGTTTGCGCGTTCGAGGAACAAGCTACATCAAAGGTGTCTTTCGAAACCCTCTGCTGACTCCCCTTTGACGGAAGCCCCAAGTATTGCGATGAGGATACCCCCTTGTTTCCCACACCGAGTTTATCTCACGTGGGCTTAGGGATTGGGTTGACATCTGTTCTTACTCGGGAGGTGTCACCACCCATGGTCCGAGCTCTAAGACCATAAACTAAGACTCTCATCTGGAACTACGTTCAAGACCCCTTGTCTTCGGACCCAGCTTGAGTTCAGCAAATTTACCTCTCTAATCCTCTCTTCAGGACCCTGATCACAGGACTGCGTGGCGCAGTGTAGGACTACGTCCTCATTCACGTCGGGTATGCAATAGCTGCACCACGCACGCCCCCATTCTGAGGTTCAATCCTCCTGTTCCCTGTCCCGCATGACGTTAAAAGGCACCCTTTAGAACTACGTATGGCTTGATTCCCATCCTAATGAGATACGTAGGACCACCCGAATGTCTAAGATTCGGGTCCAGCCCCACCTCTGAGAGATCTCCTGATTTCCCGGTCACCTAGGCCACTTGGTCCATCCCTCTCCAGAGGGGGGGTGTGTAGGTATGATACAAGGTTTTGGGCATCATGCCCCCCTTCCCCTGGGAATCTGCCATCTCTCGATCACCCTCAAGGTTGAGTCCCTTGGCTCCCCGCAGTGGTTCACCCATGTATTAAGAGCACTCTAGTCTAGGACCAAGAGTGTCAGATTCAACTTGATCAAGTTCCTTCCACTTGTCAAGCTTCGTGTTCCCCTCTATTCGGACTTCCATCATCTTTCACACCCGGAGGGACCCCCAAGAACGGCCTAGATACTACGCCCAAGGGATCTCCTACCGATACGGGCCAACGCCCTCCAGGGTTTCGGACAACAAATCGATAAAATCCCGCGTTGCGAATATGGTCAGCGGTCGATGCTCGTTTTGTTAGTCCTCATTTCAGGCTAACGCGACAGGATGCTGTGTTGCGAACATGGTCAGCAGTAATCCTCTGTCGTCACGCCAGCCCCTTCAGTCCTTGAATGTTGGTTGCATGATTCACATCATTTTCCACCCCATCATGTCCAGGTGGAATCTCGACACTTTTGGCGCTATCCCTCAGTGCACCTTTGCATGATAGGGGGACAAAGCTGCAATCTGGCATCCTTTGGGACTCCCATGGTCCGAGCTCTAAGACCATAAACTAAGACCCATTCGGGACTACGTTCAAATTACCATCCTCATGGGATACGTAGGACCGCCCAGACGCCCTGTCTCTGGGTACAACCCATTCAGGAAGCCAGTCTCTCTCCCTGTTTCACCTCCGGATGGCGTACGATCTGATGTGGGATCATGTCTCCGTCAATTGTGTTTTATAACACTGCGGACATTTCCCTCCTAGCATCGTCCCTACTACATCTGCGCTGCATGACGATAAAATGCATGCTTGGTCCTATCATACGACCCTAAAATGTGACATTATCGTCCTGGCCGCACGACGAAAAACGGCACCGCATTGTGGTGACCTCGCTGTAGAGGACATCACGTTGGGTATTGGTCATGTGCCATGCCATTTTTCAACGCCCATCACGGCTTGATTCTTGTGGCGACATCACGACCTACTATTCTAGGCATGTCGCTTCACAAAAAAAAACCATTCACCTTAAAGAACAAACAAGATACATCAAATTCCGCTTCTTTAGTGAAAGGGCCACGTCCGCACTCCCCTTTTCCCCTGGCACTGGTACCTTACCGTGCCACCCTCCAGAACTACGTATGGCTTGATTCTCATCCTTATGAGATACGTAGGAGCTCCCGGATATTTCCCCGTGGGCCCAGCCTAACCCTGGTGTTCGGTCCCTCGACTCGAGAATTTCCTCAGAGAACGCATAGTAAGCAGGACTATGTCCTCATTCACGTCAGGTTTTGATGTCATGCGTCCCCTGATCCCTTTTTCCAATCCATGGTCCGAGTTGTATGACCCTAAACTAAGATCTCCCCAAGGGAAAAGAATCTGCTCCCTCTCTCTAATACGTTTCGTTGACGTATTCAGATGTGTTTTGACAGAAAGCCCGAAGCATGGGATTTTCACAGGGACATTCCCCTCATCTCATGACCAAGCTTCGTGAGCTCGCTATTTGGATCCTCATCCTCTTCCACATCCAAAAGGACCCTCAGACGATGTGGATACTAAGCTTAAGGGCTCTCCATGAATGCTGGACCTAAGGGCCCTTCAATCGTTCAGGCCAACGTCCCCACAGATCTCTGACAACATTTGTGACATGGTCCCGTGTTTCGAACATGGTCAACAGTCGACCCTAATTTGTTTGTTCCCACCTCAGGCTAACGCGACAGGATGCTGTGTTGCGAACATGGTCAGCAGTAATCCTCCATCGTCACGCCACCATCATTGTGATCTGAATCTTGAGCACCATGATTCACACATTTCCACTCCCTCATGTTCAAGTGGAACTCCATCATACTCGGCTCTTTCTCTTCGCGCATCTAGGTGCGCTGAATGATCGTGTTAGTGTCATCGGGCCGGTAGTTACCGAGCATCCCTTTTCCCTAACCTGCCCCCTCTCTGCATCGGGAAATTCCCACCACTACTGCTTGTTTCCCACACCGAGCACGACTCGTGTGGGCTTAGTAGTTTTGGCTGGATGTGTACCAACACAGTCAGGCTGCTCCTCGTCCAGTATGACGTTAAACTGCGCTTCCAGAACTACGTGTGGCTTGATTCCCATCATCACGTGGGATACGTAGAGACACCCAGGCATTTCACCTAGGGTCCAGCCCCAAGAATCACAAAATCCTGTTCCTCCCCATTTCCAGCCCTCTGTCCTGACCCCTCGGGGGGAACTATGTAGCTACAATTTTACCCTGAACAAGTTCAGGATGCCCCAAGATCCCATTGGGAAGCGATAGATCCCCTCGCCAGAGAGGCCCTGTCCCAAAAAGGAATGATCCATGATCAGACCGAGGCGCCCATCTGGCGTACTCCCACCACGGTGGTGCAACTACCGAAGTGTTGGATTCTGTTTGGACAAACCACTACTCCATATTCCACGCTTTGCGTGCCCCTTATTCGGACCCTCGTCCTCTTTCATGTCGGAAGGAACCCCCTAACGGTCTGGTCTCATGCCGCATCGGCTCACCTACCGTCCTGGGCCAACGTTCCAGAAGACTGGTCATGTTTGGAGGGACCCCCAATAACGGCCTGGATACAATGCCCAAGGGCTCTCCTACCATTACGGGTCAATGTCCCGAAGGATTGACCGAAGACAAATTGATAAAATCCCGCGTTGTGAATGTGGTCTGCGGTCGATGCTCATTTGTTGTCTCCATCTCAGGCTAACGCAGTAAGGATACCATTTGTCCGCCACGGTTAGCAGTTGTCCTTTATTGTCACGCCATCCCCACAGTGTTCCGAATTTGGGCATCGTGATTCACACTTTCCATTTTCATCTGTTTGAACCGATTTCAGCGCCCCTGGTGTTGCCCAGTTCGTGCATAAGAGCACGTTGGAGGAACGGTAATTCGGCTATCCTGGAAGTTCCTCCTCCGATCAAGCCTTCCCCATCTCTCGGGAATCTGGACTGGTTTGAGGGAATTGTCATCAAACGTCCGCAAACATTGTAGGGATGTAACAAGGCAATTCAACAGTGGAAATCGTGCGTGCTACGGAACTCAAAACAAAGGAGAAAGAAAGAGTTGAAGCACAAAAGTGTTAATAAAAGTTTCTTTGTGTTAATAAAAGTTTCTTTCGGGTTCTCTACAATACTCGGGGGTTGACTTCCCCCGTGGACGGGTTGACTCCATCAAAAGAGCGTTGCAGCTCCGCCACCCGCTGACTTGCGGCGTCCAAAGCCTGTTGCCGCTGATTCAACTCCCGCTCCTCTTCAGCAGCGGCGGTGCGTAATTCGTCAACCCTGGCCCTGGCCCTTTCTACCTCGGTCCGAACGGCAGCCATCCTTCCAGAGTTTTGCCCCATATGTTCCTCAGCCTCCGCTAGCTGGGCCTTCAATCGTGAGACCATCTCAGACTGCGCATCGAGAGTGGCTGAAAGCTCGTTGGCCCGGATCTGCATCTGTTGGACCTCGCCTTCAGCCTCCTGGAGCATCCTAATGCTGGTCGCCTTCCTCCGCTGCCATCCCATGCTCAGCCCATGATCATGCTCCCAGATCTTCTCAGCCATGAGGTCTCGGATGAGCGCGTGAGGGCGTTGGGCATCCACTCCCCCGGCACACAGTTCACGCAACCGCGAGCGGAGCCTACCCATTTCGGCCAGCCATTGCGCTTGGGGAGTGTCCCTGATAAAGCGCGTGATCAGCTTCCACGACCGGCGGCGGACTATGCTGTTATCTTCCTCATCAGAGGCCGTTTCGTCCCAATCCGCACGGTCGGCAGGCTCGTACGCAGGATATGCCTGCAGGAATTCCTCAGCGGGATCTGCATCGGGTGTTGAGTCTGGTGCGACACCTGACGTCGGCGCAGGCACGACAGGACTGGGACCGACCGGTTGATCCTCTTCCTCAGAGTCCACCTCGATGACTTCAGGTATGGCCCTGCTGGTGGTCCCGCCAGTGATGGTGTGTGCCGCAGCTTGAGGAGGTGAAGGGACTATCGTCACCATCACCGGCATGCCCCTGGGAGGGACGCCGCCAGACATCCCGACCAGCCTCGCTGCAGCAGCCCACGCCAGTCGGAGAACTGTATGACAGAAAGAGACATAAACGTTAGTTGGCATGGCTCACATGTGGCAACGAGGAGACCGGTGGAGGAGACTTACGAAGATCGGCTTCCGAGCGCTGCTCCTAGGCCGGTACTGATGGGACTCCGAGACGAGGCCCCCCGTATACTGTTGGAAGGCCTGGAGATTCCAGAGGAGCCGCCTCATACCCCCTGGTCCCACCAGACGCTGAACTGGACGCAGCCATAGGCGCAGGTTCTGAAGGTCCCGCGTCATCACCCATCAGGGAGCGAGAACGAGGCCTACGAACAAGTTACTCTTGTATGGCTCGAACATTGGTGAGAAGTCCATAGGGATTCAAGAACAGATCGTAAGAAGAGAAGTTCGGAATGCTACCTCGAGAGCCTCCGCGAAGTCGTCGGATTCTGAGCTTCGGTCTCCGACCTCACCCTCCTCCAACGGGCTCCCTCCTCCAGCCTCGTCCCCCTGAGAAGAGTCCCCTGATCCCTCCGGCAAGGTGAAGCGCTCCCTCAGATCGGCAGCCGATAACTGTGGAGGGACCGTCTGATTCAACAGTACCCTCACCCGGTCTGTCATTGGGCGAGGAACATCGCTGGAGTGGACGTAATCCTCCAGCTCGTTCAAGTATTGATCTGCCTCCGCCGGAGACACCATGAATCCAGCCCGAACTGGGCCTATGCCCGGAAGTTCCATCCCGAGGCGATTCAGGTGGGCCCACATCTCAGGTGGGCAGAGGAATTGCCGGTTGACATCCCAAATGTCCCAAGCTTCCGGAAAGACAGCATCTTCTGCCATATTGATGTGATGCAGCCGCTTCCCCGGAGCCTGAGTGGGTATCCTACGGAACCCCCTCGGTGGCCGCCCCTCCGGATAACCCTGCTCTCCCGGAACCACCGGATCCGCCGCTGCTGCCATACGCTCGGCCGGTGCGGGTCTCACCGCCCTGGAAACCCCACTGCCGCGAGCGGCCCTAGCTGCCCTCCGACCCCGACCTCGAGATAAAGGAGGCCCACCGTCACCAACCTGGATCGTTGGCTGCTTCAACATCTCCCCGGGATAAGCGGCCTCCCAGCTGATGGCGTACTCTTTCACTAAGCCGAAGGCGGCAGTGGATGGAGGCAATGTGATCTGCATCTTTCCATCCTCACGTGTGAACATGAGCCACAACTGCCTCATCACACACGGGTGCTCCTCGTGACGCACCTCCCAGTATACCTGCGGGGTCAGCCGCTGGAGGCACCGGAACTGCCTCGCAAAACGATGCGGGGTGTACGGTTCACAGATTGGCTCACGGTCTATCCGAGACACCAAAAATCCACCTCGGAAGGCCAGGAGGTAAGCCCGATGTTCTTCCGTTCCCCGTCCATCATCAGTAAGACTCCCCGTCGGCAGTGGGAAGGGATGAAAGTTGAACTCGTCCGCCCTCCACACCCTATTCAGCACCATCGGAACGGCCAGTTTGAATGGGAAGCTCCCAACTGCGTTCAGAATGGAGGGGCGAAAGTCTGATCCCGGCGGCGAAATGGGGTTTGGATACTCGTAAATCCCCCTGATATGCGCCGCGATCCACCCATACAGGAGGTGGAAGGGCCCGTATATTCTTGGCGGCTTCTTTCCCTCGCTAATACGCCGCAGCATTCTGTATAGTTTGGTGAGCATCGGGATCCCTAGGTTGATCCGCTGCCCCATGGCCAACATCGATGCTATGATGAACGAGATGGGCCGTACCCCCATGCTTGTATCTCTCACTGGTAGGATCCACCCATAGATGAGAGTCGCGATGAACGCCGCCAGCCTGACTATTGGCTGTTGTTCGGTGCTGACGCTGAAACCCCAAGTCTTCCATTGGCTGTCCTCCAAAACCCGCCAATACGAGTGTCCCTTGCCCCGCTGGGCTGCCCTCGGACAAGTTCGAGGCCTTGGAGGGAACTCTCGATCTTCTGGGAAGTTCAGGAAGTGTTTGAACCATCTTCTAAAGTGGACATCCCTCACTGCTTCCTTGTCCTCTCCAGGGACAAGCGTCGTCAGCGCTGACGCCAACCGTGGCATTTTCTCGACATCTCCCCACACGCTGGCAACGGGGAGGAACTCGTCATACATGGCCCCCAAGATCGGGACCCCAGAAACCTGGTAGACATCCCACAGGCTGATGCCCACCTCCCCGTGATGCAGGTGAAATGTGTTGGTTCTGGACGACCATCTACTCAACAGTTCCGGCATCAGTTGCTTTGGTTGGTAAATGTGGAACTGGGAGGCCCATGCCGCCTCATACAATCCCACTCCCCTCATCTCGGCCTCGAACTCCTCGCATGAGGCGCCTACCCAGTAGGCCCAGGCCTAGTCATCGGTAAAGTTGCCGCCCTGGCGCAGGTCCCACTCATCGGACCATCCCTTCTTTGGATCATGCAGAGCCGCTTTCAGCATGGTGCGGTAGAGAGGAGGGGACGTCTCCGGTTGCAGTGGCCTCCCGTCAATGTCGTTCACATGATTGTAGAGGCAATCATCGGTGACGGGTGTGAAATCCTCCTGTGCATGACCATCGGCCGCCCTGAACCATTGGTGTTGGCATGGTGTGCTCCTGAACCAGCAAGCTGGTTCATCCCTTCTTGCCTCAGGGATGAAGACGTCATCCCTCAGCCCGAAGCCGTACAACGGCAGTTTCTTACACTGCGGGTAATCCCTCTGACCTTCCGACAGTAGGTCTGTCAAGGAAGTGTGGTCCGAGTGGCTCCGAACCATTTCCCCCAAGCCTGGACGGTTGGCCATCTCATCTCGACGAGCAGCATCTGCGAGGACCCCCAAGACAGCTTCTTGATGGGCCATTTTAACTCTGGCCCTCAGAAAAGGATTCTTCCGGATGGATCGCGAAGCTCGATCGCGAAGCTCGATTGCGAAGCCGGATCGCGAAGGTCGGTCGCAAGTTCAAACCGCGAAGTCTGGCCTAGGCAGACAAGCAAAGGTTCGCTTGGCGCGGACGCGGAGTCGGAGACTCGCGGTTCGCCGCGAAGCTCGATTCGCGGAGTGCTGTCGCGGAGTATGCGGAGCTTCGCGAAATCGAGAGAAGAAAAAGACAAGGAAGGCACGTAAAGACAAAAGAGGGCGGGCCCCCTATTTATAGGAGACGACCCCGGAGCATCGCGGCGCGCCTCACCCGCGCGAAGCATCGCGGCGCGTCCGGATCCGCGGCCCCGACGAGCAGCGCGGGCCCCCCTTCGCGATGCTGCATCGCGAACCACCGACAGTTTTGGCGATTGTCCCTCAGACTTCGACCCTTCTCCCTCTGCGGCTCCAAGTCTGAGGGGGGGCATTTGTTGGTGCCAAAAATGTGGCCCGAAAGGAAGGAACGAAAAAGACAGCCGGCGCGCTGCCTCGCGAAGCACAGCCGCGAAGCACAGCCGCGAAGCCCCGCCGCGAAGCGCCCCAACCACGGAGACCCCGCGAAGCTCCGGAGGTGGTAATCCTCCACGAACTCGTTTGACGTTCGCGAGCCGCCGCGAAGCTCCGGAGGCGGTAATCCTCCGCGAACCCGTTTGACGTTCGCGAGCCGCCACGAAGCACCGGAGGCGGCGCGCGAGCCCTGCTTCGCGGCGCCCCTTCCCTATAAATACTCGACTCCCCCTGAGTCCCGAGGACGGACAATCCGACCCTTCGGCTTCTCCTCTCCCGAATTGCGAATCACGCTTTGCCCCGGGAATCATGAGCTCCGCGAGGTATTTCTACTTCGCGAGACGACTCTGATTTCTTTCGTTTTGAGCCCCTCTTCCTAGAGGGATTCCCTTCGCGAAGCTCAAGGGCGTTCGCAAAGGAAGGGGATTCCCAAGGGAACCCGGGCAGCCGCGGAGCACTTCTGCTTCGCGAAACACCCAACCCATACGAGTAATCCCTATGCTAAGGCAGGATCGCTCCACTTCGCGAAGTACATTGCTTGGCAAGACCCTAATTCGCAAACCATTCCTTCTTTGCAAGGCAGTGCTCAGCGAACACTGTTCCACTTCGTGAAGCACCTCCCACTCCCACCTATTCCCCATTCTAAGGCCAAGGCACCCCACTTCGAAAAGCACACTCCTCTGCTTAGAGATTCCCCTTTCCATGCGACCCTCCAGGTTTGCATGATGTGATTTCAAAGTCCCATTGACAACACCTCCCGTAGCGTTGCTTCGCCTAATGCTTCTTCGCATAGGCACGCTAATGGATATTGCTTCTTCGCATAGCCACGCTAACGTGGACCCCTCGATGGTTCATCCCACGACCCCCCCTTTACCATGGCCTTACCGGAACCTTCCCTTCCCCAAGGACCAGAGGGTACCGGTTATGTAAGCCCTAGGGGTGTGGAGTGAACCCACCTCGTCCGAGCTGCAGGACGTTAAACTGCCAAGCACCACGTCCTCAACACATGACGTTAAACTATGACCCAACCTCGTCTCCCTCACGAAGGGTCCCCCCAGCTCTAACATTCATTACACCACTCGTCTCCACGGGAATGGAACTCTTCCGCACATGGAATGAGATCCTCCTTGTCGGAGTGGTGTATGTTCGCAGTGGAAGGGCTGCCTCAGAGCGTAAGCCCCTAACCTTTGGTACGGATGATTGCACCTGTGCATCTCTGTACTTCCCCACTACCAAGGTCAGTGTGGGACGTGATAGGGAACGAGGCACCCCTCTCTGGGCCTCCATCCTGGAGTAAGTCCCAACACCATGGGCCGCCCAATGCGTAAGCCCCTCTTCGCTTCTCACGGACGCACCCTTCACGACGTGATCGTCAGGTCCATGTAACCTCTTGTTTCTCACACCGAGCATGACTCACGTGGGCTTAGAGTGAGCACCGACCCTGACAAACCCCTTCTGAACTACGAGGTCTTTGATCCATGTCAAGGCATGGTACGTAGGAAGCCTCTACGAGGTTCAAGCCCGCCCGTCTTTCACGTCAGGTTTCACCTACGTCCAGCACGACGTTAAACTGCAATTCTGGTCCAGTGGTAAGCCATTGCGACCCACCCCTCCTGAACTACGAGGTCTTTGATCCATGTCAAGGCATGGTACGTAGGAAGCCTCTACGAGGTTCAATCCCACCACCCAGTGGACCAAGGTCTACTTTCACATCGGTTTACCGGCGAAACCCACTTGAACTACGAGGTCTTTGATCCATGTCAAGGCATGGTACGTAGGAAGCCTCCACGAGGTTCAAGCCCACCCGTCGCTCATTCACGTCGGGTCCCATTCCAGTCCAGCGGTAAGCCGTTGTGACCACCTGAACTATGAGGTCTTTGATCCATATCAAGGCATGGTACGTAGGAAGCCTCCACGAGGTTCAAGCCCACCCGTCGTTTGTTCATGTCAGGGTTCACTATCGTCCCGCATGACGTTAAACTGTATTCTCCGAACTACGAGGACTTTGATCCGTGTCAAGGCATGGTACGTAGGAAGCCTTTATGAGGTTCAAGCCCACCACCCATTGGACCAAGGTCCACATTCATGTCGGTTCACCGACAAAACCCTTTTGAACTACGAGGTCTTTGATCCATGTCAAGGCATGGTACGTAGGAAGCCTCCACGAGGTTCAAGCCCACCCATCACCCAATTCACGTCGTGTTCTACCTACGTCCAGCATGACGTTAAACTATAATCTGGTCCAGTGGTAAGCCATTGCGACCCAACCATTTGAACTACGAGGACTTTGATCCATGTCAAGGCATGGTACGTAGGAATCCTCCCAGAGGATCAAGCCCAACTCCCCTCGGACCAAGGTCCAGCTTCACGTCGGTTTACCGGCACCATCCCAAACTACGCGGACTTTGATTCCCTGCCACGGGGATACGTAGGAAGCCTCTTCAAGGCTCAAGCCCAACTTCACTATCGCCCCCCCTGCGATGGTCCCATTTCACTCTCATCCGTCTCCGCTAGACGTTAAACTCGCGGCATACCCTGTGTTGAACACAAGAAGCTGAGGAAAACCTCAGATACGTGTCTATGACATGTAATTCCCTGCGCTCGATGTGGGATGCCTCAGGCTTCCACGCCCTCGAGAAGCCTTGTGATCAAGGATAACAGACAGACATGCCAGGTACCCCAGCATCCAGACACGCTACTGATGCCTCAAACGTGACTACTCCCCTGACCGAAGGTTTCTGCCCGGACTGGACCCTTTGGAATGTCCCGACAAAAGCAGTGTAATTAACCGGCGTCCATGAAAACCTGGCACTGGGAAGAGTTTCACGAACTACGTATTAAATCTATGAGGGAGACCCGGACTAGGTGACGAGTTCTGAGGAGGAATCCATGGAAGGAAGAACCGACATCCCATCATCCCATTTCGATCAAGGAGCAGACGCACCTGAACAAGGAATGAATGCTGCCCGCCTTTGGAAAGCGGGAATGCGGGGAAAAAAAGGTGCGCGTCCCCCCTGACGGATGGATGCGCGCGCGCCCCGGCGAAAGCGTCGGAAACAACTACTTCCCCCAAGGGTCAAAAATCTAGCTACTTCTATCCACTCAAATGAAAAATTGTATTAGATTCCTCTAACAAAAAATATCTATTGAATCACTCCCCTATTCTAAGGAGGTAGGGGATGCCCGAGTCAGCCCAAAAATGACCACCACCCAGTAGTTTCCTAGGATGGATTCCACTAGGATAGTTCAACACCACTAGAGATTGGTCCCATAGAAAAAAGAACTGGTGGAATACGCCCATGCTCCACCAGCCCTAGTTCGAATAACCTGACATCAATACCGGGTGCAAGATCATGAGGATCCCCTTTATGGGGCATCATCCTTCATAGAACTAGTGTCCCATTCCACTATCAATGTACTCTATCAGATATCTAATACTAAAAAAATGAGACTTGTCTATTCCCATGATGATGAGGTTTAGTATGGATGCACTCCCCACACCATATTTATTTAGAGTGGACGTCATCCCCACTCTCACACTCAACATGGTGTCCCTCTGAATGGACCTAGAATTGATCAATTAAGAGGTCCAACCCGCCTAGTTGATGTCCAACATAGAGATTACCCAGTTCATATGGTTCTCAATAGATATTTCTTCCATATATCACCAACCAACCACACGATGGTCTTCCTCACTCCATCCTCAGTTTATGTGTAGGTCCTCCCATCCTCAATACTATTGAAAGTGGATGTCCTCCTCTCTCTATCAATAGTCATCATGGAGACCCTCCCCTTGTCCAATTTGATTAGTGAGAAGTTCCTCCTCACAGTTCCACCAACCAATTTAGAGGCCAACACCATGATGTCAATATGGAGGACCTACCCATGTTATCCCAATCCAATGTAGTGGTCCTACATGCTACATCAAAATCCATAGTGGAGGTCCTCCCCACTCTCATATAATTCCATATAGAGGTTCTACCCATATGAGAAATAAATGATTCCTACGTCCTCCCAGTATCCCATAAAATCAAATCAGAGTTCCTTTATATGACAAAAACATACATAATCAATGTTATCATTATGTATAAAGAGAAATTTCTAGGAATCCCTATCCTGAGGAAGAAGGGTGAATTTCTTCTGCCGATGGAAAAATTATAGGATCCTCGGATCATTTCCAATCCCATTCACTTCTCATACTCTATAGTTGAATGTGACTCAGTGATGGAGCCTTACCCCAGTCTTCTATATCATATTCTGCGGAAGATTCCTGATACGTGTGATTACCCCTTCCAGAATGTGAGGAACATAAGATTATTGACTCCCTTCATTGGTTCATGGTGGTGGAGGATGATATGGTTCCCTTGATGGGTCTTGTGGTTCAATCATCTTTTTCATCTTTGACGTCATTATATACCTCTACTAAAGATCATGGAGATTTATTCTACAATATGATAGATCACATGAACCAGTGGACCAATGGATGGCTGCTTCTACCCCCTAATATAAGGTTTTGGTTAGTACTCAATACTATAGGGATGTGATTATACAATCAGTACTACCCTAGATTGGTGATCTAGCATGTAAGAGTATGTCAACTCATGTAGCAGCTTCTCTTCTACCTGTACACCATAATGTAACACCACATAAGTGTCACCATTAGTTCCTCGACCAACACCGATTAGAGTTTTATATAACCATGAGCTTGTACCTTGTTCCAAATAGGTAATATTATGGGATACTCTTGTCATGGATCTTTTGTATGAAGTGTTCCGGCCGAATGTGAGTCCGAACAGCAACATTAAAGAGTACATGGATCAGGACGGGGTCACATAAATTAACCTGACCATCTAGGAAAAGTGTTTTAACATTCGTTGCTAAAAAAATTTCTACCATAAATTTAATGAGAACCTAGACTATATTGACCAACAACGAAGAATCACCAAGTAAGATGTGCTCCCAGTGGCACAACATCCTGTGTCACCTAGTTAACATCAAACTCTTCAATATAGATTTGACCATAGCATCACAGTTCTCTAAAAAATCATTGATTTAATGCATCCACTTGTTAAGATCCATGGTTGGGGATAATATGCCACTATCCTCTACAGTCCATTCAAGTGGAGTATAGATTCGCTTTAATATATTAAGGATACACCCCCTAGGTATTATCACGTGGAATGTGGTTGAACTCAAATTTTTTGTTAATGGGTACATAATAATGTCATCAAATGAGGGGGACTAGCCTATTGGTTTAGAACAATATTGGGTGGACTCTAAAACTGGTGTCCTCACATGCCTTCAAAGGCATGAACGTGGCCTTAGAGAGCCGTCGACATCATTTACCATTAGTCGGGACACCAATAATGGTAAAGAGCATATCAGAAACTCCAACAACTCTAATATGATAGATGTTTAATTGAAGAAATTGGATGACCCCACAGTTATTTCCCAATGATAGTATATTGCAGATCAAAATCAGTTCATCAATGAGAACCTTACCATGTGATGTCCATATTATGGCACCCTGTGATAGGATCATGCTCTCTGACCACTAGGGAAGTAGGGTAATCCAAAATTTTGTCTTGCCTAGTTTCCCCCCAATTAAATATGGTGATCTTTCACATCCTGATAGGTTAGAGACTAGGGATTATCACAATTGACCATGGTATGAATCATCAAACCTATCTGAATAGTAAAATATCCACCCTTATGTCATAGATCACGTTTCTCTTTATGTAGCTCTAAATGTATATCCATGATCTTCTAAACATGCCTATTATGTTTATGATTTTTTCAATTCCCTGGTGCTCAAGAATCCCCATTGAGATCAAAATCCCACCCAACAAGATCCACTATCTGGTATCACAATTCGGCTCATTGCATTGAAAATGAGAAAGGTGGAAACCTCACCTGATGGAAACCCTTATCTGGAATGGGTGGATAACAAAAAAGCAACCTTGTATTTCAGAAATATCACTTTATACCCCATCAACAAAATGGGTGACCCATGGTTGAATCTAGAACACTTAATCTCTTGGTGTGGACCCTTTGTGGGTCCCCTATAGCTATAGAATGTAGAAAATATCATATATTTCGTTTAGGCATTAAAATTTCATATGTTTTTTGGGTACATTTAGTTTCCCATGGGGTCCATCACTATATGGGAATACCTGCATAGAAATTTTCTCTACAGGTTCATCTCTACTACAAAAAATAACATTATTTCTGACAACATCATGTGAATGAAACATTAAGATGAGCATTTTGTACACTTTAATGCCAAGTGAAAAGGATTTACATACACACTCAACACACCACCAACTCAAGAGAAGTTTTTGAATATGTTTTATGGGAATGTCAATATTAAATTGGTTCCCACCCTCATCACTGATAATATTCTAGGTGGATTCTAGTATTCATTTGATAATACTAAACTCATATAGGAATCCTTTTAATAAGGCATGCAGGTAGATCCCATGAATCGTCCAGAACCTTCAAAAATATCTTACAAGGAAGGTATTTTATCCAAAGTATAGGTAGGGCCCCCAAAGCAGCTAGAGATATTTCCTAAAGAAACTCTTCATGAATAGCCTTGTCAGGTAAAAAACCTTATCAAGCTCTACATATTGAATCTCAATATTAAAAGAAACCTTGTCGGAAGAAACCACCACATAGATGAGAGAATGTGTCTCTATCCCCTCCTCTATATTAATACCCTCATTAGGTATCATCTCCCAAACCACCATTATTAGTTAGGAGAAATTAATCCTACTCACTCATTGGGGAAAAGGTTCCTGGTTATTTATATTGTGCTATGAAAAAAGGGATTTAAAATCTAAAAAAAATGAAGAAAACCACATTAAACTGAGCAAACATATCATATTGATCATTTCACTGACCACATGATCCTTGTAAGTACCATCATGAAATGATACATGTTTAAATATTAACTCATGTAACATGTGGATAACGTTGTGGTTATATTGGGTGATTTTTGACATTTTAGCACACATATCTTAAGAGCCCGGCAGTGAAATCAATGATTCCATTGAGTGGTAATAGGTTTTTCAACCACATGACTCAGAATTATGATGATTGGTTGGACGGAAGAGTATTCAATCACACCCATGGTTCTATATATGCCCGTTTAGGCAAGCCAAAAAATATTGAAGTCATTGAAAACACTTGAACTGGTGCTTATGAATCCACCTCCCAGTATTGAGCATTGTGGAACATTAGGCACTCAGGTGAATGGGAATTCAATGTCCCCATATGCTGTTAATTTCATCTCATATTCTCAGAGATTTCATGCCTCAAGAGATGTGAATTCCACATAGAGTACATCTAGAATTGGAATAATCCTTTAATGATTAATAGGAGTATGCCAATGTGAATACTATCAAGTTGTAGACCCCTACATGGTTTTCAATAACATGGAATATCATACAGGCCCTCCAACATTCCCTAGATGACACCAACAAAGAAGGACATGAGGGCATGTAAATCAATGAGATATTCATTCCAATGCTTCTAGTGAAGTTTTTCATCCTAATAATTTATAAAATTATGTGTTTCCTAGAGCTCAGTAGACACAGTCCTCTTAACTATCCTTATCAAACTCACTGCCACTGCTGATCTTTCAACTCAACAAGATAGAGCAGCCATGACCAGATCCTGATCAACCACATCTAGATATGGTTAGGTCTCATCCATATAAAAGTAATCTAGTTTTATCTTGTTTGATTTGTTTAATGAGTATTAAAATATTCTGGCACCATTCTTAATCCTCCATTTCAACCAGCAGTTCATTTCATGCTCCCTGCTATAGAATGACATCCTATTGGAAAACATTTGTGCCCAGTATAGATGTATGATGTTTTAAATCATCATTTTATCATTCCTTAAATGATCTTTATCCCTTATGGTATCCATGCATGTGATGTGATATGATAATACCTCATATAATTCTTGAATGACCCTTCATATTTGAAATAGAGGTTGTGAATATAGATACCTTCTTGGATGAGGATGTCGTGCAGTCGGAATGACCGTCCATCATTTCTTTTTTGGGAGGAGATGATGGATATCTCATGTTGGGGAACATCTTCCTATTCTCCATCACTAGATTGTTTGATGGAATATAGGATCACCAGTGTATTGTTCACTCATGTTCGAGTACCATTCTCATCCTAAACTAGATGCTCTAGAGGATTGGACTAATAGAAGTATACTTGAGCCCTTGTGACCTGATTTTTTAGGGTTATGATAAGAACAAACATAGATCATGTCATAGGATCCATTTGATGACCCAATTAATTTTTTCCCTTTAAGAAAAAACTAGATTCATGGATGTTTCATAAGAAACCACTTACTACATGTTGATGCGTAGGCCATAGATTCATCTGAAGGCATCATTTTGGTTCCTATATCAACAAAACCTCATGTACATCATAAATGGTCAGGTACACATACCATATGGTGATGTATCTCCCTTAAACCCTTTGTAGGCCCATTATATTGAAATTTCCTTCCAACATAATATAGAAAAATAGGTGTACAATAAAAAGGATGAGAAAACCTCAATCATAGATATCCTGTGGACATATCAGGATGAATCATTTTCCCTTTTGATTCACATGTTAGAGGCTATAATGCCATACATGGAGATTTTATTTTTCATTTCCAAGAAGAAAGGGGGTAATATACCTATTTAAATAGAATATCCTCATATTACCTTTTAATAATTTGTAAGTTAGGAATGGGTGATAGAATAACCCCTTACTTATTTCATGTATCGCGATGTCACCCTTTGCCTAAAACCTTACAACAAAACCTATTGTTTCACTAAGACTGGTTTACAATTCACCAACATACCCATCATCATTTCATTGATATTTTTCATGGACTGTGTGCACGATGCCTTGATAAATTCATCATGGAAAACACCGTCTCTATGGTTTCAGTAGAGCAGAAGTCTCCCAGTGATGATTCCACCACTTCCCATATAGGCACTAATTTTCCCCTGTAATCAGTCTGTTTGGATGAACCATCTACTCTTGTGGATTCTCCAAAAACCTATTATTAATAAGATCTAAAAGATACCAATCCCATATTAGTGAATGGAATCTCCACCATCTTCAATGATCTGATCCAGGTGAAACTTTGTACTGAGGCAGATCTGAAAAAGACATTGTTCAATGTAGTCGTGCCTTCATTGGATCAATAATTGTTTGTGGATTTCCTAAAGAAGTATCCTGATGTATACTAATGAATCTATAATGAAATTCTATTACTATAAGATCATGTTGTCATCCACTATCTTGGTCTCCATTAAATCATCGTGGGTTCAATCAGAAACTCAGAAAAATTCATCCTTCTCATGTTCCATGTTCGATGATCAATTTGAGAATCTTATTAAATAAAACTTCATCAAGGGTGTTTAGTACCCCAAGTGGATAGCCAATACATTCCCACTGAATAACAATAATGAGAAAATCAAATTTTTTATTAACTTTCTAGATCTCTACCGCTATTGTTCAAAATATGATTTTCCCTTCTAGTGAAAAGGCTGTTGATTGAATAAATAGTTGGTTTTCAAGCACTCTTTTTCATGGATGGGTACTTTAGGTGAAACCAGATATGTATGGCATCTGAAGATGAGCTTTCTTCTACATTTAAGATTCTAGATGGGACTTTAAATTATATAATGATTCCTTTCATTTTGAATAGTTCTTGAGATACTTATGAAAGATCCACGAACCACATTTCTAACAATTCTTTTGGACATTATTGGAATTATATGTTCTTGATTTTGTGTAAAAATCATTCCAAAACCATAACCGTCTTAGTGATATTGAGAAAGTGTTCATCACCCCTATTCCCGACTATATAATATGAATGATCTGATTGGTGACTTTGGGGTGGCCTCTGAGATGTTTCTTAGATTTTTAGTGATATACAGAGGAACTAAGAGTGACCTAGAAAAGATCAAGGACAAAAAATTGATACCTCATCTGACTAACCTCTTGGATCTCTGATGATATCTAGGACACATATATTAAATATTCGAATTCATCGTGAATTTTTATGGAATGTATATGTCAATTTATAGGCTCTTGAAGAAATTTTATTTCTACCAGTTGGATACAGAGTGAAAGACCACATTTTAGGTGATAAAAAAATTCATGATACAAGATCTTGTTATTATCCCACCCATCATTGGGAATTGATTATCCCTCTAGGTTTCCTCCTAGGAATTATCCCTCAAATTCTCAATTACCCTAAAGAACAATGGATAGTAATAAAACAACTTATACTATCTCAGTCACATTCTCATTGAAAGAGAGTCTATATTATCTTTTATCAAGAATAGAGTAATCACACCGGTTTTTTGATTACATAAATTGAGGCACTACCTGAAGTATTAAAAGATACATCTATTGTATTGTGTGGGTCCAATAAATTATATCTTTAACCTCCTTATATTGAAATGATAACTAGCAAGATGTTACATCAATATAATGAAGTTTTCCATCTTGATAATTCTGTAGAATTCCATCAAGGGAATGTGCTTTCTGATTTCCTGACATGTAACTCAAACCCTGCGGAAGTGAATATAGATATTGATTTTCCAATTTATTCCAACTTTTTATTGGAAACAGTTATCCTATATTTATAGATGAATTTTGAGGGAGGATACTAGAGTCAAAACAGTACAAGTATAGTAACACCCCGACCCCAATTACCTAGATTCGGTGCAATATTACATAACATTGGCATGATAAAAAAAAAGATCAAGTCTCGAAAGTCTGATTCGTTTATTAGCCTTGGAATAACTAGATACATTCATAAAGTTTACATTACATCATAAAATGAAAACTAAAACAATATAGTCTCCATAGTCCACACTCTTATCCCTTCATACTATCCCTGTAGTTCATTCATAAAATACTTCTTCACATCCTGGAAAAAATAAAACATAGAAAGGGGTGAGCTCAAATGCTCGATAAGGATAACAATATAGCGGAAACATCCATAAATATGCATAAACATTTAAGGAAATTTATAACTAAAACAAATTCCTTTTAAACATGAACTTCAGCATAATATGGAAAAGATAAAATGAAATTATTCCATTTACTTATTCACATGGATATTCTACTAGTAGAATAATCACATGCAATATCAATAACCACTTTCGTAATGATGGAATTCATAATGCCAAACTATAAAAACCACATAGCCAAGGCCTCGTGACAAGAATACAAAAAAGATTTTGTCAAGGCCTTGTGCCAAGACACTAGTTTGTCTCATGAGACCTACCTATGCATCGAGGAGCTATATCGGGCTCCACCCATCACTTATTAAGTCTAATTCATTCCTCATATGAATAGGTTTTAACATAACATAAAAATTCGTATTAAAACAAGCATACAAAATGTCAATACTTTCTTTATAACCCATGAATGGAATAAAAATAACACATCCACAATCAAAAACATCACAAAACCATCAATACAATATGGAAGTTTTGTATCATAATAAATCAACTCCAAATAAACTTAAAATCCATCAAAGGATGTTGACATAGATGAAATCAAAACTCTTTTTAGAGAAATATCTCATTCTATTGTGAAATAATTTAAGAGTCATATATTTATAAAATAAAACATTTTCTTTGAAAATATTCTTATAATCTTGTAATGGAAGCTTTGAAGATTTTAAAATGGTGGAAAATAGCCACACCCACCGTATATGTTAAAAAAACATTCTTACCTTGATTCTTTCGAAAAGGCTAAAAAGGAACTCGTTTAGAAAATGATAAAAAGATTCCTTTATAAACTTCATATAAAAAGTCAACAAGGTTATAAATGACTTTATCCCATAGTCTTAAAAATATTAATAATGATTTGAAATACATTTTTAAGAAACATGGATGTGGATGATAAAGAGGTCCCAGTATATAATTACGTATAAATAACCTCAAATAATGAAGAGATTGTGAAATAACCCTTACCTTGTACTTTTCGTTGGTTGAGGGTAGGTTAACCTCCTATATAATGGTGAAATAATTGTTATTAAATTATACAAAAATCATATACATTAATATGATATCATATATGATCTTTTAACATTGATTTGTTAATAATATCTTAGTATTATCGCTGTTTCGGGTGTTAACTTACTCATTTTCTTTTATATGTTTTGTTACGTAAGCCATGTTTATCAGGGATAAGTTGTATATTATTCATATCCAGAATGATATCAAGTTCTTAAACATTTTTTTTAATCATTAAATGAGAATTATTCTTGAATTGATTTGATGAGGAATGAATCTCATTGCGTTCGTGGAGACTGTAGTCCGTACGTACGCACGAGCGGCAATATCATTCTTTTGATATTAAAATAATATATAATTGGACAGTATATCATATATACAGAATAATTATCATGTTATATTTATTATTTACTTGAATTACACACCATTATTATACCCATCCAAATAATAATTTATTGAATAACAATTACACCACGATGTGGAGACGGTAAGCCATACGTACGCACGTATCATGACATGTTATTCAAAGGATGGATAGAATACTGAATATGGTTGTACCATATTTATAATAACAGAACAGTATATATAATATGTTGGAGTTATTATTTTAGAATGGGAATAACAAAGAAAGAGTAAGTTGAAGAAGAAAGTAACTTGAAAGAGGGGGGTGAAAACATTACCTCTTCTTCAGGTTCTTCCTTTTGATTTGATCAAAAGAGCTCCATAGGTTGGATTTATGACCAAAATAATGCCTCTAGGTTAAATTGAGGGAAGTTCAGAGAGTATTCGGGTAGGTTTTGTCTGATCCAAAAGGATTTTAATGTGTGAAATTGAGAGAAGGGTGAGTGCCCTTTTATAAGAGGGGTGAGGGGGACCATTGGAAAAGCTAGAAATATTAGTTTATAATAAATTCATATTTGGTTTCTAATGGATCCAATGTATATTATTTAACGGTTAAGGTGTGAATAGGTCGAAAACAACTCAACCAATAGTTTTTAGATAGGTTTGGGTCACTATATTAACCTTATCGTTTAGTTTTAACTCTTAGTTAATCAGTTTGACATTTACCATGTCACTTTGTATTTTTATATTATATAGTTAATAAACATACTATATACATCCAATAGACCCCCAAGTGGTCCATTAATGATACACATATCATAATATAAGTCCCTTTTCCGAACCTTAGATTTTTAGAAATTTAATATCAATTAATAATATAATATTTGTTTTATAAACTCTTTTATGTCAATTTTGACACTATTTAA
This sequence comes from Viscum album, assembly GCA_963277665.1. NCBI lineage: Eukaryota > Viridiplantae > Streptophyta > Magnoliopsida > Santalales > Viscaceae > Viscum > Viscum album. The sequence continues at coordinate 251,753,074 of OY728139.1, forward strand.
TAATTGATTTTTGTTAAAGACTTAAAACATTATTAATTAGAAAAAAAACATTTGAGAAATCCAATAATGTCATATTAAGAAATAAAATTCATCGATGTCATCAAAACTTTCAAATTATAATAATTTTAACCTTTATAATACCAATTATTTGATTCTTTCAATAATAAGGAAAATAATGCATCATTATTGTGTCACAAATAATATTAATTATTAAATGTCTAAAAATCATAAATAAAATACCATTATGTAGGAAATATTTTTATCTTTCTAATGAATACTTATAGTCAAAAATAGAACATATTTAACCCTATGTAAAAAAAATTATTAAAAGATATATGCTTATGTCATTTTTTTATTTATTTTTACTTAATTAATATAAAGTGTCCTTATCACTTACAAGTGGATCCCTGGGGTCCCAAAATCGACCCAAATATGCCCATGGTCGGCCATGTATCAACAAATAAGGTTAGGAAACATTTTAGGGTAATTTAGTATTATTATAATATTATTTGTTACCCTTATTTACCGGATTTACCATTTAACCATGGTAAATAAAATATTTACCGAATTATTCAAAATGTCTAAAAATGAAAGTTACCTATTTAAACAATTTGAACATATTGATTCAAAATATGGAATCCATTTTTCCAAATTCAAAACACAGAAGTGGCAGAATTTAATTTCAAATTAATTCCCATTGTTAAAATAAAAAGAGTGTTTTTAAGAGATAATAACTATCAAAAGATTGACACTTGTTTATATCCAGTTTAATTGTGAATTTATGTACAATGACAAACATTGTATTAAATGGTAAAAATATTTTATAAATATACTTTAAAACCACTCAAATTCATAATTTATCACTATTAATTATTTCGATTAAAAAAGTTGTTTTTAATTAAAATTTAGTAATTTTCACTATTCATCAAAATATAAAAGTTATCTGAAAAGTACAAAAATTTCACCCTAGGATAATTTCGATATTCCGAAACCAAAAATGAAGTCAATTTTGAGAGATAAAATCTTAAAAATTCCCAAAAGTGGGTATTAATATTCTTAACGGATAGTTTGATTGGTTGTGGTGTGTGTTAGAACTCGAAGTTGTGTACAACACACGCTACTGTATTATTCAAAGAGAAGCGTACCATGGAAGCTTGGGGTGTTACATTCTCTCCTCCTTCAAATAATTTCATCCTTGGAATTACTAGAATATTATTTCATAAAAAGACTCGGGTGGTTCTTCATCATAAGTTCATCGGGTTCCCACGTTGCCTCTTCCATCTTATGGTTTCTCCATAGAACTTTTACCAGATGAGTCGTCCAGTTTCTCAGCACTTGTTCTCTAGTATCAAGAATCCTGATGTGATATTCGCAATAAGATAGATTAGGTTCTAGTTCTAATTACTCATAGGTGAGTACATGCATTAGTTCAGGCATGTATTTCCTCAACAGTGATACATGGAACACATCGTGAACTTTGGAGAGATTTGGCGACATTGCCAAATGGTAAGATACAGCCCCAATTCGTTCTATAATTTCAAAAGGTCCAATGTACCTAGGACTCAATTTACCCTTCTTACCGAAACGTATAACTCCCTTCCATGGAGATACCTTCAATAAAACATGTTCTCTTACCTGAAATTCCAAATCCTTCCTTCGGTTATTAGCATAGCTCTTCTACCTACTTTGAGCTGTTTTGATGTGGTTTTGGATTACCTTCACCTTTTCCATCATTTCCTCCACCAGTTCTTGGCCTAAAAGTTTTCTTTCACCAACGTCATCCCAACAGGTTGGTGTGCGACATCTCTTTCAGTACAACACTTCATATGTTGCCATCTGAATACTTGAATGGAAGCTATTGTTATAGGAAAATTCTACCAGAGGTAAATATTGATCCCACATACCCTGAAAGTCAAGTGATCATGATCTCAAAATGTCTTCTAAGGTTTGAATTGTCCGTTCTGATTGTACATCTGTTTGAGGGTGGTAATGAAGTTCAGTATCCAAGGCCTTCTGAAGACTCTTCCAGAATCTTGAAGTAAAATGGGGATCATGATCCAAAACAATCGAAAGGGGTACTCCATGAAGTCTCATAGCTTCATTAATATATAGTCTTGCTAAACATTCAGGTGGTAGATCTTCTCTTATAGCAAGAAAATGTGTTGAATTGGTAAGACGATCAACAATAACCCGTATTGCATCATTCCTTCTAGGAGTCTTTGGTAGTCCCATGACAAAGTCCATCATGATATTATCCCATTTCCACTCAGGTATGGGAAGAGGTCGCAATACTCCACCAGGTTGTTGCCTTCCAGCATTCACTTGTTGACAAACCATACATCTTGACACAAAATCAGCAATCTCCCTCTTCATGTTGTCCCACCAAAAATATTCCTTTAAATCTCTATACATTTTTGTGCTCCTAGGGTGTATAGAGAAATTGGAACTATGAGCATCGTCTAACAATTCCCTTTTTAAATTAGGTATATCGGGAACACAAAGTCTCTTCCCGAATTTCAAAATTCATTCTTCAGACACAGATTCTCTCAATATCCCATCATTCAAATCTTTAATCTTCTTCTGAAACTCTTCATCATCGGTCTGATAACTCTTTATCCTTTCTAGTAAAGATGGTTTGGACACCATTTGAAAAAGCATTGATGTTTCACCTTCTAGGTTGATTCCCATATCCAACATTACTAGATCCATAAAAATAGGATCCCTTTCAATTCTCATCAGGTTCAAAACTCCATGATCTTTTCTACTCAAAGCATCTTCTCCCTTGTTTGCCTTCCTCGGGTGGTAGTGTATCGTGAAATCATAATCCTCAAGTAATTCAAGCCATCTCATTTGCCTCATGTTGAGTTATTTTTGTGAGAAAATATACATCATACTCTTGTGATCAGTATAAATATCACATTTTTCACCATATATGTTGTGTCTCCATATCTTCAAAGCAAAGATCGCAGCTTCTAACTTGAGATCATGAGTAGGATAGTTTTGTTCATGAATTTTCAACTGTTGTGATGCATAGTCAATAAACCTATCATTCTTCATAAGGACACAACCAAGTCCTTTTTTTGATGCATCACTATAATTAACAAACCCATCATTCCCCAATGGTAGAGTCAATATAGGAGCATTGACTAATCTTCTCTTCAGTTCCTAGAAAAATTCTTCACACTCTTTTGCCCAAAAAAATTTAACCCCTTTACGTGTGAGTTTTTTTAATGGGTTAGAAAACCGGGAAAAATTCTGGAGGAAACATCGATAATAACCTGCTAAACCAATAAAATTGTTTACCTCAGTTATACTTGTCGGTTCAGGCCATTATTGGATTGCCTTGGTCTTAGAAGGATCAACAAAGATTCCATTTTTAGAGACAATATGGCCATGAAAAGAAATCTCTTGAAGCCAGAATTCACACTTGCTAAACTTCCCATATAATTCATGTCTTCTCAGAGTCTTCAGGATAATGCGCAAGTGATTTTCATGATCTTCGTAGCTTTTGAAGTATACCAAGATATCATTAATATATATCAACACAAATTCATCAAGATATTCCTTGAAAACACTATTCATCAGATCCATGAATACAGAGGGTGAATTAGTCAATCCAAAAGGCATTACTGTAAAATCGTAATGCCCGTACCTGGTTCGAAATGTTGTCTTTGGAATGTCTTCCTTCTTCACACACAACTGATGGTATCCAGATCGAAGGTCAATATTTGAAAAGTATTGATCTCCACACAGTTGGTCAAATAAATCATCAATGCGAGGTAGGGGATACTTGTTCTTTATTGTAATAGCATTGATCTCCCTGTAGTCGATACATAACCTAATAGATCCATCTTTCTTTTTAACAAAAAGAACAGGGTCTCCCCATGTAGAAACACTAGGGCAAATAAATCCCTTATTACTCAATTCCTCTAGTTGTTTCTTTAGTTCAACTAATTCTACAGTGGCCATTCTATAAGGGGTCATCGATATAGGCCTTGATCCAGGAATTAAATCAATGGAAAACTCAACATCTCGTTCTAGAGGATGTCCATGTAAATATTCCGGAAACACATCTAAATTTTCTTTCACAACATGCACATACTCTATTTGAACATTCCTTTCCTCACCCATAGTCATTTCATTATCTTCCTCCCACATAATTGTATTTAGTTGAGCTACTGGGGGTGGATATAGATAAGAAATAGGCGGTGATGATTATGCTCTAAAGATAAGGTGTTCCTTATCATCATCATCAAAAATCATAACCTCTTTCTTCTGACAATAAATCGTCACATCGTGGTCTGAAAGCCAATCCATACCGAGGATTATATCAAACTCAATCATAGGTATGACGATGAGATCAGCGGATAAAGAAAATTTATGTGCTCTATTGGGGACCGATTCACAAAACATTGTTGCAATGATACATCCCTTTGGAGTTTTAACTGACAACTACCTTGTTAAATCAAATTGGAAATATCTAATTTTCATAGAAAACTGGGAAGATATGAAATAGTGCGATGATCCAGAATCAAATATTGCATTTTCTAAACTTGAGGAAACTATTAAATTACCTCCCACCATGTCTTTTGGAGCTTCTACCTCTGTAGTAGTGATAGGATAAGTTTGGCCTTGATCCCTTGGCCTTTTTTGAGTTAAGTTCCCCTGACTCTTAGGACATTCATTTGCATAATGTCCCATCTCTCTACAATTTTAGCATTGGACATCGGTAGCTTCCTTATTCCCCTTGCAATCACGAGCTTGGTGGCCTTTTCACCACACTTGTAACAGAATCCCATTCATTTTAAGCAAGTACTGGGCTGTTTCTTCCCACATTTACTGCAGGATAGATATTCAACTTTTCCCTTCTTCCCCTTATTTCCATTCCCAGATTGATCAGCATATCTCTTCTTCTACTGATTTTCTTTAAAGTCATAAGACTTAGAGAATTCCTTTTCTGTCTTGATAGCACATTAGACAACGTCTTCGTACGACGAGAAGGATTGTGAGACTAATACTCGATGGAGAAATGGTTTTAACCCATCAAAGAAATGATCAATATTACTTATTGGGTTACGTATATAATCTCCAACATACCTTCCTAACCTTGTAATGTTAGCCACATACTTTGTGACATTCTCATCCTCCTTTTGTCTCAAACTCAGAAATTGCCTTTCTATATCTGCTCGATGGTCATGAGGAAAGTATTTTTCTAAAAACAGATCTTTGAACTCCCTTCAATCCATATTTGATACTTCATCATCATCCTTCATGTTTTGAATCAATGACTACCACTGATCAGCATCTCTAGTGAGGCAGTAAACTACCATGATAACTTTTTCCCTTTCAATACTCCCTAAAGACTGAAATATTTTCTCTAGGGAATTTAACCTTTGCTCAACTACTAAGGGATTTTTACTCCCATTGAACGTTGGTGGTTGTTGCCTCATGAAGTGATCTAACATTGATCCTCCATGCTACAGATCAGGGTGCTCCATACGGGTAAGGTTATTGTTCATAACCTGAGTGAGTTGTCCCAGTATGGTGATTAGCTGATCAGCACCAGTTTCATCACCAGCTCCACTATAATTTTCTTGAGCACGAGGGCAATCCCTGCAAGGTGTACGTGCGTTGATACGGTTTAGATTTCTTCCACTAAATTCCATTTCTAGACAATGGAATAAACTAGATCAGTTTTTGAATCAAAATACATAATTCCATAATTATAAAACACTTAACATAAATTGAACTATTTATGGATATAATCCATAATCATAAAATGTTTTCTTTGAGGAATTATATACTCATAAACCCTTCATAATGATTCGTAAAGAAAATGAGAGTTATCCAAAGAATATCCCCTGGGAGTGTCGTAACCAAGAGTGCAGTAAGGCCCGTTGTTGTGCACCAGTTCCCGTTCGAGTCTAGCTCAAAGTGGTGTTTTCAGGTTTTACCCCTAGGTACATCTGTGCCAGAGCTGCCTCTACCTGCTTGTATCCAGACAGGGATGTATTGCTCGGAAAACTGAAAAAATCTCTACAATACCAAAATTCTAGGAAGTTCTTATATACTAAACCTCAAATTACATCTTAGGTCAATGTTCTCTAATCAGATTTTATCTAAATCTAGATTCCATGGTTTTTACTAAACTTCCTCTAATACCTACTATAACACCCTGACCCCAGTTACCCAGATTTGGGGAATTATTACATAACATTGGCATGATCACAAGAAAGATCATGTCTCGAAAGACCGATTAGTTTAGTATCCTTAGAATAACTAGATATATTCATAAAGTTTACATTACATCATAAAATGAAAACTACAATAATATAGTCTCCATAGTCCACACTCTTAGCCTCTCATACTATCCCTGCAGGTCATTCATAAAATACTTCTTCACATCCTGGGAAAAATAAAACATTGAAAGGGGTGAGCTCAAATACCCAGTAAGGATAACAATATAGTGTAAACATTCATAAATAAGAATAAACATTTAAGTCAATGTATGACTAAAACAAAAGCCTTTTAAACTTGAACTTCAGCATAATATGGCAAAGTTAAAATGAAATAATGCCATTTACTTATTCACATGGATATTCTAATAGTCGAATAATCACATGCAATATCAATAACCACTTTTATAATGATGGAATTCATAATGCCAGACTATCATAACCACATAGCCAAGGCCTCATACCAAGACTACAAATAAGATTTTGTCAAGGCCTTGTGCCAAGACACTAGCTTGTCTCATGAGACCTACAGATGCATCGAGGAGCTATAGTGGGCTCCACCCATCACTTATTAAGTCCAATACATTCCTCATATGAATAGGTTTAAAAATAACATAAAAATTCATATTAAAACTAGCATACGAAATGTCAATACTTTCTTCATAAACCATGAATGGTATAAAAATAACACATCCACAGTCAAACATATCACAAACCATCAATACAGTATGGATGTATTGTATCATAATAAATCAACTCCAAATAAACTTAAAATCCATCAAAGGATGTTGACATAGATGAAATCAAAACTCTTTTTAGAGAAATATTTCTTTCTATTTTGAAATCATTTAAGAGTCATATATTTATAAAATAAAACATTTTCTTTGAAAATATTCTTATAAGCTTGTAAGTGAAGCTTTGAAGATTTTATAATGGAGGAAAATAGCCGCACCCACCGTATAAGTTAAAAAAACAATCTTACCTTAATTCTATAGAAAAGGTTAAAAAGGACCTTGTTTGGAAAATGACAGAAAGATTCATTTATAAACTTCTTATAAAAAGTCAAAAAGGGTATAAATGACTTTATCCCATAGTCTTTAAAATAGTAAGAATGATTGGAAATACATTTTTATGAAACATGGATGTGGATGATAAAGATATCCCAGTAGATAATTACGTATAAACAACCTCAGATAATGAAGAGATTGTGAAATAACCCTTACCTTGTACTTTTCCTTGGTTGAGGGTATGTCAAACTCCTATATAATGGTGAAATAATTTTTATTAAATTATACAAGAATCGTATCCATTAAAATGATATCATATATGATATTTTAACATTGATTTGTTAATAATATCTTAGTATTATCGTTGTTTCAGGGGTTAACTTACTCATTTTCTTTTATATGTTTTGTTACATAAACCGTGTTTTTCATGGATAGGTTGTATATTATTCATATCCAGAATGATATCAAGTCCTTCAGAATTATTTTTAATCATTAAATGATAATTATTCTTGAATGGATACGATGGAGAATGAATCCCATCCCGTTCGTGGAGATGGTAGTCCGTACATACGCACGAGCAACAATATCATTCTTTTGATATTAAAATAATATGTAATTGGATGGTATATCACATATACAAAATAATTATCATGTTAAATTTATTATTTACATGAATTACACATCATTATTATACCCATCCAAATAATAATTTATTGAATAACAATTACACCACGACGTGGAGACGGTAAGCCGTACGTACGCACGTATGGTGACATGTCATTCAAAGGATGGATAGAATACTGAATATGGTTGTAACATATTTATAATAACATCACAGTATATATAGGATACTGGAGTTATTATTTTAGAATTGGAATAACAAAGAAATAGGAAGTTGAAGAAGAAAGGAACCTGGAAGAGGGTGGTGAAAACATTACCTCTTCTTCGGGTTCTTTCTTTTGATTTGATCAAAAGGTCTCTATAGGATGGCTTTCTGATCAAAATAAGGCCTCTAGGTTGAAGTTAGGTAAGTTGAGAGAGTATTTGGTCAGGGTTTGGCTGAGCCCAAAGGCTTTGAATGTGTGAAATTGAGAGTAGGGGGAGTGCCCTTTTATAAGAGGGGTGAGGGGCACCTTTGGAAATGCTAGAAATATTATTTTATAATAAATTTATATTCGGTTTATAATGGCTCAAAAGTGTATTATTTAAAGTTTAAGGTGGGGATATGTCTCCAAACACTCAACCAATAGGTTTTAGACCGGTTTGGGTCACAATATTAACCCTATCTTTTAGTTTTAACTCTTAGTTAATTAGTTCAACATTTAACATGTCACTTTGTATTTTTATATTATATAGTTAATAAACTTACTATATACATCCAAGAGACCTTCAAGTAGTCCATTAATGATACCCCTATCATTATATAAGTCCCTTTTCTGAACATTATATTTTTAGTAATAGAATTTCAATTAATAATATAATATTTGTTTTAAAAACTCTTTTATGTCAATTTTGACACTATTTAATAATTGAGTTTTGTTAAAGTCTTCGAAAATTTATTAATTCGAAAAAAATTCATTTCAGAAATCCTATAATGTCATATTAAGCAATAAAATTCATGTATTTCATCAAAACATCAAATTATATTAAATTTAACATTTATAATACCAATTATTTGATTCTTTCATTAATAGGGAAAATACTGCATCATTATTGTGTCATAAATAATATTAATTATTAAATTTATAAAAATTATAAATAAAATAAAATTATTTAGGAATTATTTTTATCTTTCTAATTAATATTTATAGTCAAACATCCAACATATATAACCCTATGTAAAAATTGTTTTTCTAAAAAATATATGCTTGTGTCATTTTTGTATTTATTTTAACTTAATTAATATAAAGTGTCCTTATCACTTAAAAGTGGATCCATGGGGTCCCAAAATCGACCCAAAGATGCCCATGGTCGGACATATATCAACCAATAAGGTTAGGACACGTTTTAGGGTAATTTATTATTATTATTATAATATAATTGTTTACCCTTATTTACAGGATTTACCCTTTAACCATGGTAAATAAAATATTTACCGAAGGAATTATTCAAAATGTCTTAAAATAAAAGTTACCTATTTACACAATTTGGACATCCTAATTACAAATATGGAATCAATTTTTCAAAATTTAAAACACATAAGTGGAAGAAATTAATTTAAAATTAATTCTCGTTGTTAAAACAAAAAGCTTGTTTTTAAGAGATAATAAATATCAAAATATTGACACTTGTTTATGTCCGGTTTAACAGTGAAATTTTGTACAATGACCAAAATTGTATTAAATGGTAAAAATATATTCTAAATATACTTTAAACCCACTAAAATTTATAATTTTTCACTATTAATTATTTCGATTAAAAAAGATGTTTTTAATTAAAATTTAGTAATTTTCACTATTCATCAAAATATAAATGTTATCCGAAAAGTACCAAAATTTATCCCTAGGATAATTTTTCTATTCTGAAACCAAAAATGAATTCAATTTTGAGAGATAAAATTTATAAAATTTCAAAAAGTGGGTATTACTATTCGTGACGACTAGTTTGATTGGTTGTGGTGTGTGTTAGAACTCAAAGTTCCGTACAACACATGCTATTATATTATTCAAAAGAGAAGCGTACTGTGGAAGATTGGGGTGTTACAAGTCTCAACAACCCTAGACTCAAGATAGTGTAATTGGGGGTGTATTCATTACCCCAACAAGGGATGTATTCCATAATGATTTATGTTATAAGAGGGTTACACTCACAATGAGGCAGAGTATCATGCTATCATTATAGGACTCAAGATGACCCTTAATTTTAATTTTCCCACCAATATATAATGGGGAACTCTGAGTTAGTAATATTTAAAATCAAGGATAATTACATTTTTAGGAACACAAATAATTTTCCCTTCATACATCATGTTCACCATCTGATGGCCCGATTCCCTTTACAGCTTGTGGTGACTCATGTTTCCCAATCCGAGAATGGTCAATATGATGCCTATTCAATCAAGATACCTCCCTAGAGAGCATGGCTAAAATAACATATCATTATTCTAGATCATTTTACCAAGTAATAGAATGGTTAATATGATTCCTTGACTAGTATATCATCCTCTATTGTAGAGACAAAACAGAAAAACCTATTCAATCATGTGGTTTATCGAAGAGCCATCACTCCCATAATTTTATACAGCAATGATAATAAATAATTAAACCACATGACCACTAGTTCTTCCACATCAGATCATCTAGTTTCCATTAAAACTAAATAATCCTATTATTGGATGACTCCCTTCATCATGTACCTCCATCACTTTGTTCTCTTATTGGACAAAGCTAAATTTGAGCAAGTCTATCAGTGTCGAGTGCTGTTCACGATTGACAATGGACACAACCTCTAGAAGAATCTATACACTCATGGGTTTGGTATAATTATCCTATATTGCATTCAATGAAAATATATTACATAGGTCATGAAGAAATTTCATGATGTGTATAGTGGTTCTCATTTGGTGTGGTTGAATATATCCCATTATATTTGAAGGCTAGGATAATTCTGGACCACTATGTTACATGGTCATATCATGTTTTCCATAAGGTTCTATTCATATTAGATTCATTCCAAATTCATTCACGGAATACTAGATCCCCTCCATACTATAATTTATTCTTGGGCCTCTATAGTTTTGTGACTTTATTTCATTGGAACGTATCCACCAACAACATCTCTTTATTGCATTATCATTTTTACCATGATTGATTTATTTTCTAATTAGACATTATACATTACTCTCATGGAGCCTGAGGCCCTATTTTTTTTATTCATGATCTCCCACAACATTTATTGATTTCTAGTCCCTCATTCCATTCTAAACAAATGTGGAACCAACATACATGATTTTGAGCTGAAGATGTTGCATGAAAAGTAAATACCATTGTCCAACCATACGTCCCACTATCATGCATATGAAAATGTACAGATCTAGGAATTTCAATAAATCTACTCAAAAATTAGGTAAAATATGGTGGTCCAAAACAAGAAATGTTGTCTTGTCAAGATCCCTAATTCAATATGGAATTATCATAAAACAACCTTGATTTACACCTATGATACCCCATGTACCCTAGGGAATGAGATGGAGGTATTTAGGCCTATCAAGATTCATATTACTTCACTATAAACATCTATCTATGATCATAATATATTACAAAAGATAGTTTATGTCTATCTATATGAACTATAATCCCACAAGGAGAAAAGTTTTTTGTCCTTGAATAATCTAGAGAGGCACCAGAACAAGATACCCAAGTCATTTGATATAAAGGTTCACCTCCTCGCTTTACTTCATGGTGATATAGTATTGGCTCTTCAAACTCGAATAATACCCATTAGGAATCCACTAGTGATTTAATACAATTGAGAAGGATTGTACATCATCCACAAGGTCTATTCTAATGGCACATACTCTTTGGTTAAGATGGATGGGAAGCTCATAACAACCCCATAAAATAAAAAGATACCCAATTAGTACTATTTATGAAGGAGGAACTCCCATGTAAGAATTATATTATCTTAAACTGAAAACCAAAGGTACTAATTTTATAACCATAAACATAGAACCAAATATCCAAATTATATGACCTTAAAATAATGATTATATAGTCAAAGATATGAGACATTAAACTATCGGCATTGGAATCTTAGTGGAATGGCACTGATATGAATAATATTAATGGTCCTTTATACATGTCCTTAATGGGAATGTACCCAATTTCTTAATCTCATAATTCCAAACATGGTTCCCAAGTCCAATGATCATTACTCTTAACTATGTGTGAGTTTTTTTTGGGAGTGTGTGGTGTGGAATGGGATTTTGTGGTCCTCATTCATGTCAGATTATGGTTTCTACACCATACACATTTCCTTTGAACACCTCTTTTAAAACATCCTAGTGGTATTAATGTTAGCTGAGTTATAAACATCATCATTACAAAAAAAATTAAACTACATGAACAGGTCTTGTCGCATGATCTTAAATAGTGAAATCATTATCCAGGATGTACAATGGAAAACGAAACCACGTTGTGGTGTTCTTTCCAGAGATTATATAACATTGGAACTGGTCATATACCATTCCATATGTCATGAACTATGTACTTCTTGATTTCTATGTCATAGGATATGTACCGATGGCCAGGTTTTCCATCATTCCCCATCCACTAAAAAAAGAAAAAAAACAAAAAATGACACTCTCCATTTGTATGAGTTAGAACTATATAGGGAAAACCTCTATCGATAACCTCATGTGGCTTAATTTCCATTACTATGGGATACAATGATAAGGAAATAAATTTTTTCTTTAGGGCCAACAACAAATTCAAACTTCTTTTTGTGTATTAACCTTAGGCCCCATTTAAGGAACATGGTCCTCCATGGGTCATTCATGTATGATGTTACTTCCACTCAAGCCCTAAATATGTCTAACATGGAAATATAAAAAGTATCCTTAATAAAATATGGTGTGTTATCAATCCTCCTAGGCCATCATTCCCATCATATTCCTTACCCCATTTTTCCATATATACCCGCTTCAGAGAGTCTGATTCCCTACGTCTGAAATCCATGACCATAAACTGTGATCTTAGTCTAGGAATAAAAACATTAAACTGTATGTAGGTCTCCATTTTTATGTTTTGTGTTTTTATTGGTTTCCTTGTACATCCATCATGCCGGTTTGGTCATAAGATCGCACTCCACATACCCATTTGAGATATCGTCCCTCATAGTTTGAATTCTATGACCTTAGTCTATGATCCAAAGTCCTTACTGCACAATGTTAAAATGAATCTATGACCTAAAATGTTTCATAATTCCTTGTGATAATCATGGGTTGCCTCTGTGTTCATTCCATAGAATATTTCCCCTACCAGTGTCGGCCTTCTGCCACACTATGCACAAGAACTATGTGTGTCTTGATTCTTGTTTTATTATGATACAAAATGACACCCATAAGTTAAATATTAGGTCTATACTCAATTTTTTATTCTTTCACATTGGTTAATCTTCATCCCCACCACCTGACATTAATCTGTATGGATTGGTACTATCACATGACTTAAACTATTGAATTATCATCATGACTTCATGAAGAAAGATGTCACCACATCATGGTGTTCTTTACTAAAAGTATATCGCTGTTTTAATTGGATTTTACCATGACACATGTTTAGAACTATGCACAACATGATTCCTATCCTCATGGGATACATAGTGATGCATAAACATTACATAATTGAGCCCAGATATAGACACCCTAAAACAATTGTCCCCTGGGACACAATTATCGTCAAATATCCATGAACCCAAACTGTATGAAAATCATATTATGTTATATATGTGTTATGTGGGATCATTTTTTACCATTCATGTAATATTTTATGTATTTATTTCCACATATATACCCTTAGATGGAACGTTTATCTTATGGTCTATCCGAAAGGACATTAAAAAATCATTCACTATCTATGAAACACTACATTAAAATGCATGTAATGAAGTATTTTGATTCACACTCCATGATACTCCCATTCCATACTTCGAGTCATTCCTAGTTTGTATTTCCACCATCATTTATATATAGGAAGACCCCAAATTGGTGGTGGTCTCATTCCATTTTTGTTTCAAATATCGTCTTGATCCCACAACCTAATGGTTTTATAGTAAAAAGATAGTGGATCCTATCTTTCAAATTCAGTAATTAGTTTATCCTTCATTTGATCACCCAACTATTAATTGGTATGTTTATGGTCCTTGTGTTTCTAACATGTTCAACCACCGACAATTAACTACAAGTGTCATCTTTATCTGGACCTTGAATGTATCAGTATACCTCTATTAGATGTTCTTGTATCATGGATGGATTCCACTCTTAGATTCACCCCTAATGTTCAGTCATGCATGATAGGTAAAACCCCCTTACCATTCCTTATTTCACAGACTAAACATGGATCACATGGTCTTAGGAGTTCTAGTTAGGTGGGTACTAATGTTGTTGATCTAAATAAGGTTTTATCAGTCCAAATTCTTTGATGAAAAACTAGGATTTTAATTGGGATATGTGTTCTGGCACTAGGCCTCCCATGTCCTCTTTCATCTTAGTTTTTTCTCCTTCCACATTAGATATGATTTCTTATCATCTATTCCCAAATACATGTAAGATTCAAAATCAACTTTTGACAAATTTATGTTGGGTTTATTTCATCAGTTTCAGAAAAAATAATCTAGGAATAGATATTCTTATATTCCACCCATCATGACATTAAATTTTGGGCAAGGGTCTATATAATATGAAATTAAACTATGTGAATCATCATGATCACATGATTTTAAACATTTCCATGTATCATCCATACCATATTAGGTTAGACTACATGTTCATCATCCATAGTTTCATCTGAAAAAACTACAAGTTATACCAGACCCTTGAATAAGATGTCATATTCTTTAGTTCTGTTCATCTACCATATTGTTCACATATTTTGATATCACTCAGAATCCAAGATGATGCTCTTATAGAGGATGGTATTAATATTTTTTTAGACCAATGAACTTACCCTGATGTGTTTTATGGAATGGTAGTGTAATTTTGAGAGTGTTGGAACCCATTATAATATTCAATAGTTTTGTTCCCATGATTCACATGAACATCATTTGGATCATCACCCACTTCCATGTCAGAAGGGACCCACAAATAGAAGGGTGTCTAGCCAAGGCTCACCTACCATCCTAGGAAAAAATTCTTGATGTATTTTGAGTATATTCTAAGATATGTTCCTTGTTTTAAACATGGTCATTGGATGGACCTCGATTGTTTGTCCCTATTTTACTCTAGTGTTAAAAATTCCATTTTCTGAAGTTGTTCAATCGTTTTCATGTTTTGTAATGCCACTATCCTTGTGTTATGAATTTTTGGTATCTTGATTCATAGTTAGAATTTATCACTATTTATATTGATTTCAACACCATTAGTTTTAATCCATTCGTTCACTAATTCACATTGAATGAATTAGGTTGGTTACATCAAGATCCTTATTCTACAGCTGCATCCTCATTCTTCCCGAACAAACCGATTGGTTAGTCAAATAAAGTGGACCTTGAGTGATTGATTATCAACCATTATAATGCAATATGAACAATTGTGTGTTCATCCCTTATTTCTCAGATTGGGTATAACCCATGTGAGATTAGGGATTAGACATTAGTTATCTCAAATGAATGATTTACAATGGTAATTTAAGAAGGAACATAATATGAATATGAATTAATATTATTTCAAAGAAAACAAAACAAGTCAAAGTAATGAGTTTTAAAAACAACCCCTACTACCCCAAACTAGTGATAGAGAACTGCACCCCACCTAGCCTTTGACATGTCACCTCCAATATTCACTGTCTCTTTTCTAAATCTGATTCTCCATCACTAGTTTCTATTTGAATATCATTATCTTGTGTTTGCTCTCAATTCCACTCAGCATTGAGGTCATTGATTTGAGTGATTTTTTACATCATTTGATTCTTGAGATCCTCTAATTTATACCTCATCCCTCTGATGACCTCTACTTATACTATAACAAATTATCCACACTCTCTCAAATTCTCCTCCATCTTTTGTATCTTAGGAGTTACTTCTCATAGCTTGTGTATGCTGGAGGATTTCTCTTAGACCTAAGAAACATCATAGGGAGAGCTCATATCCTATATCTTTTTGGTGAGGTTGTCACGACCCGTCCTCGGGGCCCGTGCCGTGACTACCCCAAGCCCGCCTTCCATAGGCCAGGGGCTGGCGACTAGCACCAAGGCGTAAATCCCAACAAAAAGGGAAGGCATTGCCTTTGAAAAGTAAACAAGCACCACAGAGTAAGCAAGCGGAAAAGTAAACACTAAGTAAAAACTGTACAAGCTGTGATGAAAGTAAAAGGGGCCGGAAATACAAGCCCAACTGTAAAGTACAACAGAAAAGAAAAACAGCAACTGAAAGGAAAAACTGCAGCGTCGAGCCGTCCTCTGGAAGTCCCACCTGAAGGGTGGGTACAGATAACCTCCACGGCTCCTCGGGTCCACCTAACCGCTCCGAGTACGTCCCGCCCAGTGGTCTACCTCCAGGTACTGTCCTGCTCCGCACGCCTCCTCTACGATCAGCGCTGTCCGTCGTCTGCAACCAACACCACGAAGTGCGGGCATAGCCCGTGTAGGGGTGAGTATAAGCTACTCAGTAGGGACCCCGAGACCCCCGAAGGTCTCCCGAAATCCACAAAGGATAATCCACAAAGGAAAGATACAATCACGAAGTAACATCTGACACGGCTTAGGTATGTGCCCATACATATACCTAAGTCTTCAATTCCCGTTCAGCTCCAACGTCCGAGCCCAAGCACAACCCAGTCCACACAGGAAAGCAAAACGTATACCCACGCAGGATAGAGCAACACAATCCACAATGGAGAGTAACACAAGATTCAGCTCACACAGGTATACTTCTTTGGATGACGATAAAGATGATCATTGAACCATCTAAGTCGTCGGACCCACGAAGGATCGATAGGTACTAACCTTGCAGTGACCCACACAGGATCGGGCCCACGCAGGACCTGTAGAAGTTGGCTCACACAGAACCGCTGAGAGATGACCCACACAGGATCGGACCCACACAGGATCGAGCCCACACAGGACCGGGCCCACACAGAACCTGTAGCACTGATCCACGTAGGATCGCTGAGTGCAGTAGTCGTCGCAGTCCGCTGAGGATCTCTGCACAGTCGTCGCCGCAGTCCACTGAGGATCTCTGCACGGTCATCGTCGGAGTCCACGGAGGATCTCTGCACAGTCGTCGCTGCAGTCCACTGAGGATCTCTGCACGGTCGTCGTCGGAGTCCACGGAGGATCTCTGCACAGTCGTCGTCGCAGTCCACTGAGGATCTCTGCACGGTCGTCGCGGTCGAAGTAGCAGTCGCAGCCAGCACTAAGGTTCCCGCACACAGCAAGCTCGTTCGGGAAGGTCCGCTCCACGAGCCGAGAGGCTGATACATCAACTGACACGAAGTCCGAAGTTGATGTATCCAAAAGTTCCGTATCGTCAACAGGAACTCAACGTCGCAGACGGCGCGTCAATCGGACGCCCGGTCTGAGAGATATTGGCATTTTCGACCCAGGGGCCCGGTTGGTTTGTAAGGAAAAACCAACCCGACCACACTCCACCTGCGTCCAAACCTCGGGCGGAGTATGCCAAAAGATCCGTCTCACTTAGAGGAATTCAACAAAGCTGACGGCACGTCAATCGGACGTCCGTAGCTCAAGATATGAGCGTTTCCGCTCCGAGGGCCCGGTTGGTCTCGGGTACGAACCAACCCGGCCGAACTCAAAGTATTCCGAAACCTTGAGTGCGATATACCGAAACGACCGTCTCGATCCAAGGATCGCGTTGCCGCTGACGGAGAGTCGTTTGGAGGCACGAAGCTCAAGATACGGGCGTTTGAATGAAAACGTCCGAAGACGGGGGGAAAGAATGATCAACACATGATCCAACAATTTTAATTAAAATAAAATTGTTCATTGAAAACCGGATTTTTAATTTTCAAGAACATTCACGAGAAAATTAAAAAGGGGTAATTTTCCAAAAAGAATCCCTACCTTGATGATCGTCGGGCGCGGGCGTTCTTCGCGGAAGAGATCGTCGCGGAAGAGATCGATCGTCGCGTCGTCGCGGGGAGGCGTCGCGTCGTCGCGGATTCCGGCGTTGAGTCGGCGAGCTCAACGAATCAAGAACAAAAGATTTAAATTATTAATATTTAAATCTGTGTTTCGTTTAAAAACCAAGAAAAGAACTTGAGAGGAAATCCGAAAGCACTCACCTCGAATGGTCGGTGATTGGAGATCGGAGATCGGAAGAGCGTCTCGGGCGAAGGCGTCGTCGATTTCCGGGTTCGGCGTTCTTTGCGTTCTTCGCGTTCTTCGCGTTCTTTGCGAGGGAGAAGAAGTTGCGAGGGTTCTCCCAAATCTTCTCAAGCGCAAATAACCAGAGGTTAAGCGTTGGTCTTATTTTATTATTACGCCAACGAATTTGAAAAACTGGTTAAGAAACGATCCATCAATTCGTTGAATTAATTCAACGACAGAAACGACCCATTTAATTCACGAAGGAAACAGCCCATTTAATTCACGAAATAAACCGCCCAATTAAATGGTCTGTTAAGAATTTAGAAAACGCGTCGGTTGACTTTCATTAAGACGGGTTTTCACGGGTGCGTTTCTTAGCGGAAAGAAACGGCGGGGCTCGTGCGGGCCCCACCTCACAAATATCATACCAAAGGGGTAGGATATTTCTGGATAGCATCCTATCCAGTTCAACTCAGTTCAAGCCTCCTTTAAGTGACTTCAAGTGGCTTCCAAGTGGCTTAAGTGAAATAAAATAAAGCTGTCGCAAAATTATTTTATTTCTTATCTTTAAGCCCGAAAATTAAAAACCACACCCGAGCAAACGCAACTCCGGAAGAGGCGTTTCTAAGCGAATATCGGCGCTGCGATTTCATCGGTGCCCTCAGAATTCGATTCCGGGCACCGGTTCAAAAGTTAGAAAAACCCGCTCGTCCGTTCACTGAACGTACCCAAGCCAAACTTCAGAAAATGATTCCGGGCACACCGGGCCTCGGAATCAGGCGCCGTCAGAAACTGCGTTCTTGTAAAATTCCAACGAAAATTAAGAAAGAAAAAAAAAATTCCTTGAAATTTACGGGTCTTTACATTACTCCCACCTCAGGACTTTACGTCCCCGTAAAGATACATCAAAAACTAGGGAAACAAATGTGGGTACTGAGCACGCATCTGAGCCTCCCGCTCCCAAGTGCTCTCCTGGTGGTTCCCGTGCTGCCATCTGATGCGCACAAGAGGAATCGATCGCCCACGCAGGACCCGCTCCTGTCGATCCTCTATCTCCACTGGGACCTCCGCAAAAGTCTCTCCATCATCCACGTCTAGCTCCCCATAGTCAATGATGTGCGTCGGGTCGTGCACGTATCTCCTCAGCTGGGATACGTGGAAGACGTCGTGCACCCGGTGCAACTGAGGTGGCAGAGCCAGGCGATAAGCCACCTCGCCAATCCTGCTGAGGACCTGGAAAGGCCCGATGAAGCGTGGAGACAACTTGCCGCCTCGGCCAAATCTCCTCAAACCACGTCGAGGTGAGACCCGCAAGAAGACGTGGTCACCATCCTCGAACTCTAGTGGCCTCCGCCTCCTGTCAGCATATGACTTCTGTCGGCTCTGTGTTGTCCTCATCCTCTCATGGATGAGCTGGACCTTCTCTGTCGTGGCCTGGACCATCTCTGGTCCCACAAGTGCTGACTCTCCAGGGTCTGTCCAGCACAAAGGAGATCTGCAAGGCCTGCCGTACAACGCCTCGTAGGGTGCCATCCCGATGGTGGAGTGGTAGCTGTTGTTGTACGTGAACTCCACCAAGGGTAGGTGGTCCTCCCAGCTGCGACCAAAGTCGAGGACACATGCACGGAGCATGTCCTCGAGAGTCTGAATGGTCCTCTCCGTCTGACCATCCGTCTGAGGGTGAAAGGCGGTGCTCAGACGTAGTCGCGTCCCGAACGCCTCCTGTAACCCCTTCCAAAGCCGGGAAGTAAAACGAGCGTCCCGATCGGAGACGATGGTCGATGGCACACCGTGAAGTCGTACAATCTCCTGAACGTAGAGACGCCCCAAGCTCTCCACTGTGCCCTGCTCTCGGATGGGTAAGAAGTGTTCCGACTTGGTGAGTCGGTCAACAATCACCCAAATGGAATCGTGACCTCTGGAAGTGCGTGGAAGTCCAGTCACAAAGTCCATAGATATCCCGTCCCACTTCCACTCCGGGACCTCCAAGGGCTGTACCAAGCTTGCTGGTACCTGATGCTCTGCCTTCACCTGCTGGCAGGTGAGGCACCGTGAAACAAACTCTGCCACAGCCTTCTTCATGCCCGGCCACCAGTGCTGTCGCCTGAGATCCTGGTACATCTTCGCCACTCCAGGATGTACCGCCAACGGAGAAGTGTGAAACTCTCTCAGCACCTCCTCTCGTAAGGCAACTGGTACCAAGGTACGTCCTCTGAAAAGGACATCGTGCTCTGCTCCAAGGGGGAAACCATCATCTTCCTGTCCCGAGGATATCTGTGCACGCCGCGTCTCACAGTCAACATCCCCATGTTGTGCCTCTCTGACCCGCTGAAGAAGTGGAGGAGAGACTGTGAGAGACTGAAGGAAGGCTGCTCCGTCTCTATCCACGAAGGATATCTGCAAAGCGGCTAGCTGCTCTGTCGCCTCCTCAAGTAGCTGGATGCCTGTCCTCCTGCTGAGGGCATCAGCCACCACGTTCCCCTTCCCAGGAGTATAGAATATTTCAAAGTCATAGTCCTGGAGGAACTCGATCCATCGCCGTTGTCTCAGGTTCAGGTCCTTCTGAGAGAAGATGTACTTGAGACTCTGGTGGTCAGAAAAGACTGTGAAGCGCTCGCCCATCAGATAGTGTCTCCATGTCTTCAGGGAAAAGACTACTGCTGCCAACTCCATGTCATGGGTAGCGTAGTTCTACTCATGAGGCCTCAACTGACGTGATCCGTAGGCAATCACGGCCCGCTCCTGCATCAGGACACACCCGAGTCCGGTCCCTGATGCATCGCAGTAGACTACGTATCCAACTCCCTCCTCAGGAAACCTCAAGATAGGTGCGCTGGTCAACCTCTGCCTCAGCTCCTGGAAGCTCTGCTGACATCTGTCTGACCACACGAAGGGTTTCCCCTTCTTCGTCAACGCTGAGAGTGGGGCCGCAACTCTGGAGAAGTCCAGCACAAATCTCCGATAGTATCCGGCTAGGCCCAAGAAACTCCGCACCTCTGTCACTCTCTTGGGTGGCTCCCAAGCTAGCACTGCCTCGATCTTCGCGGGATCCACTGCAACTCCCGCCTCAGAAATGACGTGCCCCAAGAAGTGGACCTCACGTAACCAGAACTGACACTTCGAGAGCTTTCCATAAAGCTGGTGCTCTCGGAGTGTGTCTAGTACAACACGCAGGGAGGAGGCGGACGAGGCAGAGGAGCTGGCCGAGCAGCAGGTGGTGGGCGACGCTTTGAGGCTCTGCCACCACCACCACCAGGAGGCCCGCCCCGACCACAGGGAGCTGGCGGGCAGAGACAGGCTCAGCTCCAGGCAGCGGAGGCCTACGACCACGGCGCGCCAGAGATGATTCGAGGTATGATCTTTGTCTA
Source organism: Viscum album (assembly GCA_963277665.1). NCBI lineage: Eukaryota > Viridiplantae > Streptophyta > Magnoliopsida > Santalales > Viscaceae > Viscum > Viscum album. The sequence goes on from OY728139.1 coordinate 251,774,667, forward strand.
TTCCACCCTTGCTGCAGTTCTGATAGACACAGGAGCGAGTCACTCTTTCATAGCCACTGCCCTTGTTCGGAGCTCGGAGATTCCGACAGAGCCGTTGGCTCGATCCTTACGGCTAGAGACTCCTACGGGAGCAGACTCGACGATTACGCACTGGTGCCGGCAGTGTGAGCTTACTCTAGGAGGCGAGAGCTTCGGCTGGGATCTTCTTGTAGCAGCGTCGAGGCCTTACGACGTCATTTTGGGCATGGATTGGTTATCTACGGTCCATGCTCATATTGACTGCTTTAGGTGCAGGGTGCGATGTGTGCGCACCGACAGGAGCAGGTTCACCTTCACCGGCGAGAAGTGATCCTTAGCAGCACAGGATGGACTCACGCAGAGGAGAGGTCAGCCCATCACTCATCAGTTGGCTAGCCTCATCCTGGGAGCAGTTGACGTGCGGAGTCCCAGTTTCCCTGCAGTGGTGGATCTGTACGCGGACGTCTTTAATGTAAAGACCCGTAAATTTCAAGGAATTTTTTTTTCTTTCTTAATTTTCTTTGGAATTTTACAAGAACGTAGTTTCTGACGGCGCCTGATTCCGAGGCCCGGTGTGCCCGCAATCATTTTCTGAAGTTTGGCTCGGGTACGTTCAGTGAACGGACGAGCGGGTTTTTCTAACTTTTGAACCGGTGCCCGGAATCGAATTCTGAGGGCACCGATGAAATCGCAGCGCCGATATTCGCTTAGAAACGCCTCTTCCGGAGTTGCGTTTGCTCGGGTGTGGTTTTTAATTTTCGGGCTTAAAGATAAGAAATAAAATAATTTTGCGACAGCTTTATTTTATTTCACTTAAGCCACTTGGAAGCCACTTGAAGTCACTTAAAGGAGGCTTGAACTGAGTTGAACTGGATAGGATGCTATCCAGAAATATCCTACCCCTTTGGTATGATATTTGTGAGGTGGGGCCCGCACGAGCCCCGCCGTTTCTTTCCGCTAAGAAACGCACCCGTGAAAACCCGTCTTAATGAAAGTCAACCGACGCGTTTTCTAAATTCTTAACAGACCATTTAATTGGGCGGTTTATTTCGTGAATTAAATGGGCTGTTTCCTTCGTGAATTAAATGGGTCGTTTCTTTCGTTGAATTAATTCAACGAATTGATGGATCGTTTCTTAACCAGTTTTTCAAATTCGTTGGCGTAATAATAAAATAAGACCAACGCTTAACCTCTGGTTATTTGCGCTTGAGAAGATTTGGGAGAACCCTCGCAACTTCTTCTCCCTCGCGAAGAACACGAAGAACGCGAAGAACGCAAAGAACGCCGAACCCGGAAATCGACGACGCCTTCGCCCGAGACGCTCTTCCGATCTCCGATCTCCGATCACCGACCATTCGAGGTGAGTGCTTTCGGATTTCCTCTCAAGTTATTTTCTTGGGTTTTAAACGAAACACAGATTTAAATATTAATAATTTAAATCTGTTGTTCTTGATTCGTTGAGCTCGCCGACTCAACGCCGGAATCCGCGACGACGCGACGCCTCCCCGCGACGACGCGACGATCGATCTCTTCCGCGACGATCTCTTCCGCGAAGAACGCCCGCGCCCGACGATCATCAAGGTAGGGATTCTTTTTGGAAAATTACCCCTTCTTAATTTTCTCGTGAACGTTCTTGAAAATTAAAAAGCCGGTTTTCAATGAACAATTTTATTTTAATTAAAATTGTTGGATCATGTGTTGATCATGCTTTCCCCCCGTCTTCGGACGTTTTCGTTCAAACGCCCGTATCTTGAGCTTCGTGCCTCCAAACGACTCGCCGTCAGCGGCAACGCGATCCTTGGATTGAGACGGTCGTTTCGGTATATCGCACTCAAGGTTTCGGAATACTTTGAGTTCGGCCGGGTTGGTTCGTACCCGAGACCAACCGGGCCCTCGGAGCGGAAACGCTCATATCTTGAGCTACGGACGTCTGATTGACGTGCTGTCAGCTTTGTTGAATTCCTCTAAGTGAGACGGATCTTTTGGAATACTCCGCCCGAGGTTTGGACGCAGGTGGAGTGCGGTCGGGTTGGTTTTGCCTTAAAAACCAACCGGGCCCCTGGGACGAAAATGCCAATATCTCTCAGACCGGGCGTCCGATTGACGCGCCGTCTGCGACGTTGAGTTCCTGTTGATGATACAGAACTTTTGGATACATCAACTTCGGACTTCGTGTCAGTTGATGTATCAGCCTCTCGGTTCGTGGAGCGGACCTTCCCGAACGAGCTTGCTGTGTGCGGGAACCCTAGTGCTGGCTGCGACTGCTAATTCGACCGCGACGACCGTGCAGAGATCCTCAGTGGACTGCGGCGACGACTATGCAGAAATCCTCCGTGGAATCCGACGACGACCGTGAAGAGATCCTTAGTGGACTGCGGCGACGACTGTGCAGAGATCCTCCGTGGACTCCGACGACGACCGTGCAGAGATCCTCAGTGGACTGCGGCGACGACTGTGCAGAGATCCTCAGCGGACTGCGACGACTACTGCACTCAGCGATCCTACGTGGATCAGTGCTACAGGTCCTGTGTGGGCCCGGTCCTGTGTGGGCCCGATCCTGTGTGGGTCCGATCCTGTGTGGGTCATCTCTCAGCGGTTCTGTGTGAGCCAACTTCTACAGGTCCTGCGTGGGCCCGATCCTGTGTGGGTCACTGCAAGGTTAGTACCTATCGATCCTTCGTGGGTCCGACGACTTAGATGGTTCAATGATCATCTTTATCGTCATCCGAAGAAGTATACCTGTGTGATCTGAATCTTGTGTTACTCTCCTTTGTGGATTGTGTTGCTCTATCCTGCGTGGGTATACGTTTTGCTTTCCTGTGTGGACTGGGTTGTGCTTGGGCTCGGACGTTGGAGCCGAACGGGAATTGAAGACTTAGGTATATGTATGGGCACATACCTAAGCCGTGTCAGATGTTACTTCGTGATTGTATCTTTCCTTTGTGGATTATCCTTTGTGGATTTCGGGAGACCTTCGGGGGTCTCGGGGTCCCTACTGAGTAGCTTATACTCACCCCTGCACGGGCTATGCCCGCACTTCGTGGTGTTGGTTGCAGACGACGGACAGCGCTGATCGTAGAGGAGGCATGCGGAGCAGGACAGTACCTGGAGGTAGACCACTGGGCGGGACGTACTCGGAGCGGTTAGGTGGACCCGAGGAGCCGTGGAGGTTATCTGTACCCACCCTTCAGGTGGGACTTCCAGAGGACGGCTCGACGCTGCAGTTTTTCCTTTCAGTTGCTGTTTTTCTTTTCAGTTGTACTTTACAGTTGGGCTTGTATTTCCGGCCCCTTTTACTTTCAGCACAGCTTGTACAGTTTTTACTTAGTGTTTACTTTTCCGCTTGCTTACTCTGTGGTGCTTGTTTACTTTTCAAAGGCAATGCCTTCCCTTTTTGTTGGGATTTACGCCTTGGTGCTAGTCGCCAGCCCCTGGCCTATGGAAGGCGGGCTTGGGGTAGTCACGGCACGGGCCCCGAGGACGGGTTGTGAAAAATTGGTATCAGAGGTGGTCGATTCTACCGCAGACTCTGATCTCTCTTCTATGTGAAGCAAAAGTGTTTAGTGTATTGAGTGTGGTTATCAGTCCAGGGAGTCCAGTGTTGGTGCGGCGGCCGACGTATCCATACACCAGGACCCTGACTTCTGATTCCTGACTTAATGTACGAAAACATTGTTTGCATGTGTGTTTCAAGTTTTCTTTGTGATTACTTGTGTCATCTCACCAGGTATACTGTTCTGACCGTGGCATACTTGTTTCCTTTTCAGGATGGCACGACGACAGCAGCCAGCTAGGGTTCCCAGAGTTGGGCGCGACGACAGCCCGCCGAGCAACGAGGCCTCGGTACAGGACCCGTTGACAGCAGAGGCACCGGCGGTACCTTTACCCGCCAAGCCCCCGATGCTTCCAGCACTGGCAGCTGACGACGCACGACGCCTCGGAGCTCTGCACGAGTTCCAGCGCCAGCGACCACCCAGGTTCCGTGGGGAGTCGGACCCCCAGGCAGTCGAGGACTGGCTGGAGGCGGTCGTCCGAGTTTTCAGGCTAGTGAGGACGCCAGCAGACCTCATGGTGATCCTCGCGGCGAGCTTACTGCACGCAGCAGCCAGACGCTGGTGGAGCCTGATGCTCCAGGTACACGATGAGGCCTCCCTCATCTGGACGGACTTCGAGAGCCTCTTCCGCTCAGAGTTCGTCCCGGCCACCCTCCGAGCGGTGCGCATCCAGGAGCTTCTTCAGCTGCGGCAGGGCAGCTTGACGGTCGCTCAGTACGCGGTGAGGTTCACCGACCTTTATCGGTACTCGACATACATGGTACGGGACCCCTTCTTCGGGGCCCTGACCTTCGAGCAGGGTTTGAGACACGAGATCAGGGCATCGCTGATCTCCCTCAGCATCCCGACCCAGGAAGGAGTACTGGAGCGAGCCCTCCTGATCGAGAGCTTCCTGGCTGAGTCCACAGCGAGACCCACCACAGGGCGGCAGATAGCGGAGTCTTCGGCAACTGGTAGCCGGCGGATGACTCAGGGTTCCAGGCGGACCAGACGTTCCGGCAGGCGACCTCGGGACACTGGCTCAGCAGTGCAGGGCACCCGGCCCGGAGCCAGCCTTCCGAGAGGCATACAGTTCTACGAGTGCGGCGGGCAGGGCCACATGGCTCGTGACTGCCCGACCCGTCGTACCGAGGGGCAGCAGACGGTGGAGGGGCCACCCAGGCAGAGGCAGAGGGTCGACCGTGGCGGTCCGCATGGAGGAGGCGGACGGGAGCTTGCGACTGTGTGTCGATTATCGTCGCCTGAATCAGGTGACAGTGAGGAACAAGTATCCGCTACCCAGGATTGATGATCTCTTCGACCAGCTCAAGGGAGCACGGTGGTTCTTGAAGATAGACCTCAGGTCAGGCTATCATCAGCTTAGAGTTCGAGACGAGGATGTGCAGAAGATGGCCTTCAGGTGTCGGTATGGCCACTTCGAGTTCTTGGTTATGCCTTTCGGCGTGACCAACGCTCCAGCAGTGTTCATGAGCCTCATGAACAGGATCTTCCAGCCATACCTCGATCGATTTGTCGTGGTCTTCATCGACGACATTTTGGTGTACTCGACGACGGAGGAGGAACCCAGCCTTAAGTGCGGTGCACTGCCTGGGTTGATATGTAGGGCCCACAACGAGGGCATTGTGCTCTAAAGGGGGGGTGATTGTAACATCCCCAAATGATAAAGGGTTAAATTACTAAATGATATGACTCATGTCAACAAGTTGCACCTTCCTTTTCGGGAGCCTGTCTGATTAGAACTCCACAGTTAAGCATGCTTGGCTTGGAGTAGTGATTAGGATGGGTGACCTCCTGGGAAGTTTCTCAGGGTGTGTGTGAGTGAGGACAAAACACACTGGAAAGGACCTGTGTTGGCCTGTGGGGACAATCATTAGTCAGATGACCTGTTCGGGCACGTGGGTGGACCCTGGGGTGGGCCCCACGTGTCTGCGTGGTACCTGGTGGGCCAGGACCCGACGGCCATGTTAAGGCGGGGTGGCTGTGCTGTCACCGGGACCCAGTTGTCACAAGGTAGTCATGGACTAGAAAGTGGAGGCTTTGAGAATCATTCCCTATAATGAATAGGTTTCACAAACAAGAGTGAAGGGAACCCATTCGAATCAGTAGTTGTGACTTTGGAGTTTGGTCAATGGAACATTGAATGCACCTTCATGCCTTGCACTAGATGATGTGATTCTCCACTTCCTTCTTATGGTCAGATTCATCCAGCTACTCAGGGTATGAAAACTCATATTCATGGAAGGAATATAGGAATTCAGAATCATGATATACTTTTGGTATCCTCTATGAGTTACTATGATCCATTTCATGGTGATGACCATATTCTCTTGTTTCCTCTTCCTCATCAACCCCATCCCAACGAGCCTCAGCTTCAACCCCATCAATATCTTCACCACAACATTAGTTTTCTTCTCATCTATAGGTAATTAAAAATCATTTTGGATGACCAGATCAACATAGATGAGTGGTCCATTAGAAATAATCTCACAGATTCCCTGACTTTGTTATCTTGAAAATTTTCAATGTTGTGAGAACTAAAAATAACAACACACTTATGTTAATATAGTTATCCAATGGTATCCATGATCATGTGAAAAAAATACATATAGGATTTGAGTTTGAAAAGGTCATGATCATGAGAAACATATGTGAAATCCGCTATAGGAGAGCCTTTTGTACATGGTAGTTTGATTAATTGAACTGGTTCTCCTTGCATCCTCTGGATTAAGGCTGCATGAGACAGTAAATCACCATTATGATAATGATATAATGAAAATTGTTTATGACTAGATAGATCAATAATTTTACATTCCATGGGGAAGATGTATCTCGATAACAATCTGTCATGGGTGCATCATCTCTCTAACTGTGGGTGATTCTAGAAGAATCCCAGAATGAGTCCCTCGTAAATGACAGGGAGGGTCAAGGACATCGATAAAGTTAGTCTAATTGTTTCTCTTTTAGTTGTATCTCCACTAACCCCATCCATGGATATAGGATTTCATAAATGCTCATCTATTCCTTGTTTGGGGTTCTTTGTCACATGTGGTAGTGATATCTTAGTATATATCAAGAGTATCCTATTCAATACTGGTTTTGGTTAATGGATATGCATGGTGAATGGGTGGTTCTAGTGAATGATTTATATTTAATCTTACCTTGAGATACTCATACAAATATTATACAAAGATCATGATCTATATTCTCTCTAATGAAGTCCCTTGATGAGTATCCATACCTTGGGATTTCCCATCATCTCCCTCCTCTTCTTCTTCTTATTATTATTCTTCTTCATCACTTTCATACATGGGAAGCGTCCTCTTCAGATCCATTTCTTGATTGAGAATCACATTCACCTAGTTGTGTGGATCCTCAAACAATCCTTATTGGCATGAGTAAATTTCCATATAAGTAAAGTATGCATGCCACTGATAAAATTCCACCGTATCTTCCACTTGGTAGCACCCGTCTTCTAGATGCTTGACCCCACAATGCTCCGGCTTCCTCCATAGATCCACTAATGTTATTAGTTTCAACAATGTCCTCCTAGAGGACCATTGGAATGAAAAATAGCATCATCAAATAATTTTAATAAGTATGTATATTTCTTCATAGGGGCCTCTTTTGTTAACCCACGAGGGTGCTTTCGAGACCACATCCCTTCGAGAGGTGTTGGCATGATATCACCCTATGTTATTCCATCATTCACAGTTACAACTTGAGTTCTCTCTAGAATCTATATCATCCCTTAAGAAGAATTCCACATACTTCCTTGTTACATAGGCTCCATAATCACAGGTTCAATCTTAGGAATGTACCTCAATAGTACTCCCTCTAGATATGATTCCACCTAGTTGTTAGTGTATCCTATTGTCAATTTTGAGTCATCATCCATTTTTAGAAATGTGATAGTTTATCCAGATCCTCAGAAATTCAACATTCACCAAAACTGTTGAAGGATACAGGGATATATATCTTCATGGACTTATATATACACTTTATTCACCCTCTTTGAAGACTGTGAATGTTTCTTACAATGAGGGATGAAAATGGAACTTGTAAATGATTTATTCATCAATACGGCCACCATCACCCCATCTAGAAAGATCAGTAGGTACTATTTTTTCTCCCACAAGCCTTGAGTGTTGTCCATAATCAAAACTACCAAGGTATTGAATGTGTAGATGAAGATGTGTTCATTGTTTCCAATTAATATTTTGACTTTCACCTCATTATGCATCTTCAGATAAACCCCATCTATATTCATCAAATACAGATGCATACTAGCATCTGATAGGAGGATATAATTTAGGAATTCATAGCCCCTAAAATGTGTTGTGATCCAACCAAGAAGAAATGGAAATAGTCGGAATATCCTCCTGGGTGTGTATCCCCGTGAAATGTGACCCAATATACTATACGACCTGGCTACCACATACACTCCAAAGAAGACCGTGTTCATAGTTGCTTGGATCTCTACCATGACTAGTTTTTTTCGGTGGATTCCCATTCTTGTGACCCTCACAAGTAGTAGCCACCAACTCAAAAAGATTAAAAGGAATAGTGTAGTGTTCCATTGTTTCCTAATCTATTACCATGTTTTACCCCCACTTGTGATATTCTCTTACATCTAGATGAGCATGTATGAGCCATCCTTCCCACTCTGAGATGCATTCAGACTCTTGTTTCGATAACTTGGCATATTCAACCTATCATTCTTCATATGGAACAAGTCAAACAATTCCTAGAATTGGATGTCTTTTTGAATGAATGTTATCTTCAGTTTCTCTTTCACTACTTCATTGATATATCTTTTTGAGATCATGATATTTTCATGGTTTTCCTATGTGTTCTATGGTAATATGGCTTCATCCTATTGAAATACTACTATAACGATACCTCTAATGCAATTGATGTCCCATAGGATGATGTCAAAATCTCTATGGTGGAGGTTGAATGTTTTTGTAACCAATAGAATAAGAGTTTTATCAATAATTTCTTCTAATAGTATAAATAGAACTATGTCATCCACACGACTTCATAACAACCAATTTTTTCCAGTTCTGTCCTATAGTCCTGCATGTGAAGCATACCCAGAATTCCCTTTCCCACACACTAGTGAAATTCCCACCTGATAAAAGAACCTAATAAATATCCAATCCCCTTCTCGTATTTCTTGTGATTCATTGAATGGTGTTGGCATAATGATAAGGGAAGTCCTCTACAACTAGTTTTATCCTTATGATTGTCATGGTCCTCTCATTCAGTGCATAAATGGAAAATTCCCTATTTTTATTAAGGAAAAGACAATGTATGATGATGTTAAGGTGTATGAAATAATCATCTCGGGTATACCATGACCATTTTGATTCGACTGTATATACTAGGATGGATATATCATACATTAGTGTAATGTTCCACAATAGTAGAGAGTAACTCAATGAAAAGTCATTTTGTGATTTTGTCAGCATCCCTAATAGAATCAGGCTATCTAATTCAACCCTCCAAGCTTGAATAATTTTAGGGTTTCCACCCATCAAAACCCATCAGGTAATAATGAAACTCCCTACTTGATAATCCTCTTGTGGGTAGGACATTTTGGATGGTTCAAAAGATTCTAATGTAGAATTTCATTAGATCTTATGTTTGTTATAAAAAAAATCATGGTGCCTGCAAGATAAGGTAATTTACATAAAAAAATTCAAGATATTTGGACAATTAATGTGATTTGAATATTCAAGAGTTTTGAAAAAAAAATGTTCGGATCTCATTTTTCGGTATAGAAAATGTGATCATACACACACATGAAGAAATTATATATCATGTGTAAAGATCAACTTTTATACATAGTCCCCCACCCCCCACAATTTTATATCGGGGGGACTATTCTTCAATGTGTTCATAAGGTGGTTCACATGTGTTCAAGTGATGTTTGTTCACATATCCCTAAATAGACCCCTCTCATCGACATTTCCCTCATAACATAACCTTATGGACCCCTTTCAGCTCAGATTCTAAGGAGGGGCATTTGTTTGCAAAGAATTATGAATCAAGATGCAAACCATCATCTATCAATGAACAAAATACACCATCCAACCCAATGAATCATGTTGATATATAAAAGGAATAAAATGGTGTTTTTTGAGGTTTGCATGAAATGCTGACATCTATGCGAAAGACCCTTACATTCCCAATGTGACATCAAAATGAAATATTCCACCCTGCCGAAGAAAACATCTAATGGAGGTGCACGTATATGGTTAAAAATATTAATTAAAGGTTTTATCCACTCATAAAGATCATATAAACTCATTTTAAGGTGAACCACCCTCTTGCGCACACAAAATATTTCTTGACACATCAATATCCATCATCTATATATTGATGTACACTCCCCTTTATCATTTTTATCTTCTAAATTTTGAAATATAAACCTAATGTGTGTAATACACCTATTCCATGATAGTGTAAAATCCATAGAACCCAAAAGGTATTATATATTACACCGAAGACCCATATCGGTACCCCTTTGTGTGGTCCCACTATGGCTTGACCCACATCCATTTTTTTACATTGTTAAAAAGTCCCATATTGGTTGTTTTTCTTGGTCATGGGAAAGCCTTCCTCTTGTACACAATCCTCCAATATTTCATTCACCCTCTCCTTGAAGATATATTGGTTTACATTATTCCAAATCCCTATGTTCGATCTACTCTTACGTACAACCCACCTCTCTTGTGCTTCCCTCCTCTTTACAGAACTCAAGGCTTGCATGTTGTGATTTAATGGCTCTATGTGACCTGTCTCTAATTCCTTTTCCCTTCCTCTTTCTTTCCATCATATGTATGCCAGTTCACTTTTATTTTCTATATACGGATGCTGACACAGACACTATGATTAAAAATTATACCACACTATTAACTACTAAAATTTCATAATCTATCCCCCTCCCAAGTGTGTATGTGCTATTGTAATGTAAGATGAAGGGTTAATGACTGAGTCCCTCATATCTGAGCTCTGTTTTGTTAAACATCATAGTACCAAATTTCCTCAACATATAAATTTAAACTTTGATATCATCTTGTGTGTCTATCCCAAGATTCTCCCATGTTTTTGGGACACATATTGAGATCCTCATCACATGGATTGATATCCTCCAAACAAGATCAGATAAGGCATGGGCACATAGAACCTCTCACTTTGTGAAATCTCAATCCTCCATCCCTCTACCTTTCGGATTTGTTTCCATTTTTACCTTGGGTAGATTCCATGCATAAGACATAACACCCTAATGATAGAACTATCTTTGTATGACTAACATGGAATGAGATGTTCCTCAAACATAATTAGATATTCTTTTCACAAAATGATATCCTCCTCGGGCCTCTCCCATGTGTAATCCCCAAACCATCAATCATTGGTGAAACTTTCATGACATTACAGTCTGGTATACAGTTTCCTCATGTTTCTATCATTGAGTATCACTCTTGTGGGCCTCTCGTTTGGCAATGTTCATGACACCCAATATCAATAAATGGTCCAAATCCATGAATAACCCCAACATTTCAAATTGGAATCCCTGATGGGGGAAGCTTCATCATGGAAGTATATTTTGAGAAGATTCCACACATAATCTCCAGCCACATGCTCCACATTCATTGGAATTCCTCCTTAGGTGTAATCCACAATGATCCTTCTAGAACTACGCAGACGTTGATTCACAACTAACTAGGAGACATTGAAAACCTCATCATGCTTCATGCCCGACACCCCCCAACAATCCATCCATTCCATCCACTCTTTCAAATAATTAATCCATATCCATCATTATTCTAACATGGGCTTCCACATCCTAGTGATATCATTCCACGCATCTAGACCATTCCTACACAAATGTCCCACAAATTTCTTCACAACTCTTAAAAATAGCTGGTAATCTACTATGCATATTTCCTACACAATTTATACCATCCAACCAATATAAATCCTAATTCAAACAGGAACCCTCTTTTGAAAAACCCACACCATCCATCCTACTATGTGGGTTTTCATACATGTTTTCTAAAATGGGTACATTGGCTGCCTACATGTGATTAAATCCAATGAAATGGTAAACCATGGAATTCCCCTCTAAGGGGTTCACATACCTGATCCACCTTTATCTATGATCTGATCAGCCTTCATAGTATGATTACTTCACTTCATGGGGCATTCTACCTAATGTCCTTATTTTTATGGTTTTTTACCCATTCATCTAGTAAACATCGGGGTCCCCTCCTATGAGTCCATCATCATGATCCACCTACAATGGTTTCCATATCAGCCTTCACAGTGTAACATTTTCCTTTTATAGGAACCTCTTTTATCTACCATCATAGGAATTTTGATCCACAAATCTAGCAATCCTTTCATTTTGTTCCACTCAGGTCTGCACCCCTTGATCTTCCTCCACCAGGCATCCTAATAGTCCTCACATCATCTTCATAAGATGTTAAACTCACAATATATCACACTACTACCTCATATCAGACTAAGAATGTGTGAGGAAATCCTATAAGACATTCCTAAAATTTCAGAAACCCTGTGATTGATATGGTATGGCTCAAGTTATGCCCCTATGTTTCCACCATTATATGCCCTCATATAAGGAGGAATAAAGTTGACCAATGTTCCAACATATGGATATGTCATTGATTCCCAAACTAACTACTCCTCCAACAAAAGTTTTATTCTCTATCAAGACCCCTTGGAATTTCCTGATAGAAGAAGCATAATTTACCAGTGTCCACAAACAGATGGAACAATGAATTTGTTTCTAGAACACATCTCAATTTATGAGGGATAAAAGACCAGTAGAGAAAGTTACAAGTATAAATACATATAAGGATGAACTAACATTCTATCATACTATTTTGATTTAGTAATAGACATCATTAATAATGAGAAATATGATGCACATTATTGTAAATTAAGAATACGTGAAACAAAGCACCTTCGTGTATAATAACACATAAGGCAGTATTCCCTCAATAAATCATAAGAAACTACTATATAACATGGAATGATAATTGGTTTTGTGTTATAGTGATGTTCAGTATAACATAAATTGAAATTGAAGAAAAAGTCATTTGAAAATGAATTATACTATGTGAAAGTTGAAATAGTCCATATAAAATTTTAGTTTCTGGAAATTAATATGGATAATAAAAAAATTCTCCTTTAAATAATTAATATAGATTTGATAATGTAATTAAAATGATATTTTTTTGTGTTTATCTTCTGGTTGTGTTGACGTGGTGTTGATGTATGTATATATAGTAGAGGTTCCTGTTTTATGGTGATAGAATATGATTGTAGTGTTATTTTGATAGGGATTTGACTATGGTGTTTCCATTTATGTTATATTATATAACCATTATACCTTTTTAATTTCTTATTCCCCACTACCAGAGTTGAGTAATCATACAATAAATCACATTTTGGGTTTATTTTTTTTTATTGATGTTAATGAATTATGTGGATTCCATTGATGTAAACATGTTGAAGAAGTTGGATCAAAGAAGTTATTTGGATGTTTAAATTTATTATATATTTTTATAAATAAATAATATATAGATTGGATTATTTAATGAATATGTTAAGGTTTTGTCTATGAGGAAAAAATGATTTTTTAATAACTGATTTTTAAGTAAGATAAGACATTCCCAAGTCATGTTTTATTTTAATAAGATAAATGATGTTCTCCATATTAGAAGGTTTAGAATATATTAATTTTATAAAGGTGAAATATTACTTCAATAACTCATGAACATATGATGAATGTTGAGATGATAATGACTTATATAATATGTTGTATAATTTTTAAGAGATGAAAATTTGGTAACGATGTCATGAATTTTCCTTACCATGTTTGTAGATTTGATTTTATGGACAAAGATGTATTGGTTGAACTAATATAGAGGAACAAATGATGTTAATCAGACTAAGCTAATAATATAGATGATTGAAGAAAACTTGTTATTCTTAATAAGAAATCAAATGGTGTTTTCATGAAAAACAATTTCAAATGATTCATATTGATGTATTCTTCATTGATTACACATTACAATTCCTTACTTCTTTGATTCTTATTGATTGTTAGAAGAGGTAAGGCCTTTTCGAATAGAATAATATCATGTGATTATTTTATGAGCTTTAATTTAATAATTATCATGTTTATATGAAGGTATTATAGATTCTAGAAATTGTTATTCTATGTAAGAACATTTTGTAACATAATGGATCAAAGGCTCTTCAATATAGGTTTTAATGAAAATATACCAAACTATGTTTAGTGGACTAATATAAATGGGAAACATTGTAAAGGAATACGTTCATCATATGAATATTATATGAAGAGGAATCAATGTCAGGTTTCTAATCATAAGAATTTGATAGATGTTTCTGGTAGAGTTAATCAGATAAATGATCCCAAATGAATCAAATAAAATTTTATAAATAAAGAGGGAGTGGTTTTTGAATCATCTGACAGAATATTTTAAAAGATAATGTTTCCGATAAGTGTTTCCAATAAAATCCATTTGGTAGAATATTATATTAAATATAATTAGATGGAAGTCTTGGAGTGATTTCAATAGGCATAATAGTTTAATGAATTCAGACAAAGTATTACAAAGTAATCATATGAAGTTCTATGTTTTAATTTGACAACAGAAGTAGTGCATACCTCCGAGAGTGCATGGGAACGATAAAAACATATGAATATTTATTATTTCCATTATTAAAGAAAACAATACGATCATTGTGAAAAAATATGATGGAATAGGCCTACAAAATTTTAAACATCCTTTCACCAAATAATGTATTGCCCTAAAAATAAATTTCTTAGAAGATATTTCAGATAAAGGATCATATATCATTATTTTTAAAGTTATTTAATTATGATTATGCTATGATATACATCTGATGTTATAATAATCATGAAGGAAATATCATGATTTTTTTTATATATTTAGATAATGATTGAAGATATCACTGATGTAGATAATTAAAGGTAGATCATAATAATTTTTCTAACTAAAATATTTTATGAGGTTTTATGGTGGTATATAGAATATATATTTTATTGGGATATTAACTTTTGAAAAATAGAATTTCCAATTTCATTTTTATATTCTCTCCAACTTTCTATAGTAATATTTTCTAGAAAAAGTGTTGTTAGTTCACTATGAAATAGTGATCGGGTCACTTGGGATTGTTATTATTGAATCTATTGGTCATACTGTGGTTCCACCATTGAAGCATGACAATAATTATAATACAATATGAAGTACTGGAGTGAGATTATATAGAAATAATTGGATTAATTGAAAGGATTTGAAGAATCAAACAAATAAAAAATGAACCGAGCAAATCAGTGAAGTACTTGAAAAATATATGTTGGAAAATTTGATGATAAAGCCATCAGAAGAATTCATCACTAGACAAATAGTGTTCAAATGAACATGTAGAAAACAATGTGAATTGAGGAAAACTATATTTGATAAATCATAAATAATGGATCAATTAGATTAACATATTTTGGATGGATGAAATATGAAGAATATTTGAGGAAGGATGAATCCAATCAGCTCAAGTAAATTATTATTCATGTTTACACTTTGATGAGGAAGATAGTTGTGTACATTAATTTTTTTACATGTTTATAGG
The DNA here is from genome assembly GCA_963277665.1 of Viscum album. Classification (NCBI taxonomy): domain Eukaryota; kingdom Viridiplantae; phylum Streptophyta; class Magnoliopsida; order Santalales; family Viscaceae; genus Viscum; species Viscum album. Next base: position 251,789,948 of record OY728139.1, read on the forward strand.
AATAAGAGTTTCTTGTATACTTCTAGGAATGTAATTTAAGATGATGAATAATATAGAAACACTACATCATTCTAAATAATTTAAATTGGTGAAATACATTCTTGGAATTACAAAGAACATAAAATGATTTTGAAGATTTTATGTACATGAAGTATAAATATACCGCCTTGAGCTACATTTGGAATGTAAATTCACCATCGAAGGGATTTAAGATTTTTTTATCCCTTTCCTGAAGTGTATGGATCAATAATATGGAATTATATTATTTTATATTCAAACGACTTTTTTTCACATCTCATTTTTGTATATAATCTATACACTAGTCCCCACTATGCATAACAATTACCCTTTACTCTTATTGAGTAGTGAGCCCTATAAAACATCATATTACATTATTAATTAAATTTATTAATTTTATATGATAATGAAAATAGAGTTAGAGAATTCATATAATAACTTTTCATCGAGTTAATGGTATAAAATGTACTAAATATTTTAAAATTTACCCAACACTAATTCAACCCCCTCAATGATGAGTATATCCCTAAGTGTTTCTATGATTTGGTATTAGATCTAGGATTTTACTATATTTATTTATATACATTAAATTTATTCTCATTTGGAAATTTTAATTACATTCTTATATTTACCCTGATGTTTAGTTTTAGTGAGGCTTCATTTATCTCTGAGAATAAATTTTTTTCTTCCAAGATCATGAGAATCACGATAGAGAAAGATAAATGAAATTTTAAGAAGATGTCCATAATTAAGAAATATGAAGATGTATGTTTAGTATCCTCGTTCCATTATAACAATTAAGATATATCTATCTTGGAAGGTGAAAACTATGTGGATTAAATTACCAATAAGGAAAGGGAAACATTCTTACCTCATGTGAATCATGGTTATTGTTCATGAGGTATGTTGAAATTCTTGTAAAACATACCTAAATATAAAGAACCTAGAGTAAGAGGGGATGTATAACTATCTATAAAATCACAAGTTCTATCTGTTATCATTATAAATAATAATATTCATTACATTCCAATATAAATAGTCTCACTTTATTGTAGATCCTCTGATGGTATAAACGAAGAAATATCCATGTTTTAAGAGTAAAATGAAAAATTGGAAAATCTTTTTCAATAAATGTATATAAAATATATAAATCTCACCAGAAAGGATGTATTCTTAATGAAAGGAAATATGGAGCTTCAAATAAGTTCCTCAAAATTTGAAAACCAATATATCTAATTTTTTGAATAGGAATATGAAGTAAAAGTAACTCTTGAAGAGAAGATCAATAATAGTCTCCCAATTCTATTACACATAAGGTTATATTATTTTTAAAAAATTGTATCCAATATGTACAAACCCAATGATCATTGATAGTAGTTTCAATTGAATACTAGGATCATGAAAAATCAAAAGGAAAATAAAATAAGAAAATGATATTTTATTCTCCATAATGAGCTCTTAAATACATTTTATTTTTTAAAATTACAGGATATCAAGGAGAAAATAGTAGAGAAATGGGTGAGGTAAATATAATAGTGATGGAATAAACATGAAAATAAAACATAACATGTGATTCACATTTATAACATGATATCATAAATTTGAATGATCATGAGTAATAACCTGGATGTATAATATTAAAAACATTGTATATCTTTTTTGATTATTTTTCTAGTGTTACATGCATGTTCAATTACCTTTCATTTCTTCTTTACAAAGGTCTAATATACCCATTAATTTCATTTTATATGTCGACTCCATGACCAATATAGTGTGCTGGGATTTTGGTTCCTCTTTATGTGGAATACTCTGTGGATATTATCACCGTGTTCGGGTATACCTAATAGATTTATCCCATGTTAATGTAACTCGATCCCAGTGCAATATAAATATGAATTCAAGTTAATTATGATACTTTATTCTTGATTGGTATGTAATATTATTTCAAGGGAGGTATTGATATTCTGAAATGTAGGTACTTGTAGACATTGGGTATGTTGGGAACCTGTAAAGTATACCTCTTTTTACGGTAATATCATGTGTGAGGAATTTTAGGCATGGAACTTAAGTAATATTTTATTAATAATGAGGTAATTGAAAATAGGGGTATATCTTCTGATGTTTTCAACTTCCGGCATCCCATGTTTATTGTATGGGGTAGAGATTATAAATCATGGAACAAGTATAATATCTTGTGTATATGATCACGGGTTAAACATCTTGTGGGTATGGAGGAGTGGGTAAGTTTTCCCACATAGGGGAATATCTCATACATGGATTTTCTAGAATGTTTCATAGATGAATATATTTCACACATCTGTTGTGTAGTGTATCCTAAAAGGGGGATGTTTTCACACATGGATTTGGAAGAGTGTGTTATCCCATTAGAGATAATTTCACAATTGGTTTTACTATTTGGTATTGACCCTCATAGAGGTGAACTATATACACTAATGATAAAATAGAATCAAACACCATGTAGTTTGATTCTGCTTTTTATGTTCATTTTAATGGACTAGTTGATGTAGATTAATGTCATGTAGTAATGACACTGGTGTCATAAAAGGATCATCAGTGAGGGATGGTGGAAGGTTGACATGTAAAATATTTCGTTCATGGGAGTCACATATTATGGTTTGGTTAATGGTGTCATTCCATGTGTTCCATACATGGGAAATCATTTTTTTTAGGATTTAATATTATTGTTTTACTTCTTGTGATGAGGATATTGTCTCACAATTTAATAGAATTAAACTATGATTTTAAATTAGGATGTTTTATGTAGTGAAGAAGACACATGGATGATGACTACACCCTGAGGGGTATCATGTCAAGGAATTAGGAAGAATCATCATAAGGAATCTCTACAGGGACAGATAAGCTATTTTTGTTTCTAACACGACCATTAGGAATTATGTGTCTATCATTCATCAGCCTTTGGGTGGGGCATTGTGTAGACTCTATTCTTGAGGAGTGGAAATGTGGAGGATCATCCATATGTTACTAATGATCAGGATAAAAAGGTATTAGTGTACCTATTCTTAGGAGAAACAGGTGAGTTAAAGGACAAAACTAGAATTATAAGTGGTTTTTGAATCTTGTACCAAAAATTTGTTTCACACAACTCAATTTTATTGTATATAAATAGAGTTTCATGAGTTATGGGATCTACAATAAGTATGAAATATGTATTCTAGAAGTTTGGGGGTACAAAAGATTTCTATTTTTTTGAATATAATGGTTATTAAAATTATAATTCAATTGAATGAACCTGAATAGCATTTATAGGTGTTTTTTGAGCATCTCTCAACCACAGGACAAGACATGTCTAGTCACACAGGAGGTCGGTCATACATGTTCTATACCATTGATGGTATATGTAAAATAATTTTTTATGTAGTTGTGGAAGATATTTTTGAATGAGGAAGAGTGTAATTTCTTTTTTTTTTGATATTTATCTTCTATGTGTGGGGTGATGTTCTATTTATAGCCAAAATTATGATTCAGTGTCATCAAACATCACTATTAGCGAGAATATGGTAGTGTGTTTCCTATTCCTTTTCCACATGGGTATGAATGTGAATAATGTACTTTTGGATGAAACCTTTCACAATAAACATGGGGTTTTCATGAATACTTTGTGTGTAATAATCCCCTATGGAATGTACATGTCGTGGGTATTGTTGGTTAGACCACACAACATGTGTGACATGATGTTCATTTCGCATGCAGTTGTTTAGTCATGAAAATAACAATTTTTTTATGAAAGACTCCATTTTTTGAACCTAAAACTTTTAAATAATTTTTGAATCGGTAGAATCTATAAAACATAACATTGAATTTGTGATTTCATTCTATTTCATTTGGGGAAAAAAAAATTCATGCAACTCTCCAAATTTTTGTGCAAACCGATCCCACACCCCGTAATGTTTCTTCAAGATTAGTGGCCTGTTTGATTTACCCAAACTATAAATTCTTGGTGATTGAAACGTTTTTGGAACCGATTTAATGTTAATATTATAGAAACATATAAAATATAGACAAAATATATATAATTCCATTTACACATGTCAAGGATAACTCCGTGGATAAAATCACATGGTGTATAATGTCCCGCAATGTATTTGGTTTACTCCCTAATCCCACTAATAGTGTCTTATAACACAAAAGATTTACCAAATTAATTTTAGTAAGTTTTAGTTGAGCCAATAATAACAGGTTCATGATTTATATGTTCCACAAAAAGGAAATCAATCATATGTCCTAAGCATGATAATTACCATTGGTAATAAAATGAGATATATAATTTTTCCTCATATCATAGGTTGAGGATGGTTCATAATGTAAGAAATTTAGAAATTTAAATAATAAATTTATTAAATAATAAATATATGTAATAATAAGGATTTTATATATGAGAGTCATATATACTGAATTTCTAAGCACTCAATTCATTAAAATGGGAAAATGTGATTTTGAGAATGATCATAACCTAATGAAAAGTGTTATTTAGATAGATCCATAACATCAATCCAAATTCATCATGTTTTTCCTTTATCACATTTAAAAATAATATTATGATAATTAATTAAATTCTTATAAACAAATTTCTTGTTTTTTATTAAATTTATTTGTTTCATTATTTTTTATATTTAATTGCTTAAACATTTATGTTCGCATAAGACATTTTCACATTTTCTGGCACAAATGTCATAAATCATCATTGAATGATGAATAAGTTCAAAGATATTATTATTTAATAATATAATAAATAATAATCATGAATTTTTATCATTTTTATATACATTTTATTCATTTAATAATATCAATGAGTTATGGTTCTGAAAAAAGTACTACATTAAAATCAAAGAGACGGTAGACCGTACGTACATATGTGTAATATTTCCATTTTTCAATGATCATAATTGAAATAATGTAGGTGTTATTTTATATTTTAATAATTAAAATTATGCAATAAATATAATAATATTTCATTAAATACACTTATGTATACCATCCATGTGATGTGGAAACAAAAAATGAATCACATGGCTTTGTGAGGTGGTAGTCGACCATACGCATGAATGACACTATCTTCTTTTTAATTGTGTTGTATGATAAGAAACTATATGGTAAATTATTATTAAATATTCAGTAATATGTCATTAATATAATATATAAACATTAATTACATCATCATGAACATCCTTGAGTGGTGATTATGTAATATGAATGACATCGGTTCACTAGGTGGTAGTCCACCGACCACACAAATGATGGTTTTATTTACCATTTTATGAAAGTGGAGCTATATTTAATTTATTCCTCTAATATAATAAATTAAAATAATAATAGAGACTTGAATATTTTAATATGACACCTATTGAGTAATTTTTTTGGAGGTAGAAGATGAAATTAATCAAAGATGATCAATCAAGAACGACACCTCTTCTTCAGACCAACTATTTGGGATTATACATAAAGTCTCCATAGATATTAATAATTATAATAAATAGGACTCTATAGATTGGGGATGGAATTAGGGAAGGTTTTTTCTAGGATTTTATGATCCAAAAGGATTTTTATGTGTAAATATGAGATAATAGTGGTTCCCTTTTATAAGTGGGGGAGAAGACACAGTAGGATAATTTCAAAGGAAAAAAGTTATTCCCGAATATTAAAAACTGTTAAAGGATATAAAAAATAATTCTTATAAAACCATTTATTATATATGGTATACATATTTCCATTAAATAGGATTTTTACAAGTTTATAGGTCATATTTCCACTTATCATTTTAGTTTAACCTATAATAATCTCATTTTAACCTTAAGTAAGATATTTAATTTTTAATATTTTTATAATTCATTAAAACAAATAATTATTTCAAAATAATTTGATAATATTATTTAAGAATATATAAAAACTTTCATCTAATTTTCATATTCAATTGAATGAATTAGTAGAATTTGTATTATAATTAAACATGTAGATGAGATGAAAAAAGTTTTCTAATGAAGAAAATTTCATATGTTTAAAAGGTATTAATTTAAAAATTCAACATGAAATTGATTTTAATGAACTAAATAGTATTATTAATATCTAAATTCAAATAATTTTACATTTAAACAATTCTAAATCCAAATATTTAATTTTCAATTATTTAAATGAAAATGATATTTTCAATGAAAACAAGTATTTTTCACTATTTATTAAAAATAATGTTTATATAAAAAGAAAAAAAATTCACCATATGATTATTTTCACATGTCAATTAAAAAAGTATTTTCATTTATACAAATACACTATATATATTTTAAAATAAATAGTTCTATTATTTTACAATAGAAATAAAAAAAATCATTATTTTGAGAAAAATATATATTTAGAGAGTATAAATACTTTAATAAAAAAATTAGTACTTGTTTATCATGATATTTCAATTATCCATAATAAATAATTTTAAAATATGTATATTACTATTCTTAATGTCCAATTAAATTTTTATGATATAATTTTAATGTTTAAATAATAATAATTTTAATAGAATATTGATGTTCATTAAAACTTGGTGTTGCATGGTGCATATGCTATCGAACATAGTTTTTGTTTTTATCAAATATATAGGTGTTATATTCTCTAAAACATATATATTTTATCCCTAAAATTTAATATTACAATTTAAGATGAAAAGAGGTCAGGGTACTTCGGCTACATCGCATCCTCCAGTTCCCATGCAACCTCTTTGTATTTATTGTTCTACCATAACACTTTGACCAGATGAGTCATCTTGTTGCATTAAACATTATGTATACTATCTAATATCATCATTGGATGATCCACATAAAATATATCATTTTCTACCTATACCATGATTAAATTTATTACATGTTTGGGATATGATATGTACATCCCCAATATCAATACATGGAATTAATCGTGTACATGATAAGGGGTTGGTGGGAGAGTTAGTCCAAAAGATACAATTCTGATGAGATCAATGATCTCAATTGGTCTTATGTACTTGGGTATCAACATTTCCCTTCTTATAAAATATCATGACTCTCTTTAATAATGTTATGTGAAGAAACACTTTATCCCTATATAGACCCAAAATTATGATACTTGGACAATAAATCACTTTATAAGAATATTTAGAACATTATAATAATACATGCCCATACACCATAATAAATTAGTGTCTTTGGAAACATGGAAACAAAATATTCTACCTTGGTGAAAGACCTTCAACATCTCCCATAATTATGTCCACCTTTAGTACTTCTACCTAAAACCATTCTTCGTAACATGGGGAAAGGAATGATAATATAAGGGATATATAAAATGTTTTGTATGTGTAAAAAAGGGATATATGTATGAATAATCATTATATTAAGTGTATGAGAACATTATAATTAAAATATAAATCATACCCTGCATATAAATGACCATATACATAAAACAGGTCCTATGTAATTTATGTTCATAAGAATGAATCATAAGGAACTAAATAACATCGACCAAGAAATCATAACATAGGAATAAAACATAGAATTTTGATATTCACATAAAAATATAATATTATTTCCATAGTATCCAAGTTATCAATACCATGTCCATCTTGGTAGTATTTGTTCACCCCACTACATATTGGTAGTCCTGGTTCACTCCCATGGAAATCTTAGTAGAATGATTTCACTCCCCATACCATCGTGGTAGTCATGGATCACTCCCATGTCCATCTTAGTAATCAAGGTTCGTTACCAAGACCATATTAGTCCATATAATTTTGTATAAATCTTTTCCCAATTTCTTAGAAGGAGATATAGTTCCCACTAATCTCATAATGAAATCATACATACAGGTTCCACAATATCGTAAATTATCATATAATAACTGAGGAAATGAAATGGGTATTATAAACACAAAATCATTCCATAACTCGTCGAAAAGATACAGGATTCATAATAATATAATAAAAATAATAAAGTATTTATAAAATAAATTTTATTAAACATCAGTCCATCTAAACATAAACCATTTATAGGAAGCATTTTAATAGAATTTTTGAAGAATAACAAATAATTCCATCATAGGTGGGTAAGGATTTGGAAATAGCACTTAGGAAATGTATTTTACCTAAAAATAAATTTTAAAAAAAAGAGAAATGTATCAATTATTTTATCTTGTAAACAATTTTGAAAACATATAACGGAATCATGAAAATCATTTAAAATTGTTCTTGAGGAAAATATACTTTATTTGTGAAAATTTTATTCTTTTCATAAAATGAGACACAATTTTAAATGGAAAATTTTATTTCAAAAATAACTTATAAAATTCTAGGGGAAGCATCAAGGTAGTATGGGACCTTGAAATCCAAAAAAAATCCACACATTCCATATATGTTAAAAAAAATCTTCTCATGCTTCTTCTGAAAAAGTAAAAAAATTATTCCATTTTAATAATAAAAGAAAAATTAATTTTAGACTATTTATTAAAAATTAAAAAATTTGGAAAAGAAAATTAAACATCCAAAAGAGAATAATATTACATTTCATGAAAACATTTTATTGAAAACAATGATATGGATAATAAATATCACCAAATGGAAACTTAAACTGAAAAAATTTCAAATATGGAATAGATTGTGAATTCAACACTCATTTCTTTATACAAAATAGAATTATATGACCCCATTTTAAACAAAAATTATAATAATAAGTAATATTAATAATATTATATATATTTCTCAAAAATGAAATTTATTGGAAGTATATAAGCCATGTAGAACAAAAAAATTAGAAATGAGGTATGTGTCTCACAAAAAATAAAGGTGAGAATAAAATCCACTTACCTTATGTATTGACTATATTCATACTCAAAAAAGAATCTTGTCTAATAAATATAAGATTTTTATACATATTTTACAGAATAATATTATTATATAAAATACCACATTTGTTGTTGTTATGATATTATATTAACTTCATGTTAACGATTCTATGTTAATTTTTGACCTCGGGTAATATTCACATTATTCTTCGTATGTGTCTTAACGTTGTATATCATTGGTTGTTACACTTATATCATGATCCCATAATGTAAATAATGATATAAATATAATTTATATAGAATATATTCATATTACAATAAACTATTTAATAATTAATTATTAAATTTAATACACCATTAATTGAGATAGTAATCCATATGCACGCATGAACGCTAATTACGTTTTAATTATCATATTGAAATAATGATTGTAAATGACACACAAACACAAACACACACACACACACAAACACACACACACACACTCATATATATATCATTATTACAATATAATTTATATAACATATATATCATATATGCTTACCACACCCATTCTTAATACATTCCATGTGGTGTGTGAATGAATCACATTGTTTGAGGGGGCGGTTGTCCACACTTCCTCAAACGAGATTATCATATTAACAAAAAATAGAAATTTAAAATTATATGTGTTGTAAAAAAAGAATAAATAAGCTTAAATACATTATAAATATTATATATAACATATATAAATAGACTTTTCATCATAATGGGCTACATGATTGGTGGTAAATGAAAAATGAACAATCATCATTTCGTGTGGCAGTAGTTCACCATACATAGAAACAATATGTATGTTATCTAATAGATGTAGGCATGTGTTAGTGTAGGTGAAACCTTTATCATAAAAAATTCCTGGTTTATTAATGATATTTTTTATGTTATAAAATAATGGAATTAAAAAAGTGTAGGGGGGATGAATGAAAATAAATGAAATGATCTTGAGAGATTATGTTACCTCATAATCTAGTAACTCATTTTGGTTTGTGCCAAAAGGTTTAGTAGAGTAGAGTTCTATCCAATTAAAAAATTATATCAGGAAGGAAGGTATTTTAGGACATGAAATGGGTAGTTTTAGCAGATCCAAAAGTGTTTGATGTGCGAATAAAATAGAAGTATAAGTGCCCTTTTATAATACGAGATTCTTTAGTAAAATCCAAAACTATTAATTTATTATAAATTTATTTTTGATTTACAACAGCTCCAAAGGGATTAATTTCAAATTTTAGATGAGTATGGGTTAGAATACCCTAATATAATAAATTTTAGACTTTTTTAGGTCTCAAAAGTAACATTATCATTTTCCTTTAACCTATAGTTAATCAATTTAACTCTTACCATGAATACTTTTATTTTTACACAATAGGTTAACATAGTTACTATATAAATCCAAAAATAACCCTAATTGGATCATTCCTGAAATATTTAACATTATCATAGTTATTTTTATGAAATATATATTTATATGAATTTTTTATTATTTAATAAAATATTATTTATTTTAAAATATCATTTATGTAAATTTTGACACTATTTATTACATGACTTTTTGTAAAATACATACAACTTGATTAATTCAAAAAAACTCATTAACTCTTCCCAAACATTTCATATCATCCAAAATTTCATTGATGGCATTAAATATCTCAAATGATAATTAATTTAATATTATTAATATAGTTAATTTGATTCTTCCTTTAATAAATATATTACTACATCGCCATTGTCTCAAAATTAAATTCAATTATTTCATATCTAAAAATTATAAATCATTTTTCATGATGGATAATAATTTCCATGATTTTCAATGAATATTAATAGTAGAATTTTTATTATGTATAACCCTATATTAAAAATTATTTATTTATTGATATTTGAATATGACATTATTAACTCATCTTTAAACAAAATATAATAAATGTACTAATATAACACAAGTGGCATAAAAATGATGATATTTCTGACCTATGGTTAATCTTTGTCGACGCACACTTATCCAATTAAATTAGGACTACTATAAGGTTAATTTTGTATTACTATAATACCATTTTTACCATTAATTACTCTATTTACATTTAGATATAGTAAATAAAATTCATAAGTTACAATTCATAAAAATTATTTTTATCCTATTATACCCAAATTGATATAATTATTACAACCATGTGTGTCTATTTGTCAAAATTCTATTCTTAGAAGCGGTAAAATTACATTTAATGCTAATTTTGTAAATGTGGCTAAAAGGCAGGTAAAATAGATGTTGAAAATTTTATTAATTTTTTATATCTAATTATATTATAAAAATGATTTAAATGAACTATATTAGATTATAATATGTGTTAATTATATATTTTTAATTTAAAATCATTTTAAAGTAAAATAATTATATAAATGAAAATGACGTTTTTTAACTCCAATGCAGTATTTAACATTATTCATAAAAAATGAAACTTATCAGAAAAATATCAAAAATTCACCCTAAGATAATTATGATAATATTAATTGAAAAATATTTCTTATTTAATCAATATAAATTTTTATTAGTGTCTAAATTTGATTTTAAAATTTTTTAGGAAAATTTTTTTGACATTGAAAAATATTAGTTTTAAAGATATAAATACTTTACAAAAAATTATATTTTTCATTATCAAAACAAATATTAATAAAAATAAACAAGTTTTTATTAATATTCATATATTATGTTTAAAATCTTGGTTATAACTATATTATTTAAATAATTATAAAATTAATGTTTTGTTTCCCAGAAACTCAGTGTTCTATGTAATGGAAGACAATTCGGTGTTGTGTGTAGTGCAAGATTCCATTGGTGTTTCATATAACATAATTCAAAACACAATGATATTATATAATAAAAAGAATCTATATTCTCTGTCGGGTTTCGTGAAAATTTCAACATTTTAAATTAATTTTATAATAAATAAATTCAAAAAATATTATGGTGTTTCATTCAAAATACCTTAAAAGGAGTAGTTCCCTTGAAATTCATTTGGGTTATCAAATGTTTAATACATCAATGTTTCATTCATATGAATGCACATGTTAAAAATGAAATATATATATTACTTTTAGATGAAATGTTTTTAAAATAATAGTTATTCAAAGTAAATCATAACTAGATCTATTCATAGGAGAACATAGGTGAAGACTTCTATATGGGGATAATAATAAATGGATAATGATAAATATCAACGATCATAAGAAATTGGATGATTTGTTGAATGTTAACAATAAAAAAACCATAAACTAATGAAATGTGAAAGGGGGCATTGTCATCATCAAAATGATGATAACAACACATCATTTTACATCATTATCTCTTTTCCTAATGTTCATGAATTTTAAAGAGAGGATATATTTGATTGATTTCAGCATAACATCGCCCTTTTTTATTCCAAGGTAAATATCCACTTCATATCTTATTCCACAAAATGAAGTTGAATATTTCATTCCTAAATTATTTTAAAATCATAATAAGAATGATATGTCATTCTATCTATCTTCAATAATTTGTTTTCACATATCAAAATAAATTTATAAATCCACATATGGAGAGACAATACTTTGATATCAAAAACTCATAGGATGTTTAACTTAAAATTCCCATAAATGGATATCACTAATATCATTATGAAATGTGAAAATAAAAAACATTATAAATAAGTGCACATAATGATCTTTACAATTATCTACCATATATTAAAAGGAAGTTCATGGTTGTCACATTCTAAACATATAAACACCCTTGTGGTAAATTATCTTAGAACCTGGTAACAACTTGAATTACAATAAATTTTGTGGGAAATCATTAATGCTTCCTAATTCCAAATAATATTGGTTCTATTACTCAAATCCAAAAATGTTATAAATATTATCCTGGATAACATAGAACACGTTTTTCAATATTTGTGTCTATGGTAATCTGTAAAATCCAATTTACATATTCATAACCAACATATCTTTATCTGAACAATAGTATATTAACATAAATAACATATTATGTATTAACATACCTTAATAAATTTATCACCTTTTCATTAAATAACATACCCATTCTATCAAGAACAGTCAACATAATATTGTAAATACCGATCAAAAAAATAAGTAGAACAACCCATTTATATTTCATCTTTCCTAATTTTTGGAAACCTAATACATAAAACCCTGGATTACTTCATACTTAATACAATAAAAATTATACCTCATACTATTACATAATAAATCTTTTCTTTCTCATATCATCTGTAGTGTCTTCATAATAAAAAATGTAATCATTATTTACACAAACTTGTTGATTTTCATTAGGCTCATTTCTATATGGAAATTGAGTTTAATAATGACCATTTATTTTACACATAAAACATAAAACCTTTGATTATTACTTTGGGAGGAAAATATTATCATCCATTACGTTATCCAAACACTTTATTTTTCCCTATTATTCACTTGATTTGTGTCATTCTTTTCCACAATCAAAACCACTTCTTGTTTCTCTAAGACATTCAATTAGGTGTTTATTTCCACATTCATGAATTAAGGGAAGCTGGATATTATTTTCTCTAAGGTATTAAATACCTAAACTCTCATAAAATTCCTTATTTTTATTCCATAGTGAGTATGAGGGTTTGATAAGTTAGACATTGTTAATCATGTTCCTTGATAACAAATTATGAAATATTACAACATCTTTCACTCCAGTGATCATCCCTATTAACTACTCATCAGAAATTCTTCCATCTCATTCATAATTAATCCAGTTGTTTCCTGTTTCCCGCCGTAGACTAAAACCAGAAGAAAATTACAAGCAGTACTTATCATAGTATAAAACCACATAGTAATCCAAAGATTTATTTTGGGATTTATAAATCATAAAAACTTTATTAAAATGAACCACCATACATTCATCCCACATTATTCATATCCAACTTATATCTAATTACTTCTTGGTGGATCACAAATAGTTTGAAAATTTAAATATCATATCCCCCAGAAGTGTGAAACTAGGTGCGCAGAAAGGCCCATTTTTTTTACCAGATTAACTTGAGTCTGGGTCAGAATATCTTGTTAGAGTTTTTACCCTTAGGTACATCTGCACTGAGACACATAAACTTTCTGTATCCATAGAGGGATATATTTCTAGGAAAATACACACTCAATCTTTTACCAAATTTACAAAAAAAAATCCTAAATGATGACTCCTATAAAAACATATCTTTTGAGACATCCCTAAACATATCCTTATAAATATTTATAGGGATTTCTCTAATGTTTTCTCATCCTAGTTTCAAATTACTGACTAAACCTTTCCTCTGATACAATCTATAGGGAACCCATCATAGCAAACATATATATTACATAGTTTTATATTAATATTCAGTAAATTAAAATAATAAAATCCCAATAACTGTAATAGTTTAATGTATTTGGATACTTGGAATCAAAATTGTATGTCCATTGAGTGATCATAAACATCTACCATAAAGATATCCACCTTTAGTAATTCTACCTTAAAACATTATTCATAACCTAGGGAAAGGAATCTTAATTTAGGCATGAGATCAATTGTTCATTGAGGGTAAAAAAAGGTAGATATGTAAGCATAATCATGAGCATAAGGGTATGATTACATTATCGTGAAATTAGAATGGCTTACCATGAATATCAGAGATAATATACAAGATACATGGAATAAATAGTGGACGTTCATAAGAATGAATCATACGGGAATAAAGAACACATTCCAAGAAACCTAACATTGGAATAAAACATGGAATTTTGATAGACATATAATCATATAAAATGTTTTCTATAGTGGAAAAAGAATAACTTCCAATACCATCTTAGTAGTATGTGTTCACTCCTCATATCATCTTATTAGTCAAGTTTTACTCCCATAGTCATCTTACTAGAAACAGTACACTCCACATACCATCTTGGCAATCATGGTTCACTCCCATGTTCATCATAGAAGTCAAGGTTCACTCAGAAGATCATCTTAGTCTATATCAAGATATATAAATCTTTACCCAATTCATTGGAAGGATATATAGGTTTAACACGTCTCATAGTGAACTCTTACATAAATTTTCCACAACATCATAAATAAATAAAAATCATAACCCATGAAATTAAATGTGTATTATAAATAAGAAATAATTTCATAAAACAAAAACAAAATATAGGTTTCATAAACGTTTCATTGAATGAATAAGCTAGAAAAATAAGATATATTCATAAACATAATGCCATCAAAAAATAAACCATTCAAAGATAGAATATGAATGGTATTCTCGAACAATAACAACGTATTTCATCATAGGTGGGGAAGAAATTTGAAGGATCACATGAAACATGAATCTTCCATAAAATAAATTTTAAGAAACATAAATCATTTTCCAAATACATTTTTTTTAAACCACTTTGAAAACATATGATGGAATAATGGAAATCATTCAAAATAGTTTTTTAGGAAAATATCTTTTCTTTGTTGAGTTATTTTTATATTCATAAAATTCCAAACTATTTTAAAATAAAATATTTTATTTTAATATATCCTTGTAAACTTGTAGGGAAAGTTCAAAGGTAATTAGGATTCATAGAATTGTAACAAATCCATTCATGAAATTTAAGTTAGAAAACATTTTTATGGTACTTTTTAAAAAAAAGTCAAAATGTACATGATTTAAAAATGATTGAAAGACTTATTTTAAACTATTAAGTAAAATAGTAAAAATAACGAAAATTAATTTAAACATCCATAGGAGAATAAAAAAATAAGAATTTATTTAGGATACATGGTCCTGAAAGATAAATATTACCCAACAGATACTTAAAACAAAATAATCTCAAATATGGAAGATATTTTGAAATCAGTAGTCATCACTTTATAATCAATAAAATCATATTCCCCTATGTAAAAATGAAATTATAATAGTTTGTAAATATCATAATATTCACGATAAGAGTCATTAAATAAATTCTTGGGATATATATACACCACATCGAATAAACAAATTGTGTGTGAGGTATGTGTATAACATAAATAATTTTGAGACAAAAAATCCTCTTACATTCTGTCTTGACTCTCTTCGTACCCGAACAAGATTCAGGTATAATAAATAAATTTTTTATATATAAAATTTAAAGATTATTATTATTATATCTAATAACAAAATTTTTTTTATAATAACATTATATTACCCTCTTGTTAACAATCCTATGTTATTGTTTCACTTTGGGTAATATTTGGTGTGTTCTTCACAGGTGTCTTAACTTGTTATATCATAGGTCCTTATAATTATATCATTATTCCAAAATCTAAATCATGATATTGATATCATTTAAACCCAGTAAATATAAATATATATATATATTAAAATAATATATATAATAAAGAAGTATGAAATGAAATAAAATGTTCATGGATATGGTATAATGTACATACGCATGAATGAGGTTTCTGTTTTAATTGTCATATAGAAAGAATGTAAATGAAATATGTATATATATATATGAATATATATATATATATATATAATTATTCCAGAAGATATCATATATGTTTTATATGTTCACTAGACTTAACCATAATTCCTTTCATGTGGTGTGTGAATGAATCACAACATATTGAGGGGTGGTATTCCACACTTCTTCAAAAGAGATTATCATATTGACACCAAAAATAGAATATAAAAATGTAGGTTTTGGAAAATGGAATAAACAAGATTACAAATATAATAAATATTATATAATAAATATTTATAAATTCCATAATAATATCCACCATGATTGTTGGTAATCGAAAATTGAACAACCATAGTTTCATGTGGCATTATTTCATCGAACACAGAAAAAGTATGTTCGATATCCAATAGATGGATGTGTGTTTATGTTCAGGTATAAAACATAGAATAAGAAAATCCTATTATATTGAGGATACAATATTTTTCATAATATATTAGAATAAAGAGAGTTTAGGGTTGGAGAAAGAAAATAATGGAAAGGAGTTTGTGATAAGATATTACCTATTAATCGTGTAACTCTTTTTAGATTGTGGAAAAAGGATTCATTAATTCTTCTATATCCCAGTTCAAGAATTTTTTTAGAAAGGGAGGGAATTTGGGAGGTGAAATGGTTTGTATTTGGTCGATCCAAAAGATTTATAGATGTGAATAAAATAGAATGAGTGGTTCCCTTTTATAAGAGGGGGGATCGGTACTTTTAAAAACTCTAAAACTATTAATTTATTAGAAATTGATATTCAATTTCAGATATATCCATACTGATTAATTTAGTTGTTTATATTATTATGGGTCTCAATTCCCTCAACCAAATAATTTTATATTTGTTTAGGTCACAAAATTAACTTTATCGTTTTTTTTAACATGCAGTTATGAAAGTTAACTCTTACTATTACAAATTTTCTTTTTTACACGATAGGGTTAATATAGATACTATAAAATGGAAAACGAACACCAATTATATAATTTGTAAATAATTATTAATATTCTAATTTTTTTATTTGAAATATAGATTTTTATAGATTTTTTATCATTTCAAAAAATATTATTTATTTTAAAATCTCATTTATGTCAATTTTGACACTATTAATTACTTGAAATTTTGTAAAATACTAACTTCATTATTTCAAAAATAATACACTAAATCATCTATAACATATAATAGTCATCCAAAAAAATATTTTATGGAATAAAGTCGCTCAAATTCAATTTATTTAAATATTATTAATATTATTAATTTAATTATTCTTTGAAAAAATATATCAAAACATCATCATTTTCTCATAATTATATTCAATTATATAATATATATATATATATAAGTATCATGATGTGGATAAAATTCAATGATTTTTAATTAATATTTATAGTGGAATTTTTATTATGTATAACCTTATAATAATTTTTATATTTATTAAAATATTAATACGACATTTTTAACTAATGTTTAAATAATATACAATAAATTCTATAATCTTACACATGTTTTATAAAAGGGGTCATATTTTTTACATAAGGATGATTTGGGTCAAAACCCACATATCCAATTAAAGTGGGATAAGTTTCAGTGTAATTTTTTGTTATTATAATATTATTTTTACCTTCAATTACCCAAATTTTCTTTAACTATGGTAAATAAAATTCAAAAGTTACTATGCAAAAAATAATTATTATTATACTATGAGAAAAAATATTTTGTACTTAGTAAAACCATATATTTCTATTATTAAAAACTAAATTCATAGGAGTGTTAAAATTATGATTAATGATTATCCCGTAAATGTGTCTAGAATATGGGTAAAAGAGATGTTCAAGAGTTTATTAAATTTTTTTCAATTTCTATTAAAAAATGATTCCAATGCCCTAAATTGCATTAATATATGTATTATTTCTCTGTATTTACATTAAAATAAATTTAATGTAAAATAATTATTTAATAAAAAGGAAAATTTTTAACAACAATGCAATATTTTTCACCATTAATCAAAAATGGAAAATTTTCATAATAATACAAAAAATTTACCCATTTCGAATATTGATAATATGAATTCAAAAATAATTATTATTTTATCAAAATAAATTTTTAGAAGTTTCTAAATATAATTAAATTATTTTTTATGAAATACATTTTATTTGAGAAAATAACAGTTTTAAACATATAAAGGTTTTACCATAAATTAAATTTTTCATTATCAAAACCATTATAACCAATATCTATAAATTAATTATTAATATTAGTATTATAGGTTTAATGGATATGTTATAACTATATTATTTAAATTACTATAATAGTAAAGTGTCGTTTTATAGATAATCGATGTCGTGTGTAACGCTAGAAAAGTCAGTGTTGCATGTATTGAAAGATTCCCTTAGTGTTTTGTAAAACATAATCCAAAACACATTCCCATTATATAATAAAAAAAATCTATATTCAATTTCACATAAAGTGAAAATATCAAAAGATTAAATTATAATTTGAAAAAAAATTCAAAAACCATTGTGGTGATTTAATCCCCAAACTCAAACTCTTGGTATCATCGTCGATTATCAACATAGCTCTTTTATTGACCCTAAGAAGTACTGATATGTTTCATAATTATATTGTATTTTTTTATATTTTAATCAACATTTTTTTGTCCAAAAATATTTCATTCACTAACATCACCCCAACACGAAGTGGTTCTTCATATATTCCTATAAAAGTCTCCCTATTGATCGATTTTGATTCTTGAGTAGAAGCTATTATTGTATGATAACTCGACCAAATGAATATCTTGATCCCATCATTCTTATAATTCTATAAAACATTATCTCTAAATGTATTATTGTGCCTAAATAGTCCATTTAAATTTATTCCATCTTAAGGGGGTGATAATCCATACTGAATTTTGACTCATAATTTAGAGCATGTTGGAGGGTCTTCTAGAACATAGAGGTCAATATAATATCCCAACCTGATATAATAGACAATGGTGTTTCATATAAAATCCCTACGTCACAAATTTATATACTTGAAATTTGGTTTAGTGAGTTGTACTATAAAAATATAATTATGTATTATTTTTTTTCAATATCATTCATCACAATCCATATCACATTGATTCATCTTGATGTCCAGGGGAGATCAGTGACAATGTTCATGGTGATGTTTTTCCTATTTCGATGTAGGTATATGTACTAGTTGCATCATCCTATTATAATTTTTTTCTTTTAAAATTCCCTTTATTACGCACCATACAATGTTATGTATATTATGTGATCTTATTTTTTCATATTTTATTATCAGTAGTGTTCATGTAGATATCGATACTTCTTCATGCTCAATGGGTGGATGGTGAAGGTTTATCTATGTTTTTCTTTTAACAATCCTTTATCCTAGGATTTTAATGTGAACATTTTCATGGTAAAAATATTATAAATCATTCTTCCTAAAATTTAAAATCTAAGTATTTTACTTTTCTTATAGATTCCACCATCTTATAGATTTCCACAACATCTCTTCAATATTCCTTTAACTTATCTAGAAGGGATGTTTGAGAAATTATTTGAGAGAGTAATGATTAATTTTTTCATTCATTATACCCAATTTTCATCATTGTTTTCTATAATAATATTATATACTTATTAATTCTCATCACATATAATGTGTTCATAACCTTTCTAATATTAAGTAAATAAGTTCCCTTATTAATTTTATATTCCTTTATGTTTTTAAAATCACAAACACATTTTGTTTAATAAAAATTTTATTTCCCTAATAATAAATTTATTTAACGATAAATTTATTTCTCTATGAAAAGTTGAATCATTACCCATGATTTTTCATGTCTTATATAATGTCTATTAATTTTTTACTTAATCCATAAATTCATATCCTTACCTAACATTGAACCCTACAGTTTCTCAGACACTGAATTATCTAAAATATAGACTACAAATTATATAATATTTAGACTTCGAATTCTATGAAAATTGGACTCTGAAATCTTAATAATTCAATATCTGAATTTATCAGAATTTAGAATTCGGATTTCACTGAATTTAGACTCTGAATCATCAAAATTCAGACTCCAAATTCTTTGGAATTCAGACTCTGAATTCATCAAAATTAATAATCTTAATTCCTCATAATTTAGACTCTAAATTCATCATAATAAAGTCTCTGATTTATACCGAATTTAGAATCTGATTTCCTCAGAATTCAAACTCTGAATTCATAAGAATGGTGGCCCCGAATTCTTCAGAATTCAGACACTGAATATTTATTTTTCAAGAATCTAGTTATTCATATTTTTTTACTCAAATTTCTAATTTTTCTTGATTTTGATTATTCAGATTTGTAAATGTTACATCGCCTTCTGTAACACCCCGAGATTTTATGAAAAATATTCTTAATTGCATTAATGTATTGTGTTGTACACTACACCAAAAGGAGCTTTCACAACACACATCCTTGAATTGCCTTGCATTACACGCAATCGCGACCCTCCTCGATAGCGTGTGTAGTACGCAATACTGAGTTTCACTAAACAATGATATGCTATTAAAACATTATTAAAACTAGCTGTTATGAATAGTAATAACCAATTTTTGCAATTTTGTAAATTTTATTTTTCAAAATGGACTTTATTTTTGGATTCGGAATATCGAAATTAGCTTAGGGTGAAATTTTGGTACTTTTCGGATAACTTTCATATTCTGATGAATAGTGAAAATTACTAAATTTTAATTAAAAACAACTTTTTTAATCGAAGTAATTAATAGTGATAAATTATTAATTTGAGTGGTTTTAAAGTATATTTAGAATATATTTTTACAATTTAATACAATGTTGTTCATTGGATGTAATTTCACATTTAAACCAGACATGAACAAGTGTCAATCTTTTGATTGTTATTATCTCTTAAAAACACGCTATTTGTTTTGACGACGAGAATTATTATTTTTAATTAGTTAATGTAACTGATATGTTTTGAATTGGGTAAAATAAACATCATTTTTGAAATCATAATATCAAATATAGCTTAGGCCTAATTTTTGGTATTTTTCTGAAAACTTTCAATTTTTGATGAATAGTGAAACCACTAAGTGGTAGTTAAAAAACTGAATTTTTCATAAAACATAATTTTACCGCTTCTGTGAGTGGAATTTCGATATTCCGAGAGACACGGTTAATATCAAGGACTAAAATGTGGTTCAAAGAGATGAAAATAATTTTTGGTGAATAGTAACTTTTTACTTTTATTTACCACGGTTAAAAGTAAATAGGGTAATTAAGAGTAAAAATGATATTATTATTACCCTAACACATGTCCTAATTCTATTGGACAAGTGTAATTCGACCAAAAACAACCTTAGGAATAAAATATGACCATTTAGGCCCACTTGGATTAGATTAGGACATTTATTATTAATTTATTTAAAGAAGGGTTAAATAGTTAAAATCAAAGTTTAATAAGTAAATCATTTATAATATGGGGTTATAAATAAGATAAATTCGACTATAAATATTCATTAGAAAGATAAAAATATTTCCTACATAATGGTTTTTTATTTGTAATTTTTAGACATTAAATAATTTAATTTATTTATGACACAACGATGATGCAGTAATTACCTTTTTTAAGAAAATATTAACATAATTGATGTTATAAATACCCAAATAAATGTTATTTCAGACTTTTTATGACTTACACTAATTTTATTGGTTAATATGACATGTTATTGTTGATTTAAGTAACTTGTTTCGAACTTATCATTCTTTTATGAATTTTATAAAAATCATGTACCAAATAGTGTCAAAATTGACATAAATTAGTTTTTAAAACAAATATTATATTATTAATTCCTAAAAATCTTATGTTCGGCCAAATGACTTAGATAAGGATAGATATATTAATAATAAACAACTTGGGGTTCTTTTGGCTTGTTATGGTAAGTTTATTAACCATATAGTGTAAAAAACAAAAAGACACGGAAAAGGTTAAATTATTTAACTTAGAGTTAAATCTAATTGATAAGGTTAAAATGATAACCTAAACTTGTCTAAATCCTATTGGATGAGAGTATTTCGACCCATCCACACTTTATCTTCGAAATAAGACCCTTTGGAACCATTATAAACCGAATTTTACCTTAATATAAAATAATATTTTGAGATTTTCCTAAGGTGCCCCTCTCCTCCCTCATAAAAGGACACCTCCCTCTCCTCCTCACACCATTTTGATCCTTAAAGCTCGGCCAACCCCTTCCAAAATCTCTTCTCCACTTCCCTAGTATCATCCTAGAGGTCCTGGTCTTCTTCAAAGACCATCCTTAGTTCTTTAAGTGGAGGTTAAGAAAAGGCGCGTCAAAAAGAGGTAATATCCATTACCGATCTTTTTCAATTTCTTTCTTCTTCAACTTCTTCTTCTTTAGTTGTTTCATGATAAAGTAATAACATCAGTATTTCTTAAATACTGATATGTTATTATAAATATGAAACAACTCTAATTAACCTTCTATCCATCCTACGGAAAAAGGAAATCACCGCGCGTGCGTACGTACGGAATACCGTCTCCACGCCGTGGTGTAATCTATTTTCCGCCAACAACTTAATTGGATGGGTATAATTGTGTAATGAGTAAATATATATGATTATTATAAAGTGATATTGATACTGAAATAGTATACATACACTTCAACACAGGTTCACGATCATGAGAACGATATCATCGCTCGTGCGTACGTACGGACTACCGTCTCCACGATGCGATGAGATTCATTCTCCATGTTAACATTTAATAATGATTATAAAGTATATATAAGAAATAATAATGAAATATATGACATTATAAATCTAATGGATTTATGTATATATGTATGTCATCTACTTACTTCCATTCAAGACAATAAGGAAAGGAAAACAGCGTTCATGCATACGTACGGACTACCGTCTCCATGAACGGTGTGTTTCATTTCATTTATCTATCTATTATATATATATATACTGAATATATATGATATATAAGTCATGTTTTATATTCTGGAAGTAATTAAATCATGATATAAGTAATAATAATGTCAATAACAACAAGTCCAAACACCTACGATAAATGAAACGATTTTACCCAAAACACTTCTTTAACATGGAATTTATGAAATAACGGGTAATATAAAGTCATAAGTGAACCATATATGATATAATAACAATGAATATGATTATGTAATAAGTTAATGACATTATTTAAATCATTATACAGGAGGTTCGGACACTTACGAAGAAAATCGGACTTAAGGTAAGGGAAATATCAAAATCTAATTTTTATCCGAGATTGTTTATACTTTGGTATTTACTAGGGTGTATTTTATCATCCACATCCATGTTTCCTCAATATGTAATATTATTTCCATCCATCTACAATTTTTTAAATCCAATTTTACCCTTCGGTGAGTTTTTAGTAAAAGATATGAAAGGAATCTTTTTCTTTTTTCGTACGAGGTACTTTTTGACTTTGCCGACAAAAGTACGAAGAATGTTTTTTTTTAACTTATACGGCATGAAAGGATTTTTAAAACATTATTTCCAAGAAGCTTCCTTTACAAGTTTTCAAGATTATTTTTAATCAACTTCTTTTAGTTTATAATTGTACAACATGTTAAGAAAGGAAAAGGTGTTTTTGAAGCAGAAAGAACAATTTCCTCAAGAATGGAGTTCAAGTGTTTTATCAAAATTATTTTCCATCTAAGATAATAAAGGGTTATGTTTTTATCCCTATTATTACATGGATTTGATTATGTTGTGATGGAAATATTTTTATGAATTCCTTTATCTTATATGAATTGTTTTATGATGTCACGATGTTTAAGATTCCCATTTTTATTACATGGGTTATGCAATGATGTATGATTTATGATTTTGTGGAACACATATGAATGGTATAATTATGAGATGGGTGGGACCTATATCTCCCTCCAATGCATTGGGTAAAGATTTTATATCTCATTAGATAGACATGGCTGGAACGGTAGGTTATACCGGTTCAGTGAAACAGGACTGAAACGAGGGTGACTCAGTTCAGAAATGGACTTTGTTCACTAAGATAGTCTTGGAAATGAGTCTTGAATAATAAGAAATGATTCTCTATGATTATGTGTGTATTCCACAAAGTTTCATGTTTAAGGTTTTGATTATTGGGATTACATTTCCCTACTATGATTTATCCCATGTTATGAAATTATGATCTCTTTTGGAGGTTAAGATTTCCAAAAGATATGTTCTTATGAATATGATGTGATTGATATTTATTTTGTTTACCCTTACTGAGCATTTGAGCTCACCCTTGTATGTTTTCTTTTCCCCGGGATATAAAGCAAGGTTTTAGGTAAGAAAAAAAAGGAAGATCTTTATGGGGGATGTTGAAGATCTTTCACCATGATTAGAATATTACGTTCCGAGTTTCCAAAGACACTAAACTATTACGGTCCTTGTGTGTGTGTTTTTGTTATGTACTAATTATTCTGCAAAAGTAATGTAATTTCCATGTACGTCAAGATTCGGATCTCTACAGTTGGTATCAGAGGAAAGGTTTAGTCAACCTTTGGAAACTAGGATGCGAAAACGTTAGTGAGATCCCTAGAGATATTTCTAAGGTATGTCTAGGGATATCCCTAAGGATAAGTATATGTATAGGATATAGTACTAGAACTACGGTAACGATCTTAGAATTTAACCTAAGATGTTAGATATTAAGGATACTCCCCCTTTATTATGTTGTTTTCCCTAGAATGTTTTTTGCCTCTCACACTATTCTTTTTGGGTTTTAGACGATGGCTGGAACCCGAAGGAACTGTGTTGATCACTGTAATGGACAATGCAATGATTGTCCTCCTGAACAAACAAATGTTATAGGATATGGAGTGAAAAATCTTATTGCTATACTTACACAAGCTATGAATCATTCTGGACTTCCAAATGAGTAGGGAAGGGAACAATATTCTATTGAGTCCTTCATGAGGCAACACCCACCTTCTTTCAGTGGGTCTTCCGATCCACTTGTTGCTGGACAATGGATCAGTACCACTGAAAAGATATTTTCAATTCTTCAATGTTCTGAACATGATAAAGTCATCTTAGCAGTATATCGTTTGGAAGGTGAAGCTGATCAATGGTGGAATCTTATCAAGAATACGAGGCCAAGAGATGAAATTGAGTCCATGGAATGGGACGAGTTCAAGAACTTTTTTCAGTAAGTACTTCCCTCGTATTCTTCGAACAAAGATGGAAAAGGAATTTCTTGAGCTGAAGTAGAAGGATGATGAATCTGTTGGTATATACGAAGCGAATTTTACAAGGCTTTCAAGGTATGCATCTGGCATTATCATCCATCCTGAAATTAAAGTTGATCGATTTTTCAGTGGCTTAAAACCAAGTCTTCAAAGGGCATTAGCTATAAGAGACTTCAATAGCTATGAAGAAATTGTGCGTTGTGCTATCAAGGTAGAAATAGAAGTTGGTGTTACATATCTATCTCATGGTTTTGACAAGAAACGAAAGATGGAGTTCAAAGAGAAATCTCAGAATAATGGTGAAAAAAGATGAATGTTTCCTTATCCACAAAGTGTGGAAAGAAGCATGGTGGAGATTGTCTTAAAGGGACTAGAAAATGTTTTAAGTGTGGAAAAGAAGGTCATCGAGCAGCTGAGTGTCGAAGTAATGGAAAAAGGGTTTCTAATGATGTGAATAAAGCAAACACTGCAGAGAACGCACCACCAACACTTCAATGCTTCAAGTGAAAGGAAATGGGGCATTATGCTAATAAATGCCCTAATCCAAGGGTTAGTGATGATCGACATGAGCAACCGCTTAAGGCAAAGGACAAAGGGAAGTCACATGCGATCACTATTGGCGATGTTGAATATGACAACGATGTGGGGGAATGATTAAGTGTTTATGTAATGGGATTTCAAAATAGTATCATGGAATCTCATTTATGGTATTGTGGAATTTTGGAATATCTATGTATTGGTTTTCAATAATTATATGATACTGGTAACCAGGGAAAAAAAGTGATTGAAATATTTTTGGAAAGTAGATGATATGCGCATAATGAAGGGACAAGAATATGTTTGATTGTATTCACTAGCTCATGATTGATATAAGGATTAAGTGATATCATGGTTTGAGTATATAGAATTTTGAGGATTTTGGTATGTGGAAAGTGATAACTTTTAACTGCATTCATGTTTTCACTATGGTTCAATGGGTATTCATTTTTTTCAAGAGAATACACGATTAAGGTATTCACATGATTGGAATGTGACCAACAATATATATATATGGGGGATAAATGATGGTATTCACATGCTTGGTTGATGACATTTCAAGTAATCGTTTTCTTTATACTATGAGCTTGGACCGAAGTATTTTAGATAAGCCTAATGATTGGAATGGATTATGTTAGACATAGGTTAGTATTGTTTAAGGATAAAACTTTTTTTGATATTGTTGATGGGATGTTATAATAATGTAGTTTTAGAAAAAGGACAACCTGCAGGATGTGCGACAACCCATCGCGTTGGCCAAGGCTGTGGGAATCGAACCCACAACCGATGTGTGACTGGCCTTTATCGCCTACCACTGGACTACAGAAATTCCATGTTTAGTTGAAACTAGTTTTATTAAGCAGTATGATATATTAAGTATAAGTCCATTTTAGGAACCACATATGATTAATCTCACTATAGATGGACTTATGTATTTTTTGATAACTTTTCTAACATTTTGTTTGAGACAGATGGAATGACCCATCATTCTATCACATGATCTGCTAACACATCACAAATGACAAATTCAACTTCATTTCTTTAAGAGATGAAGTGGAAATTTTCCAAAGAACGACCAACAGTGAGACTATACCAAAATCACAAAAGTATTTCTTCTAATTCCAATTTCATCAACTTTAAAGAAATGATCTTGAAAACCAAAAATGTTGTCCTAGTGCTCTTATATCTGATGAATAATATGGTACCTTAGATCGTCACAAATTTATGTCTTTGTGATTTCTGGCTTTTCCATAGCCATTTTCTCTACCACTCTCCATCAGAACATGATGGTTAGATTTCTCTTCCATATCCATATTTTCACCTATGTGGAAACCCAGTGATTAGTTTATTTGGGTAACCGTTACATTTCAAACATTTTTTTTAAGATTGTTTTTGGTATTCCTTTTTACGATGTGGGTTTCTATTAAAGAAACTTTTCGAGTAGTAACCCATTTATAACCCCGACGAATTTCGAGGGAGAAATTCATTTTAAGGGGGGTAGAATGTAACAGCCCGAGATTTTATGAAAAATATTCTTAATTTCATTAATGTATTGTGTTGTACGCTACACCAAAAGGAGCTTTCACAACACGCATCCTTGAATTGCCTTTCATTACACGCAATCGCGACCCTCCTCGATAGCGTGTGTAGTACGCAATACTGAATTTCACTAAACAACGGTATGCTATTAAAATATTATTAAAACTAGCAGTTATGAATAGTAATAAAAACTTTTTGAAATTTTGTAAATTTTATTTTTCAAAATGGACTTTATTTTTGGATTCGGAATATCAAAATTATCTTAGGGTGAAATTTTGGTACTTTTCGGATATCTTTCATATTCCGATGAATAGTGAAAATTACTAAATTTTAATTAAAAACAACTTTTTTAATCGAAATAATTAATAGTGATAAATTATTAATTTGAGTGGTTTTAAAATATATTTATAATATATTTTTACAATTTAATACAATGTTGTTCATTGGATGTAATTTCACATTTAAACCAGACATAAACAAGTGTCAATCTTTTGATAGTTATTATCTCTTAAAAACACGCTATATGTTTTGACGAAGGGAATTATTATTTTTAATTAATTAATGTAACTGATATGTTTTGAATTTGGTAAAATAAACATCATTTTTGAAATCATAATATCAAATATAGCTTAGGCCTAATTTTTGGTATTTTTCTGAAAACTTTCAATTTTTGATGAATAGTGAAACCACTAAGTGGTAGTTAAAAAACTGAATTTTTCATAAAACTTAATTTTACCGCTTCTGTGAGTGGAATTTCTAAAATCCAAGAGACACGATTAATATCAAGGACTAAAATGTGGTTCAATTAGATGAAAATAATTTTTGGTGAATAGTAACTTTTTACTTTTATTTACCACGGTTAAAAGTAAATAGGGTAATTAAGAGTAAAAATGATATTATTATTACCCTAACACATGTCCTAATTCTATTGGACAAGTTTAATTCGACCAAAAACAACCTTAGGAAAAAACTATGACCATTTAGGCCCACTTGGATTAGATTAGGACATTTATTATTAATTTATTTAAAGAAGGGTTAAATAGTTTAAATCAAAGTTTAATAAGTAAATAATTTTTAATATGGGGTTATACATAAGATAAATTCCACTATAAATATTAATTAGAAAGATAAAAGTATTTCCTACATAATTGTCTTTTATTTGTAATTTTTAAACATTAAATAATTTAATTTATTTATGACACAATGATGATGCAGTAGTTACCTTTTTTAAGAAAATATTAACATAATTGATGTTATAAATGCCCAAATAAATGTAATTTCAGACTTTTTATGACTTACACTAATTTTCTTTGTTACTATGACATGTTATTGTTGATTTAAGTAACTTTTTTCGAACTTATCATTCTGTTATAAATTTCATAAAAATCATGTACCAAATAGTGTCAAAATTGACATAAATTTGTTTTTAAAACAAATATTATATTATTAATTCCTAAAAATATAAGGTTCGGCCAAATGACTTATATAAGGATAGATATATTAATAATAAACAACTTGGGGTTCTTTTGGCTTGTTATGATAAGTTTATTAACCATATTGTATAAAAAAACAAAAAGACACGGTAAAAGTTAAATTATTTAACTTAGAGTTAAATCTAATTGATAAGGTTAAAATGATAACCTAAACTTGTCTAAATCCTATTGGAAGAGAGGATTTCGACCCATCCACACTTTATCTTCAAAGGAAGACCCTTTGGAACCATTATAAACCGAATTTTACCTTAATATAAAATAATATTGTGAGATTTTCCTATGGTGCCCCTCTCCTCCCTTATAAAAGGACACCTCCTCCCTCTCCTCCTCAAACCACATTGAGCCTTAAAGCTCGTCCAAACCCTGACAAAATCTCTTCTCCACTTCCCAAGTATCATCCTAGAGGTCCTGGTCTTCTTTAAAGACCATCCTTAGTTTTTTAGGTGGAGGTTAAGAAAAGGCTCGTCAAAAAGAGGTAATATCCATTACCGATCTTTTTCAATTTCATTCTTCTTCAACTTCTTCTTATTTAGTTGTTTCATGATAAAGTAATAAAATAATTATTTCATAAATACTGATATGTTATTATAAATATGAAACAACTCTAATTAACCTTCTATCCATCCTACAGAAAAAGGAAATCACTGCGCGTGCGTACGTACAGAATACCGTCTCCACGCCGTGGTGTAATCTATTTTCCGCCACCACCTTAATTGGATGGGTATAATGGTGTAATGAGTAACTATATATGATTATTATAAAGTGATATTGATACTGAAATATTATACATACACTTCAACACAAGTTCACGATCATGAGAATGATATCATCGCTCGTGCGTACGTACGGACTACCGTCTCCACGACGCGATGAGATTCATTCTCCATGTTAACCATTTAAGAATGATTATAAAGTATATATAAGAAATAATAATGAAATTTATGAAATTATAAAGCTACTGGATTTATATATATATGTATGTCATCTACTTACTTCCATTCAAGACAATAAGGAAAAGAAAACATCGTTCATGCGTACGTACGGACTACCGTCTCCATGAACGGTGTGTTTCATTTCATTTATATATCTATTATATATATATATACTGAATATATATGATATATAAATCATGTTTTATATTCTGGAAGTAATTAAATCATGATATAAGTAATAATAATGTCAATAACAACAAGTCCAAACACTTACGATAAATGAAAGGATTTTACCCAAAAACCTTCTTTAACATGGAATTTACAAAAGAACGGGTAATATAAAGTCATAAGTGAACCATATATGATATCATAACAATTAATTTGATTCTGTAATAAGTTAATGACATTATGTAAATCATTATACAGGAGGTTCGGACACTTACGAAGCAAATCGGACTTAAGGTAAGGGAAATATCACAATCTCATTTTTAACCGAGATTATTTATACTTTGGTATTTAATGGGGTGTATTTTATCATCCAAATCCATGTTTCCTCAATATTTAATATTATTTCCATCCATCTACAATTTTTTAAATCCAATTTTACCCTTTGGTGAGTTTTTATTAAAATATATGAAAGGAATCTTTTGTCATTTTTCGTACGAGGTACTTTTTGACTTTTCCGAAAAAAGTACGAAGAATGTTTTTTTTAACTTATACGGCATGAATGGATTTTTAAAAAATTATTTCCAAGAAGCTTCCTTTACAAGTTTTCAAGTTTATTTTTAATCAACTTATTTTAGTTTATAATTGTACAACATGTTAAGAAAGGAAAAGTGTTTTTGAAGCAGAAAGGACATTTTCCTCAAGAATGGAGTTCAAGTGTTTTATCAAAATTATTTTCCATCTAAGATAATAAAGGGTTATGTTTTTATCCCTATTATTACATGGATTTGATTATGTTGTGATGGAAATATTTTTATGAATTCCTTTATCTTATATGAATTTTTTTAAGATGTCACGATGTTTAAGATTCCCATTTTTATTACATGGGTTATGCAATGATGTATGATTTATGATTTTGTGGCACACATATGAATGGTATAATTATGAGATGGGTGGGACCTATATCTTCCTCCAATGCATTGGGTAAAGATTTCATATCTCATGAGATAGACATGGCTGGAACGGTAGGTTATACCGGTTCAGTGAAACATGACTGAAACGAGGGTGACTCGGTTCAGAAATGGACTTTGTCCACTAAGATAGTCTTGGCAATGAGTCTTGACTAATAAGAAATGATTCTATATGATTATGTGTGTATGCCACAAAGTTTCATGTTTAAAGTTATGATTATTGGGATTACATTTCACTACTATGGTTTATCCCATGTTATGAAATTATGATCTCTTTTGCAGGTTAAGACTTCCAAAGGATATATTCTTATGAATATGATGTGATTGATATTTCTTTTGTTTACCCTTACTGAGAATTTGATCTCACCCTTGTATGTTTTCTTTTCCCCAGGATATAAAGAAAGGTTTTAGGTAAGAAAAAAAAGGAAGATCTTTATGGGAGATGTTGAAGATCTTTCACCATGATTAGAATATTATGTTCCGAGTTTCCAAAGACACTAAACTATTACGGTCCTCGTGTGTGTGTTTTTGTTATGTACTAAGCATTCCGAAAAAGTAATTTAATGTCCATGTACGTCAAGCTTCGGGTCTCTACACCTTCTTAACATATTGTTTCATTTTTATCAGATCCAAGTTTCTTAAACATGATATTGTTTTCATTACATATTTTTTTCATACAATAGATATAGTTTCTCATTTTTCTTATAAAAATTGATGTCGTGTAATATATTTTAAACTAATTATTGTCTGAGTAACACATGTAATGGTCCCTCTATGATTTAAGGAAAATATGACCATTGGATGAGGAGTCGACCATTTTTTCTTTTGCTAATAAATAGGATCTCATTTGAACAAACTCAATATACCTTCATGAAAATGAATGTTGTGATGAGTTAAAGTTATTTCTAGAGATAAAAATCCTCTCATGATTTGTGTGAGCTGTGAATAACATGTTCAATCATGAACATTTTGTTCAACATGCCTTATGATAATCTGGTTGTTGTTGAGTAAAAATGGGGGCTTTCGGGGACAGAAAGACAGAGGTGTCTACTACCTTAATATTGGAGGGATATCGAGGATAGTAAGATAGATTCCAATATTCTTATCAAGGGTTTACCCTTGTATGGGTAAGATATAATTTCTTGAAAGTATAAATCCAGGGACCTTTATCCATGTTTTTTGGATACCCTTCTCATTGGGTTAAAAGTTTTCATTTACCTTTTATTGGTACATGTTTTATTTCCACTTTGTTTTTTCAAAGAAAGAATGTATAAATTTTTAAACATTTTTATACTATTTTAGATTTGATATAAATAATATTTTATATGATTTAAGTTAGAATCTTTATCTTAGTAAAACATACTTAAGTATCCCTAAGATTAACTTGTTTAAGATTAGATAACATATACTTAGACCCGGCCCCTTCCAATTATCCCTTTGAGTTGGAACAAAAGAGAGTTTTTTAATTTACCTTATTTAAAATTTTTAAACATAGATGTCCTTTTATGATTAAAAGTGAACATTTTCATACATACAATTAAATCCTCTCTTGTAATTGAGAATCTATATCTTTATTTTGATCCTACAATTTGTATCAGATTTAGTCTCTTAAATAATTATATTCACATATAAGTTTTTGGGCCCATATTTTCTTGCTTGACATTACTTGTTCATTGTTTTCTTAAATATTTCTTTTATTTATAAGATTTTTATACTAACCAGTTTTGTGGAAAAGTTATTTTATTATACAATGGAAGGAATGAACGTTGGTTATATTGACACTCTAATTCCTACTAGACCACCAATATTAGATGTTAATTATTCTGAGGGCTAGAAATATAGGATGAATACTTTTTTTATCAAAACCAGTGTGGATAACATTTTAATGCTCAGTGGTGAATAAAATATTACTGACAAAGAAATAAGATCCTTCATTAATCTAAAAAACATGAATATCAACTAAACAATAAGGTAAACAATACTCTTTTATGTTCCCTAACCAACAAAATCAACATTCAAATGTCTTCTTTTGAACCATCCAATATCATTTTAAAGAAACATTAAATAACATATTTTGGAACTACAAAAGTGATTTAAAAAAGAAGAGTTATGCTCAGATCTAAATATCATGGATTTATGTTTCCTTATGGAGAACCTTTTTGAAATGTACATCAAAGATGTATGGATATCATCAATAGTCTTCATTATATGGAAGAGAAAGGACTTGGTGATGAATTTCATGTGGACAAGATAATTGTTATTATTCCCAATGAGTGGTAATCTAAAAGGAAATCAATCGATGAGAACAATACTGTATTTAAAATCACTCATGATGAGCTATTTAGAACTCTTCATCAGCATGAGGCAAGAATTTAGAGAGATTCTAATTTCAACAAGATAAAGAAAGGTAATTTAAACCTTTCTTTCACTAACACATCTAAATACATGACATAGGAAAGGATAATCAGATCTAATGATAAGAAAGCTATTATTGTATCTGAGTCAAGTAATGGTGATCACTCAGACAATGAACATTTCAATACTGCTCAAAGGATGAACAAGATTGTGGGAAATAAATATTTTATATACCGATATAAGTGGAAAGACAAAAAGGACATGAAATATTATGAAATAACTTGTTATGAATGAAAAATGGCTAGACATATCAGAACATTCTGCCATATGATGAAGAGAAAAATATAGAAACGATATGCATTATGAAAGGAATATATGGAAGAACTAAAAATCTAAGGCTTAGAATGTCTCGAAGGATAATTAAAACTAGAGTGCTAGTAGTGGTGACTCTTCAGATGGGTATTTTGAATATGAATCGTCTAGTTAGAAGAATGTTGGTCTTATAGACAAATTACATATTGAAAATCATTGTTATGTGGTTAAAGTACACAATGCTGAATCTTTAACCAATATTTATTTAAATTCAAATTCTCCTACTGAATAATATTATGAATATTTGGATGAACAATATTTCTCATCATAAGGTAATACCTTAATATTATTTAAAGAAGT
Organism: Viscum album; assembly: GCA_963277665.1. Classification (NCBI taxonomy): domain Eukaryota; kingdom Viridiplantae; phylum Streptophyta; class Magnoliopsida; order Santalales; family Viscaceae; genus Viscum; species Viscum album. Next base: position 251,824,309 of record OY728139.1, read on the forward strand.
TTCTATATTTTTTAAATTACACGAGAATCAAAATTATAAGATAAAAAAGAAGTTAGAGAAATAAATTTCTAGAATTTCTATTTTAATAAAATAAGTATTAAATGTTTATAAACATATTGATCATAAAACTTTTGATTTTAAAAGAGTATCTAAAACCATAAATAAGTTAATTATAAAAAGGATAAACTTTTTAAGGATCTTGAAAATGTTATATCTAAGAAATGTTTTTAAGGAATAAATAAATCCATTCAAAAAAGATTACACTATGTGGATGCCCCTTCAAAAATACCTTGTGCATAAATCCATTCAAAAAGAATCTATATGAGATCTCCATTGAGATATTATGATCCTTTTCTAACACGCATTTTGTGTCTCCTCCTTAGGAGTAAAACCCAACGACATCCATCTAGGCATCCTCATTGGAGTTACCCCTATATCTCATTACCATCATCCGAGGGAATAAAAAGTCTAGTTATTCTTTCATAGAATTGATGCATCACCCCCAAAAAAAATTCATTCATTAAGATACACCTCATGTATTCCTAAAACTCTATTTAGTGTAGATAATTCTCATTGTTTTCCTTATTCTCCTCAATTAGTTATATTAATCTTGTTTCCCAATCATGGGATTCTTATTAGTTATAAGACACGTCAAAATATTTAATTACCAATGAGATTCTATACACCTCATGGTTATCATTATTGTACATGATCCAAGAAGATCAACCTGGTTTAAAGTCCATGAACATTATTCTAGGTGTAAAAACCATCCAAAACATCAATTGTAATTGAGCTGAGATTCTATCCATGTTTATTAATACATACCTTGAGTCAAGAAGATCATACTTTTTGAAGATACATGGGCATCCTCCTAGGTCTAATCCCTGACCAAATATTTATTTATAATTGAGTTGAGATACTAATCAAGGCCATCATTAATTAACTTAAATTAAGATACTATATTTTTTTAGGACACATGACTATCCTCCTATGTTTTATCCTAGAAACATACCATCCCAAGATCAACATACTAGGTATGGTATCTCATGGTAGCTCATGCATAATATCCACATAATTTACTTTTGTGTCCCCTTTCACAATAGAATAACGTTTTCAGGGTACCCTTAGTGTATAATAAATCCTTTAAAATATTATTGTACACTATCATTAAATGGGAACCATCTTTTCCCATATATTTTTTCTCAAAATGATCATGACTCACATTGTCTTATTGATAATTGATTATCATACAATCATCTTAGTGAAAGTGCCACCATTTCATGCATTCAATTAAAAATTAATCATTAACCACTGAATAAAACTATGTGGGATTTTATTTATGTTTTTATAGGATACCCAAGACACTTATTTTAGGTTCAATCCAAAAATCCAAAATATTAACTACCTCCCATGACGAAAACATTCTTTACAGTGAGATGATAATAATCCTTGAACCAAATAACAGGAAATCATTATAATAAATATGGGTAAAATATAAAATATATAGTGGGTTATATATAATATATGTTCTTAATCAGATCATTTCCATAACAATGACCAGTCTTACACTAATATTTGGGAATGATTCATAAAGACATGTAAATCTATAATATGGTCTTAATGTATAAAAATAATTTCCCATAAAATGGTCTGTTAAACCCTAACACTCATTATCTTTGCAAAAATATCACAATATTATACTGGTAAAGTCCTATTGACCACATTACATTGGAAAAAAGGTCTTGATTTACAAAAAAAATAGAATGGGATTAAAATCTATCATATTTCCTTATGAAATAATGTGAAACATGGAATTTGTAAAATTAATTTCACGACCCTTACAGATCAAGAAATATATTGAATGGTTAATGGTGAACAGTGTCAAAGAGGGTGTAAAAAATATAATATTTCAAATGAAACTTAAAAATATATAATTGTTTTAAATATATTTCAAGAATATAATCCTTAAAATTGATTTTATTTAATTTTGGAGTAATTTCAAAAGAGTTTAGAACATATTGTACATTGAAATTGCATATGTTTTCAAGATTTCCACCAACCTCACTTATAAAATGATTTCAACAATCCTCTCATCATGACACCTCATGTGAAATTTAGATTAACCGATATATATAATATCCACTAAAAAACATCCTACCCATGATATTGAAGTTTAGTTCGTAGTAAATACAAACCAATAAGGCCAATGGTTTAAGCCAAATATGTTTTCCAATGAAGATGTATGCTTATTAACCAATTGTTTTCATGATTATTTATTCTTCCAAAGACTTGAAATTTTCTATAACCATGATGATAATAAAAAATAAGTATATTTATATAATTTAAATTTAATTATTTTTTGAAAAACCCTCATTCATCTACTTCTTAGTCCAATGGGAAATGAAATCATTGCTTTTGTGTACTTATGGACTACCAACTCGAATAAGGTATGGTTTTCATTTCTCTCACCACCAAAAAAGGATTTTAGTTATAATTCATTTAATTAATATTTAATATATTAATGAAATTATTATTATTATTGTATAAGTATTGGATATTAAATACCTTATTACCATTTCATTATTTGTAAAATGATGATGTTGCTCGTACATACGTGTAGACTACCACCTCCATGAAGTGATGTGATTTTTTTTCATTTATGCATTCCATTGATAGTTAAAAATAGTATTTAATGTATAAAAATAATAATAATTTAATGGTTAATAATTTAGAGATTACGGGAGAATGAACCCTATTACTATATTCGACCTATTGACATAATTAAGGACTTACGAAATGAACATTCTAAAAACATCAAATATGAACTTCATCGATTTAGAAACTATTTATGAAATGGTAATAAATGAGGAAAATGAAATTATAATAAGGGATAAACATGAAAAAATGTCTCAATCATGTAAATGATCAATATAATTTTATTATTCAACAGTTAATGAATATATGTAGTGTGTAGGGATAAAGGTAAGTGACTTCATTTTGAAAATATTATTTTAGTATTTTCTATCCCACACATTTGTACTTTGTAAGGGTTTTTTTAAAAGTTCCCATAATTTTTTTATTCATTCATCAATGTTTAAAATTTTACATTTTCATCTATATTTTAATTTCGTTACAATTTTAAAAAATAAATCATTTCAATGTATTCTACATGGGTAGTTTTTTACTATTTGAGAGGTGAAGAAAATGTTTTTATTGTATATGGAGTGAATAGATTTTCCCACCATCATATATGATATTTATTATTAAGAATCATTTCTAATTTTTACAGATTTATATTCTAATTAAAATATCACATTGTTTCTTGGAACTTTTTATTTTTGAATAGTTTTCATTAATAAGTATTTTCTCCCCTAATGGTTTATAAAAAATGGAATTTATTTTACTTATGTTTTCAAATAATATTTTCAATGGAATTATGATGGAAGTATGAAATATTAAAATTTTGTGTACATAATCTATAACATGAAAATTATAAATGATTATTAGAGAGCCCGATATAACTCATGGCGATGGGTAAAAGCAATATAGCTTTCTAATGAATTTGGTAGTGATTAGTCTTTGGAGGCAAAAAATATGGAGATAATTATGAAAGTGACTCCTATTGTGTATTGAACCATAAATATACATTAAATATCAATAATATCTATTCTTGAAGAAAAAAGGTACATATTCATTGAAATATGGATATATAAACAATATATAAATAAATTATCTACATCATTTCACATTTAGTTATTCACAACTAGAACTCTACTTATAGAAAAAATAAAAAATTATTCACCATACCCTAGGGATGTTATACATAAGTAAGGGTGAGATGAAATACTCAGTAATGATAAAAATAATTGATTTCATTAATGAACATAATTGAGAATAATATAAGAATAATTTAAGGATAATATTATCTTGAAATTATAAAAACATACCCATATGTTCACATATAATAATCATGAAACTTGGTATAATGTTTTCCAAATCAAAATACATAACAAAAAATATTACATAATCATAAATAATTAATCATTATGCATGAGGACATATAATAAGTGTAAAATATATGTTTTTAGCATACAAATAAATGTTTAAAATAATTTCCTTAGTGAGGTATCACTATGAATAATTTCATTGTGGATTGGGATCATTCCTCATTCCATCATTTCCTTAGTCATGGTTCACTACCAAGAAAATCTTATTGGACTAATTCCCTTACTAAACAAGGTATGTTCCCCATTCATGACCTTATTATCTAATGAGATATCGTTAATTACCCAATCCATGAGTGCATTATATAATTATAGGCCCGCATACTAAATAATGAAAACCATATAGATTTGTACTATAAGATCAAAAAACATTCATCAAATCAAAATATCATAACACATTTAAGTTATATTAGCTTTATAAAAATGACATCATCATAATCATAAACCCTCTATATAAAAATTAAATATATTAAAATTTTATTTTATCCTTTATAAATCATAAAAAAGTCAATAGATGTTGTTATAGATATAACTATCATTAAAAGTGAAAAATAATATTTTTTTTTCAAGAAAGTACCCTTCTTTTTATATGAAATATATAGAATCAAAAAATTTATAAAATATTATAAAAAATATATTCATTTAAAATTAAAAAACACACTTATAATGTAATATCTAAGGAAAATAGTATTCCTAATGGTATGGATATATATTAATGTAGTGTATTTTCAAACAAAAAAATCCTCTTAAATGTTTTGTAAAATGAGAAAAATACAAAATTTAGAATATGATAAGAAAGATAATTTTTAAAAATGGTAATGAATGTAAAATATAGTAAAAGTGAATTGAAATAATCTTTCTAATATATTAAAAATATTTGTCAGACATTTTATAAAAAATATGGACATGGAAGAAAATATTTTCTTCCTGATGGTGGAAAAATTTTGGTTTTCCATAATAAAATTATATATGTTACTTGAGTACTTAAATATAGAAAAATTAATGGAAATAATTAAATCACTAGAGATAACCTGAGGAGAATAAAATATCTAATATATGGGAGAGATATATCAGTCAAATTTTTTATCATAAAATTTTAGGAAAAAAATTCCAAAAAGTGATATTATAATAGAAACCAAATCTCCCAAGTTCATATAACATTGTAATCATTATTATATCCTAAATAAAAAATCTTAATATTATTACAATTATATAAAAGACACAATCATACATATAATACTATGAATTGTTTAATTATAAAGTATTATCACTCGTTCATTAATAATATTTCATTATAAAAGTAATTTTGGGTGTTAACTACATAATTTTTCATGTTTTTATATTTCTTAGTTATGATTCTTAAACATTTATTATATCAAAAATATATTTTATACATTAAATTCCCACTATGATTGAATTAAATACCCTATTATGTAATGTAGTTATAGAAAAAACATGCACCTCTTTGGTTATATCCTATCAGATTTAAAAGATGATAACAATCATAAAATTTTATAATATATTAATTTAATTAGGATAATAGTAATATTGTATATAAAGGGTTATAGTAATGTTCTATTAACACATGAAAAATAATCAATGGTCACAATAAGAATTATCATACCATATGAAGCCCAATTATTAGACATTCCAAGGGAGATATAATACCAAATATTTTACCTTAAAAATGACTAAGACATGATTCGACAATTAAAACATAATAGAAAACACATATAAAATTATTTATAGATCTTTGAGAGCATATACCAATCCATGTTCCCCAACCCCCCCCCCCCCCAAGAAAATTACACCACCACAAATTTTACCAGTAAAGAACTCACTGGTGTAATAAATGTATATACATCATGACCATAATATTACGAATATGCATATTTTATATTCAATAAGTATTGATTATATTTATTATTTATTTTATATACACATTAAATTATTTAAAAAATTATTTTGGAAAAAATTATTTTTGTTTATGTTAAAAAAAATTTATGTCATATAAAATATCAATTAATACATTTGTTTTTATGAATTAATGATTTAAATTATATTTCAAAAAAATATTATTATTAAATATTATATTACAAAAATAAATTATAATTTAATTTTATAGTGTAATAATATTATTTTTATAAGTGTTAGAGTAGCGTTATTGTCCAAAAAACCCAGTATTTTTCAATTAATGGAAATTTTGTTTTAAAATTATATTTTCAAATATTTTGAAAACTATTTTGATATACTAAATATTATTTTTAGATTAAACATGTCATAATTATCTAATAGTTAATTTTTTTTATTTTTCAAAGACAGTCAAATTTTTGGGTAAAAATTAAATTCATTATAAATATAAGGTGCCTATTATGAAATTATAATGAACTAAATGTGATGTAATATACACCATAAAAGGAATAAAATATTATATATATATTTCAACATTTTAATAGTGTTTTTAGAGGTTATTTATTTTAATTTTATAAACCCTGTATGAATCATCCAAAACCTATATTATAATTTATGTTTTCCAAAATCACATATTTTTTTAATTGGACATATATCCATGTGTCCAAGGGTATTTTTTTTATTCAATTAATGGAATTATAAATTAACTATATACACTCATATTTGGTAGGAAAATTGGTATAAACTATGGTATGATTTTTTTATGACCTTATTGTATAGAGTCTAAAACCTAAGAAAAGAAAATAATAAATAACTCCCCTCTATTTTTCTATATAAGCTCATACAATCTCACATTTAACTTCAATAAAAATCATATAGAATGAAATTAATATTTTAATTCCCCTCTAAACCATTTCCAATGTTCCCCTAGAGTCTCAAAAAGCTTTTTCAAAGATTTTCAATCACCCTCTCATGGTATTGGATCCTCTCCTTCTCCTATTTATTAATGAACCTTCATAATATAATTCTTTTTTAATTTAATTTATATTAATAGGATATGATTTTTCAAATATATATTATTTATGTTATTATATCCAAATTATTATATACACCTTTCACTCTCATTAAACTCTCTCGTGATTCAATATTTACCCTGTAATTTTGTCAAAATTATCATTAAATTTTTCCATGGAAAAATTTTATTCAATAAACCTTTAGACTTATATGTATTAATTAAAAAATAATTTATTTTTATATTATTAAATATAAAAATTACATCCTTAATGATATCCTAATAATTATATACCCATTTCTCTCTCACAAATCCCTACCTCAGTTCATTATGTACTAAAGTTATGCTACCAAAAGTATCCAGTTATTTTTTCATGATGAACCTTAGTTTTTTGAATACCTTCACCATTTCCACTCATGGGTATTAATATATAAATAATTATTATAAATCTATTTGGTAATTATGCTTATTTATTCCACCATCTATAAAATTTGGTTTAAATGTGATGAAATATGATCCTATTTTTAATAATCTATGTGCCACACTTATACAGGTACATGATATGAATGTAATGGATGAAACCAAATTTATGTATCACTCTAATGAAATGGATATTTTTGTAGTCACATAATATATCATGTATAGGATTAGTGAGTAAACCTAATCAATTATGTGACATTTTCCACCATGTTATAATATCTTTCCAATTATCACTGACCATTAATTATGATATCATGTTTAATAATGATTTTATATTCCCATGTTTCCTTTATGATATCATATTAGATCCTAAGTCATAATTATAGATATATATTTTCACCCCATTTATTTCTCATTGAAAATACTATTGATTTACCTTTCATATATTCATCATGTAACGATTTTTGAATTTCTTTACAAGGATATATAGCTATAATATTTCATATTTATATCCCCTAGTTATCTCATAGTATTTTAAATGATACAGAATATTATAAGCATGTTAGTAAATATTTGAATAATGTTTTTATATAAATTTCTCATGTTTATATGTTCTTTACCTAATCTTTAAAATACAATAGGCTTATTGATATTCATGGGTGCACTAATTATGTTCTTATGTAATAAATCATGAAATAATATGAATTAAATAAAATGGTTTTCATAGTTGGTTTGAACATACTTTCTACCTATTTTTATATTTTTATTAGAAAATAATAGATAAATATTTATCGATAATATTAAAAAATGAATACATACCAAAATTTTGGTAAACTATAGTGTATGTGGTTTATAGGAAAAAACGTTTTCATCTAGATACTATAAGTGGATATAGATTGGGAATTGATGTTAAAGGGGTAAAAACCACAAAAATAGTGTGTTAAACTATAATCAATCTTTAAATGGGGCACAAAAATGGTCATTGTATAACAATTGGTTGGAAAAATCATGAGAATATGCATTGGTAAATTCACAATGTTATTAAAAAACATTATTAAGTGAAAACTAATTTTTATATTATATTACATTAGGAAATAGATCTCGATAACTTAGATAAACTCCTAAAATCTATAGGTTAGGGATTATATGTTATTTATTATTAATCCCTTAATAATCATTTGTTTCTTGTTTATGTGTTTAATAGTTTTGGTATTTTTATCACTAAGTCTATTATGGAATAAGTAAATTCATTGAAAAAAAACAAAACAGTGAAAGGTAGGTTTATCATCTATGGTTCTACACATTTATTAATATCTCAAATGTTTAATAGTACTATCGAAACATAACATTAACATATGAAATTAATTTTTATCAGTGAAAAAATAAAAAAAAGGGAATAATTCTATCTAATGTATATAACTCCTTCTATATGAAAATTTGTCTTCTAAACACCTCAATGAATGTATTAGTACACCCTTTATTGATGTTTGACACAATTATATGTATGAAATTTGTTTTCTTATATACATACAACATAAATTTCTGATAAAAGGAATTTATCCTCTGTATCTTGAATATTCCTCTTATTTTATACAAGGACATGGAGGAGGATGAATATTTTTTGGTATCATATTGTCAAGAATGGATATGTTTTCTTTTCAAGAAACCATATCTACCTAAATTAGTTGAGACTAAGAAGAAATCATACATGATGACATGAAAATTGGGAAAGTATACACTACTATATTTCATAGATAAATAGCTCATTCTTCTCATATATTTGAGGTTTAATTATCAATTTAACTTTTAATTAGGGATTTTACAATGAGGCCATATAGAATTTATATTATTGAACTATATGGGGTGAAAAAAACTATATGAGATTCTTGATATGTGTTTAATTACCCCATGTTCTTCACTATTGGGTGTACTAGTCATCTTCATCCAAAATAATTATGGGAAAATAATCCTCTGAATTTATTATCATGAACTCAATAAGATAATGAGAAAGAATAAGTATTATCTACAATATATTGATGAATTATTTGATAAGCTGTATGGATCTTAGTATTTATCTAATAAAGATATTTTTTGGGTTATTATCATTTCATGGTGAGGATGTAGGATATCCCCAAGACCTCATTTCACAGAAGTTATAGGAACTAAAATTTCATTGTGATTCCCTTTAAACTCACTAATTCTTATTTAATGTTCATGGGCTTCAGGAATAAGGCCTTCAGGGAATACCATGAAATTTTTTTTAGTCTTTATTGACAATATTCATGTCTCATCTAATATAAATAATGAAAAAGAGGGAATTTAAATAATATAGTAAGAAAAATATAGAAATTAAATATGTATTAAAGTTATATTAATTTTTTGTTCTTGTTTGATCAAGTGACATTCATGTAGTATTTTATTACTGACAATGGGATTTATTTGGATCGTTTAACAAAATTGAGATGATTGAATGTTCGAATAGAAAAAACACTATTATTCAAATCTATAGTTTCCTTGTATTATATAGTTATTATCATCAAATTTTTAAAATAATATCAAACTATCAACCCACATAACCAAGATAAATTAGAATGGATTCATGTTTTTTTGGAATAATGGATGTGAGGAAATGTTTTTTTGTGATATTTATGGGGAGAATTTTTGCATCTATACTCACATTACCAAAAAGTGGGGAAGGAATATTGATCTACAATGTTGTATACAAAAACATATTGGGTGGTTTACTGATGTATACTGAAAAAGTAATAGCATATTCCTCTATCCAACTAAAAATCCATGAGTATAACTTCCAATATCATGATCTATAGTTTTACATAGTAATCTTCATGATAAATATTTTTTTATGTTATCAATCTGGGGATAAGGTTCATATATATATGGACCATAAATTCCTCAAGTGTATATTCTCACAAAAGGGGCTAAATATTCATAATCATAGTTGGTTATAACTGAACACAGATTATATATTTTCCATTGATTACTATCTCAGGAAAGAAAACTATGTGGTTGATGCTCTAACTATAAATTATCCTATAACTCTATCCATGGTAAGGATTACATGGGATCCTATATTTTTTTATAAATAGGATAAAAATATAAATAATTAAAATAACTTCATTCAACCTTGTTCAATAAACAAATTTACCATTAGTTATAGATAGAATCGTGTACAATTGAGAATATTTTATGTTTCCAAAGAATACTTTTGTGAATATTTTTTACATTATCTTTTCTAAATATTGATTTATAATGTCTTTAACCGAGATATGTGTCCTATCCAAGCTATAATAGAGGAGGGAACTTGTAGATTATTCTCATAGATCACTCTTCTAAATTAAGCTTTTATGAACTAATGTTTTTAGATATTTGACGAAATATTTATGGTGGGATATCAAGAAGAGAAGGATTATGTAATATTCATCTCAATGATTGGTAATCCAATAAGTTGATGTTGAAAACATTATTCAATGTGTATGATGCAACCATTTCCAATACTAGTATGGAAATGTGAAAACATAACCATAGATCTCATTGAAGGACTTGCCAATAAATGTAAATAAAATAGTTCTATATAGTTGGATGTTGATTTCCTTATAGATTTACTTCTTCTCGTTTTTATAAAGGATTATTTATGTCTTGAATAACTCACAATGATATATATTTATATAAGAAAAATGTTAAGATTGCATAGATTTCCAAAAAAAATTGTATCTCATTAAGATCAATGTTTTACCTTTAGGTTTTTGAGAATCCTTCGGAAACAATTAGATATAGAACTACACTTTATCATTTCTTATCCCCATTATAAGGATTTTTAGTCTTATTTTAAACTTTGAAATATATAGAGATATAATGTTTGATAGATTAACAAGGTGTCTATGATCAACACCTTCCACTAGTGGAGTCCTTATAAAACAATAGTTTCTATTTGTGAATTTAAATTACTACTTATGATCATCTTTTTGGGAAGAGGTGTCTGACTCTGATAGGATGGAATTAATTTGGAGAGTGTAAGAGAGTGGGACTTGGTTTTATGCAATATATGACATAGAAGGTTCACTCCATATAGAGCCAGATAATATCCACAAAAGTTGATCGAAAATATATGTATAAAATAATCATTGATACATTGAGTTTTAGGTGCATAATAAAGTGTCTCATCATATATCTCTATAGAATAATGTGATGATGTTTGGGGAAATTGTAAATCATAGTCCTATATATAATGTCCCCTTTGAGACACTTGATCGCAATAGAGAGTTGGCATATCGACTTGAAATTACATAAAAATATCTCAAGTACGTGATGAGTTCCATATATCCCCTAGAGGATGTACATACCAAACCCCTATCATATACTAAATCTAGATGTGGTTCCATTAGAGATATATTCTTCATATGAGGAGACGTTGGTGATGATCAAATATTATAGAGACACTATTCTATAAAACTTGACAACTAACCTAGTCAAAGTGTTGTGGAGAAACTAGAAATTTGAGGAAGAGATAAGGGAAATGGAAGATATGATGAAACATAAGTATCATATTCTATTATAGTATATAAAATAAAAACATTGAGTGTGAAATTTCCAAATGGGGTGATAACATTACGACCCAAACATTTATAAATTAAATTCCCATTATAATTGAATTAAAACCCTTTTATGTAATGAAATTATATTACTCGTTATAATTATACATCATTCTCAATTTGTGTCTTCTCCTCAAGATTAATGGGGAAAATCTTTATAGTACAAGGGGCTTCCTTGGAAGTTCTATTTCCAAATTTTTCTTGTACAAAACAATTACTTTTTAACCAATGAGAGTATCCAATGGAGAGGGACCATCCTTGCCTGAAAATACCCCTACTGTAGGAGGTGGAGTTCTATATCCATGAATCTACTATTTTTCAATAGTGACTATGAGAATGTGGTTTGGAGTGCATTAAACTAGTTTATAGGTTGGTCTTCTCATCTTTTTTCTATCGAGACCTTCATCCAACAATAGATCCATGGTGTGGAAAAACTAGACACTAAGAGGAAATACATGCCATTAATCTTCACTATTAGTTGATGTCTCCTCTGGTAATCTAGAAAGGAAAAACTTCATCAGTCTTCATAGGGGACCATCATGGGTATCTTACTCAAAACATGAAAATTAATTCTATACATACAAATATTATGAATTTTTTTTAAAAGGACCTTCCCTCATGCATCTATTTACGTCACACTCCATACTCAACAAAGGAATTCATATTAAGGGGAATTGGATCAAATTGAATCTCCCCTCTTAGGGAACAAGTTACAAAAATATCATTCATACAGAATAGAATCTATGAATGGTGGTGTAGTGGTTATATACCTCAATGGTTATTTTATTTTAAATTTCTTAGCTTTCATAAGGAATGGTTAATCTCTTCATGTGGTAGCCCATGATATCTTCATAGGATTTCTCTTTTTTAATCAGAGGAACATTCCTATAAGGGAAATTGGGAATGATTCGTTAACAATATATAATTAAATGTTAGGTAATTGAACTAGTAATCATTTCAGTGAATACTCTTTATGAAGATGCAAGCAGCTAATTAACATCAACATGACCATTCTTCATATAGTGTGTGAGGGTAATCTTATGGCTAACATTCTTACTTATAGAGCATCTATGAATGATAGGCTCCTTTTATTTTTTATAAATTGTTCCTTTCCCCCTAAAGGTACAAACTTTTTTGGGGAATATGCTATTGGGCTCCATTATTTCTAACCAACTTAATGGTATCTTAATAGACACTTCATCCCTATTTCTATTTAGCAAAATAAAAATTATTTTTGTGGTGGTAAAACACTATTCTATAATATTGTTATAGAACGAAAATTCACTTCTATAGTTATATTCTTTTGTATTTAAAATAATGTTAATAAACATAACCATTTATAATAAATCTTTTTAATAGTGTTCATATTATATTTATATATCAATGTTTATTATAAATTAATATTAACATAGAAAAAAAGAATCGATAGCCTCGACTATTAGAATATTACCCTATGAATCTCATTTATTAGAGATTCATAGGGAGAGATAATATATATAATTGTCCCTTAAACATTCCCAAATAAATATACATCAACTAAAATATTAGTGAAATTATTTATGGGATAATTTCAATATCATCAAGATCACATCCCAAACCATGTGTTTTAAACTTCCCTAAGAAAATACCATCATTTAACACCTTACCTTTTGAGGATTAAATGGTGAAATAATGGTCTATGTATCTCGAACCTAATATTATGAATATGTATAATTGTATTTAAATAATACAATTATTATAATGAATTCTATTTTTTTACTTTATAGATAACTAAATAAGTGATTTTTATAGAAATTATATTTTGATATTTTAAAATATAATTTGTATTTTTCAGGAATACAAAATCTCAATTAAGACCTTCATTTTCAAGAAATGAGGAATTAAATTATATGTTAATAAATTATTATTATTAAACATCATATATTAAATATAAAATATAGTTTTATTTTGGAATGTGAAAAATATTTTTTTGAAAGGGTTAGAAAACTATAATCCTAAAAAACTAGTATTTCTCAATAAAAGATGATATTAATTAAAAACATTAATTTATCATATCTAGAGAATTGTTTTGAAAAAAATATATATTTTGGAATGAAAACTTTGAAATTATACAATAGTTTATTTTTCATAATTTTATAAGATAGTAGAATTTTTAGGAATAAATTAGATATAGTTTGTATTAGAAAATCATAATGACACATATTTGATGTAATATGTTATATAATACGTTTCCAAAAAAAAAATATTATATCATAAAAATAAAAAAATTTGATGTTATTTTTTAAAATTTTATAAACCCTTTATAAATACTCAAAATCTAATATTTTATTATACGGTTTTAAATTCATTTCTTTGTAAACATAACTCACTTCCATATAACTAAGGGTATATTTTCTATTTTCTTAGTTCATGGGATAATAAAACAATAAAAACCACTCCACTTTGGAATGAACCATGGTAAATAACCATAGTAATATTTTTGAGATGGATTAATTTATTGTTTAGAGATTAACTCCTATGTTTGGAAAATAATGAAGAACTCACCTTTATTTTCCTATATAAACCCACCCATGATCCCATTTATCATCTCTTAAAAATATTTAATTCATACCATAATATTCCAATTACTATCCATATCATTCCCATGGTTCCCCATAGCACCCAATAATCTCCTACCATGCTTTTGGAATCTCTCTCTCAAGGAAAGATATCCTCTCCTTCTCCTCTTTTTTCAAGCACCTTATTTAAAAAATGGCCATTTTATTTCAATTAATATTGATGGGATATGATTTTCCACATACCCCTTACCACACTTATTATAACTAAGGTATGATATTACCCTTAAAATCTATTTAATTCCTCCACTTATTCATTATTTACTCTCGTTATATAGCCGAAATTATCCAATACTTTTTGTAGGTCAAACATTTATTCAAGAACCCTTTTTGTATGAAGACTATTAATTCCAAAATTTATCATGATGGATTATGTTATTACATATCCTAATAAAATAAATTTTTTTATTTGAGTGATTAATTACCCATATCACACTCACTAATACCTCTAATTATTTATTATGTATCCACAATATGAAACCAAAATTGTTATGTGATTTTTCCATGCCATACTATTATACTGTAAATACCATCATCATTTCAAATAAATTGTATCAAAATGGAAATATCAATCCATATTTTATTGATGATTTGGAAATATTAATTCCAAAATAATTAATTTTTGGACTAATTGTGATGAAATATGATCTAATTTTCAATGATCTACGAGGCATACTAATTTTTATACATGACATGAAAGTGATGGTTGCACCTAGAATTATATATCACTCCAATGCATTAGGTAATGTTTTAGTCTCATGAGAAGTAATTTTTGGTATTAGGTAGTAAATATAATTAATTATTTAACATTTTACACTAAGTTATGAAATCTTGGAGGTTATCCTTGACCTATATTTATGATGTCATCATTAATTTTGTTTCCACATTCTCATTTTTACTTTAAACTTTCATATTGTATAATTCTGCATCAAAACATATTATAATTTTCATCCCTTATATGTCCCATTTAAATTATTGTTAACTTAAATTGAATACATTTATCATTTTATGATTTTTTTTATTCCCATACTATGATTTAAGGATCACCTCTTTCTTATATATATCCATGGGTTATTTCGTGTAGTTTTATAAGATATGAAATATTAAAATCATGATACTGATGTTTTCAATAATATTATTGCATTAATGTATCTGTTGATATTAAATATACATAATATAAAAAAGAAACTTGGGTTCCGTGTCTTCTATGTTATACTAAGTGTGTTTTTCTATAATAAATCATGAAATAAATTGTATTAAACTGAAGGTTAGTCATATTGACCAAGTATTCTACATATGAAAAATTCTAATAATTATTTTAATATAATATATATTTATTATATAAATATTTATGACCATTCATATAAACTAGTAATGACAAATTATATATGTTACTATGTGTATATGGTAGTCGGTACGTACGATTGCGTAATGTTATGATTTTTCAATGGATGGAACGAAATAATGGGAAATATTAATTGAAATTTTAAAAATAATTATTATATAATTATTAATATATATATATATATATATATATTAAATATAATAAAGAAACCACCCATGAATTATGAGGATGAATAATTAATCATATCTCTATGTGGAGGTGGTAGTACAAACGTACACATGTGTGATACTTTCATCTCTCATTTGATAAAAATGAGTTAGTAAAGGGTTATACCATCACCATAATATAATATTAGTATATTATTCATACAATATTCACCCAGATTTTATTGATAAAACATATTTAAATTATGTATAATAAAAAATAATCTTTAAAGATCTTGGTCAAGATATAAACCCCTTCTTTAAGAGAACTCATTGGGATTACCCCTTAATCCCTAAAGATTTGGATTTTGGAGAAGACCAGAAGATATAGGATGTTGGTATGTATTATATGAATTTTTTAGATAAGTTATTTTTTTAGGTATAATAATTAAATTTGGTCAACTACGTTGGATAATAGGTTCTATTCTATAAGAGAGGGGAGATAAACTCAAGGAAGTTCACAAGATATTTCAATGATATAAGGTCAATTTAATGGGGGTGTTACTCTAATTGTATAATTATTAGTATTTATTATGACATATGGTTAATATATATTCAATAATAAAATAATTTTACATGTTTTGGTGGCAACACAACCTTTATCCCTTGGTTTAGCCCTTATAATACTCATTTTATCATTAACCGATATAAAAATTATTTCAACTTTAACTATTCAAAATGAGAAAAATTAATGTGACACTATTAGATTACATTAATTATATTAATTAAAATATTTAATAAATTTTACCAAATTATATCTCTATAATTTGATGAATTTATTTTTAAATATGCTCATGACATATACTGAAAAATCGTTTTAGAAGAATAAATATTCTAGAATAACATATAATTTACTTATATTAATTTCCATGTACAAAAATAAAATGAATGTTAACATATAATATTTAATATATAATATATAAATATAATTGAAACAATTAATATATATATATATTAATTTATTTTTTATAATATAAATACATGTTGTGAGAAAATATAATTTTTAGAAAAATGAGTTTTAAAACCAAAAAAGAAATTATATCAAAATCATGTAAATTGATTATTATTTTTTATTTAATTAGATTATTAATTATTAAATGATAATTATGTGACTTTAATATCATATTCATAACATAATTCAAATTAAAAAAATAAATGATAGTTTTAAAAAAATGAGTACTTTTCACTATTCACTAAAAATATTTTTTTTAAAACAAAATCCTAAAATTCCACCCTAATATAATATTGACATGATGATTTAAAAAAATTACATTCATATTATGAAATTATAGTTCTATAAATTTTATAAATTAATTTTAATTCACAGATGAAGATATGAAAAAAACCATTTTTTAAGAGAACATATTTTTGAAGCATAAAATGACATGACTGAAAATTTATACATATTTATTAAAAATTAATATATAAAATTAAATTATTAAAAATAATTATAGAAATTTATTTTAAAGTGGATATTACTATTCTTTACATCTGGTTTATCAAATATCTTATAATGGATTATTATATTATGGATCGTATAGACTCGGGGTTGTGAATATGGTAATTTATCAAATATTCATGTTTTATTTGAAATGAAAAACATATAAAATCTTATGGTGTTAAATTATAACCACATAAACATAATTTCTACATATAATTACATCACTCCAATATAAAATGAATATAGTATATACATACTTCATTATTTACTTGAGATCCCCTATTGCTTTTTTTTAATTTCAGATTCTTTCCAAGAACATTACCCATTCAAGTAGTCTTATTACATTGAAAATTATCTCTATAATCCAATATTACTAGAAACTTTTCATCATAGGAAATAACATGATCTATTAGTATAAACTTATCGTTAGTTAAATGAAATTTATTTGGAATACACTTTATCATAAGAGACATATGGAAGACATCGTGAACTAGAGAGATATTTGTGGCAATTTTGGGAGATAATATACAGTCCCTAATCAATCAAGAAAAATTAATGTGCCAATAAATCAATGTATTGACACTACAATATTCTTTAATCTCATAAGCATAGTTTATGGAGAAATTAATAGTTAAATATTCTCACTAACATTGATATCCATATCTCACTAATGATTGTTAGTATAGCTTTTCTATCAACACAATGCATCTATGTGGTGTAACTAAATGTATATGAAGTTCTCTTTAATTTCAATGTCTATATTTAGTCCAAATATTATACTTTCTAGAACTATATCCATGAATATCATAGTTCTACACATCTTTACATAGAGGGATTATTGATAAGCCTTCTGAATTTTCACATGAAAGATATTTTTATAGGAACACTTGAATATAGGAAGGTGTTAATCCAAACCAACTTTAATATCTTGAGAATATGATATATAAATATCATATAGGGTTGTAATTATACCCTCTTACTATCCATATGTCTGAGTAAGATAATAAATATGTAAAACAACTTTATATCTGAATATTAATGAATAATTCTATAAAACATTGAGGTAAAACTTGGATCCTGATCAGATATAAAATAATATGGTACCTCAAAAAAATATAACACTTATTTAAAGTATGTTATGGAAATAATTTGGAGATAAATAGTTTATGGTAATAATAATTTTTTATGACTTTGTAATGTGATTATATTTTACTAAAAGATCATTTTTATCATTACATATTTGGGGGAGCCTAATGAAGAAATAATTCATGACGTTTTACCATTTCAACTCTGCTATGGGAAATGGATTTAACCTCCACATACACTTATATCTACCACACATATCATCCTATTACACAATAACGAATATAAAAACTCCACAATATCTATCTTAACATTATATAACTATAAGTACTCTTTAAGATCATTATATATCCTTGTAATTCATAGAAAAATAGATATTAAAGAGATATGGACTTCATTCAATAGTTCATTCCTCAATATTGGTAATGATTGGAAATATACTAAGTGACTATACCTATTAATTCCATAATAATCATGGTTGAACTCAAGAGTTTCTCTTAGCATTTTTTGTAGCTTCATGTCATTTTTATTCACCTCTTAAATATTTACCTGGATAAATGGTTCAAAAAACAATTAAGAAATATATGATATGTCACCATCATTCAAGATTTTATATTCCATAAATTTTTAATCAATAAATATTGGATCTTTTATGATCCTTATCATATGTAAACTATCATGATACATTTGTCTCAAAGCATCATCAATTCTTTTTAATTTCCCTAGGTTATAGTATTTTGAGGTATCAAAATATTTTATCCACTCCAACCATCTTCATTAGATTATATCAAAATCTTACTGGGTGACTATATACATTAATATTTTGTTATTGGTATATATATGTCACGACATTCACCATAAATTTAATTATTATATATCATTATTATAGATATTAATACTATGAACTCCGAATCAAGATTCATTTAATTTTTCTCATGAACATTTAATAGCCATGAGGGGTAATCTATAACCATATAAATCTACATAATAGAACACCCAAACCTATTTTTTCAAATAACCCCTTTAAACTAACAATCCTTCAGCACTATAGGGTAGTGTGAGGAAAGCTACACTAACCAACCTTCTATTCAGTTTCATGAAATTTTCTTCATGTTCCTTAGTCAAAAGGTTCTTATCTCCATTATGAATTTTCATTAATAATGGATTAGATAGAAATGAGAAATAATCCACAAATAATCAATAATATTTTAAAAATTATAGTGAACTATGGATCTCAATATTAGTTTTAGGGGAAGGATAATTTTCAATAACATTTGTATTTTATGGATCCAATGATATAACCCTAAATGAGTTTATGTAACAATGAAATGATATATTATATAGAAAAAATGTAAAAGATATATTTTTTCTTAAAGGTTCCCTATCTATTTGGACTTTATTATATTCATTATGTGATCTAAATGATATATCATTCCCATATAATATATAAGAATATATTCTATCATGAAAACAAAAAATAGATCAATGTAATATATTAGTAGTATATTCATTAAATAGGTGATGATTGTGGATGGATTAGTAAGAAAAAGTTCCATTAGTATATATTTTTAATTCATATAAAATTTTTTAGAGGGTAGTGTTGGGTATGTATTTTCTTTTTAAATCAAAATTATTGTATCCATATATAATAAAGATCATGGAAAAATATTTAACACCTCACAATTGACCAAAAAAATCATCAATACAAGGAAGAGAATAATTATTCTTGATAATTCTATTATTATGTTCTTAAAAACCAATAAGCAGTCAAACATACCTATATTTAATCATAGAAAAGTTCATATTCATTCCATGGTGATGGACTTGGTCGAATGAATCCATTTTCAATACTCTATAGGATTTCTTTCATCAATTCTGGCAACCCAATTAGGGGTTTTCTATAAATAGTCTTTGAAATTAGTGTAGATATGGATATAGGTTCTATTTAAAACAAAACTATATAATTTGAAGGATTGATAGGTATATATTCTAGGAATACATTATAAAACTCATTTATAATAATAATATCCTTGATTTTTAGTTTATCCTTAACTATAGAGTTAAATAACCCATTAAATACGAATCAATACCCATATAATTGGTCAACTTTTCACTTTATTTTCATATTTATCCTTGAGATAATAAAAATAATAGGTTGCTTCATAATATCAAATTTCATTTTCCTTACTAATAAATAGATATGGTATTTTTATAATTAAAGTTAGTTCAGGCCTAAAAAAATCAAATGAATGATCAAAAAAATATTTGCATGAAGTACACTCCCAAAACCTTCAATATGAGATGATTTATAGACATGGGATGAAATCATCATATCATTAAAATTAATTTATTTATATTTTATCATATATTAATTATGGAGTAAATATGATTCCATTATAAAATTTTCTAGATGTTAAATAGTGGGTAAACTATAAGTAAATAAGAAATCATTAGGTCCAGGGTGTATAATAAGTTTACCTTTCCTCAAATCGTTAACACACACCAAATAAATAATAATAATTCCATGAGATTTTTCTTTATCTCCAATCTTAAGAAGTTATTTACATCGATCATAGTTGTTAACCCTTATATTTGATAACTAGTTAGCAAAATTTTATACTCCATAAAATTACAAAATTGGAGTGTGGAGGTTGAGTTAAGTATTAATGTCACTATATTTACATCATAATCCAACATCATCCAATTATATTGGAATTATATTTCCACATTTCCTTCTTTTCCACACATATAAAATGTTGTATACCCTTAATGATAAGTTACCTCTATAATAAATGAAAAATCATATTTTTTCTTCCATGGTTTTATTTATTATAACTTTTTTTGAACTAATTCATTAATTTCTTTTCAAAACTATGATATTTAAGGGTAAATCCAATAACAATTTCCACATTTGTTGAACATCCTATTATTTATTTATTTCTATAGGTTTCTCTCATAGGAAAATATTTTTAAATAAATTATTTTATTAAACTAAATAATCGATCAATGTTACATTTTAGTTAAAGTAATTATAAACCCAAAAGTGTACCTCATTGTTCTTGTAAAAATTTCTTCATTAGTACCAAAAAATCCATCTTCCTTTTTTATTATGCTCGAATAATTCCTTCTCCATATTCATATAATGAATAAAAGTAAAGTACTTGTTGAAACAAATATCTTAACTCATCCCACACCATGGAGTTAATTTTATCCCATTTTATAATATATTAATAAGAGTCCACCATTTATACAATTCACCTTTTAAATGATAAATAGAAAATAAAAACATTTCATATTTTGATATTTGGAGATAAATAGAAATATTTTCTATGGTACCGATCTAGTTCATTCTAATATTTGATGAATGGACCCGCTAAAATATGGTTGATGAATCCTCCTTAAAGTATCAAAAGAATTGTATTCATTCATATTTTATTTTAATGTTCAATATTATTCATGGATTTATATTGTTTTGTAATAATAAAAATAAAATTTTTAATTCAATATCAAATAAATTTTTGTTTCTTATAGTGGAATCATTAAATATAATATTATATTTAGCATTAACATGGTTCCATCTTTTCTAATCCATTGGATAATTAAGAAGAACATAGTATGACTAATAATAATCATAGTGTGAAATCTCATAATTGTGATAATAATTTTTAGGATTCCAGAATCATTACACAATATATTCAATCTATTACATAATTGGTTTTTCATAGGTAACCCCTAGTTGTTATCTATTAAAATCCTTCATAATGTCTCTTAATGAATATGTGAATTAACCTAAGTATATACCCTTAGAGTTTGAAACCTAGTTCCTTGTAAAGGTCTATTCATCACGCACCTGAATGATGGATGAGATATACTCAACCGAATCATTTCAACATTATTGTTATTACATGCCCCTATGTTAAAACATATAACTTGTAGTTCATAGACATGGATTAGTTTTCATAGGGAATCCAAACTCTTCTATTTACTATAAAACTGGATGTTAACCAATTCATGTTCTTATCCTAAGGGTTTTCACTAATGATTCTAAATCATTGTTTAAAAAATAATAAGCATTTCTTTGATACCTACTAAAATGACCAATAATTTTCATATATATGTATTACATCTTATTAGTGAAAATAACAATTATATATCATAGTGATATTTACTAGAAATGAATTCGTTTAATGTCTTTGGAAACTCATGGTTTCTTAAAAACATTTACATAAATAATCCATATCATTTATCATTATGTTCTACATAATAAGCACCATTCTCAGACATTACAAGCTTAAAACCATTCTCCATAACATATGGAAGGAATCATTAAAAATTTGATCTCATAGGCTTAGTATAGGAAAAAAGATATATCAATAAATGATAAAACATAATAATTATAAAATAATGATGGCATGAGAACCTGGAAATTACAATAAAAAATCATACCAATCAATTCAGAGATCATAATAATTAAACATGGAGTACTGTTTGGACAATAAAAAGACATGGGATATAAGAGTGTGTAATCATCAATAAATAATAATTGTCAATGAGATAATATATTAACCATAATACATACACTCTTTTAATAAAAAGAATCATAAAAATGCATTTCCTTATTAAGGATAAAAAATAAGGAAATAATAGAGGATTAGGTTCACTCCACATTCCATCATTTCCTTAGTCTAGGTTTAACTACAAGAAAATATTCTTTGAATATTTTCAATACTAAACTGGGTTTATTCCCTATTTAAATCCTCATAATCTCATGATATTTCCTATTTTACATATTTCATTAGATGATTATGTAATTTCTGGCCCACTTTTCACATAATGAAAACCATTCATATGTTTACCACAATAACATTAAACATTAATCATATCATCATATCATAACTTATGTATAGCGTACTGGTTTCATTAAAATTTCATCATTATAATCATAAACTATATAAAAAACTAATAATGTTTCCAATAATGGATAATATCCCCCACCCCATAATCATAATAAACCTAAAAGGTCATTATTATGGAGAAATATTCCTCTAAAAGATCATGATAATAATTCTTGAAAAAGATACCCATTTTCTATAATCAATTATTTAGGATATAAATAATTAACAAATATTAATGATGAAATTTTAATTAAAAATAAAAAATAAAATTTTCAAATTAATATTTAAATTAAATATTTTTTATGATGGTATGAAATTACTTTCAAGTGGATTTTTTTAAAATAAAAATTATATTCCTATTTTTTATAAAATGTTAAAAGTAACAAATTTTTGAAATTATAAGAAGGTTAATTTAAAACCATGATAATTAATGTTAAATATAGAAAAAACCAATTTGAAAAATAATTGTGGAATATTAAAACTAATGAAAACAATTTAAAGAAAACATGAACATTGGTAAACTTTTTTCGTGAATGAAAAATGAAACGTTGTGGGTTTTCCTTTAAAAAAACTCAGACTATGGAGTACCAAAGGAGATAGAAAACATAAAAAAAACGTGAAATATCCATAAATAAATAGATAATAAAAAATTAATTATATTTTTGAGATATATATTTATCTTACAATTTCATCATCGTATGATATAATCATAAACAATCCATGTAAAAATTAAATTACAACATAAAACCCCTTCTTGAAGTCCATCATTCTACATAAGCGATCTAACCACTTGTTTAATAAATTTATATTTTATTATACTTATATATAGGACCCATAATAAAAAATTTATTATCATACATGGTTTGATTATAACATCTTGTCACATATTCAATAAAAATATTTCAATATTTCTATTATTTCTAGTGTTATATTCTTTGTTCTTATTGTATGGTTTGGTTTAGAAGTTATGTTCATTGCACATTAATGATGGTTTATTAATCTGAATAATGTTAAAAATTATAATAATATCATATATATTTATTATGTAAATTTTTTAATCCATTCATATAATACCGTGTTGAAAATTAATTACATAACTACATGGATACTATAGTATGTATATATGGATGAGATGTTTTAGTTTGATGATAACATCATTTGAGGAAGTTTGGAATAATACCCCATCAAAGTGATGGTATTTGTTCACACGATACCTAGAATGTATAAATGAATGGTTATAATTAAACATAAGTGACATACACAACATTAATAATATATTATTGAAATAATTATCTTTCTAATAATTTATATATATATCATCTTTTTTAATACCCTTTCTCACACTTTAAAAGCTACAAAGTCATTCGTGGACATGTTGTCTATCGCCTCCTCAACATGTTGTGATTTCATTTACATCACATAATTCTATATATAAGTGTATATTATTAAATAATATATTATTTATTATATAATTATCACTCTGGAATTATTTGAGTTATATACCTTCTTTCCAAAATGATCATTTAAAATGGGGAACGTTACTCATGCGTACATATGGCCTACCTTTTAAATGATTGTAATGTTGGATTATTTTCATAACCATAATTAACTATTTATTTTAAAAGAATATTGATGTAAAATATTATAATTGTTTCATGGTTATTATTCTGGATATGTTATATAATTACCCCATTGACCATAGCTATCCAACAATAGTTGTTTTGACACATAGGTCAAATTTGGAAAAAAACGCATGACACAAACATAATTGTTTAAGTAGTGTAAAAAACATAGTAATAAGTGAAATATAATTAATTATAAAAAATCAAAAGGATCTGATTCAAGTATAAAATTAACACAAATTAATTTTACATGATTTCAATGGATGTTGTCTCGAAAGGAAACACAAGGTGGGGGGTTTCATCTCACTTTTAATTTCTCGAAGATACATGTTTTGTTCGCCACTCATTCATTTTGTGTGGTGAATGTATGTAAATGATTTTATTATATATATCATATAAATAATTTTAAGGGTATACAAAAATACATTTTCTAATCCTTCTTTCATGGGGTTTAATATTCAAATGTTAACAAATCGGTAAAATATTATTTCCCAATTATCCTTCATTGAACTCAGGTTTTATTATACATTTAAACACTTTTGAGGTTAATATATTTATATATTACATGATATATCATAAATATTATTATTTACATGATATTATATTATTAATTTAATTTTCATTTCTTACATGGAGAGTACGATCCTAGTTACTTAGTTAAAAGAGATTATTGAGGAAATCTCATACCTTTTTTTGATATTATTTCTGTTTATGCATCCTTTGATGAAATATTATGATCCTTCTCTCATGAAATATCATTAGTTTCCTTATCATCTATTATTTAATGATATAATTAAGTATTAGTACCATTTTCTACTCTTTGGTGCATAATATAGTTAAGAAAGTATTTCTAATAAAGACCGACTTTAACCTATATTTAGTCGAAAATATATTCAAAATATTGTTTCCAAGAAAGGGTTTACAAGAATATTTTTAAATTACCATATAAAATTTGAAATACATTTTTCCATTTTTTATTTTACCATTATATTTTTAGGAATATTCTAGTCTCTTTCCATGAAAGAAATTTTCTACATTTTTACCATACAAAAGCAATATTCTTTTTACCTCATATGATGTGTATGGATTCATCTTCCATAATTTTTTAAAATCCACAATATAAATTTGAAAATAAATATATTTTTTGAAAATTAATGGGATATTTAAATAAAAATAAATTCAAAATATTTTTTTAAAAGAAATCAATATCTTCCTCATGAATAATTTTAGAAGTTAATCATTTATTTAATCAATAGAAACACCGCGCTATTTTAACCCACTGGGGATTTGAGGTGTTGATACCATCATTATTCTTCCTCTGTATCATTTATTATTGATTTTTCTAAGTATAATATTCACATTCACATCCTTGATTTGTTTTTTAGTCACCTTGAAGAATTCAATTCTATATGATTATTGAGCATTGAATTTCTCCTAATTATTCATATCATTTATTATGGATATTATTATTTCCTAAACCATATATAATTTTTCATATGGTATTTACTTTGAATTTTATAGGATTAAATGGAAATTATTGATAAATATGTATCTCTCATTCAATATAGTTATTTAATAAGGCATGTTATTATAAAATATGAATTATTATTTAGATAGTTAGACATTGTTTTGGGAACACTTAATGAAATCCCCTTAATTAAACAGTAGTCTCATGAGAAGAAATAGTTTTCTAGCCTCCGTATATGAGATTTTACATGATAGAAATTTCATCTAGTGATTTTTCGAGACGGTATTGTTTCCATATATCTAGAAAACATGAAATTAAATCAATAATCATTTCATTCATATTATTTTTTAGTAATATTCATCCATGATATTTTTCATTTTCATATCATTGGATACATTACATTTCATGTCATTGATTAATGTAATGTATTTTAGTTTCATACCATGAAATATTTATTTTTCCTTATCTATTTATTTTAATGGTATGTATTTCCAGTTATTTATCTTCCATATTGACTATTATCAATGATTCATTATTCTTTATGCTATATTTTTTCCATACTGAGAATCTGATATCACCCTTATTATGTTTATTTCCCTAGTAATCCAAGAAGCATACTATGAATGATATGAAGGAATATACTATATGGATTAGAGCTATCCTCAAAGTTATTAATATTTTTATAAGAAAAAAATATGTTGTAATTAGTGTATCCATTTGTAATACAATTCAAATTTATGTATCTAGATTTCTAATACTACCAAACTGATCGGTTTTATAGTGATTTATTCCCTGTAATCATGCCAATGAAATTTTATAGAAAACAATAACGATGGGCTATCTACGACTGGGTAGCTACAAAAATGATGCATAGAATGATAACTTCCTAAAATTAAAATTCATACTTCTTAATTTCTCATATAAAACCTTTTCCAAAAAATCATCAAGAATGATTCTAATGTGACCCTCATACCCCTTATAATATTTATATTATTTTCCTGATATCAAAAATAAAAAAATATGAGTTCATTCTAGATGATTGGGTAATTTCATTATATAATACTATATCTATTTAAATGTAAAACACTAGACTTTAATATATTCACCCATTACTTTGAAATTATAACCATTATGGACATCTTCTATACACTTGTAAAAAACTACCAATAAAATTTTTCATTTAAATAATTTCATAATCCCATATTATTGATACATTGGATTTTTAATCTTGTTCCCATTCATAACCTTTATCAACAAAAAAATCCTGAAACTCTGCGTTTCTCTTATTTTTATGAAATTTAGTTATGTTTATTTATTTCTTCATAACTCAATAGAGTTGGATAGAAATTATAATCATACAATTCAATATAGATTCAATATGGTTTGGTTGACCCATATGCAAAAGTACATCGATCATAACATGAGATAGTTTCCCTAATATGTCAATGGAATTCTATTTTCCAACATCCTCTATATTAGTATGATGAACATGGTAATCCCTTCATTCAAAAATGTGATTGATTCCCATACTTTTTTAAGACACTATCCCAAAACAATGGAATTAAAATATATTTCTCAAATGTATCTTGAATATTACTCCATGGAATTAAATAATTTAAAATGTTCTAAAATACTTGAAATGTTTATCATAATGATCATGTTAGATATGTAAACCTGAAATATACTTCCTTATGGTCCTACTAAAATTTAACTAAAATTGTCCATAAAACACCAAATCCTATAACCATATACATGATTACTTTTTAATTTTGTATAATAAATCGAAGATCATAGCCACTAGGATTAATTAGCCAAGAAGATATGGGAAACTAGGTGTGTATATGCCATCTTTGTTATATTATTAATAAAAATGAAAGATTAAAACCATTGTTAAATCCTTTAGAATCATTCAAAAATTCCTTCATCATATCCTTGTAAAGAATGAAAAAAATAAATGATTAATTTAATTACTATGTATTTTGTACGTAGAATGAAATCTTTCATGAAATAATTTTCTATAATCAATATGGAATATTGTATAATGAAACACATTCCAATTAATAAAAAACACTTGTTCAATGATCATAAATAAATAATATCGTCATAGCAATCACATGGATAAATAAAACTGAAATATCAATAATGGAAATGCATTAATATAGATACTTATAGACATTCAATCATAGCCTAGCCATGATATCATGATTCATACCATCAAGTAATCTTGTACAAGATATCATTCTTAATAAAATGGTAAGTGTTAATCATATACCCATCTATTTTACTCAAATTTTTTGTCTCATGAGACATTCGTACGCATCGAGGTGATATCTATAATAATAAACACCCATCAATTTCCCATATTATGAATTTGTAATATTTTGACTGTTTAATACTGTTCATTATCACAATGGATTATCAATGAAACATTATCTGTATTTAATCAAGTATAAAACATATTTCCCCAGTCAACAAAATAGCATTCTTCCTTCAACTGATTCCTTAAAAATAAATGGAATATGATTGAATCCTAATCAATGAAATAGATATTATATTTATGTTATCTGTGATATTATACACATGTGAATGGGGGTGATAATCCTTGTATACTGAATAATGTATAGTGATATAGAGCACGATCACGAGAGATTAAATGTTCTCAAAATAATATATAATCTATTTTTTGTAAAGGATTATAAAATTCAATCGGATCACCATAAATTATGGTTTTCTATTAAAACCAAGCCTTTATAAATGAAATATATCATCAATACAATAAAAATAAATTCCTTTTAAATTTATATAATAATTGATATATAAATCGATTTTCAAAACTCATTTCATTATTTTATGAAAAGAAAAGTTTTTTATATATATCATATTAAAAAAAATTAAAAATATTGATAAAAATATATTATTTGAAAATAACCATATAATAAATTAATTTAATCTTCCTTTAATTTAATAGTCATGATTGTGGTAAATTGGGTTTACATTTTAAATGTTATAGTAAATATTAGTTCAACATTTTCGAAAAAATGTTCAAAATTACACTATTTGAAAAACAAAAGAAAGATTCATAATAAAATATTATGAAGAAGGTAAAATATAGTTGAAATTTACTTAAAATCATTATTAGTGTTGGAATACTCATGTATTAATCATGTTTTAATGATCACAAATCATATTTTTTTAAATCTTGGCAATCCAGTGTAATTTGTCTTAAATCATGTACAAATGATTAACATCCTAATTATTTAAGTAATTCTATCCAAGATCTTAATTATTATACATTAATTATTATTATTGTACACTATATTTGATTTAATTTATAATGATTTATTTGATGAATGATTGACTCTAATTCATTCTATGAATATCACGACATAAGTCTGAATAGAGATATTTGGCTAAGACTAAGACACCGTGAGTCTACCACCGGTTATGTTTTTCTGGAAAAGGACCCATACACCAAGACCAGACACCATGACCAGACACTGTGACTAGACGATGTGACCAGACATCATGACCAGACACCATGACTATCCAAACACCGTGACCATCCAAACACTGTAACCATCCAGAAACCATGGCCATCTAGACACCATGACCATCAAGAAACCGTGACTATCCAGACACTGTGATTATACAGACACTGTGATGATCTAGACACCGTGATGATCCAGGCATCGTGACCATCCAAACACCATGAACATCCAGACACCGTGACTATCTAGGCACTGTGACTATGCAGACGTCATGACTATCTAGACATTGTGACTATCCAGAAATTGTGACCATCTAGACACCGTGACTGTCCAGACACCTTGACGATATAGAAATGGTGACCATCCAGACACTATTTTCAATAAGACACTATTTCTTGGAGACACTGTTTACAGACAAACTATGACACTATTTCTTAATGTGTTTTGTCATTTTTTTCATTTAAATTTCTAACAGTCATATGTGAAGTTTTTAAATGCACTAACATAATTAATGATTCCTTATAGACATTTCAGCTGACAGTATGAGGTACGATGTTTAGAACACATACAGCCCGTTGGATCCAAAACATGCACTCGAAGAATAAAAGAGAAGTGTAGCATAGAAACACAGCGTGATACACAGAGAGCATACCCAAGAAGAACACATTAGCTTTCCTGAGAAAGAACCGAAACATGCAACTCAACATTCCGGAAGAACACACAAATTATTCATGAATCGACAATCTAGACACCATAGAGTAAAATCGTTGTCCACATCTTCAAATTGTCAATACAACAAATAACACGAGTAAGATCTAGCTGACTTACGATACTTTGTTTTCCTTAAGAGGACTGAATTTATATATCTATTTTATCTCAGAAGTCTAGAGCTGCATAGACTAACACTCAGATCACTTCTATCCTTATCTATATATTTATTCTATGTTGTGTAATTTTTTCATCTTTTGAGCATTGTGTATATCTGTATAAAAACTCACATTGTCTCATGCATTAAACTAAAGGATACATGATATTATTTCTAGAACATTCTTTTACAACAGTGTATTCCTAAAGATATGTGTGGAATAATTCCCTGTGTGACTTGTTAGTGTTTACCCACGAAGAACTGCAGAAGATGTCTTATGACCTAGACAGTCTTATATACTATTGTAAATCCCAATACAGGTTGTCTATCAAGTTTATTTATATAAACTTCTTGGTGGCAGGTGATCACCATGTGGAGTGGATTAGGTCTCAGCTTGAGACTGAACCACTTGTTTTATATCCATTATGTTGTCTATTTTAGTTTTCTATGTTTTACTTTTTAATTCATAATTCACTGAATATGCTATGATATTTAATCTTTCAATGAAGTTATAATTTTATTTCCTTATAAGAATAGCTTCAAATGTAATGTTAATGACCAATATTAATATTACTGACAATTAATAAATATTATTTGAAATTATTTAAATAGTCAGACATTTATAACAGTATAACATTGATTAATTGGGTTGTATTTAACTATTTTGGAACCTTTTAAGAATACCTTTTTAATCAAAAAAAATTAGTAGATACTCAATTCACCCACCTCTTGAGTACTCTACTCCGACCAACATTTGGTATCATAGGGTGTTTATTAATCATATTAAGACTCTATTTTTAACCTTATTTAATTGTGATTGCAGTTGTAGTTTAAATATCTTTAAATTTCTATAAATTCTAAATTTCAAGATCTTTTATGTAATTTCATTATCATAGACAATATATTAGAAGGTGAATCAACAAACATACCATCATTCTTTAATTTAACAAATTATTCTCAATGGAAAATAAAAAATTAAAATTCATTTAGAAATTATGAGCTTTGAAATTTGGTCTTAAATTAAAGATGAATATAATATTCCTTATACTAATAGAATCAATTGGGATGAACCTACCAAAACTGCCTACAATTAAAATTGCAAAGATATGAATGCTTTACACTGCACTTTAGGATATGTGGAATTTAATAGAATCTCTGCTTGTTAAACTCCCCTAAAATTTGGGATACCTTACATGTTTCACATGAAGGAACATCTAGTGTGAAATAAATGAGACTTAATACTTACACTATTAAATATGATATCTTTAAAATTAAACTTTATGAGCCTATTTTGGACATTTATCTTTGGTTCAAATAAATTGTAAACAAAATGATTTCTCTTAGAAGAGAAGTCACTACTAAGGAACAGATCTTGAGAATTCTCATATTCTTACCTAACTGATGGAGAGGAACCTCTGACTCTATTAGAAAATCATTTGATATTAGCAAGCTACCATTAAAATAACTCATTGGAAAACGGATGTTGTTTGGAGAGGAGATGAAAGTCAAAATGTAAGAGGAGTTGAACCAAAAAGAAAATATGGTGCGTTCAAGACCACCACCTCTAAAAAAAATGACAAAGGGAAATTTGGAGTTTATGTAGAAATTTCTAGCATTGAACAATCACCGGTTGATAGTGATGAATAGATAGCTCAATTAGCTAGAAGGTTCAATAGATTTTACAAGAAGAAGAACTTTTTTCAGAAAGCCTATCTTCAAGGGAAAATATGATCACAAGGGAAGTTGGAAGAATGATTGTAAAATAAGTGACAAGTCTGATGAGATTGTCTTCAATGAATTTAAGTGAATAGTACATATCAAGGCTGACTGTCCAAATCTCAAGTACAAAATGAAATATGCGGACAAAGATTGAAAGTATAAAAAGGTAATGAAAGCAACGTGGTTTTTCTTGTGAGGAAAGTTCTAGTGACTTAGAATCATCACATGATTAATAGGATAACAAATCCAATATGTGTTTTATGAAAAACACATCTGAGGTAACACTGGAATTTTCTATACACTATTCATACTATTCTAGAGATGAGAGTGACTCTGAAAATATGTCTAATGAAGAAATGATTGAATACTGTAATATGCTTGAAGATAATTGCAATGAACTAAAAGATAAATACAAATCATTGAAGAAACAACATTCTCTTACGTCAACTTTTAAAACTAAACTCACTATAGAAAGGGAGAAAAATGCTTAACTACTCAAAGAGAATAATGAACTGAAACTATATAATGAGAAATCGAAGAAAGACTTAGAAAATTTTAACAATGAGAAAATACCTTTACTCAAATTTTGGTTAAACAAATTGTTTATAAATATAGTAATGGCATTGGATATCAACCAAGTAATAGAAATTTTGGAAGAATTGATTTTGTTTCCAAATATAAGACATGAATCTTTACACCAAGTTCTAGAAAATATTCAACTAGTTCAATCTATGATACACTTTATACTGTTAAAATCTTTTCTAGACCAAATATGGTTTATTTTTCAAATACTTTACATAATTATTATAGGAAATCTATGAGGCATATATGGGTTCCTAAAGAACTTATAACTAATATTTCTTGACCCAAACAAGTGTGGGTACCAAAATTTATTTTTATTTGAATATTTTACTGGAATGATGCTTAAAGAGCTCATGTAAGAGTATATGGTACTCAGACAGTTGTTGTTCAAGGAACATGACAGGAGACTACTCATGATTCATGAATTCAATAAAAATTGATGGAGGACATGTCACCTTTGGTGACAATTCCAAAGGAAAGATTATTATCCTTGGAAAAATTGGTAACTCTAACTCAGTTTTGATTTTTAAAGTATTGTTTTTGATATATTCAAATATAACATGCTTAGTATATCACAGTTATGTGATGATGGATTTAATGGTAAATTCAAAAATGATTCTTTAAATGTTTTAAATTCTAAAAATGAATTAGTTTTCTCTGCATTAAGAAACGAAAATATTTATTTTTTTAACTTAGATTATTTAGCTTCTCAAAATGCTTCATGATTAAGTGTGTTTCACAAAGAGTCAAGGCTTTGGCATAGGAGACTGGGAAACTGTAACACTCACTCCCTTGGAATGTTAACTAGAAAAATATTAGTCAAAGACCTTCCCAATATTGTGTTTCCAAATGGTAAAATGTTTAATCCTTTCCAAAAGAGAAAGAAACACAAAATTTACTTCAGACTAAAGAAATAGGTTTCAACTTATCATCCTATCGAATTGGTTCACATGGATTTGTTTGGACCATATATATTTTATAACTTAAACGGGAAGAATTATGTTTACATTATTGTAGATGATTTTCAAGATATACGTGGACTTTATTTTTAGATCACAAAAGTGATGCATGCTCTCATTTCACCAAATATGCCAAAAATGAAGAAAATCTTAGTGGACATAAAATTATATACTTAAGAAGTGATCATGGCAGTGATTTTGAATATCAAGAGTTTGAATCCTTTTTCTCACAAAATGAATATAGTCATAATTTATCTTCCCCTAGAACACCTCAACATAATGGAGTTGAAGAAAGAAGAAATAGAACCCCATAAAAGATTTCTAGAACCATGCTTAGTGAATATGACCTACCTATTTATTTTTGGGTTGAAGTTGTAAATATAGCATGCTATATAATCAATTGAGTGTTGATTAAAACTATTCTTGAAAGGACTCCTTATGAGTTATAGAGAAATAGAAAAACCAAAGTTATCTACTTAAATGTTTTTTGTTGAAAAGTTATATCTTTAATACTAAATAAAATCTTGAAACATTTGCATCCAAGAGTGATGAAGGAATCTTATTAGGATATTCAATTTCTAGTAAAGCCTATAGAATGTTTAATAAAAGAACTAAATGTGTGCAAGAATCTTTCTACGTCAAATTTGATGAAACAGATCCACATGAGCCCAATAACACTCTAGGGAACCTAAAAATGATTCATAAAATTTAGACATTAATTCAAAATCCCCTAACCATTTTGTGAAAAAATATGTGAAAACTTTTAGTTCTAGAAATTCCATAGACTCAAGTGACAATGATTCTATACCTGATGATGAACCTAAAATCACTGTTAATTCTTTTTCTAGAGCTGTTAAAACTCTTAAGAACCATCCTTTAGATGTTTTTTTAGGAGACTTAGATAAGAGAACTCAAATAAGAGACTCTCTTAGGAATCAGTTTGAACATCAAGTCTTCTTGTCACAACTTGAACCGAGAAACATTAATGATACTATCAATGATGAATTTTGGTTGATGGCTTTGCAATAAGAACATATTCTGTTTGAAAGGAACAAAGTTCAGAAACATATTGAAAGACCCAAAGAAACATTCACCATAGTCACTATGTTGGTGTTTAGAAATAAATTAGATGAAACTGGTAATATTGTTAGAAACAAGGCTGGATTGGTTGCACAAGGCAACAGTCAGAAAGAAGAAATGGATTTTGAATAAACCATCGCACCAGTATCCAGACTTGAAGCCATCATAATTCTTCTTTCATGTGTTGCACATCTAAATTTCAAACTATATGAAATGGATGTCAAAAGTGCATTTCCGAATTGTATATAGCTGAGGATGTTTTTGTTGATAGACCCCCTAGTTTTTCGAACCATCATTTTCCAAATAATATTTTTATGTTATCAAAAGCATTTTATGGTTTAC
This sequence comes from Viscum album, assembly GCA_963277665.1. NCBI lineage: Eukaryota > Viridiplantae > Streptophyta > Magnoliopsida > Santalales > Viscaceae > Viscum > Viscum album. Next base: position 251,859,973 of record OY728139.1, read on the forward strand.
AACAGGCTCCAAGAGTTTGGTATGGTATATTATGTACTTTTTTTCAAAATAATTTAAAAAATGAATAGGTGATCCCACCCTTTTTATAAAATGAATTTCCAATTATCTTATAGTTGTTCAAATCTATTTTGATTATATTATCTTTGGATCATCAGAAAATTCTTTATGTATTTATTTTTCTAAAATGAGGAAAAACGAATTTCAAATATGTTTAATGGGTGAACTAAATTTTTTTCTTTGATTTAAAATCTTTTAAAATAACGATGGTATTATTTTTAATCAATTTAAATATTCTAGAGATCTTTTAAATTGATTTGGATTGGATAGAACTAAAATTAGTTACACTCCAATGAGTACCACTTGTAAGTTGAATCTTTATGAAGATATAAAATTTGTTGATCGAACTACTTACATAGGAATGATTGGAATTTTACTCTACTTAACTGCTATCAAACCTAAAATTATGTTTAGAGTGTGAATATGTGCTCATTTACAAAAAAATTAATAGGAATCTAATTTAAATGATGTTAAAAGAATTTTCAAATACCTCAAGCATACAACCAATCTAGGACTGTTCTATCCCAGAGGGAAATATTTTGAATTATTTAGTTATTTTCATGCTGACTTCAGTGGTTATAAGTTAGATAAAAAAACACCTATGGAATATGTTACTTTCTAGGAAACTCACTAGTATCACGGTGTTGTAAGAAGAAAAATTATTTTTCATTATCTTCTGTAGAAACTGAATACATAGTAGCTGGTAGTTGTTGTGCACAAATTTTTTGGATGAAAGACACATTACTAGATTTTGGATATCAATTAAAGGATGTACCTATAAATTTTGATAATACAAGAGCTATTAAAATCTCAAAAAATTAGGTTTCACACTCTTGGACAAAGCATATTGATGTCATACTTCACTTTTTGAGAGATCATTATCAAAAAGGTGACATCACTTTAGAATTCATTAGTACTGAATATCAGCTTGTGGATATATTCACCAAACCACTAAATTCTGAAATAATAGATTACATCTTACATGAATCGAGTATGATAAATCTTAAGTAGTTATCTTACTGTTTCATATCTTTCTATTTCATATCTTACTATTTCATATCTTACTATTTCACACATTACAGTTTCACAAATCACAATCTTGAGATTATTGTTTAAATCTAACAGTTCTATAGTTTTACTCTCTTAAAACTAACTATTTCATGTTTATGGGCTCAAAATTACTATTTCTTGCTTACTGTCTCACACTTACTATCTCAAACAATACAGTCACACAGTTTAGAAATCACATAGTTACGGTCTCTCCATGAACGCATGTTACAGTCTCACCGTGAACTCCTGTTATTGTCTCACCGTGAGAGTCAGTTATTGTTTCATTGTAATGATGCCTTATTGTTTTATTTATACATTATATCACATATCACGGTAATTACTTATTTTACCCTTTCACTTCCCCACACTTTTTTTCGATGATTGGTATTCTTAAATGATTTGATAGAAGAAGTTTCACTTGTTCTTCACTCGAGCTATATTATCATATATCAAACTGTAACCCTTCTTCAACCCTTCTCTCTCTCTTGAACCTTTAGTGAATACCCAGGATGAAATGCCCTTCGTCGTCAACTCCTCATAAACACAGTTCAAAGAAGAATATGAAAATCTCGCCGAAGATAGCACAGTAAGGCCCTCAGAATCCGAACCTAGTGAATAGAATAGCAGTACCTGAAAAGAAGATTTTCTCTTAGTGGATTCTATAAAGTAAGTCTCTAGTTTTGAAAATTTAGAAAGATAAAGGATTGTTAGATTGGTTTTAAAAGGATTATAGGCCTATTTACCTGATGTTAGTTGCATAATTTTACCAGTGTGTTCAGTTTTCTTTTGATAAGGAAGATGGATATGTTGTGAGAAGCTGGATAAATGGACAGAGATGCATGTTTTTCATGAGGTTATGGGATATATACCTTATAATACCTCATGAGGGTATTTTTTAGGACTATCAGAGAGGTTCTCCACTGCCAAGTGAGATTTTTGTCTTGGAATAATCTTTGAGAAGTTTAACTGGAAATGGAACCAAGAGGAGAGCCATAGCTGCAGAGTTAGACGGAGAAACCATAATCCTAATTTAATTTATTCAAGATCTGATTAGCCCCAGAAAATGATATTTTACTGTAGTCAAGTATAAGAATGTATTTTTGAAACATCTAATTAAAAAATGGATATAAGATCAACATTTGCAAATATATTATACACCATATGTGTGAGTTGATCAAAACAACCTCTAAGTCAACCTCCTTGATTTATTCTAGGCTTATCTCAGCCATGCTTCATGCCAATGGATTGGTTGGACCAAATTAAGATGTTATAAGGGATTATTAGTTTTTTCTCTCAAAGGTTACAGTAAATAGGATGAAAATAAATTGGAATCCTTTTAGAAAATCACCAGTGGAAGACAATTACATGATCTATAAAAATTTCAATCGAGTGGAACACCCTTCAAGACCTAAAAATGATTCTAATCCAAGTTTAGAACGAGATGAATTTGTTGAGTATCTTGGAGAAGAAGAATAAGAAGAAGAAGAAGTAGTAGTATAAGAGGTTGTTTGACCTACAACAGAAACTATCCAGAATAAGGAGGACAGTGAACCTGTTCTTCAAGACTTAGCTGAGAAAGAAGTGATTGCTCTTGAAAAGGTTTTTGATTTGGAAGAACAACCTTTCTCAATATAATATAATGTTTCTATTCAAAGAGAAAAGGAAGTGGTAGAAGAGCATATAGAAGCTGATCTATCTCTTTTTCAAGAAGCTACTGGTGAGGAATATGTAGAGGAACAAAATCCTCCAGAAGTTATTCTTTCTGATAAGGAGAGAATAGAATTATCCTTTATGTTGTCTAGATAGGAAATGGATGAGGAAATAAGGTATGAAATAGTGTAAATAGATCAAGGATATAAATCTATCAGTCTTTAGAAGGATGCATTTGTTGAGGGGGAGCAGCCCCCCCCCCCCACAAAATCTAAAATATATTGAAGTGCCTTGTCTTCTTAATCATAGTTCACTAGATACATGTTGTAAATTTCCTAGTTATTTTATGTGAATTATTTATAGGAAGTCATAGCCAATGATCTTAATCTATCTACTATGTTTCAGTTGAAAATGACATCTTCTCTTGAAGATATCTCTACCAATGAACCTAAGCCTGTCTCAACTTCTATCTCTTTTCCCTCACAAGAACCTTCACACTTAGTGAATAAGAATGATCTAAAAGAATTTGGATCTACCTAATTGGTTGGGGTTAAAAAGCTTATAGAATAATCAACGATCTCCTGTATCCAATCTCAGTGAGAGAGATGCTTCACTATTATAAGAAAAAAGTCATATGGCATATTTAACCCAAAATGATTCATGAGATTCAATAAGTCAGAATTGAGAATAAACGGCTTAGTGATTATGTAAACACTCTAAGAGGTATGGTAGAAGATATGCAGAGAGTGATGAACTCGAGAGCAAGACCTGCTTCTCATCCTGTTGAGAATATTGTTACTCAAACCCCACATTAACTAGCCTCACTGATTCAACCTCATAAAGCCTCTTTAGCTGACAAAGTATCTGAAATAAACAAGAATATTGTTCAAGAGATGCATGAACATGATATTGGACTTAACAAGTTAACTAATGAATATAAGGGGTGACTTTAAAAAGTGATATATCAATAGAAATTCCTTACCCTGGCTGTCACTACTTCTAATGCCTCTAGACAATCTTCTCATCCTTTTTAGACAGTGATATGCTCAAAAATGTTGTCAAAGAGGAACTTCAGGTTGTGCTTAGTGACTTTAATAATTAATCTCTATTTGATGTTATCAAGAACAGTGGAAGAGTTCTTGATTTTGTAAGAATCCATTCCATGATTTATAATGATGCTCAGAATGAAATTTCTAAGAAAGTGTAATTCTACCTCAATCAGATCTTCTCTAATAATGACATGACAATTCACTTCAAGTACCTTGTGGAGAATCCGAGGATTCCTCCTGTGACACAATATTTTAAAATTGAAGTCCAAAAGCTCACAGATTTCACTCATTTGATGGAAAAGTTTATGGATAACAAGGATGACATTAAAAAATCCATGCAGTATGGTGGAGAGATAATTGCTAATTTTATCATTCTTTTAAGGCATTATCTTCATGTTCAGAGTACTACCATTTTTTCTCCTGCAGCTGCACCTCTGGGATCCGGTTTTCCTACCTTCACTGCTAACCTAGCCTCCACATCTATGTCTATTAGTCAGTAGGAGAGTCAGTTCGGGCCTGTAATCCTTGATCCACAGTTTACTCTGTCTTCTACTACCCCTACCTTGGCCCCTTCTATCTTTGAAGGTCTTCCTTTACCTTCTCTGTTAACCAGTTCACTCTCTACTTCTACTTCAACCTCTGCTCCTATGGCTTCTTCTTTTGATGCTGCTACCAAGGGTAAAGAGATGACCAGGTTGTGATAAAGAATAGTGACTACTATATTTTTATAGGGATGTTGTTGCATTTGTTTTGTTGTCTACTATTTGTAATGACACTCTTTTTATCTATTGAATTGTGGTCTTTTATTAGCCATTTCTTATTCGGTTTTTTGATAATCCCAAAAGGGGGAGAAATTTTACCATTAAATAAATAATAGAGAAATATGTATTTTATATGTAGGGGAGAAAATATGCCCATTAAAGAATGAGTATAGGAATATCTATTATATATATACACTAGAGACATATGTATTCTCTCAGTCACATGATTTGCGATCATTAAAAAGGGGAGATTGTTGTACTCCTCGTGTATTAATCATGTTTTAATGATCACAAATCATATATATTATGTAATTCCTAGTAATCCTGAGTAATATATCTTAAATCATGTACAAATGATTTGTATCCTTATTCTTTAAGTAATGTTATCCATGATCTTAATTGTTATACCTTAAGTATGATTACTGTACATTATATTTGATTTACTTTATAATGACTTCATTGATAAATGATTAAGTCTAATCCATTCTATGAATATCACTACTTATGTCTAAATAAAGATATTTGTCTATGTTTGAGACACCGTGAGTCTGCCACCGGTTATTTTTTTCTGGAAAAGGACACAGACACCTTTACCAGCCACCATGACCAGACAGTGTGACCAAACACCGTGACTATCCAGACACCATGACAATCCAGACACCTTGACCATATACACACCATGACTATCCAGACATCGTGACAATCCAGACAGCATGACCATCCAGACACTGTGATCATCCATACACCATGACCATCCAGACATTGTGACTATCCATACACCATGACTATCCAAACACCGTGACTATCCAGACACTGGGACCATCCGGACATCGTGACTATCCGCACACTGTGACTATCCAGACACTGTGACCATCCAGACATTGTGACCATATAGACATCATTTTCAAGAATTCACCATTTTCATGAAGACACTATTTACAGACAAACTGTGACACTGTTTCATAATCTGTTTTGTTATTTTTTTAATTTAAATTTCAAAGGGTCATATTTGAAGCTTTTAAATACACTGACATAATTAATGTTTCTTTTTATAAATGTCACCTGACATTACGAGGAACGAGGTGTAGAATGCATGCAACCTGTCAGCTCAAACACATGCACTCAAAGAATAAAAGAGAAGTGCGGCCCAGAAACACAACGTGATACATAGAGAGCATACCAAAAAAAACACATGAGCTTTCCTGAGAAAAGAACTGACACATGAAACTCAACTTTCCTGAAGAACCCACGATGGATTATTGAATCAACAAGCTGAACACCATAGATCAGAATCACCGAAGCAATCTTCCCATTGTCAATACCACAAAGATCGAGAGCGAGATCTAGCAGACTTACGATACTCTGTTTTCCACAAGAGGACTCGATTTCTGCATCTGTTTCATCTCAGAAGTCCAAAGTTGTATAGACTAACACTCAGAGCACTTCTAACCATATCTCTATACTTCTTCTCTATTGTGTATTATTTTAATATTTCGAGCAGTGTGTGTGTCTGTCTAAAAACCCACATTGTCTCCTACATTAAACTGAAGGATTCATGATATTTTTCTCAAACATACTTATACAACAATGTATTCTCACAAATAAGTGTGGAAGAAGTATTTGTGTGACTAGTTAGTGTTTACCCATGAAGAACTATGGAAGATGTCTTGTGACCTAGACATTCTTGTGTACTATTGTAAATCCCGATACAGGCTGTGTATCTAGTTTATTTATATAAACTGCTTGGTCGCATGTGATTACCACGTGGAGTGGATTAGGTCTCCACATGAGACTAAACCACTTTTTTTATATCCGTTGTGCTGTCTATTTTAGTTTTCTATGATTTATTATTTAATTCAGAATTCACTAAATTTACTTTGAAAGTTAATCTTGGAAATAAGTTTTAATTTTATTTTCTTTATTATAATAACTTAAAAAGTAATGTTAATAACCAATATTAAGATTACTGAGAAGTAATCAATCTTCTATAAAGTTATTTAAACAGTCAAACTTTTATAATAGTATAACCTTGATTAACAGGACTGTATTTAAATATTGGGGAACCTTTTAAGAATACCTTTTTAATCATAAATTTTTAATAGATACTCAATTCACCCCCAGTTGAGTACTCTACTCTGACAAAAAATTATTGTTTAAATTAGATTATTCTTGAAAAAATATAACATTACATTGTAAATAATTAAATGTATTTTAAAAGGAATGCATTAAAATATTAATTTCTCTAAATGAATGTACAATACTTGTAACACACATAATGATTCTTGATCAAAAAAGAGATAAAATGGAATAAAAACATTTCTATCCCAAAAATATTAATGATAAAATAAAATATAAATGTTTTAATTGATTATGATCTTATACTTTTCATAAATTAATTATTGATATAAAAAATATTGAAATACACTATGAAAGAAAAATAAATATCTTACAAATTTAATAACTTTTGAACCAAAACCCTAAGGAGAGTGAACATGAATTGAAGTTTTAAATAAAATTAATAAATTGGAATTAATTGTATAATATTTCAAAGTGGTGTTATGTACACCATATAAATGAGATTATGTTGATAATATATGCAAGTCTCATTGATGTGGAAATGAGAGGAAACTACTCTTACATTTGGTCTCCGCTTAGTTTTATGCTTTTGATCATACTCTAAACATAATTTAAATTTATTAAATAACTTACTAATATGTTTTTTTATCTATATTAAATTTTATTTTTGTTTTATATTCATTTTTTATTCATTCATTGAATTTTTCATTCTATCATCGACCACTTAATGTTGTTCTATTAATTTCTACAAAATTCCATCGGTATATTTTCGATGTTTAAAGGAGTTATGAAGTGGTTACATAATATATTGTATGATAATAGATTTTTATTATATTTTATATTCTTTAGATACAATTTCAGAATAATCCATGAATTTCTCTACTTGAAATAATGATCACATCGTATCATGGAGGTGGTACTCCATACATATGTGTGACTGATGTTATAATCATCTAATGGATGTTAGGATAAAAATAAAGATTATACAATATATTTAATTATACATAGTTATTTTTTAAATATATTATATTTTTATTTATTTCATTTTAATAAACATGGATGTAATGCACTGATGATAAAAATATCACTCCTATATGGTGATGTCTGGTCGTACGCACATACGAGAGATGTTTTCATACCCCATAATATGGTTACGAGGTGAAAAATAGTTGTCTAAAGCTCATAAACACATATCAATATATTATTATTACTATTTTAATTTTCGTAAAATTGATAAAAAATATTTATAGTCAGTAAAATAAGAAATGTGATTTGAAAAAGTTGGGTTAGATGATTACCTTTTTTGGAGACCTCCTTTAAATTACACCATTTACCTTTATAGGACTGTCATAGGGTAAAACAATGTGCACATGAATGAAGGGAATGAAGATATTAAATGATTGAGGTGGGTATTTTATAAGATAGAAGACTCAAATAGTGTGATGGAAGATAGAGAGGACATCCACTTTTATAAGTGAAGAGAGGACTCACATGGAATTAATTAGAATATTTAAATATAATTAACATATTTATAAATTGAAATACTACTAAATGACCATTTATTTTATTAAAACATGAAAAAGGAAAAAATATACCATCTTATTAAAATTTATAAATGTTTTAGTGTCATTGTAAAGCTTATCTTCTAGTTTAACTCATTTATTAACCTTTTCAACCATAATCATATTAACAAATAGATTAGACTCTAACAGTAATACATTTACTTCTATCGTAAAAATAGGATCAAAAAAGGACCATGTATAATATTTTAAACCATATTCTATCCCAATAAACCTATTTCAATTTTTATTATTTTTAAATCATTTAATTAAAAAAAATTTGTAAAATATAATTAAATTTATTTTATCACTATTCATTTAACTGGATTTCAAATAAATCAAGAGGAAAATATAAATAAAATAGAAACACTATTAATATTAATTATACATTTTAATAAACATTGATATTTTTGGGATACAAAAAATAATCCAAAACACGTTAATTTTATTATTTTGATACAACATACATTGATTTTTCTACAATTTTCACATGCACTGTATCGATGTTTTGTCATAGATGATAGAAATTATTTCATCATTAAAAAATTAATGTATCATAATATAATGAGAATAATAAAGTAATATTTTTGATGTATATTTAGAAATGATCTTTACTACTTTTCTCTTAATATTGATAAATTAGTGATATTAAATCAAAGAGTGTGATATTTTGACTTTATTTTTTACTGAATATAATTTAAATGTGATAATCAATGTAAAATAGAACAAAAATTCCATATATTATAATTTTTAGTATATATGGTCAAATTATTCTTCTTGAGTTATGTAAATTAAAGCATTGTAATTATTTCGAGTCCTTATCATATAGTTTTAACACCAAATATTCATTTTTACCCATTTACATGGTGGTATAATTTTTCGATTGTCAGTAATCATTATAATAAAAAATATATGAGAGATATTTACCAGACTTGAACCACATAATTCAAAATATGGAATCAATTTTTACTGATTCTATTAATATAATTTGAATAAATTTGTTTTTCTATAAATACATAAAATGCAAATAAAAATTCTTTTATCAAATTATGTTTTTTTGAATGAAAATGAACTTAATCAAAAATAAAATATAATTTTAATTACTAGGGAATTATTTTTATTTTTATTTTAAAATCATAATTTATCACAATTCACTCATAATTAATTGTTACAATAATATCAAAAAAAATTCATAACACTATTATGTCGGGTGATTTTAAATATACTTCCCTTACTTCAGGTATAATTTCAATAAAATTATTAATTAAATATAATTTCAATCAATAAAATCCAATAAAACCCATTTTGAAATGCATTTTTGATGCATAAAATTATTTTAATAAAAATGATTAGTTATTTCTTACGAATTAATCAATAAATTCCCATTAAATAAATACGTTATAAATAATTTTCATAATTACTTATTCCAAACCTTACAATCTGGCACAATATTTATTTTATAATGAAATCATTTAGATAATATTGTTTCATTGTTTTGTAATCTCGGTGTTGCTCTGCACGTTGAAGATGGATGGGAAAAATAACCACCACCGAACATCCATAATTTCACTGATTTAAGAACGTTATGAACAAATTACCCAATGCTCGAACCAGATATGGTCTACATTTCACCCAGTCGACTCACCTCGCATCATCGGTGGCACCGCATTGACCCATCTTCATGCCAGCCGCTGTTGAAATCCATGTGTCACGCCCTATCTCGCACCACCTCCAGCATCGCCACTTCCCTAATCCGCTCAGGCGAATCTCTACTCCGCTGAACCGCCTCGCTTCCACTGTCTGGCCAGCCCAAAACCCGAGCTACCCAAGCCTCCCCTTGCTGCCAAATCATAGCCGCTGCAAACTCAACTGAGCCCCACCGCCAGACCTATTCGCCCTGTCCGCAAGCCGCAGTTGCACAACCCAAAGCCCACCGCCACTCCTTCCCTGCCCGCGCCGGAGCCCTCCTCCCACGCCCCTTCTCCTCACGCACGAACCAGACACCCCCCCCCCCAACTTCTAATTCTTTTTCGTTTTTTTTATATTATATTAAAATATATTATAATCATAATAAGTTATATTTATTATTATTTATTTAACTAATATAGTTCAATAACTTACATTATAAATTTGTTTGTTTATTTGTTTTTCATTAATTGATATGCACATTTATAATATATATATACACACAATAATAATAAAACTATTTTAATAGTTTAGTTTTTATATATTTAATCTTTTAATTCCTTTATTTTATTATAAATATTGTATTTCTTTCTTTAATTATTACGTATAAAATTTAACAGTTGTAATTAAATTCATCATAAATTATTTATTTGTTTACTTATTATAAATTAATTATATAATTTCTTCTCTCTTTTTATTTTTTCTAACTGGTTATAATATATCCATGATATTTTTATTTTTTAGCCTGTTTGAACAAAGTTGTTTTCCGTTTTTCAGGGGAGGATCTTGGCGCACATTTTTTGAGTTAGTTAAGATGGCATACTTCTGTGACGGTTGAGGAAGGAATGACATCATGAAAGGCCTATGTGGAAGTTGGGGAAGTTGAGGATGAGATTCCAAAGAATTCCATTCGGGAAGTAGTGGTGAATAGAAAAACAGGGCACAGTGGGAGAACACTTCCATCGATCATTCAGTCTATCCAGGACGACATCGATTGATCAAGGGGACATGATCATCCATTGACAATCCATCGATTGAAGGCTTCACCACTTCTAGGGAGCAGATTTCTGGCATCAGAGCAGCATATCACCATTTCCATTCTGGATTCCTAAGGCAGGAGATCTGATCACACCTATTAGAGCATTTAATCCACCATCGTGAAGCAGCACATGGAATTGGAGTTTTGTAGAGATCAAGCAGTGGGACGAACACTTTATTTCTCTTGTGCTTTGTTTTTATGAAACTCAATTCAACATGCACTTAGTTGATTTTCATTCTATCATTACATTAAATTCATCAATTATGTCTAGCTAATCACCTTCAGGGGGGATAAGCTGAGCTAGTTAGATCTTCTTAGTCAGGCCCATGACCAACATTCATTACCTGATAGTTTAGTCTCTCTATCACACCTTTCCGGACATTTTTATTTTCCGAACAACAATATTGGGTGATAATTGATCTTTCTTGAAAAATTATGAAAATTGTTCTCAATCTATGAAATTCATTGACAAATGAATCACGCTCAGATGAGAGAGACATGTTAATATCAACTGGCAATTTGAGCCTAGTGAAATCTGATTTTTATCACCACATGATGGAATGATTTATATAGTTAACGGATTGTAAGTCGTATTCCTTCACAAGCTGACCAGATGACAAATCTGGTCAGTTCCCTTAAGTCAGATCCACATACGTAAACCTCCATGTGTGAACAAGGCTAAGCAATATCCAAACCAGCCAGTAGATCCCCCCTCTCATTTATTTGTTGTCTTCACCGTAAGTCTTATTGTTGTATTTACTATTCCTTGTACTAACTCTTCCACTTTCACTTCCCCACACACATAATTTCACTCACATTGCTCCATCACCACCATCTGCAGTTGTATTGGTTGTTGTGTGTGTTTTTTGTTTGTTTTGCTTTTATTTGATCACGTAGACCAACTCATGTCCTCCTTATGATTTTACCCTAGCTTAACACTATTCTAAATACAAAGTAGGTATATAAAATTTAGTTTTCTCGTTTGCTCTGAACAATGCACAACAGTCAGGTATCAACATCACGATATCTCTATAGAAGAATGAAAGATGTATTAGAAATAATCTTTCATAGTTGTTAAATATGGAAAAAATTATCTATCGATGCCCACTGTGGAAGAATGGCTATATGGTAAAACACTTTAGCCCCCTTCTAAAAAATCTTAAAGGGTCCACAAAATGAGCAGCAATATACCCTTTCCTTCTGATCCATTGATGGACTAAACACAATGAAAATTTCATGGACACATAGTCACCGACAAAAAACTCTTATGGTCTATGACAATGATCACCATAAGACTTATATCTGCTCTGTTCTATCAAAATCCTCTTAGGAATCAACTCAATCGTAACTGTTGTCTCATGGACCAAGCTCGGTCCAACCATGTAACATTCACCAATCATCGACCAACACAATGTATTTTCACACGGAATTCCATACAAGGCTTTAAATGGAAAACTTGTTATCACGGACTAGTGAATATTGTTATAAGATGTCTCAAACATCTTGAAATGTTAATCTCAATATTCACCAAAATCAAGGACGTATCTTTGAATCATATCCTCATGAATCTATATTGATCTTTCTAACCCGACATTTATATGTTGATGGTACGAAATAATCAGATGAACTTGAGATCTGAGTGCCTCTTGAATGCCTTTCCAAAAGAAACTATTAACAAAGGGATCCATATCAGATACTATATTAAATGTATGTCAGTGAAAACAAAAAATCTCTCTCACATATATATTTTTTATCACCATAACTTTGGTTATATCATGACTAGGTATAAAGCGAGTTGATTCTTTTAGGCTATCGATAAAAAAACATTTCACATTATTCTTTCTCTAGGTATGTGGAAACCCATCCACAACGTTCTTAGAAATCTAATCCCACTTCTTAGTCAGCACGTTAAGTGGTTGAAGCTACCCTAATGGTCTTTGATGCTCATATTGTGTCTGTTGGAATGTATAACATCACAAAACAAAATCAATGTTGTCTTGTATCATTTCCATCCACCATAATCATTGTCTCATATTGTAGAACATCCTTTTGGTTCTTTTGTTCATAGAAAACATGGAAATATGGAAATCCCCCATCACCAATTTTCTTATATGTAACAGTAAATCATATCATTTTTTAAAACACAGAAAACCCTCAGTGGAGAATGACCATTCAGAAATGGTGTCCCTACCATAAAGAGAGTGTCAGATTCTATGTAACTCATTATTATTTTATTTTCCCCAATGATACATATTGAGAAGAGTTGTGGTGAACTGAACACTAGAAAAGACACATTCGAACCATATTTCCCAAACACCATTATAAAACTATGAAAAAACATCCATCAATTTCTACTCTTCTGAGGATTCATTAATGTTCAGGTTAAAAGATTCACACTCAACACATCTGTATGGAATTTCTCTTTCCCTAGTGTGTGGGAAATATCAAAATAAAATGATTGAAGGTACTCCACCCAATTATTTTGGTAAAGATTCAAATATTTTTTAAACAATATATAATTGAATATTTTGTGGTTAGAATAAATAGTAATAATTTCTTCGATGAGGTAATGCCACCAACTCTAAAGCGCATGCATCATATCATTGAGTTCAAGGTCATCAGTTTGGTAATTACAATCATGTGGCCTATGTTTTTGAAAAATATAGGGAATGATGTGATCACACGTCATAAGAACCTAGGAAAAACCTTAACCCAATTAATTATATAATACAACTTAGATATGATCGTCCTTTGGAAGAGTCAACACTAGTTTATAGAAAAAATGGTTTAGATAAACAAAAGAACACTAAAATTTCTCATCTCAAGAAATCATCACTCCCTTTTGAGTTAGAGAAGTCAACAGAGAGTCCATCATCGAGAATTTCGTTACAAATAGGTGATAATAACAAACTTAACTGAAGATTCTCCATATCTCTAAAAATTTCAGGTTTCCCCCCTGTCATAATAGATTTCAACTTGTCACGATCAATTGAGATTCCATGTTTTAAATCCATGTGTCCCAATAACGTCCCTTCATGAATCTAGAAATCAGATTTTATAGCTTGGACTAATGCCGATTATTTATCAATAGTTCAATATCTGATCTCAAATTGATCACATGATCCTTGTTGGACATAGAATAAACTAGGATGTTATCCACAAATACCACCCCAAAAATGTAACGATACTTTTGAAAATCCATGTAATAAATCTATAAAGATTACATGATCATTGGTTAGACTAAATGAAAATACAATGTTCTCATAATGGACATACCTTATTTTGAAGGTGGTTATATGATTTTTAGATTCTATTATTATAAAAAAGTTATAACTAGATCAGAGATAGGATCTTAAGAACCACTTATTCCCTTTTAACTGGTCAAACAGATCATCAATATGTGGTAGTAGATACTTGTTATTTATTTTAATGCAGTTTAGTTTTTAGTAGTAAAATCATATGCAAAGTGTCCCATCATAAATCATTGAAAAGAGAGTAGGAATCGAACAATGTGACACACTATGACATATAAATCCTTTCTCTAATAGATCATGAAACCCCATCTCCAAAACTTTCCTTTCAACATATTTCATAATGTAAGAAAGAATAAATACAGACCATGTAGGAGAAAAAACTCAATAAAAAACTCTACCACCCTTAACAGTGGAATACCATATAATTTAGAAGGAAACACTTAGGGAAACATGATGCTCACTTGAGGGAGATCACCACTCAATTATTCCCACTCCAAATTAAATCAAATTGCTGATAATAATTCCCTAAATCAAGATAAAAAGGTATAGCTCTACTCAACCCTGGGCCCTATTATCCTAGAAGGTAATGACACACACAATCAGGTGTTATAATGGAGTCCCATCTAATATTTCAATATATTTTGGATTTATTAACAAAGATCAAATTCATCTCAAAATGGCATCCAAATAATTCTTGTCAAGAAACATAAAATTCCATGTAGCTAAATCTTTGATAAAGAGAACACAAAAACGTACAACGAAGACCCTTCTTAGTTGTAGATCTGAGGAGTGTAGTAATATCCATCACATAAGATAACATCTCTATAGTATGATTTATAATATTCACAATATGATGTTCCATAAATGTGTAAATCTCACCAGTATTAAATAAATAGTCACTAAAGATGATGATAGAGTGATGGTACCTCCAAAATTCACTAGTCCCATAACCCAGAGGTCAGATGATCGAGACCACAATTTAATACTAATTTTCATAAACTATCCTAGATACCATGGTACCCTGATAACCAAGTTGACACTGACATAGGAAAAAGGTAGTTCCCCATTCCCATGTGTTTGTGACTATCACCTAGCATCATACAAGATAAAAGAAGGAATAAAGTTTCCTCAAATAACCCAAAAGATAATGATTTATATCTATATGCTCAAAACCATTCAGGGAGACAGCACCAAAAACCAGATAGATATATAAAAACCTAAATAGTATATAATTAATGTACATAATGAATCCAAAATAATGTGTACATAAAAAAGGTCACATCAATCCAATCCTCAATGAATCAAGAACATCCACCTCCATCATGTGGAATTCCCCTTTACTTTGATCTGGCATGAGAAAATCTAGAAACACTCAAATCTAAAGTTTGGGTGTGTGGTAAAAATACTATTAGGGTATCAAAAAGTATTCTATAATAATATTCAATTTTAATTAACCAAAAAATGCATTCAATTTCAATAATATAGTGCATCATGATACAATTTCATATTTAATACATAAGACTTTTTCATTTCAAAATGATGGAAAACATTTCAAATATGGAATATATAATAATTATATATATATAAACATATAAAAACACAAGGCATGATAAAATTTTCTTCACAAAATTGGTATTTAAAATCAAAATTATTAGAAAAAGAATCATGGATATGTTCACTATGATATGAAAGATTATAGTTATAGGGTCCTCACACATCTCAAATAAGTGATCATGGATAACATGTGTCCAAGTTTCCCTTAGGATCATTCCATATTGGACTCATAGAAATCCCATTGGGGACAACATCTTCTAAACATGGTTTGTAAGTGTTTTCATCATCAATATGTTTCCAAGGAATTAACATTAGAGTATTTTTATCCCAAATAACCATCTAATTACCCCTGATTTTATTTCCCAATCAATCACGTGATAAAGTAAGAATCATTTCATTTCGCATCAATTTTCATTAACAATTCAGTTTCATCTTTACATTTTCAAACTGAAAATTCAAATTTAAAACAAAATCCCGATTTTCCATCATTTCATTTCATTTTCTAGAAAAAAACACTCATAGGTTTTTAAAAATTCAAGTCATTCTATTTTACGAAATATAAATTCACAAATAATTTCAAAATTTCCATCAATTTAAATTCACACCCCAAATTTAACTTACCTTCATATTGGGGAGAGTCCCAAAAAATCAATGACAAATAAATTTTAATCCTAATTCACATAATTTTTTTTATAACACATCTATTGAAATCAATTTCAAGGAAAAAATAACGGTTAAAAAATTGGACATGCTCAAACAAAACAATCTACCGCTAATCAATTAATGAAACAACATTGATTTGGTTTTCCAATAAAGGATGGAGGCACAGATGACATAAGATCTCAGCCTAGAAAGAATATTGAACAAAAATATGTTTGGATCCATAAATACCAATATGATATACTAAAATAAAATGAATAATGAGATAGATATAAGATAAAATACTTACCCAGAGAGACTCGCCATAATCCAAACGATGAAAAATCCCCAAATAGATGATCTGAAGCGATTATAGGACTCCAAAATCACATATTAGGAGTCTCTATGTCAAGAGTAAGGAAACCTAAAGAAATGAAATAAGGATTTTAGATGATCGATATTCTTAAAACTGACACGTGGTATTTTACACTGTGTATGACCACATTACTCACTGTGTAATTTTCACGTCCCCTATACATGAAGAATCCATCATATTTTATTAAAAAACAAATTTTTAATTTTTACATGACATGTGACCATTCATGTTGAACACCCATTTCATGTCATCTTCTTAGATATGATTACTTTTTTTGTAGACCCATTTAATGAAATATAAATGCCTAGTGTACTTCAAAAACTATAGGATTTATGCTTAAAATTACAACATTTCCCTAACATCACCATTATATTAATCCTCCCAATTCCTTCTCGTCATCACCCAACAAATGAAAAACAGGAAACCAAAGTATAAAACATATATGATAGAAAGGTAAAGGGGTGTTACAATATGCATGAAAAGGGTCAAATTATGTGATCAATATATTAATCATATATATATTGGATCATCGAGTTCATTAGACTAATTACAGAAACCAGGAAATGGGTTCATGTATCAAATTTAATTTCTCAGGACACATTTCTTAATATCGACTATGATACCTTTAATTTGGCATGATTAATACCTAATAAATGTATATTACCATATTTATGGGTTTTAAGTATCCATATAATATACATTAATTAAATTTCCAAAAATTAAAAATATACAAAACATAAAATTGGATTTGATCAAAATGTTATTAAAATCATAAGGGTTTCATTTCCAATATTTTTTAAATAAACAATATTTTTAAGGCCAATCCATCAGGTGAATTTTAATAATTTGTCAAAAAGGAATTCATTTCCTTTGTGTATTAATGGGTTTCACTATTTCAACTTGATATTTCATTTTCCCCTAATGAATATTTCACTCAATGTGTTTCATGTATATGAAAATGACATCATCTATTCATTTCAATTTGGAACATCCATTTTTCTATGACCTGATTCATTGGATGCTTTGGAAAACGTTTTTATCAATACATCAATAACGGATCGATGTATTCTATACCTCTTGATCTTCTTAAAAATAAATTTTAAGAAATTTTTAACATTTTCCATATTTTTTATTTTTATCAAAGTATTAAAAGAATCAATTTTTAATGTTTTACATGTAAAAACCACTTTCCACAATATTTGTCACTTTATATGATACTTCGTCATTAATATTTAATAATTTTATAATATAAAAGCTCATTTAACACTATTTATAAAGTACTTGTTTCGAAAATGGTCTCAATATGATCATGGTTTATTCATATTTGAGATGAATGTTTTTTAAATTTTCCAAATAATGGTTTCAATATAAATTTATATTATTTGAAATACAATATGATTGATCATGGATATTCTTCTAATGAATCCATAAAAACATATATGTTTAAAAAACTTTTGTAATTTCCTTCTTAATTAAATGAATGATCTATCACTTTTTTTGTGTCTCTTAACATTCCATTATGTATAGTCTTAACATTCAACATTATAATCTCCTTATGTGAATACCTTATTTTTCATTTTTTTGAAGGTTTTTCACCTATATTATATAAATCTATTAATTTTGGGAAATTATTGACTTAATAGTATACCATTGATGAATATGATATAAATACCATATAATTCATTATCTTTACTGAATTTTATTTACCTAGATAGTTTCATTATATTATTTGATACCAATTTATTTTCCATGGGTTTATCATGTTTTGATTTTTGATGGAATTATTAATGTTTTCCATACATAAATACATATTAAACCAAATTGCCAAAACTATATATTATAAAAAAGGATCACAACCTGAGATAAAGAAGTTGTAAAGAGTTTATCTAGGAATATGTCTTCATGATTGTATATACTCCTAAAAAGGTGAACATGGTGGAGGATTCCCTCGTTAGGATATATTTTTCTACGTTATTTTCCATTATTTTGGAGAATTGAAAAGTTTATAGTTTTCCTTAATGATAAAGGATGGTGCTTCATATCTCTAGATGATGGTTGTAACCACAAAACATTTACATCATGTTAGGGATGATTAGAAATGATATTTTTAATATAAGACTATATATATCAAGATATCCACAGGGAATTCTCATTATTGATATTTTGAAGGTGGTGATAATAATATCTCTTTTTGGGGATAGATGATGGTACCTTTGATGTAGTGGTAGGAGTTAATGTAAGGGTTTCCTGAATCCCCTTTAGTGGTACGTCCCGGTATAGAAAATATTTACCAGTACATCCATCATCAGACTTTGTGGACAAGAATGTAGAAGGGATATGTAGAGTATTACTAATTATTCATCACTCATTAGTAGGAGAAGGCATATCACCATGTTTTAGTTTGTTTAGATCAACCCTAGAGGTTCCAGAGTGTAAGTGACATTATATTTTTGTGGACTCTGTGATGGTCTTACCACGTACGTCCAAGGGACATGATTCCATATGGGTGATTATAGACCAACTAACCAAGTGATTCCAAATTAAATCTATTCAATAGAAGATTTCAGTAGAGATCATGGGACGCCTCTACATACAAGAGATAGTCTGACCCATGTATTTCATTAGATAATCATCTTTGGTCGTGATGCTTGCTTCACATCTCAGTTATAGAGAGGGTTACATGAGGACTTTGAGGCTCATTTATTATTGAGCACAACATTTCATCCCTATAATGATGAAAATTTAGATAAGACCATCAAAATCATGGAGGACATACAATGGGATTTATGGATATTCTTTGGCCATATTTGGGACGATCAACTTCCTTTGGTGGTGTTTTTTACAACAATAGACAGGATTCCAGAAATGGAATTGCACCATATGAGGTTTTTTATGGGTGACCCCTATAGGTCACTACTTTTTTGTACTGATCCAAAAGAATCATAACTCATGGAAATGATGTTTTTTAGAGCTATTATAGAGTTGGTTTAGACCATCCAAGAGCAGATGATGACCACACAGAGTTACCAAAATTATTCTATGGACTAATAATGGAAACATCTAGAGTTCAAGGAGGGAGACCATGTGTTCCTGGGGGTCTCACCATGATTGGGATTGATGAGATTTTTCTCAGTGTAAATTATAATTTTATATTCATTGTTCCCTTCCAAATACTTTGTAGAGTTAGGGAGGTGGTACACTATATAGCTCTACTTACGTAGTTGGATATGGTACATGGTATCTTCCACGTGTCACAACTAAGGTGGTATGTGCATGACCCATCACATGTTATCAAATTGGACAAGCTAGACTTACAGGATGTATCTAACAATGATGAGTACCATATAAAGATCAAGGATCAGTTGGATAGAATCATTTATGGGGATTGATTCCCATTGTGTTTGTTCAGTGGTAGAACCAAAATATTCAAGAGGGAACCCGGGAGTGGGAGACCAAATGTGGGCCTAGTACCCTCATTTTCTTGAGTAATTTAATTTATTTTTTTGGGATGAAAATACCTATGGTGGTGATAATATAATGATATTTATTATATATATATATATTGAAAATTATATGGATTATTTTCAAGGCTTGGAACAGATACAACGTGTGATTATGGGGCCTGATTTTCTCAAAATAAAAGTTTCAAATATATTAAAAATATTAAATACATGAGAACATATTTTTCAAAAAAAAAGTGTAATAACACCAGAATGGGGGAATGGATCAAAAATCAAACATAAATATTGATTGTAGAATGTGATTTTTACTCTATGATTTACAAAATCATTTTCAGTGCGGGCTGTTGGTGAAAAATTCATTGTGAAGATAAAAAAATAAAAAAAAATAAAATAAAAAATTATTATTTTTAATTATTTGGAAATAGAAACTTGTTTACCATATAAGTATGTGGTTATAGGTTGTTGAATAGGGTTGTCCACTAATCCAAAGACAACTAATGACTATTAGAGGATATATTTCCTATCAAATGAAAATAGAAAAAAAACCTGATATTGGATCATTGCACTGAAGATGTTCATGGAACTCCTAAATGATGAATACACAACTATTCCCCATCAAAAATCAATCTAATGTTCTTGTCTGTTGATAAATTTTATGTTTTCCATCCCAGTCATTAATCCTAGATGAATGAAGATCAATTCCATAGACTGAATTGATAAGTTCATCATCAATTGAATTAAATTGTTGGAATTTTTATCTGTTTATTGTGATTTATTCATCTTAATTAAATTTATTCTATGAATAAAAATTGATTCCAAAAGATCAAATACAAGGTTTATTTCTCATATTTTATGGATTTTGAATTTCTCTCATATTTTTTATTCTATCTCTGTTGGTATTTCCTTCGGGTAATAATTTGAAAATACCTGATTTCTAATAATTGTGAACTATTCTATGACGCAACAGTTTGAAACTATGTGTATGAATCGTGATAGAAGTTTTGTGTTGATAATTGACTAAGAAAATTTATGGATCATTGGATAAGGAGACCAAATCATGTGCTATTTGTTTCTTCAAAGTGATTTAAGATACATTTATAGATGATGTGAGTGAATGATTCTCGAGATAATTCAAAGACTGGATATATAATCTCAGGTGACATGAATCTTAGTCAACCATAGATCCATAGATTCTAGTGATAGAGGTTGTTCCATCAATGTGGCACTTGATGCATAATAGAACAAGGAATTTTAGAAAATCTATAGCAACATGACATTTCTTTTGAGATTACAAAATGTATGTGGCCCTCTTAGTGGAAGCTAGGGTTTAAAAATGAAGTTAAATATCTCATGTCTCATGAACACTATCATATGGAATGATGCTCCTATATGATGGATTATTATATACTTCATAAATTAAATGGCCCCATGGAAAAGTACAAGGATAGAGGCACGATGTGTACTCAGATAAAGATAGGGATAGGTGTACACGTAGATGACCACCGTTACATGGGATGCTACTCTGGCAGTAACATTTACACAAACATAGCTATCAGCACCTATTAATGTTAAAGGTGATCTATACAAATCATGTATACATCAAAAACACTATTTATTCTAATATTTTACATGTCATGTGTGGATTTAAAATATAGGCAGACTAAGGGATTGTTGGGCATACCGTGTACCATTACGAATCGTCTTGTACCACCTTCAAGATTGTTTATAGCTCTTTGTTTCTGTATTTTGGATGAATCATAATTGAGTATGTTTCATTTTCCATTTACCTTGTGGTTACAATGTATAATTATAATCAAATCACATGATTAATATTACCTCTAGAGAGAGAGTCTTAGATAGTGTGGTGGTGCCCCTACATGAGACTAGATTGTGATCCTTTATCCTCTTTTCCCCATAGTTGTGGGTTATGGAATAGATGTGATCTCCCTTAGAAGGAATTTAATCCACTATCTAGAATATTTTATCAGTAATTATAGTGGTATAATTGGAATAAAATCCCATACATAGAATGTTTACCTAGATTGGGTTTGTGGTATCCCCTACTAGGTCTTGGCATGACCCCCAATCTATATAGCAATGTCTTCTTAGACAAGTGGGAATTCTTTAGTGGGGACCAATGATCTAAACTGATTAATTAATTGCCTCCAGTGATTCCACGACTCATGGAGTGGACTATCCTAGAATAAGTGTTGGTTAAAGAAGAATTCTATGGCTGGTTATTGGTTATGGCTTCCTAGTGGCGTGGTGTCATTCTTCAGTATATCTGGGTATTTATTTTATTCATTTATTTCTATATATATTTTTATATGACTATACACGGTGATTCTTTTTTTTTTATTTTTAGGGTGTCAAAATGGGTATTATTATACTCACCCATATGTGGGATTTTCTAGCACATGTCATGCCATATGCAAATGATGGATCGTTTGATGGTGTACTTGGTGGAAAGGGATTGGGTGGAGCATTGGTGGTTCTTCGAATATAAATGTAGTTAATTGGATCCAACATTTGACTTTATTAGATGACCTTGGAGTAGGTTGGACTCTTTATAGTATTTGGTTGGGCATATATTTGGACTATTTTCTCATTTTTGTTCTTTACTGTCATACTCTGTTGTGGGTTTAGATGTATGAATTCATTTATTTTAGTTTTATCAAATTTTATAATTATGTGGACTAGGATATGTGTTATTGTGTACATATAAATTAGGATAATTCCTTAAATTTGTGGGGTATTTCTACTCAATATTGGACACTAGACCCTGATTTATTGGAGGCAGTCTTGGGGATGTCATTGATTAAACCCATGTGGGTAAGGTCATGATATCCTAACTCACCTTATTTTAATTCTATACAAGTAAAATATTTTCTCTTATGATAATAACTTTTACCAAATTTAT
Organism: Viscum album; assembly: GCA_963277665.1. Lineage (NCBI taxonomy): Eukaryota > Viridiplantae > Streptophyta > Magnoliopsida > Santalales > Viscaceae > Viscum > Viscum album. The sequence continues at coordinate 251,883,104 of OY728139.1, forward strand.
TCTCAACCTTTGAAAATTCTATTCCTCAATTTCATATATATTTATTTCATCATAAATATAGTCATAATTTTTATCTCATTTGTGTATAAAACTAAATATATTTTGTATTTCTTTATCTAGTATTCTACAATTCTCTATCTAGTATTCAAAAAGATATAGTGGCATATTACATAAAAACATCTATTAATGGTACCCCATTAAGGGGTATCTTAATAATTTTGAGATTGCAACAATTGACCACATTATAAAGTTGTTTGATACATTTTTCATTACCTTTTTCATAATATTAGCATCCATAAAAGATAACAACCACAACACTTTCAGAAAATTTTACTTGTTTCAAACTATTGATTTTTCTCAGTCACATAGTTTCAAAAAAATTAATTTAAATAAATATAGTATTATTGTTAAAGAAAATCTTATGTGAAGTCATACTTTAATTTGACCAAAGAATACTTAGAATATTAAATGTATAGAACTATTAAAATAACACCTATTTAGATAAACATTCATCTTTCTAAATCACACAACATTATTATCCCAATTTCAATAATGGTTCTGTTCATTATCATAAAAATTCCATTTTTGAGGCATATAGGCTGTATTTAATGAATTATTAATCCTGTAATTTTCAAGATAAAATACAAATTAATTTATAGTGTACTTCTTCCAAATATAAATTCTCAATTTTGTTTATGTAAATACCATGTTCTCAATAAAATTCTATTCTATAAATTGTGAATATATCAATTTAAAATTAATTTTGAATCTTAAATAGAACCCTTTCCATTATATTATAATTATATGTTAAATTATAAAATATAATCCTCCTCTTCTATTTTATATTATTATTGTTCCATACAAATTTGATTGAACAAATTCGTTTAGACATTTTGTTGTGTTTTAACTATTATATTATTTACATTAAAAATCTCTCAATTTTTATAGGTTATGAATAAATAATATTTATACTTACTTATATGAGATAGCTATCACTAAAATTTTCATTATAAATTTTATTCAGTTTAGGATGATCGATGTGGTTAGGTTTTCTTGGCCATAGGTTGTTTTATTCTATAGCACTGAGAAGGAATGAATTACTGGGGTCATTAATTTGTGACAAAATCAAACATGTTTTTTATTTGATGGTGATGATCATTACACTATAAAATCACTGAATAAAACAAAATATATTATTAAATATAAATTAATTTCCCTCATTTAATAGCTTATTAAAATTTAAAATAGTGTTCTAAGATGCATCCAAATATAAAAAATCATATAAATTTATCTTGTTGGGATTAATAAAAATAGAGAAAATTTTTATTATATTTAATGAGAAATATTTTCCAAATTACACTACCTCACCATTATGTTCTTCAATTTTTTTCAAGGTCATGGTTCCTCCTATCACAAGTGATGAGTAGTCACTACTATGAATAAAATTTATATTCATATTTTATGATTTCAAGTACACCTCTAAATCATATAATTGTATAGCCTCTATTATCTATTTTATATTAAAAAAATTTATAAATTTTTAGTTTTTTACATTGAATCATGGTCAAACACTTCTATTCCTGTTGACCATTCTAGTCACACCTTCCACAAAACTCTTCAATTCATTCAATGATTTTTTATAAATGAATCATATTTGAATTCCAATTTTCTATTTGTATTATTATATGTCATTTTATTCTTTAATACAAGTATCTCCCCATATCCTCAAACAATAATTGATTCTAAGAAAGAAACATGTTTTACTATAAAAAACAAAAAAATTGTAACATATTTGTTTTTTCAATGTAAAGACTTGAAATATTTCTTGAAATATTTTCAAATCTAGGAACTAAGAAAATGTAGGAATATGAGTCCTAAGAAGCCTATATTGATATTGTAAAAATGATAAATATATTAACATCACACTAATATATTTTCCTTGATAAAGTGTACAAAGATTAAAATGTAAGATTAAATCAGGAACTTAAGGATTTTTTTGACTTCATAGTGTTGGTGATACTCTAGTAACAATATAATGCTTATGTGATTCATATGTTTGACTATGGATTCATCATCGGTGGAACAAAATTAAATCAAAAAATTATTTATTTAATGGTTTAATTATATCCAAAAACATAAGCATAATATATAAATATGCAATTATGGACAATTCAGAGGGATTTCCACATAACCCTAAGAATTGATAGAGAGTGTTAAAAGATACCATTATTGTATGAAAATATAATAGATGATCAGATTGATACCACATTGATCAAATATTCCAATAGATTTCATGGATGTCACTAATTGCTAAGATGAAAAATGTTCTTTTTCAATGAATGATCAGAACATGTGGTTGGATTTTTGAATTATTTAGATTTATTCTATTTTGATATCCTATGTTGAATGTGGATAAATTAAACTAGTAATTTTTGATTCACACATCCAAGAATAATTTATTTTACCATTTATTTATTTTTGATTATCACATGGTTCTTCATTCATTATTATAACCAAAAAAGTTAAGGTCATCCCAATCACAGCTGAGGTTTGGTACCCATTTTCTAGTTTATGGTTTCTCCCCATTTTCATCACACGTGCATCATAGGATTTTTTTGTCCCACAGTTTGATGAATACATGATATTCGATCATTTCATGATTGTTCATAAGAAAAACATATCAATATCACCAGTGTGGTACATAAAATTTGATGTGATCAACGTACGGTGGTGCCAGAGGATGATCATAGCTCAATATGATCAGCTGGTAGTTTTCCATTCTTCCATGTTTGATGTGTGAAAATTGTGAGAGGAAATGGTATTCCATTTAGGAGAAGTTTTAATCTTGAATTATAGACAATGCAGTGGTGTGTCTTTGATTGATAAGTTCCACAATCTATCAGTGATATCATTGGTAGTTCCAGAGGCAGTGGAAGCTTGAGTGTATGAGTGAAGGAGGAATGAGTTCATGGAAATATTTTGGTACATGGAATGTAAAAGAGAGATACATTCCATGTGGGTCCCTTTATATAGGGCTAGTTTTTCCATGGAATTTCAAATATCAGACACATTATGACATGTTTGACATGGTATTTGACCCTTCCCATGTTTCTTTGAATGTGTCATATAGGATAAATTGGCACATACATTTCCATGTACATGTGTGTGTACAAGGGAATAACATGATACATGGACATGACTAAGTACTTGGGCACGACTAATGGTACATGAGAAAGGCCAGATGTACAAGGGCATGTTATATATTTACGGTAATGGGATGGGGATCATGGGTATACCTTGGATAGAAAATACATTCCATGTACTACTAGTATACACAATGTACATTCCCTAGGGATGTATAATTCCACAATTCTTTGTAGTGTGGACTAGTTTCCTCAATTGAATATTTTCTCAAACCACCTCAATAGGGTTCAATGGAACATTACCTTTGGAGTATAGAATTTTGATCCCATCTAAGGATTTATTCATGAAAAGAGTTACCAAAATACTTATTTTAGATACAGAGTGGGATAAATTTTCATATTGTACCAAAAGGTGGGTTTCCAAAATCAGTGTGACCAATATACACGGGTGACAATCCCCAAATTTTCTTGTTATTATAGATAGAATTATCACTATAAACAATAGCCCTAGGTTTGGACCCACATATGTATTTCAATTTTCTCTTACTTATAGTGTGTATATTCTCATGGAATGACCAGACAAGTATGACATCCTAAATGGATGCCATCAGGGAAAACAGACTCACAGAGTGACTTATCTATATGAGTGTTAGTGTGAACACTCCAGCAGGATAATATGTTTGTAATTAATTTGTGAAATTTCCTTGAGAATTGGAATCAATAATGAATATATCTAGATATTTTTTTATATGTATCATGTTATTAAAAACTTATAACATTGATGAGATGATTGTTATCTCAATAAATTATTCTTGGTGATTTCATGGTGTCTTGTTGGGTATTGTTATAGTCACCCCTACATGAGATATTCCCAAAAATTTCATGTACTATGAAGGATATATGCCATTTTATATAGATATTGGTGTAACAAGAGTATATAGAGAGTATATATGGAAATACATGTGTATGTGTTTATGGGGTTCTATATTTGATAGTAGACCCTTCATTCTTAGCATTTTAGACTATTTTTTAGTTTTGGTTGGGCTTGTATTTGGCGCCTTTATCACCTTTAGTAATTTTTTCATTCTCTCACTATGGTATAGATGTTATTCATGTATCAGTATCCACATTTTTATATTACATTTCACCATTGTATGGAATTTTATATTTGTGATTTTCTATAGGTACATTTGGGTAGTGTCACCCATGTTGGTTATATGACTTATCAACAATGGAAACAAACCCATATCCAATTGTAGGGGGGATTGTGATAGCCACACTTGTCTCAGATCTTGGTAGACTAGCCCCCATGGGTTGGTCATGATAGATTAGTATTATAGAGTTGTTCTGTATTAGGACCATGGCATGGAGTCTTGTATAGTTGTGAGATTGATTTGGTTTTTATTGCAACAATTTTATATTTTTTGGTATAGATTTCTATCCATAGACTCTAGTATTGATATCACAAGTAATATGTCAATTCACTAGGAAATTGGATAACTTATTGTTAACTCAATTATGTATGAAATTGTTATATGGAATATCTGGGTACACATGTCATATAAAAATTGTGTTTGGACACATTTTCATTCTTATGTCACCTCCAAAAATATTCTCATTAACCATGGTAAATATGGATTATTAAAATATTCCTCTTGATGATTTCCATCTGAGATTCAGAAGTATTATTGTGAGGAAAATCACATTACTGTTGAGGTTTTTACAAATAGACATATTTTAGAGGTTATACCTCTATGTGTTTTACCAAAAATACATTCTTTTTTCTAGAGGTATATTGAACAACTAGTACCAATGTAGGAGGCATGTAGGTGGGGTGAAATTATGGAGTCTCAAAATTAGTTACTATTTCTAACACTTTCTGTTGGGGTGTCTCCCAAAAGAGTTTATGTGTCCTTCTCTGACTGTGCATTATACTCCAAATTTTCATTTTCTAAAGGCGGAGAACATTTATCACATATTCAACGATGTCTATTCCTTGATCAAAAAGGAATTATGAGATGTTATTCCCTCTATCATTGGAATCATCCTCAGAATTTTCCACCTAGTCTGGGTCTCCCCTATAAATTAAGACATTGTTCATGAAACTCATTCCTAGTTTCATATATTTGTGGATGATGGTAAATTATGCTGCTTATATATAGAAATTAAAAGGGGTCTTGATAGGACATCAACCATCGGTTTGGGGATAATCAAGTTGGGCATCAGTGGCCTGTCTAGACGCTGAATCATTGGTCACATATATTCTTCCTCAAAAAAGGTATTCTCAAGGGTGTGGATAATTGGGGAATACAAATATGATTATGGGGTGTCTTATGTTATATTCATTTATTAAAATGTTTTCATATGGAATCCCATGTTTATAATGGTGTAGGTTGTGTGTTTAACAACTCATGTATACAAAGTACAGTGAATTTGACATCTTACGGATATAAAATGGACTAATAAAAACACTTTTGAAGAAGATTTATATATATTAACATCCATTGGATGGGGCACATAGAAGGTTTACTATATGGATGGATCATAACTCCCAATGAGGACACACCCTAGGAGGTATGTCCCATAAATGGAAGGTTTCACATTATGAAGAGGTAAATCACCTAGGAGTAAGGGAAATGAATATTTACCAGGTGGATGGATCAGAACTCCCAATGTGGATAGACCCTAGATAGGGTCACTCATTTTTATAATATTTCACACCATGAAGGCCTATCTAGTAACCACATAGGTTTGATCAAAGTGGTGTACCCCAATGAGTGCCAAGGTTTACCATTTGCTGGGATTGAGCCTCATGGAAGCTTCCTACGTACCCCATTTAAGATAATTGGATAAAAAACCATGTAGTATGATAGGGATAATGTGGGGATTAAACAATGAGACTACCCTTCACAAGAGGTTCACTTTTGGTTGGATGATGGGTGGTATAGGGATTAAACACTATAATTTCCATGGTTCTGTTAGCAATAGTCATGAAAACGATGGGAATTATGCACTGGGATGACCTAGGTGAATGACCTGATCTCACAAGGAAATAGGTGAGGCGATGAAGCATGTTATCTAGTATTACACATAAGAGATACCCATATGAATGGAGTAATCCAACTAGGATATGGCATCCTGGGTAAGAAACATGATGTATGTGAATGAGTTGGTAGAAATGGGTGAAATGGAAGGGGTGTTGATGGTTCTGGGTGTGATCCTAAATAAAGATTCCAACATACCCTATTTGTAAGAAATTTATCAAAGCCCACATATTTTTTTCCCGTGCAGTTTAACGTTGTAAGGTATGTATGATGATGAGTATACATGAATATGGCAGTCTCAGGAGTGAACATCGGGGATGATTCCAACATATCCCAAAATGCTGGTAATACAAGTTCACATATTATGATAGGGTAATTTGTTCTTACACCTGAAGAAGTGGCTAATTCTTGTGGTGTGGGATTATGCATTGAAGCATCCCCTGTGGACCCGAAAGATATGTGACCTCTAGGTGGGGAATTTCCCTCATAAGATATAGTTTCTCAAGGGAAATACCATGATTGGAATGGATGATGAGGGATGCTGAGATCTAACATTTAAAACCATATGAACATGGAACCAATAATTACCAATGGTCAGTATTTAACCTAATATAGGCTTCTTACGTACCCAGTATAGAACACATGAATCAAACCCCACATAATTTGGATGTTCAGGGATTACGCATAGATAACGTACTGTAGAGTTGGAATCTATGGAATACTCAAATATTGATTCCTAGAATAAGGTTTTAAAAGTCACTACTAACCTCTATTCTCACTTGAGTAATGTTGGGTGTGATAAGTAATGGGTCGCAATAGACCATATAGTCATGTCGCAAATGATGCATCAGAATGGAATGGTGTGGGGATTATGTGTAGAAGAGACACATGGAGAAAAATATCAAAGGGAGATAGATGGAGAATTGAGAGTCCTCAATGACCATCCCCCTTCTCTTATTTATGACTATAAGTGGAAAGGAGGAAAAATAATTCCACCTCTTATAAGAAACACAATTGGATTACACCATGAAGGCATCCCTTCCCAACGTGGAAAATATTGTTCCACATGAATGGGATCTAGTTAAATATAAATAAAAACTCACTAATATGGATATGAGTGGACATGGATGATTACCAAGGTGGAACACCCCGTGGGTATAGAATAGGGTGAGGCTACAATTTAATTTCATGTGCTGAGGATGATGGCAATTAGAAGATAAATGTCATGCTGCTCAGATGTGGGGGGATTTCTTCTCAACCCATGGACTTACATAACTAATACACACCCAGACATGGGGAAGGAATGGATCCAACAATGTTTTAATAGTGTGGGGTAGAGGAGTGGGAAGTCATGGGGCCCATGTTAGTAAGGATATGCTTAAAATCCAAATCCATTATCGTACTTATTATAATAAAGAAATAGGTAAGAAATCATAACATGGAAAACTACACAAGGGACCATGTAGTAACTACGTACATGCCATTAGGGTCACATAGAATAAGGTATTTTCAAGTAAGGGGCCTTATTGAGAGGTTCTTATCAAAGCTTTGGTGCTTCACGAAGGTCAGTGGTTTTTGAGAATAAAGTAGTTTCGCATAGCTGGGTGATCTTACCTTGGCATGAAGTCATGATGCAAGAGAAGTGTGATTCAAGAACGATTAATGCTATAAGAATCCTCAAGTACCCAAGAGGGATATCCTCCTCCGTTAAGGGAGTAGGCCTTCTAAAAGGGGGTCCCTACCACTGGCAGGGGTAAATAATAACAAGGAAAAGTGGTCATCATGATACAACTGTACATTGGGTGATTCATTTCTCTCTCGAGTATTAAATTCCTGGGAGTGGGGGGGAGGTATTTTAGAAATGTGACATTAGAAGGTTAAATTTCAGGTATTAATTATTTTTATGGGTTTAGAGAAATACATTTATATGTGAATGGGTTTCACACTTCTCAGAGATGCACTGCAAAGTAAACATGATCTCTACGAAGAGGTGAGAAGCTGTCAAGATCATGGAGCCATTTTCTATATAACTTATAATGTTAGTGGGGTCATCATATTCATATGGGTTTCATAAAATTTCCTCGTAATGTGGGTGGGTCTTGTTTGACTCTTTTAAGGTTTCGTTAATTCATTGTGATTTTCAGGGTCTATGGTATGCATGAAATAACATTGGGAGGTAGACCCCTTCAATGGTTTTTTCTAGTTGAGGTACGATATCATCTCCACCGACTGTTTCCATCCTCAACTTATCATAGAGAACATATTTTTGTGAAAAAATTCCCCCACCCTTATAATGTTAACTGATGGAAAAAGGAGGGTCAGATTCAAAGGGAAAATCATCAAATATTGGATGATCGTAAAGCAGCCTCATGGTGGGAGGAATGTCATAATTGTTGAGTGTGGAATCAATGAATCTCAGTGGAAAAAATGGATTCCATGATGTCTTGTCATCTTTTGCCTATAAATATGGTGTTTGTGCCCCATTTTCTATTATTGATCACTATAAATGATTGTGACTGAGCTCTCTTTTCATGAAGCCTTTCACCCAATGAATGTACCTCTGCGAACTGGGTTCTTGGTCTATTTCTCCATGAATGGTATCAAGAGAACTAGGGAATCAAGATCTATTGTTTTTCATGAACCACACTTAGTATAATTTGTTTTAATGATCTAGTTCTCCACGAATTTTTTTCGCAAAATAGATTCATGAATTGGCATAGAAATTTGACTAAGTAAAAAATATGATGGCCACCCAAGAATATTCTCAGGAGGTTTTTCAAGATTATTCCTAAAGGGATGATATGAAGAAACATACCACAATCAGGAAGTATGAATGGATGCATTCATATCACAAATTTATACCGAAGCTACTGTTAGTAGTGCATAAGGAATACCCCCTATGTAAGATTTTTTTGAAGGGTTCTCTCCGATGTATAATGAGTTCATACTCAAGGAAATATGGGATGAAGCAACTTACTAAATTTGATGTACAATAGAGAAATACTAATGGAACAAGTCCACCAATGTCCATACATGGAAGAATCATTCACCTATCATAGGACACTATCTCTATAACTATCTCAAAAACATTTATGGTAGACCATTGGAGCCATAGAAATCATTACCAGAATACTATAAAATCACCAAGGAGGTATTTGGGATCCCATGAAAATGATATACTATTGATTAAGACCCATGTTGGGGTGGAAAATTCACTGAGTTATGGGCCATGTCCCACTAGATGTTCTCATATTGTGTACAGTTCTAAGCCGAGTTGAGGTGAGTGGTCCGATATAAAGAAGTATGGATCTCCCAATTACACATTTATCAGACGAATGATATTATGAAGTATATGCTATGTAGATAGTCCTCGAGGACCATGAATTTCCATCTTCATCACGAGGAGGTAGAAATTAGTGTCTGGTACGTCTACCATAATTATGGTATTCCTATTATGGGGGTGATGTACGATGAATTCATCCCCGCAAATAAAATTCATGGGTGTTTTCAAGGGAGATGCCACATCTGGAGAAGACATTTCTAGAACTTGTATCAGGTGTAGGTAATGATAACCATACGATATGAGACATCCACATTAAGTAGTGGTTTAGTCATTTCCTAATCTTTCCTTTCGAGAGGCCTACTAAGGTGGAGGAGGCACCAATGAAACTTCCCACGAGGCCACGTTCCTTCCTGAGAGTGGCTCAACAAGGGATATGAGGTTCTTATTAGTTGACCATGGATGATGGACAATGGATGTTGTGGGGTTAAATCATCAACATGATGTATCAACTAATATATAGGTTGTCCAGGTTCATGTTGGTTCTCATTTTTAGTTGTATGCTGGAGGTGAGAGATGCACATAGGGGTGTATGACCGATCTTGTTCATCATTGAGGAAATTTTGGGAATGGGGTAGCAAATCATCCTCAGTGTTCCGATGATAGATAAGTTATATAAGGTTCCTTGGCATGTTAGTGAGTGGAATAAGCTGTTGTGAAAGTTTATACCATTTCACTTGCTACATGGATGGGTGATATTTCACATGAGGGGTTATGAATACTTGTATCCCATATTACCTCCTTAGATGAATTTTCATCTTGAAATTCTAAACATTGTAGGATGTTTCCCATTCATGCTAAACTTTATGATGGTGCCAAGGAAAATCTGGAGGGTATACCAATTCATCTTCCTTCTGTTTCATTTGATAATAGGATTGTTAACTGATGATGACATGAGAGTTAAAGAGAAGTATTCATATCTCTTGTCCATTCAAGGTGGAATACTGGTGGTGTGGGTGTACTATAATCCAATTTATGAACCGTACACTCCACAAAGGTTTGTGAGGTAGTTCAGTTGTTTAAAAGGGCTAAAACTGAAGTTGTACCTAGGGATATTTCATGAAGATCACTCATGTGTAATGAGGAAGCTCTAGATCATGTTTATTTTAGAAGGTTGAATGATTCATAATGAGGAACCAACATCCATCACCGCCTATGGGAAAGTCGAAGTGTATGAAATTTGATTGGATGTATCCTACATAGTATAAAAGATGAAACAAAAGACCATCAATATCCAATGATGGAGTAGCCCTTCTGCCTCATGGCCAGGGTTGAATGGTGATGAGAGTACTTTTTTGTGGGTGGGTTGATGCACATCATGGTGGTGGTGATACATAAGTAGATCCAAAAGTTCCATGTCATGCACTAGCTGAATGTTGATGAAGAACATTATTAGAAATTCTAGTTTTACTAATTGGGGAGACTCTAGATGAAGGGAAACCGTCAATTGGGGTTCGTAGAATCCCTAATTAAGCTCTTAGGATGTGGCTACATTCTGTAGATATATATATGATGATTTTATCTACCATAGGTCTTGGGAATCATTGAAAATAAACATGAAATTCTTCAATCCTCATGAAATGTGGGATCACCTCATTCAGTTTGGGATATATCATCTAGGAATTGGTCATTCAAAAACTGGTTTTCTAGTCTCTCATGAAGTGGGGAAATGGTACCTATCAAAGTAGAATGATCTAGTGTACTCGCAAGGTTTTTTTTTCAGATATTGATGAATCAGGTGAATGAATTACTATGTCTTACCACCTATTCAAAAATTGAAGTAGCTAGTCTGGAAGACACTATTCAATTCCTATATAATCAAGTGAATCATTGGGGGAAGATACTGACCACGGGAGCTCAGTAAATGAAGGTGAGGTTCCAATATTGGAGGAAACAGTGTTGGTAGGATTTATGATACTCTAGAAGTAAGATCTCACCCATTTCCTTGTGTTATTACCTCCCTCATTGTTTTATATATTCCTTAAATAACATCTACTTGTGTAGGATGATCTTGAGAAAAGGACACATACTGACATGGATAAATTCATATTAGTGGGAACATAGAACCATTCCTTAGAGCCCATGCCAATGAAAATAACATTTATAGGGATAATTAGAATTGAGGAAGGTATGGTGGAAACCCTATAATCCCTAGAGACTTATGTCTTATATGAAGGACCATATTGCCTCATTCCAATAGTAACTACCTAGGATAATGAGATTCCATCACTAGACCTATATATGTTTCCTACATCACAAAGTCACACTTACTGTTTATTTGACTAGACTGACTGATATGACCACTGTCTGAATATTCCTTGGAGTAGTGGGTGATCTACTAGTGAGAATAGTTGAAAAACCCATGGACACTTTCCTAGTAAGGTTGCTAGTTCATGTAGAGCCAAGTATCTATGAAAATCAGGAAATGGATTCTGATGAACATTCAGTCTCGATCGTGGGTGGCATCACTAGTAGGTATGATATTGATGTCCTTATTGAGGTGGGATCAGGTGATGAAATCAGACTAGTGATATAAAGCATGTTCTGTATAACATTATTCTAGATGAAGATAACACTGGTGAATTTCTCACCACATTTCCAGAGTATAAACATGATGATTTGGAAGATCTGAATGAGTTTGATTCTGTTGAAGTTGTGGATAGTTGGACTACTTGAGACCAGACAGGGAAGTAGATCTACTGCATCATCAAAAAAAATTCTATAACCAATGTGGATAATCCAGATGGGATCACATAACCACTGGTAACATAATCTGTGTACTAGAGGGGCAGATGCATAAAGTCTGCACATGCTCATTCTGGACTACCATGATGAAATGGAATGGGAATGAAGTCACCATTTGGATGTCATATAGAACAAGGAGAATTAAATCAGCACTCAAAATCATTAGGAGGATGAATAGGTGATCCAAAACCTAGTTTGGCTAATGGATGAGTTCATTTCCTCTTCTACAACCCAATCTAAAACTGTAGCATGATTAAGATTCAAACTAATAGAAGCCCAATAGGGGAGGTGATAGATAGGATGTCAAGTGAATAATCTCTAAAATGGAAATGAACGGTCATAGACCAGGGAGGATATACTTCTTATAGAAGTAAATTAATATGAAAGATATATCAGATGAATAAATTGGTTCATAGAGGCCACACACCAAAGGGAGGTGGAGCTGAATTACACCATTGAAGGGAAGTATCCCAAGGGGATGTGTTTAAAAGAACTAATGAAGTGTTTTTAAGATAATTTTGATAACAAGGGTGTATAAACCCAATAGTTCTTTCATTAATTATTACATCATGATCATATATGGGAAATAACTGATTAAAAAACCCTATGCTCACATGGCCCATTCTGGGAAAGAGAAACAAGGGACGACCACATAATCATTCTTTTTGTACAACAGAATCTGATACTCTAGGTCTGTTATTATTGATTGACCACCAAGGACATTCGTGCTAAAATAGGTTGTGACTATAGAATATTACTCTTGGATTATCCATGTTTATTCTCCCAATGTGGGATACTATATGATAAATATAATACCAAGGGCGTTAAAATCTATCTAAAGAAAGGGGGTGGGAAATGTGAATCCTGATACCCAGATTTCAAAACCAAATGGGGGATGCTTCATGATATAGGATTAGTCCAAAACAAATTTTATTACACAACATATATATTTCTTATCCTAAAGTGGGGAAAACCAATCATGGAATGACCACGAAAAATGTTTGAATAACAAGAACTTCCTTGAAATGTTGTCCAAAGTCATTAGGAACATTGGGCGAGTATTGTAGTTGAGCAAAAGCAGCATTGGACCTGGTCAGTAGGGGGTCCGTTTAGACGTTCAAGTGGAAGTGGATTCATGTAATTTGGAAAAAAATTAAAGGAAATATATTGATGTTATGTTTGAATGGTCTCCAATAATATTGGGGTTACACCACACTGAATTATAACACATTTTTTATGTGTATTGGTATGAACATAGATAAATCCTTCGTCCTAGGAGAGCATCATCTTGGATGGCGAGTGAAATTTAAATATGTGAAAAATGAGGTATATGAACACCATCAAGGTATATGAATTCTCATTTGATGATATGGGTTTTTGAAGGTTCATTTCATGCGAGTAACAAAAAATGGACACATATTATAACATCGTAAGACCATGACTATGCATGGTACCTTTTATGATATTGTGATCAAGTCATGTCTCAGAGTTTAACATCATCTGGCATGGACGTTGCGCATATTTTAGGGTCATAATACCTAGAATTTATAAATTTCTATTCCAAGATTATTTGAGTTTAATGGAGGAAATTAACTTTATGTGAATGAGACAAAATGGTATTTCATACCAAAATATTATCTTGGATTAGACAAGGATGCATCATATGTGATATGATTAGAGGAAAACCTAACATTAGGGGGGTCCATGGAGTCCCATTTCCACATCTCATATCATTGTGGGGATCCTAGTTTATTTTCATAGAGATTTGACTAAGGACCCCTTATATGGATCAATCGTAAAGGTATTCATCATACAAAAGAATTCATACTCCCATAGTAGTTATTTTTGGTGCAGGCAACACGGAATGGTAAAAGGTGGTTTAACTGACATGTGGGAGAACTTATTTAGGGAACCACCATGGATGTTGTCCCTTAATGATATAATGATGTGAAAAGGAGGTAGATCAAGAATTCTAAGCCAAGGGTAAATGGGAGATCACTGAGTAAGGATTAACTATTGAGCATGTTCGAAGAACAAAGTTGACCAACTCACCCATCATGGCTGGAGGATGCATGACCAGAATCAACTTATGACCAAATTTGGAAGAAAGTATTCACAATTTTTTACCAGAAATACATTAGTACATTGACCTAGGATGGAAGGTGAGCTGATGCGGCATGATACAATCACTATTAGGGGGTTTGTCTAGATTTTAAGAATGAAGGAACACACAATCCAGGAAGGAATAAAAGTGTGGAGTGGACATTTAAGAGATTGGAATCTATAGCTATAACAACCCTTACTTTACATACATGGTTAATATTTCAAAATTGAATCATACTTATTACAACATATAACAAAACCATGAAAGGACCGTATAGGTATAGTGTCTTTAGAAACTGGGAAACATAAACAACTGGTCCATAAAGCATCTACTTTGCCTTCCATTTATTTAATCATATCTAGAGTCCCTTTTTGGCATATCCTACTTAATAACCATCTTCCTGACCTGGGGAAATAAAAAATATATAAGGGTGAGCTCAAATGCTCATTAAGGGTAAACAAAAGAAATATCAATCACATAATATACATAAGAACATAACTTTTGGAAATCTTAACCTGCAGAAGAGATCATAATTTCATAATATGGGGTAAATCATAGTAGTGAAATGTAATCCCTATAATCATAACATAAAACATGAAACTTTGTGGCACACACACACAATGATAGAGAATCATTTCTTATTAGTCAAGACTCATTTCCAAGACTATCTTTGTGGAAAAAGTCCATTTCTGAACAGAGTTCACTCCTCGTTTCAGTCCTGTTTCACTGAACCGGTTTAACCTGCCGTTCCAGCCATGTCTATCTCATGAGATATAAAATATTTACCCAATTCATTGGAGGGAGATATAGGTCCTACCCATCTCATAATGATACCATTCTTATGTGTGCCACAAAATCATAAATCATACATCATTACATAACCCATGTAATAAAAATGGGATTCTTAAACATCGTGACATTATAAAACAATTCATATAAGATAAATGAATTTATAAAAATAATTCCATCAAAACATAATCAAATAAATGTAATAATAGGGATAGAAACAGAACCCTATATTATCTTTGATGAAAAATAATTTTGATAAACCACTTGAACTCCATTCTTGAGGAAAATATCCTTTCTACTTCAAAAACATTTTTCCTTTCTTAACATGTCATACAATTTTAAACTAAAAGAATTTGATTAAAAATAGACATTAAAACTTCTAAATTAATATTCTTGGAAATAATGTTTTAAAAATCCATTCATGCCGTATAAGTTAAAAAAATATTCTTCTCGTACTTTTGTTGGAAAAGTGAAAAAGTACATCGTATGAAAAACGACAAAAGATTCCTTTCATATCCTTTACTAAAAACTCACCGAAGGGTAAAATTGGATTTAAACAATTTTAGGTGGATGGAAACAATATTACATATTGAGGGAACATGGATGTGGATGATAAGATACACCCCAGTAAACACCAAAGTATAAACAATCTCGGATAAAAATGAGATTGTGATATTTCCCTTACCTTAGGTCCAATTTGCTTCGTAAGTGTCCGAACCTCCTGTATAATAATTTAAATAATGTTATTGACTTATTCCAGAATCATACGTATTTTTATGATATCATATATGGTCATATTCTTAGCTTCTTATTAGTAATATTTCATTACTACTTGTTATTAGGGTGTTTATTACTTTTTGTTCTTATGCGTGTTTTGTCGAATAAATTCTTAATTTTATTTTTAGGTTATAGATAACTCATTTAAAGAATTTTATTAGTGTAATATATATCATATTCATTCATTCAATTAATTTATATAATCATTATGCAATGAAGATCATGTAGAACGAGTCACATCACATCGTGGAGACGGTATTCCGTACGTACGCACGAGCGATGATATCGTTCCCATGATCATGGAATTGTATTGGAGTGTATGTATATTATTTCAGAATAAATATCACTTTACAATAATAATATATATTCATTATTACACCATTATACCCATCCAAGTAAGGTGGTGGTGGAAAATAGTTTACACCACGGCGTGGAGACGGTATTCCGTACGTACGCACGCGCGGTGATTTCGTTTTCCGTAGAATAGATAGATGGTGAAATAGGGTTGTTTCATACTTATAATAACATATAAGTATATTAGTGATACTGATGTTATTACTTCATAATGAAACAACTAAATAAGAAGAAGTGGAAGAAGAAATAAAGTTGAAAGAATCTGTAACGGACATTACCTCTTCTTTAAAGCGCTTGTTTGATACCTCCTTTTAGGGCACTAAAATTGGTCTTTGAAAAATACCAGGACCTCTAGGATGTCTCTAGGGAAGTGGAGAGGATAAAGTATCAGGGGTTGGACTATATTGAAAGCTCAAAGTGGTGTGAGGAAGAGGGGGAGGAGGTTCCCTTTTATAAGGGAGGAGAGGGGCTCCTTTGGAAAAACTAAAAATATTATTTTTTTATAAAGCCAAATTCTGTTTTAAATAGCTTCAAATTGATTTATTTTAAAGATAAAGTGGGGATGGGTCTAAATACTCTCATACAATAGAATTTATACAAGTTTAAATTCCTATTTTAACCTTATCATTTATATTTAACTTTAAGTTAGATAATTTTACTTTTACCGTGTCTTTTTGTGTTCTTACACTATAAGGTTAATAAACTTAGTATAACGAGCTAAAAGAACCCCAAGTTGTTTATTATCAATATATATATCCTTATCTAAGTCATTTTGCCGAACCTTAGATATTTAGGAATAAAATAATAATTAATAATATAATATTTGTTTTAAAAACTATTTTATGTCAATTTTGACACTATTTAGTAATTGATTTTTGCGAAAATTATAACAGAATGATTAGTTCGAAAAAAGTTAATTAAATCAATATTAAAATTTAATATTAACCTATAAAATTAGTGGAATTTATAAAAAGTCTCAAATTACATATATTTGGGTATTTATAACATCAATTATGTCAATATTTCATTAATAAGATAATTACTGCATCATCTTTGTGTCATAAATAAATTAAATTATTTAATGTCTAAAAATTAAAAATAAAATACCAGTATGTAGGAAATATTTTCAGATTTCTAATGAATATTTATAGTCGAATTTATCTTATGTATAAACCTATATGAAAAATTATGTAGTTATTAATCTTTTATTTTAACTATATTAACCCTTCTTTAAATAAATTAATATTAAATGTCCTAATCTAATCCAAGTGGGCCTAAATGGTCATATGTTATTACTAAGGTTGTTTTTGGTCAAATTACACTTATCCAATATAATTAAGACATGTGTTAGGGTAATAATAATATCATTTTTATCCTTAATTACCGTATTTACTTTTAACCGCGGTAAAAAAAAGTAAAAAGTTACTATTCACCAAAAAATATTTTCATCTCATTGAACCACATTTTACTTACTGACATCAACCGTGTCTCTTGGAGTTTTGAAATTCCACTCACAGAAGCGGTAAATTTAAGTTTTATGTAAATTTGCAAATTCTCTTAGGAGGTGGGTAAAAGACGGTGAAAAGTTCAATAAATTTTTTATATATCTAAAATTATTATAAAATGACTCCAATGAATTGCATTGAACTTATATAGGTTTTATGTATCAATTTTTCCTGAAAATAAATTTAATTAAAATAAATAATTATTTAAATAAAAAGTCCGTTTTTAAATAGTAACCCAGTGTTTTCACTATTCATCAAAAATTGAAAGTTTTCAGAAAAATACCAAAATTTCACCCTAGGATAATTTCGATATTTAGAATCCAAAAATGAAGTCCATTTTGAAAAATAAAATTCATAAAATTTCAAAAAGTGGTTATTACTAATCATAACTGCTAGTTTTAATAATATTTTAATAGCATATCGTTGTTTAGTGAAACTCGGTATTGCGTACGACGCAAGCTATCGAGGAAGGTCGCGATTGCGTGTAAAGAAATCCAAGAAAGTGTTGTGCATAGTGAAATATTCCTTTGATGATTTATATAATATAAAAAAAAACTATTTCTCATAAAAGTATCGGGAGTTACATTCTACCCCCCTTAAAATGAATTTCGCCCTCGAAATTCGTCACTTTGTAACAAACAGATGAGGATACCTCTCCCTCATCATATCCTCAAGCTCCAATGTAGCTTCTTCTAATTGGTGGTTCCTCCATAAAACTTTCACCAAGTGAGTGGTCTTGTTTTTTAAGACTTTTTCGCTACGATCCAGAATCTCTATCGGCTGTTCTTCATAAGAAATATCTTGCTCCAGCGGTGTAACTTCTGAGCTGAGAACATGTGAAGGATCAGGTATGTACTTTCTTAGGAGAGATACATGGAACACATCGTGAACTTGAGAGAGATTCAGTGGAAGCGCCAATCGGTAAGCTACCTTCCCAACACGATCCATTATTTCTAAAGGACCGATATATCTAGGTCTCAACTTCCCCTTCTTTCCAAATCTCATGACCCTCTTGGAGAGAGATATTTGTAAGAACGCTTTATCACCCACTTCAAACTCTTGGTCTTTTCTTCAATTGATGGCATAA
The DNA here is from genome assembly GCA_963277665.1 of Viscum album. Classification (NCBI taxonomy): domain Eukaryota; kingdom Viridiplantae; phylum Streptophyta; class Magnoliopsida; order Santalales; family Viscaceae; genus Viscum; species Viscum album. The sequence continues at coordinate 251,901,992 of OY728139.1, forward strand.
CTTTTCGGTCGACTCTGAGCTGCTATTATGTGTTGTTGAATAGATCAGACCTTTTCTTCCATCACATCAACAATATCAGGTCCTAATAGCTTTCTTTCCCTAACTTCATCCCAACAAGTTGGAGTCCTGCATTTCTTTTCATAGAGAGCTTCATAAGGATCCATCTGAATACGGTAGTGAAAGCTATTATTATAAGAAAATTCCACCAAATGTAGGTGTTGATCCCAACCACCTTTGAAATACATAGAGCAAGCTCTCAACATATCTTCTAGAGTTTGAATTGTTCTCTCAGACTGACCGTCTGTCTGAGGATGATAAGTAGTGCTGAAACTCAACTCTGTATCCAGAGTGTGCTGAAGACTTATCCAGAACATTGAGGTAAACCTCATATCCCGATCAGATATAATAGAAAGTGGTACTCCATGAAATATTACCACTTCCTTTACATATATCCTGGAAAGCTGATCCAGAGAGAAATCCTCTCTAATAGCAATGAAGTGTGCAGACTTTGTAAGATGTTCAAATATGACCCAGATAGCATTATTTCCTTTGGATGTTTTAGGAAGTTCGGTGACAAAGTCCATAGTGATGTTTCCCAGTTCCATTCGGGTATGGGTAATGGTTGTAACATTCCCTTAGACATCTTTCTCTCAACTTTAACTTACTGAAAAACCAAGCATCGAGAGACATATTCGACAACATCTCTTTTCATGCCATCCCACCAGAAGTACTCTTTCAGGTCCCTATGCATCTTCGTGCATCCATGATGAATAGAGAATGAAGAACTATGAGCCTCATCCAGCAGCTCCTTCTTTAATTAGGGGATGGGAGTAACACAAACCCGATTCCTAAACTTTATTATCCCATCACAATCAAGGTTGAATTCAGGAACATTTCTCACATTCTTTTGTAACTCGACATCTTATTTCTTCGCCTCTTTAATCTTCACATGTATAGATGGTTAAACATTCATTTGAGAAAGATAAGATTTTTCCCCTTCCATTATAATCCCAAGATCCATCCTTTGTAAATCCATAAATATTGGATCTTTTGTAATCCTAATCATGGATAAACTGGCATGGTCTTATCGACTTAATGCATCTGCCACCTTGTTTGCTTTCCCAGGGTGGTAATGGATTGAGCAGTCGTAATCCTTAATCATCTCCAAACATCTTGTTTGGCGCATATTCAACTCCTTTTGTGTGAAAATATACTTTAAGCTTTTATGATAAGTATAAATGTCACACCATTCTCCATAAAGATAATGCCTCCAAATATTTAATGAAAATATTACTGCAGCTAACTCCAAATCATGAATTGGGTAATTTTGCTCATGGATTTTCAAATGTCGTGAGGCATAAGCTATCACCATATCATTTTGCATAAGAACACAACCCAATCCCTTCTTCGATGCATCACTGTAGATGACAAACTTTTCTCCACTACAAGGCAGTGTGAGCACAGGTGCACTGGATAACCTTCTTTTCAACTCCTTGAAATTCTCTTCACATTCCTCCGTCCAGACAAACTTAACTCCTTTCCGAGTCAACTTGGTGAGTGGATTAGATAATCGTGAAAAATCTTTCACAAAAGGTCGATAATATCCAGCCAAACCAAGAAAACTTTGGATCTCAGTTACTGTTGTTGGTCTCGAACATCTTTCGATAACTTCTGTTTTTGCTGAATCCACATATATCCCATCTTTTGAAATTATATGACCCAAAAATGAAACTCTTTGAAGCCAAAATTCACACTTGGTAAATTTGGCATAAAGCTTCTCCTTTCTCAGGGTCTTCAATATAATTCTCAAGTGATCTTCATGTTCTTCCTTTCTCTTTGAATATACAAGAATACCATCTATAAAGACTACCAAAAACTGATCAAGATAGTCTCTAAAGACTCTATTTATCAGATCCATGAAGATATAAGGGGCATTAGTAAGATCAAATGGCATCACTATAAATTCATAGTGTCCATACCTTGTACGGAAAGCTGTCTTTGGTATATCCTCCCTTTTGACCCTTAATTGGTGATACCCTGAACGAAGATCAATCTTGGAAAACTATTGAGCTCCGCGTAGTTGGTCAAATAATTCATCAATACACGGGAGAGGATATTTGTTCTTGATAGTGTTATTGTTAAGTTCTCGATAATCAATGCGGAGTCTCATTGATCCATCTTTCTTCTTAACAAACAGAATAGGTGCTCCCCAAGGTGACACACTAGGGTGTATGAATCCCTTATCAATATTCTCTTGGAGTTACTTCTTCAATTCCATCAACTCAATTAGGTCCATTCTATAAGGTGTCTTTGAAATAGGAAAAGCACCCGGTACGAGTTCTATTGAAAACTCAACTTCACGTTTTGGTGGAAGACCCGACAATTCCTCCGGAAAGACATCATCAAACTCCCATTCAATGGGAATATTATTAATCGTGATTTTCTCACCAACCATTTGAGATAAATAACCCTTAATTTAGTGGAATCAAGACCCATAAGATGGAAGAAATTTCCACTGTAAGGTCATGTTCATCCTTGCACCGATAGACGATCATAGATTGATATTGAATATGAAATGTGACTTCCCTTCTTTGGCAATTGATATGAGATCCATATAAATAAAGCCAATCCATGCCAAGAATCACATCAAATTCCATTATAGGAAGGATCACAAGATTTGCAGGAAGCACTTTCCCACAAACTTTAACCGGGGGAGAATTATAAGCTTTTGATGCGACTGTTGTGCCATTAGGGGTTGTCACAGCTAACTCTACATCTAACTGTTGAGGTAATATGGTGATACCCTTAGAAAATTCTGCAAAAATAAAAGAGTGGGTGGATCCAGTATCAAATAAAACATTTTCTACTTTAGAGTGGATGGTAAGTGTACCTTTCACCACATCGTTATTGTACTCCACATCGCTAATAGTAATTGCATGTGACTTTCCTTTGTTTTTAGCCTTAAAAGTTTGTTGACATTGACCATCATCATCAACCCTTGGATTTGGGCATTGATTGGCATAATTCCCCATCTCCTTGCATTTTTAACATTGAAGTGTAGGAGGTTCACTCTGTGTAGTATTTTCATAGTTCGCATCACTAGACATCTTCTTCCCATCATTGCGGCATTAAAATGCCCGATGAACTTCCTTTACACATTTGAAACATTTACTTGTCCCTTTAAGACAACTCCCGCCATGTTTCTTTCAACACTTTGAGCATAAGGGAAAACTCATCTTCTTTTTAGTGTACTCTTTAGATTTTCCTTTGAATTCTATTTTCCTCTTCTTATCAAACCCATATGACTGATGGGTTACTCAAATCTCCATCTCGACTTTGAGATCACATCGAACGATTTACTCGTAGCTATTGAAGTCCCTTATGGCTAACGCCCTTCGAAGACTTGGTTTTAAGCCACTAAAGAATCGACCGATCTTACTCTCAGGTTGGATAATAATACCAGAAGCGTACCTTTCAAGTCTTATAAATTTTTTTTCATAGGTACTAACATATTCATCATCCTTTTGCATTAGTTCAAGAAACTCCTTCTCCATCTTTGTTCGGAGAATACAAGTGAAGTACTTATTGAAAAATAAGTTCTTTAACTCGTCCCATTCCATGGACTCAATTTCATCTCTTGGCCTCATATTCTTGATAAGATTCCACCATTGATCAGCATCACCTTCCAAACGATACACTACTAAGATGACTTTATCAAGTTCAGAACATTGAAGAACTGAAAATATCTTTTCAGTAGTACTGATCCATTGTTCAGCAACTAATGGATCAGTAGACCTGCTGAATGAGGGCGGAAGCTACCTCATGAAGGATTCAACAGAATGTTGCTCCTTTTCTCTTTTGGAAGTCTTTCATAATTCATAGCTTGAGATAGTTGTGTAAGCATGGCTACAAGATTTTTCATTCCATTTCCCATAATGTTTGGCTTCTTAGGGGGACAGTCATTGCATTGCCCGTCGCATTCCGTATTAACACGGTTCCTTTGGGTTCCAGCCGTTGACTAAAACCAAGAATAATAGTGTGAGCAACACTAATTATAATAGGAAAACCATATAATTAAGAATAAAATTTCACACTTAAGGTCTTATCATAGGTTGTTCATGGCCATTTTTTAAACACTAAGATCATGTTCTATGCTTATACTTATCCTTAGGGTTTTTACTAAGGCTTTCACATCCTAGTTTCCAAAGGTTGACTATACCTTTCCTCTGATACCAACTATAACGGTCTGAAATTACTTCCAGTGGACTATAATTGATACCTATCAGGGCACTCCATGGGCGGCTACACCCCCTGGGCGGGACACACCACCATCCCCAGTGGCAACCATTTCCTCATGAAGCCCTTAGGTGGAGATCCATGCTTCGTCCAACACTCACATGTGAGAGTTCACAAGGATTGGATACATTCCTACCTCCTTTGCCTCTGATACCAACTATAACGACCCATAATTTACATACACTGTTATTACATCAGAATTGAAGCATACTTATTACAACCTATAACAAAACCATGAAAGGACCGTATAGGTATAGTGTTTTTAGAAACTGGGAAACATAAACAACTGGTTCATAAAGCATCTACGTTGCCTCACATTTATTTCATCATATCTAGAGTCCCTTTTTGGCATATCCTAATTAATATCCTTCATCCTAACCTGGGGAAATAAAACATATAAAAGGGTGAGCTAAAATGCTCAGTAAGGGTAAACAAAATAAATATCAATCACATCATATACATAAGAACATAACTTTTGGAAATCTTAACCTGCAAAAGAGATCATAATTTCATAACATGGGATAAATCATAGTAGTGAAATGTAATCCCTATAATCATAAATTAAAACATGAAACATTGTGGAATACACACATAATTATAGAGAATCATTTCTTATTAGTCAAGACTCATTTCCAATACTATCTTAGTAGACAATGTCCATTTCTGAACCGAGTTCACTGCTCATTTCAGTCCTGTTTCACTGAACCGGTTTAACCTGCCGTTCTAGCCATGTCTATCTCATGAGATATAAAATATTTACCCAATGAATTGGAGGGAGATATAGGTCCCACCCATCTCATAATGATACCATTCTTATATGTGCCGCAAAATCATAAATCATACATCATTGCATAACCCATTGTAATAAAAATGGGATTCTTAAACATCGTGACATCATAAAACAATTCATATAAGATAAATGAATTCATAAAAATAATTCCATCACAACATTATCAAATCAATGTAATAATAAGGATAGAAACATAACCCTATATTATCTTAGATGGAAAATAATTTTGATAAAACACTTGAACTCCATTCTTGAGAAAAATATCCTTTATAATTCAAAAACATTTTTCCTTTCTTAACATGTCATACAATTTTAAAGTAAAAGAAGTTGATTAAAAATAGACATGAAAACTTATAAATGAAGCTTCTTGGAAATAATGTTTTAAAAATCCATTCATGCCGTATAAGTTAAAAAAAACATTCTTCTCGTACGTTTGTCGGAAAAGTCAAAAAGTACCGCGTACACAAAACGACAAAAGATTCCTTTAATATCCTTTAATAAAAACTCACCAAATGGTAAAATTAGATTTAAAAAATTGTAGGTGGATGGAAACAATATTACATATTAAGGGAACATGGATGTGGATGATAAGATACACCCCAGTAAACACCAAAGTATAAACAATCTCGGATAAAAATTAGATTGTGATATTTCCCTTACCTTAAGTTCGATTTGCTTTATAAGTGTTCGAAACTCCTGTATAATGATTTAAATAATGTTATTGACTTATTACAAAATCATACGTATTTTTATGATATCATATATGGTCATATTCTTAACTTCTTATTAGTAATATTTCATTACTACTTGTTATTCAGGTGTTTATTACTTTTTGTTCTTATGCGTGTTTTGTCGAATAAATTCTTATTTTTCTTTTTAGGTTATAGATAACTCATTTCCAGAATGGTATTAGTGTAATATATATCATATTAATTAATTCAATTCATTTATATAATCATTATGCAATGAATATCATGTAGAACGAGTCGCATCACATCGTGGAGACGGTATTCCGTACGTACGCACGAGTGATGATATCGTTCCCATGATCGTGGAATTGTATTAGAGTGTATATATACTATTTCAGAATCAATATCACTTTACAATAATCATATATAGTCATTATTTACACCATTATACCCATCCAAGTAAGGTGGTGGTGGAAAATAGTTTACACCCCGGTGTGGAGATGGTATTCCGTACGTACGCACGCACGATGATTTCGTTTTCCGTAGGATGGATAGATGGTGAAATAGGGTTGTTTCATACTTATAATAAAATATCAGTATATGAGTGATACGGATGTTATTACTTCATAATGAAACAACTAAAGAAGAAGAAGTGGAAGAAGAAATAAAGTTGAAAGAATCGGTAACGAACATTACCTCTTCTTTGAAGCGCTTCTTTGTGGCCTCCTTTTAGGGCACTAAAATTGGTCTTTGAAGAAGACCAGGACCTCTAGGATGTCTCTAGGGAAGTGGAGAGGACAAAGGGGCAGGGTTTGGCTGAGCATGGAGGCTCAAAGTGGTGTGAGGAAGAGGGGGAGGAGGTTCCCTTTTATAAGGGAGGAGAGGGGCTCCTTTGAAAAAACTAAAAATATTTTTTTATTATAAAGCCAAATTCAGATTTAAATAGCTCCAAATTGATTTATTTCGAAGCTATGGTGGGGCTGGGTCGAAATAATCTCATCCAATAGAATTTAGGAAAGTTTAGGTTCTTATTTTAACCTTATAATTTATATTTAACTTTAAGTTAGATAATTTTACTTTTACCGTGTCTTTTTGTGTTCTTACACTATAAGGTTAATAAAATTACTATAACAAGAAAAACTAACCCCAAGTTGTTCATTATCAATATATATAACCTTATATAATTCATTTGGCCTAACCATAGATTTTTAGGAATAAAATAACAATTAATAATATAATATTTGTTTTAAAAACTATTTTATGTCAATTTTGACACTATTTAGTAATTGATTTTTTTGAAAATTATAACAGAATGATTAGTTAGAAAAAAGTTAATTAAATTAATACTAACATGTCATATTAACCTATAAAATTAGTTTAATTCATAAAAAGTCTCAAATTACATTTTTTGGGTATTTATAACATCAATTATGTCAATATTTCATTAATAAGATAATTACTGCATCATCTTTGTGTCATAAATAAATTTAATTATTTAATGTCTAAAAATTAAAAATAAAATAAAATTATGTAGGAAATCTTTTTATATTTCTAATGACTATTTATAGTCAAATTTATCTTATGTATAAACCTATATTAAAAATTATTGAGTTATTAAACTTTGATTTTAACTATTTTAACCCCTCTTTAAATAAATTAATAATAAATGTCCTAATCTAATTCAGGTGGGCCTAAATGGTCATATTTTATTCCTAAGGTTGTTTTTGGTCGAATTACACTTATCCAATAGAATTAGGACATGTGTAAGGGTAAAAATAATATCATTTTTACCCTTAATCACCCTATTTACTTTTAACCATGGTAAAAAAAGTAAAAAGTTACTATTCACCAAAAATTATTTTCATCTCATTGAACCACATTTTACATACTAAAATCAATAGTGTCTCTCGGATTTTTGAAATTCCACTCACAGAAGCGGTAAAATTATGTTTTATGTAAATTTGTAAATTCTCCTAGGAGGTGGGTAAAAGACGGTGAAAAGTTCAATAAAATGTTTATATATCTAAAATTATTATAAAATGACTCCAATGAATTGCATTGAACTTATATAGGTATTATGTATCAATTTCACCATAAAATAAATTTAATTAAAATAAATAATTATTTAAATAAAAAGTTGGTTTTTAAATAGTAACCGAGTGTTTTCACTATTCATCAAAAATTGAATGTTTTCAGAAAAATACCAAAATTTCACCCTAGGATAATTTCGATATTCTGAATCAAAAAATGAAGTCCATTTTTAAAAATAAAATTCATAAAATTTCAAAAAGTGGTTATTACTATTCATAACTGCTAGTTTTAATAATATTTTAATAGCATATCGTTGTTTAGTGAAACACGATATTTCGTACGACGCAAGCTATCGAGGAAGGTCGCGATTGCATGTAAAGAAAGCCAAGAAAATGTTGTGTGTAGTGAACAATTCCTTTGATGATTTATATAATGTAAAAAAAAATATTTCTCATAAAAGTCTCTGTTGTTACAATACCAACGTGTGAAAATAGTTTAAGGTCGCAATGAGTGGACCATAATTGAGGAATATGGTCTATGAAAGTTAATGAAGCTATGGAAAGAATCAAAGACAAAATGTTCAGTTGTCAGTATTTATCCCATGAGGATGAGAATCAATCTATATGCAGGTCTGAAACAGAGTGTGTTGGGATACCAACACTGGTGGGGATAATCATCTCCAATGAGGAAGTGGAAGCATCCCACAAATATCATGGGTCATCCTGAACTTGTTCAGGGTAGGATCACAATTTATTGTCTAATAGATGACATTATATCTTAGTCTAATGTAATAGATTTTTGACCATAAAAGGTATCTCAATTGCATATGTAGTGAAAAATTATGAAATACCTGATGTGAATGAGGATAAGGAGTCCCAACACCACACTAAAAATCATAGAGAAGACTTGAATATAATTTAATGTAATTATTATTTGAATAGACTAAGTCAAAAGTGCTGAAAGGATTGGGGGATCTTCAGTTGGGTCCAATACAATGCATCTTGACATCGCTACATATCTTGTGAGGGTATGAATAAAGCAACACAATTTTCAATGATCCTGCACAGTTTAACATCATTCAGCGAGGATGAATGTGATCTTATATGAATGTATAGAAATGTTAAGTTTGGGGAATATTATTGAACATGGTCTTCACAACATATCATGTGGTGGAAGGTAGAAAAACACACTTAGTTATCAGAAGATCTATTTTCTTTGGTCTAACCTATGTATAAGGAGAGGGGATCTCTTTTTTTTTACATTTTTTTTCATTGCAAAGAGTCTAGACTAGGATAAAAACTCTTGGAGTCACTACATATCCAATAAGTATGAAAATCAATACATACTTAGTTCTTTCATGTGGCATGGAATATGACTAGTTCCAGGAGTGATCCTCTCTCATGTGAAAAAGTCATGATATGGTGCAATTTTTTCAGCATTCGTCCAGGATGATGATATTATTGTTTAAAGACGTTTCATAGGACCAGTACGTGTATTTATACATCATGTAGTAAGGATTATATTTCTTATGTAGTTTATTATAATCCAATTTGGATGATAAATGTTAATACAAACTAGAGGAATGTTGGTTGGGCACTAGCAGTGGAAATAATTTGAGTTCATAATGCTTGGGCCTTCTATAGACTATTTAACATTTTTATTCCTGAACTATAGGTTCATAGATTAAGGTCATAGATTATGGACCATAGGGATGGTCCAACTCTTCTATATGGGTAAAAAACCTTCAAAAAATTATTGTGTCCACGTGATCCATGATCTTTATTGGAAAAATGATGTTTGGTTTTCCCTATCACGTATAGAAGGGTAAAAAATGGTAATGAAATATCTAGTTACAAATGTCTTGATGATATCGACATTTCCACTCAACATGCGCATATACACATAGGGATATCCCTTGAGGTTTTTGAGTTCTTTGAAATCATCATAAGGTTAGAAGTGAATAAATAGAAACCTCCAGGATCCAAATAATTAACTGAGTGACTTATGGGTATGACCACAATTATCTATGTTCAAAACATAGGGTTGACCACTTCACCAGTCAAATATGGTGTGTGGAAATGAAGAATCATATGTTGACCATGTTCTAAACACATGACTCACTATTTGTTTATAGAAATTCATTAGGGTGTTTTTCCCAGATGGAAGGTGAGAAAAAGTGGAATGAGACCATCACCATTAGGTGGTTCTTATGTATTTGAATTATGGTGGAAACCCAAACCTGAAAACACTCAATGCGTGAATACAGGTCTCCAAAATGTCCACTTGGAACTCAACACCGTAGGTCTCATGTCCCAGTGCATTAGTACAAATCAGGGGTGGGACCTGACTATATTCAAAGTAGACGATTCTAACATTACAAATAGTTTAGGATCATATTTCGTGGACCAAATTCACATAGTTTTAGATCATAGAGTTTTCACCACAGGGATGAGATTCTCAAAACAGACATGTATAGTGGGTGTCAGGATGCTACCCGATGTGAATAAGTGACATGGACGCCCCGAAAACATAACACAATTCCATGGATAAACCCATGAATATTTCAAAGTCACAAGGCTTGGTCTTGGGTGATCAATATAGAGACATGTGGCTATGACATAAAATTAAAATTTGATATTGTCGAGACTAGGCCATAGGGATTGTGAATCTCTTCCATGTGGTTCCATAACCCTACCAAAAATGCTTAATCCCACATGATCCATGATATGTGTGGGAAAAAATAGCACAGATGATTTCCATGACATATGAAAGAACACAATAGGGGGATGGATATTTTTTTTATGGATATCGCAACAACGCTCACTGGCTTAATCAATGTCTAATGGTGCAAGGAGGTGTAACAGAAAGAGTGATGGAGTTTTAAAAACACATAATGAGGTGGAATGTGTGAATCAATATTCTCGATATCTTGGACACAATGAGGGTGGAATGATAATGGAGGATAACTAATCACATTTTTTGAAACAACATATTCTTTTCGTGTAACATAATATGGGATAAAATTATTTTCAACCACTAAACATGTTTTAAACTTGAGAAATTTCTCAAAAACTTATCTGAAGTACTCTATGGTGTTGGCTAAGGATGGGAGTTTAGAAAAATGGACAGACACTATGCTCTTAGGGGGCAATCAAATTTGAAAGATGATGGAGACCCAAATAAAGGGGAAGATGAAGCATGGATATGGAAAGAGTTAATGTTCATGAAATATTTAACACTCTATGTCCTACACCACATCACATCCGAGCACACCAATGAGGAATACACAATAGATGGATTCAATCTCCATCTCAAGGATATAATCCTCGAGAAATATGTTGGAGATGTAATTTTATTGACCAGTGCTAAATGATGAGGATGATGAAGATGGGTAAAAAGGATGTTATTGGATTGGGGGATGGAACCGAAGGAAAAACATCTGGTTGTTGCTACATATTCCATGAGGATGTGAATCAATCCACATATAGTTTTAGAATTCCATGTAGTTTAACATCATGATGTGAGGAAGATATGTGAAATGTAGATTATTATGATGTTATTGGGATGTGGGGAGTACCATAAAAGGAATATGTATGATGAAAATTCTATAACCTAAATTAAATGAGGATCAATAATGCCCCATTCATGCCAAATGTTCCAAAAGTAGGAATGGGCATATTTTAAAGTCATAATGCCTGGACTATGCTTCCAGTTTAAGGTTGATTTTTTTTGGATCATTGGTCACTTCACCAATGGATATATAAATCACATAATAGTGATATAATCGATATGAATGAGGACCATGGAGGCTCGTCACCATACCACATATTCCTAAGGAGACATGCATATAGATTAGAGTCATTATGCATGGACGTTAACACCCAGTTTATGTTCTTATAGTTTATAATATATCATAGAAAAAAGAGGCTCAAATATTGATGAACCTGGGGCTGGATGTGGAGAAAAACAGTTCATGCATCCCTATGTTTCTCATGAGGATGGGAATCAAGCTGTATGCAGTTTTGGAATTTCATGAAGTTTAACGTCATGTCATTAGGAAGAAAGTTGAAACACAATTTATTATCATTCTTCTATGACATTAGTGGGAAAGGGTAGATATACCAATGGAAATGTGTATGGTCTTGAATAAAAAAATCCAATGTGAATGAGGTATACATACTTCAATAAAACACCATACACTCCAAAGAGAGAACTCAGGGAAGGGGACAAAAGGATGAAATTAAGGATGGGCCCAAAGACTAAATGTATGATTGTTTATAAAAATCTCATAATGATGGGAATAAATCAATAAATGATTCATGAAAGATTTCATGGTGCATGTCATGTTCAATGGGTGATTCTCCCATAAGTCAGAACAATGAGGTAATGCACTATTTTGTGTGCTTCAGCCATGATAAATAAGTCATAATTTATTGTCATATGATAGGTTTTTCTAGTGAAGATTAACATAATCATGAAAGGATGGGGGATGTAATATATCTTATCACTATACAACTAGGATGATGAAAAAGAGTTTAACTTCATGTTTCATTGATGTATGCATAAATTTTAAGGTCATGTCTCTAGGACCATAGTAACTTAGATTAATGTCATTGATTTTGGGCCAAAATATTGTATAGTTGAACACCGTGTAACCATGATGATGGTTTCACCCAATTGTACATTCTAAAACTCATATGAAGAACAAGCTTGACGTTATTCAAGATGAATGTGCAGTTCTTATACAATGTAATTATTCAAGAACTTTTCATCGGGTGAAAGAGTGGTACCCTCCACATCCATGGTGTCTAATGAGAATGCACCATTCCGATAAAACTTGTGGAAAATATATGGTCCATTCCATTTTGGGTCTAACATTGATGAATTTTTTTTAGTATCATTGGTGGTCAGTGGGGCCAAAACTATATCACCATGAAGGAAGGAGTGAAGATGAACATTCTTATTGAATGATATAGAAATCTTGTTATGGAAACTCTCTTTATTTTGAATGGACAAATGTGTATTTTCATTTTGAGATTCTAGTTCATCTTAATGGAACTCAGTTTTCTTTTCTGATGCATCTTGGTTATTTATTGTTGTGTGAAGTGATGGAAGCTGAATCTAGATGGAAAGGAAAATCAGTATTCTATATACAAAAATATGGAATCATTTTGGTGGAATCTTTAATGGTCATTTGATAGGCCCATAGGGAATTTGGAAAGTTTTTTCGACCAAATTTTATTATTATGGTCAACCATAGGGCCCATAGGGTATTGTTAAACACCTCAATCTGTCCATTTGATTGTACATGATAGTAATAACTATGGTTGGATTGGATGTTGTACTTGGGTTATAATTTCTTCATCTTTGATGCATGTAAATTTGGGATGTTATTGGTGAGAATAGCATGAAGGACTCTAAATCGATGGATGTTGTTGGATCTCTCAAACTCAATGATAGAATGTGAAATTAATTTTATAAGAGGAATCACCTCTTCCCAAATGGAAATTAAATCTATTAGGTTCATAATAAAACTACAATGGAATGCTGTCGCTTGTAGATATAGTCCCACAACAACGAGTCCCCAGACCACAGAGGGCCAAGAGTAGTTGGTAGTATGGTGGGGCTCCGACTATCGATGCACAAAGTTGTCTTGGATATGAAATGCATGAAAACTCTTGTATAACTCTATATAGTCATGGATCATGGTATTCCAAAAGCATCCCAACCTTAGAATTTGGTGGGAGAGTTTCAACCCTGTTTGATTAGCGCCAAAAGAACTGGCATGAAATTCTTTCATATCATAGGGAATCTTGTCTCCTTGTTTGAAATGTAGGGGTATTCATTCAAACCCACATTTTTGGAGGGTATTCTCAAGGTTTAGAGAACTCTATAGGGTGAACAATACTACAGGCCAATGGATTCTCCCCTTCTTGGATCTTTCTAGCATGATATTTCCATACTGAAGATACCCAATGTAAAGAGTTTTCCTATTGGATGTTTCATCTACTATGATAAGAGAATATGGATGTTTTAAAGGGGGTGAACCAACCATAATTTGGCATATATGATGGTTTTCATCTTCATCTGGAGTGACAGGAGTGATGAAACTCTGATACACCACATGGATGATCACATCATCCCGTTTAGGCAATACGAGATTTACAACTAGGCTGCCGAAGGCATCAGCTGTACCATTCTGTGACTGGGGATCCTGAGATACCTCTAGTGAAGAAAGGAACAAGGTGATCATCTATATAGTGAGTGCTAATAAGGGCATGACCTCGGGATACCAAATTATGTAGTAATTTTTTTATCTTATTTAAGAAAAACTAGAGTCTCCCTTCACATTTATATGGGGAAAATAAATCTAGAGAGATAGCTTGAGACTAGTGACAATAGAATGACACTCCTCATTTTTGGGAATTTCTCCTGATAGTATGAATGTAGAGGGAATGATAACATGTGTAGGTGTGATAAAAACTATTCCCATGCCTACTCTTCTATGTATGGGATTTTTGATTCTCATATTATTTGAGATATGCGAGGAACCATAAAAATGACTCTTCCAGGATAGTACAACCCGATCCACTAAGAATTTGGCCTCATCAAGATAATCACGATATAAGGGCCACTTTGTAGAGGATGTATGGGCAGCTATAAAATCATCCTGCAGTTGACCCATGAATTCTTTTTGTTTAAAAAATTGATATAGAACCACTAAATTTTCACTTCCCACTGGTCAATATGTCCTGTCAACATTGGGTAGTTTAGGATATAGTTTGGAGAATCTACCGAAGACACCAGCTATACCTCGTGATGATGAATATAGAGCTGAAAAAGTTGCACAACAATAACTAGTTAGAGGAAGATCTCCTTGATAGAATAATATTTGGTCTATATGTCAAGTATCATATGTTTGAGATTATATAAACTTCTCTTCATACCTTTAAATCTCATATGGGTTATCAGGGTGACAAGGGATCATTCCAGGGATCTCACATAATGAACCAATGGATTACCAAAGATTGGTGGCATCAAAACCAGAAGATGTAGCATATACTATGTGATCTCCAAAAAAATCATTCAAGAATTGTACAACCCACTGGAAGATGGAACCTCTCTTCCTGAGCCTCAAAAATATCTCACACTTGACAGCACGATTCAAAAGAATCAATATTTATATGAGTTGTTTCCCTGAAATCCTAGATGACTGTAAAGGTTGCATGGAGGAGGGATCTTACTGATATCCTTGATCTTCAATGGGTCAATATCTATGCCTCTATTTCTAGAAATGAATTTGATAAACTTCATAGAGATAACTATAAAATTTCAATTTAAGGGGTTCATCTTCAGATGACAGGAGCATAGAAATTTAACCAATTTCTCAAGATCTATAATATGGCGATGACCATGGAGGTATTTGACAACAAATTCATCTTTTTATAATACCACTAACATCCTAAGTACTTTATTGAATATACCATGCATGTAATACTGATAGGTGACTGCATTATTTTTCAAACAAAAGAAAATTACTTGGTAGCATGTGGTTCATTTTTGAACCCTGACAGTGGTGCAATGTTTAAACTCAACATCAATTTTGTTATCATTACTTATATAATACCCATCCCTGATGTAGATATCATGGAATACAATAATGGAATTGATCAATAGATCTATCATAGTAAGGGGATAATCTTCTTTCAGGAAATGGCCTTTGAGATATAAGAAATCGATGTGGACTCCGATCTATATGTTCATGTTCATAAAATCAGTGATGTTTTCTAACCATATAGGGTATTAAAAATTAATAAAAAAGTTTTCATTTATGATATTATCAACTTAGACCATAATAATGGAACCATGGGATGTGTAAATCTTCCTGGAAGGTTGTTTGAACATATGATAACTCATCAAGAGGAAAAGGAAATGAATGATTACATGAGGATATAGTCCTGGTATCTCTTTGTAGCTCTTGGAAAACACATCATAGTTCTACTTTATGAAATCCATATAGGACTACCATTCCTATGTAGATATAGTTGCACTGATCAGTGTTGACATTAGAACAATCTTAGTTCCATGGTTCATCAGAACAAGGTTATTGATGGTGATAGATACAACTTTTTTGAAAGAGGGAGGATAATAATTTAATCTTCTCACACATCTATGATAGGGGAATCTATGGGTATAGATAGTTCATCCAGGATACTTGACTCCAGAGGAACACTGATGACCACTTAGGATGTAGTGGAATCTTTACTAGGAGACTCTTGTATTGATGAATCCATGGAAATAAAGGTTGTCGACTTGATTCCATTAGGAATTTGACTAAGGGTACAACATAGGATAATGTTAATGAAGCAGTGAAAGGTCAGTTGGTGTCGGCCCAATCCAGCCTAGTGGAACATGAAATTCTAGAAAATGGCTATAGGAATATGGAAAACATCTTGATACTTAACAGAGGTAGGGTTTCTAGTATCGGCTCTGTCTATCCTATGTATATTAAAAGGAAATTTTAATTTGTTCCTTGTACCTAGGAACATGTTTTCCCAACATTCCAAAAATCATAATATTGGTGTCCCCTGTCAGGGGTTGTGGCCTCCAACAGGTGAATTGGGCGGATGAAATAATCATCTATGCCTATCATCAGATCAGACACATTGATAGTGTGATCATCCTTATTGGAAAAAGCATGTCTTTCTTACTTTGGTAATAATACACATCTATATTGTGAGCATAATAATATGAAAATGGAGAAAAATCACATTGGATAATTTCTATGATAATATTTAGAGAGTACTTGAAGGATTGGTGACTTGATGGGGGAAGCCCTGCATGAAGATTAATCAAGGTTTTACTAATCAGTTCATTATATGCTGTATCTTACGAGACAAACATAAAATTCAGTGTTAGAAATTAGGCCACCACTATGGGTCTTCATGAATATTCCTCCACAAATTATCTATTCAACCATGTCATAACCATGAATCTTTAGGTCATATGGAATCCAATATACCTCAGTCGATCCTATTTCGTGGAGTGTATGGATTTGGATGATATTAATATAGTAACGTCTGTCGGTGAGATAGTGAAGAAATTCCACACTATTGAACTAACACATGATGTACAATGGGAGTATTTGTCCCTACACGAGTAAACTCTCATCATCTCTATAGTAAGATATTATGGCTTAGAATTCTGAATGCTCGACATACACTATATTTAAATTCTTTTGTGTTAAAAAATCATTCTAAAACCATAGGCATCTCAGTAGGGACATTATGAGGTATTCTGCAATATCTTCTAAAAGACAGAGGGCCTCGAGAATTAATACCTTATCATGAATGATTGAAAGGATATAATGTACATCATACTTCCATGCAGGGAATGCATATATTCAGGTAGGAGGTCACCCCATTATAGGAGGTATGTCGAGTATTTCCAGTCAAACCATCAGATTCTAGATAACTCTGGAAATATATTTCTTCACACTAGATAATCCAGACAAAATTTATACCAATTTACTGTCAGATGAATGAGTCATGGATACAATATGGAGCACCTGATAATGATGTGTTTGTGACACCTATACATGGTCGAAGAGCACATAAATCAGTGTTTATGAATCTATGAATAAGGGAATCTAGGACTGTGTCTATTGATCCCTATAATGAACCTACCACCTAGTCTTAGTATTCTATATGACTTGGATGGAAGCACAAGCTTAATAATTCTGATGATTTGAAAATCCATGGCCACCTCGACGAAGGAATCATCCAGGTACATTAGTAGGTTTTTTCTGATACTTCTCATCATTGGGGAAAATATAGGGATCGACCAACTTGACAATATTCAAGGAGTAATAACTTTGGTAATCATTTGATGAGTCCTCTAATGTTGGACATACACGTAGGGTAATTCCCATCCCTGGAGGAATGAAATATATAAGTGTGATAAGTGGTTTTAATGGTTGCATGGGACTTTGATTTCCCATGTTTCACCAGTGCCTTCTCTTTTGAGAAGTAAAAGGCTGGGATATGGATGTATAAGTGGCATCCATATGTGGTTTGGCAACATTAGGTGGTTTTTTCTGATTTAAATTGGCATATATGACACCATGGGCATGGGAGAATTCCCTATATGCCAACAATTCATTATACTTCTGAGACCCATGGTTGGAGACCAGATTCCATTCATCGTCACTATCATTGTCATGTACTGTAGAGATACACACCACCTATGATAGTGTATGGAAAATTATGACTACATTCTTCTCAACTAGTTCTTATATCCATTATTTTAACACATATAATTACTTGATGGTATGTGTAATGATTATGTGATAATGATAGTAGTTGGGGAGATCAGTGATCTCATCCATCTAGGGTTTCTAGAATTTTGGAAGACTCAAAATTCCTATATCAATGGAACTATGGAAGTAGTCTAGAAATAGGGACTCATTGAATGAGTATGTATGGTTTCTAATATATTGGAAGGGGAATCTAGAATCCTGACACTTATAAGGGGCCAAAGCCTGATGGGGTGATAAATCATGATTTTCTCACATAGGAGGTCTCATTTAATGGTGTGGTGTATGCTAATTATTTTGTTGGAAATCTTCAGCCAAAGGCTGATTCCCTCAACAACTATATGGTGGAGGATTTTCTAGTAATTATTCTAGTGTCATGGGGGCCTCTATATATGTGACAAGGGAAGTCTCTGCATTTTTATCATTCTTGTAGAGCTGTTGGGTAAACTGTCATGCGAACATAGTTTACTAAAAACCTTCTTATATACGATGAACCTTGTCAGATAAATCTCATATTTCATCTGGAAAACATTTAGTGATGAGGCATGTAACCAATTTAGTCTTAAAATTACCAACACAAATAATAATTATATGTTAATGAGTCGGTGACATGTCATGTGAATATGATTGGCCCTTACACCTGGAAACAATGTCTGCAACCCAGTCACATGGTCATTGTTTTCACTTGAATATGTTGGAAATACTTTTTTTTGAATGGTGGAGCTAAATTGAAAGAGGAAAATCCTATGAAGACCATTCCAAATAGTAATATACCCAATAGGTAAGTGGATATACTAGATGAATGAAGTCACTTCCAATGTCTTTATGAAACAACAATGTTTGTTGGTCTAGTGTTGCACAAGAGTTCCCAGCATGGGTCCACACATTGAAAAAAAGTGGGCTAGAGGATGCAATAGACCACACATCATGTTGAAGTGGGAGAATTTAGTATTCTTGAAATCTGGGGATTCTTTTACATCATCCACCCATACAAGATAAAACATTCTATCCTTTTTTGTTTCCACTTGTCGTGTCTCAAGGGCCTCGAGGGGAGTGATTAGAGCAGCCATCAGATCATCCTAATGGGGACTCCTATCTAGGAAATGATTTATAAACACTACCATGTTGAAAATATTATAAAGATTATAATAATACTTAATGAATCATGGAGAAAAAAGAGTTTCATGTTGAGATACTAGAGGAATAACCGAATATGGGTCCCGAGGAGGGATCTCATGTAGCTCAGGCATATTTGGAGATAAATACTACAATATCTTACCAAATTATCATGTATCTACCTTGTTAAGATACATGAAATTTTCATGATAGATGTAAGATAAATGTACAAGGAGTCATTTTATATTTTATTACTTCCCCATTAAAGGATTGATAGGATTTTCACGAGGATCACCGTAACCCAAACATCCCTCTGCAAGGTGCTCATCATGGAGACGGCTGATGAACATTTTAAGTTTCAAAAGATCATGGAGAAATTCGGCCTTAGCATGATCAAAATACATCTTCTATAATAAACTAGAAAGGTCAGAGTACTGATGATTCCATTATATCCATCACCCATTTTGGGGTTTGAACAAAGGGTGATGACTTAGAGGGATCTGCAAGGACATTAATTTACATTTTCCGGCTTGTAATGATTCCCACATGAGTATCCACATGGAATTGTGAATCATATGGAGGTTATACCTCTTCATAAATCCTTTACCTAGTTTTATTATCATTTATAAGAATATGGTCATCCATTTTCACTATGAAAAAACCTAGCGACATATCATTGATATGATAAGGAAAATGAGGTTGGTGGAGGATGTGAGTAATGTGAAGTAAAAAATATTACCCCAGTGATGGATCTGAACGTGCGAGGTCAGACCTTGAATAATTCTATATATAATTATGATGTTATGAACACATACTTTTTTAAAGTTCTAGTAATAGCCAGGTGATATAGGATTCTGAGTCATAGGAATCACTGCTAACTCAACCATATGACATTACTGGTTGATGTCGTCACAATTCAACCAACTCTTTGGATATGCCAATTGATTAGAACATAGGTGGTTATGCATCAACCATATAGTTCAGAAGATACTCATGAACTCATCTATTTTGAGAAACTATGGAATTTTAATGTTGGGAGTATCGGTTGGCCAGAATATCTCAGACAACTGATCAAAAACTAGATTGTCCCACAAGATTATCTACTAAAAATAAGGATCTGATGCATGGTTTTTTAATTCTTCAATCGGGGGTGTATGATGAACTAGATGTGGCACTGATATAGACTGTTGTAGCAGTGGAAGGTCTGGTAGAAAGAACACTATGTGAGATGACTGACCACCATTTGCTGGGTAGTCTCCCAGAGGAAATACTGATCACATCACTATGTCCCTGTATGATGGGATATTTACAACTACCACATGTTTATAGTAATATGTTATCACTTAAAAGTCTGGATTACTCTATTCATCTACCCTACCCCATAATAACTTCTTGGTATCTCATTTCGAGGTAGATAATGATACTGGCAATGATTGAGAGGGATTCACATAGAGTCTATAGAAGGGAGCCAAATAGGCACCCACATGTGTATACCTATGATGGGATTCAAGGATCTGATGTATCTCAACTTCTAAGATGATGAAACTCACATTCTGGGTTCATTTCCATGGACACCGATGCATATGATTGCGGTGAAGGCTCCAATAATGAGTCACATTCTGCTTCATAATCAGAAAAGCATACCAAACTCAAAATAATTTGGAGTTTCCCAAGGATTTTCATGCTATGCGACAGTTCTAACTTCTGACCCCAAATATATAGCGACCCTAGACCTTTAAACATATCACTACATGATTTTAATTATAAAAAAATATAATACTAAAATCCAATGATCTTTATGTCTAGTGTATTGGAAGACTAGGTACCTAATGAAACATTATAAAAACACATTTTTATTTAATATCTATAATTATCATCTATAATACATTTTTCTCATACATCTACATAGGATAACCTGAGGATAAACCAAAAAATGGATGAGTTAAAAGCTTATTAAGGGAATAAACCAAAGAATTAACGCTTAGAAAAGGAGTTAGAGATCTTGACAAAATGATATAAAATGGCATATAGAATCATAAAATATAAACATGGGATAATATAAAAATTTAATCATATAAATGTGTAAGAAAAATAAATCATGACTTGTACTAAGTCATAGCTCATTTCACATAGAAGAGAAAAAGTCATGGTTATCCACTAAGACCGTTTCACATTATAGCACAAGCCAAGGCTAACCGCCAAGACTGTTGCACATAAAGTCTCATGAGGCTCAAAATTACCCAATGAATTAGAGATCTATCTGGGAGAACCCAGCATAACATGATCATGAATATTATTTCCACATATATAATCATATAGAATAAACCACACATAAACCTAAGGGTACCCATGGAATGAAATGGGTATCATAATCATGTTATAACATACAATTGATGGGTGTATCATACAAGTGTCCATGAAAAAAGGAATTAATACATACATGGTTATTGATAAGGTAAAATATGTGTATATCATGGTAACTGATTTCAAATATAAGTGAAAACATGTAAAAAGTGTATTTAGGAATTTTTAGCATTAAAAAATTTTACTATGGTTTTAAGGAAAACACATACAATAAATCAAAATTGAAAAGGGAATAATATTTTGTAAAAAAACAAAAAGTTTTCAAAGTTGGATTTCAAAATAAAAACACTAGTTTTATAAAAAAATTATGCCTTAAAACATATGGTACAATACACTTGAAATTGGGTACGAATTTGTGATGTTTTTATTCGACGGGTTTTCTTTTCAGGAAGCATTGAGAAGGGAAACACATAAAAGCATGTATATCCCCAAAATATAATTACTAATGGATATTGATTCATGATTCTAGACATATAAAAAAATTAGAAGAAGTAAATAAACAGAATATATAATTTTATTTGGGTAAAAAGAGAGATAGAATAACCGGAAGAAATAATGGAGGTTTGGGTAGAATACCTTATGGAATATCAATGTGGTTCTAGGTGTACATATAAGGGATTAATGAGAGATAAAGGGGTTTATATTCATTTATAAATCACGAGGTAATTATGGGAGAGGTTCTAAGTCATACCCCAAAATTAATAACTACACATTAAATGACATAACATAGGGGATATTCTTAAATAAATGTGAGAAAGAGAGGATCCCTTACCTTAAGGCCAATAGTATTATCCACATGATTTAAATGACCTGGATAATAAAATTAGGTTCATTAATTAAAAATTAGATAACCTCAAATTAATTTTATTTATTTTTTATAATCATATTAAGTACATTCATGTATTTTTTGATAAGTGAAGTGGTTCAAATTCATTGTTTTGATGCATTTTATTACTTTGATTTAATGACCGGTTTACTTATATTCATGATTGGATAAACATGTATTATGAGAATGTTTTTATATAATTGATGTTATATGAAATTGGTGAACATAAAAATGATTACATGTTTATAAAATTCATTTGGATATTTTGAGCAAAGTAGAATCATTATATAAAACATTAATAATAAATGCTTGGATTAATTTGGCAATTTTGCTCACAATTAACTTGTTTTGTATTATTATATTACATTATGTGTGAAAAAGGACTCAAAAAAGCATAAGAAAAAATAAATATTTAATAGTTTGGTTCAACTATAAAAATGGTTTCATGACAAGAATTTAATATTGTAAAAGAAATTGATAATCTGTCATCCTTGAATGTGGTAAATTAATACATCTCGGACAATGTGTTTGTTTCTATCATATAAATGAAGGGGAAAGGAGAGATGATAATGAATTATCCCATTATAATAAAAATATTACATTACATGTATAGTTCTATATATTTTATACAATTCAGATGTGGGGATGTTAGGAAATAAAATAAAATAAAAAAACATGAAAATAAAATGAGAGAAAAGAAAAGTGGAATTTTCCTCGATTTAATCTTCCTTGAGAAATTCTTATGGGGAGAGGATTTGGCCTTTTTAGGAGAAAATTGGATACTTGATGTGGTTTAGGATCCAGTGGAGAGATTTGGGAATAATTTATGGTCTAAACAATTCTTGATGGGGGTGAAGGGAAGATGGGAGTGTGGGTGGCTTTTATAGTTTAGGGGAGGTGGGTTTTCTAAGTATTTTAATCATTAGTTTATTATTTTTCCATAAGACAAGAAATAATGATCATTCTACTGACCAAAAATATTAATATGTGTATTTTAGTTCTATCCCATTAGGCTTACAACATCCATGAATCAATAAAAAGTTTATTTAACATAGAATGTATATATACACTATATTTCCGAAATTTACAATTCATGAAAAAATCAAGTATTTTAGAAAAATTTAAAAAATTAACCAATTCCATTCGTAAATTTTTTGAATCAAAAAATGAAATCCATTTTAAAAAATAATCTTCTTAATATGAATATTTTAATTTTTAATTAAAATCATAATTTACATGAAAAATACGGATTATAAAACTATAACTGATTTTATAATGTTTTCAAAAATTACATAAGGTTTTATAATATTATAAAAAAACTAGAAGAAATAAAAATTTAAATTTATGGAAACCTTTTTGGAAAATACATTTTATTTTAAATTAATTAATTAATTGTATTTGATTATTTATGGCTTACCAAAATACGAATACTTTTATAATGGTCATATTATCACTTATAAGATGCCTAAATTTTATTTATACATTCAAGGGTGAGGTTCCTATTCATTTTGATGATATAATATTCATAAAAAATTATATTACTATTCATAATGGTAGGTAACTAGTCATAATGGTAGGTTACTATTCACCAAAAAATGAAGTTCATCTTATCAGACTCCAAAAATAGTATTGATCACAATAGTATATGTCATATTTTCAAAATTAAAACCACATGAGTAAAAATATTACATTTATAGGTATCATAGTACTTATTTTTACATTGTATTGTGATTTCATGTGATACAAGACATAATTATAAGAAGTGAATTTCCATTGATAACACTTTGTAATGTCTCTTACAAGATCATCCTATGTAATGTCTCTTACAAGATATTCTAAAAGATCCTTGTCAATCGGCTGCAACCTTGGCTACCTGATATTATCTCTGAAAATTAGAGTGCCTTCATGGCTAAGAGACTGATCACTGATAATGCGATTGTGGCCCATGATATGTTCTATTCTATGAAATCACAGTCCACTACGAAAAAAGGAACCATGGACTGGAAATTGGATATGACCAAGGCCTAAGATAGATTAGAATTGCACTTCTTAAGAGTTGTTATGCAGAAAATGGGTTTTTACGCTAAATGGACAAATATGGTCTTGAACTCTTTCTGGACCATCTCTTTTAAAATCACGGTCAATGGGGAGCTTACCAGAGAATTTTCCCCATCCTGTGGCCTTCTCCAGGGAGACCCCCTCTCCCCTCTTCTCTTCATTATGGTGGCTGACGTTTTTTCTAATCTGATTTCCAGGGCTGTACCTTCTAAGTCTATTCGTGGGGAAAAATTCTGCCGAGTTAGCCATCCAGTGTCACATATATTCTTCACGGACGACTGACTCATTTTTTCTAAAGAAACAATTAATAAATGCCGGGTGATCTGCCAAGCGATTCATCAGTATGAGAGGGCGTCCGACCAAACAATCAATCATGGTAAATCTGAAATATCCTTCAGTGTAGGGGTGCGTCATTATAAGAGGGATGAACTTTGTGCATCAACTGGCATCCATAAGGTTGATAAACATCAGAAGTATCTCGAGCTTCCCTCGGTGATTGGCCTGTCCAAAAAAGAAATATTCGCATACCTAGTGGACTAGATTGAGGCAAAAATTAAAGGTTGTACCCCAAAAAGAATTTCTAAAGCTGGCAAAGAGACCCTCATCAAAGCTTTTATCCAATCTATCCCCAACTACTTTATATCCCTTTTTATTCTCCCGACCGACATCGTCGAGTAGATCCACATATGTACTGCTAATTTCCGATGGGGGAAGAATGATGGTAGGAATCGACCCCACTGGATGGACTGGGAGAAACTTTGCAAACCCAAATAAGAGGGTGGGATGGGGTTATGGAATCTTACTCTCTTCAATGACGCGCTATTGGCCAAGAATGGATGGAACCTTATTTATCGTCCATCATCTCTATCTGCGCGAGTTCTACGAGCTAATTACTTTCCCCACACAGACATTCATGCTTCCTCTCTTGGTCCCCGTCCTAGCTTCCCCTGGAGAAGAATTTGGGGGAAAAAACCTCATGGATAAAAGATTGGGCTGGAGGATTGGGACCGGCTCATCTGTCAAAATTTGGACTGATCCCTAGCTTATTGATAAGGATGGTTTATGGGCTACATCCCCCGCCCAACTAGGTCTTGAAGACGCCACTGTCAACTACCTCCTTTCCGACTAGGGATAGGGGTGGTTTTTGGAAAAGATCCTTGAATGGTTTATCGAAAGAGATCAATGAATTATCTTTAGCATTTAATGGGTACCAAACACAGGCCCTGACCATATCTTCTAGATCAATGACATCTCGGGCGACTACACGGTGGCATCCAGCTATAGACTTTCTCTTGGAATCCACTCAGTCGGCCGGGATGAGGGACCATGGAAATCAATTAGGACGCTCAACGTCCCCCTAAAAATTCATCAATTTTGGTGGCAGGTGTGTATGGGAACCCTCCCATAAATAAGCCTTCTCATTTATCGATATATGGAAAGTATTATTTTTTCCATTTTTTCCAAAACACTCTAGAAACTCTTATACACGCAATCATTTACCTCCTAGGAGCTAAGGAAATTTGGAATCAATGGGGCCCGACTTTATTTTCTTCGATGGAATTGTCCACTGACCTTCCTGATCTTATAACACGTTGGTGCTCCTCTCTCTCTACGGCAGATGTTGGTTCACTTTTCACTTTGGCTTGTATTATTTGGATCCAGCATAATGATGCTGTTTTTCATCAAGCTCGCAGACCCCCCAAATTCTGGATTGATCGGGCCACTTCTTGGATTGAGGGATGGAAAGGACACAATGTACATTCTATGTCTGGTGTTTCCCCTGCCCATCCAACACATTGGAATCCCCCAACGGAAGGGATTCTCAAGATTAATGTGGACATGTCTCTTCCAATAGATGGGCTTGTTTCCCTCGGCATCCTGGCCCAAAATCATCTAGGTCAAATCCTTGCTACTAAATATGAACCACATCAGGCATTTTGGGAACTGTCTTTTGCTGAAGCCATGTCCATCCTTGTGGGTATGATGCTCACTATTGAATGTGGATGGGGTGATATTATCATTGAGTCTGACTGTCTTACTGTAATCGATGCTATTAATCACAACGATGGCGGAATCCAGTCTTTTGGAATCATTATCAAGAGAATTCTCTCACTTCTCTAATGCTTCACATTATGCACCTTCTCCTTCACCAAATGGGAAGGAAACAATGCAGCCCATCAACTATCAGCCTCAGGACCATTCGATAGTAACCAGTTCTGGTTGCACAATTTCCCTTCATGGATTTACACCTTTACTTATGCTGATCATTGTCATTAATTTTTTATGTTTTTTTCAAAAAAAAACTTTCACCCTTGAAATTTGATTTTTGATTCTACACCATAAATTGGTTTAGGTAATTTTCCTTCATTTCTTCCTCGAGTTCCAATGATTACACTTCATACTTATATTTCCACTACAGTACATTGACTAGGTGAGTAGTCTTGTTATGTAGAACATTATCTCTATGATCTAAGATCTCAACTGGCTGCTCATTGTAAGAAAGGCCATTATCCAACGGTACCACCACTGAAGAGAGTACATATGGAGGATCTAGTATGTATTTCTTTAAGAGGGATAAATAGAAAACATCGTGTACTTTAGACAGGGTAGGCAGATGTTCCTATCGATAGGCCACATCCCTAACAAGATCAAGAATATCAACAGGGCCAATGTACATGGGGTTTATCTTTCCATTCTTCCAAAACCTCAGTTCCTACTTCAATGGAGATATGAAGATAAATAACATGTATCCAATGATAAACTCATGGTCTAATCGAAGGTTTTATGAATATCTATTATGTTGACTTTGGGATTCATTGATGTGTTACTAAATGATTTTCAACTTCTCCATTATCTATTCAACCATTTTAGTTCATAAAATCTTATTCTCACTCTCTTCATCCTAACACGCCGGGGTTCTACACCATTTTCCATTGACTTATTCTCATTGTGCCATTTAGATGCTCGAGTAGAAACTATTTTTGTATATGAATTAAATGAGTGGAAGATATTGGTCCCATCTTTCATTGAATTACATTGAACACATTATCATCATATATTCCAGTGTATGAATAGTTATCTTAGATTGGACATTTTTTTTGAGAAAGATAGGCTATAGATGTTATGTTGAGTGCTTAGAGCGTGTTGGTGACTTTTTGAGAACATCGAGGTGAATCTCAGATCTAGAAAAAATACAATAGATAGTGGTACACCATGAAGCCTTTCCACTTCATTGATATATATTCGTGCAAATTTTTCCAATGAGAAGTCCCCTAAAACCATGATAATGTGTGTTGTCTTTGTAAGATGATCCATAATAACCTATATAGTATTGTTTCCTATATATGTAGTTGGATGTCTAGTGACAAAGTCCATGCTGATGTTCTCCAACATCTATGTTGGTATTGGTAGTGGTTGGATCCTCCCCTAGTACTTTTATCTATCAGAACTCACTTGTAGACCTACTAGTAACATTTATGTATACTTATTAATCACTTTCTTCATATTGTCCCACCAATAGTTCTCTCAGGGATCTCAATAAATCATTATGCTCCCTGAGTGAAAAGAGAAGGTTGGGCTATGTGAATCATTCAAAAGATCTTTATTTATCTCTAGATTAGATGGTAAACATTATCATGACCCAAATCATACAACTCATGTCTTATCAATCATAATCTCAGTGGATTTCCCAATTCTAATGGATTCCATAATTTTTCAAATTTCTAAATCTCTTCATTGAGTATCATGTATTTTTTCCATGAGGGATGGTTGATAAATCATTTGATAAAGGATTTATGATGTTCTTGCCTCAATGATTCCCATGTCCATCCTATGAAAATGTATAAAAATTGGATTCTTTTCAATTATCCTCATTGATAAAGATACACAATCCTTTCCACTTAGAGAATCTTGCACCCTGTTTTCCTTATCATGATGGTATTGGATTGAGCAGTCATAATCCTTGATGAGATCTATCCATCTCCACTGTTCTATATTATGATTTTTTTGTGTGTATATGTTTTAGACTCTTGTGATTAGTATATATCTCACAGTTACCCTTATACAGATAATGCTGCTAGATTTTTAATGCAAAGATCAAAGCCGCCAACACCAGATCATGTATGTGATCATTTTCCTAATGGATTTTCAACTATCATGAGATGTAGGATGTCACTTTATCATTTTGTATCAGCACATAGATTCTGTCCTTTTCTGAAGAATCAATGTACACCCTAATGAGTTATCCAATCATTATAAGTGTGATTATTGGCATAATGATAAGCCTCTTTTTAAAATCCTTAATGTAGTATTCACATTCTTGAGTCCAGACAAGGTTTACTCCCTTCCGTGTCAGCTTGGTCATTGGGTATGACAATCATGAAATGTTCTCGAAAAATAATTTTTAATACCCAGCCAGACCCAAAATGATATGGATATCTATTATAGATGTTGTCTTGGGCCACTCTTAAATTTCTTTTTTCTTGTAACGGTTCACAGATATCCTTTTGCTGGTGATAACATGCTCCAAGAATCATACATCTCCATCAAAAACTCGCATTTACTATTATTTTCATACATATTGTCTCTTTTCAAAGTCTTTAAAATAGTATTCAAACACTCCTTGTGTTTACCCTTTATCATGGAGTATATTAGAATATCATTAATAATGTCTACCACAAATTTGTCGAGGTAATATCTAATGACTCTATTCATTAAATCCATGAAAATTGTTAGAGTATTAGTGAGTCTGAATGGAATCACTATGAAATCATAATGTCCATAACTCAATGGAAATGTAGTCTTGGGAATATCTTCCTTCCCCACCTTTAACTGGTTATATCCCAGTTGAAGGTCCATCTTAGAGAAATAACTTTTCCCACAATGCTGACAGAATAAGTCATCTATCCAAGGAAGGGGATACTTTTTCTTTATCGTGATTTTATTAATATCATTATAATAAATTCCAGGGCTTATTTATCCATAAATCTTCTTGACAAATAGGAATGGTGTACCCTTTGGTGAAGCACTCGAGTGTATAAAACCCTTCTCCAGATTCTCTTGTAACTACTTATCCAGATCTACCGGCTCTACAGTTGACATTTTACAAGGCGTTATTAATATATGTAGGGATCCGGGAATATGATCAATTGAGAAATCACCCTCTTTATTAGGAACAAGACCATGCAACTATTTAGGAAATACATCAGTGTATTCCCACATGATAGAAAAGCATGATTCTCTCCATTATATCAATCATTTGAGCTAGAAATTATTTAACATAAAAAATTAATATCCACACATGAGAAAATTATTCTAAAGCAAATTCATTTTCCTCCTTATACTTGTAAAGAATTGAAGGTTGCTTTGGGATGTGAAGAGTAAAATACCTTTCCTCAAAATTGATGTTGGTTTTGATTAATGAAAGAGAATTCATTCCCAAGATAACATCAAACTCCACTAAAGGAGGAATGAAAAGATTTTTTGGGAGGTTTAGTCCACACATATTTATAAGGGTGGAGTTATAAAACAAGAACACAATAATTTACCCATTAGTTTTTTTAACATATAACATATCCTCTAAATTTTGAGGTTGTGTTTGAATAGTTCTACTAAACATGTAAGATATGAAAGAATGTATAGAACCATAATCAAATTGTATGTTCACTATTTTGGAATGAATATCTAGTGTACCTACCAAAACATTGTTGTCTGGCTAAAACTCAACAATAATGATAGAATAATCCCTTCCTTGTTTCCTTGGAGGTTTTTTTATTGACTCTCACAATCCTCAGATTAGGGTAATTTTTCACATAATGCCCATGATCCTTGTAGTTGTAACACTGAACTATATACTGAGTGTTGAGATGATCCTTCCTTTATTATTCCACATTAGTGGGATTTTTCAAATCACTTTGGAAGTTTTTATCTAGATGTCCCATATATAAACATTGGAAACAATTCCGTATTCCATTTTGATAGTTTACATGATGCTTCTTCCTACAATATTTACATTTGGGATGATCAGGGTTCTTTCTATCATGGAATTTATTTATGGAACAGACACATTAGATTCCATTTTCTTCTTTCTTTGATGGGTGCATGATAAAACTGAGAGTCTCTAATATATATTTAAACCTTATAGGAACAACAGTCTATCATATCACATCTATCAAATTCGTGAATCAGCAATGATTTTTGCATACTTGAATTTATCCCTATAAAGAAGTGATCTACCTTTCTTTCAGTGTTCATGAAAAATTTGAATTCATTGTTAGAAGTCCTTGTACTGTTTTCTTCATACACCCCAATTGACACATCTTTATTCTGCATGAATATATGGAACTCTCCGTCTATCTTGAGATAGAGTGTTTGGGGAAAGTATTTATTGAACAAAAATTATCTAAAATTCTTCCTAATACATGGAATAAATTTCCACTTAAGGATTCGTATACATGATCAATTTCCACCAAATATCAGCTTCCCCATCAAAATGATATACTTCCAGCACAAATTTCTTTTCTTCTAAGCATTGGAAGAAATAAAATCTCTTTTCAATAGAGTTAATGCACTGTTCCATGAGGAGGGGATCAGAATATCCACTATACATGGAAAGCCTTTTCCACATGATGTATTCTATAGAAACATGCCCTTTCATTAGAGGAGGAGGGTATTCCACATGATTCAATTTATTATTCATAACCTGATCTAGGTGAGCAAGTACTATTATGATATTCTGAGCATCCATTCCCATCATATCAGGAATATCATTAGAAAAAGCATCCTATTCTCTATCACATTGATGGTTTTCATGTGTTATTCTATTTCCGTCCATTAACTAAGAAAAATATTTTTCAATTAGGGGGCTTGAATAATTATATATTTATAAGAAAAAGAATATTTGAACACAAATTTATGAACTTGTAGAAGATAATTATATCCTAAATTGGGATTCCATATGTTTAAATATAGGTTATCTCTAATATATTTCGTAACATATATTACTATGGGATTTGTTTTATTCACTTAATATTGGTTTTTTCTATGCTCTTGATTTTACCAAAGCATATCCCTCCTAGAGTGTCAAATATATAGTAAATAAAGGCTCATTTTCATGCACTAGTTCCCATTTGAGCCAAGATCAACGAAGTGTTTTAGGTTTTACCCCTAGATTCATCTGTGGTTGATCCACCTCTACCTATTTGTATCTAGACATAGATGCATTTTCTTGAAAAAACAGTTACACTATACTTACCAAATTTTTTGGAAGTATTCTTATCTTTAGTCTCATCTAGAAGGTTCTTACTATAATGCTCAATTCCTAATCACAAAAAATAATTAGACCATCCCTTGATACCATCTATAGTGACCCTATCCTTTTAGACATATCACTGCATAATTTTAAGCATAATAAAACATCATATTACAATCCATGGATCGTAAAGTCTAGTGCCTTGGAAGACTAGGTACATAATAAAACACTATGAAAACAACTTTTTATTTAACATACATAATGAGATTCTATCTTCCCTTATGATCACAAATTTCAATAGGATAACCTATGTATAACAGAACAAAGGGATGATCTAAAATCCTAGTAAGCTAATAAACATAAGAATAAGGCTTTAAAACAAGGTTTAGAGATCATGACATTATTATATAAAATGTTATATTAGAATCATAATATATAAATAGAGGATCATATACACATTGATTCATAGAAATTTGTCAGTATCAAAATTCATGACTTTAGCAGGAGTCATGAATCGTTGCACATAGAGGATAAAAATTAATGGTTAACTGCCAAGACTGTTGCACAATATAGCACAAGCCAAGGCAAACCGCCATGACCATTGCACATAACGTATCATGAGTGTCAACATTACCCAATACATTAGAGGGCTATCTGAGATCACCAATCATAACATGTTCTTGAATACAATTTGCAAATATATAATTTTACATAATCAATGGAAGATAAACATAAGGGAATACAATGAATGAAATGGGTATCATTATCATGTCAGAAGGCACAATATATGGGAATATCAAACACGTATCCTTGAAAAAAATGGAATTAAAATCTACATGGAAATTTATAAGGTAAAATAAGAATATGTCATGATATTATATTTAAAATAGAAGTGACAACATGTAATAAGTTTATTTAATTATTTTTAGCATTAAATTATTTTAGTGTGATTTTAAGGAAAACATTTACACACATTTAAAATAGAAAAGGTAATACGTAGTTGTAAAAAACTAGGAGTCATAAAATTGGGTAATTCAAAATAAAAACACCAGTTTTATAAAAACATTAATGTCTTAAAACATATGGTAGAGTGCACTTGAAATTTGGAATGAATTCGAAAAGTTCCCTTTAAGGGGTTTGCTTTTTAGGAAGCATTGAGGAGAGAAACAATTAAAAGCATATAGATCCCTGAAAAATAATAAATAATGGATCTTGATAATTTTTTTTTCATATAAATAGAAATGAGAAGATTTAAATTAATATAATACAATATTTAATTTGTGTAAAAATAGATATAGAAAAACCGGATGGAATAATGGAGGTTTAGGTTGAATACCTTACAGAATATCGACATGGTAGCAGGTGTACCTAGTGTTCATGTTGGTGAATTAGAACCTAGTACAATGTAATTTATTCATTAATAAATACCTTACAAAATATTTATTATTCTTCTATGTGACATTGTATGTGATAATGGCCTAAATATAGCTGTTGCATTATAGGGTCATAGAGGATCCTTGCTATGATGAGATCCCGGAAGTGCCATAACATTTGCCTTGAATATATGGTCTACAACCGAATGATGTTATTTGAAGGACACAAGTGATATAGGCCATTAGGGGTGAGGAATCATAAAACTTTGAGGCACCTTATCATGGTGTGTTCCCTTGGTAATATCCAAAAGTATATTATGAGAATGAGACCCGCTAGTTGGAAATCCACATTTTATAGTGTCATTGGATGTTCCTATTTGAGGATGTGTGTATTGGTCCTTAGAAATTAAGATTATCATTAATGAGAATTATAACTCACACAATAAGATGTATTGATGAAAGCTATGATGAAACACTATTCATAGAGAGGTAGGATACGTTGTGTGCGTCATGAGTGATACTACATAAATAGATAACGTGAGAAAGGATTTTTCCCTTCTATTCCATAATGGAAGAAAATATCTTAGGACCATTTATGGAATTGATATATCTTAAATAAACCAATGTCCAGGGAGAGGAATGGGTATTTTCTGTTCAAGAAATTCGAAGAAAGAATAATTGAGCACATGGGTTGATGGCACTAGCATGCAACCTACTTGATTCAAGATATCGAGACAAAGGGATTACATTACATGGTAAGCGTTCATAAGAGGTGACATGTTATTGCGGCATTAAATTCTCTCTATGAGTGCCTTGGAGTGTTTCTAAACAGTAACCATTGACATTAGGCAGGCTCCACCTAATAACACTAAGAAAGAGGCCTATGGGGTCACACACTATGTGTGTTCAAATATCTCAGTTAAATATTAATTTAACAAGTTGAATAAATATTATTCCCGACCATGGTTTAATAATTATTCAATAAAGATTGATCACATTTATTTCGACACTAGTTATTTGAGAAAATATATTGTGGGAGAAATAATATATTTATTATCGAGTAATGCAGTGGTATTTATTTGGGAAATTAATAGCCATTATTCAAGGTATAATAAATGTAGTGGAGGGAATAAAGAAAAATTAAAAAACAAAAGTACACATCATGTATATTAAATACACACATCGTGATTTTTTTTTGGGAATTTATGATATATAATATTATTTATTTAATTAAATAATATTCGGTGTAATTCGCAGGGCCAAGGTAGATAATAATAATAGTCAACTGTTATTATTAGACATGGGGTATTACTAAGAATTAAATGAAATGAATAAATGATTTCGGGTAATTAATTCATTTTATTATTCTATATAATTAAAAATATCAATTATATATTTCTCATTAGACTATCCATTTTTTGTGGTTGTGGACAATGGATTTGGAAAATCTCTCAACCCAAGAGAGAATCCTTTTTCCACCAAGAACGCTATCAAGCTAAGAAAGAGTGATCCACCTCTACCGGATCAAGGTGATTGAAGACAGACATTGCAAGTGAAGGATCTTCTTTTCTAGCACCCGGAGATCCCTTCGGTGACATCCATAGATATGTGGAGCACGTATGGATCACCGATAGAGGAATCCTTCACTTGGATTCTTTGACGCAATGACGGATCAGATCAGATCACGATCGGAAACATTAACGGAGATAGAATTCCATCAAGGTAATTCTTTTCAATTAATTAAATTAATTATAACCAACATATGATGATCCAATCTATGGTTCTAGGACTCCCATATTTCTTTTTCATTCTTCATTCTATTCTGATGATCCGGCATTTTATTATCATGATGGATCTCAGATTGATCATTGTTATCACTAAAATTAAAGTTGGGTACACCGACCAACACGCTTCTACTACGCCCGGAAACTACAAGTTGTATCAAAGGGGTTAATATCATTGATTATAATTATTTTGTTTTTCCTTGGTGATTTACACATTTAATAATTTATTTCTTTCAATTCAAGTTAATTATTCTTTAAATACGAAACTCGAAATCTATTCGTCCTCTCTCGTTTCTCGTTCACCTTAGAGAAACAAAATTTTCAATTTATTTTGATTGAAATAAAATAGAGGATCTCATTCAGAGGTAAAAAACATTCATGGTGATACAACACTAGAATACATAACATGTATTTGGTAGTACACACTGTGTAGTATAGGTTCAATGCATCATACTGGTATGCCAAATAAGGTAGTGTGTTGGAGTATTTCTAAGTCTTAAATGACATAGTGTGTTGACCAAGAATAGGCGGCACACAGTTTCCAAATTACACACTGTGTAGTCCACTGAACATGACATGTAGTCCCTTCAAGTTAGGGTTAGACCGTGTACCCCGTACATGGCTTGCCCGACTAGAAACCATGTAACACAAATACTACACGACATGTGTCTCACTGAACACTCCATGTACTCCGAAACATTTCTAAAGTATATCTACATGCCATGTCCCCGAGACTGTAATTTGGATGGATGGTGAACAAAAGTATACGATGTGTAGTTGGAACTAAACTCTGTATACTCATCCAAATTATGTATATTTATTGAAATTTATTATTATATTATACAAACCCTTGAGACATGTACCGCAGTGCAGGCATAAATATGAGTCACAACACATGATGGTTGTTATATATATATGTGTTTAATTTAACATCAGCATAATGTTTATTTCTACTCATTGGGTAGTTATGAATGGGAATTCACCAGGATTCCTCCATGGTACAAGTTACGTACAATGTTAATTTTAAATAAATTTATATGTTTAAAATTATGATTGATGAGAATCTCAAAGAAATTCAGAAAAAGGATTTAAAATAAACGGATTTATTAATGAAAGAAAATTAATTGATTCAAGCATGATTTATCTTAAACAAGAAAGATTAAAGAATTGAATGCAATTTTCCTCCTATATAAATATCATTGCAAGCATGTATGATCATGATCTTTACCAAGACCTTAGTATGTGAATTGTTTCTTTTAATTTATTTATTTAAATTAAATTTGATGGCTTGTGAGCCTTCTCCTCATTAATATGTAGGTTCTGCATTCCCAAGGTATCTTTTATGCAAAAACCCATAGTATCCCTCACATGCATGTGAGATAAAATCTTATGTAATGGATGGGACTCCCAAGCTAGTGGAGGAAGCTCAATTTCAGGAGCCAATGTGAAAGCAATCCAAGGAGATACACAGGTAGACAAGTGGAAATCTATAAACACGAACTCAAAAGCTTCAAGGTGTTTCTCCCCTTAGGTCCTGGGTTAGTTTATCAACTACTTCATAAAATAACCAATAGAAGAAGCTCATGATCATACAATTTATTTAATTTCTATCAGTTGCATGGTTTATTTATTTTGGGTGTGTTGTCATGATCACACAATTAATGTATTAAACAAGAATGAAAGATGGAACTAAAATAAGATGGGATTATACATAAAATATTATCTTAGACATGGTTAATCACTTAAGTATATCCCAATTAATATTAAAATGCATGTAATAAAAGATATTAAAATGTAAATTTACGTATAAGGATAAGATCCCTTAATGAAAATTTCATGTCGGTATAGCCTTCTATAATATTGGTTAGAATCGAACCATTGTTCAAAGTGCTTGACCAACCATAGTTGATGTGATTTCAATTATAGAGGAATTATAATTCAAGGTTTTGGGTTGAATTGGACTGGTTTGCATCAAGGTTTGACTACCACAATAGGACTTGGTGTGACTAATAGGCAATGGATCAGGAAATCCAAAATAAAAGGATTTCAGGATTGGGGAGTCCACTCAACAGATCAAGGAGCTGTGAGTCAATATAGTTGGCATTTAGAATGACAACCTAAAACCGTTCAAGTTTCTTGACCAACCCTATTTGGGGTAATAAAAAGGGAAATATGGATCTTCTACACTAGAATATTCAAGCAATAGAATATTCCGATGTCAGTGGTGAGGCATATTAGTTTTTAATAAAATAGTGGGAGACTAATAAGTATTAATTTGATTATTTGTATCAGTTTTATCATAATAAATAACTAAACCTTTTCTCATCTTAATTTTTAGAAATATAAAGAAAAATGACTTCAAACATATCATTGAGAACCATACCCGAGAGGAAATCCTTCTCACCGGCACCAATTCCCAAGAGTGGAAGATGCATTTACACATTATCCTTCGCCACGAGAGGAAATTGTATGTACTGGAAGAGCCTGCTCTAGTTGTGCCTGGGAAAGAGGCTAGTGATGAGGAACTATCTCTCTATATGAAACATATGGATGATTCCATATATGTCTAGTGTTTTATGCTATCATCCATGTACAATGAGATCTTGAAGCAACTTGAAAACATGGGTGCATATAGTAAGATGTCACACCGTAAGGATCTCTACCAACCGAAGACGATATATGAGATATGTGAGATCTCCAATGTTTTGTTTACAACACTTCTTGGAGAGTCTGCGCCAGCTAGGCCACATGTAGTCAAGCTTATTGGCTACATTGAACGCCTGCACATCTTAGGGATTATGTACCCGGATGAGTTGTGTACAGGTCTCATCCAATGATCACAACCCAAGACCTTATCTATCTTTATTTTCAATTATAACAAGAGAAATAATGATAAGAGTCTATCAGAACTTCTGAACTTAATTCTACAAGTAGATAAGACATGGGGTGTGACAAACCTACTGTCCTTATGGTGAATAAAAAATAATGGACATGGCCAAGGTACCAAATACTTATAAATGGTATGAAGCCCTATGGTGTCATCCCTCCATGAAGGGGAAGATCCATAGGCAGGGCAAGAAACGATAGGTGGTATGTTTTTTAGGTGTTAGGCAAGGCCACTGGAAGGGGAATTGTACCCATGAGCCTGGGGAAGCTAAAGGT
The DNA here is from genome assembly GCA_963277665.1 of Viscum album. NCBI lineage: Eukaryota > Viridiplantae > Streptophyta > Magnoliopsida > Santalales > Viscaceae > Viscum > Viscum album. The sequence continues at coordinate 251,940,045 of OY728139.1, forward strand.
TTGTTCATTATCGAGTGTAATCTTTCCATTTATACACATTGGGTATTATATACATCTTGTGGGGCTCACATATGTATTCAAATAAATGAACCAAGTAAATTTATAAAGATTATTAGGGGATAGGTTGATCTTCAAGATGCCAATGGGGTAAGGCTGGCTTCGTTGGCGATTGGAAATTACCATCTCCCATTGCCAACTGGGATGATTTTGGTTTTACATAACTATTATTATGTGCCTTGTGTTACAAAAAACATAATTTTTGTATCATGTTTGGATTTGGATGGATTTGTTTTCAAGTTTGGAAATAAGGTTTTCTTCTTTTATAAGAACAACGTATGTTATGGTATGGAACATTTAAATAATTGTTTGTATATATTAAATTATGAAAACCAAGTGTTGTAAATTGATAATGAAACAAACTCACATGACTCATACATCACCCAATTGTGGAATCATCGTCCCAGTCATTTAAATGAGAATCATTTGATAATACTCTTCCATGATTTCTACTAAGACTCTTCTGAGCTAATAACACTTGATATATGTCACGCTTGTTTACAAGGTAAAATTACCATGCCGCCTTTTGATGGACATGGTGAAAGGCCCCAAAAGATTCTAGGATTGATAGACATATATGTGTGTGAACCATTCCTAGTAGAAGCTAGAAGTTGATATTATTACTTTTTTAGTTTTACTAATGATTTGAGTTGATATGGATATGTATATATAATGATGTATAAGTAAGATTCCTTAGAGAAATTTAAGGAATTAATAAATGATGTAGAGAATTATCTTGGTATGTAGATAAAGAAACTTTGACCAGATCGAGGTGGAAAATATCTTAAACAAGAGTTCATCGATCTTCTACGGGAGTCTGGGATTCTATCTCAGCTCACTCTTCCTTATACACCATTATGCAATGGTGTTAGTGAAAGGAGGAATTGTACCTTGTTGGACCTGGTGAGGTTGATGAAGATTCATGTAGATCTTCCATTATCCTTTTGGGGGTATTCATTACAAACTTCATCAGACACAATAAACCATGTACCAACAAAAGTTGAAAATAGAATTCCCTCCGAGTTATGGAATTGGAAGAAACCCATTTTATCGCACACACATGTATGGGGATGCGATGAATTTTAAGGACTTCTCAGGAAACAAACTAGCACCCCGGGCACAAGGTGTATCTTTATAGGATATCCAAAGGAAACTAAAGGATATTATCTATACAACCCTTCAGACAAGAAAGTGATTGTCACTAGACAAGCCATCTTTCTTGAAAGGGATCACATCCACAAAATGGATAGTGGGAGAAAGATTGAATTCGATGAAGTTGTTGCTCATGATATATAGGAGTTGGTACAGGAACAAGTTCCACATGTCCCTGTGGAAGAGGTTCCAGAAACACAAGTAATGCATAAGAGCTCAAGAGAGGTAAGAGAACTAGAGAGATTTGGTTTCCTAGTCACTGAGGATGGTGAATCATTATTGTTGTAAAATGATGAAACTCTCTCCTAAAATGAAGTAGTAGAAATCTTAGAAGCTGCAAGATAGCTAGAAGTTATGAATTCTGAGATGGATTCCATGTATCAGAACAAAGTCTTGGTTCTGGTCGATGAGCCAGTTTATGTAAATCCTTTTGGATGCAAATGTGTATTCTAGATAAAACTAGACATGGAAGGTCAAGATAGCACCTATAAAGCAAGGATAGTGGATAAAGGATTCAGAAACCTTCAAGGATTTGACTATGATGAAACTTTATCACTAATTTCCATGTTTAAATCCATAAAAATTATACTTTCCATAGCCGCATACCATGACTATGAGATTTGTAAAATTGATGTCAAAACTACATTCCTTAATGGGAACCTTAAAGAAGATGTCTATATGACACAACAAGAAGGTTTTATGACACTAGGTGAAGCTAAACGGGTTTGAAAGTTGCATAAATCCATTTATGGATAAAAGAAAGCTTCCAGGTCATGGAAGATTAGATTTTAAGAAGTCTTAAGGGAATTAGGTTACATTAATAATTAATGTGAACCATGTGTTTATAACCAATTTAATGGGAATGCAGTTTTTATCATAATAGTATAGGTTGATGACATATTGCTTACTAGACATGATGTACCAGTCTTATAGTCAGTTAAAGAATAGTTGAACAAGTGTTTCTTCATTAAGGTCATGGGCGAAGCAGCCTATATTATAGGGATCAAGATCATTCATGATAGATCCAAGAGGCTACTAGAAATATTTCAGGGTACATACATTTACCAGATACTAATGAGATTTATTATAAAAAGGTCCAAGAGGGGATTTGTTCTAGTGTCACATGGCCTACATATTTTTAAGAAAATGTGTCCTCATGCACAACCGAAGAATGATAGAATGAGTAAATACCACACACTTCGGAAATAGAATCCATCATGTATTCCATGTTATGTACCATGCTTGATGCTGCCTATGCACTGATCATGGTAGGCATATATCAAGCAGATCTAAGAGAACATCATTAGACTATTATTAAGAAAATTCTTAAGTATCTGAGAAGAACTAAGGATATGTTCCTAGTGTATGGAGGAGACGAGGAGCTTGTCATTGTAGGATATGCAGATGCTAGTTTTCAAACAGATTAGAACAATCTAAAGTCAAAATCTGGATATGTTTTCTGTCTCAATGGAGGAGCGGTGAGCTGGAAGAGTTCAAAGAAACCAGTTGTCATTGATTCTACTATAGACTCTGGATGTATGGTGGATTTTAATGCATCTAAGCAAGACAGATGGATTTGTAACTTTGTCCAGGAGCTTGATGTGGTTCCTAGAAGTAAGGATCTGAACACATTGTATTGTGATAATACTGCAGTGGTGGATCTTGCAGATGAACCAAGGTCACATCAAAGAACAGAGCACATACTCTGGAAGTATCACCTTTTGAGATATTTCTATCAAATGGGTTACGTTGTAGTGAGAATAGTGTCCACTAAATATAATGTGTTGGACCCCATGTCTAATGGCCTATCTCAGTAGAAGCATGAATATCATGTGAGAGATAGTGAGTTAAAAGTTTCCATCAATTGGCTCTAGTCCTAGTGGGAGTCCATTGGAGTTGGTGGATTAGAACAAACTAATTTTTACTTTATTCGTTACTAAATTCCTTATCACATATTTATTGTTCTTATGTGTGACAATTCATGTGATAATGTCTTAAAGATAGCTATTGTATTAAAGGGTCACAGTGGATCCCTGCAATGATGAGAACCCGGAGGTGCCATAACACTATTCTTGAATATATGTTCTATGGTCGGATGATGTCACTACTAGAAATGTTCCTTTTAGCGACCGCCAAAAGCGGTCGCTAATGGGCTTTAGCGACCGCCCAGCGACCGCTTTTGGCGGTCGCTTTAGCTTCGTTGGTAAAGCCCAATAGCGACCGCCATTGGCGGTCGCTAATGTTTAACATCGACACAGCATTCTGCTGGTCCTCATGCGGCGCTGTGCAGGTCATCTTCTCGGCAAGGGACACAGGATCTTTCCCCCACCGGCCATGGCGGACACACGGCGGAGGTTTGGATGTAGACGGTGAGGGTTCGGGCAGTTCGGATATGGCAGACACACGGCGCTGTGCGGGTCATCTTCTCTCCGGATGTCTGGGGCGAGGGTTCGGGCAGTTCGGATGTAGATGTGGCGGCGTGCGGCGGAATGCAGCAGCATGCGGCATGGGGATTTGCAGCAGTGCGACATGGGGATTTGCAGCGGCTAAATCAGGCGGGAAGAAGAGGATGCACGTGCGGGAAAATTCCCGCTGGAATTTTACATTCACATTAGCGACCGCCATTGGCGGTCGCTAATACCCTCTTTAGCGACCGTCAATGGCGGTCGCCCGCTTCAGGAGGCGCAAAAACTTAAATTTCTAGTAGTGTGTTATTTATGGGACACAAATAGTACAGGACATTAGGGGTGAGGACTCATAAAACATTGATGAACCTTATCATGGTGTGCACCCTTGGTAATATATAGGAGGATATTATGAGAATGAGACCCGCTAGTAGGAAATCCACATTTCATAGTGTCATTGGATGTTCCTATCTGCAAACCTGTGTATTGGTCCTTAGATATTAAGATTATTATTAATGGGTATTACAACTCACATACTTAGATTTATTGATGAAAAATGTGGCGATACACTCTTATCAATGAGGTAGGATATGTTTGGTGCATCACAAGTGATACTCCATTAATAGATAACGCAAGAAATGATTTGTCCCTTTTGTTCCAAAACTGAAGTAGATATCTCAGGACCTTTGATGGAATTGATATAGCCTAAATAAATCCATCGAAATGGTGTGGAATGGGAAAGTACAATTCTAGAATGTCAAATAAAGAATATTCGAGCACATGGGTTGATGGCATTAGCATTAAACCCGCTTAATTCGAGATATCGAGACAAAGGGATTACATTACACAGTATGCATTTGTAGGAGGTGACACATCATTGCAGGATTAACTTCTTTCTTTATGGGTGCCTTGGTGTGTTGCAAGATTCTAACCTTGGTCTTTAGGTCGGATCTACCTAATTCCACTGTGAATGTGGCCTAGAGGGTCACACACTATGTGTTTCCAAATATCTCAGTAAAATATTAATTTAAAAATTTGAATAAATATTTTCCCCAAATGCGGTTTAATAAATATTCATGAATTCATAATCACATTTATTTCTACTGTAGTTATTCAAGAGAATATATTGTTGGTGAAATAATATATTAATTAGTGAGTAATGAAATTATATTTATTTGATAAATAAATATCCATTATTCAAGGACTAGTAAATGTGGTTGAGGAAATAAATAAAATTGAAAAACAAATGTACATGACATGTATATTAAATATACACACCGTGTATTTTTTTCTAGTGAATTTTTGAGAAATAATATTATTTATTTAATTAAATAATATTAGGAGTAAATCTTTGGGCTCATGTATGATAATAATAATAGTCAATTTTTATTAATAGACATATGATATTACTAAGAATTAAATGAAATGAATAAATTATGTTGGGTAATTAATTAATTTTATTATTATATGTAATTAAAAATACCAATTATATATTTCTCATTATCCTAGCCATTTTTTGAGGTTGTGCACAACAGATTTGGAAAAGCTCTTAAGCCAAAAGAGAATTCCTTTTCCACCAAGAATGCTCTCAAGCTACAAGAGAGAGATCCACCTCCACCAGATCAAGGTGATCGAAGGAGGAAATCACAAGCAAAGGATCCTTCGTGATATCACCCGAATATCCCTTCGGTGACGTCCATAGATACATGGAGCATGTGTGGATCACCTCTAGTGGAATCCTACACCAGGATTCTCCGACACAAAGACGGATCACATCAGATCATGATCGGAAATAGCAACAAAGATAGAATTTCAACAAGGTAAATCTTGTCAATTAAACAAATTAATTATAAACAACATATGATGATTCTATCTATGGTTTTGGGACTCCCCTATTTGATTTTTGTTTTTTGTTCTATTATCAAGATCTGACATTTTATTATCATGATGGATCTCGGATTGATTGTTTTTAACGCTAAAATTTGAGTTGGGCATACCCACCAACGTGCTTCCACTACGCCAAAAACCTACACCTAAGAGGGATTAATGACAGATAAAGTGGTTTCTAATCTTTTATGCATCATGAATCCAATATGTGGGATGTTCTAAATCATACCCCAACATTAAAAATTACACATAAAAGGATATAACACAGATGATATTCTTGAATAAATGTGATAATGATTGGATCCCTAACCTTATGTCTAATGGTGCCATCTACAAGATTTCAATGAACTTAATAATCTAATTATTTTTACTAATTAATAATTTTTGAACTTACACTACTGTTATTAATTTTTTAAAATATTATTAAGTTTATTCATGTCCATTTTGATGATTTAAGAGGTTCAGTTTCATTTTTTGGGAGTCTTTTCTTCCTTGGTTTTTATGACTTGTTCACTTATATTCATGTATGGATATATATGTATGATGAGAATATTTATCTTGATTTTAGTGTATATTAAATTCGTGAACATACATAATATTACATGGTTATAAAATTCATTTGGTTATTTGAAGTGAAGTTGAAACATTATATAAAACATTAATGATAAATGCTTGGATTAATTTGGTTATTATGATCACAATTAACATATTTTATATTATTATTTTAAATAATATGTGGAAAATGATTACATAACCTCACATAAGATAAAGTACTTATATAATTTTTTGGTCCAACCATAAAAATGGTTTTTGGTCCACAATTGAATATGGTAATAGAAATTGATAACCTAATGTCATTGAATGTGAAAAATTAACACATACCAGATGGTGTTTTCGATTATTTCGTATAAAAGAAGGGGAAAGGAAAATGTAATGAATTATCCCATTATCCTATCAAAATTTTTGTATATGTATTTTACTAGATTTTAAATACCATTATGTTGAGGATAGGTAAGGAATAAAATTTAAAAAATGGAACATGAAACGAAAATGAATGAAAAGAAATAGGGAATTTACCACTTGATTTAATCATCCTTGATAGATTCATATGTGAAGATGATTTGGTCTTTTTAGGATACTAAGGGATACTAGATATGAGGAAGTATCATGGTAAGAGTTTTTTGTAGAATTTAGGGATGCCACAGGTCTTGAGATGAGTGATGTGAAGAGGGAAGTGTGGGTAGTTTTTATAGTGGAGGGGAGGGGAGTTTTCTTACTATTTTAATTATTATTTTAAAATTTTTCCATAATAAAATAAATATTAATGATTATTGTTATTAAAAATATTAATATGTGCATGTGAGTTCATAACGAAGGTTCTTACATCATCCATGACTCAATAAAAAGAGTATTTAACATATAATCTATATATAAAGTAAATTACTGTATATTACTATTAAAAAATATTCAAGTATTTTATAACAATAAAAATAATTCACCATAACCATTTATTTAAATTTATAATTGAAAAATTAAATCAATTTTTTAATTTTTTTAAATATAATTAATTTAGTTTTTAATTAAAATCATAATTTACATGGACAATACAGATTTTAAAACTATAACTGATTTTATAATGATTTCAAAAATTATATAAGGTCATATAAAATTATCTTAAAACCAAAAGATATAAATTTTTTATTTTATGAACACCTTTTTGGAAAATTCATTTTCATTTAAATTAATTTTTTAACTGTAATTAATAATTTATGACTTAGAAAAATACGAATACTTTTATAGTAGTCATATTATAACTTATAATATGACTAAATATTATTTATACATTAAAGGGTGTGTTTACTATTCTTTTGGATGATGTACTATTCCAAAGGGTTATATGACAATTCATAAGTGTAGGTTACTGTTCACTAAAAAAAATAATTTTGTCTTATCAGACTCCAAAAATCATACTGATCCCCACAATGTTAGTTAGATTTTTGAAATTCAAATCACTAAAGTGACAATATTATTTTTAATGGTTACATGGTACTTGTTATTTCAATGTGTTGTGATTTCATGTGATTATATGACATAATTATAAGAAGAGAATTTACATTGATAAAACCTTGCATCATTACAAGATAGATCTTTTAGGCAGGGTAAGTCTTCATGTCTGAGAGGACCACCTTTAGGATTATTTATGGAATATGGAGGACCTCTGATTGAGATGGATGTAATATGAGGAGGGCCTCTGTATTGGTTGTTGATGAATTGAGGATGACCTTTACTGGGACTACTGTGAGAGTGGGGATGACCTCCACTCTTGGTGTGGAAATAGTAGGGAAGAACTCTTCTTGTGTCATTGAGGGCACAGGGAAGACCTCCGTGTTGGGTGTGAGAGAGGGCAAGACATTCAATCTGGTGACCAGTAGGGTGAGGACCACCTAGGAATATATCAAACGAGACATAGGGAAGACCTCCATGTTTTTGACCTTGAGTACTGGGAGGATCTTCCCACTTATTGCTGGGTGATTATGGAGGACCTCCATAATGTTCTGTTCCAGAGTGGGGAGGACCTTTCCTAGATCTAGTGAGCACATGGGAGGAACTCCATGTTGGATGATTTTAGAATGGGGAGGATATCTATGTATTCATTGACAAAGTAGAGAGGACCGATGCTTTTATTGGAACTAGAACAGGGAGTACCTCAACTAGATCTTGTGATAAAGCGAGGAGGTACATTACATCAATGGACCATAGAATGGGGAGGAACTCTATTTCATGAACCCTAGGAATTAGGATGAACTTCATTATATATATTTAAAAAGAAGTGAGGACCCCCACTTATATTAGTGTTGAGAACATGGGGAGCTCCCAAATATTTGGAGCGATAACTGGGAGTACCTCTTTGCTGGCTAGAGATGGTACTGGGAGGGACTACGTGGTGGATCTCATTGTCATGGAAAGACGTGTTATGGATTCTGATCTAGATAATGACTAAAACTATCAACCCAGTCTGCCCATGGGGAAGCTATTGTTTTGATTCCGATCGTGCACTAGTAGATCACTTCCCTTTAATATCATGGACCTAGTAGAATGTTTTAAAAATGCAATGGTCCACTGAATCCATGGAAGAGGACGCCCCCTTCTGGGTGACTTCCTGGTCTATTGGTCTATGTTGGTTTCAAGTTATCTGGAAAAGGGGAAATAGAGAAGGGGGTGTATAATTCATGTTCTTTGTCCTTAGGATCCAATGGTTGGTGAAGTTATAGTGGCATGGTGGGAGATACCCTTGGAAATACATAGGTGATAGTTGTAACTTGGATGACATGGATGTACCCTTATTCACCATCTTGATGGAGTAATTCATAAGAACATTTCAAGGAGGAGATTCCAAAGTTGTTGTATATATGAATGTGGAGAAGAGGCTCCCCACTTGACCCTTGGGTGAAGCGATTATGGAGTGGGGCAGAATCCTTTTAGTCTTAGTGTGCCATGTACCTCATGGGAATATACACCTCCATCTAATATTGTCATATGAAAATATCAATCACTCTCCTTTGAAAAAAAATCCTATTTTGAGGGGGGGGTGTCATCGGTGCCTCATAGTCATTGTCATGGATGATTTCATATAAAAGGAGGCATTATGCCGGATTGCAACATTTCTGTTCCTACTACTATTAAGTTTATGGTCAGAGGGTGATTGATTTCCTATGGCTTGGGTCCTAAAATACAAGAACTATTCAACCATTAGTAAAGATAATAGGAATGACATTTTTAATACTATAATGTCACTATGGTTTCCATGGTTTGAGAGAGATATCCATGTTGACAATTCCACAGACCTGAATTCCCAACAATTAACTTCCCTAATTTCTGTTGAGTTCTATTCCAGGCCCACTATTTTCATAGTAGTACACAGAACTAGATATTTTTATTTGTTGACATGCTCGTCTGTTGATGTCTCAATCACTACTAAATCTCACATTAAGGAGAATAATCTCATGCCAGTTTTACCATTTTTGTTTCTGATGCATTCCTGTGAGGAACACTTCCTAATTTTTTTTTGTTATTAATTAATGATTCATAGAACCCCACATTCCTTCTTTCCAAAGGTAGGCTTCATTAATCACATCATTAATGATGTATTCTCTATGATCCAAATTGGGTTGTTGGATGTTGGTCCCTCCTTCCATGGATTTCTTTTAAAAATTCATCTCCAAGTCTAGGTCTCCTTTTTAAGAATAAGACACTATTTCTGAAACTCATTATCAGTTCCATCTCTTAGTGGACACAGGATATTGAAGCATTTTCTCGTCTAGAAATTCCAAGGGGTCTTGACAGGGAATCAACTATTGTTCATGGGAGTAGTCACACTGGGCATCAGTGACTTGTCTAGATGTTGGAACATTGGTCAAATGTATTGTTCCTCATAAGAGGGATTATCAAGGGTGAGAAGACTGAATGAATCCAAAATGGATTGAGGGGTATCTTATTCCAAAGGCAAGGCTTTCATGGTTTTCCTCAAGTATTCCATGTTTAACATGTGTTAGGATTTGAATATAACATCTAGTGGAGATGAAGGGTTTCATGTATATTGTTTTCAAGAGATGTAATAGGCTAACCCGGAATTTTTTGATGGTGTATCATATAAGCACATCCCTATGAAGGGTCACATTGATTTTTTGCATGATTAATTGATCATAACTCCTAATAAGGATGGAAACTATGAGCTATGTTATATAAAGGGAACATTTCAGACCATGAAGGGGTACACCACTAGGACAGATTAGTTAGAATATTTACAATATCAATGGATTAGAATTCCATATGAAAAAAAACCATAGATGGCATGTCTCATAGAGAGAATATTTCATAGCATAATGGATAATTTAGACACCACATAGTGTGGATTGAGGAGGTGTACCGCAATGAGGGGGGGGGGGGGCACCAAAGATTACTATTAGATGAAACTAAACCATGTGGAGGCCTATTTTATACCATTATTAGAATATAGGGCTCCAACCCCACGTAGTTTTAGAGGTATGATATGGGGCTTATGAAATAAGACTTCACTTCATTGGAGGATCTCTCTTGGTTGGATGATGGATGGTATGGGGATTATGAAGAAAGATATCCCAGGTGGATGAAATGATCACACTAGGAAAAGGGTGAGGTGATGCAGATTGTGATAGGGTCTTACACATATGATCTTCAAGGATGAATGGAAGTATAACAATGGTATTTTGAGACCCTAATAATAATTGAGTTGGATGTGAATGAATTGGGAGAAATGGGTGGAATCGAAATGTTTTTGAGGGAATTTTTAATGATCCTCAAAGAGGATTCCTATATATCCTATTTAGAGGAAGGGGATCAAATTAAACATAGTTTTATATCTCATGTAGTTTAACATCAAATGGTATAGGAGAGAATAGAATGACATGAATATGATGGTGTCAGTCTTGAACCTTGGAGAGGCTCACTATGTATCTCAGTTAGTTGGGTATAAAACTCCACAAAGATCTGATAGGAGTTTTGATTCTTAAACCTTAAGAGGTTTCCCAAGAATGTAGTATGGGGATTAACCCTTGAATTTTATCACTATTAACATGATAGATATGTGATATCTGAGATGTTCATGACCCTACCATTATATTGCGGGTTGAGGGAATTTTAAGGATTGGAATGTATGATGTTCAATGCTGAGATCCAAGAGATGAATCCCTAGGAGGAGGGAACCATGGTTTACCAATTTTCCACATTGAACCTTAGGTATTCTACCATTATACTCAATTCAGATTAATGGAATCAAAACCCATGTAGTTTGGTGGTTCATGTATTATGCATAGCTAGTGGCCAATTGAGGTGGATGTTAGGGCTTACACAAGGTGGGATGCTCGGAAGGAGTGATTCAAAGTCACTACTAACCTATATGACCACATGAGTAATGAAAGGTGTGAGAATAAAAAAGTAGGTAGTATAACAGACAGTCATGTCACAAATGATGCATTAGTGAGGGATGGTGTGGGGCTTACACATTGAAGGGTCCCATGGATATGAAGCACAAAGGGAGAGGGATACAGTTTTGAGAGTCTATGATGACCATCCCCCCTCTATTATGTGTGTCTTAATGATAAATTAAGGATAACTAGAGATAACTCATATATGAAAGGTTAGGGGATCACACCATGATGAATTCACTTTCCCGTGAGGTGAATTTCATTCCACGTGAGGAGGATCTCATTCCATGTGAGGAAGATCTCACTCCCATGGAGTTAAGTGCACTTGTAAAATGAACAAGGAGAGGCACCCCTTATGAATGGGATAATTTAAAGCTACTGTTTAATATCATGTGTTGAGGATGAGGGATCTTATCATTTAAACCACATGGAGCTCTGATAAAGAGGGATCACGTCTTACCCCTTCAACATTCACAACTGATACCCACCAACACTTGGTAAAGGGAAGTAACCAAAAATTCCTGAATGAAGTGGGGTGGAGGATTGTTCAGTTGTGTGGTACTTGTTAGCATGGATATTAAAAAAATCACAATCCATTACCATACATATACCAAGAATGAACAAGATAATGAATCGTAATAAGGAACACCACATGAGGGACCATGAATCCACATCATACATTTCATGGAGGGACACAAAAAAGTTTCCCTCCCAATGTAGGGAGCCTCACTGATAGGAACTTAAAGAATATCAGGGGAATCAAATAGGTTAGGAGCTTTGTGAAGAAAGGAACTTTGTGAAGGAGGGTGACCCTACCTTTGCATGAAGTCTCAATGCTAGAGAGGAGTAATTCATGAAGGTAAAATTCTATGAAAAGCCTCATGTAGCCCTGAGGGACTTCCTCCTCCATGAAAATCATTGGACTTCATGAATGGAATTCTTCCCATAGGTAGGGTTACCTAGGAATAAGTTAAGGTTGGTTTCATGATACTCCAGTACCTTGGGTGATTCATTTTCTTCTTGAGTTAGTAGTAATAGGGGGACATAATGAAATGGGAGATTAGAAGGATAAAGGTTTGGTGGGAATTCTTTTGAGGTGGGTTGAGATGGATATTTATAGGCTAAGGGGTATAATGATTCTTAGGGGTGTTCCATGAAGAAAAAATTATCTCTCCGAAGAGGTGAGAATCTGTTAGACTCATGGATCCATCCTCCTCCTACTTTATTAGGGTTGTGGGGATATTCGGACTCATGAAGTCATCCGTCAACTGTATTTGAGGATGGCATGGGTCATTTAATATTTGAAAAAGGTTATATCAATGCCTTGGGATTTCATGGGGGATAGGGGATACAAGGATTAGATTCCATAGGGAGACCTCTATGATTAGTTTTTTTGGGTCTTTGAGTTCATATTTCATCTCCATAGAATTTTGTCTTCATCAAATTACCTCAGGGCACTTATTTCAGTTCACATAGTAAATTTGTATGATCTGAGATGATCCATAACCCTAGTATGTTAAGGATTGTATTGATGTAAATACTCGAGTGTTTTTCCTCATTAGGACACTAGAAAACATGATGGTTTTCCATGAGGTGATTCGTATTCATGGTTCCACCTAGTAATTGTGGATCTCAATGGATTTATTGTATGATAAGGAAACTACTTTATGGATAGATTTTGAATTCATTTATAGTGGAGTTTTCTAAAACATTGTTATGAGATGTGTCTATTTCAGAGCTTCTACTACTTTAGTGTGGTAGCATGATAGTTTTTGATTATTCATTGATATTTAACATCCACTTTTGATAACCGATGGATATAGTTGGAGATCCGTTCTTCTAAGCATGGACCTTCAAGTGAGTCCTTCTCAAAGATATTAATTTTAGTGTGATACATATATGAATCACCACCTGTGGTGTAGTTCTTGAGTGAGCTTAATTGGTGGAGAGAATACTAGCAGAGCATATACCAATGGGGAGTGTTGGTAATATTGATGCCAAAGCTAAAATATTGTAAACTAGTAGTTGTTGGAAGTTTCAAGGTTTATATAGTGTGAAATACTTTTAGAGATGATATGAGGATTGAGGATCATAGGATTAGAAATCTTAGGATATCCTAAGTCATTTTAGGGTTAGGTGGGGCTTCTCTTATTAAGGACACATAAATATTGCATGAGATTTTATGACTTACCATACACCTAACATAGAGATAGTGTATGGTACTCTTAATTACAAGAAAAAAAAATATCCAAGTGTTCTAAATGATAGAAAACATGGTAAAAGATCTCGGAGTTCTAGTGGAGTTGGCATATGGTTTAACTTATTACCACCACAACACCGTTATTTCTCCTACTAAGAAGAAAGAATTAGTGAATAGGGGAGTGGGTATCTATAGTCAATGGTGGAATGAAATGTAGATTCTATAGGGATTATTTGAGGTACAATATATCTCTTTTCTAGAATTTTTTTTGTTTTTATAATCACCATCATGAGACTCTATTCTTGTTACATATATAGATTGAGAAACAGAGATTCTGATGGAGCCCTTGGCTCAAAATTTATTCCTGGAGACTCAAACCATAGGTGACTCAATGATCAAACACCATTCATGTAAATATGACCTGATTCTTGTATTAAAGAGATTATAATTGATCTTTTTAAAAGAAAAGATTATGCCTTATAACATCATCTTAGGAATGGAATGGCTATCAACTGTTCATGAAAGTATTGAATATTTCAGTTGGATGATACAATGTATCCATATAGAAGAATTAAGGTTATCCTTGACATGTGAGAAGGAATCACTTGTAGAGAAGTGTGGTATCATAAATAGGATGATACATCTGATTACATACAAATTATCTATTAAAAACTTTGTTGAAGTTGATTCTATGGTATTTAAGTTCCCTGCAGTGGTGATGCATTATAAGGACGTCATTCATGAGGATGTTTTAGTCTTACCATTATACCGAGTGATATAGATGTTCACTAATATACACCCACAGATGGCCATGATATTAGTGCCAACATCTTGTATGGATCCCATAGTGTTTTGAGAGATGAGGGTAATGTTTGAGGACCTATAGGGGATGGGATTTGTGAGACATAGTGTTTCCCCTAGGGTAACCCATGTGTTATTTGATAAGTAGGAAGATGATAGATTGAGGTTGTGAATGGATTATTCATACATGAACCTAGTGATGTTGAAGAGTAAGTATCCACTATTGAGTATCAATGGAAACATTGATTAGTTGAGAGGGGTTGATGGTTCTCAAATATTAACCTCAGATCAAGCTATCTCTAATTGAGCGTATAAGATGATAATTACCAAACATGATATTCTAATGTCACTATGGTCATTATGATAACCTGGGGATTACATTAGGTATAAATAATAACCAATCAGTTTCCATGGGACTCATCAATATGATATTTGATCCTTTTTTTGGATTTTTTTAGTGGTCTCTATCGATGATATAGTATTGTACTCGGCATCCAAGGATGAGCACAAGAAACACTTGATGATTGTATTGGACATTATCTAAGAGAAATAACTTTAGATAAATCTATATTTGTGTTATATATAGATCAAGGATGTCCTGTTTTGCAGTCACATCATCTCATATGATGGTTTAGTAGTGGACCCATTAAAGGACAAGGCAATGTAAGCTATAGATCCAACCAGTAGCATAACAGAGGTGCATATCTTCATTGGGTTGGTACGATACTACATGAGATTTGAGAATATTTTGTCTAGGACATAAAAAACATTGAAAACATTTACTAAAAATGGGAATCCATTAATGCGGATAGAGATGTTCTGGAAATCTCTTTAGGAGTTATGATAGAGATTGATAAGAACCCCCAAATTAATATTATTTGATGATGGTATAGAGTATGTAGTGCTCTGTGATTCTATAGGGATAGGAAATGGTTGTGTTATGATAGGGAGATAGGAAGTGATTTTCCATGGGTCTAGTTAGTTGATACTACATGAGTGGAACTACACAACTAACATTATTAAGTTTCTAATTGTAGTTGTCACCCTAAAAATTTCACAACATTACCTTTTGGGTGAGTGGTTCATCAGATACTAATAAAACAAGAGTATCATGATTGTATTATATATAAATTATATTATCTAGACATAGATACAATGTATAGAGTTAGTATAGGATCCTAAAATCATGATAGTATATATTCATGGGAAGGGGAATGTGGTAGCATATTTTCTTAGTATTATATATTATTCTCATATTGTATACTGAGGCTTCAAAGATGCTAGTATAGTAGCATTTTTCCATTTGTTAAAGGGATGGTGAAATATATATATGGTTTATGGTTGTTACCCCACTACTTATAAAACATGTTTTGGATGCTCAGTAGGGAGATACTGACTATGGGTCAATGCAAGCTCAAACATCCACTGGATTCACTCCTACTGAATTTTCTGAATGTGGGGATCTTATTATACATTTTAGAGTAAAATATATTTTAGAAGTGACTTTGTGGGAAGTGATTATGATGCAGTTTAATAACTACCCATTGATGGGGAATCATATTCTTTCAAGTATTTATTATCACTTTTGACATAAATTCTGGTGGCTAGGATTAATGATGGTTTCAACAGAGTTTGTCTCTTGATTCCTCACTAGTAAGAAAGTGAAGGTTGATCTCTAGGTTCCAAGATTATTATCTCAACCCCTTGAGGTTATAGAGTGGAAGTGGGAAGGTATATAATTGTAATTATTTATTATTATTAAATATAATATTAGAGGACATGATTCCATCTTCATGATTGTGGAATGAATGACCATGTCATCCCAATTCCATGCTATTTGAGAGCAGGGTTTCGTTTAGAGAATGTGGTGAATTTGAGTATGGGAGATGGTCTGGATAAATTGAGTTCCTTTGATGATAATTTATGACCATGAATCTTACATCACATAATTATTATGATGAATATTAAAGGAGGCCATTGGGGCTCAGATTTATTTTAGAAATTCATATCTCCATTAGATTGATGGCCATACTAAGAGGTCCATATCTTGATTTGGAAGACATTTTTTAGGACTACATGTTGTAATTTTTCAACAATTTGAAGAATAAATTTCCATTTTGGAGTTTTCATTGAACAAATACCATTATACCATTGGTATATAACCATTCCGGGAATTTTACAAGAGATCCTCAATGTCACCACTATGTTTGACTGATCTTGGAGAGTCATTAATCATGGTCCCATAGTTTCTGTAACCCAATATAGAGAAGGTGGGGTTATCAAAGTAAAAAAGAGATTTGAACAGAGCCTTAGGAAGTCATATGTGGACTGAAAATCATGTTCTTTGGAGTTTGAGAAGGGAGACCATGTGTTCCAGAATATCTCACCTTGACATGGATAGTACAGAGTTTTTTGGGATAAAAATTAACTCTGTGATTAATTTTACATTTTTATATATATCATTGAGTTAGTAAGGTGTTTTAACACATGAAACTAAAACTACTATTAGACAGGGCACATGATGCCTTTCAAAATCCATATTTGATGATTTACGTATAGATTACACAACATGTTGTTGATTGGAGGGGTATTAATATTGGGGATGGATCAAGCATTTTGGAGTACCCGATGTAGATCGAGGATTTGTAGGAGAAGATACTATATGGTAATATGATTCCCAGGGCGTGTGTTTGGGGACTACATAGGAATCTTGAGGTGAGAAATTGGGAGAAGGTGAAACAAATGAATCCTCTGTAACTACACCATTTTGAGTAGTCTTTTCAATTTATCAGATGAAAATACCAAAGGTGGTGAGAATTTCACATCACTATTTTTTCATGTAAATATCTAAAATATTGATAGTAATATTTTCAAGGAGGGGACTTAGATCGTGAAATATTTCAAGGGCCAATTAGCCTAATATTTATATTTTAAAAATAATACATATCTTAATATCACGTGCATGTAGTTTTCTAGAAAATTGGAATAAATTTAGAATGGAGGATCAGAACAAAAATATGAGGTATTCATTGAGTTCAAATACATGGGCTTTCTCCTATTCATGTCATTATAATTAAATGCCTCTAGTTTTTAACTTGTTTGGTATCATTAGTGGATAAATAAATAAAGAAATAAATTATATATTTACTTTTATAATTAAATAAAAAAACAATGTATTATATAAAAATACGATTTATATAAAAATTCCATGGAAAACAATATAACCATTAGAATTTAAAAGCATCATTAGAAGTGATCATTTTTTGATGATGATGAATAGGAGGATCATATCGATACTGTGAGGATTATCTATATTAACAAAGTTCATGGATCTTGATGTAGAATTTTTTGATGAATCATTCTTTATCAGTGAACAATATGAAATTTATCATTGAAAATATATTTTTAGTGATTTATCCTATTTTTATATCCCATGTGAAACACATATCAATTCCACTAATATGAATTTATTATCACATCGACGATTGATTTATTTTATGGATAATTAATTTTGATTATCCCTTGATTCTTCGTTTGTTGTCCTAATCACAATAAATCAAGGGAAACCAAAAAATAAATGAGGTTCATTCCTCATTTATTGGTTGGTAGTATTCTCTACTATTTAATTAAAAATTAATCATTCAAAATTTCATTGACCCATGGTTCGAAAAATACCATATATTTGATCATAGCACAACCATTTCTCAGCACAAAATATTAATACTACGGGTGTAGTTCATGACCAGGGATGCGATCGAGGTGTGGTGATGATGAAGGATTATCAGAGGTGGATTGGATCAGTTCGATTTTTTATATTCTCAGCAATTTGATTCATGATGATTGTGTGAGGTTACATTGGTTGATTTTAGAGTGGATGAAATCATTTTTTCTACCCATAGGTGGTAGTGTGGTTCAGAAGAATGAGATCCATGATCTCTAGGAGATACTTGTAGTGGACCTAAAGGTGATGGTGATGTGAGTATAATAATGAATGAAATATGGTTTCAAGGAAATATGTGTTACACAATTCTTACTATAGAGATTCATGTTATGTAGGGACCTGGTACCAGTGCTTGGGATTCAATGAAATGTTAAATATTAAACTCCATGTGACATGTGTCACATGCTATGTGACCCTCCCCTAGTATCTTTGTGTGTATCTTCACTAATACATGTTAATTTTCACTTCTTGGTGCACGAGTATGGGTAGAGTACACAAGCATGTCCTCATAATCAGACATGAACAAGTACATGGGACCATCATGTGGTAGACAAGAACAACCATGTGTACACATACATGGACTGGAGTAATTGAGAATGGGATGGGTAATATAGAAAAACTGGGTGAAGTAAATAAACATCATTTATAAATAATACATGATATTTACTTTATTTATTGAGGTTGGATGACCTTGTTATCTTCGACAAGAAATAGTTTCCTTAGGGTGTATTCCCTTATTCCATCCCCAGAGTGTGTAGTGTGGAATGCTCTCTGGATTATATTATTGTAAACCCCTAAAAAGGATTATTTTCATATAGAATTGTATAAATCTGTCCATTAGGCTCATGGTGGGATCATCAACTACCATATACCCTAATTAAGTGTGAAAAACATGTACGTACATCGACCCCCTATATAGTAGGTTATTCCAAATGTTGTTGTTTGTATACCCCATGGCATTGGTTTAGATCCCCCATATGTCAATTTATCCATTATGACGTTGAGTGTGCAATTCCTCCTAGTGATATTTGATGAGTACAACATCTTAGTTGAGCACCACCAGTGTCATCAGACATAAAGAGTGAGTTATCCATACAGGTTTCATTATGAACTCTTTGGCATAATTATAGGATTCCATTGTGGTTTTAAACTTACCTATTTATTTACATTCTTCTATGGGTATATCTAGAAATTGTTTTGTATGTATCATCATATGATTAAAAAATCACTACGATGAAATGATTATTATCATGAAAATTTATTATTAATGATTTCAGGGTTTCCTACTTGGAATTAGTATGCTCACAGCTATATGGGATCTTCACACACATGTCTTATCTTATGAAGATGGAAGGATATTCGATGAGGCTCTTAGTGGACCAGGTGAGGAAATATCATAGATTGGTCTGGATAGACGAAACTTAATTTTAGGAGTATTATTATAAATTACGCCCTTATTTCTTATAATGATGTATTACATTTCATTTTTGTTGGGAATTTTTCCCCCTTTATTAATTTTTGTAAATTTATTCGTACACCGATTGTGGGATAGATATTATGCATGCATTTGCATCAGTTGTTTTATTTTACGTTTCATCATCATATGTTTTTGATTTTTTATCATGAATATATGTTTATTAGGATAATGTCTCCTATATCTATGATATACCTACTCTACACTGGTCACCATCCACTGGACTATTGGAGATTTGATTGGGTAGTCACACTCAACATACCATTCATGATATTTATATTATGGTAAAAAATTAATCCAAATTTTCAAAGGTTCTAAATAAAATTAAATTTTATGGATACTCACTACCACCTTAACATAAATGTTCATATTTCAATGTGATTCTCTAAAACGGTATTTTCAAAGAACGTATTAAGATATTTGTAGTGTAAATCTATACACTTTTTAAATTTTTAAATTTAATAGTAAAATTAATTATTTAATTTTACATATATAATTTATGAGTATAATGAGATGAAAATTCATTTAAATCAACATCTTTTTAATAATTAATATTAACTATTCAATTGCATCATTAACCATTAAACTAGTTCATTCATATTTTTTGAGTATCCATATAAATTTCAGAATATTTTTTAACTATCTCTTATTCAACAACTTTCAACTTGAAATTATTTATATCCTTAATGTATTCATTCTCAATTTTTTGAAAATAATATTACGGAAATTAAAAAAAGAATTATTAATGTTTTTATCTTCCATTTTGAGTCCAGTGTTCACATAAATAAAGACTTGTTGTTCTATCCTTATAATTTTAATCATGTATAAATCATTTCATTCTTATTATCTATGATTTTAATAAACCTATTAATCTTTAACATGTTTCCTCATGTTAGTGTATTTTATAGAAAATTACTCTTGTGACCCTACATTTGTGGAAGTGTTTTATTTGTTATATTTTATCTTCATGATTCTATTTTTCTATAAGGATGACTTCATTTTTATATAAAAAAAATTCATATTACTTTTAGTAGTTATTATATTTCAACATATTTTAATATTTTTCCCTTTTCTTATTATTTTTTATTCTCCATATTTCTCTATATATTTATTCTTTTTGGGAATCACTATAGCGAATTGTCTAATTCATACACATTTAAAACATTTAAAAAAAATATTTCCAATAAATTTTCATTTTCTTTACATAAAACATTTGGATAAAATATCCTTGAGTTTATTATATTTTTCATTACACTCATAATCATCATCTGATCTACTTGATGACTTATATTACTTATCATTTATCTTATATTTAATCTTAGATTAAAAATTCACATCCTTTTTTATATTTTATAAAATTATTATATTATCATATTATAATCTTGAAAGGTATTGTGAATCTCATCAAGGGATAATTTTTTAATGATTATAAATATGATATATTTATGTAAAACCAACCAATAAAAGTACTCAATAATTATTTAACCACATTTTATTCATCCAGATTGTCCCTGGTGCCCCTGATATGACACATTATATTATTCACCCGATAGAAATAGAAATTAAATTTAAAATATTCAACCATTTGGATATCTTAACGTCCTTCCCTCCAAACCATAAATGTTCCTTTATTCACATATATATTTTCCCTCATAATTGTTTTCAATATTGACCCACATTTCCTTTTCTATATTCTTCAACATTACATTATTTTATAAAATGATTAATAAGTATGATAAGTTTTTTTTTCACATATATGTTTAGGTTCATTAATTCTATAAATGTCATACCATCATCCTTATCATTTGGTCAAATTAACATATTGAAAATAGCACTCACTCAATGTCCTTATGATATCAACAATTATAGAATTGTATTATTTGTCCTTGAGATTTACTTCCATAGAAAATTTGAACTCCTATAAATAAATAGAATTATGATCCTTTATAATACACTATAGATGAGTAGAAACTATGAAGATCTTTATATGCTCTGATACCACATATAGATCCAATATCATTTTAGGGGACCATTTATAGGAGGAGTGAATCAGTTGTACTAATTTTATTAAAAAACTAATCTTTCATAGTTTGACCCTCAGTACCAGTTAATGACGTCATTTACATTCTTGATCATCTTCCAGACAATTACATTAGAAACATAAAAAAGATTAAATGATTAATTTTTTTAATGTTCAATATCTGTTTTAGAGAATACTCTCTACTCATTCTTTATTTTATTGACAACACTTGTTTTAACATTATAATTATATTGTTTTATTAGAAACACATGAAATTATCTCACATGAATGGGGAATGATATATCCACTTCTATTTCATGAATTATTGGTGTTTTTTTAAAGATGAAATACATAATATTAAAGACATGTTCCCCAGACCTGGGATGAATCATATATTCAATGAGTGTCTCGATGATATAGATTTATATAATATATCTTATTGAAGAGGTACCTGAACATTCAGTTGAATATGAATGAAGAGACAACAAGATATACCTCTCACACTTTAAAATTGAACAAATCATGCATGAGAGTCGAAACATATGGGATTATTTTTTCCTTTATACACATCAATCAACTCAATCAATATCACTATAAATTATCATTATTTGACCTCTATGGAATATGTATATATATGTGGGCCAATGATCTCTTCAAAATATATCTCTTTGATTCAATAATGTAACATATTCTCTTTATCATTTATGAAAAATTTCTTATTCATTTCACCTTTCTATGTTCTCTTTGAATCATGAATAATATTTCCATATTTATTTTATGGATCATACCACAATTCGTTTCTTCACCAATAACAAGTAATGAATAAAATCTTTCTTTATGATTTTTTTCTAAATTTAATTCTTTAAATCCAATGAAAATAACTCATGATACTTCTCATTTAAATTCCCATGAATCTTTTATAGAACCATTGTTTCAACCAAGACTGTGTTATATTAATAAAACATAGAATTTAAATAAGCATCATATCTTAATTCACTTTTCATTAGAATATGAAATTGTATAAAAATGATATTTTCTTGTTTATCATAGATAATGGATTTCCTAAAATAAGTGACAATATTTGCTCAGATCAAAGTTATAATAGGAATACATATGTTCTAATGATTTATAATGTTTTTAAATACATGATTAATAATGTCTTATACTCAAAATAATTTCAATCAGCTAAATCTTAAACTAATTTTGTAAACTCAACAAAATAATATGTTTACGACATACACTTAGTGCTAGAAAATATTTTCTTCGGAATTTTTACAAAGGAGAATCAAATAATGAAGACATAAAATATATAAAAATCCATAAGATCGTCTAGAATATTATTAAGATCATGGAATTTTGTTATTTTTGGTACTATAATGTGCTTCCATCAATTTCATATAAATCATATGATAAAATATTATTCTATATTTCTAGATCCAACACATGATTTCAAGACATCATATAATGAATATTAATCATCTAGTAATAATTTATACCACTAAAAACTCATAAAAAAACATATTAGACAGCCAAAAAAATTTAACATATAGGGTCATATGTAAATAAAACATAAAAAATCCAATGGAAACATCACTTAATTAATATAATAAACTAATTTATGTTTTTAAAACAACTCTTTCAAAAATCATGGGTTATATTTTTTGAATAATGAGATATGTGTTTTTTTTCTCATTGTTATTCTTGTTTGAACCTACCTTACTAGGTAAAGAATAATTAGTTATACTTACAATTACTTTATTAGGCTTGTATGATTTGATCTAGGTCATTATTAATCCCTTAAATATTCTAAATCATCATATTATCCATTCAAAACATTTAAATTGTTATTACATTAAAAAATTATTTATGTTTTTCAATAGAAATAGATTGAACATAAATTTTAGAACATTAATCATCATATACATTTTCATTTCTTCAATATTATATCACATTCACATTATCCGTATGAATAATCATACCAATCAATATTTTTAATAGTTATATCATCTTCTATTAAAAGGATAACCTAGGAAGATACCACCAACACCATTATTCTCAATGCTCCCAAGAATGTTTTCATTTAGTGTGATTATAAATATTTACCAAACACATATACATATCTCAATAATGAAAAGTTATTGTAATACATATCATATGGGGACATATTTTAATTAGTTCAATATAAGAATTGAATTTTAATGTGAAACATTATACCAATATTTTCATAATAAATATTGAGAAGTAACATATTTTATCAACATGGTTTAAGCCATATCTTATAAAATTTTATTCTTCTATTCAACAAAACAATTTTTTGTTTTATATTGTGTAGTGGGTTCAGGTTAAATACATTGATTCTCAATATAATAATAAAAATTTCCACTAGTATGTTTTCCCATTGTATATTTAGATATTCATCAATTATAAAATTTACTCATTTTCAACAATACTTCTAAAAAATTTTAACATATTTAGAGCCAATGATTTATAATTTGAAACTTTAATTTATGTAATATATGTGAAATCATAAATAAATTAAATAAACTAATTCTATTAATTTTTTAATTTCTTTATCATTGGACCATAATTATCTGAATACATAATATTTAATTGATGAGTTGTTTTAATATAATCATTCTTATGTAATGAAATAATTATCATTAATTTTCGACATATTGATCATGTTTATTTTATTTCTATTTACACATTAAGAACATAACATACATTATATCATCAGGTAATCATACTCATATTATTTTTTCTTAGATGACCAATCGACTTATTCCTTGATTTATTTTTTTTTAAAGATTTTGTAAAATTAATATTCATACTATAAAATTTGTAAAAATATTCCATTAGTTTTTGTACTCATAGAAAAACAAATCTATATTTTTACCACTGAACTAATAACTAATATTAATAAAAAAATTAATTTATTTCCTTCATCAAAAAATTTTGAAACAATCAACATCCATTTACAATGTACTATTTGCCAAACGAAAGTAATTTTAAGTTACCCATAATTTAAAAAGTACGATGATTCTTATATTCACCTTTCATTACATTTAAAGAGCATTAGACCTATTATCATATTAAAGAATATCCTCCTTCCAAAATCAATTTTAATTTTCTATTAGTATTCTTTATATGTGATTTGAACAAAATAATATTTCTATTTTAATTTCTGATTAATCTTTTGAGGTATTGGAGAATTATAAAAAAATATTAAACAATATTGGTATGATCGTGAGATAATAATTTAAAAGGTTACATGGCTTTCAATATCATTGAAAAAAATCCTAAATATTGAAATTTATTCTAAACATTTAATCTAATTATTTACTATTCTTCTAAAATTTTATTCACTATGTGGTATGACTACCTTCCAATATTTGTTTCCAAAACATTGTTTACTCATTAATAAGTTTATAAAAAACAAAACAAAATTCTTATATTCTTGAAGCCAAAATAGTTTTACATGTTTCCATAAAATGCATACCTAAATCATAAAACATCATGATTTCATGATTTTAACACCTATATATATCATTATTATAGGTAAATAGCATGGCTCTATTTCACGATCAAAATTATAATATACTATAAACAATTTACTATTTACCCTCATCTTTTTTCAATACATTTTAGAATCACCAATGATAGTAGATTGTTTTTTAAATTCTAAATTATCAGAATTTTGTTATTTTTTATATTCAATTTCCATTTCCAAGATCATGGTCATCCCCACCTATATCTTAAATTCTAGATTACAACCCACCGTTTCACGATATTTCTCAGCCATTCCTTGTGATTTGTTATTGTCTATTTCGTTATCCTTTTTTTTTATAAAATTCTATGACATCCATATCAGAAATATGAAGGTAGGATATAATCTTGTTAAATAAATTTTCAACCTCAACTATTTTTATTGAATAATTTCATTCTCACTTTCATTCATAGAAACATTCCCGTACCACATTAATTTATAAATATTACTATCATTAAAAAATAATTTAAATCTATAATTTATTTCATAATATTAATTTTATTTCTCATGAATGCGTAATTTATTGATTTCAGATTGATTTTCTTTATTCAAATTTATGATCATATAATTCAAATTGTAGAACCTCTAATGAAACTCCTTGTGTTATCAATTCATCATAAGCTCAATTTCAATTTCTTCACCAATTCTAACCCAACTAATGTTATAACTGATGAGCTCATCCTAGTTCAAATTACTCATAATTAGTTTTTCATAAACATCACCAGATGTCACAATTTCTTCATTAGTATAACTAATTTAATAATCATCCAAATTGGATAATAAATTTATATTTTTTATTTACATAAATTATTAAACTATCTTTTTTTTTTGAAAACAAATATTTAACAAATTATATAAATTTCTTCTTTGAGAATCTTTCAATCCTTTCATCCTTATTATTTCTAGATAATTCTTCATTGAAATTTGTATGAATTATTAACAAAATTCGAATGGATCCACATAAGAATATTTTTAAATGACGATTCTCTATAATGTTTCAATTTCCACTTCTCAATATTCTAGAGAAAGTAGACCTTATTTTATCAAACATCATATCAAAATCTTATTTAAAATATTAAAACCAGCTCCAAAATCATCAACATACTAATTACATTCCTTATATATATAGGCTCTTCATATGATTTATTTTTTATCCTTTCTATTGATTTTATAAACACATAAATCAAAATTTTTTTAGAAATAAGAATTATATATAGATCAACTAGAAGAAGTTTATAATTATCTTGATCTTAAAGTGATACAAATTGAGATAAAATATTTAATTGTAAAATTCATTTAGATTTATGGAAATTTTTG
Organism: Viscum album; assembly: GCA_963277665.1. NCBI lineage: Eukaryota > Viridiplantae > Streptophyta > Magnoliopsida > Santalales > Viscaceae > Viscum > Viscum album. Next base: position 251,966,589 of record OY728139.1, read on the forward strand.
TATTCTTATAAACTCTCAATATAAAATCTAATTTTGCTAACAATTTCATTAACTCTTTTTATAAAGTCATATATGGTTCCGTCATGGTACATCATTAGGTATTCATACATCATTCTATTAATCTATAGGTGTCCTTTATTTTCAAATTAATTTCATTGGTAAATATTTATCCATTTATTCCACATCGCTTCAGGATTATTTATTACTTTGGAAATCAATATTTTATTCTCCAAAATAGTTGAAAGAATCATATTCTGATTATTTCCCCCATTCATAAACTCTATCCAATAATTAATCAGTATACCTATTATTACATCCTTTGGTCATAAATTTTGTGATATCATAGCAACACTTTAGAACTGTAACAACGTTGGTAATGAAGTGGGTATTATAGAAGGATTTTTTAAGTTTTATTAATATTAATCACAAATGGGATTTCATTCCATGAAATCTGGTCTTCTAGAAATTTTTCCTTTAATCAAATAAATTTGATTATTTAATATATCTAATATATTAACATTGGACTTAGTGTAGTGTGAAACAGTTTTATTTATTGGTGAGGATAGGTGAATGCGATTAGATCCTTTAGATACAGTGGATGGTGTGACATTTAATTAGAAATTGAGAATGAGTAAAAAACATTAAAAATGTTGAGGTGGTAGTTATGTGGTTATAGGTGCTAACATAATGGCATGGAAGGATGAAAAATAGGTAGGTAGGGGGTTTCCTAGTTTATTAAAATGGCTAATTTGTGTGGTTTTTATAGAAGGGTCCTTTAAACCATGTATTTTTGGAAGAAGTTCATTTAAGGATTCCCTCTCATCATAGTTAAAAAGAGTTGTTACAAAATAAATAAAAATAATCTAATTGTAAGATTTGTTATCCTAGCAAAAAATTCAACACTAGGAGTAAAAAATATCTATTTTTGGTTATAATACATCCAAAATAACCGAAAATAGATAATGAAACTCTCAATTGATTTAATTGTTATTAATTTTACAATATATTTTTTGAACACTTCCTATTAATTAAATTAATATTTTTAATATTTATAAATGAAAATATAGTGACTAAATATTAATTTCAAGAGAGATATATTTTCTAATAATTTTAAATAGTATGAAGTCTTCAATTAGAATCCATATTTGATGCCACATGAAAAGCACCAAAAAATCAATGGAAATAAATTAAATGGGGATAATAAGTGATTTTACAATCATTTTAATTTTTTTGAAACAACCTCTCCATATATTATGTTGAAGCAATATTATACTATTTTAACACACATAAAAAGACGCATATAGTTGGTGAATTATATTTACACATTTAATCATCTTTAATCACACTATATTAATTAAGAGGAATACATAAAGAATTATTTATTTATTATAAGTAATCAATATCCCACATCAGAAAATTCTTGTTGTTGTTTTTAAAATTTCTTGAATTCTTATAAAATATCATAATTTTCCACTGCTTAAAACCTTATAAAATCAATATTAACCTTAAAATTAGTGATAAAATTTATAATTTCATGAATTTAATATTTTATAATAATTAAATTATTCCATAATGTTTAATAGACCATAAAATATTGGATCAACTATATAAAGATGGCTATCTAACCATATAATTTACTACAGAAATTATAGAAATATGTTTGGGAAATGAAATAATCTTCACAATGGCATAAACCATTAATAAATATTTGCAATTAAACATTATATTACAATTTTTTTTCACTTTTAAGGAAATTGTAAAATGTCATGAATAAATGATAAAAATTATTTAAACATCCTTATGAACTTTAGTATATACCTTATGAAAATTGAATTCAACTAAAATGACAATTGTATTTTCCATTTTCCTCAACTACATCATATTTATGAAAACATTCATGAACATTATGAAGTTTATATATTTTTAATTTTCATTCCATCATCTACATCCAACATTAAAATGTTTTTTCTCAATATTGATAAAATTTTTATGTAGTTTCAAAATAATTAGATACACACACTAAAATATACCAAAATTTCAAAATTCTATTATATCACAAAAGAAGCATAATACCATGTTATTTTGAATATTATTTAATAATTAAAAATGAAATAAAACTATCCACTTAAAACCTTATCAAAATTTTATCCGCTTATGAAAATACAAAATTCTAGTGTATAATTCATTAAAAATTAATCTCATAAACATTACCGTGGATCTTAATTATCTCCTCCCACTAAATTTTTTTTAAACATCTCAATTAAATCCATAAATATCCATTCAGGGTCTATATAATACTATTTAGTAATGTGGGGAAGTTCATGGAATTAGTGATGACCATTTAAAATAATGGAACAATCATGAAAAAACATTTGGATTTTTTTTGTTATTATATAGTATTAGCTAATGTCAAAGATCAATTTATAATTTAATGGGTTGTAAAGAAAACATAAAATTTGTTTCTAAAAATTCTTCTTAAGGGTTATTTTTTTGTGATTAATATTTATTTAAAAGGATTATATATGGATGTGTATTGGTCAAAGTAAAAAAATAGGGATAACTATTTTTGGTTGGTGATGATGAAATTTAATGATATTTTATTCCATAGGATAGAAATTAATTATTTAAAAGAATACATGTATAAATTTTCAAAATGAATAAGAGAAATATTACCCAAAAAAAGTTAATGATGTTTTTATGTTTAATAGATAGAGAAATAATTTTTTCTCAATGTGAAATATTCTGTACTCTTAATATAAAAATGCGGAGATTAAAATTTCTCATTCACCATTATACACATTTATTCTGATGTTTATGTGACTATGTTCTAGTAATAAATAAATGGATATAAGTGTTTTAATTTTATTTTATTTCTTCACTCTTGTTACATACATTACTTTTAATTCATATTAATTAGTATCTTTTAATAGTTTTAAATTAATATTACAAATGGTATGTGTTTTTCATTTAATACATTGTAGATTGAGATAAATGATAAATACACTAGTATAAAATCATCTTAATTTCTTTGGAACAAAATATATTCATTACGAATATATTACACCAAATACTCAAAAGTAAAATTGTGTCACTAAAAAAATTATTATAATCATAGAAGAAACAACAACCATAATGTTATTACATTATGATATATCTCCATTTTTCTAGGGGAATGATATTTTCACAACCATTTAAAATAAAAAACAATTTTTTATTCTCATAAAGTTTTTATTTTTATTCCATAAAATATGTATTAAAATAATAACATACCCTAAAACTATTAAATGAAATTGAAAACATTTCTATTATCAAGGTGAATGTTAAAAAAATTATAATTTTTCAATAAGTAGAAGTTGAAGGATTTTCCATTGGATACCCCATATATTTAAGATTATTTTTTTGTTATAATGAAGAAACAAATATGATCAAGGATTATGTTGATAATATGGTGTCATACAATGAAATTAATTAGGATAGATATCAAATAGTGTTCTTGATTTAAATATTTTAAATAAAACATTTTTGGGAAATTAGAGGTGTTTTCTGAAAAAGATGGAAATTTAGAAAAAGAATAGGTTATAGATGATAACTTATATATTTAAATTGATAAGAAAAATATCTTTCATCTTATAGAAGGATGATAATGTATGCGGAAGACCAAAATATCATTGTATATGGATTAAAACTGATTTAAATTTTTAGAACATTTATGGAAATAACACATACATCATTTATTTTCTATATTGAACCAAGTGTTATAGAATAGGATTTGAGATTCAAGGGTGAATCAATTATTTGAATATGGATTTGGATCAGATAGTAAATAATGATAATTTGGTTTTGGTTTTTTATTTAGAAATAAATAAAAATAACCTAATAAATTATTCCTTTTAATACTTGTTGAATACAAAATATTTGGAATGAGAAATAATGAGATAATTATATGCAATTTTTTTTCACTGATTGAAGGTATAAAGGTTTCTAAGGCCTTAACAAAAGTATAAAGTATTTGAATAGTTTGGGAATTTATCATTATCAAAACATAATAATGATACACGATCTTATTAATTTATATCATGAAATAATTCCTCAAAAGAGAGTTTGAAGAGGACATGTAAATTGAGAAAAATGATGTTCTCTTTCTCACTGCAGATGGGTGGGATGTTAAGAAGTTATAGATGACCTATATTAGTTAAAAAACATATTTATCATATAATTACCATTATTGAAATAATTTAAATTTTTTATGATAATATGGGAAAATAACATCTATATAAAATACTATGTAGAGGTATTTTCTATAATAATTGAAATATATACAATATTATATTTTCTATAAATGAATAATATGTTATGAAATAGTTTTATTTAGATAATTTTTTAGATGTATAAAAATAAAAAGATGATGTATTTATGGGGCTTTAAAATAAATCATGTTATGGATAATATCTTCATTTATCATGATATATATGAAAAATAATATTTAAAAGAATAAGAAATGGATAAAAAATTAGTTTTTTATTTTAATATAAAATTTTTTAAATGATTAATATAGAAAGGAATATGATTAAAGAGAGTTTAGAAAATTTATTGGGTGTTTTATCTACTTGAAAGCTTCATAATTTGATAGTTTATATACTGTGATAATTTGTGAGATAAATAAATGTTTTAAAAACTAATCAAAAAATTTCAGATTAAAAGTGTGTTGTTATATACACATATTGAATTGTTTATTTTGGATTGAAATATTAAATTAATGGAGACATGGTAAATTTGGATATTGTAAATATAGATTTAGATTAAAATTTGGGTCACATAAGATAAACATCGGGTGTAGTATACATTATTACAAAAAAGTATATATCACAATACACAAAAAAGAATATTTCATTTAAAATGTGTAATGTAGAGGTTTATTATTTTTTTATAACACCAGAAACAACCCAAGTGATGTTGATAATGACTCTGTTGGGTGATCTCAAGGATGTTGTTATGTTACTAATAATTATGGATAATCCAAGTTCTGTAAATCTATTTATAAATATTTCTAACTATTCATGGTCCATTAAAATAAATAAATAATTAAACTTTATCCAATTGTTTGTGAAGAAATCTGTTTTGAAGCTAGTGTCTATTAAAAATAATGATAAAAGAGAGAATTTTTTTTAAAAACTAATACAGAAGGATTCATTTTATAGATTCAAATTGATGTTGGGAGTTCAATTAAAATCTATTCAATGCTAAGGTATAAAATTTTAATTATCTCTATTTTTATCAGTAGGTTTTTATTATTAATGTGGTAATAGAATAATATAAATTCAATAGATATGTTTTTATCTTTAAGAGAGAATATATTTAGGGGGAATATTTAAAAAGGGAAAGCTATGAATTTATAATTTTATGTGTAATTATTCTTGACACTCTTTTTAATAACCTCTATATACAATTTTTTTTTCTGGAACATATATTATCAATTTTGAATAATTTTTCATAATGTGAAGTGTTGGATACACATCTATATTAAATGAAAATTTAAAAAACTATAACACATGATTTTCATAATATTATTCATATTTATTTTTTCCGACATTGTGTTTCCTCAAGATTACACAGAATTACTGTATATTGATTCCTTATTATGTTGATAAGGTTTTTAGGTTCAATAGTAAAAAGAATATTATCTATAATTGTTATTTAAATTTTTATTCTAGAAAATAAATTAAAAAGTTGGTGAGTGTGGATACCATGGTAAATACAATTTTCGAGATTTGAGAATTTGTGGATTTTACCAATGGTGAAGAATATTAATCCCAAACAAATCACTTTTTTTCAATTTTTGAGTTAGCTGTAGTAATACTGAGTTTATGTTCATGTTATATGTGTTTTATTTTTTAAATATATAGACACAATTTCTAAAATGATAAATCTCATTCTTGATTTAGTGAACTCCGTTTATTCATGTGAGCTGAATTAGTTTAGTGGGTTGTTCGATAATGATTTATTTTTTTAATTATGAATGTAGAGTTTTTTGTTCTATCACTAAAAATTATATCATACTATTAAGTATTATTCCATGATTAAATGTCTTGAATAATAAAAAATATCATCATAACCAATCAATTCACACAATTATTAATGTCAATTTGGATGATTTTTAGATCATGTTTCTGATGAAATGAGGTATCACCATTAGTAAGAATAAATTATTTAATAATGTCTATGGTATTTTTGGTGAATAATGATCATGTTATGACATGAATGTGTCATTACAAAAGAAATATAAATATGGGAATTTAGGTCAAGTCCTGAATAAATAGGTCATGTTGTAGAGCATCAAATATTGTTATGGTTATAATTATATGAGAATTAGGTAGAAATATATAATTGAATATGAAAATGATCATTCTTTTGTGGAAGTAGAAACATTTTAATGTAATATGTGATTTTTAGTGGTTTATGGGGGCTAAATATTTCTCTCAATGATTTATTTTCATTATATCATGATTCTGTGGGCCACAAAGTAATATATACTATCATGTCATGATAAAGAAAAAAAATACTAGACTCATGTTTTTTTATGTGGACAACTTGATGAGAAACATGAAATTATAAATTTATAATTTAAGTCCATTAATCATGTCCATGTATAGATTGATGTCTTGGATATAATAGAAGGTCAGAGAGGATGTATGATTGATTATGAAGTTACTTACAGAAAGATCAGTTTGGAATTTATATTGTTTAAAATAGAGAGAAATTAGAGAATACATTTTCTTATTATTAAAGTATATAAAATTATATTGGAAAGTGATAATATGATGAATAATAATAATTTAAATAGATATTTGTAGAAGAAAAAAGACAATGAGAAATAATTTCTTCTTATGGGAAGACTAACTTATTTTTAAATTTCAAATTCTATATTTTTTTTGTTAATTAAAATTACTTAGAAATATGTAGATACATTGTATATGTATATTTAAAGTATAATCACTACTCATTTTAATCCATATTATGACTTTTTAGAGTGATTTATCATGTTATTTATTGGATCCTTCATTGGATATAAATGACTTTTCTATATAGATAACACTGTAAAATTATGATGTGTCAACTGTGTTTATATGATGGAGGGTTTTTTTAATAATTAATTTCTTCAACATTGTAATATATTTATAATGTGGTTTGAAGTAGAAACATAAAAGGATTTGAATATAATGATTAATCCCCTATTAGTGAATCCTCATATTAAGTAGAGGAAAAATTTCATGTTTAATGAATCCAGTTCTTTTCCCCCACTATCAAACTTGTTTGGATGAATTTAAAATAAATATCATAACCTTTTAAGTGATTTATATAATGTTGGTTCACTATTGAGATAAATTATTAGACATGTGTTTAAGAATACTCTCTTATTACAGCATGTAGTTTTGGTAGAATTTCAACTTGATAGTGTTTCAGCTCATAATTCATTTCCTTTAATTATATTACATATATAAGATGAGTTACTCCTCAACTGTAGAATTTTTAATTCCATAATTATTAGTGGATATTGACATCAATAATTTTTGAGATAATAGTGTGGCTGTTATCTATCATTTTTAGTTATATAAAATTTTATTTTCATCAATTTTTATGTATTAATGTTCTCTTTTATTATCCTTTGAATGTAAAACTTATAATTCTATTAAAATTGACATATATTATGTGAAAATAAATTTTTTATTTACTAAAATTATACCTAAAATGAAAACACAATCACTTAATATTCAATAATATAAATCTGTTAGAAATAATAAAAGATATTAAATATAGTTTTAAATGTGTTTCTAAATTATTTTGATGTACAATCTATTAAATTAATTTGAATTAGTGGATCAAACAAACCAATCCATGAAAATGAAGATAATTATCAGTGGTTTTATTTTAGGCCTAATAACTAGTAAGTAACTTGGTTATCTTCACTAGGATAATATGTTGTCTAATCCACCAAATCACTTATGAATAAATAATAGAAACAAAAATTAATCAATATTTGTGTATGTTTCTTTCAAATATTTATAATGGTTTTAATGTTATACATTATTCATGAGTGTGTGTTAATGGTATTAGTAACTAGTACAATAGGCTAAGAAAAAAATTCAACTGATGAGTAGTGGATTATTCATGTTAGTAATCATCATTATATTTTACGTCAATTAAATTTCCAATAGAAAGTAATTAGTAATATCATGAATTCAAAAAAATTCCATCCCAGGTTAGTCATGTAAATACTCATATAGTTAACAGTCAAAATGGGGATTCTATTATCCACTATAAAAAATTATTCTAAATTTATATAAATATTTTTCTATTATATAACTTAAAATATAATTATTTAGGATACAATGATCATAACCTAATGATTGGGTTTGGGTTTCTATTTTATATCCCTCATCCTTATCATTATATTTGATAATAGTGTGTTAAATAACTATAAATAAGTTAATGAATAATAAAAAAGCATTGGATTAAAATTACAGGTGGCAAAAGGTTTAATTTAATCTCCCTTACCTCCATAGCGTAATCATAAGAATTCATATTGATAAAATTAAATAATTTATTTTAAAAAATACCTCCATCATCATGCTTCTTAGCCATTCCTTATCCTATTTATGTTTCTTTATATTATAAAATAAATGTATACATTTTGTTGGAATAGAATAATATAAATTAAATAGAATCAATTGGAAAATACTAGAAGGATATGGTTTTAGTTTATGGAATTTATGGGGAGATAGGGATAGAAGAGTAAAAAAATGGAAACTTCCTATAAGCGATTTCCCAAGGAAAACCATTATCTCATGATTGATACACAAGTTAAAATACTTTTAATTTATCTAATATATGTGTAACAATTCATTTAGATAAAATATTCATAGTATAATCCTCAATTCCTATCTATTGATAAATACTGTGTGAGGCTTCAATGTCTTCTCTCTCCATAATTATTATTTTTGTCTAGTTAAATAAAAAACATTTACCTATCATTTATAGTAGAATAATAGTGTGAAAATTTAATGATATTAGTGGGTTTTTTTCATCTAGAGTGTTTAATTCACTTAGGGTCTCCATTACCACTAGAGGCTTCACACTGATTCACTATATCAGGAAGACTGGGATGAATTTTAAGGTGGTCCCAAGAATAAGAATGCATTATAAAGGGTTAAAAATATGATTTTGGTTAAGTATCCATTGGGTCTAGTTGAGGATATATTGGGTTCTAATTGTATATTTGGATGTTTTGGGAATATATTACTAAAAAATCTTGGTTAGAGTATCTTGATATCTTTTGGAAATATTTTTTAACTATGGTGAAAATGAATACCAAAATGGATATTGGGATGTGAAAATTGAAAATATTTTCCTCTTTATAAATAATGTCAAATGAATGTGCTTCTATTGATTTTCCTTTATAGTTGTTTATGATGTTTTGTGGGGTGGAAATGATATGTGTATCCGGTGAGATATTTGAACTCTGTATGTTAATACCATTGGTTGGGGAATAAAATGTGGGGGTAGATGACTCAAATCACTAATAAAAAAGAATTTATTGTTGGTATAATCCGAAGGAAAAATAATATATTTCCCAACTCATTTATATTAAAGCCATATATAGAGGTAGTTCTATATCAAATAAAATATTGTGTAAATTGTCTCATTTATAAGCATGGCCACATCACTCATCTGCTCAAGGTATTTTGTAATGTGTGGTTTGTTGGGACATCCCTCTTATATAACACCCACCCCTTGTTCCTATAACACGGTGATTCACTTCTATTCACCTATAAGTGTTTCCATTATTTGTGTTACTCCACTTCTTTTATATTAGCTTCTTTTTATGATTTAGTTTAACATCCTTCAGATCTCCTAGAGAGATTCCTGGTTGATGTAGATACATTATCAAACAAATTATATCCTATTAGGGTGTTTTAAATGAATATATATATATAATACATTAAATAAATAATATTACTAAAAAATCATTTTAAATAACCTAGGTATTGACCCAAATGTTATACCATCAGTGATTTTCAACAATTTTGAATAAAATATCTCTGCTTATCATATTTGGATCATACAAAAGATCCCTCAATAAATGAATCTATGTATCAGAGTTGATATAATCACTTCACACTAACATTAACACACTTCCAAAACTCCACTTAATTCCTCTTATGATTAGAGGATGTTATATGACTACAAAAAACCCTAAAATAAGTAGTCTACATTTTTCTTTTTCTGATAATGTGTATATCACCAATATTATTATTACTACCATAGAATACATGATTTGATATAAGAACCTGAATCAAAACTACATCCCAAAGTGATATACATTTAATGATTCATTGATAAATAGATTGGATATAAATTTTTCCATATCGGTAAAATGGGTAACATATCAATACCCATGTTATTCCCTTACTAAATGTCTACAAATTAAATATGATTTTCCATTTTCAAGTCATCTGAAAAAAATCACCAAATTAAAATAACATTAATCCCTATCCATGTGAGATATTCATATATATTAGACATCAAAATTGGCTCCCAATATTTCAATCTCATCCCTTCTATTATATAGGAGTAAAATTTAACCTTTTTAGATTTAGGTTTATATAAAAAATAAATGATTTATTCAATCTTCACTAGCTTCCCATAACATTCTTGAGGCTGTTGATCTTTATGAAATGTAGGAATGTATTTTCTTGTTAACATGAATGAATAATCTAGAGATTAACTTTGATCCCAATATAATTTCCCATCAAAAAATCTATATAGATTAAATAACAATAAATAATATAATATGATTATAGGTAGGTTTAACTATTAAATAACTAATCCCTCCAGTTTTATATGTTTCATCCACACACTTTTTTTAGGTTTAATTCAATAATTAATATTAGATAAATAACTCATAAAAACTTATCCAAAAACTAAAAAATATTTTCAATAAAATCATAACAAAATTAAACCTTTTCATTACATCATAAAAATATAAAAAAATCCCTTAAAAAGATCTCGTTTAATAGTAGATTCTTTTTTCATATCCTAACACAGAAAATCAAGATAAAAATGTGTTTTTAGAAATTGATAAATTGAAATATTTTGTCTCGTAATCATACATAAACCTCTGAATCAACCAATATATTCTCCAACTGACTTATAGGGATTAAAAATATAGTATGTAGGATCATTGTTCATGAACATAAAATATGAATTTCTTCGATATTTCATTCCAAATCATCAAAATCTTTAAAATTTCTCATGAAACATTAATATAAATAAAAAATGAACTATTTAACTATTCTATGGGTAAAATTAATAAAATAAACATTAAAAAAAAATAATTATTACTAAATCCCATGGAAACCTAATAGAAATCATTAAAAAAATTATCTAGACTGTTCTTCATGATATTATCCTTAATTTATGTCTGTCATATTCTTTATTTCCCATTAATAACCAAATTTAATACTTAAATAGTTTAATGATATCAAGTTTTATCCTACCAATCCATGACTTTTAACCCTACATGTAACACCCGAGATTTTTATGAGAAATATTTTGTTTTTATGTTATATAAATCATCAAAGGAATCTATCACTACACGCAACACTAGCTTGGCTTTCTTTACATGCAATCATGGCATTCCCCGATAGCTTGCGTTATACGCAATACCGAGTTTCACTAAAAAATGATATGCTATTATAATATTATTAAAACTAGCCATTATGAATAGTAATACCAACTATTTGAAATTTAATAAATTTTATATTTCAAAATGGACTTCATTTTTAGATTCGGAATATCGAAATTAGATTACGGTGAATTTTTGGTATTTTTCTGAAAAATTTCAATTTTTGATGAATAGTGAAAACACTAGGTTACTATTTAAAAACCGAATTTTTATTTAAATATTTTTTTATTTTATTTAAATTTATTTTTGGTCAAAATTGATACTTAATACTTATATAAGTTAAATGTAATTCATTGGTGTCATTTTATAATAATTTTAGATATATAAAAATTTTATTGAACTTTTCACCGTCTTTTACCCACCTCTTGGGAGAATTTGAAAATTTACATAAAACTTAATTTTACTGCTTCTATGAGTGGAATTTCGAAAATCTGAGAGACACGGTTAACATCAAGGAGTAAAATGTGGTTCAATAGGATAAAAATAATTTTTGGTGAATAATATCTTTTTACTTTTATTTACCATAGTTAAAAGTAAATAGGGTAATAAAAGGTAAAAATGGTATTATTATTACCCTGACACATGTCCTCATTCTATTGGATAAGTTTAATTCGACCAAAAACAAGCTTAGAAATAAAACATGACCATTTAGGGCCACTTAAATTAGATTAGGACATTTACTATTATTTTATTTAAAGAAGAATCAAAATAGTTAAAATCAAAGTTTAATAACTAAAACATTTTTAATATAGGGTTATAGATAAGATAAATTAAACTATAAATATTAATTATAAATCTAAAGATATTTTCTACATAATAGTATTTTATTTATATTTTTTAGATATTAAATAATTTAATTTATTTATGACACAATAATGATACAACAATTACCTTATTAAGGAAATATTAACATAATTGATATTATAAATACCAAAATAAATGTTATTTGAAATTTTTAAATAATTAAACTAATTTTATAGGTTAATATGACATATTAGTATTGATTTATTTAACTTTTTTCTAACTAATAATTTTGTTATGATTTTCACAAAAATCAATTACCAAATAGTGTCAAATTTGACATAAAATAGTTTTAAAAAATAATATTATATTATTAATTGTTATTTTATTCCTAAAAATATAAGGATAAAAAAATGACTTATATAAGGTTATATATATTAATAATTAACAAATTGGGGTTCTTTTGTCTTGTTATAGTATGTTTATTAACCTTATAGTGTAAGAAAACAAGAAGACACGGTAAAAGTAAAATTATTAAACATAAAGTTAAATCTAAATGATAAGGTTAAAATAGAAACCTAAACTTTTCTAAATTCTATTGGATAAGAGGATTTCGACCCATCCCCACCTTATCTTAGAAATAAATCAATTTGGTGATATTAAAAATCAAATAAGACTTTATAAAAAAATAATATTTTTAGTTTTTATAAAGGTGCCCCACTCCTCCCTTATAAAAGGGAACCTCCTCCCTCTCCTCATCACACCACATTGAGCCTTCAAGCTTGGAAAAACCCTTCCAATTTCTCTTATCCAATTCCCTTGATACATCCTCAAGGTCCTGGTATTCTTCAAAGACCATCTTTAGTGCCATAAGAGGAGGATAAGAAGAGGCGCTTCAAAGAAGAGGTAATGTTCGTTACCGATTATTTCAACTTTATTTCTTCTTCTACTTCTTCATATTTATTTGTTTCATTAAGAAGTAATAACATCAGTATGAATCATGTAATTACATGTTAGTATAAATATGAAACAAACCTATTTCACCTTCTATCCATCCTACGGAAAACGAAATCACCGCGCGTGCATTCATACGAAATACTGTCTCTATGCTGTGGTGTAATCTGTTTTCCACCACCACCATACTTGGATGGGTATAATGGTGTAAAGAATAACTATATATGATTATTGTAAAGTGATATTGATTTTGAAATAGTATACATACATTTCAATACAATTCCACGATCATGGGAATGATATCATTGCTCGTGCGTACGTACGGCCTACCGTCTCCATGATGTGATGCGACTCGTTCTACTTGATATTCAATTAATAATGATTATATAAATGAATTGAATGAATAAATATGATATATAGTGCGCTAATAACATTCTGGACATGAGGTATATTTTACCTAAAAATATGAATAATAATTTATTCGACAAAACACGCATAAGAACAAAAATCAATAAAACACCCGGATAACAAGTAGCAATGAAATATTACTAATACAAAGCTAATAATATGACCATATATGATATCATAACAATTATTAAGATTATATAATAAGTAAATAACATTATTTAAATCATTATACAGGAGGTTCAGAAACATATGATGCAAATTGGACCTAAGGTAAGGGAAAATATCACAATCTCATTTTTATCCGAGATTATTTATAGTTTGGTATTTAGTGGGGTGTATTAATCATCCTAATCCAAGTTTCCTAAATATTTAATATTATTTATATCCTATTACAATTTTTTAAATCCAATATTACTCATTGGTTAGTTTTAGTATAAGATATGAAAGGAATATTTTTTCAATTTTCGTACGAGGTACTTTTTGACTTTTCCGGCCAAAGTACGAGAAGAATGTTTTTTAACTTATACGGCATGAATGGATTTTTATTATTTCATAGAACATTTTTTCCATGATGATTCCTTTACATGTTTTGAAGTTTATTTTTAATCAACTTATTTTAGTTTAAAATTTTATTACATGTTAAGAAAGGAAAATTGTTTTTGAAGTAGAAAGGATATTTTCCTCAAGAATAGAGTTCAAGAATTTTATCAAAATTATTTTCCATCTAAGATAATATAGATTTATGTTTCTATCCCTATTTTTACATTGATTCGATTATGTTATGATGGAATTATTTTTATGAAGTCCTTTTATCATATATGATTTATGTTATGATGGCATGATTTTTAAGAATCACATTTTTATTACATGGGTTATGCTATGATGTATGATTTATGATTTTGTGGAACAGAAAAGAATGGTTTCATTATGAGATGGGTGGGACCTATATGTCCCTCCAATGCATTGGCTAATGATTTATATCTCATGAGATAGACATGGATGGAATGGCAGGTTAATCCGGTTCAGTGATACAGGACTGAAACGAGGAGTGAACTCGGTTAAGAAATGGACGTTGTCTGCTAAGATAGTCATGAAAATGAGTATTAACTACTAAGAAATGATTCTCTATGATTATGTTTGTATGCCAAAAAGTTTCATGTTTTACGTTATGATTATTTGGATTACATTTCACTACTATGATTTATCCCATGTTATGATATTATGATCTCTTTTGCAGGTTATGATTTTTAAAATGCTATGTTCTTATGAATATGATATTTCATTTATTTACCCTTATTGAGCATTTGAGCTCACCCTTTTGTATGTTTTCTTTCCCCAGGTCAGGAAGAAGGTTATTATATAGGATATGTCGAAAGGGACTCTAGATATGAGGAAATAAATAGGAGACAATGTAGATGCTTTATGAGCCAGTTGTTTATGTTTCCTAGTTTCTAAAGACACTATACCTATATGGTCCTTTCATGGTTTTGTTATATGTTGTTAGAAGTATTCTTATATTCTGAATTAATAACAACGTATGCAAAGTATGGGTTGTTATAGTTGGTATCAGAGGAAAGTCATAATCAACCATTGGAAACTAGGATGTGAAAGCCTTAGTAAGAACCCTAAAGATATATCTAAGCATAGAAAACAATCTTAGTGTTTTATAAATGGCCATAAACAACCTATGATAATACCTTAAGTGTGAAATTTTATTCTAGATTATGCGGTTTTCTTATTATAATTAGTATTTCATAGACTATTCTTCTTGGTCTTAATCAATGGCTGGAACCTGAAGGAACCGTGTTAATGCAGAATGCGACGAGAAATGAAATGATTGTCCCCATGAGCAACCAAACGTTATGGGAGCTGGAATGAAAAATATTGTATCCATGCTCACACAATTTTCTCAAGCTATGAATCATGCAGGACTTCCAAATGAGCAAAGTAAGGAGCAACATTCTGTTGAATCCTTCCTGAGGAAGCATCCACCTTCATTCAGTGGGTCTACTGATCCATTAGTAGATGAATAATGGATCAATACCACTGAAAAGATATTTTCAATTCTTCAATGTTTTGAGCATGATAAATTCATCTTAGCAGTATACCGTTTGGAAGGTGAAGATGATCAATGGTGGAATCTTATCAAGAATATGAGGCCAAGAGATGAAATTGAGTCCATGGAATGTGACGAGTTAAAGAACTTATTTTTCAATAAGTACTTCCCTCGTATTATTCGATCAAAGATGTAGAAGGAGTTTCTTGAACTGATGTAAAAGGATGATGAATCTGTTGGTAGCTATGAAGACAATTTTACGAGACTTGCATGGTACGCTTCCGGAATTGTTATCCAACCTGAGAGTAAGATCGATCTATTCTTTAGTGGCTTAAAACCAAGTATTCAAAGGGCGTTATCCATAAAGGACTTCAATAGCTACGAGGAAATTGTTCGATGTTCTCTCAAGGTTGAGATAGAGATTGGAGTAACCCATCAGTCATATGCGTTTGATAAGAAGAGGAAAATGGAATTCAAAGGGAAATCTAAAGAGCACACTAAAAAGAAGATGATTTTTCACATATGCTCAAAGTGTGGAAAGAAACATGGGGGGAGTTGTCTTAAAGGGAAAAGTAAATGTTTCAAATGTGTAAAAGAAGGTCATCAGGCATTTGAATGCTGCAATGATGGGATGAAGATGTCTAGCGATGTGAACAAGGAAAAGGCTACGCAGAGTGCACCTCTTACACTTCAATGTTACAAGTTCAAGGAAATGGGGAATTATGCTAATCAATGCCCTAATCCAAGAGTTGTTGATGATGATCGATGTCAACAAACTCTTAAGGATAAATACAAAGGAAAGTCCCATGCAATTTCTATCAGTGATGTGGAGTATGATAACCAAGTTGTGAAAGGTACACTTACCATCCACTCTGAAGTAGCAAATGTTTTATTCGATTCTGGATCCACCGACTCTTTTATTTATGAAGAAGTTTCTAAAGGTATCGCCATATTACCTCAACAATTAGATGTTGAGTTGGATGTGACAACCCATAATGGCACAACAGTCGCATAAAAAGTTTATGATTCTTCTCCGATTGAAGTTTTTGGGAATGTGCTTCCTGAAAATCTTGTGATCCTTCCTATAGTGGAATTTTATGTGATTCTTGGCATGGATTGGCTTTCATTATATGGAGTTTATATCAATTTCCAAATAAGGGAAGTCTCATTTCATATTCCAGATCAATCTATGATTATTTATCGATGTAAGTATGAACATAACCTTCCAGTGGAAATTTCATCCATCTTATGGGTCTTGATTCCACTAAATGAAGGTTATTTATCTCAAATGGTTGGAGAGAAAATCATGATTAAAAATATGCCCATTGTAATAAAGTTTGATAATGTCTTTCCGGAGGAATTTCCTGGTCTTTCACCAAATCATGATGTTGAGTTTTCAATAGAACTCATACCGGGTGATTTACCTATTTCAAATTCACCTTATAGAATGGCCCTAATTGAGTTGCAGTAATTGAAGAAGAAACTCCATGAAAATCTTGATAAGGGATTCATACGCCCTAGTACATCACCTCGGGGAGCACCTGTTCTGTTAGTTAAGAAGAAAGATGGATCAATGAGACTCTACATTGATTATCAAGATCTTAACAAGATCACTATCCAGAACAAATATCCTCTCCCATGCATTGATGACTTATTTGACCAACTACGCAGAGCTCAATACTTTTCCAAGATTGATCTTCATTCAGGGTATCATCAATTAATGGTCAAAAGGGAGGATATACCAAAGATAGATTTTCGTACAAGGTATGGACACTATGAATTTATAGTGATGCCATTTGGTCTTACTAATTCCCCTACTATCTTCATGGATCTGATGAATAGAGTCTTTAGAGACTATCTTGATCAGTTTTTGGTAGTCTTCATAGACGATATTCTTGTCTATTCACATAGCAAGGAAGAACATGAAGATCACTTGATAATTGTGTTGAAGACCCTACGAAAGGATAATATTGATGCCAAATTTACAACGTGTAAATTTTGGCTTCAAAAAGATGCATTTTTTGGTCACATAATCTCAAAATAGGGGATATCTTTGGATCCAGCAAAAACAGAGGTTATCGAAAGATGGTCGAGACAAATAACAGTAACTAAGATCTGAAGTTTGCTTGGTCTGGATGGATATTATCGACGTTTTGTGAAAGATTATTCCCGATTATCTAATCCACTCACCAGGTTGACTCGAAAAGGAGTTAAGTTTGTGTGGATAGAGGAATTTGAAGAGAATTTCAAGGAGTTGAAAAAAAGGTTATCCAGTGCACCTGTGCTCACACTACCTTGTAGTGGAGAATGGTTTGTGATCTACAGTGATGTATCCAAGAAGACATTGGGGTGTGTTCTCATGAAAAATGATATGGTGATAGATTATACCACCTGACAGTTGAAAATCCATGGTAAAAATTACCTAACTCATGATTTAGAGTTAGCTGTGGTAATCTTTGCATTAAAGATTTGGAGGCATTATATTTATGGTTAACGGTGTGATATTTATACTAATCATAAAAGTTTAAAGTATATTTTCACACAAAAGGAGCTGAATATGCGTCAAAGAAGATGGTTGGAGCTGATTAAGGATTACGACTGCTCAATTCATTACCACCCTGGGAAAGCAAACAAGGTGGCAGACACATTAAGTCGATAAGACCATGCTAGCTTATCCATGATGAAGATCACAAAAGATCCAATATTTATGGATTTACAAAGTATGGATCTTGGAATTATAATGGAAGGGAAAATATCTTATCTTTCTCAAATGAATGTTCATCCATCTATATAGGCGAAGATTAAAGAGGCACAGAAATAAGATGTAGAGTTACAAAAGAAGGTGAGAAATGTTCAAGAATTCAACCTTGATTGTGATGGGATAATAAGGTTCAAGAATTGGGTTTGTGTTCCTCCGATCCCACAATTAAAGAAGGAGCGACTAGATGAGGCTCATAGTTATTCATTTTCTATTCATCCTGGAAGTACGAAGATGTATAGGTACCTGAAAGAGTACTTCTGGTGGGATGGCATGAAAAGAGATGTTTCTGAATATGTCTCTCGATGCTTGGTTTGTCAACAAGTTAAAGCTGAGAGACAGAAGTCTAAGGGGATGTTACAACCATTACCCATACCTGAATGGAAATGGGAAAACATCACTATTGACTTTTTCACTAGGCTTCCTAAAACATCCAAAGTCAATAATGCTATCTGGGTCATAGTTGAGTGTCTTACAATGTTGGCACACTTCATTGCTATTATGGAGGATTTCTCTCTTGATCAGCTTTCCAGGATATATGTAAAGGAAGTGGTAAGATTGCATGGAGTACCACTTTCCATTATATCTGATCGGGATCTGAGGTTTACCTCAATGTTCTGGAGAAGACTTCAACATAATCTAGATACAGAGTTGAGTTTCAGCACTGCTTATCATCCTCAGACAGACGGTCAGTCTAAGAGAATAATTCAAACTAAAGAAGATATGTTAAGAGCTTGTTCTATGGATTTCAATGTTGGTTGGGATTAACACCTACCTTTGGTGGAATTTTCTTATAATAATATCTTTCACTCTAGTATTCAAATGGCTCCTTATGAAGCTCTTTATGGAAAGAAATGCTGAACTCCAACTTGCTGGGATGAAGTTGGGGAAAGAAAGCTGTTAGGACCTGATCTTGTTAATGAGATGGAAGAAAAGGTCAGATATATTCAACAACACATAAGGGCACCTCAGAGTCGAAAAAAAAGTTATGCCGACAACCAAAGAAAAGACCTAAAGTTTGAAGTGGGTGATAAAGTGTTCTTACGAATATCTCCTTGGAATAGAGTAATGAGATTTGGAAATAAGGGAAAGCTGAGCCCTAGGTATATCGGTTCCTTCGAAATTCTGGATCGTAGTGGAAAGGTAGCTTACCAATTGGTGCTTCCACCAAATATCTTTCAAGTTCATGATGTGTTCCATGTATCTCTCCTGATAAAGTACATACCTGATCCTTCACATGTACTCAGCTCAAAAGTTGTACCGCTAGAAAAGATCATTCTTATGAGGAACAACCCATAGAGATTCTGGATCGTAGCAAAAAAGTCCAATGGAAAAAGAACACTCTCTTGGTGAAAGTTTTATGGAGGAACCACCAATTAGAAGAAGCTACATGGGAACTTGAGGATATGATGAAGGAGAGGTATCCTCATCTGTTTGTTACAAAGTGACGAATTTTGAAGACGAAATTCATTTTAAGGGGGGTAAAATGTAACACCCACGATTTTTATGAGAAATATTCTGTTTTTATGTTATAAAAATCATCAAATGAATCTTTCACTACACACAACACTAGATTAGCTTTCTTTACATGCAATCACGACCTTCCTCGATAGCTTTCATTGTACGCATTACCGAGTTTCACTAAACAACGACATGCTATTAAAATGTTATTAAAACTAGCCGGTATGAATAGTAATACCCACTTTTTGAAATTTTATAAATTTTATCATTCAAAATGGACTTCATTGATGGATTCAGAATATTGAAATTAGGCTAAGGTGAATTTTTGGTATTTTTCTGAAAACTTTCAATTTTTGACGAATTGTGAAAACACTGAGTTACTATTTAAAAACTGACTTTTTAATTAAAAAAGTATTTATTTTATTTAAATTTATTTTTGGTCAAAATTGATACTTAATAATTTTATAAGTTCAATGTAATTAATTGGTGTCATTTTATAATAATTTTAGATATATAAAAAATTTATTGAACTTTTCACCGTCTTTTACCCACCTCCTAGGAGAATTTAAAACTTTACATAAAACTTAGTTTTACCACTTCTGTGAGTGGAATTTTGAAATTCTGAGAGACACAGTTAACATCAAGGAGTAAAATGTGGTCAATAAGATAAAAATAATTTTTGGTGAATAGTAACCTTTTACTTTTATTTACCACGGTTAAAAGTAAATAGGGTAATTAAGGGTAAAAATGGTAATATTATTACCCTAACACATGTCCTAATTCTATTGGATAAGTTTAATTCGAACAAAAACAACCTTAGGAATAAAATATGACCATTTAATGTCCACTTGGATTAGATAAGGAAATTTATTATTATCTTATTTAAAGAAGAATTAAAATAGTTAAAATCAAAGTTTAATAACTAAAACATTTTTAATATAAGGTTATAAATAAGATAAATTCGACTATAAGTATTAATTAAAAAGATAAAAATATTTCCTAAGTAATATTAGTTTATTTATAATTTTTAGATATTAAATAATTTAATTTATTTATGACACAATGATGATGCAGTAATTACCTTATTAATGAAATATTAACATTATTGATATTATAAATACCCAAATAAATGTAATTTGAGACTTTTTAATAATTACACTAATTTTATAGGTTAATATGACATATTATTATTGATTTAATTAACTTTTTTCAAACTAATAATGATGTTATGATTTTGAAAAAAAAATCAATTACCAAATAGTGTCAAAATTTACATAAAATAGTTTTTAAACCAAATATTATATTATTAATTGTTATTTTTATCCTAAAAATCTAAGGTTTGGAAAAATGACTTAGATAATGTTATATATATTAATAATTAAAAAATCGGGTTTCTTTTTTCGTGTTACAGTAAATTTATTAACCTTATAGAGTATGAAAACCAGAAGACACGGTAAAAGTAAAAGTATTTAACTTAAAGTTAAATCTAAATGATAAGGTTAAAATAAAAACCTAAACTTGTCTAAATTATATTAGATGAGAGGATTTCGACCCATACCAAATTTATCTTAGAAATAAATCAATTTGCAGATATTAATAACTGAATATGACTTTATAATAAAATAATATTTTTGGTTTTTCCAAAGGTGCCCCTCTCCTCCCTTATAAAAGGGAACCTCCTCCCTCTCTTCCTCACAACACTTTGAGCATTCATGCTCGACAAACCCCTACCAATTTCTCTTATCCACTTTCCTAGAAACATCCTAGAGGTCCTGGTCCTCTTTAAAGTCCATCTTTAGTGCCCTAAGAGGAGGCTAATTAGAGGCGCTTCAAAGAAGAGGTAATGCTCGTTACCGATTATTTCAACTTTATTTTTTCTTCTACTTTTTCTTATTTAATTGTTTAATTATGAAGTAATAACATCAATATCACTAATATAATGATATATTATTATAAATATGAAACGAACCTATTTCACCTTTTATCCATCCTACGGAAAACAAAATCACCGCGCGTGCTTTCATACGGAATACCGTCTCTACGCCTTGGTGTAATCTGTTTTCCACCCCCACATTACTTGGATGGGTATAATGGTGTAAAGAATAACTATATATGTTTATTGTAAAGTGATATTTATTCTGAAATAGTATACATACACTTCAATACAATTCCACGATCATGGGAACGATATCATCGCTCGTGCATACGTACGACCTACCGTCTCCATGATGTGATGTGACTCGTTCTACATGATCTTCAATGCATAATGATTATATAAATGAATTGAATGAATAAATATGTCATATATTACACTAATAAAATTCTGGAAATGATTTATCTTTATCCTAAAAAGAATAATAATAATTTATTTGACAAAACACGCATAAGAACAAAAATCAACAAAACACCCGAATAACAAGTAACAATGAAATATTACTAATACGAAACTAGTAATATGACCATATATGATATCATAACAATGAGTACGATTCTGGAATAAGTCAATAACATTATTAAAATCATTATATATGAGGTTTGGACATGTAAGAAGAAAATTGGACCTAAGGTAAGGGAAAATATCATAGTCTCATTTTTATCCGAGATTGTTTATACTTTGGTATTTACTAGGGTGTATTTATCATCCACATACATGTTTCATCAATATGTAATTTTATTTCTATCCTACTACAATTTTTCAAATACAATATTACTCATTGGTGAGTTTTAGTAAAATATATGAAAGGAATATTTTTTTGATTTTTATACGAGGTACTTTTTTGACTTTTCCTGCCAAAGTATGAGAAGAATGTTTTTTTAACTTATACGACATGAATGGATTTTTATGATTTCATAGAACATTATTTCCATGAAGCTACCTTTACAAGTTTTCATGTTTATTTTTAATCAACTTCTTTTAGTTTAAAATTTTATGACATGTTAAGAAAGGAAAAAAAATTTTGAAGTAGAAAGGATATTTTTCTCAAGAATGGAGTTCATGAATTTTATCAAAATTATTTTCCATCTAAGATAATATAGGGTTCTGTTTCTATACCTATTTTTACATTTATTTTATTATTTTATGATGGAATTATTTTTATGAATCCCTTTTATCTTATATGATTTATTTTATGATGTCATGATGTTTAAGAATCCCATTTTTATTACATGGGTTATGCTATGATGTATGATTTATGATTTTGTGGAACACATAAGAATGGTGTAATTTTGAGATGGGTGGGACCTATATCTCCCTCCAATGCATTGGGTAACGATTTATATCTCATGAGATAGACATGGCTAGAATGGAAGGTTAATCTGGTTCAGTGATATAGGACTGAAACAAGGAGTGACCTCGGTTAAGAAATGGACTTTGTCCGCTAAGATAGTCTTGACAATGAGTCCTAACTACAAAGAAAATATTCTCTATGATTATGTGTGTATGCCACAAAGTTTCATGTTTTAGGTTATGATTATTGGGATTACATTTCACTACTATGATTTATCCCATGTTATGATATTATGATCTCTTTTGCAGGTTAAGATTTTCAAAATGCTATGTTCTTATAAATATGATATTTCCTTTGTTTACCCTTACTGAGCATTTGAGCTCACCATTTTGTATGTTTTCTTCTCCAAAGTCAGGAAGAAAGTTATTAAGTATGGTATGCCAAAAGGGACTCTAGATATGATGAAATAAATAGGAGAAAATGTAGATGCTTTATGAACCAGTTGTTTATGTTTCCCAGTTTCTAAAGACAATATACCTATACGGTCCTTTCATGGTTTTGTTATATTTTGTAATAATTATGCTTCAATTATGAAGTAATAAAATTTATGTAAAGTATGGGTTATTATACAACACATGGACTATTATTAAAAAAATTGAATAAATCATATTCTCAATCACTATAGGATGATATAATGTATTTTCTTGTATCTATTATTAGTCTTGTAATAATTTTTCAATACATTAATAATATTTAATATATGTATATAAATGTTTACTAAAAATCACACATGATTATCCCATATTCTTGGCATTAAATATTAATTAAATATTACATTACTATATAAACACAACCAACCATGTAATGAACTTATCTGGAAATGTGAAGGAAAATTAATAAATACTAAAGAATTTATAATATATATATAAATCCAACATCATATAAACCATAAATTAAACTATATGAATAATATATATATATATATAACCAAAAAAATAAAATTATAATCCAAAAAATGGAATGGATAAGGTTGGTCAACTTGTTTTGTTAAAATATACATCATAATAGGAAACTAAAAATATAAAACATTTTAAAAAAAACTCTTAATATCCTCTTGAAACATGTCCATCTCTCACATATCAACAAATCAATTTATCATTATATGAAATTTTTTCTTATTATAGAGTGAATTTGATTCAATATATAAACTTGTATCATGTATAGTATCATCTATATACACACAATGTTGTTGGAATATGGAGTATGTGTAAAACCAATATGATATATCCAAAAACATAGTACATGTACTATCACGATACAAGGGAAAAATTATATTTTGAATAATATAATTAGACATTATAATTTTTTATAATAAAAAATAATAATATCACTGTAATGATTTTATCAATATTTACTTTCATGTATTTCATATAAAACTGTTGAAACATTTTATTAAAAATTTTATACGAAAATGATTTTATTCCACACTTATTTATAAAATTATGAATTAACCATAAAATGATAAATAAAAATTGAATACCCAATAGTGATAATACAAAATTTAGTCTTCAATGGAGAAAATTAAAGAATTTAATCAAAAAAATTCATCCTACAAGTACTTGATGTAATATGTTGAATCATTGACATACATGCACAATTTTTGTTGGGGTATATACACTAGATATAGGATGCTAATAACTAGTTTTTCTATCCAGAGTGTGATCACGATGAGTAAAATATCCATAAATATAATTCTCACATAAATATCCATGGTTACCCTAAATATTCATACCAATTATTAAAAAACCAAAAAAATAATTTATAATGTCACTCATGTCTTTTACCATAAAACATAAAATAGAAAAAAACCTTTTCACATTTCTATAAGTTTAGATAATATAAAAAAATCCAATATATATATATATATATATTAAATATGTCCATAAACATGGGTAGTAGTAAAATAAAAATAATTGTTATATCATATCCCAATAAGTCTCAAATTTTAATTCATGGTTTAGCACATGATTTGTTTTAATTATATATGTACAAAAACAAGTTTATGGAAGACTAAAAAAATTATAACATATGAATAATTCACTTTAATTTAACAATTTTAACACAAAAGAGTCTCATAATATAATTTTTATTCCTTAAGGTGGTACATACATTTTAAAAATTGGGTTTTATTAAAAAATGAATACAAATAAAACAAAACCGAAAGAGATAATTAGAGGACTAATTATTTCCAAAAAAATAAGTTATATTACTCAACTATATAATATTTTTTCCATAGCAGATAAAATTATTCAATCACTCACATAATATTAGTATAAATGATATGATTCCTCAGTATAATACTAAATCAAGGCAATAGAGCGATTTTATACACCCTAATGAAATAAATCCATAAAATAAAATATTCTAAAACTATATAATTGACTCACTGTTATTGATTATGGGAAATATAATATAAGAAGATTAATTTTACGAGTAATAATAAGAACAATTAGGCATTAAAAATGTGTTTTGACCATGTAAAAAATAGGAAATTAAAAAAAAATTAACGGTGGAGGAAAGAAGTTAGATTTCTTTATGGGGTACCTTAATTATATATCTAAAACCCCTTGAATATTAATATATTAGTAAATATTGAAATATTATTTTTTAAATGTATGTTATTATTGTTTTATTAAAAAATAATTAGCTTCAGGGTACCTTAGACAATGTATGACATTGTTCATTCTCCACGGTCCCCATTCATGGACCTCAAGACTAATCCTTAAAAAAACATCTATAATTTCAAAAATATCACCCAAACATCACGAAACAAAATATAATGAATAAAAAAAATAATTACTAGTTATTTCATATGATTCACACATATAATGAATAATCTCAATAAATACTATATTGAAATGAAAAATCATTATTATCAAAATCATCATATTTAACATGAATATCATTAAATATCTATAGTGGTTTAGAATAATTAAAACTCAATATTTGATCCAATGTAGGATATAAATGAATAGATTATGACCAATGATACTACCTCTAAAAAAATATGGTAACTGATGATAATTTTATATTTTAATAAGAAAATTTTATATTAATCTTATATAAGTATATTTTATTCTCATATCAATAATAATATAATAGAATTTAAGACAATACATCTATATATACTCTCATGTTAACATAAAATAACATTAATATATGTTATTATCATGCATATATGAGATAATAGATGTTTTACATTACATCATGTGTAATGTATCATATCCAACAATGATTTAATATTGTGTATGATTAATATCACCA
This sequence comes from Viscum album, assembly GCA_963277665.1. Classification (NCBI taxonomy): domain Eukaryota; kingdom Viridiplantae; phylum Streptophyta; class Magnoliopsida; order Santalales; family Viscaceae; genus Viscum; species Viscum album. Next base: position 251,993,261 of record OY728139.1, read on the forward strand.
TTAATGTGAACCATGGTGCACATAAAGTTATTCATGTGAAATTTTAATTATAAATGTTTTTTGATAGATATTATTATGGGGTTTGGATAATGGTGACAAGAGGTTATTGGTGGTGTTTAGTTGAATAGTTCCACAAATATTTTTTAAATAAATATATTCATCCAGGGTTCGTTTATTTCAATATTTTTTGAAGATGTACTCTCTTGTGATCGTGGAATATATATTGTATTGGTTTCTTTTGAGTTAATTTATGACACCAAATATATAAGGGCTAACTAGTAGGAATACATATATTTAATTATAGTGTTTTAGATCTAATGTAATAATATATCATTCATGTATTCTAAACCAATCATAGAATAATGTGTTTTGGACATTTAGGGAAAATTATCCATCATTGGTTTTTTAGTATTCCATCTCACTATTCTTTATCTAATACAGATCAAGGGATGTGCAAGAAGCATTATGGTTTCCTTCATTGTGATAAAATAGAGAAACACCTGGGTCATTCTCTCTACATATATATATATATTTGAGTGTCGATAAACATAAAAAACATTCATTAGTATTGTTAAAAAAACACAAATGAGAACTATACAAATTTGAACAGAATAAATCTATAGTTCCTTACATATTATAATAAAACCATATATATAAACAACACATCATCACTAGATCCATAAGTCCGAAACCATCAACACAATCCCAATAATAGTCTATAAAATAATGTTTTTAATCCCTCTTTTTAACTTATTTATCTTATTCCCAATCCATTTATAATAATATAAAATTAAATAATTAATGATAAAACAAAAAAAAATCCCTATATCCTGGGGAATATTTTATGTATATTAAAATAATTATATAGTAGATTTATATATCAAAATAAATAAATATCATAATCATTAAAAAGATACATTATTATATTTAATTGTAATTCTCCAACGTGAGATAAAATAAAATAATAACGAGATTATAAACTATATTATCATGAATAAAATATTAATTGAATCTTATGATTTTTCATTTAAATATAATTTATTATAACTTAAAATTATATTTCAAAATGTCACCACATTCTCTATATTAACCCTCATCAAACTAGATAGTTTATTACCTTAAATGTTTCCATTTTATTTCATAAATTATTGTATTAGAGAAAGGTAGGTGATAGGAGATGGTAATTGAGGGTGGTGTGGAATAATAAAGGATTGCTATTTGTATTAAATGAGAACCAATACCCTGATGACTATCCATCAGAATCATGGGACCCATTTATGAGAACTAATAGATATATGGTGATCCCAAATTTAATGGACCAGTTTATACTTCATTTTTATTAGAGTTTTGTACTATTTTTTTAAATTAAAATATAAAAGGAATAATATAAATCCCATAATTCAGTATATCCCATTCCATAATTGTTCCCCTTATTTTGGAGAACTCCCTATCATATTATTACTCCCCTATAGGTTCTTGACTTAGGGTGGTGAAAATAATCCATTGGATTATGTTACAACATATGGTGTTATGAACCAAGATATGTTCAAAATCAAAATCATTTTTTACTTGTTTTTTTATAGTTAGGATCCGTAAATACCAATTTGTTAGCGGTTATGAATCAAACGCTCCTTGGTTTTTTCTTCTTCCACTAAGTGTAAATAGTTTAATCATTTATATTTTATAGTAATGAACATTTACAACCATTTACTTTCAGTTCATATCCTGTGATTGGAATGAATATTCTATTATTCATCAAAATTATATTTGAAAAATTAATTTTGTGTTTGAATATTATTCTTTCAAGGGATAAGAGAATTACATAGACATAATTTTAAGGAATTGAATCCCCACCCCCTTGTTAAGATTTTTTTTTCATTTGAAATGAACTATCCACAACTATATGATCAAAATTAAAAATATATATATTTCTTAAATCAATGTGTTAATAAGTTTCTATAAAAAAATTCAATTCCATATAATGAGTTAAGATATGATTCTATTGCTAGATATATTAGATTATTTATTATTTAACATTTTTTATTTTTATGTTGTTAGATATTTTTTACATGTTGTAATTTAGTAATAAAAATCATAGTTAGATTGTTTTTGATTCGTTTTTATATCCATATTGATTTATTTATATGTATTTTATAATTTTTGATGCCAAATTTTTTTAAGAAAAAAATCTTTCTAGTTGGTAGTATTTTGAATATTTTCCAAAAAAATGAATTGTACAATAATCATTAAAAAACATATTTATGCACATTCTCTCTACCATGTTTGTTCATTACCTAGAGAAGCCCCATGTGTTCACTAATTTATCAATGCACATGATGAGAGAACCACTAGTTAACCCCAATTGATACTTTCATTTTTCTGTATAAAATTGGGTTTCTATGAATTATATTTCTTTAATGGGACCCCAACTTACAATCTTGAGTGAGGAACCATATCATAATTAATGGATCCCATCTAGAATAAAGTAAGGAGAAAATGAGGGAATAATTACTCCACCATAATTTCTAATCTCTCCCTCATGTTAATTCATTAGTCAAAACATATTATACATAGTGGAAAATAAGAATATTTGGGTTCTAAGAAGGTTTCGATACTCAAATACTTCATCTAATACCAAATAATTCAAGCCTCTACATAGGCTGGGATGAAGACAACTTTTAAATATAATCATAAAATTAATATGGGAGATGTATAATTGTGATCATTATATCTTATATTGGATCCATTACTTTCCCTCACTGTGATTATTAGGTAATATATGCCCAGAAACATATCTAAATTAGAATTTTATCTAACAATCTAACGGGTTACTATGAAAAATATTATCCTACACTCCCCTAAATTTATTTCATTCCATATCCTCAAAGAATTACTTGGGTTCCGAAAATTATTGAACTCTAATTTGGATATGTTCCATTACATAAAAGGTGATCAAGCATGGAACTCTATAGACACTATCTATAGGAGTTGTACACAACCATTATACAACAAATTTGGCCACCTTCATTACCCATGATACCTAATTAGGTGTTCTTTTACCTTATTCCTTCATTTATTCTATGAAATCATTGGTTCCCTTTCACCTATATGTATCCCTAAAAAATTATACCATAATAAAGCCTACAAATTTTCCACATGTCCTATATGACTAGGTTATTATTAATAATTATATATCCCTTTGAAGAAAATATTTATTTATAATTATAGTCCTCAATCCTACAGGAGATCTCCCATTAATTGTTCAACCTAGCCATTAGGGTCCTCATAATTTATATTACTATTTTATCCTTGGATATTATGGATATATATTCTTGTTGAACTCGCAAGACACCTTCAATATTATCATTATGATATTTCTTATCATGGATATTCTAAAGTAATCACAAGTTTACCAAGCACCTGACCTGCCTCCTAGGGTTTTATTAATGATACAAAGGCTCAAATCAGACTTCCTCCTTATGTAGTATCCTATATAAATATACTTAAACCATTTATAATGTTAAACTAGAATGGTTCAAATATTCTTAAGTTCTAAACCCATCCGTTTATATTTATCAATTATTAATAGTATACACTTTTTTACCATGAACATTTTTTGGATTGGTCCTTTTCAAAAAAACAAATACTATAAGACCTAAGAGTCCCAATTTTATAAAAAGAAAATACACACCAATAGTCCTAGATAAATTACTATGAAATATTCATAATTCACATGGACTCCTAAAATTAAAAGGTTTAAAATTGGTCTGTGTCATGAGACATTAAATTTTTTAATCTTACCCATTATATGGTAGTTAACTACATTCAATTTGATTCCAATTATAGGATTATATAGGAATACCCATTCGTAGGACCAATCCAAACATTAAAACACCTAATTTCACTATTTATGATGATTAATTTTTTATTTCCGTGGTACTAAAATTTAATCTATAACTTATTTAATTAGAAATAAATGATCGAGAACTTCTGATATAGTTTTCTCATTAGTGCATGGTTTCAATCAATAATTGTTACAAAATGGGTGATATATATTTTTCTAGCAAGGACATCATTAATATACTTAAATTTATAAGAATGTAACAGAATTGAAAATCGATCTCGAGTATATGATTAGTTGACCTCAAATCATATTAATTATTACATACACCTCTCAATTAAAATAATCAAAAGTACATTAGAAAAGAATGTGTTGGAAAGACAAATAGTGAACAACGTATGAAATTCATTTATCCTGAATGATATTTATTAAATGAAAATTATCAATTGTGATAATGAAGTGATTTGTTTCATATTTATCACTATAACTCATTATTTAAATTGTATATATATTATACATACCATATGTTCTAGCTCCCCAACTTGGATTGGGATAGTGGTAGGACAATCCATGTTTCTGTGAACCACCATCCAATTTTACATTAGATGTATTTTATAGTTGTTATGACTACATAATCTCCAAAAACATGATTAATTATGTCTCCCACTTATCTTGTTTAGAGAAAAGTTGTTAATTCCGTGGAATTAGCGTACCAAAAATTTGGAATCATATTCACATTAAATACAACTTATACCCACTTATAGTAAATTAATATTTGTGGCATTAATCACTTATATTAAATGCTAGTAGAGAGAAAGTGATCCAAACAGAAACCTTGTACTATTTATAAATAATTATTAGATATACAGAGATTTATTATCACATAAATCACTTAGTATAAAAATAATATTCCCACTTACATGTTCCTCTAAGCATGATATTGAAACTATGACAAATGTAAAATAAAGAATTGTGTTGTGTACATAACACTATTGATACCTCTATAACTATCCTCATTAAATATACTTGATTATGATCTCAATGTGGAGGCCAATGGAATCCAACCTATTTGAGAAGTTTGATGGTTGAGATGAATCCCCAATGTTTTATGACATTCACCTTACTTCATTCTACACTTTAGAGTATCTTGATGAAACATTGAAGATGTGGAATATATCTTTTCTAGGATAGATGTTCTGAAGCTTATAAATTTTTCTAAAATCCATAACCATGATATATACCTTTCAAAATTATTATGTTATTACTCTATATAGTCTTGTGTTAAAAATGTATGATTAATGCTTTTTTCTATTCGTGCATTCATTACATAAATGATTCATTCAATCTCCCTAATGTTTATTCTACTAAAATGTCTAGAAATGATCACTGGAGTTGGAATATTATCAAATTTAAACTTTTACAATTCATATTCCATTAGTATCGTTATATTTTAGTGTGGATCGTACAATATGATTCCTATGTCATCTTTCACATATGATATATTTATATAGTACTGAACAATACTCCATTTAAAGGAGTATTTAATTTCAATTAAATAAATAACATCATCTCATATTACATCTCTATATAATACACTAAGACATAAACTTATATGAATCTCATACATTATAGATTTTAGGGAATATATTCTTCAACCTCTAAATAGAACTAAATCCTCACAGTTTTTATTAATTTCACCTTATATTAAAACATATATAATAACATAGTAAATAAAATAAAAAATACCTTTCTAATAAAATCAAAATTACATTTTTAAAACTAACAAAAATTAAAAAATTTGATAAATCATATAATATTACTTATAAATACCCTTGGAAAATTCTTTTTGGATTAATAGTAAAAAAAATTAGATAAACATTTTGAGTTTAATAAAATTAATCCCCATATAGTCAAGAAAAAATTGTGACCCCAAAAGAATTTATAAAATTGAAAAAATGTGAATTAGTGAATTAATTAATGTTATGAATGAGTGGAATATTTTGAAAACATCATTATTTCTCAAACTAAAAATTTTTGAGTTGTTATCTAAATATAAGATATGTATTTCTATATTTGTGACCAATAATTTTATCACAATAAAGAATGATTAATAAAATTATATATTTTTTATGTCATTGAGTGAACAGAGGACATGGATTTTTCCAATCCCAAATAACCTCTACATATATTATTCATTATCTATGTATCAACTGATCATGTCATTGAATACATCACATGTAGACTGTCAATGCAGGTAAAAAAATTGCATTCCCATTTTCTATATTGATAATCACATCATATATACCTTCCGAGTATATTCCTAAATTTCATTTTCAATATTAATCAAGGGACACAATATTTATAATATTCATAGTATTGGATAAATCCCATCTTAGTTATATCAAAAAAATTCCGTGATCAAAATCATACACAAATATACCCTATTTAGATAATCATAATGGATTAAATAATAGTAAAATAAGATGAGGATAATATGAATGCATATATATATATATTGGATAGATTTATTTAAGGTTTTGTCGTTGATTATTGAATAATATACTAGGATTTGATGAGTTTTTGAATGAATTATTAATTAATGAATAAGAGGATGAATAAAGGAAAATTAGGAAAATGAAAAATGACATGTCTTTAATTCAAAGTACATGATGTGTATTCCTCGATCAGACTAACTGACAGCAAGTTTTCAAGGTGGGAAACTCATTTTCAAGTCATAAATCAAGTACATGATGTCAGTCCAAATAACATGAAATGAATGACTCTAATTTCATACCATGAGAGATAAATGAATTTAGGTATATACACAACATGAAAATTTAAAATTGTGAATCTTTCCAAAGTTATAGGATTCAAAATTCTGGAGATCTGATATTTTAGAGATTATGTGGATATGATATACACAACATGAAATAAAATTAATTTTTAGAATATCCTTCATGATGAATTCTCATAAAATACATACACAACATATACCAATTACACATCATTAGTGAGGATCTGATGACTTACTTAATTACATTATAATAAGACATATGAAATCCCAACCCAAAGGACCTAATAGTTAAGTAGACTTGGTAAACTAGATTGATATTTTCAATTATAATTAAATATTAATCCTAAAATATAAAATTTATCTTCATTCAAAAAACTATTATTCTCTATATTAACCCTACATAATATTCCTAGTTTACTTCTCAGCATCCTAGGGAAAAAACATAAGAAATGGAGTGTTCTAATATTCTTAGTAAGAGAATACAACAGATGCTTTCGTAAATAATAAAAACAATTATTGAATGGAAAATAACTAAAACCGATTGCAATTAATAAATAACATGTTAATTATTTGATTTGAATAAAATATAATTAAATAATTCCATATAAATAATATTATGATATTGACCATGGATATTCTAAAAAATTGAATAAACACATGAAATATCGATAATGATGAAATGCATAATATCTAACATCTGAACTATCAAGATATATCCTATAGATATTTTTTTCATGATCAATCTACTTGGTAGTTTAATTATTTGGGTATAAACATGTCAGATATTATAAACTTTAAAGATATATCTTCTAGATTGTTACTATCATGATCATTCCTCTTTTCAATTTAATTCTGTTGGACAAAACCTGTCAGATTTGGACTTCTAATTAATCCAATGAATGGGTAGATTATTAAAAAAACATTAAATAAAATTAATATAAATAGATTCTTTATATAAAATATTAAATGGATGTTATATACAACACATAAAATTATATATGTCCACAACATCAAAACATGACTCAGCGAATTAAAATTGAGATGATGTCCCATACAATAATCATAAAATTGAAGTGATAATTAACAAAATGAATAGATTATTTGTATCCTCTATAAATACTAATAATAATATTAAATACAGCATAATGTAATCAAAATTTATTTCACTTATAATCATAGTAATACATAATTAATGAAGCAAAAGTTTAACCTGATGAATGGAACTTGGGTTAATAAATTACATACCACATTGTAATATGTTGAATTGTATGGCCCTTAAATGTAATATTAATCAAAAATAAATTTCAATACCTTGATGTTAAATATAATCCTGATATTATATTCCAAATGTTAATACATTATACTATAGAAATAAGAGGTGAATAAGGCATTTCTCACAAAAATAAAAATGTGAAAATGAAAACCCTTACCTTGCCCATTCCCTTGATTGAACATTCATTAAACACAATTATAATACTTTTAGTAATGATAATAATTTATAACTGAAAATTACTCATATTTATGAAATCATATATTACCCTCTAATATCATTTAATTACTCTTTTTTACTAACATTTCATTAATATCCATGTTTTAGGTGCTAACTACTTCATTTTCAAATGACTAATTTGTCAGATAATTCATGGTTTTTTTTGAAAAGGTTATTATTCTAACATCAATAAAAATATATTAAGGTAATATATATAATTAATTAATTAAATACACTGGTTAATCATTATATAATTTTGATCTTGGGAAATGAATCACATCGCATCGTGGAGATGGTAGGTCATACGTATGCACGGGTGATGATATAATTCAGTTAACGGTGAAAGGACAAGGAAGTTAGTGGTATATTAATTTTTCAATAATATATATAAAATATTTCCAACATTATACCCATCCAATTAATGTGGCGATGAAAAACAAATAACACCATGACATAGAGATGGTAAGCCATATATACGAATGCATAATGGTTTTTTTCATAGAGTGGATGAACAGTAGAATATGATTTAACCATTATCATAATAACATGTAAAAATATATATTATTCTGGATTTATTACTTTATCATAGAGATAACATGTGGATAGTAAGTGAAAAATTAAAAAACCCAAAATAGTCGATCAAGCTGATTAACACTTCTTCTGTTGAGTTGCTTTAATATCTTATTAAAAGATATAGGGTAGATATTTTTAAAGTACCACAAACTCGGTAACATAAATGAGTATGTGTATAATATATATGGTAATGTTTTGCTCACTATATATTGGACCAAATTGGTCTGAAAATGTGACTGAGGATATGTCCTTTTATAATTTAAGTTATTTGTACTTTTGAAAATGCCCAAAATATTAAAATATAGTAATGCTAATATAGAGACAAAGAGTATCAAATTTCCAATAAATGACTGCGTAAAATCATTTTAGACCATATGTTATCCCCTTTGTGAACACTAAACATTTTTGTGATTTTTAATACTCTAATAATATATTAATTCAATAAATTCCATTATTGTCAAATATAATACTATTCATTAAATTTGACTTCAAATACATCAAGAAAAAGTGAGAATGTGAATATAATTATTTAAAAAATCTATTAAATATCTTATAGATCTTTTAAATTAATCCGACACATCAATTCATCTAAAATATATCAAAATTTATAATTTTAAAATCACTTATATTATTTTTATGTTAATTAAATACATATTGTATTAGATTTTCAAAATAATTTAATGTAATTAAATTTATTTATACATGAAAATAAAATTATTTAATTTCAAAAAAATATTAATATAGAAATATAAATTTATTTCAATTTATATATTGTTTTTGTTTTAATTTGGACATGTAAAGGAAATAAAATAATGAAAGAGTGACATTTTGTTACTTTCATTTATTTGAATAATATATAAGTTATTTCCAAGTACAAGTGTCCATTAATCAACAAATAATATATGTTAATATAATAATGGTTGAATACAATTCATATTATAATTTTTAGACACGTTTAGTTAATTCGAATAACCTTGTGTTTTTCATTAAACCATTATTTAAACCCTATAACACTTGGAGTGACCATAGAGATTTTTAATCATTGAGGGTTAATATAGTCTCAATTAAATTTTAAAATAAATATAAATGTATTATTTATGAATTTTTTAACATTATAAATTTTTTTTGATAGTATTTATTTTGGAATTTAATATAATTTAATAAAAGAAATTTAATTTTAAAATATCATTATTGTTTATATTGACACTATTCTTAACATTGACTTTTAAATATATCAATAAAACAACATATCTTTTAAAAATCATTACATAGATCTGTAAAACGTCATTTAAAACAATAAAATATTTCTATGAAAGTAATTATCTCAAATTATATTTAATGTAATGTTTTAAATATATTTAATTTGATATATCCATTAATTAAACAATAATGGGATCATCATTATATAATTAATTGAGGTATTTTTTAAATATAAAATAAAAACAAATATATATAATGACTGTAAATATTTTTTCATTCAAAATACTATTTATAGTCTAATATATAATATAGGTAACCCCATATTATAATATTTAACTTCCAAAAAACATAAGTATGTCATATTTGAATTTTTATTAAAATATAATTCTATAAAGGGATTAAAGACATCAAAGTGGATACAAGAGGTCAGAAAATATTCCCAATGATTATTTGGATAATAAATAACTTGTCAAAAAACTATAACAATTGGTAGCATATTTTTTCAATATGTATAATATTATTTTTACCCTTAATTACCTAATTTACCAATAACTGTGGTCATTAAAATTTCTATGTTTAATATTCATATTGTCCAAAAATTAAATGAAAATATTTAATAAATTTATTAATTATGATTCCAAATATGGAATCTTTTTTTTAAAAAAATTAAATACATACGTGGGAAAAATTAATCCTTTAGAATGGGCATGAATGCAGGGTTTTAAAGTGAAAATGTTAAAATGTTTCGAGTGTTTTAATATTAAAATTTAATATATATATTATTTGATTGAAATTAATTAGATTAATAGATAAACACATGATCTAATTTTACTGAAAAAACATATTTATATTATAATTTATTATTAAAAATTATTTAGATGAAAATTCTGCTTTCAATTAAAATGCAGAATAATACACAATTCATCAAAAAATAAAATTTATCAGAACAATTACAAATATTCAACTAAAGTAAATATATATATATATATTTTCTTAAGAGAACACAATTTTTTCATATTAAATTTATTATAGTGTAAAAATTTAATATTAAAATGATTCATCCATGAAGTGGTGGTCGAACTGTCCTTTAGAAACATACATCTTTTTATAAATAAAAATGGAAATATTTTTATATCATTCATTAAAAACACATATGGTGAATTTTAAACATTATATTGAACATATAATATATAAATTTCAAATTTTGGTTAATAATATTCATTCCGTCCAATTTATAGTCTGGATTGTAATAGTATTTCATTATTCATTTACTCTTAGTGTTGTGTACAAAAAAAAGCTTCTGAAGAGATTAAAATTTAAAATAAACATAACATGAAATATTTGATTGATACATTCTATTATATTTAAATAAATTGTTTCCTAACAATTTGTAATAGTATATTTAATATCAAATATTGATACTTGAACATTCTTTTGTAGGAAACCAACATCGTAAATAGGGTTAATAAAACATACACTTAAAATGAGGGAAAATGAATGTGATGGCCACAATAAAATTATGCTTTAAAATTATAGAACAGTATAGGAAACTAAAAACATTGATGTAAAATATAAATATAATGTTCTAATAGGGGGTGATAGAGAACATAGTCATTAAAATGTTAACCATAAAAAACTACAAATATTTTGATTGGTTAAAATACTATGGATTTATTAGAACGGAAAGTGAACATCTAACATTTTTTCATTAAAATCCAATTACTAGAGTGGATGGGTTCCTTTAATAACTATATATGTTATTTATAAAAGAAATATAATTAAATTGTTTAATTTTCATAAGAATATTCTAATTATTTATTTGTGATTCAATCTATTTTCACTGCATCTCTTACATCAGGGAAATAAATATCCTTGATGATGTTTCCATTATTGAAGCACATTAACGAATCATAAGATTAGAAATCAATTCCATTATCTAATAAATGTTCACTAAAACTGATATAGTATGCAGATGTTATCAAAAAAATATCAACAACACAACATAATCCATTCCATATGTAGCCAATAACAAGAGTCATCTAAAATACATATGTCCAAACAAAAATCCCAAAATTTAGTTGTAAGATCACTCGATATACAAAATTATATTCCCCAAATATCCCAATGTGACTCTTAATATAGAATTCATAATATATTAATACCTTAATCTCTATTAAACAATATGAGAATAATCTATGCTTCCATATCTATAAATAAGAAGTACTAAAATACAATCCTTAGAGATACCAGGAATCTTATAACCAAAATATCACTAATAAAGTACATGTACAAAATAATTCATCAATCCAAGAACAAAAACACATGAATTATTACACTTTGGTTATAGTAACAACATAAGCTTTACCATGTTCCCATTTCTTCATCTGAGGTATTTTCTCTTGATGCTTGGGTCATTTATCTATAAGTTCCCGATTTCACTAAAGTTGAAACAGTAAATATTGGTCATTTCGTTTTTCCCATTTCATTATTTTTCCTATTTATTTTTTTATTAGCACTTATAAAAAACAACCAATCCTCTCATCCACTTTCCCGGGTGATTGTTTCCACAACTATAACATGTAAGAAATTCCTTATTTTCCTTACTCCCATTATCTATATTTTACTATTCCATTCTATTATTTAATTTCTTCCCTTGAAATCTATAGAAATTTAATAATTATTTGAATATACTTATTTCACATTAATGTGATTCATTGTTTGAATAAAATATTTATGACACCAGTTCCCTTCAATAAATTTTCTTAAGATATTATAATAAATGGGAAATCCTACACATTGCTTCATGTATATAATAGATATCATACCTGGACAAACTATTAAAAGTATATTAATAATATATAACAAATCATTCAAACTTTTTCATTAAACTAAAGAGCATTATCATCATATTATTATTTTTCCTCACGAGGGAAGTATTTGTCAAATAATAAATCCTTAAAAGCATCCCATTACATGAGATTTATTTATTCTACCTCCCATGTATTAATGGTCAATGACCATAACTGGTTAAAATAATATTTAAGTAAATATACTATATGTGTGAACTTTTATATTTTACTATATCCCAACACAATAAAAATATTCTCCAAATACAAAATCCATTGCTCAGATGCAATTGGAATAGTAGTCCCACTAAAGGATGGGGACTTTGTCATATAAAAAGATCCAATATAAGAAATTACCATTGTGGAATGAGTTTTACCATAAGATAAATTTTATATTTCGTAACATAATTATACCGAAAAATATCTATAATTCTTTCTATTCTAGTACCAGTAGTATTGGTTCCCTCAGCAAGGTAACATTTAAATTGTACATGAGTATTGATTCCATTATTCCTACCAAAATCCATTTAAAAATAATGGAATATAATGAATTAGATCATATCATTATGAAACATAATGTATAATAAAAAAAATTTGGAAATACTAAAAATAAATTTTAAATTTAGGTATAACTAATCTCAAAATCATAGGATTTCGTTCATTATGAATATTTTAGAATTATTCTATTGTGTTTTTCCTCTAATCTATGTTTTCCTAAATTATTCTCCCAATTATTCTAAAAAAATTCACATATTACAAAATATAATGATCAAGACTCCATTAGCTTAGAGCCGATGTATTACTTTACATAATTGGAATAATATACAAGAAATTGAACCACAGAGGACCAATTAGTTTAGTAGTCTTGGTAACCTTGATACATATTTGATATTCAAATTAAAATTTAAATATATAATAAAAATTTATTATCTTTGAGTCTACCATTATTCACAAACATTAATCCTGAATATCAGTCGTAATATACTTCAGTTAATAGTAGGTAAAATTATAACATAAGAAATAAGTGATCTCATATTATTAGTATGGGTATACATCATAAACTATCATAAATAAGTCAAAACAAGTATATAAAAGAAGTAAATTGAAAAACATTATAATTAATCAATAACTTATTAATTATATTGTAGGAATAAGATATGATCAAATAATTCCACATAAATAATAAGATAAACTTGACCATAGATATTCTATATAATCTAATGGTCACATAGATAAAAAATATTGAAAGAATAAATGATATCAGATGTACTAACTATCAGGATATATCCTCTAGACTATTTCTACTAAGATCAATCATATCTTAAGTTATTTATATCGGTAGAAACTCATCTGATCATCTGAACTATCATGATATATTCTCTAGATATATATGCCTAAGATCATCCCTCATGTTGGTTTAAGTATGTCGAAAGAAACCCTTCTATTTTGTGCATCTGATTTTTCCTAGGAATATATAAAAATTAAAAAAACATTAAATATTATTAGAATAAATAAAATAATGATATAAAATGTTAAAGGGGTGTTATATAAATCTCAAAATTTAATATATATGTGTTACATCAAAATATGACCTAGTGAATAAAAATTGATATGATGTGACTTACAAAGATAATAACATTGAAGTGACTGTTAATAAAATGAATTGATTTATTTTATCTAATGTAAATCCTAATAAAATAATTTGAAATGCAAAATAAGTTAAGAAAAATTCATTTCACACATAATCATATCATGAAATAATCAATTAAGTATAAGTTTAACTCAATGAATGGAAATTTAGTTATGAAATCTCTTACCACATTGAATTATGTAAAATTGTATGCCCCATAAAAGTAGTACATTTGAAAGGGAAAATTGAATAGAATTAATATAAATTGATTAATTATGTGATATAATAAAGGTTAATGCATCAAATAAAATAAATAAGTGTTGAATAAAGTATATCTCACATAAAGAAAAGTGAGATGAGAATAACTCTTACCTTATACATTCCTGTAATTGGATATTATTTACACTCTTATATAGTAATATATATAGTGTTAATAATTTATAAAGGAACAAAATTCATATTTATTATATCATATATGATCATATTATATCATTTTATTACTCATTTTTTATAAATATTTTCAATATTATCTATGTTTCAGGTGTTAACTACTCCATTTTCCCATGCATGATTATTCATGTAAGGCCCAATTTTTTGAATAGGATATATATAAATAATTATATTAATTTCAAATTTATCATATATATTTATTATTTAAAGATTTATAATCATTATTTAATGTTGATCATTGTAAATGGATCAAATCACATCGTGGAGATGGTAGGCCATACACACACATATGTGACGGTATAATTCATTTAATGGTGAAAGGTTAAGGAAGTGGAAGTTGTAGTTATGTTTATAGAATTAATATAATTTCAAAATAATTTTATATATCCATTATTTACATTAGTATACATGTACATGTAATGTGAGGGTGCAAAACAGTTACCCCGGTGTGGGGAAACGGTAAGTCATACACATGTACGAGTAGTGCGTCCATTGTTCATCGAATTGATAAAAGGATGATTATGGTTATACCACAAAAATAATAACATATATGTAAATGGATTTATCACTTTATCATTGAAACAATAGACAAAGAGGAAGTAGAAGAATAAACAAACAAGAAACAATCAATAAAGATGATTACCTATTCTTCGGCGTGCATCATTTAATATTTTATTAAGTGATCTAGTGTAGTTATTTTTAAAAGAATAAAACCTATATAACCTATCTAATTATGTTAATAAGATAAATTATTTGGTTTTGGTCAATCTAGATGGGTACAAATGGTGCGAGGATGTAATGGAGGAGATCCTCTTTTAATATTAAGGTGAAGGTAACTTTTGGAAATTCACATAATATTAATATATAATGTGGAAATTATACATCCAAAGACTTAAAAATAGACTATGAATGAATTCATGAAGAAATTATTGATCATTTATTATCTCAGCTCTTATTATTTAATAATTTATTTGTATTTTTATATAATTTAATAAAATAATGATTTAGAAAACTGTCATTGTTGTCAAATTTTATACTATTCATTTAATTTGATTTCAAATACATCAATAAAAAGTGGAGGTTAGAATAAAATTATTTCAAACATCTCTAATATATCCCATATGTCAATAAAATCTATGATATATGTTAAGATATCCCATATATATATATCAATAATAATTCTTCTAAAATCGATTATTTTATTTTTATGTTAATAAAATAAAATTTTCATTACTATTTTAGAATCATTTAAAGAAATATATATAATTTATAAAAATTAAAAATAAATTTATATAATGAAAAAATTTCATTAATATAAAAATAAAAAATTTATTTCAGTTTACATATCTATTTTTTCCCAACATGGACACATAGATGATATTAAATATAATAAGAGTGGCATTTTCTAACCATATTTGATTTAAATAATATATAAGTCATTTTCATGGAACAGTGTCCATAAAACATCTAAATTCATAATTTATGCTGAAAAGTGTTTAATCCTATTCATACAACAATTTTTTGGAAAAGTTTAGCTGCGGGTTATACCCATATCTGTTAGTGTTGACCATTATTTAACCCCTTTGAATCTTACCATAGAAACCTTGATTTTTACTCAGTGAGGGTCTATGTCCATACTATAAAATTAAAAACAACCCACGAATGAATCCTTGATAGAATTTAAACCTTACACAAATCCATTGGATGAATCTATGTGTAAGTACTTGTCCATAAAACTATATATTCTACTTATTTTATTATATAATTATATATTTAAATTTATGAGGATATTTTTGGTTTAGAGTTTTAAAGAATTTGGTAATATATAAAAAATAACAACTCATATATTAAAAATTAGAAACATGAGCTCAATATCCATTTTTTCAGAATTTTGTTTTCAAATAAATGAAGTTTTCATTTCATGCTCAATCATCATAATTTTACCCTTGATATTATCCTTGAATTTATTCTCCATTAAATCCGATGAGAAATATTATAAAATGTGGGGTGGGAAAAAAATTTATTTGGGGATATAATGTAAGGGAAAATGTTAGTGTAGTGAAAATCCATAATTTTTTTTCATTAAACATATATTTTTATTCGGAAAAAACAATATTGTTTGTAAACTAAACAATATCTTACCTTTTGAAAATCTACTTATTTTTACGAAACAATATTAGAAAACATATAAAACATTTGTACCTAACATGGGGCATCATATTACACCACACATTTACAAAATATATTAAGGTATTACCCAACGCTATTTGGGTCACCCCATAATATTATATATAAGGGATTAGATTTTGCTATGTGAGCCACCCAATGTAATGTTTTAAGAGGATTTACTGACACTATCTATGACACCCCAATTTAGGTTATCATAGGCTTTCTTGGTACTGTCTCAGCCACCCCATGTTAAGATTTAATGAGATTTCATGGAGATATCAAGGCCACCTCATTTTTAATGCTCAATTTCTATATAACGATTAATTATTTTTTATGATTTTAATGTTTTTATCATTAGTAATTTTAAAAAACACATTTAAACTCATATTAATGTAACCTTTGGATAAAAAATACCCTTTTCATTTTTATAATTAATTTAAAAAACACATCACATATCATAAAATATCCATTTTTGAACTAAGCATTAAAATTTTAAAAACAAGTGTCCAAATATTAAATTTTAATGATGGTGGGTGAATCCGCTCATGTCATGTAAGTTAAAAAAAGCATTAATTATATTTTCCTTTTTTTCTTCAGGTAAATATGAACCACATTCAAAAAAAAAACAAATAATTTCAAGACAATTTGTAAAAGTTCAATATGTGTGAAAATGTATTTAAAAATGTTAAAAGAATAGAAATAATTTTTTTAATTGATTTTAAGAAACATGAACATGGAAGAAAATATTTTTTTAAGTAAATATTAAAAAGATAATTTTTATAAGAATGTCTCCTATTAAAATCTTTTAGATGAAATAAAAAATTAGAAAATGAATAATATATATATATATTATAAATAAATATAAAATAATAGAACATAGAACATAATATATTCAAAATTAATTCTAAAAATACACTTATCATGACATAATAATGAAGTATGAATTTAACCAAAAGATTGAAAATTTGGTTACGAAATCTATCAACTCACATTCGACGTCCTTGAAAGGAGTTCAAACCTCATGTATAATAATTTAATTAATGTTATTTATTCATTAAATAACTATATTCATATAAAAAAATACCTTATATGATTATTTTATAACTTCTTATATCCTATTAAGTAATAATATATCATAATTTTTCTACTTTTTTGTGTTATTATTTCATAGTTTTGTAATTAGTTTTACCTATATAAAACTATGAATATTTCTTTAAATGTAATTACCACAATAGAATTTGAGTAAATTTTTTTAATGATATTAAATTAGTACCAGTGGTCCCATATATCATTATTATTTCTTACATGATTATGATTAATTAGAAAATATGACAATGATAAATGTTTAGTGTATTTTTGTGGTTTTTCTGGACATCACAAACTAGATACATATTATTCATAATTTTTTACCTCTCTTAGTTCTAAAAAAAGAAATAAGTTATAATATACCTACATATTTTTTATTTATCCACAATGACACTTTTATGAAAATCCATGAATGCAGTAATGGAAAATGGAAAATCATTATTCACAGAGGCGGTAAACCGTCATATTTAGACAATAGGTTCATTTCATTGAATAAGAGTAGATGATAAACTAAATAGATATGATATATCCTAGTATAAAGATAACAATCCGATATATACATTATTATGGAGTTATCATTCCTTTCTAGGTGATGGAGGTGTGAAGAAAATAGAAGAAGAAAAGAAATTAAGAGATTCTCTTTGACAAAATTACCTTTGGAATATCACTTCATTGAGTGACAATTGAGGACCTTTGAATTGGTATTTTCTTTAGACTGGTAGAAAATGTAATTGGTTATAATGAGTATCAGTGTTTTTAGAAGAGTTTTGATGAGATACAAGAACTGTGAGCATATAAGTGTGACGAGGAGTGGTATTTATACTTGAGTAGAGGTTGGATAAAGTGATTAAAACATGGAATATTTTATATTTAAATTCAATCAAATTGATTTGGAATTAATTTCTAGTTACTTTTATGATAATTAATATTTTAAAAACTTGTAATGGATGATAAATACATCAAAAAAACAATATATTATAAAACAGTTAGGTATTTAAATCCTTTATCTTTTAACTTTAACCATTTTCATTATTTTACCTATACTATGGTAAATAATGTTTATACGGTGGTTACATATTTTTAACCATAATTATAATTGAAGATATAACATAATTTGGAAATTTTTATTCAAAATATATAAAACATATTTCCTAATTCACTTCAAATTATTCTAAAAATTATTTTTAAAATAATCCCTCAATCAAAATGAAAATGATTCTTTTAAAATTGAAAAGTATAAATGATTGAAATGTTTTTCTATCCCATTTAATTTTGATCATTTTTCTATTACGTATATTATACTTATCAATTTATAATTGAACTACTATTACATTAAAACCAATTTTACACATACGTTAATTATATAAATAAAATATATAGAAAAGAAGTTTTAAAATAAAATGAATTATTTTTTACAATTCAGGAAAAATATGAATGATATCGTAAAAATAAAAAAATTACCCTAATTTCATATTCGTATTAATATTTTAAAAAATAATTTTATTTTTTTTATAATAAATTTTGAAAATTGGAAAAAGTTAGCTTTAAAATAGGGGTTCCGTCAAAATGTGGCAATATTTTCTTTTAGAAAAATAAATCTTTTATTCTTAAAATATGATTTATTTTTATCTTATTCCTATTAAACATAATTGATTAATTTTTTTTAAAAAAACTAATATATAAAACATAAATATCATTACAATCTTTTACAAATAGTGATAAATTTTATTTATAAGGATAAAATATAATTATGGGCCTAAAAATATGTTTTTTATAAAATGTTTTCTGTTATATTCAATTGGTTCTTATTTTAATTTATAATTATTTGGTAACCAATAAATCATTTTTATTAACATCAATAAACTATATTTTCATATTTTATTTAATATCATTTATTATATCCATTACAACAGCCATGTGATAACTATAACATGTAAAAAATAATATTTCACTATTTGTTTAAACTCGATGTGGAGTATCATGAATGATATTGTGTGTAGAGTATCATTTTAAAATATCTATGTGTTACATTATCTCCCATAACTTTAATAAACTTTTTCCTCCCAATTTGAAATGAGGAGAAAAAATGTCAGCTTTCAATTTTTCAAAATATAATTTTTTGAAATCCCACATAGGCAAATGGTCAATAAAACCTCAACACGAATAGTGAGAAATGACTATATAAAGGTAACATGGTATACCACATACTAATGTAGGAAAACATGGAAAAATAATATAATTCTATCTATCATGTTATTATTAAAGGTGATGGGGGAACAAGGTCATTATAAAGTTAACTCTAAAAAAAATTATTCTATGATAGGATAAAAGGCTATTGTTTTCATATTATGAAAAAAAATTGAATAAAATTTTTGTTTCAAAATAGTTTTCACCTAGTGTTGATGAATTCCTTTAATATTTAAACTAAGAACATGAGGATTTTCATATTAGATATGTGTATTTTTAACCTCATTTTTTATCTAAATGATGGGTTTTCAAGATGAATTTTAATACATAAAGTATCATAATAAACTTCCATGGATAAAAAATCCACAAAATTATAATGATCTATTCCACATATCTTTATATGTTAACAAAAAATAACATTGTTATTTTATAATAATGAGAATATAAAAAAAAAATTAAACATAATATCATGAAAACATGTTAAATATCCACAATTCAATATTAATTCCCAGAGTTCAACATATGTAATTAAACAAACAAATAACCATAAAACTCCTCACAATATTCCATATTAAATCTACGACCTAAAAATTGGAAGGATTCAATCACATATTCTTCCATGATAAATATAAAATTCATCTTCAAATAATATCAACAACTCTTACCGTCTCATGCCCAAAATAAATCCTCATAATCATGTAATTTTCACGATATATTAACCATCTACATAAATAAATTGAACCACCAATAATCATTTATAATTCAAAATAGATAATTAATCCTTTATTTATCAATGAAATCCCATTATATTATATTTTACATAATCGTATAAGGTTCCTAAAATAGTGAAAATCATAAAAAATAAATTTAATTACCTAATAACCAAAACAATTTCTAAAGGAATGGTTATCAATTAGATAAAATAAATATCCCCCATATGAGAATAACTTCTAATTGTAAGATATATAAATAATAAAAACAATTTCTTACTAACCATGACATCATGTAGGCCTGTGGTGGGTGATACAACCATGTATCCCTTCAGTTGTGGATTTAATCCCCATTGTCTTTCCATACATGATAGTTCTCACACATTTTTTAATATTTCCTTTTATAAAAATATATCAATATAATCTATATAATATTAGAAAAATATGAGAATAATCTACAATGATAACCTTAATATATTTAACCTCAATGGATATATCATACCATTCAACCTTCCATCCAAAAAATATAGAACTCCTAAATACCTCAATAGAAATTATGTTATAAACCCCAAAGGTTATCCCTACATTTTATAATTATGTTCACTCAATAGTGGAATTGTTCATCAAATAAATTTTTTATATAATACGTATAATGGTTATATGTACCTCAAAAAGTTATCAAAACATGATAAAAGTGTTTTATTGTTTATCCATTACATAAAACAATAAAAGAGGCCTCTTTAAGACTTTAAACATATTATTATACATTGAAAAATATCAAGCTCCCTGGATCTTCAATCTCTTCCCCAAATGACCTAAGATATACTATAGTAGTATTAAATGACTTTGCTACACCATTTTTTCGATGATGAAAATATCTATCCATTGACACTAAATTTATACATGAATTATCATAATGAACCAACTCATTATAAAAAAACACATCAGTATTGTATGGACATCGACTACCCCATCATTTAGCTATTCACTGATATTTCTCTACAGTTATGGATTATATGTCCAAACCTAAAACATTGAAAAATCATTATAGATCATATAAAATTTCCTTGAAATTTATTTTTCCCCACTTGGAACTTTTTTGGGCCATATATCTAGACTTATTAGATGTCTACTTCTCCACTTCATGAAACATTAACTATTTATTACTCTTGTAATCTCGTGGAACCTTACTTTTGAAAAAGCTCATCTCAACTTTTTCCACAAAAAACAACCTTCTTTAAAAAAATTCAATTTTCAAGAGTATAAAGCTATTTATAGATTTTTTTCAATCCATAGAAAAATCTATAACTTTCCCTATCATTAACCGGAATAAAATTCAAACCATACCTTTTTAATCTTGATAAGTTTTCATCATACACAAACTCTGAATAATTATCTATTTTCATTAATTCTTATATTTATTTTAGCATACTTTAATTAATATTATTAGGGAAATATGTATCAAGTAATATATTGACAAAACTTTCCCATACATTGAAATTAATATTATCTAAATTTTGTTTTATTAACCAAATACAACCATCGATTAACTTCAACATAAAAATGATAATGAAAAGTTTTACCTTTTTTATTTTTTGAACATCCTCTGACTTAAAATATCTTTTCCAGGGTATGGATCTATCCATCGGCTAACACTAGGTTAGATGATCCACTTATTAATGGGGGTTGTTGCCTCAAGAATTTTCCTAATGTAGACTTGTTCTTTCATTATAGATCAGTTTCCTCTCTATCATGGATACCACCACCGTTTAGAGAATATGTCAATTGTTCCATCACTGAAACAGACTATTCTAATCTAATTTAATCCAACTTAGGATGATTATTTTGATGGATATTTTCTTCTCTATTCATTGTAACTATAATTTCCCAACATCCTCTAGGGAAAAATATTCATAATAGAAATTGTTGAGATGAAGCAACATGGTAATCTATATATGCTATATAATTTTAACATAACCCAAATGTAAAATAATTTATGGAATTCTATTAATATTATCCTAACAATTAATGTTATCTAAACTATTTTTACATACCAACTTAAAGGAACTGACATTGAACCTTATATATTTAATAAAATTTATATCACAATTCATATAATTACATTGACAATGATAATTTTGATTTATAGTTATGGGTAAGTAGTTTATAATGAAAACATAACAACTCAAATATTATAAAGTACATACATCTATTTAATATTAATTTTTACCAAAAAAAACATTTAAAATAAATCATGGTTTCGATTCATTCTCAATCTTCATAATTTTACCTGTGATGTCATCCTTATCTCAATTATCCCTTAAATCCTATGAAAACATTTTAAAATATGGGGTGAGAATAAAATATAACTGAGGGATATAAAAGAAATGAAAATGTTAGACCAATGAAAATAAATAAAATATTTTCATAAAAACAACCCTTTTTATTTGAAAAAATGATTATTCATTCAAAAAATAACATTATTGCACCTTTTTAAAATCAACCAATTTTGATGAAAACTCAATAGAAAACATATAAAATATACAGAGGTACCCTGGGACATCATCTTACAATATACACATAAAAAATATTTTCTGATCATACCCATTTCAATCTAGTTCAGATCATGTAATGATTTAATGAGATTAATCGGCATAATATGGGCCACCCCATGATAAGCAATTTGGGGTTCCTTGGCACTATCTCCCCCCCATGTTTAACTATCAAGGGATTTCTCAACAATATCTTGTCCACCCCATGTTAAGATGTAACCAGCTTTACCAATACTATCTAGGCCACCCCAAGCACAATTCTACAAAAAACATTAATGAATAATTCATTTTTATTCTTGTAATTATTTTATACATAATTTAAAAACCTATATGAAATCCATTATAAAATCAATTTTTGACATCAAAATAGCACTTCCTTTTCAAAAATGATTTATAAAATCAAAACATGATGCATATCAAAAATAGAATGTTTTCATTGAAAATAATATTAAAAATATATAATTTAGTTATAAAATCATTAAATATTCATCAAGGAAGGAAAATATTCTCATTCCATATAAGTGAAAAAAATTATTTTTTTTCATATATCTTCTGAAAAGTCTAAAAAAAACAAATTTTCAAAAATGATAAAAAGAATAAGTTCAAAAACAGTTTGAAAAAATTACTTCGTGAGTGAAAATGATTATAAAAAATCATAAACTCATTGTAAAATTACTTTTTTAATAGTTTTTATAAAATAGTAACATGGTATGAATGATAGTTTTATGGAAACATTAAAAAGATAATTTTTAAAAGAATATTTCTTATAAATGCCACTCATGACAAATTGGAATTAATCAAACTATTCGAATATTTTTGTGCACTATAAATTCAAATAAAAAATGGAAATAAAACATAATATATTCAAAAATTATTTCACATAAGTGATAAGAACGTCAGAATAAATGTCACGACCTATCCTTGGGGCCCGTTCCGTGACTACCCCAAGCCCGCCTTCCATAGGCCAGGTGCTGGAGACTATAACCAAGGCGTAAATCCCAAAAAAATAGGTAAGGCATTGCCTTTATAAAGTGAACACACACAATAGAGTACACAAGTGAAGTAAGCACTAAGTAAAACTAAGTACAAAAGTAAGTAATGAAAAGTAAATGATCCATTATACAAACCCAACTGAAAGTACAGTACAACTGAAATAAACGTACAACTAAAGTAAAGTAAAACATCAGTACCGAGTCATCCTCCAGAAATCCCACCTGAAGGGTGGGTACAGATAGTCTCCTCAACTCCTCCGGTCTGGCCGTCCTCTCTGTGTATGTACTTCTAGGTGGTCCACCTCTAGGTACCGTCCAGCTCTACAAGCCTCCACCTCAATTAGTGTTTTCCGTCGTCTTCATCCAACACAACGTAGTGAGGGCATATCCCATGCAGGGGTGATTATACGATACTCAGTAGGGACCCCGAGCCCCCGAAGGACTCTTATAATCCACGAAGGAGAAAACACAAAGGAATGATACAATCACGAAGTATCAATCGACTTTATTTAGGTAAATGCCCATACACATACCTAAGTCATCATTTACAGTTCATCTCCAACTCTCGAGTCCAAACACAACCCAGTCCACACATGAAAACACAACCCAATACACACAGGAATGAAAGTCAATCACATCGATGATATAGATTGAAGTCAAGACTCAGATAACACAGATATACAAATTCCTATAGTGATAGAGATGATCATATGTAGCCACTGATTCATCTAAGCTTTCCGACCCACATAGGATACAAGACCAGCTAAGCTGTTGGACCCACACAGGTTACAAGAAAAACTACTCTGCTGGACCCACATAGGATACAAGTACAAAGGTCAATATTTCCATACCCACACAGTATAAAAGAACATTATTCATCGCCGTTGAACCCATGGAGGATTCCAATACGGAAGTCGACGCTGTCGAACCCACAGAGGATTCCAGTACAGTAGTTGATGCAGACACTGCTAGCTCTAGGGTTCCCACACACAACATGCTCGATTCTGGGAGGGTCCGATCCTCGATCAAGTTAGTAGATACATCAACTATCACGAATTCCAGAGTTGTTGTATCCCAAATTTCCATCTCGTCAAACGAAACCCAACACGACAGACGTTGTGTCAATCGGACGCCCGGTCTAAGGGTTATTAGATTTTCCATTTCAGGGGCCCGGTTGGTTTTAAGATAAAACTAACCTGACCGTAATCTAGCTATGTTCAAACCTTAAGTGGGTAATCCAAAAGAACCATCTCAAATATAGGATTTCAAGGCAGTTGACGGCACACCAATCAGACGTTCGTTTCTTAAGTTATAAGTGTTTCTACTCCAAGGGCCCCGTTGGTTTTGGGTTCGAACCAACCCGGACATACCCAAACTATACCAAAACCTCGAGTGTAATATACTGAAATGACCATCTCGACCCAATAATTCCTACGCAACTGATGGTGCGTCAATCGGAGGTCCGTAGCTCAAGTTATGGAAAAAATACCGAAAAATAGTCCGAAGTGGGGGGTCTGGGCCCGGCCCAACCCGGCCCAACCCCCCTGTGTCGGCCCGAACCGGGTCAACCCAACCCGGGTCTAGGTCTGGCCCGGGAGAAGGCGGCCTAGCCTGGCTGAGCACCACCCGGTCCGCGTGAACTGCACCGGCACGGCCGGGGGGGGGGGGGCTTTGTTCCGCAGACGTGGTGCCAGGCTGGCACCGCTGTCTCCACCGGATCCCGCCCAGCCGCGAGATCCTTCTCTCACCGCCACGGCCGATTCCACGGTTGGTTTCTGCCGACGGAGCACTGGGGCACCGCCGCGCTGGCGACCCGTGCCACCGGGGTCTTCTGCGGGCCACCAGAGTCATTTTGGTGGTCCATTTTTTTTCGACTGCGCCCGTGGTCGTCCCGGGATCCGTACTTCACTACTGAGGCCCCCGATCTCCCTTGCGGTCCCATCTCATTGTCACCAAACACCCCGCACATCAAGAACAAAATAGCGGTGGGTCTGGACGTGTTCATTAGTCCGTACCCACCGCATTAGAGGTTCAAACATCACCCAACAATATAAACACCATGTTCGAGAGTAATGAACACGTACAAAAATTTCCCCTACCTCAACAATAGATTCCAAACATCGGCGTTGCGGGGTAAGGGATCATATGCGACGTCGGAGTGCGCTGAGGATGAAGCGATGTCTCCTCTTTTGTTGTGGAGAAGAGAAAGGGTGGCAAGTCTTCATTCTTCATGGAACCGACGTTCTCCGTCGAAGGAGACATCGTTATTCGTTGGAGGTCGGTGTTATTCCAAAATCTCAAGAGCTCTCCCGATCTTCCTTAGCACAACGATAACACACCCCCAAAATAAAATAATAGGCTCTTCTTATTATTTAATTACACAGGCAAAGTAACTTTCAAAGTTCAAATCACAACATCAAATAAATGCATTGAAAATTAATTAAAGGAAGGGAGAGGGAAGATCCCCGTTAATTAAATGCATTGGAATATAATTAAAAGGGGGGAGAGGAAGGATCCTCATTAATTAAACGCGTTGGAAATAAAAAGTGGGTTACCAAATTAGTGAGGGGGTTTTAAAGAGTTAGAGGAAAAAATGAATAGTTGGGGGTCATGTGGGCCCCACCTCTCTAACATCCACCCTTGGGTGGTTAGGTGGCTGTGGGTCCCACCCTTAACTACCCATGGGTGGAATTAACCTCCCTAGATATATAATAAAATCGTACAAACAATTTTATTTACCTCTTAATTAAACCCCAAAATATACCTTCACTCCCACATAAAACACAACTGCAGTAAATGTCCCCTTAAGAAATTATCGGCGCTACGAGTTCATCGGTGCCCTAAGATTTCAATTCTGGGCACCAGTTCAAAAGATAGAAAAACCCGCTCATCAGTTCATTGAACATACCCGAGCTAAATTTCATATATTGATTCCGGGCACACCGGGCCTCGGAATCAAGTTCTGTCAGAAGCCACAGACTTGTAAAATTACAAAGTATTTATAAAAAAATTCCATTGAAATTTCTAGGTCTTTATATTACTCCCAACTCAGGGATTTACGTCCTTATAAAGATACAATAGAAACTAGGGAAAAAATGCAGGTACTGAGCACGGATCTGAGCCTCCCCCTCCCATGTGCTCTCCTGGAGGATCCTGTGATGCCAGCGAATGTGAAAAAGAGGAATCAACCATCCACATAGGACCCCCTCCTATCGATCCTCGATCTCCACCAGAACCTCTATGAACATAGCCCCGTCATCGATGTCCCGCTCCCCATGGTCGATGATGTGGGTTGGGTAGTGCACATATCTCCTCAGCTGAGACACGTGGAAGATGTCATGCACTTGGTCCAACTGAGGTGGAAGGGCCAGGCGGTAAGCCACCTCCCCTACCCTGGTGAGGACCTGAAATGGTCCGATGAAGCGTGGAGATAACTTGCCGCCCAGCCAAATCTCTGTAATCCACATCAAGGTGAGACCCATAAGAAAATGTGGTCTCCATCCTCTAACTCTAGTGGTCTCCACCTCATGTCAGTATAGTACTTATGTCTGATCTGTGCAGTGCTTATCCACTCTTGGATGATCAGAACCTTCTCCGTCGGGGCCAGAACCATCTATGGACCTACGACTGCTGACTCCCCTGGGTCAGTCCAACACAGAGGTGATCTGCATGGTCGGCCGTACAGTGCCTCATATGGTGTCATCCCGATGGTGGAGTGGTAGCTGTTGTTGTACGCAAACTCCCCCATGGGAAGGTGATCCTCCCAGCTGCAACCAAAGTCAAGGACACATGCATGGAGCATGTCCTCAAGTGTCTGAATGGTCATCTCCATCTGTCCATCTGTCTGCGAGTGAAAGGCAGTTCTCAGGCATAGCTACGTCCCAAAAGCCTCCTGTAACCCCTTCCAAAGACGAGAAGTAAAGCTAGCATCTCGATCAGAGATGATAGATGATGGCACAGGATGAATTCGTACGATCTCCTGGATGTAGAGGTGTCCCAGGCTCTCTACTGAGCCCTGCTCCCTGATCGGTAGGAAGTGGGCTGACTTGGTGAGTCAGTCGACAATCACCCAGATAAAGTCATGACCTCTAGAAGTACGTGGAAGTCCCGTCATGAAATTCATGGATATTCCATCCCACTTCCATTACGGGACCTCTAAGGGTTGTACCAAGCCTGCAGGTACCTAGTGCTCCGCCTTCACTTGCTAAAAAGTGAGGCATTGAGAAACGAACCCTACTACAACCTTCTTCATACCCGGCCACCAGTGCTGTCATCTGAGGTCCTGATACATCTTCGCTACTTTTGTATGTACCGCTAGAGGGGAAGTGTGGAACTCCCTTAGCACCTCCTCCTGCATTGAAACTGGTACCATGGTACATCCCTTAAAAAGGATGACGTGCTCTCTGCCTTCAGAAAATCCATCGGGTGCCAGCCCTGAGGATATCTGAGCACGTCGCGCCTTACAGTCAACGTCACCACACTGTGCATCTCTGACTCACTAAAGAAGTGGAGGAGTGAATGTGAGAGACTGTAGATAGGATGCCCCATCTCTATTCACAAAGGACATCTACAAAGAGACTAACTGCTCTGTCACCTCTCCAAGTAGCTAAATGCCCGATCTCATGCTAAGAGCATCAGCCACAACGTTCCACTTCCCAGAAGTATAAACAATCTCAAAGTAATAATCCTTGAGGAACTCGCGCCATCATCGTTGTCTTATGTTTAGGTCCTTCTATAAGAAAATGTACCTGAGACTCTGGTGATCAGAGTAGACTGTAAAGCGCTCGCCCATCAGATAGTGCCGCCACAAGTTTAGGGCGAAGACCACTGCTGCTAACTCCGGGTCATGGGTAGCATATTTCTGCTCATGCTGCCTCAACTGCCTTGAACCATTAGCGATAACTGCTCACTCCTCCATCAGTAAAAACCCATGTTCGGTCCTTGATGCATCGCAGCAAACTACGTACCCTATGCTCTCCTCTGATAGCCTCAAGATGGGCGCACTGGTCAATCTCTGCCTCAACTCCTAAAAGCTCTGCTGACATCTGTCTGACCACATGAAGGGTTTCCCCTTCTTCGTCAAAGCTGTAAGCGGTGCTGCAAATTTGGAGACCTTTGGCACAAATCTCCGATAGTACCCAGCCAGACCTAGAAAACTCCACACCCCTGTCACGCTTCTGTGCGGCTCCCATGAAAGTACTACCTCGCTCATCGAGGGATCCACTGCAACTCCCACCTCTGAGATGACATGCCCCAAGAAGTGAACCTCTTGAATCCAGAACTGGAACATCGAGAGCTTACAATAAAGCTAGTGCTCTTGGAGTGTATCCAGTACAACCCGCAAGTGGTAGGCATGCTCCTACTCAGTAGTTGAGTAAATCAGTATTTCATCAATGAAGACTACGACAAACCGATCGAGGTAAGGCTAGAAGATCCTATTCATGAGACTCATGAACACTGCTAGAGTGTTTGTCATACCAAAGGGCATAACCAAGAATGCATAGTGGACATACCGACACTTGAAGGTTGTCTTCAATACATCCTCGTCTCAAACTCTGAGATGGTGATAGCCTAACCTGAGGTCTATCTTCGAGAACCATCATCCTCCCTTGAGCTAATTGAAGTGATCGTCAATCCTTGGAAGGGGGTACCTATTTCTCATGGTCACCAGGTTCAGGAGACGGTAGTCGACACACAGTTGCAAGCTCCCATCCACCTTCTTGGTGGACAGAATCGGAGAAGCCTAGGGTGAAACACTGGGTTGGATGAATTCCTTTCCCTGTGAGTCCTCCAGCTGTACCCGCAGCTCATGACATTCGGTGGGATCCATACGATATGCTAGAGTAGATATCGGTGATGTCCCGAGGTACATGAATATGTAGAAATCTACTTCTCTTTGTGGAGTTCATCCCAGAACTTCTTTATGGAAAACGTCTGCATACTGATCCACCACAACAGGAAAGCTTGGACTCCGCACATCAACTGCTCCGAGGATGAGACTATCTAGCTGATGTGTGATCGGCTGCCCTCTCCTCTGCGTAAGTTCATCCTGTACTACG
The DNA here is from genome assembly GCA_963277665.1 of Viscum album. NCBI lineage: Eukaryota > Viridiplantae > Streptophyta > Magnoliopsida > Santalales > Viscaceae > Viscum > Viscum album. The sequence continues at coordinate 252,023,839 of OY728139.1, forward strand.
AAGTTTCCCTTCTTGCCAGAGAAGGTGAACCTGGTCCCATCGGTGGGGAAACACCGCACTTTGCGCCAAATACAATGGATCTTAGCATGGACTATAGACAACTAGTCCATACCCAAGATAACGTCGTAAGGCCTCAACTACGCTACAAGAATATCCCCACTGAAGCTCTCGCCTCCTAGTGTAAGCTCACACTGCCGACAACCGTGTTTAATCACCGAGTATGCTTCCTTAAGAGTCTCTAGCCGTAAGGATCTAAGAAACGGCTCCGTCAGAATCTCTGAGCTCGGAACAAGGGCAGCAAAAATAAAATAATGACTTGCACCTGTGTCTATAAGAACTACAGTAAGGATGGAGTAGACATAGAGAGTACCTCGAATCATCTCAGGTGCCATGTGGTTATAAGCCTTCGCTACCTGGAGCTGAGCCTGCCTCTGCCCGCCAGCTCCCTGTAGTCGGGGTGGACCTCCTGGGGGTGGTGGTGGTAGAGCCTTGAAATGTCGTCCCCCACCCGCTGCTCGACCAGCTCCTCTGCCTCATCTTCCTGCTCCTTGCGGACTGCCACGGTCAAACCTCTACCTCTACCTGGGCGGTCCCTCCACTGTCTGCTGCTCGTCTTCATTGTGGGTCGGGCAGTCACAAGCCATGTCGCCCTGCCCGCCACATGCAAAGCACTGTCTGCTTCTTGTAAGGCTGGCTCTGTTGTAACACCCCGACCTTCCACGATACACTTCTAATTGAATAATACAATAGCGTGTGTTGTACGCAACACTGAGTTCAAGCGCACCAAGACTTACCAAACTAGCCGATCAAAAGAGGTATTGAATAGTATTAACTGAATTTTAAATATTATATTATCCTTATAATTTTAATCCATATTATTATTTTCTAAGACATGATTTAGGAACAAATTCATTTTTTTCAGATAAAAGAAGTATTTTTCAGAACATAAATTTTTACAGCCTCTTAATGGCAAAGCCTTTTTAAAAACCAATATTTGAAACTTTTATATATTCAATTTGACAAAATAAAATTCTTCTTTAGAATCGGGAAATATGAATTTAGTATCAATAATGTTTTGGTGTCCTTCTGATAACTTTCATATTTGGGTGAATAATGAAAAATACTATATTTTAACTAAAAATAACTTTTTTAATCAAAATAATTTATATTGTTAAATTATACATTTTAATGGTTTGGAAGTATAAATATATTATATTTTTACTATTTAATCCAATGATGGTCATTTGAAGTAATTTCACCTTGAAATTGGACATAAACAAGTGTCAAACTTTTGATAGTTATTATTTCTTAAAAATGCGCCTTTTGGTTTCGAAAGCGGGAAGTAATTTTAAATTAATAAATGAAACATTTATGCTTTGAATTAGGTAAAATAGACTTCATTTTTTGATTCTAAATAACGAAATTATCCTAGGGTGAAATTTTGGTACTTTTCGGATAACTTTCATATTTTGATGAATAGTGAAAATTACTAAATTTTAATTAAAAACAACTTTATTAATCAAAATAATTAATATTGATAAATTATGAATTTGAGTGGTTTTAAATTATATTTAGAATATATTTTTACCATTTAATGAAATGTGGGTCATTGTACATAATTTTACAATTAAACCGGACATAAACCAGTGTCAATCTTTTGATAGTTTTTATCTCTTAAAAACACGCTTTTTGTTTTAACAATGGGAATTAATATTAAATTAATTTCTTCCACTTCTATGTTTTGAATTTGGAAAAACGGATTCCATATTTGGATTCAAGATGTTCAAATTGTGTAAATAGGTAACTTTTATTTTTAGACATTTTGAATAATTACTGCGGTAAATATTTTATTTACCATGGTTAAGGGTAAATCCGGTAAATAAGGGTTAAAAAAAATATTATAAAAATACTAAATTAACCTAAAACGTGTCTTAACCCTATTGGTTGATACATAGTTGACAATGAGAAACTTTGGATCAATTTTGGGACCTCATGGATCCACATGTAATTGATAATGACACTTTACTTTAATTAACTTAAAATGAATACAAAAACGACACAAGCATATATCTTTTAGAAAACAAATTTTTACATAAGGATATATATGTTGTATTTTCGACTAAAAATATTAATTAGAAAGATAAAACTATTTACTACATAATTATATTTTATTTATAATTTTTAGACATTAAATAAAGAAATTTATTTATGACACAATGATGATACAATAATTACTATAATAGTGCAAAATTAAAATTATTGATATTATAAATACCCAAATAAATATAATTTGAACCTTTTAATGAATTAAAATAATTTTATAGGATAAAATGACATATTAGGATTTATTTAATTGACATTTCTCGAAGTAATCACTCTGTTATGAGTTTCAAAAAAATCAACTATTGAATAGTGTCAAAATTGACATAAAAGAGTTTTTAAAACAAATATTATATTATTAATTGATATTATATTACTAAAAATCTAAGGTTAGGCCAAGAGACTTATATCATGATAGGTGTCTCATTAATGGACCACTTGGGGGTCTCTTGGATGTATATAGTATGTTTATTAACTATATGATATAAAAATACAAGGTGACATGGTAAATGTCAAACTAATTAACTAAGAGTTAACACTAAAAGATAAGGTTAATATAATGACCCAAACCTTTCTAAATTCTATCGGTTGAATGGTTTTAGACCTATCCCCACCTTAACCTTTGAATAATCAACTTTTGAGCCATTATAAACCGTATATGAATTTAGTATAAATTAATATTTCTAGCTTTTCCAAAGGTACCCCTCACCCCTCTTATAAAAGGGCACTCCTCCTTCTCATTTCTTCACACCTTCAAAGCCTTTTTGTTCAGCCAAAATATGCCCAAATACTCTCCCAAATTCCCTGAATACATCCTAGAGGCCTTAGTTTTATCACAAAGCCAACCTAAGGATCCCTTTTGATCAAATCAAAAGAAAGAACCCGAAGAAGAGGTAATGATTTCACCACCCTTTTCCAAGTTCTTTTCTTCTTCCACTTCTTATTTCGTTGTTATTACCATTCTAAAACAAAAACTCCAGTATCATATATATACTGTGATGTTATTATAAATATGGTACAACCATATTCAGTATTCTATCCACCCTTTGAATAACATGTCACCATACGTGCGTACGTACGGCTTACCGTCTCCACGTCGTGGTGTAATTGTTATTCAATATATTATTATTTGGATGGGTATAATAATGATGTGTAACTCATTTAAATAATAAATATAACATGATAATGATTCTATATATATGATATACCATCGAATTATATATTATTTTAATATCAAAATAATGATATTGTCGCTCGTGCGTACGTACGGACTACCGTCTCCACGAACGCGATGAGATTCATTCTCCATCATATCCATTCAAGTATAATTATCATTTGATGATTTAAAAATAGTATCTAAGGACGTGATATCATTCTGGATATGAATAATATAAATCCCATTAATAACAAATATGTCTCACATAACAAATAATATAAAGGAAAATGAGTAAGTTAACACCCAAAATGACGATAATACTAGGATATTATTAACAAATCAATGTGAAAAGATCATATATGATATCATATTAATGTATATTATTCATTAATAATTTAATAACAATTATTACAACATTATAAAGGAGTTTAAACTACCCCAACCAAGGAAAAGTACAAGGTAAGGGGTTTCTTAACTCACTCTTAATTTCATGAGAATTCCATTGTTCACCACTTAATTATTGCATGTGGTGTATGTGTACTTCCCATGATTGTATTCATTGTGTAATATAATTTAATTTATGGGTATTTACATCATAATTGTATGATCCTGATTTCATGGGTGTATGTTTCGTATGTTACCTAATCGATAAGGGAATTCCAAATTTCAATTTCCACCCATTTGGCTTTACGCATATTTCATTGATTATATTACTCCAAGATTATGTGTGGAATCACTATTCATTTGATTATGTCATAATTTCCACTCTCCTTTATATGGATATACTTTTGATACACATAATCACTCCATTGATAATTTCTCATGTCATCAATATGAATTTGATAAGAGTAATATTAACTCACTCTCCATTTGTTGAGTTAAACATCCAATTCGTTGGTGTTGTTTTTACAAGAATATGTGTGAATGTCCTTTGATTGTTTTACACTGAATATCCAATCATATTTAGTGTATTTATATTTTTCACACATAATTATGTTGTTGATTTATCCTTAACCTAAGGATACAGCCTTTATGAGAGATTACATCTCAATATACATTCTATTGAGACTTCTTTGTTGTTATACACCAAATCACTTTTATGTGGTGTATATAATGTACTTTGACATAGTATATCATGAATTCCTTTATTCTCATGATATTACAATGTTTTTGTTACCTCAATTATTTGTATTCAAGTGTCTCTCTTTTGGTTAGAAACTCTAACTAAAATACCATTTTTAAATGTTTTAAAGACTTATTCTTCTAAATCATGCTCATTAATGTCCATGTTTTAAAAATGGTTTTAAGGATTTATTTATATAGACATTAAAGTTTTAAAATTAAAACTCTTTTTAAATGTTTCAAAGTGTTATGGGACACTTTGATTCAAAAATCTATTTTTAAACGGCTTCTTGACAAATAGTGTGACTTTTAAATGTTTTCAAGAAAAGGAGGATATTTATCTCAAATAGTTTTGATGGTTATTTTCATCTATGTCAATATCATTCATTATTAACGATTGAGGTACAATAAAATCTTCCATATTGTGTCGAACGAGTTATGTTTGACTGTGGATGTGCTATTTTTTATACCATTCACGGTTTGTGGTTAATGTATTGACATTTCGTATGCTAGTTTTAATACGAATGTTTATGTTATGTTTAAACTTATTCATATGAGGAATGCATTGGACTTAATAAGTGACGGGTGGAGCCCTCTATAGCTCCTCGATGCATCGGTAGGTCTCATGAGACAAACTAGTGTCTTGGAACAAGGCTTTGGCAAAATCTTATTTGTAGTCTTGGCACAAGGCCTTGGCTATGTGGTTATGATAGTCTGGCATTATGCATTCCATAATTATGAATGTGGTTATTGATATTTCATGTGATCATTCAACTAGTAGAATATCCATGTGAATAAGTAAATGGCATTATTTAATTTTTATCATTTCCATTTTATGCTGAAGTTCAAGTTTAAAAGGCTTTTGTTTTAGTTATAAATTTCCTTAAGTGTTTATGCTTATCTATGAAAGCTTTTGCTATAATGTTATCCTTACTCAGCATCTGAGCTCACCCCTTTCAATGTTTTATTTTTCCCAGGATTATGAAGAAGTAATTTATGAATGACCTGAAGGGTTAGTATGAGGGGATATGAAGACACGATGTTTTTTATGATATAATGTAAAACTTTATGAATGTATCTAGTGTTTCCAAGGCTACTAAACTAATCGGTCTTTAGAGACTTGATCTTTCTTGTGATCATGCCAATGTTATGTAATAATACACTGACTCTGGGTCACTAGGGTCGGGGAGTTACAGTTGGTATCAGAGGAAGTTTAGTACAAACCTTGGAAGCTCGATTTAGATAAACTCTAATTAGAGAACGTAGACCTAATATGAAAATTGAGGATTAGTATAGAATAACTTACTAGAATTTTGGTATTGTAGAGATTTTGTGAGTTTTCCGAGCAATACATCCCTGTCTGGATACGAGCAGGTAGAGGCGGCTCTGGCACAGATGTACCTAGGGGTAAAACCCGAAAACACCACTTTGAGCTAGACTCGAACGGGAACTGGTGCACGACAACGGGCCTTGCTGCACTCTTGGTTACGACACTCCCGGGGGATATGCTTAGGATAATTTACATTTTATTTACAAACCGATTTAATGTAATATATATATATATATATAAGATGAGAGTAAATGACCTTGGTTAATCCTAATGTGTTTCAAATTGAGAATATGGTGACATGTTAGTCTCTAAATGATTTTATGACTACTGTTACTCACACAATGCTTTCTGGTTTTAGTAAATGACTAGATTCCAAAGAAGTCATAGTGACTTTGAGAATGATGTACAAGGTGGGAACAGTGTTTGCAATGAGCAACAAAATGGAATATTGATTGGAGTAAAAGATATCGTCTTTATGCCAAATAAGTTTTCCAAAAATATGATCAACAACATATATATTAACCAACTCCTGGACTCAACAAGGAAGATAAAGGTGATGAATGATAAGAGCTCCAACAATGGAGACTATGGAGAAAAGAACCCTCAATTTCCATCATACAAGAAATGTGGTAGGAGACACCCGGGAAAGAGTCTCAATGGGACCAAGAAATTCTTTACATGTGGGAAGGAAGGACATAAAGTGAAGAATTTCCGAAAAAAATGAAGAGTACTATGGAAGAAGATAAAAATGGTCCCAAGAGTCCATTTACAGTCATTTTCCGTAAATGTAGGGGACCTGGCCATTACCTGAGTGAATTCCCTATTCTATAGGATATTTTCTTGGTCAAAGAAGAAGCTATGTGGAAATAAATGGTTGGAGAAATGTTTAAAAACTATTAGTTCTACTTGTTGATGACTTTACTTTTGAATAATTTTCTCTTGTATTTGTAACCCCACAGTTTGCCATGTGAGAATGATATTTGAGGAAAAATTATCTCTTCTCTTGTGGATATAGGTATAAATAGCCATTTGGTTTTATATGATCATTGGGGTTTGAGAGAATTATAAGTTATTATAATTTCGGATGAAAATGCAAGGTATGAGATAATATTTGTGGTTAAATTATGTTATGGTTATTTTGAGGAATTTATCTCATTTTGGTAATGTTATAAAACATATTTTTTGAAAAGGACAACACGCAGACCACGTGACAACCCGTCGTGTCGGACAAAGCTATGGGAATCGAACCCACAACCAAAGTGCGATTGGGATTTATCGCCTACCACTAGACTACGTGAAGTTGCTGGATAGTGTAACTAATTATTTTTAGTTAAATGATTTTATTGATCAATAATAAGTTGATTTGGGTTCTTATGTCTTATCAAATGAATACCCTTGGTATAGGAAAATGATTTGGTGATTAAGTAATAAATGTTATTTTGGAATATGTTCGCTTTGTTGGGAACACTATATGCCCAAGGAAAATAGAATACTATGGGGTGTCATTTGTGGAGTAATGGTAGATTTTTATCTACGTTTTTATTATGGATTTATAGTGATTTGGGTTATTTAAGGAAATGATTAACCTATAATAGAGAATATGTGATTAGGTTAATTACTTTTAAGTTTGTGACTTTAAGAGTATTTGATGTCATTTGGTGATAAAATTTAACATGGGAGACTACATAATCAAATTCTTAAATGTTTTGGGTTTAAATATTACTTTGGATTATATGGAAGGATTTTATGGACACTTGATTATTGAATGGTATTTATTTAACTTTGGGGTATTGTTGGTTTAATTTTAGAAATTAAGATGAGTGATTATTTCTCTCAAGGAATATCCTTTTGGGGGATTATTAGATCTTGTACTAACCATTTTGGTTTTGATTAATCTCTAAAGACAATGTAATTATATAGTTCATCTTGCATGGACCATGTGATTCTATAGAAGTTTATTCTAGCTCTTCCAGTGTGACCAAGTCTTCTTGAATACTCATCATTTAAAAAAAATGAGTTAGTGGTGAAAATTTATTAAAGAATGAAACTCTACTTAAAAAGTAAGTATATATCTTTATTTTATTAGTCAATTTCATAAATGAATTCCTCATCCTTATGTAATATAACTTAAAACAAAAAACGTTTGTCTGTTTACTTTCCTACTAGGAGACTAATGACCGTTTGTCCCAACAGAAGTTTGTGGTTTTCTTATTGTTAACATTCACCTGATCATGATTTCTATCCCTCTCCATCAGAACTTTACACTTAGTTTATCATCCATATCCATGTTTTCCTACATGGAATCCGAGTATGGGTTATCTTGGTTGACCTTTATACCTCTCTTTCGTTCTTTTAATGTGATAGTTTTATTGACTCTTTTTCCGATGTGGGACTTTCCATTATATTCCCAAGCACAATTTTAAAAAAATTTTGAGGACACAATTTATTGAAGGAGGGTAGAATGTAACACCACTACCTTCCACAGTACAGTTCTCTTTGAATAATACAATAGCGTGTGTTGTACGCAACACTAAGTTCAAGCGCACCACGACTTACCAAACTAGCCGATCAAAAGAGGTTATGAATAGTATTAACAAAATTTTAAATATTATATTATCCTTATAATTTTAATCCATATTATTAGTTTCTAAGACATGATTTATGAACAAATTCGTTTTTTTAAGATAAAAGAAGTATTTTTCAAAACATAAATTTTACCTCCTTTTAATGGAAAAGCCTTTTTAAAAACTAATATTTGAAACTTTTATATATTCAATTTGACAAAATAAAATTTTTCTTTAGAATTGGGATATAAGAATTTAGTATCAATAATGTTTTGGTGTCCTTCTGATAACATTCATATTTGGGTGAATAGTGAACAATACTATATTTTAACTAAAAACAACTTTTTTAATCAAAATAATTTATATTGTTAAATTATAAATTTTAATGGTTTGGAAGTATAAATATATTATATTTTTACTATTTAATCCAATGATGGCCATTCTAAGTAATTTCACCTTGAAATTGGACATAAACATGTGTCAAACTTTTGATAGTTATTATTTCTTAAAAATGCGCCTTTTGGTTTCGAAAGCGGGAATTAATTTTAAATTAATAAATGAAACTTTTATGCTTTGAATTTGGTAAAATAGACTTCATTTTTTGATTCAAAATAACGAAATTAGACTAGGGTGAAATTTTGGTACTTTTCAGATAACTTTCATATTTTGATGAATAGTGAAAATTACTAAATTTTAATTAAAAACAACTTTTTTAATCGAAATAATTAATATTGATAAATTATGAATTTGAGTGGTTTTAAATTATATTTAGAATATATTTTTACAATTTAATTCAATGTGGGTCATTGTACATAATTTTACAATTAAACCGGACATAAACCAGTGTCAATCTTTTGATAGTTTTTATCTCTTAAAAACACGCTTTTTGTTTTAACAACAGGAATTAATATTAAATTAATTTCTGCCACTTATGTGTTTTGAATTTGGAAAAATGGATTCCATATTTGGAATCAGGATTTTTAAATTGTGTAAATAGGTAACTTTTATTTTTAGACATTTTGAATAATTACTGCGGTAAATATTTTATTTACCATGGTTAAGGGTAAATCCGGTAAATAAGGGTTAAACAAATATATTATAATAATACTAAATTACCCTTAAACATGTCTTAACCCTATTGGTTGATACATAGTCGACCATTAGCATCTTTGGGTTAATTTTGGGACCTCATGGATCCACTTGTAAATGATAATGACACTTTATTTTAATTAAGTTAAAATGAATACAAAAATGACACAAGCATATATCTTTTAGAAAAACAATTTTTACATAGGGTTATATGTATTGTATTTTAGACTACAAATATTCATTAGAAAGATAAAACTATTTCCTAAATAATTATATTTTATTTATAATTTTAAGACATTAAATAATTTAATTTATTTATGACACAATGATGATGCAGTAATTACTATAATAGTGAAAATTAAAATAATTCATATTATAAATACCCAAATAAATATAATTTGAAACTTATAAGGAATTAAACTAATTTTATAGGATAAAACGACATATTAGGATTTATTTAATTGAAATTGTTCGAAGTAATCAATCTGTTATGAGTTTTAAAAAAATCAACTATTGAATAGTGTCAAAATTGACATAAAAGAGTTTTTAAAACAAATATTATATTATTAATTGATATTAAATTCCTAAAAATCTAAGGTTCAGCCAAAAGACTTATATCATGATAGGTGTCTCATTAATGGACCACTTGAGGGTCTCTTGGATTTATATAGTAATTTTATTAACTATATGATATAAAAATACAAAGTGACATGGTAAATGTCAAACTAATTAACTAAGAGTTAAAACTAAAAGATAAGGTTAATATAATGACCCAAACCTGTCTAAATTATATTTGTTGAATTTTTTTCGACCTATTACCACCTTAACTTTTTAATAATCAACTTTGGGGCCATTATAAACCGAATATGAATTGATTATAAACTAATATTTCTAGCTTTTCGAAAGGTGCCCCTCACCCCTCTTATAAAAGGGCACTCCTCCTTCTCATTTCTTCACACCTTCAAAGCCTTTTGGTTCGGCCAAACTCTTCACAAATAATCTCCCAACTTCCCTAAATATATCCTAGAGGCCTTAGTTTTATCATAAAGCCAGCATAAGGATCCCTTTTGATCAAATAAAAAGGAAGAACCCGATGAAGAGGTAATGATTTCACCACCCTTTTCCAAGTTCCTTTCTTCATCCACTTCTTATTTCTTTGTTATTACCATTATAAAACAATAACTCCAGTATCATATATATACTGTGATGTTATTATAAATATGGTACAACCATATTCAGTATTCTATCCACCCTTTGAATAACATGTCACCATACGTGCGTACGTACGGCTTACCGTCTCCGCGTCGTGGTGTAATTGTTATTCAATATATTATTATTTGGATGGGTATAATAATGATGTGTAACTCATGAAAATAATAAATAAAAAATGATAATTATTATATATATATGATATAACATCCAATTATATATTATTTTAACATCAAAAGAATGATATTGTCGCTCGTGCGTACGTACGGACTACCGTCTCCACGAACGCGATGAGATTCATTCTCCATCATATCCATTAAAGTATAATTATCATTTGATGATTTAAAAATAGTATCTAAGGAATTGATATCATTATGTATATGAATAATATACATCCCATTAATAACAAATATGGCTCACATAACAAAGAATATAAAGGAAAATGAGTAAGTTAACACCCAAAATGACGATAATACTAAGATATTATTAACAAATCAATGTTAAAAGATCATATATGATATCATATTAATGTATATGATTCATTAATAATTTAATAACAATTATTTAAACATTATACAGGAGGTTAAACTACCCCAACCAAGGAAAAGTACAAGTTAAGGGGTTTCTTAACTCACTCTTAATTTCGTGAGAATTCCATTGTTAACCACTTAATTATTGCATGTGGTGTATGTGTACTACCCATGATTTTATTCATTGTGTAATATACATTAATTTATGGATATTTACATCATAATTTTATGATCCTTCTTTCATGGGTGTATGTTTCGTATGTTACCTAATCGATAAGGGAATTCCAAATTTCAATTTCCACACATTTGGCTTTACGCATATTTCATTGATTATATTACTCCAACATTATGTGTGGAATCAATATTAATTTGATTATGTCATAATTTCCACTCTACTTCCTGTGGATATACTTTTGATACACATAATCACTCCATTGATAATTTCTCAAGTCATCAATATGAATTTGATAAGAGTAATATTAACTCACTCTCAATTTGTTGAGTTAAACATCCAATTCGTTGGTGTTGTTTTTACAAGAATATGTGTGAATGTCTTTTGATTGTTTTACACTGAATATCCAATCATATTTAGTGTATTTATATTTTTCACACATAATTATGTTGTTGATTTATCATTAACCGAAGGATACAACCTTTATGAGAGATTACATCTCAATTTACATTCCATTGAGACTTCTTTGTTGTTATACACCAAATCACTTTTATGTGGGGTATATAATGTACCTTGACATAGTATATCATGAATTCCTTTATTCTCATGATATTAAAATGTTTTGGTCACCTCAATTATTTGTATTCAAGTGTCTCTCTTTTGGTTAGAAACTCTAACTAAAATACCATTTTTAAATGTTTTAAAGACTTATTCTTCTAAATCTTGCTCATTAATGTCCATGTTTGAAAAATAGTTTTAAGGATTTATTTATATGGACATTAATGTTTTAAAATTAAAACTCCTTTTAAATGTTTCAAAGTGGTATAGGACACTTTGATTCAAAAATCTATTTTTAAATTGCTTCTTGACATATAGTGTGACTTTTAAATGTTTTCAAGAAAAGGGGGATATTTATCTCAAATAGTTTTGATAGTTATTTTCATCTATGTCAATATCATTCATTATTATTGATTGAGGTACAATACAATCTTCCATATTGTGTCGAATGAGTTATGTTTGACTATGGATGTGCTATTTTTTATACCATTCATGGTTTTTGGTTAGTGTATAGACATTTCATATGCTAGTTTTAATACGAATGTTTATGTTATGTTTAAACCTATTCATATGAGGAATGCATTGGACATAATAAATGATGGGTGGAGCTCGCTATATCTCCTCGATGCATCAGTAGGTCTCATGAGATAAACTAGTGTCTTGGCACAAGGCCTTGGCAGAATCTTATTTGTAGTCTTGGCACGAGGCCTTGGCTATGTGGTTATGATAGTCTGACATTATGCATTACATAATTATGAAAGTGGTTATTGATATTGCATGTGATCATTCGACTAGTAGAATATCCATGTGAATAAGTAAATGGCATTATTTCAATTTTATCTTTTCCATTTTATGCCGAAGTTCATATTTAAAAGGATTTTGTTTTAGTTATAAATTTCCTTAAGTGTTTATGCTTATCTATGAATGCTTCTGCTATAATGTTATCCTTACTGAGAATCTGAGCTCACCCCTTTCAATGTTTTATTTTTCCCAGGATTATGAAAAAGTAATTTTCGAATGACCTACAGGGTTAGTATGGGGGGATATGAAGACAAGATGTTTTTTATGATATAATGTAAAACCTTATAAATGTATCTAGTGTTTCCAAGGCTAATAAACTAATCGGTCTTTCGAGACTTGATCTTTCTTGTGATCATGCCAATGTTATGTAATAATGCACAGACTCTGGGTCACTGGGGTCAGGGCGTTACATCTGTGCCGTGTGCCTCGCACAGCGGAACCATTATCCTGAGGTCGCCTACCTGACGGCCTGGTCTGCTTGGACCCCTATGAAATATGTTGACTACCGGATGCAGAAGACTCCGCTCCGTGCCGTCATACGGTGGGTCTCGCTGCTGGTGGCTACTCAGTGAGAAAGATCTCTACTAAAAGGGATCGCTCTAGTACCCCGCCTGTGTTGGAATGCTGAGGGGAATCGTCGAAGCTCTGATCTCATGCCTCAGTCCGTGCTCAAAGGTCCAGGCCTAGAAGAATGGGTCCAGTAACATGTCTGTGGAGTAGCATGAGTGGTCGGTAAATCTCTCCGAGTAGTAGGCTACAGACATGACGCCCTGTCGCAGCTGTAGTAACTCCTGAATGCGCACTACACAGCAGGTGGCTGGAACAAACTCCGAGCAGAAGATGCTCTAAATGTCTGCCTAAAGTATAGATGCCTCGTCGTGCACCTAGAGCATCAGACTCCACCATCTACCTACTGCTGTGTGTAGGAGACTCGCGACAAGGATCACCATAAGGTCTGCTGGTGTCTCTACCAATCTGAAGACTCTGACAATAGCCTCCAGGCAATCCTCAGCTGCCTGAGGATCCGTCTCTCTACAGAACCTGGATGGCCTCTATCTCTGAAACTCATGCAACACACTCAGGCGACATGCACTCTCCTCTTTTGGGGCTGGTGGTATTGGTGGCCCAGCGGGTAGTGGTACCATTGGTGCCTCTGCTGTAATGGGGCCCTGCACCGAGGCCTCGTTGCTCGGTGGGCTTTCATCCCGCACGTAACTAAGAACCCTAGCTGGCTGCCTTCATGGTGCCATCCGTAAAAGAAACAGATGCACCATGGTTAAAAAGTATACCTGGTGAGCTGACACAAAGTAATCACAATGAAAACTTTTGAAAGGAAACACACACGCAATTAGTGTTTTCGTGCATTAAGTCGGAAATCAGAGGCCAGAGTCCTGGTGTATAGATACATCAGCCACCACACCAACAGTAGACTCCCTGGACTGAAAACAACAATCAATACGGTTAACACTATTACTTAACAGAAAGGAAAGATTAGACTCCTAAGTTCTGCGGTAGAACCAACTCCTCTGATACCAATTTTTCACGACCCGTCCTTGGTGCCCATGTTGTGACTACCCCAAGCCTGCCTTCCATAGGCCAGGGGATGGTGACTAGCACCAAGGCCTAAATAACAAAAAAGTAGGGAAGACATTGCCTTTATAAAGTAAACACACACAAAAGAGTATTCAAGTGAAGTAAGCACTAAGTAAAACTGAGTAAAAATGTATGTTTTGAAAAGTTAATGGGCTAGAATACAAATACAACTGAAATTACAGTACAAATGAAAAGAAAGTACAACTATAGTAAAGTAAAGCAGCACCACCGAGTCATCCACTAAAAATCCCACCTAAAGGGTGGGTACAGATAGTCTCCTCAGCTCCTCGGGTGTGGTCATCCGTTCCGTGTATGTCCTGCCAGGTGGTCCACCTCCGCGTACAATCCAGTTCCATAAGCCTCCACCTCGATCAGTGCTGTCCATCGTCTACTTCCAACAAAACGTAGTGCCGGCATAGCCCATACAGGGGTGAGTATACGATACTCAGAAGGGACCCCGAGACCCCCGAAGGTCTCTCAAAATCCATGAAGGATAAACCACAAAGGAAAGATACAATCATGAAGTATCAATCGACTCTAATTAGGTAAATTCCCATACATATACCTAAGTCTTCAATTACAGTTCCTCTCCAACTCTCGAGCCCAAGCACAACCAAGTCCACACATGAAAACACAACCCAGTCCACACAGGAAAGAAAGTAAATCACATCGATGGTAAAATATTGAATCCAAGACTCAGATCACATAGATATACAACTTTGTATAGCTTTAACACCCCATTCTTCCATGATACACTACTCTTTCAATAATGCAATAGCTTGCATTGTACGCAAGTTCGAGATTCTAACACACCGCGACCAATCAAAGTAGACATTATGAATAGTAATACCCACTTATTGAAATTATATAAATTTTATATTTTATAATGGACTTCATTTTTTGATTTAGAATAACGAAATTAGCCTATATTGAATTTTTGGTATTTTTCCAAGAACTTCCAATTATCGATGAATAGTGAAAAATACTTAATAACAACATTTTTAATAATAATAATTTATAGTGATAAATTATACTATTGAGTGGTTTTGAAGTATAATTAGAATATAATTTTAGAATTGTATCCAATGGTTATCATTAGAATTAATTTCACACTGAAATTTGACATAAACAATTGTCAACCTTTTGATTGATACTGTTTCTTAAAAACACACTAATTGTTTTGACAATAGGAGTTAATTATAAAATTAATTAATTCAACTTATATGTTTTTAATTTTTTAAAATTGACATAATTTTTTAATTTGGAATATCAAATATAGCTTAGGGTTAATTTTTGGTATTTTTCTGAAAAACGTGAATTTTATATGAATATTGAAACCACTAAGTGGTAGTTAAAAAAATATTTTTTCGTTTAAATGAAACATTACCATTTCTGTGAATTGAATTTCAAAGATCCCACATACATGGTTGTCATTATTAAGTAAAATGTGGTTCAATGTGAAGAAAATAATTTTTGGTGAATAGTAACTTTTAAGTTTTATTAATCACGCTTAAAGGTAATTAGTGTTATTTAAGGTAAATATAATGTTATAATAATATGAAATTAGCTTTACACTTTTCCTACCATTATTTAATGAGTCGTGGACGACCAATAAAATCTATGGGTCAACTTGGGGACCCCATGAAGCCACATGGGTAAGAAAATGACATTAATAACATTTTATTTAAAGTAAAAATAAAATTGTCACAAATATGTGTTGTTTTACTAAAACACTTATTACATGGGGTTATATAAGTTAAAATTTAGACTATAAATATTCATTGGAAATATATAAAGCTTTCCTACATGATGGTAATTTTTTTATAATTTTTAGACATTAAATAAATAAATTTATTTATGACACCATGATGATGCAACGATTACCTCATTAATGAATGATTTTAATAAAATGAAAAGATAAGGTAAAATATAAGACTTAAACTTTTATAAAGACTATTGGATGGGTGGATTTCTAACCCTTATCACCTTATCCTAGAAATATATCATTTTCGGACCGTTAAAATATGAAAATAATTTCATAATAATGTAACATTTCATGACTTTCCAGGAGTGCCCCTCCTCTCCTCTAATAAAAGGCCCCCACCACTACCACCTTATTCCCACCATCAAGACATTTGGATCGGCCAACCTCTTCCAAAATAATCTCTCAACTTCCTATATTACTCTTAGAAGCCTCAATTTGGGCAGAAGTCTTCGCAAGGATGCCATTGGCTCAAATCAAAAAGAGTTACCCGATTTTATGGTAATGTCTTCTCTTATGTTCTTTTGTATTATTTTGATTCTCCAACCCCTTAAACTCTTTTTATTCCTTTATATTGCAATAAAAACAGTATATTAAATATAATATAATGTTTTTATGAGAAGGATTTTATTTAAACTTACACACACATTCATCTAATGGTTAAAGAACATACTGTTTCTGTGGGTGGCGAATTACTGCCTCACGAAACGATGATTGTTCAATATTCTTTTAACACCTCTCATGGTGGCCATTAAGATGTCACTATATTTATATATGATATATATTATGTTTATGTTGTCCTTATGCTTCTTTATTTTTCATTTATTTAATACCTTTATGATTTCCATTATGGGTAAATGTGATAATTTTATTTTAGGAAGTGCGGACTACCACCCCCTCAAAGTGATTTGAATCGTTAATGCCATATGCGGGACGTATAAAGGATGGAGTAAATGAAATTATATAAGATATTATACTGGAATTATTATATACCTTTATATCATTACGATTTCATTCCATTAAGTACGAAATATAAATGAAAGTAGCGTTCATGCGTACGTACAGCTTACTGTCTCCATGAACAATGCATTACATTTCTTACCTCTAAATGTTATGTAATATTTTAAATGAATGTATCTACTGGATATATATGATATATATGATATAAAAATCATAAATATAATTCTAGAGATAATGGATATTCTACCACATAAACAACTTGTAATTATAGGATGTTTATTTTTGACTCAAGTACCAAAGATCGACAAAACGACCGTTATTAACTGAAATGAATACATAATTTTCATAAAATGGTAATAAGTGATATGAAAGGGATAATGAACATGAAAAAGGTTATTAATAAGGTAGATATTAACTCATGTTTATTATTCAGGAGATTAAAGAACGATCGAGTCAACTCGGACATGAGGTAAGGGACTTCGTCTCAATATCCTTTTAGTGAGGAATATTTTGTTTTATACACAACTCTCTTTTATACATTGTATAAACCCCTTTGAATTTTACTCAAAAGGAATATTTTTATATGAATCATTTTTACTAAATGATGAAAGGATTTTTTTGTCTTACGTATGCGGCGACAACGACTTCTTCGCCGTAGTGACCATTATTTGAGTTTCGGCTTCCTCTGCAAGCCATAAATTTTTTTTAAATGAAAAATAAATACTAAGTTTTACTTTTATTTTATTTTTGTATTGAAAATGGTTTTGATTATATTAATGTGTTTTATTGATATCTTGTGATTTAAATGTGGAAATTTTATGGTTCCTTTAGGCATATTTTATGTGATACGATTATGTTATGGTTCTTTGGCATTGTTTATGATATGTTTAAACCTTTTCATATAAGGAATGCATTGGACTTAATAAGTGATGGGTGGATCCCGCTATATCTTCTCAATGAATCAGTAGGTCTCATGAGACAAACTAGTGTCTTGGCATGAGGCCTTGACAAAATCTTATTTGTAGTCTTGGCACGAGGCCTTTGCTACGTGGTTATGATAGTCTGGCATTATGCATTCCATCATTATGAAAGTGGGTATTGATATTGCATGTGATTATTCGACTAGTATAATATCTATGTGAATAAGTAAATCGAAATATTTAATTTTAGTTTTTCCATATTATGCTGAAGTTCAAGTTTAAAATGCTTTTGTTTTAGTTATACATTGCCTTAAATGTTTATGTTTATTTATGAAAGTTTCCACTATATTGTTATCCTTACTAAGCATCTGAGCTCACCCCTTTATATGTTTTATTTTTCCTAGGATGTGAAGAAATATTTTATGACTGACCTGTAGGGATAGTCTGAAGGGGATATCAGTGTGGACTATGGAGACTATGTTATTGTGTTTTTTCACTTTATGATGTAATGTAACATTTATGAATGTCTCTAGTGTTTCCAGGACTGCTAAACTAATCGGTCTTTCGAGACTTGATATTTTGTGATCATGCCAATGTTACGTAATAATTCACCGACTCTGGGTAACTGGGGTCCGGTAATTATTATAACAATAGAGATGATCAGATGTAGCCACTGATTCATCTAAGCTGTCAGACCCATAGAGGATACAAGACCAGCTAAGCTGTCGGACCCACACAGGATACAAGACCAGCTACTCTGCCGGAACCATACAAGATACAAGTAAAGAGGTTAATACTGCTAGAACAAAATAGGATACAAGAATAGTATTAATCACTATCAAACCCACGGAGGATTTTAGTACAGTAGTCATCGCTGTCGAACCCACTGAGGATTCCAGTACAGTAGTCAATGCAGACGCAGCCAGCTCTAGGGTTCCCGCACACAACATGCTCGATTTTGGGAGGGTCCGCACCTCGAGAAAAAGATTTGATATATCAAAATTCATTATTTCTAGAGTTAATGTATCCTGAAGTTCCATCTCATCAATAGAAACCCAACGCGAAAGATGGTGTGTCAATTGGATGCCCGGTCTGAGAGTTATTGGCTTTTCCGTTACAGGGGCTCAGTTGGTTATTAAGCTAAAACCAATAGGACTGTACTCCATCTATGTTAAAACCTAAAGTGGGTAAGCCAAAATATCCATCTCAATAAAAGGATTTAAACTCAGTTGACGCCACGCCAATCGGATGTTCGGTCCTTATGTTATAAGCGTTTACGCTCCAAGGGCCCGGTTTGTTTTGGGTTGAAACCAACCCGGATGTACCCAAAGTATGCCAAAACCTCGAGTGTAATATACCAAAATGACATCCTCGACCCAAGGATTCTTAAAAACTGACTGTGCATTGATCGGAGGTCTGTTGCTCATGTTATGAGAAAAGACTGAAAAATGGTCCGAAGTGGTGGGGTCTGGGCTCGGTCTGACCCGACCAAACCCCCCTGGGTAGGCCGGAACTAGTTCGACCCGACCCAGGTCTGGGTCTGGCTTAGTAGGGTGCGGCCTGGACTAGCCTGGCTGGTGCGGCCTGGTCCGCGTGACCAGCCCCGGCCCGGCCGGGGGGGTGGGGGGGCTGTTCTGCGAACGCAACACCTGGCTGGCACTGCTGTCTCCTCAGGATCCCATGTGGCTATGGGATCCTCCTCTCGCCGCCGCGACTGATGTCATGGCAGGCTTCTGCCGGCGGCATGCCGGGCCGCCGCCTCCTCCAGCCGGCCGACGACCCGCGCTGCCGTGGTCTTCTGCGGGCCACCGAAGTCATTCCGGTGGTCCGTTTTTGTTTCCGATTGCACCTGCAGTCATCTTAGGATCCGTACTTCACTTTAGAGGCCCCCAATCTCCCTTGCGATCCCGTCTCGTCATCGCCAAACACCCCGCTCATCAAGAAAAAAACAGAGGTGGGTCCAGACGTGTTCGTTAGTCCGTAACCACCACGTTAGAGGTTCAAACATCACCCAACAATTTAAACACTATGTTCGAGAGTAATGAACACGTACAAAAATTCCCCCTACCTCAACAATCGATGTCGAACATCGGTGTCACGGTAGACGGTATCGTGGGGTTAGGGATCATAGGCGACGTCGGAGTGCGCCGAAGAGGAAGCAGTTTCACCTCTCTTATCGCGGAGAAGAGACAGGGTGGCGTGTCATCGTTTGTCATGGAACTGACATTCTTCATCGAAGGAGATGTCGTTCTTCATCGGAGGCCGACATTATTCCAAAATCTCAAGAGCTTTCCTGATCTTTCTTAGCACAACGATAGATCTCCCCCAAAATAAAATAATAGGCTCCTCCTATAATTTTATTACACATGAAAAGTAACTTTCAAAGTTAAAATCAACACATTAAATAAACATGTTAACAATTAATTAAAGGAAGGGAGAGGGAATATCCCCATTAATTAAACGTGTTGGAAAATAATTAAAAGGGGGGAGAGGAAGGATCCTCATTAATTAAATGCGTTTGCAATAAAAATTGGGTTTCCAATTTAATGAGGGGGTTTTAAAGAGGTAGAGGAAAAATTGAATAGTTGGGGCTCGTGTGGGCCCCACCTCTCTAACATCCGCCCTTGGGTAGTTAGGTGTCTATGGGTCCCACCCTTAACTACCCATGGGAGGAATCAACCTCCCTAGATATATAATAAAACTGTACAAACAATTTTATTTACCTCTTAATTAAACCCCAAAATATAACTTCAATCCCACGTAAAACCCAACTGCGGAAGATGTACCCTTAAGAAATTACCAGTGGTGCGAGTTCATCGGTGCCCTCGAATTTTAATTATGGGCACCGGTTCAAAAGATAAAAAACCCGCTCGTTCGTTCACTGAATATACCCGGGATAAACATTAGAAATTGATTCCGGGCACACTGGGCCTCAGAATCAAGTACCGTCAGAATCCACATACTTGTAAAATTACAATGTATTTAATAAAAAAAATTTCCTTGAAATTTATGGGTCTTTACAAAAAAGATGAATAATTTTAACCCAGAGAGTGGAAATTGGGTTATAGAATTCCTTTCCTCAGGTAGAAATTATTAATACATGCTCAAATCTCATATGTGATGGATTAATAATGTTATTAATATAATAAATGACTAGATAAATATTTATAATACCAAATATAATTATTTTATAAATTCTTATATCACATTAATTAAAAATATTTCATTATTTTTATGGGCTCAAGTGTTTTCGTTTCATTATATCATCTTCAGTTATACTTGTATGAAATTATGGGTGATCCTATAAAATCAAATTATAACTCTAGAGGTGGAATAAAATTTTATTATTTATATTACATAAGTATGAAATGTCCCATATACCATTTTACATTCTTACATGAGGACGAGTCAATAAATAATACATTAATTATAAAGGATTAGTTTATTTCAGTGCTTTTCCAAACATCATGAACTTGTTTCATCTTAATTAAAATATTTATTTTATATTAGTTATACAACATTAAAAAGATTATTTTATACATATAATATAACTATTTAGACATATTGATACTTATATAAAAATCCATAGAGGGTGTAATGAAAAATGAAACATTATTATATATAAAGATGGTAAACTCACAAAATATGGTCAATAGTTTCATTTCATTGAATCAGAGGAGATGAGAAATGTAATGGATGTGTTATATTCCTTTATAAAAATAATAATAAATCATGTACCTAATTATTTAGTTATCATTAGTTTATGGGTGATGGAATGATTGTGAAAATAGAGGATGAAAAGAAATTAAGAGAGGTACTTATAAAATTTTCTCTTAAATATCACATCATTGGGAGACCCTTGATGGACTTGGATTCATCATTTTAGTGGTACATGTAGTAATTTTATATGGGGATAGTGAATATTATAGGGTTGGGTAGATATTATAGGATATAGGAAGAATTTTTTTCGAAATAAGGTGGTGAGGAGTGGTATTTATAGTTGCGAGAAGTGGGTTTAAATGATTAAAATAATGATTATTTTATATTTAATGCCAACCACTTTGAAGTGGGAATAATTTAAATTAATTTTAAATTCATAATATAACCTAATTTGGTCCTTTTTATCAAATATTGTATCCATTTTACGTTACTAAATCCACAGAATCAGAAAAGTTTGATATAAAATAAATCTGGCAGACAAAACGAAAAAGTGGGTTTATAAAGTTAAATGTTCATAAGGATGAATTTTTTTTCCGAAAATTTATATGTGAAGTTATTACTAAGAACTAAATCGAATTTATTGATATATTATTTAACTAACTATTTATTCAATCAAATTTAAAATCTTATTTAACTATATAAATAAATTAGATGAAAAAAATTAGAACCAAAATGCAGTATTTTTCACAATATAGAAACAAATGGAACGTATTGGTAAAATACCAAACGTTCCCCAATATGTAATTTTATATTAATAATTCTCATTTCTTATTTTGATAAATTAAATGTTATAAAATTGAAATAAATTATATTTAATACAGGTGCATCATCAATAGGCAACATATTTTCCCTTTAGAAAGATATTTTTATTAATAAAAAAACTCGATTTATTATTATACTAAGAAAATAAAAAATTAGGGATTAATTTAAATTTTTTTACTGAATATAAATCTTATAAATATCTCAAATATATTAAAATAATAGTTTTTAATTTAATTTATTAAGATAAATGTCTTTATGGGAATAAAAATAGATTTTTTAAAAACACATCCTTTATGTTCAATTGGTTTTTATTTTAATTTATGATTAATTGGAATAAAATAAATTCATTTTAGAAACATGAGTAAAATATATTTTCATAATTTTGTTAATATCATTAATTATCTCCATTACAATGACTACATGATAACTATCAAATTTAAAATAATATCATTTAGCCATTTTTATGCTCGATGTAGTATATATTATATGATACTGTGAATAATGATTCATTTTAAAATATATTGGTGTTGTGTTAACTTTTATTATAAATTTATTACATTTAATAATATCTTATTTATTTTAAAATATCATTAACATTTATTTTGACACTATTCATTAAATTGAATTTTATAAATATCAAGAAAATAAGATATGTAACATCTTGCCCCTCCTAATTGGCTCAAGAATGTGGAAGGGCATTACATAGACATAAGAGGCTTATGCAATTTTACTAATATAGGAAAAAAATTCTAAGGGATTCATTAAAAGATGGGTGACTATTTTCCATTTAGATGTAAAAATTCCAACAAAAAATTACATAACCAAAAACCCACTTCATGATGCATGATATAGATGAAATAAAATCAATGAAATACCATTTATATCAAAACCAACTATAAAGTGTGACAAAATATAATGCAAAAAACATTAATATATACATAATAAGACATAACCAATAAAAACCCAAGTACACCAAAAAAACCAAAATTCAACCACGCACTTTGCTCATTTCCTCAAATCAACAAGCTATCACATTCTTCACTATTAACCAATATAGAAGTGTGATACATAACATTTTCTAGTGCCTTGATAAACATTTTCTGCAAAAGAACCTATTTTGAAAAGAAGGGTTGAGTAATGAAACAAATTAGGATTTCATAAAATTAATTTATTACAAATTACATATGGATAGAACATGTTAGCACATTTATATAAGACAATTTATATAAAAAATCCAAAACAATTCACAAAATCCTAGAATGTTCAACGTAGAACGCTTTTCATCCTGAAAATGTCATTCAAAACTAAATGAATATGAAAGGAAATAAACCATTGATGTCATTAACCATTACTCATATTTCCATGTTGTGATGACAAATTCTTTTTCACTTGACCACACACAACCATTTAACAATGTTACCATGCATGTCTGCTGTTACCTACGATGGCAGAAAATTCATGTCCAAACCAATGATGGCGGAACATTCAAATCCAAACCCATGACTATGATAGTGGAATTTTCACATCCATATCCATACCACTGCATCCATTATTAACAATTAAATCAAACCTCATAAAATTGAATCTTTACAAACCAAATAAATAATTTCAATACAACTATATTTTTATTGAAAACTAAACCAATAAACCATTTCAATCCAATAAACCCTTTATTGAACACCATATAAACAACCCATTTCAATAAAATATAATTTTTATTGAAAAACAATTCCTTGTATCATAATCAGACAACCATTTTAAAATCTCTTATTTAATATCCTAACACAAAATTCAACTCTTTAAAAGACACCCAATTACACATAATTCCATAAACAATCACCAATGAAGGTTTCCAACAATCAATTCAAAAAAATTTCAAAGTAATTTTTACACCAAACCACTAATTTTAAATCAATCCCTTATGTTATAAATTGAAGAGTTTAGATTTAATCCACCCAACATAATATTACTTGATAAAACGAATAATGACACAAAATCACCAACAAAAATAGGTTAAATCTATAAAATTCCACATTATATATCTTCCCCAATATTTAAAAAAATCCAAATATAATCATATTTTTATTCCACAACAAAATATATATCCACAATGGAACAATGTATAAGAAATTTTGAGATATGGATAGGTATATCATTGTAAAACCCCAAAAAACAACCATAAATGATGACTTACCATGATATCTAGCCTTCAAGACATCAATGAATACCTATGAATCACTTCCAAATTGATGGAAAAGGGTTACATAACATTAGAATTGGATTAATATCGAGTTTGGGTTTGTTTGGGAAAAAATGAGGGGAAAACACAATCCAAAACTATATTTACTTTTTTAGATATTTGTTTAAACCATGCATGGTTAATATAATGGTTGGAAAATCATTCTCTATCCACAAGCCAACCTATTACTCAAGGATGACCTCACATGGTTGTACTGTACAATTATACAATCCTTGTGACAAATCCCATTGTCCCATATCCTTGGCGGCCACATAGTTTAAAAAAATCGTGTACCAACCAATGCACCTTATTCATAGCTTCTTTAATTTTATGTACGATTTCCTATAGGATTTTAACAACTTACACCTACTGTACACCAATGGTGAACATTTATAAAATCCCCAAAACAATTCTAAACCATTCCAAACCCTCCTAAAAATCACCAAAATACATTATATTCATAAAATATATAAATTATGTGTTACATAATTTACTATTGTGGTGAAAAATTATCTACACCACTAGACCTTCTGTCCCATGAAAATAGAAAACAGTCATTTCTCTAAAATAGTTCTATCTATTTCTCTTCTTCGGATTTAAATTCCTAAATCTGACCATGTTGTCACAAAACCCCCACTACACCATTGAATTTTACATGAATGGAATTATCTTTCCTATCCACAATACACACTGGAACATGCACTAACAAACCATCCAGATCTAGTTTAACATGATCCCATCCTAAAACATGGTCTGGATTAGGGTGATTTGTTTACAACTATGATAAATGAAACAAATTATTCATTGTGATGAACCATGGTAGAGATGAATACTAATATTCCACCTTACAAGCCCATTCTAGTATCTCCAAAGGTCTTATAAATTGGGGAGAAAACATTACTGGTTTCCCAAAATGATGACTTAAAGACCTTGGAGAGACCAAAAAATACACAATATCTTTCACCTCAAACGACAATAACCATCGATGATGATCCCCAAATATATTTTTAAAACCCTATGACATCTCCATCAATTTCCTGAACAGATGAATTTTCTCTATTGTTTCATGAGCAGTGCTCATCCCCACTAGTAACGTATCGGTTGTTTCCACCCAATAATGTGGATAATGGTAAGGACTATCACAAAATGTTTCAAAAGGATCCATATGAATCGTGTCTTGATTGAAATTATTATATGGGAAATACACTATCCATATATACCCCTCCCTTTTTCCTCCAAAATCCATTACACAGTCCCTACACAAGCCTTTCAATGTTTGTATCATCCATTCAGATAGCTCATCTATTTAGGGATGATATGTCGTACTCATAGACATCTGAGTCCGAAGGTATTTTTTAAGAATTTATATAAATAAGATGTATCCCTAAAATCTATGTCCTAAACCTTTAAAACTTGTACACGATTCATCTTTATCACTTCTCGGATGTGGATTTTTGAAAAGTACTCCACCACATGAGATTCACGAATATGGATGAAATGGGACAACATTTGGATCTGATCCACTATCACCCATATGAGATCGTGCTTTTCAATTTTTCTTGGGAGAACTATTAAAATATATATATATATCTTCTCCCATTTATAAATTACAATAGGAAAGAACTATAACATACCTACTCGTTTCTGATACTCCTCTTTATCTTGATGACATGTTAAGTATCTCGAAACAAACTCAGCCACCACACTTTTCATTCTGAACCACCAAAACTATTCTTTCAATTCCTTATAAATCTTCGATATTATAGGATGAACATACAATCTTTAATGGTGGTAATCATGAGGATGTTGTAACGAACATGTCATAGGTACGACCATCCGATTTTTGAACCACAACACAGAAATTTCATCTAGAAATCATCCCTTAATTGTCTCCCCACCATTGAGTTTTGACTTCCTCAAAACACAATTTCCATTTGATGTTTGTGCCTTTTAACAATCTCTACAAAATAAGGAGCAAATGAACCTGGTAATAAGACCACTACATCACTTCGATCATCACATTCCAAGTGCATGTCAGTTCAGACTGACATCAACCACCAACAATTTAATGATTCTTTTTTCCAAATGATCATTTGATTTTTAACATAAGTCATCAGCCACTAAATTTCCATTTAAACTGAATACATCTAGTCAATGTGGAAAAATTTAGATACTCCATTAATAATTTTTTCTCAAATTCGAGTCCATTTGCGAGATGATATTTTTCAAAATATTATTATCCACAAACACAATAAATTCATCCCCAAATAGGTAATTCCACAATGATTTCAAATCATAGACTATGGTATTTAACTCCAAAAAAGTGTAATGGGTAATTCATCCCATTAAACCATTAATACCTTGATTATTATAAAACAACATGATCTCCTTGCATGTGATGACCTCCTAACCATGTCTTTAAAGTGTCACAATACACCACAAACCACTATCATAATTCCAGAGTGATCTTCATTTTTGCTAATTTAAGGAAAAAATTAATCTCTTGAAAATAATTATAACATTCCTCATTTTATTTAAATGTATTATTTCTCCTTTTCAAACCTATCATTGGATAAGATAGTCATGATAAATCACAATAAAAAATTCATTAATAACAAACATGATTGATGAAAACACACATCTTAATGAAATTATTTTGTAGTTTTAAGGTGATAAAAAATTAAATCTTATATGGATACATACAAACATAATTTTAAGATATTTCATGGAAAACTAAACACTCCTATTACATCCATAAATTGAACATTTATATATTTGTATACAAACATTGATCCCTAATGATTCCCAAAATTATCTCTATGTGGTGATCATGATCATCTATTGTCATTGAATTCTCTAGTATTTCATCCTCAAACACAACCAAAAAAGAATCCAAATATTGATGAAATATATGACTCATCAATTCCATGAATACATCTGGTGAATAAAAAAATTTTAAAGGACTTATAACATACTCATAATGTATATATCTACTCCTAAAATATTTTTTTGGAATATCATACTTCTGAACTTGCAATCGGTGATATCTATATTGTATGGAATTTTGGGATAACAACCTAACTCTTATCAATTTATCGAACAAATCATCAATGTGTGGATGTTGATACTGATTCATTATCGTTAAATGGTTATGCATATGACAGTCAACACAAAAATAATGTGTTATATCCAAATTTTTGACAAAAAAACTCGTGTTGACCATAGAAACATACTCGACTGAATGAGCAATTTGATTTATATATTTTTTAACTCCAATTTATATTACCATAATTATTATGGTTCCATATGATAAAATAGAAGGTAACTAGGATTGTTCTTCGAAAGGAGATCAATAATAAACTACCTTTCCATCAAAGGTGGTTACCCAGTTGAATTATTAGTAACAAGATAATGAATCCTATTAAAAAAATATAAGAAGACTTGTATATTAAACCTATTTCATCGATTCCAAAGTCAAATCTTCTAACTAGTACAAGATAATTACCACTACTTCTTGAAAAAATCTCATTGAAATTGCCTTTACATTCGTTTCTCCTCTAATGAGATGCTCGATGTCATCCTCAATCATGAAACTAACCATTCTTGTATAACAGAATATGTGAGGCTTGAATATAGTCAACCAATCTATACCATAGAATATGTCATAGACATCCATCTCAAGAACATAAAAATCCCATATCAACATATCTCCATCAACTGTTTTTGAACATGCTCTATACATAAAGGCCCGACATTATCTTTGACCAAAAAGATTTTTCAAATTTAAAAAATAATGAATCATCTAAGCATTCAAACTCAGTAAATCAACAACATGGGAATAAATAATGAAATGGGATTCACTTGTATAAAAAATGATTTTATAAGGATATAATTTAATAGAATCATACCTCTCACCATTGATATTATATATTTATCATCCAAAAGAACCTTCTCAACTATATATTATTTCATATTTGATGCACTTAGTTCCTTATTTCATAATTGAGATTCCAGTTCTTCAGGAGTCATGGTATTTATATAATCACCATGGAAAGCATTGTTATTCTGATGAGAGTTATTTTTCTTCCCTCTTCACATCGAAGCATACGATGCCTACGACAGCTGGCAAGTGTCCCAAACACTAGACCTCAGAGCACTGTAACAATAGCCCTAAATATTAATAATTTGATTTGAATTATTTCATGCTCTATGTGGTGTCATATATGATCACTTAATGTTTCAAAGAGAAAAAAATGTAAGCATCTCATCATTATCTTCAAGCTGGGTGGAATATTTATTTATCTAGTCATTTTATAATGACATATTATATATCCTTGATAATTGGCCCCCCTCTTCCTCCAGCTCTCAGTGTTAGAGTTCACAACTCTACTTTTTAAGACAACCGAACGTCCTCAAATTTTATTTCATATAACAAATGATATCATAAAATTTTTATTAGGTTCTTTTACTAACTTAATGGGTTGGAAGGCATGAATGATGATTTTATCCAAATGTTGGTTCACCTATGGCTCAAGTGCAACAAAATTCACAATAGAATCTATCATTTGGATTCTATGAAACATATAAAGTTCTATTTTTATACCATAAAAATTTTTATATATATCATTCTATATCAAAATAAGGATTATAAATTTTCAAATTCTACCACATAATACTATCAAAAAACTACCTTCCAAAATTCAACTTTTAGCATGTGCAACCATTTTTTTAAAAATATAAATATATTTTATAAATAAAACCATTTTTAAAATACCACAACCATGATCATTTTCAAAATATATCATTTTATAAAAAACTATCTTTTTTTCAATAATTCACACATTTAACCAAATCATATGTCAATAATCATAATCAAATATAAACTCTTAGTGGGAATTCATTTCTAAAATTCATTTCATACTTGTCTAATTGGCTAAACCCATGAAAATGAGATAGAAATTCCTATAAGTGCGTCCAATATAATTATGATCCCAAATACCTGGTAACTTGAAGTTCAAAAAACAATGGATAGTTTCATATTTTTTATGCTCTACATTTAATGTATGGACAATCATACTCCTTTATACCATCAAAAATCTAATAATAAACTAGCATGAGTTTAAACTACTCAACCAATAAAATTTATAACCACTTATTCCTTAATGATATTTGGAAGGACCATGACTGATGTAACATTTAACATCCTGCCCCTCTTTATTATCTTGAGAAAGAAGAAGTACATTACTTGGCCTTTTCTGAAAACACCATGGGGCTAAAAGATAGGAATAAATTCTAAGGGATTCATTAAGAAATGAAGGATTATATTATATTTGAATGTAAAACAACCAATAAAACGTGAAATTATTGAAAAACCTCTATATGATGCATGATATAATGGAAAGAGAACTCAAGGAAATACTATTTTATCAAAACCAACAACATAAATTACCATAGAAGAAGAAAAATGACATAAAAAATACAATAGAATACATACCCAATAAAATTCCAATTCATCTAAAATAAAACTCAAAGATATAACCATACTCTATACTTTAACTCCACAAAACAGACCATGTATTACTCTGTATCACTATATAAGTGTGATACATTACCTTTGAAAGTGTCTTGATATGCAATATCTTCAAAAGCACCAAAGTAAAAAATTAGGTGTGAGTAATGAAATTCAGTAGGATTTCCTCAAATTATGTCCCTTGTCATAGCACTATGAAAGAAAAGTTAGCATGTCAAAATAAAAATATATGTAAAAAAATTCAAAACAACATACCAAATCCAATGAAATTCAATGTAAAATAGTTTTATTCCCAAAAAACTGTTTTCCAGAATAAATACATATCCATGTAATGCTTATAAATAATTTATTAACCCTTAATAAATTAACCTTTTTGGAATAACCCATTTCATTTCCCATAACCACACACACCAATTAAACCAAAAAACAAAACATGCTTTTTGTTACCGTTGATGGTGGAACTTTCACATCCAAACTAGTGATGGTATAAATTTCCTTCAAAAACATGTTTCATTGATGGTGGATCATTCAAATCCATATAAATGCCATTTAATCCATTCATAAACTATTAATCTAACCACATTCAATTCAATATTTTCAAAATAAATCAACCATTTAAATATAAATGTATTTTTAATGAAAAACAAACCAACAAACCATTACAATAAAATAAACACTTTATGAGAATACAAATAGAAAAACCATTGAAAAAAATACTTTTATTTAATCAAGGGTTACATGTATCATATTATAACAACCATTTTAAATTCACTATTTTAAGTCATGCTATAATACCCAACTTTGTCCAAAACACCCAGTTTTTCACAATACCATTAATCGTCCCCGAGGATGGTTTCCAAAAATCATTGAAAGACATTTTGTAATAAATTTCACAATAAATTTCATATAAATAAACGAAGTTTAAATCACGTAATCTTGTTCTAAATAGTAGAGTCAAGAGTGTATCCTCATACCATAGGGTTTAGGGTGAAAATGAAAAATGACACTAAAACACCAAAGAAAATAGGTTTAAACTCAAAATATTCACCATAGATATCTTCCACATTCATAAAAAAAGTGAAATATATTAATATTTGGAATACAAAATAGTATATATAAACATAATGAAATATCAAATAAACTGAGAGTGAGAGAGTGAGATGTTGATCTTAGGAAAACAATAAAACAACAACTACAAATGATGACTTATTGTGAGAGTCAGGATTCAAAGCCCCAAAAAACAACTCTCTATCACCTACAAATTATTGGAGAAGTGTTTTCTAGACTTAGATAGGTGTAAGTCTCGAGTTTGGGTCGGTTTGGGGGAAAATGTGGGTTGAAAACAAAATCCTGACCGAGATCAACTTTTTGTAGATATTGTTTTTAAAACATGCACTATTAAGAAATCCATGGGCTAACCATGCGCCATATTCTACCTCAAGGATGACCATGCATGTTTAGAAAAAATGTTTAGGGAAACAGTGCACCAACCATGAAAAATACCACTATTAAATTTTACGTGGTTTCTCTTATGTGGCTGCATGGTTTGGACAAACTATGTGCCTGCCCGTGCACCTTCTCGATAGACTCTTTTTTTATGCATGGTTTCCAGTTAGAGTTGCATGGTTTCAACTAAATTTTCACCAACCATATACCTTTATAAAAACCATAAATTAATTCGAAGTGGTTTCCAAACCCTCCTAAACATCACTAAACACATTTTATACTTAAGGTAAAAAATGAAGGGTTACTAACCTGAAAGTAGGAGTTCTACAAGATATCATTCAACAAAATATTCAAATAAATCCCTAACTTGTAATGGTTATCTATAAAATTCATGGATGAAATTATGTATCTCAATTTTATTTTATTTTAATATTTTTAATATCATTTGTTTTATATTTTCATTAATTAGACAATTACTGCATCATTAGTGTATAATTGTTTAAGGTAATTATTTATACACTAAGAATTAAAAATAAATATACATGATGAAAATAAATATTTTATATTTTAAAATACTATTTATAGTTAAATATACCCCTAGGTAACCCCATATTAAAATATTTAACTTCTTAAATATAAAATTATTATCTTTTTTACTCATCATTAAAATATTATAAATTAAATGGATAAAAGTCATCCCTGTGGCTTCAAGAATTCATAAATTTGAGCCAATGATTATTTTGGTAAATAATAACTCATATAATAAAATTATTTCATGTTCAAGGTTAATTTTATAATAATTATAATATTATGGTTACACTTAATTACCTAATTTATCATTAATCAATGTAATTAAAATTAATAAGTTTATTTTTCTTGTTTTCCAAAAACAAAGGAAAAATCTTTAATAAATTTGGGCCTTATGATTCCTTATATGGAATATTTTTTCCTCAATTCATAAAACATATATGGATAATATTAATTTGAAATTAATATCCGAGATATGGTGTAAAAAAGGTTTTTAATGTGAATATGTTAAATAGTTTGAAATATTTTAAAATCCAAATTCAATATAAAAATGATTATAATGAAAATAAATGGTTTAATAGATATATAATTGATCTATATCATTAAATAAAATTGAAAATATAATTTTCATCTTAATGTTTTTGGATGAGAGAGATGTTTTCAATTAAAATGGAGTATTTTTCACTATTCATCAAAAAAATAAATTTATAAAAAAATACCAAATATTCAACAAAAATATGTTTTTATATTCTAATTTCATGAAAGAAAATTATTTAAAAAACATATAAATGTTTCAAAATTTAATATTAAAAAAAATATATCATTAAAATATGAAAAAACTACCTTTTAAAAATATAAAGTTTTAATGCATTACAATGGATTTATTTTTATATCATATATTGAAAATAAATTAGATGAATGTTGAAAATTATATTGAAAATATAAAATATAAATTTCATAATGTCGTTAATAAAATTTATTCATTCCAATTTAATGGATAGGTTGAAATAATATTTCAGTGTTCATTTATGGTGGGTTATGCATACAACTGAAGATTTCAAAGAGATTCAAATTAGAAATTGACATTAAAAAAATCTAGGAGTGTAACAATTTATGTAAATTATTTTGAAATAAAATCTGGACTTGGGCATGTGATCAATAATATAGGGTTGTTTAGTGAACCATAAAGTGAATATCTCGTTGAACACCTTTTTAATTTTATAGTAGTGAGTGAAAATTTACACAACCAATTAACATCCTCTAAAATCCACTAAATATGTGGCTTCCAGTACTATTTACATAATAGATCCAAGGATTTGAATAAAATATGATCTCCCATGTCTAAAAAAATGTGGAATGATCTAGTAAAAAAGTTATTCTCTATGTACTATCCATTTAACCAAACCTGGAAGCTCAAAAATGATATCTAAATTTTTAACCAGAAGGTAGAGAATCATCATAGGAAGACCAAGAAAATTTGAAGTAATTAACATGGAAATGAGAAAATCGTAATATTGATTTGTGGAAGAATTTGGAATCATTCTAACTGGTAAAACAACTCGTTTCTCACACTATATTGGATGCCGTCATAGGAGGAATAATTTTACATAACACAACCAAAGTCCGCAGAGCACTGTTTGATGTGATATCCCACAATGTCAGTCTATGGAAAAAAGAGAGGTAGGGCCACCCCAAATTGGAACCCACCATGTGGAAGGGAATAACTACTTAGCATCAACAGATGAATCCCTTACTACAATGATTCAATCCTTTTATTTTATTTCTCCACCACCACCCATCCTACCTATGTTATGGAGATACAAACATGTTTAATATGAGAAGGAATGTACCAATATTAGGAACGATCAGAATAAATAGAAGTGAATCAATTTCGCGAATGATGTTTCATAAATTACAATCAATGAAATTAACAGTTTTAGTTGAACTATACATTCAAAAGCAGTACTATCAGAAAAATTCGTCTCCACAACCCCAAAAAGTAAATAAATGTTATTATCAATATATTAGTTGTCAATAACAACCATGGAATCATGTAACACTTAAATACCAACCACAATTTCTAGGTCCATAACCACATATACATATTTAAAAAATTCAGTTTCAAATATATATCTGAGGTTTCAATTTTATCAACACCACCAGCATCAACAATCCCTAACAATAAAACAAAACAAAGCCCAACCACATTAGTCTATTATTGAAAAACATCTCATCTAATTTTTTCCAAAAACTGATCATATTATGACTACCGAATAGTCATAAATTTAAAAAAAGTGATTATATGCACAACCATAATAAACATTTTTTAGAAATCTCAAAGACCATATCAAATTGATTACTAGGTATGTTTTCCAGTAATAAAAAGAATCATCCAACCAAAGAGTTCTCTATATCTATTCAGTGGAACCTCCCTTTGAATATTTGAGAAGCCATAAGCATATAATTTCCTTATACTACAGGGATATTTAATTTTTAATGACCCTTGTGTGATCTTGTTTCATGTATCAATATCATTCTAGGTAATTTTTAAAAAAAATAGGAGGCTTAATTAATTGTAACAAATGAGAGTGAAACATTAATTGACTGAATTTTTTGACGAATGATAAATAAAATTTTTGAGTTTATCACATATTTTTCTAAATAAATGATAAGAAATATTTAATAATGTATTAAAAACTATGAGTGTTATGATTTATGGTTGTAAAAACCCTCCAGATTGCTGGCCTATCTCTCTTTGTGACTCCCCTCCACTCCCCCACACCACCCATATCCTCAACTGATCATCCCCAAGATCCCTCTAGTCCACTCTTTTCCTATATTACCTACATCTTCTCATGATAGAAGGATCAGAAACCTTAAAATTGATGGAACATGATTATGATCCTTTTCAACCAAATTGATCAGATATATCACCTCATATACCACTAGAAGATCCAATGCCATCACCTTCTACATCACGTTCTTCCAACCCCAACCTCGATCAAGTCCAAGGAATGATTCATACCATCCCAAGAAGCTACGCACACCCTCATATAAAACATTATTCTATTTTTATACCCATGAGGATCAATTTTGGTGGTCTTATCAATAATAAAGTAATATAAGTTCAAAAAATACCTACTACCTTGGAATTCTTGAGCATATTGACATTCATGATGAGCTTCTTGATATGTTTGGATAGATGAACCACTATAGAATAACTGAGCTACATGAGAATACATTTTGGGAGATATTATTAAGGTTATTGAACACATTCGTGTTTTATGTGGCACATGTCACCTTTCAACTCAGAGGAAGGCCATAGTATTTGACACATTGTGTCTTTGGTGTTATGCTTTGTATCTGCAACAAGGATTTCATCTCCTACAAAAATTAATCATTCATGTAACAATTGATGATCCAGGGGATGTGGGAAAGAGTTAGATACAAATCAATGAGGATTTACTAAGAAATCAAAATCTAAATACGACAATTTAATCCCATTTCGGGGTGAAAAAATAATGATTCTCCATCAGGATATCACTACTATCTAGTTGGATAGAGGAAATTCATAGGGAATCCTTAGATAGATTGAGGTGTTTATCCTAGCCACAACCATGGGAAACAAACCCATAGAAATGGACTACCAGTTCAAATTGTACTTCTATTCCTTAGTGTGGAGGGGGGGGGGCTAATATCTTATAGGGTTGTTCTATTACCCACTTTGCGCATCATCTTGGTGTTTTATGGGGAGATTATACCCATTAATTTGTTAGGATGTTACTAAAGATTGACCACATCATGATCCATAAGAAGTGGATCATTATGTAGATTGATGGGAGATATGAGGGGTCCCCATAGTAATTTTATGATTTAGATTTGGATCCATATCATCCCTCCATAGCCCCAAACCTAAATTAGGTTTCATGTTACATTGATTATCTATCAACACATGCTTCCACTTCATATCTTGCTTCCACATTATCTTCTCCTATTACCAATTCCGCAACTAAAAACCATAAAAAATCCCCAAATATACTAAGTTGCAACTAGTCAGTTCACTAGTGTCTTTTATAGAAACCTATACATATTTTCCAACAATCATATATCCCATTCACCAAGCCATCCCATTTCAGCCACCCCCACCCCACCATTAGCCTCTACATTTACTCACTCCCCACCCATAGTAGAACCCACCACAACCTCCATCCCGAACAAATCATTTTATAGGTTGTTTTAATTCCATAACTTAATGAACCTATTTCCATATATAATTTTATAGAATAGAAATCACAATAGGGAAACCCCTCATCTTCATCTATGGTTCCTGATATCGATCCATCGATTAGAAATATTTCCTCGGTACAGATTCGATCCTATTCCCATACATACTTGATCATGCCAACTACCACCACACCAAAACATATTATGGTGGTTGATCCACTATAACCATCATCCTTAGTTGATATATATTTGGAAGATCTAATTGAGGCCACCACATTTTGGTAGGCGTTATCTAATGCAGTGACTGGAAAGTTCTCCCCCACTATTTACTTGTATCCTTCTTCCCAGAACTTATTGTATGTTGTTTCTGGGTTTTTTATTCTTATTATATTTTATATTCCCATTTGTTCCATTTATATATATATATATGAAATATAAAAATATTTATATAACTATGTACATAGTTATTTTCATTTTATTTCTTCATTAATTATGAAATATCTAGATATGCGAAATCATCCATGGTCATTAAAGAGTATGTACGACACCCAATTTTTCTCCCATATGATATCTAATACTATATGGATGACATACAAAGATAGTTAGTCAATATATATCTCTAGATCTATATTCAGTACGAACCTACCTTAGGATTTTCCTGAAATTTACTACTTCTACATGACCGTTTGGGGAGAAACATTTCTAATGTAGTCCATCCAACCATGTTACGATTTGATCTTGATGATAATATGACTAGTTTGTAAATAAGAAAGAGGTCATATAGGAAGATGACTGACATCAATTGATTCTTTTGTCTATTTATTGGCTGAAAATGTAATTGTTAGAGCTTTATGGGAGGAAACCTATATTTTTTTGTTTTCAATATTATTTTGATTCTTTTGAGAATTGTTTATATTTCCTTAAATACTATTTCTATCAAACATCCCAAACATCACTGTAGTACATTCAATAATTTATTATAACTTATTTGTCATTCTACTCACAAAGTGATCAACCAATTCATTTTCTTCCACATTGATTTCCTCTATATATAAATGGTTTATCTAGTATAGGTATCTTTTTGTTAATGATATTTTTATGTATAAGAACTCATAATCACCATACAATAAGTTCACCATAGAATGAAATTCACTACAGGGTTCTCTTCATTTCCAAATTTCAATTTAAAACTTAAATTTAATTTTTATCTAAAATTCAATTTATATATCTCCCACATCTCTTTCCAGAACAGTGTATACACTATTTTACTTCATATGTGGTGGGGTTTATATTGACATCTAATATATATAATCATTTATTTCTACATATGATAATTAGTGCACGTGAACATTTTTTAAACCATGATTTAACAAGAAATGTCATTGCACTCATTTAAATTATAGAAAAGTATATGTTGGATATTGACGAAATATATTTTTTCCATTTGTTTATAATTTTAGAATGATTTTAAGGTTGTGTAATTTAATTATAATTAAATATTCCATATATTACATTTGATTGTTTTATTACATGATACTTTTCGATGTGTGATTTATAGTAATTTTTAATATGCCTATCCCTAAAATGATTCTTGACCTGATTTTTCATAATCATTTCTGGTCATATTTTATGAAAGATATTTGGGACAGAAAAACCAGTCATTATTTTCTTCTTAAATTATTCTTGACCTTATTTTC
Organism: Viscum album; assembly: GCA_963277665.1. Classification (NCBI taxonomy): domain Eukaryota; kingdom Viridiplantae; phylum Streptophyta; class Magnoliopsida; order Santalales; family Viscaceae; genus Viscum; species Viscum album. The sequence continues at coordinate 252,061,851 of OY728139.1, forward strand.
CATTTTCTTTTATAAGAATATTTTTGAGAGATATTTGGAACATAAAACCTATCATATATTTTTGGAATATTATAGAACCTATGATTGAACAAATACACTATCAAAACGATTGATCCAATTTTTTTTTAATAAAACTATCTAGTTACCCAACGTAACTTTTATCCATTATATTTTATTATCTATTAATAAAAGTATTAGGATGGGTCTATTTAAAACCAATTATCCTTTAATACCTTACTTTTTGTAATATGCATGATTTTCTCTTGAACAAGTATTGGGGAATTATCATCTCATCCATACATGAGATTCTGATTTTGAGGAGACGTACAGTGTAATTTTCACTAGATTTATATGATATGTCCCATGAATAATTTTAGTTTTTTATTCATACAATGTTCATTTGAATTAAAATAAATAATAATAAATAAATAAATCAATTAAATGGTATGTATATTATGATGTTACAAAAATAACCATTACAATGATGATTAGTCTAATGATGGATCATATGTGGTTATATATTGATGTGAGATCTATCCTAGACATGACTTTTTACAACTGAAAAAAATTATAAAGATAGAGGAATAAAAAACTTTCTTTATGATTTCTTGGCATATTAGTTGACGTGATTTGAGTTTTTTGGAGAACAAAGAACTTTTTTTTATAAGAGGAGTTATGTCATTTCACTTTTCAGGATTATAATAAATTATACATGATATTTTACCCTCCTTTTAAATAAAATTTTTTACTATCATCCTAACTACCCTCATCCTTAGAGAAAAATCAACCTTATTTCATAACACCCATTACTGATTTTTTCTTCATCATGTGGATTAGAACCTATACAAGCCTATAATATGGAACATGTATTCAAAATATGAGAATAAAAATAGTTTTATTTTACCTTGCATGATGGGAGATAAATTTTTTTGAGGTAAATTTAAAAATGGTTATCTCATATAAAGAATAGTAATTTAATTGTAATTAAAATAATAAAAAATCATTCTAAAGAACTGAAAAATAAGGCATGGCTAATTTATATGTCGGATTGATCCTAAAGGTCTTTATTTTTCTATTATCACATAGTCTAGTTTTTTATTTTGTAATTCATATATTTTATTTAATCTTTTTTGGATTTTGAATCCCTAATGATATTATTTTTTATTAAGGACAATATATTATTCATGTGTAATGGATTTTGATTTTGGGAATTTATATCTACCTTTTGGATACATTTATTTATGGAATAATTGTGATTAATTCAACAATATATAGTGTTGTGATTTTTCTTATATGAATTTAAAATTTATAACAAAAAGGAGTAATGTTTTAAAAATGTATAAAAATAAACATTTCACATCATTAATCCAAAATACACGATGTGAATTCCTCTAATTGAGAACATACCAAACAGTTTTCATGGAATTAACCTTATTTAAAAAGTTTTAAATTTGTAAATGATGTTAATCAATATTAAACATCATGAATGATTAAAATTATATAATTGATGAGATGCGTGATGTGAGTTCATTACAAGATGTGAGAAGATAGAATTGTTAATCTTGGCAAATCTATTAGACATTCAATCCAACATATATGAAGTATTTAAGGAATAATATGGATCTAAAGTGGAAAATGAGAATGAAAATTACACACTGAGGAAGAATCAATGTAGAATCCACTTAATAAACATACAAAACGTGAACCATTATCATGTAATGTATCATTCAATTATATATATATATTTAGTGGAGTCAATATGAAGTGGATATTTGGACACCCAAAATCCATTTATTATTTATTATTCATTTATTTTTATATTTTTCCAATAGTAATATATATTTCATTCTTTTACCGTCTTAAGCACACATTTTTAATGAATTACTTTTCAAGACTCGTATTTTGTTCTTTGTTGTTCCAGAATTCCGATTTCAATAAAAAAATTGTTCAATTTCATATTGCACTACATTAATAATTGTTTCTTCATTCAAGTTAGTATTTGATTTCTTTTTTCTGATTTCAATTTTAGGCAGCATTGAATTAAACTATTTATAAATTATATCTAGAATTCTATAAGCTTCCCTATATTCATTTTATAATCTTATCCATGTCTAATCAACATAGGGTTTGGGGTTGAGAGTATGGGTCTATTTGAACCTAATAAATATTTAAATAAAAAAAATTTAACCTTATGTCTGATAATTTGGTTAGAAACAACGGAAAATTTCATTATCTTTTATATACATTTACCATATGAGATGTAATGAATGGTATCTAACCTAGCTAGAGTCAATTAAGAAAGGAAAAATACCTTTTTATTATTCTTTCCTTGAAGTTAAACTTTCCAACCATAGGTTTTTTACTATCTTTGGATGAAGGATTATTTTTCTTCTTAGGCAGTTAAGATTGTGTAAAACAAGAAGAATTAGTGAAATTTTCATTACATTCCGGCCTATTCCATTGACCTATCCCAAGATATATTTTGGTTTATCTTAACCTTTTTACCCTGAAATTGGCCATAAAACGTTCCTTTAATCAAATTAAAACCCTATTTCATATAGTTTTAGAAAACTCAAAAATAAGAGTCTTAATGAATAATCACTCGAATTGGTTCTTAATACTAGGTTACTAGACTAAAAAATGTTTATATGGGGTTGGCCATGCAAATCCACATTACTATACCTTAGTCTATAAGTGTATATTGGGAAATTTAAATTCTAATATGATCAATGCCCACACATAGTCATTATTTTTTCATGGGATAGTTAGATAGAGATACCCATCTATCATATATATATCCTGATTCTTGATATGTTCATTTATTTCAATTCATTATATAATAACTGTTTTCTTTATCCATTGAATGAAAACTACAAGCACCATCAATTATATTCATGACTCTATACTCATGTATATTTATAGTCTATGTAAATTAACTATTTTATATCATATACCATCCAAAATAATTTAATTTATTTCTATAACACAATTAATAGACATAATCATTCCATGTTGTGTCACAAAACCATCAATTATCCAGAAATAAAACACATCATATTTAAAAATTTTCATCCTTCCTTAACAGTACATAGGGTTTCTATGATATCTTATAGAAGCATGAAGAAACATTTTTTTTTATTTTCCAACTATGTTTTCTTATTATAATATAAACATAGTATCTTATACTATCAGTTCTACACTATAACCAAGACATATCATCCCATATGTAGTTAGTATCTATATTTTTGGGAAAAGGGTAAAAATTTATTTAAATATTTATTATTCTCAAAAACATTCCATAAATGGTCATAGAATTATTTCTAAAGGAATAACATGTATAATGGGATACCTCATTCTCAATAAGTTAATTTTATTCTCAATGAAATTATTTTCTAAAAGCAGTCTAATGTTTCTTTCATTATTTATATATATGAGGAATTTAAAAATGCAATAGAATAATTTCATCCTTATCATTATGACCGGGAATCAAAAGTTGATAAAAATCAATTATTGTTTTCTTAGGAACGTATTTCTCTAACACATAATGTAATGCCCCAGTCTTGGGCCACCAGTTTTGCTCATTCAATGGTCATCACATGATCTAAAAAGTGACTGAAAATACATTATATAATTCCATCTAGTGAAAATATCTTGAAACATGAATTTAAGAGACTATTTACTCAATATTATAGTGATAAATAATATTTAAAACCCAAAAAAACAAGATTATAGTATATTTAATGAAACAATGAGGCAAATATCTTACATCGTTTTGTCATAAAAAAACATAGATCACCCACTAGAACTATCCTATGGAAAATAAAAAATAAGAAACAAAAAAAACACAATTCCTTCTACCACTCCCAATCCTAAAACCAATTAATAATACCCATCATCATTCCCAATCCCAATTTTCAAAAAATACCATGGTTTGACCTAATATACTAGATATGTTATTCATGTGAAATAATGTGCCCATAGAGGGTGTGTGTAAAAAATTCAAAAGGGATGTAAAAAGAATTCCTAATATATGTCTTCTTATGTGCGTGTATCTGTGAGGAAAAAAATAATAGAAATAAACATGTTCTTTAGGTCTTCTATAGTTGCATTGGCCACCCGGATACCCAATGAGGTACACAGCCTCGTTAGACCACCATGTGTTAACAAAGACACCATGATACCTAGCCATACATTCATTAGTGACATTATGTAATACTATAATCCTTTTATTCCAAACATTACATACTATACCAGATATCTTAGGTTTGGGTGTCTCCCATGATCTGGCCACTACTTCATTAGTGTAGGGTCCCAAACAAATCACTGTAAGAAACCCAATCATTGTGATGGTCTCACACCCAATGGTTGACCCATGTCATTTAAGTTTTTCCAGGTTCTAAATCACATGAAATCCCACACGACATCTCCCTCATAAAAATTCATCTTCTATTCACATTGTGTCAAATACATCTCTTTATCTCCCTCATGGTCATCTGAACAATACCATCAATATCATGGTAATGCTTGGTCATTCTGTATAACTCAAAAATATGACATCATGTATCAAGATGAACCATTTCAAATATAGTATTCTATTAGTTGATTCACTATGGGGGAACCCTTTCATGTATGTATGCCTAAATTGTTCTAGATCAATCACATTTTCCCAAGGCCTTGGGATCCTCTCCCATACTAGGGAAATATGCTATTACAAGAACAAGAACATTATAAACATAAAATAACATAGAATCTCAACATATATTATAAACAATATTTTTATCTATCAATAGTCACATGGACCTTGGACTATATCACTAAATCACATAACATATCTTTCTAGGGTGTCCACTAGGTCTTCTGATCCCTCATGGCCTCTGGCAGGAAACATCATCTCATATGCTTTACCCACATTGACAATATTTAATATGAGATCCTACTAACATTAACCCCAAGAGGATGTCCCATGTCCCCATTAAACTCTATTTTTACTCCTACTACTGATACTTAAGGATGATACCAAGTGACCATTTTCAACCTAATAGTACCATTAATAGATAGGGTTCATTTCCCAAATAAAATAAACATTGAATATGAATTCCAAGTCCCAATAAAACCTCGATGAACCTCACCTTGTCATCTTTAAAAAGATCATAAAGAAATATACCTCAATACATCACCAATGGGAAACACATATTTATCACATCTGTAGTTCCCTTAAGGACTTATTCATCTTAACTCACATATCAAGACTCCCAGATACGCTGAATAAAGAGTTCCTAACCACTCACTATATGTAAACTCATCTCAGCCATCATAACATGGTCTTAAGACCCACATTTATCCATAATTACCTAATTAACTATTCCTATGATATTCCACATTTCCTCCCACATATTAAGAACTCCTATTTTTCACTTATTATTTAATAAAATCACTTGACCCGTGGATGTATAGTCATTAGGCGATCCCAATTAATAAATATGTTAAAGATCACTTAGAATCATCAAAAATGTCTTAATAAAACCATTTCATATCACATAAGGACTCTACTAATATATATATCCCACTAAAAAAACAAAAAGTGTATAAAATAAATTTATTCTCAAGGATAAACATGAATAGGAAATTGTATCATAGGGCACAAATATCATAAATAATTAGTTATTCCACTTCTAAACATTAGTGAACCGAATCCTAAGATATTAATTCTATTATTTGGTTTAAAATACCTACCAAACTCATATCTCATGCTATATTACAAGAATAAATAATTATACAAAATTATAAATAACAAGCTAATTTAGAAAAAGTATACCTAATGGTTGAAAAAATCATTGAGTACTACCCTTATAATAAAACATCTCAGACACACCTCCAACAGCACCCATAAAGAATATAGTGTACCCTTATAACCATAATAAGAAAGATACCTACCCATTAGAACCCAAAAAACGATAAATCTACCCAAAATACTTGTAAATTATTAAATATTATTGGTTATAGTCTTACATGAACATGAAAGATGATAAAAATAATTGAAACATCACCATTGGGTCTTATATATAAATAATGAAAATAGAAAATCATCCATGGTAGGCTCCACCATACTATTGGGAAATCAACATAGTAAATTAGTAAGAAACAATAGATAGAAAAATAGGTCCATTAAAGATGAATAAGAACTAATGATGGAACATATACCCAACCTTGGAACCACTACAAAATTATGCCCTAATTCTACCTCTCTCATGGGAGATCTTATTAGAGAAAATAGGAGTAGAATTATCAATGAAATAAATTAAAAATATCCCCCAAACCCCAAGGTTATTGTAGAAAAATGATCTATAAAAGGAAAGATTTTTCTTATTTAAAAAAACAACCCTATACTTTTATTCATAGTCTGTGAATGGAGTTAAATACATAACCAGTTAAAGTATAGGATAATACCCTAGCTGACATCCCCAATAATGGTGTAAGTTAAAATTTCTGCCATTAAATCCTCGATTAACTCCTTATAGTTCCCCCATTCAAGACCTAAAGACACCGATTGATAGATTCTAATAGTGTAAACACACTTTCATGTAGTAAAAGGATGACAACTATTATTTTTTATTAGTAGGATACTCATCCCTCCTCTTATTCTCTCCTGAGAATCTATACCATTAACTATGTATTTTGACTCATCCAATTACACCTTTTAATGTTTTCTAAACACTCATAATCCCAATATGAGTCCTAGTTCAGTAAATGAACCCCTCGAAAAACCAAAATTCAAACTTCCTCCAAAATATAACTACCAAAAAATAGATGTGGCATAATAAAATCCTATCATTTTTTATTCTTACACATATGATTATTTTGTTAACCTCAAAGTGTGTCTCTCAACCTATCATAGATTTTATTATATTGACAACTCCCCATGTTCTTCCCTTGAACACTGAAAATTATTCCAAATCAAAACTCCAAAAACCAATGTTCAATATTCACCATGTGTCAACTACCTTCCCATCACCAAATCTTTCACAATATAACCCACCCAATTTACTTGAAAACAATGGATTATTTACCAGATTCAACTCAGGGATGAAGGTTCTCTTCACTATTGGTATTTTCTCCTAAAGTCTAGTTCCACGCCACAGTGATTCCCACCAATAGAATAACCTACAATAAATTCACTTTTATTATTCAATTGTATAACAAACTCTAACTTGAACATGGTTCCTAGTCTAGGTTTCACTTCAACACATCCAAGATCATGATTTTTTGTCCTACCACCCTTTTCAAATATTACAAAAAACACTCAATTTTAACTATTTATGCATCACCACTTCCAACTTATTATGATGACTTAAAACCTATAGGTTACAAATGATAATTTAAACACACACAACATAGTATACACCTGGAATCCTACTGAATTAACATGATTATATTACCAACTTCTTCAGAACCCAACTTGTTGTAATCTCAAACACTATTTCACTTCCAACCCAACTTTCTCAAGGATAACATCAAATATATATTGACTATTACTCCATTACATATACTCCATCCAAAAACACATCTTAATATCACCTCTACTATCAATTTCCCAATATCACCACCACCATGACCATTCTAAATTGAGGTCTGTTCACCCATGGATGATACAACAATTCCCACTATTGGAGTACCGTTATCATTTCCCACCAAACACAACAACAAAACATCACATCCCATGACCCGGACACTAAAAATATAATTAATATTAATTAATATCATGTTTTACCCATGATCTTACATGAATCATATTCCCCTACCCATTCCTGTATCACAATGAATTGCACCCTCAATTTCTTAGAATTTTATACGAAATAAGGGTCAAACCCCCAGAAACCAAATGTTCTGTTTCCCACTATATTGATTTTGTTACATAGATCCAAATGCACCAAACCAATTGGTAATCATTCACATGAACCCCTAAAAACCCACCTATGAAGTACCAAAATGTCTGGTTACCAATCCCATGAGCATAAAAAAATACACTAAAACCACACCAGTTTTTAGATAATTCAATAATCCAAAAAATTATTAATAAAACTATACATTTTCTATTCACTAATATTATACATATCCAGTATCCACATGTATCCCACATGAACATTCCCACTCACACAGATTCCTTTCCCAAAAATCCTCACAAATTCTCACCCTCCTCTGTATAAATAATATAAATCTACTAAGAAACCTCTAAGGTTCTCAAACATGATCGTATTTATAGAAAACCATACTTTTCATAAATATATATTATATATTATTATATTAGCCTTCATTACATAACATAATAATTGATTCAAGAGACATATTGTTCTGGTATACTTGGAAACATTGATATGTGGAAATCTAGTTAATTAGTAAACTACATCTTTTCCCACTATGATATTATTAACTACAAACCTTCATAGAAAAATAAAATGAAATAATTTTTTCAAAATAGGAAAGGAAACATAGGATATGGTTTTTTAAATACTCTATAATGGTAAAAAAATGTTGATATGAACATAACATGAGAATAATGTTACGAGAACCTGATCATCACATTTGAAAAACATATAATGCATATCAGAGATCATAATCTTGAGATATTGAATAAAGATTGAAGTTTATAAGACATGAATAAAAAAGGAATCAAAGAACATAATTTAGGGGAGCATAAAATTGGAATAAGACAATGATTTTTAGTATACACTTAAGTATATAAAAGCATATATCTATGATACACAAAAATCCATTCATAACATGTTTTTCATGGGATAAACCTTCATGTATGTACTTTCATCTTTGAATAACCTCTCATTTACCCAATGATATTTTGATAAAATATTTTTTACCCTATTTCGGGATTGGGATAAACTTCTATACACCATTTTCCAAGGATTGGGATAACCTCATGAGAACCCTTTGATAACGTAAAACATTAATCTATACCCAAAACATTAGAGGGACATATATTTAAAATCCTACCATCACATAATAATAATAATACAGATTCGTTCCTTAAGATAAGAAAAAGTAATCATATAATTTATTAATAAAAGGAAATTGGCTTCCTAAAAAACTCCCATGACATTATTTATGGTAAATAAATAGGTTTTATAATTATTACATCAATTCGTCATATCATAACCACTATAAAAATGATTTAGTTTCATAAAAATATTTTTGTTATAACAATAAAATATATAACTAAATAACATAGATGATATAACTGGATCATATACCTAGTATATTATATGTATAATTAAGGGTTTTCGTCTTTGAATAATATATATTCCATTAAAATATCATTAAAATGATTTTTGAGGATGATATCATTATAAATTTGAAATCACATGTTTAAAATATAAATATTACCCATATAAAAATGAAAAAATTATAATTATTAATATATATGGATACTAGTAAAGTATGATTCAAATAATTTAGTGGAAATTGTGGTGGAAAATTTAGTTCATGTCGTGTTTGTTGAAAAATGATTTCACACACAATTTTGGTAAAAATTAAAATGTGCATCATTTCAAAAAAGAAAATAAAAAGCCTTTTAAATAAATTAAAAAATAAAATAATGTGTAAAAATGAATTTAAAAATCATATCGAATTATAAAAAACATTATTTAAATCATTTTTAGAATACATGGATATGAAAGAAAATGTATAATGGATAGAAGAGTGAAATAAATATAGTTTTCCTTAAAATACTTCATTTCTTATCTTGAGCGCATAAAGAGAGGAAGTTGAAATGAAAACAAATATTTTCAATAAATAAAAATATTTTAAAAGTATTAATGAGTAATTGGATATATAGATCATAATATTTCATCATTGGAAGCATAATGATAAACAATAGTGTTACTTTATAAAGGCCTTAATATTTTTATAAAATATGAATCGTATTAATCATGAATGAATGAAACATATATGGATATGTATATCCAATAATTTTTATATAAATAATAATTAAATATATTCATTGTAAAAATAAAAAACAAATAAATGTTACATGTTGTGAATATGGAAACGGTCCCATATAAGTAAAAGTAAGATGCTAATCCATTTCGCCAGGTTTGTCCTCCATCATACATGTTTGAGAACATTTTATAATTAATATATTTTTATTATAAAATTAATATTTATCCAAAATATTATATATATTATACAATATATTGTTCTCTTATAACATTTTAAAATCCATTTATTCGTAGATCATTATAAAAATCACTATTCTGGCTTATAACTAGGTTTTTCATCTATGTTTTGGTTTTATAGTTTTGGTCAATGTAATTTTATTATTTTTAAATCATTAAAATAATGTTAATCATGATATAAATATAATATATATTAATTATATACATATTTTTTGTCATCAGTAATGGTTAATGATAGAAAAATTAATTACAATGTTTATTGAGACAACATGTTGTACATATACAAGAACGTTGTTTCCATTTTTTGATGGATAAAATGAATAAAGGTAACAAAATAATTCACCATACCGTAATAACTATAATATCATATATATAATATATATTTATCAAATATTTCATTATTTCCATCCATTTCAAACAAAAAATGTTTGTTTATCACATTATGAAGACATTAATTCATATGTATGCTTTAGCAACATTACTATTTTTCAAAAGAATGAAATATAGAAAATTATATGAGATATTATTATTCCATAAGTATAATTATTTTATTAACATAATATATAAAATTTAAATCCATCAATATATCTATCCTTGAGTGAAAGTGATGGAAAATGAATTACCATGTATCGCGAGGTGGTCGTCTTTTGTACAAACAATCGACGATTTAATTTACCATTTGATGGAGGAGGAGATAGATATAGGTTATGAAATTTACATATTAAAAAATATGAATATTTTAGGCAATGGTGTTATTATTTATGTACAATAGAACAATATATGAAGGTGGTGGAAGAATAAATAAATAAAAAATACTCAGTTATTAATGATACATCTTTTTCTAATAACCCCTTTAGGTTTGGAACAATATCCTTCCAATGAATATTTTATATTGAAAAAATCCTCTAGTTTATAATAATAAAATTAATGAAGGTATTTTGGTAGTACATTTTAAAATAAAAAGTCATTTTATGTTTTAATAAAATGATATAGGAGGTGTTTATTTATAAGTGTGAAGGATGATATTTTTTTAAATAACCAAAGCTAGTAGATAATGTGAAGTCACTCTGAAAATAAGTTCATAAAAATTGATAATTAATATATTTTGGGATTATATGGTCAATTAAAACCAATAAAACTAAAAGTAAATTTTTTTTAAACATTTTATTACCTTGGTTTATATGTTTATAATTGTTTGTAATTTTATTTTTTACCATTGAATCAAGGTTATTACATATGTAATTTTTTCTTCAAGAATTGATATAAAATGATAATTATTATATAATTTCGACCCAAGGAATATAAATGTGAAATATAAGTGATAAAATAAATATAAAATTTATGGAGAAAATTATTTTTAACAAAACTCATTTAATAGAAAAAACCTTGATTTAACATTAATTACAGTAGAATGTGTAGACTGTTTTTACTACACGTTAAAAAATTATTTTGAAATTATTGACTAATATTAATTATTTAGATTATAAAAATGGAATTCATTTTGAAAATTCATTTCACATATGTGATGTAATATAATTTAAATTTAACCTGTCTATAGGGATGAAAACTTATTTGTCAAAAGAAAATGGGTTTTTAATATAAAAAAGGATTCTATATCAAAATTTATTTCTAAATTGGTTCTAATTTTATAAATTGGATTAATCCTAATATAGGTGAACTAATTTTTCCTTTGAAACTATATTAACAAATGAAAATATACATCTAGATTAAATGAAAAAAATCTAAAAAGTCATTAATTATTATTATTCATTATAATGATAATATTTCAATAAAATTAACAAAATTAATCATATGGTAATATAGAAATGACTATTTAAAAATAAATCTTATTCTATAAAAAAAATTTCTAAAATTTTAAAAAATATTTTTAAAATATTTTAACAAATTACGATGAAGGCACTTTTTATAAAATAAAATTATTGAGCATAAATGTAGTTTTATTCATATCATGTGCCTATAAAACATATTAATACAATGATAAAACATTTTATTTAATAAAAAAATAACATGAAAATAAATCACTAATAGTGACTAATTTAATTTATTTAGATAAAGGCCCATTAGGTGCATAAAAAGAGTTTTTTTGAAAAACCTTTTTTTTTGTAAAATGAATTTTATTTTATTTATAATAAATTTAAATCCATTAAATTTATTTTTTAAAAGTCTACAACCTATGTTTTTTATAATATATTTATTCTTATTCATTCCCAGTTATTTAACTGATTTTTTATAATGTTATAATATATTGCTGTTTGTTAAAACGCAGGTTCGCGTATAATGAAACTATTAAAGAAATTAATTTTATTTGAAAAACATATTTATAAAAACTACATGGCGTTTCATTATAACCCCTTTAAAAATTAATTTTACCATTTTAATTCCATTAGACTGATAAATAAAATAGGGGATAACTATTACTCATTATATGTTCATGTTCTTATGTAGATTTGACAATTTGGTGGGTTCCCTATTGAAATTTAAGCATGTGAGTGTTCTTGTTTCACAGTATTTTCTATATATGATCCAAAATCCAAACATGTTACTCTTTTTATGTGAGATATTCTTCTATTTGTATGAACAATGAATTAATTTTATGTGACGATTTGGGTATGTACTTTTATAGAAGAGATACATGGAACCCATCATGGACTTGAGAAGGTTAATTGGAATCTCTATGTGATAAGAAACCATCCCTTATCTAAAAATATCCTCAAAGGTATAATATACATATATCTTAGATTTATTTTGATTTTTAATCACTTTTACATATTCCATCCTGATATTTATATAATACCCTTCGAACAATCAAAAATTTAATACCACCATAAAAATTTTCAATACATCATTTCCACAGAATATGTGTTCCCTTGATGTGATATTGAATGTATCTATCATTTTATGTCATTCTCTCAGATAGATCGGTCCCAAATATAATTATTTCTCCATATTTTTTCCTATATGTTGGATTCCTTCACATATTCATATAGAGGTCTTCATTTGGATTCATCTAAATTCTTGAGTAAAAGTTTTTATTGTTAGAAAACACTACTGGAGGAAGGTGTTGATCCATAAAACCATTAAATAACATTGAACACTATATAATCATAATTTTTTTTAGGGATTTAATGATTATCTCATGCTGACCATATACCTTAGGTTGATTCACATTGATGAAACACAACACTATACCTGGAGACTACTAGAAACTTTTTCTGAAATTCATTGTTAAACTCGGATCCTGAGGATATACAATTGAATTTAGATCTCCAGGAATCCATAACAATACATTAAAATATATATTTTAAAGATTATATAGAGATAATGTTTTTTCTAATAGTAATAAATTTGATGATTTCTTATGGTGATCAACTACAACCAAATATTAATATATCCCTGAGATGTTTTGTGGACTATGATAATAACATCCATGGTGATGTTTTCCCATTCCCATTATTTTATAGGTAATGGATGTATAATATCATTAGCCTTTTGTTTCTAAAGATTAACTTATTTTTATACCATGAACTGACATATATACTCAATAACATCTCAATTCATGTAGTCCGACAAAAAATATTCCATTAGATCTCTATAAATCATTACATATCTAGTATGGTAGAGAACAGGGAACTAAAGGACACATCCAATAGATCCATATATAAAACTAGTGTGGATAGATCATGTAAATTTGTATATAACCCTATAATTATTTTATATTCAAGGTTAAACTCAAGAACATTTCATACCTTCTTCTAAAACTCTACAACATTCTTTTGTTCCTCTTTAATCATTACAAGGAAAGATGGGTGGAACTAATTTTAGAGTGATAGTATCCACCCTAACATCATGATTTAAAAATATATCCTTTTAAAATAAATTAATATTTTATATTTTATGATCATTATAATAGATAAGATATCATGATACTTTCAAATCAAAGCGTCATCCACCTTGTTCACATACCAAAGTCGGAAATGTATTAAGCATTCATGATTTTTAATCAGTTTCAACCATCTTTTACAGTGTATAATAAAATAATTTTATGGTAATATACATGTTAAAATTTTATGTCCACTATTTATACCACACCTTTCACTTTAAATATTATTAATCTAGATCAACAATAAAAAACATACCACAACTAATTCTAAATTAGGATTTGTGTAATTGTTTACAAGAACCATTATTATTTATTTTGAATAAATCATAACCATATTAATTTGGATGAAAACACATCTATTACCTTTTTTATTTAATATTTTATATATTCAAAACCCTTCTATAATAAAATGTAATGTTAGAACAGGTTTACTAACTCAATTTCTATTTAATTATTTCAAATTATCATTAAATTTATTCATTCAATGGAACATGGATCCATTATGTGTTATCATGGTTATTTTATTAGTGAGTCATGATAAATTATCGATAAATAAATGCAAATATCAATCCAACCCAGGAAAATATCAAACCATACTCATAGAGGTTAGTCTAAGAAGAAATTAAACAAAATTAGTCTTTGATGTATAAAAAAACATATAATCTCATGAGGTTATGTGATCTATAAATGAAAACCGATTATTATCCAAAATTCACAGATGAAAATATTTTCAAAAAAATATATCATAACTAAGATCTTTAGAATAATTTTGATGTGTTTATCATGCTCTTCATTTTTTAGTAAATTAGAATGCCATGTATAATGAATATCATAAACTGATCAAGATAATACTTAAATAATTTATTCATTAGATACATTAATATTGTAGGTGAATTAGTATGACTAAATGGTATCACAAAAAATTCATAGAATTCCTAGCTTATATATAATTTTATCTTAAATGTACCCCCTTATTAAACATCACATGATGAAATCTATAACGAAGGATAATCATTGAAACGTATTGAGCTATACATAGTTTGTCAAAAAATTCATCAATACTAGAGAGTGGATACATGTTCTTGATTATGATCTTTCACAATAATTGGTAATAAATATAGAGTCATATTGATTAATTTTTCTTCTTAATAAAAAGAATGGGTTCACCCAATGGTGGAAAACATCGCCAAATAATTCCATTGTATATATTATCATCTAGATGTTTCAATAATATATTTAACTCAATTAGGTACATTAAAAATTTATTATTTTTTATAGGTGTGGGAACATGTATGTGTTAACCTAAGAACTTCACTTCACAATTTATTTGAAGACTAGGAATCTATTCTTGAAAAAAATCCCAAATCATTGGCATAATAAAAATATATTCAAAAACAAATTTCAATCTAACCAACATAGATTAATACTACTTTTGGAAAGGAATGAATACACATATGATAGAATTAATTACAACTAAATGTTTATATTTATCATCTCCTTGATAAAAAGATCATAGTTTACTTGGTAATATCAATTGTGACTTCCCTTCATTGGCATTTTAAGTGGGATTTACATTGAGAAATAAATTACATGCTTAAGATAATGTAAAATCATATCAATGAAAGAATATTAATATTTCTAGGAATTAAATCCCCACAAAAATCAAATCAATAAAAACAAAATTCTTAATATTTAGTCATAGTATCATTAGGTTCATCCACCGATAAATAAAAATCTAATTATTGAAGATAGGAATTAACATTCTTATATATTTTTCATGATTCATAAAATGAAAATAAAAAAGGTAACTTAAATATATTTTCTTATATAATAGTTCCGAAACATCACCATTATATCTTAAATTCCTTATTTAAACTAATATGGTATTTATGTGTAATGTCCTATGTTTTTTGACCGGTCTAAAATATGAATGTTTTTAAACTTTTTTGTTTTATGCACGGTTCAGTTTTAAAACCAATATTTGAAATAAGTTGCATTTGTTGGGTTCTTTTAAATTCTTGATAATTTTATTTGGTAAAGGCTCAATGAGTTTTTTGAATGGAAGGAAGGGTTTTGGGAGAACCGGACTAGGCAGTGATGTTCCCATGGGATGTGAACGATTAGTCAAACCGTGCAAGTCAGCTGTGCATAAAAATGAAGGTGACCAATAGTGGATTGACATTCTGTGTAGAGAGTGTCAGACCATGCAAATCATCCATATGGTCTTCCCAGTTTTGCGTTTTGGGTTAAATTAATTTAATTAAATTCATGGTTGAATGAAATTTTATTAAATGAGTTTTAGGGGGTTCCTTTTGATTAAATTAAAGTTGATAGAATTCAGTTAAATGATTTTTGATATGGAGATGCTATTTATTTAAATTGATATGGATAGAATTAAATTTATTTTAAATTATTATTAGATAGAGTAATTATTTAATTAAATTGAGATGAGGGGAATATAATTAAATGACTAGTAAATGAGGAATTTGAGGTTGTCAAAGAAGAGAAATATTAAATGGTATAAATTAAATGATTTCTAAATGAAGAGTTCTGTTTTCACTTAATTAAATTAAAAGCAATGATATATTTAATAAATTTATGTTAAATTGAGGTTTTATTTATTTAAATTTAGGATTATTAATAATTTAATTTTTCGTTGTGAAATGATATATTATTATTTAATTAAATTGAAGTTGATAGAATATAACATAACAATATTGATGAGTTGGAGTTTTTAATTTAATGAAATCCTTGTTAGTGAATTTAATTAAATAACATGAATTGGAAAAATTATTGAAATAAATTTATTTGGAATGATTTTAATTAAATGATAATTAATGAGGTGCCAAGGTTATTATAATTCAATTATGTTTAGAAAATTTAATTAAAAAATAATTAGTTGTAAAAATTTATTTAATTAAATATGGTTTGAATAGAATTTAACTAAATGATGTGTTAAATGTGGAGTTGGAGTTTTATCTAATTAAATTCAAGGTTATGATGAATTTAATTATTTGATGAAAAATGGGGGTTTTATTTATTAAATAGTATTGAGACAATTTAATTATATAATGTTGGGTTTGGGATTTAATTTAATTTAATATGTTAGATACTAATTTAATGATGAATAATTTTGGAGTTTTGGGTTTTATCAAAGAAGAATTTTGTTAAATTATAATATTAATAATGGTTATTTTTATGACAGTTTAATTTAAATAAATGTGAGGTTGGGGAATTTAAATAAATGAGGTGATATGGATAATTTTTTAAATTAAATAATTTTAAAGATAATTTTATTATATGATGTGAATAAGTGTTTTATTTAAAAAAATTCATGTTTAAGAAAATTTTAATCAATTCATGTGAAACATTTGTTTTAATTTAATTAAATTTAATGTTGATTGAATTTAATTAAATACCGTGAGTTGGATAATTCATTTAATTAAATTCGGTTGAGTATAATTTAATTAAAGTATGTGTCAATTGGAGTTTAGAGTACAGTGAAGGGGAAAAATATTAAAGTGTAGTAATTAAAATATAAGGGCTTTTGTTGTTATTGTTATATTAATTATTATTTTTTAATTGGAATTTTAATTTATTAGGGTAAAAACAAGAGAGAGGCACACCTCTCCCTCCTCTTATAGGGATGAGACACACCCATGGGTGGCACACCACCCTCCTTTCCAGCTCCCTGTTCACGCATCAATCTTCTCCTGGAGTATTCATGGAAGTTTTCTGTCTCATCAAGGTAAGTCCTTCTTGGCATATTTCATTCTTTGCATTAGTCATATCAACTATCATTCAACCGGGTTCCATTGGGCTAAAGCCCTAGGTTTAGTATTAACCAAGATTTCTTGTTTCTTTAAATACTATGTGCTGTGGAAGATGTATCGATACATGTTGGGTTGTATTTCGATAACCATTGCTGAAGGCGTGGAAGTTCGACATGATTTGGTTCACCGCCATCATTTTCATGTAGGTTTGTAAACTCAATAATTGGTTTCACACCCTTTAAAAAATATGCTAATGGTGTATTTGAGTTACGGTGAATTAATAAGAGGTTTTTTGTCATCGCTGCACTAATCTCACGTCCCATTTATCGTCGTAGGGTGATGTGATGAATTCCTAGTATGCACACAGAAAATTGTGGAAGTGCACTTGCGCGAGCACATTGCGGTCCGAGTTTGAATTTATTGGACTGACCAATACGCTATTGTAGGGTCCTCATCTTTTATTTTATTTATAAAAATGATGTTTTTGTTAATCTAATACTTTCGATATTGTTGACATCGATATTGGAGAAAATTTCTTATAGGTGTAGAAAGATTTTTTTTTAATTTCAAAATCACGTTTTTGTAATAAAACCTCTCCAATATAGGTGTGTTGCCTTCAAGGTAAACAAATAATGTTTATATTGATATGTTCTTTTATCTTAATGATATGTTTTTTTATTGCTTCCCTTAAATGATAACGCATTTGGGTTAAGTTGTAATTATGAGTATTAAGTGGGAAAAACTGTAATAATTAATTGTGAATTAATTATTTTCATTGAAATTATAATTAAGATAATAATAATTAGAAGTTTTATTATGAGATATTAAATTTGTTATGTTGAGATAATTAATTGTGAATTAATTAAGTGCTTTGATATGATAATTAATTGGAAGATTAATTATGAGATAATAAATTGGATAAGATGAGATAATTAATAACGAATTAATTTTGTGATTTGAGATCCTAATTATCAAGGGATTAATTATGAGATATTATATTTTTTAAGATGAGATAATTAATTATTAATTAACTATGTTCTTTGATATAATAATTAATCGTAGGATTATTTATGAGATATTAAATTAGTTAGGTTTAGATAATTAAATTTAATTAATTATGTGCATTGGGATGATAATTAATCATATGATTAATTATGATATATTTAATTGGCCAAGTTGAGATAATTAATTATAAATTAATTTCAAATTAATTATGTGTTACGAGATTGTAATATATTAAATTAATCAGAGGAATTAGTTATGAGATTTTGAATTTTGGGCTATGCTGATATAATTAGTTTGTGAACTAATAATGTTATATTTAAATGGGTTTCTTGAGATAAATAATTTGGAAATTAATTATGTGATATTGTAATTGATTCTTTAGAGACAATTAATTTAGGAATTAATTATGTTATATTGAGATGGTAACCATGAGATAATTATTTTGTAAATTAATTATGTAATTTTGCGATTATTGTCATGTAATAACTAATCTTAGAATTAATTATGTGATATTGAGATGGTTTCCTTTTAATTTGTTAATTTTTAAATTAATAATGGAAATTGATCAGATTAATTAATGGTTTAGTTAATTAATTTTACACTAATAAAATTTTAATTGTCGAGTTAACTAATAGAATTTATATGTTTAACTAATTGTTGAGTTATTAGTGAATGTCATGTTGTTAATGAGTTATTGATTTAATTAACAAAATCAATTAATTAATTTATAAATTAATTAATGAATGAGATCTTTGGGTTCTATACATGATATTCTACACCCATGATATATATATATATATATATATATATATATGATTGTTAATATGGTTGTGAGAGAGGGACTGATTATCCTAATAATACAAGGTTCTAGACATGGTGTTCTACACCCAACATGCATGGAAATTATTCTTTTATAGGATATGGACTAATGCTCCTAATACCCATGAGTTATGAGAAAAGGGCTGATACTCTAAATACTTTGAGGGTGCATGACATGAAAATATACAGCAATTAATTGACATCTGATTGTGGTTCCACATGGCCACACAATAATTTAATTAATTGGTTAATGAAATCTGATGTGATGTAAATATTTGTGAATTGAAAGTAGAATATGGTTCAAAATCTATCATGGTCAATACATGTACTGAGATACATGTATCTAGGAGAACCTATGGATTTTTTTTTCTGTTAAATAAAGAATATAAAATAATGTATAAACCAACTTATCTATACATTCAATATATATATTTCCAATTCAGACGCTTATTTATGGCAATGAGCCGAATTAGGTATCTCCATCAGATGTCCCGTTAAAACCTAGATTGGTTGTAGTTTATTTATTCAATTTTGTTATTATTTTTTATACCTGCACAATGTTTAATTATTTTGAATTGTTTAGATTGATCCTGACATTGGTGGTCCTGACCTACTATGATTTATATCTCACACGCTACTTGGGTCACCATTACACTGGGGTACCCAAGTAGACTCTACGTATTCTTATGACCTTCAATCTTTCTTGTTGATGGTTTTTTTTACGTCGGAGTTATGAGAAAAGGACTGAGAGGGAGCTCATGATTCTCGTGGAGATCTTACATGGGGATTTGAGCCTTTTTTATTATTTTTGTACTAAGATGTATAACATGTGATTTTATTACTTCTTTTAGATATGTATGACTATGACATACATGCTTTGTATAAACTGACATTGTAACTTTTTCAATATTCATTGATTATTGTTTTATATCAGCTTCCATTGATGCGTGAGTTGTTATCTGTTTTCAGTGTCCACTCAGAATATGAGAGAATAGTCTCCCCAATAATTATCTATAAACCCTCATTGTGAGTCAAAAACCACTGGAATACTATTAGATGCAATTGACATAATGTCTCCACCATTCCAGCTATCAGTTCAAGGGTAATCGAGGTCAAAACATTACAATGAGGTATTAGAGGTTCACATTTCCTTTATTTTTTCATTTTTCGTTATATTTTGGGTTGGCAGACAAGAGACTAGGAAAGTATTAACGCATGTTTAATATCCATTACTAGGGCTTATCAACCCACATACGGGAAATGACCATGTAAAAAAAGATGGGACATAATGTTTATACTATTAGTGGTTATAGTTGAAATGATTTCAGATCGAGTGACTTGTGTATTTTCCGCTGCTTATTGATTTGATAATATTGAAATATTTCCTGGTCCTGATATGGCAAAGAAATATCATTACATTCATCATATTAGGCACCTAGAGATTGAAATTTCATTCAAATGACATTCCATGTAGGTGCATTTGTAGGATGCCTTCTAATTTTGATCATTTTCCTTGAAATTCCATGTTTTTATTTTCTTTAGCATTCCCCATTTGATAACATGTTCTAGTGATATATATAACATGCTTGAGAGTTTATATGCCATGTTTTATATTTATCAGCATGTTTTTATATTATTCTAGGATTTTATATGATTACACGTTTTTGTGCAACTTCTTATCAAAATATTCTAGAGTTGTTTTGATAAGAAAATGCCTACATGATAGAAACATCAAATTAATGGATTTATAAAGGGACCTAGTTTCTGTTTTAAGGTGTTTGGGATCCTTATAATTGTGAAAAGGGTAACCCATGTATTCAAAAAATTCAATAAGGGATGCTATTTTCTAAAGTTCAAATGTAATTTTAATGTGATAATTGGGATCCAATGCCAGTGGTAATGTGTATGGGAACCTTAAAGGTGCACTGGGTGATTTGGAATCCAATATGATCATTCAAACAAGGCTTCTTGACCTTGGTGGGTTGACTAGTGTTGTAGTAGCTGATGATGGATTCTCGGGGATGGGAAATTTTTATGGTGGGTAAATGATAAAGTCCTGTCTTTTTGGTCCAGGCTAGAATACAAACATTTTTGAAAATTTTCATTTACTGCATGATTATTTTTTGAAACAATGATTTCAAAAGAAGTAGCACAAGTTGATTATTTTAAACTATTGATAATAGGATTGGGTAAAGCCTTGAGGAGTTTCTCAGATGGCAGGATGGGTTTCAGGAGAATTAGAAGAGGTAGTGACATTCACACAAGCAGCGCACAGTCAGTCAAAACTGTGCAGGTCAACCATGCATAATAAAGAAGGTGTCTAGTAGTAGACGTATGGTCTATTCACAGTCTATCAGACCATGCAAGTCAAACCATACCATCTACCTAGTTTTGAGTTTCATATTAAATTAACTTAATTCAATTCATGGAATAAAATAAATTTAATTATATGAGTTTTTGGGGGTACATTTGGATTAAATTAAAGTTGAGATATTTTATTTAAATTATAGTGTGATGGACAAGTTATTTAAATAAATTGAGAGTTAAGGAATTAAATTTATTTTAAATGATGATGAGTTGGAGTCTTTATTTAATTAAATTGAGATGATATGAATTTAATTAAATGACAAGTAAATGAAGAGTTGGAGGTTATCAATGATGAGGAATTTTAAATGGTAAAATATAAATGATCTGAAAAGGAGGAGTAGGGGTTTCATTTAATTAAATTCATAGAAAAGAGGGATTTAATTAATTTATGAAAAAAACATGTTTTATTTAATTAAATTCAATGATTTGAAGAATTTAATTAGTCATTGAAAAATGGGATTTTATTATTTAATTAAATTTAGTTTTAGATAATTTAACAGAATAATATTTATGATTTTTAGTCTTTAATTTAATTAAATTCCATTAAAAAATTTAATTAAAAACATGAATAAGATAAATTATTTAATTAACTTCTGTTGGAACGTCATTAATTTAATTATTATTAATGAGGTGTTGAGTTTTTTTAATTAAATTATAATGAGATAATTTAAATAAATAATAATTATTATGAAATTTTACTTAATTAAATTCTAGTGGAAGTGAATTTAATTAAATGATGTGTTAAATGTGGAGTTGGAGTTTTATCTAATTAAATTAAAGGTTAAGATTGATTTAATTATTTGATGAAAACTGAGGAATTATATAATAAAATTTTATTGAGAAAATTTAATTAAATATCAATGTGTTTGAGATTTAATTAAATTAAATATGTTGAAGAAGAATTTAATGATGTGCAATTAATGATTTTTGGGTTTTATCAAAGAAGCATTTTATTAAATGATAATAATAATAATGGTTATTATTGTTATAGTTTCATTTAATTAAATCTAGGTTTATGAATTTAATTAAGTAAGGTGATATGGAGAATTATATTTAATTAAATTATATTAAATGGAGTTTAATTAAATAATGTTAAATGGGGTTTTATTTAATTAAAATCTAGTTTAAGAAAAATTTAATTACTTGATAATAAATGATGGATTTAATTTAATTAAATTGCATGGTGAAAGAATCTAATTAAATATAATGTTTTGGAGAATTCATTTAATTTAATTTGGTTGAAGATAATTTAATTAAAGAATGTGTCAATATGATTTTGGATTTTATTTAAACGGTAAAATATTAAAGTGTAATAATAATAATAGGAGGGTTATTATTATTATTATTATTATTATTAATATTATATTAATTCATATTTTTTTATAAGAATTTTAATTTTTTTATGTGAGAAAAGAAGAGGGGGGGAATACCTCTCGCTCCTCCTATAGGGGGCATGAAGCACAAAAGGGTGGTGCACCACCCTCCAATCTGGCACCATCTTCACGCAGTTATCTCCCCCCGAAGACTTCACCAAAGTTGTCTATCTTGTCTAGGTAAGTCCATCACTGCATGTTTTGTTCTTCACATCAGCAGTCTAGGATCCCCATCAACCATGATTCGTTGTGCCAAAACCCTAAGTTTGGGATTTACTCATATTTATTTTTTTAAACGTAGGTGGTGTGAAAGATGTCTCAGGACCTGTTGGGATGTATTTTGAAAACCATCATGGAAGGCATGGTGGTTCGACATGATTTGGTTCACCACCATCATTATTGGGCAAGGTTATAACCCTAATAATTGGGTTTTCACCCTTTAAATTAGATGCTTATGGTTAATTTGGGTTGCGGTGAATTAATTGGAGTTGTGTTTGTCCTCACCGCAAATTTGTTTTGTGAAATTTATCATTTTAGGGTGATGCGACCAATTCCTTGCATGCACACATAATATTGTGGAAGTGCATGTGTGCGAGCGTGTAACGAGTTGAGATTAGAAGCATTGGATTGAGAAACTTCTTTTGTTTGGGTCCTGAACAAAGACATTATATGAAAAAATAATGTTTTTGTTAATCTACAACTTTTAATATTATTGACTACAATATTGAAGGAAATTTCTTATTGGTGTAAAATGATTTGTTAGATTCTAATATCATGTTTCTGTAATAAAACCCCTCCAAGGGAGGTGTGCTGCCTTCAAGCTGAAAACATATTGTTCAGATTGATATGTTCTTTAGGATTGTTGATATTATTTTCTTATTTCCACACTTATATGTTGACGTACATGGGTTGTAGCAGCCGAGAATTTTATAGTTTGTTATCTCCTCACTTTAATTCAATATCTTGCACTATGTGCAACGCCGAGTTTGAGTACACCGTGACTTACCAAAATATCCGTTCAAAAGTGGTAATGAATAGTATTTAATGAATATTTAATTTTAAATTATCCATATAATTTTAATATCCATATTATGTGTTTCTGAGACATAATATAATAAAAAATTGAAATTTTCAGATAAAGTATTTTTTTTTAAAAATTCACTTTTACTGCCTTTTAATGGAAAATCATTTTTAAATCCAATATTTGACACTTTTTTATATTTAATTAGACCAAATAGTCTTATTTATTTGAAGCGGGACATAAAAATTTTGAATTGATAAATTTTTGCTGTTTTTCTGAATTTTTTCATATTTTGCTGAATAGTTAAAATACTATATTTTAATTGAAAAAAACTGTTTAAATCAAAATAATTTAAAGTGTTAAATTATACATTTTAAATATTTTGAATTATAATTAGATTATATTTTTATCATTTAATAAATTTTTTGTTATTATAAGTAATTTCACATTTAAATTAGATTTAAACACATGTTAATCTTTTGATAGTTTTTACTTTTTAAAAACTCGCTTTTTGGTTTTGACAACAGGAAATAATTAATGAAACTTATTTGTTTTTAATTTGGTAATATAAACTTAATTTATAATTTTGGAATATCTAAATTAGATTAGGGTGAGTATTTTGTATTTTTCTGAAAACAGTCTATTTTTTATTAATAATGAAAAAACACTACGTTATTGTTTAAAACCAACATTTTATTTAAATAATTATTTATTTTATTTAAATTTATTTTAAGTCAAAATAGATACATAATACATATATAAGTTTAATGTAATTCCTTTGAGTCATATTATAATAAAATTAGTTGTATAAATTTTTATTGATCTTTTTAACATCTTTTAACCACCTTCTATGCACATTTTCAAATTTACATAAAATTTAAATTTACCACTTATATAAATTGAGTTCAAAAAATTTGATAGAAAAGGATGACATAAATAAGTAAAATTTGGTTCAATAAGATGAATATAATTTTTGGGGTATTGTAACTTTTGACTTTTATTTACAACTCACAAAAGTAAACAGGGTAATTAAAGGTAAAAATGATATTATAATTACCCTAACACATGATAAAATTATTTTGGATAAGTTTATTTTGACAAAAATAATCCTTAGGAATAAAATATGATTTTTTTGGTCCACTTGGATTATATTTTAACATTTATTATTATTTTATTTAAATAAGAGTTAAAAGTGGTAAATTCAAAGTTTAATTACTAAACCATTTTTAATATTGGGTAATACATAATATAAATTCTACTTTAAATATTAATTATAATAATAAAAATATTTCCTACACAGTAGTATTATATTTATAATTTTTAGTGATTGAATAATTAAATTTATTTTTGACACAATGATGCTGCAATAATTACATTATCAATGAATGATTACAATAATTGACATTTTAAATATCAAAATAAATGTAAATTGAGACTTTTGAGTCATAAAAAAATTTTAGAGGTGAATATGACATGTTAGGGTTGATTTAATGTATTAATTTGAAGTAATCAACTTGTTATGACTTAAAAAAAACCAAATATTAAATATTGTAAAAATTGACATAATCGAGTTTTTAAAACAAATACTATATTATTAAATGATAAAATATTCCTAAAAATATGAGATTTTGCCAAAGGACTTATATAATGATATATATGTCATTAATTAACCAGTTGAGGTTCTCTTGGAATTTCAGAATATATTTTTTGACAATGTAATATAATAATAAAAAGTCATGATAAAAGTTACAATCTTTAACTAAGAGTTAAATCTAAAAGATATGGTTAATATGAGGACATAAAACTGTTTAAAACCTATTCGTTGAGAGGTTTTTGACCTATCCCCACCTTATCAT